>JAJJWX010004355.1:0-1421148 GCA_023529315.1 Papaver bracteatum
GAGAGTTCTTGTGCTAATACTAATGATAAAAATTATTATGATGCAAGTTTGAGAACTATCTTAGTTAGCAAAGAGGCTAGCGACCTCTATTTGGAATATAAGGAGAAACATCCCATTAGAGAAAGGTTCTATGATACTTCAAAAAATAGTGTAGAACATCTCTCTATGTTTTTAAAAGAATTTGATTGGGGAATTATTCATCAACCCATGGGAAAAGCTCATGTCAAAATGACTGCCCAGTTTTATGCAAATCTTCATGAGCCAAACCGGGTAAACTGCACTTTTAAAACTATTGTGGGGAATGAAATCTTTGTGGTGAATCAACAAGTTATTGCTTGAATCTTAAACTTGACCTGGGTTGGAGACTTCCAATTCCCACCTCTTGAGCATGAAGATTATCTCCAAACTTGTTATCAAATCGTCTGCTTAATAAAGACGTCTCTTGGAAGGATGGAAAAATTGATGTTCATGGTGCTGAACTGTTTCTCCAAGTTGCTGGAAAACTGGTTGTGGCAAACATGATGCCAAGTATAATTGACAAAATGTTGTGGACCAGATCTCTTGATGAATTGGTTTGTTACATTGTTGAGGGGGAGACATTGATTTCTGTAGTCTTATTCATCAGATGATAAGTGTGAAGCAGACTTCTAAAAAGACTCCAGGATTTCCTTGTCTTATTTTAAGGATTTGCAGTCAATTTGGGATTGTTGAGTTTGGAACCAATCTTGGTAGAAAAAAAGTCTTAACCCAGGCAAGCATCGAAAAGATGAATAAATCTTTAGCTGGAACATCAATAGGAGCTTCAATAGCCTTATACCTAGAGATCATCCGTCTTCAGCAAGAAGTTGAATGCTTAGAAGAACAGTTGGAATATGCTAAGGAAGCTTATCCATAACTACTTGAGAAGTTCGATGAAATTACTAGAGACTATTACAAGATGATTGGTTAATCATTGTTTATTTGTTTTTATGTTATCTCTGTTTATTTTTTGAACTTCTTATGTTAAACTTATTAAAACTGTTATTTTAATGGTTGTAATAATGTTGGGATCCTAGTCCCACATTGGTTAGAAGGGGCTTAATTAGTAGTTTATAAGTCAATGGGTTCCCTCATCTAGTCAACCGGTTTTCAAGTTGAGTTCTACCCATGGGCTTATGACGAGTTTAGGGTCGGTACCCTAACATTTGGTATCAGACCAACCACCACGACCCATGCTCGCTCCACGGAAGGGGTGACCTATAGGCTAGATTAAAGTGTTGGGGCACCTATGTATGGGTGTATTTGTCACTCGCATTGAATACTGATAGGGAGTGAAGCTGCCATAAGAGAAAGGGCTACCTTTAGGTCAGTGTCGATAGAGTGTGCCAACGAGGACGTTGGGTCTGGAAGCGTGGTGGGATGTTGGGATCCTAGTTCCACATTGGTTAGAAGGGGCTTAATTGGTAATTTATAAGTCAATGGGTTCCCTCATCTAGTCAACCGATTTTCGAGTTGAGTTCTACCCATGGGCTTATGACGAGTTTACGGTCGGTACCTTAACAAATAACTTTAATGGTACTTTAGCCTTGCATGATTTTATCTTTTAATTAAATAGATAAATGTGTTAAATCCATAAAAAGTTCTGTAGGATCAGAATATCTCCACAACAATACTCCTGCGAGATTTACAACGACAGTTCTGCGAGCTCTTCAACAATACACTGCGAGTGTCACAAAATGACTCAAAGCAATGATGTTACAAATGAAGATAGCTGAAACATGAGAATATTGTGATCATTATGCGAGGGTTATATCATCTGCGATGGTTAGCGTTATCACTGCTACGATAAGATCGCGAGTCAAATCCGAAATCAAAGGACAGATTAGATGTCATCCATTATGTAATCATCCTATATAAATAAACCAGGTAGGTTCAGAAGGGGATGATGAATTTTGGAACGCTAAGAAAGTTTTGAGGAGAGAGAAAATTCAAGAGAGTGATTGTATTCTTGATCTCATCTATTTCTTGTAAATATTTCTGAGAATCAAATAATAAAGTGTTGTTTTTAATCTTCAAATATATGTTGATTATTGTGAATTCTTGTGAAGGATGTAGTGTAGGTTTTCCTGCAACTACATTTTGGCGCCCGAAATAGGGATTGACTTAACGAAAACCATAGAAAAAGCGAGGTAGAAGATGAGAGTTATTCAAGATTAAGAGGATAATTGAAAAAATCGGTGAAATAGTTGAAGGAAAAATGATTAGAGCCAAAGAGAATTATAGGAAATTGGAGTGTGGTATGGTAACAAGAACAATGATCGACAAATTCCATGAAAACATTAAAGGGAAGATACATAAACGAGATTTTGAAGGAAATAAAATTATGACGGTGGAGAAAATATCATCATTGAAGGAATGGGAAAAGCAAAAAATCACATTTACAGCAGCAGAAGTACCAACAGAAAATTTGAATCATACATCTCCTTTGGTAATTATGGTATCCGTTATACAAATAAAGAAGGAAAAATCAACGAGATCTGCAGAAGAGTGGGCTGTAAATAAAACTTTGGTGGATGCAGGAAGTTATGTAGATATAATATTTTATCATATATTTAAGAAAATGGGATACAAAGATAAAGAAATGTCTTGTTCAGTATATCATATTCATGACTTTGGAAAATATTTAACAAAACCTAAAGGCGAAATAGTGGTACGAATTCCGCTAGGAAAGATTAAAACACAAGTAACATTATGTGTGGTAGACGTGGAATCGCCGTATAACATGATACTGGGAAGACCATGGATACATGCAATTAAGGCTGTAACATCAACATTGCATCAATGCATCAAATTTCCTATGCCCAATGGAATTGGAGAAATTAGAGGATATACTTATCTTGCGAAGATGTGCTATCAAACTGAAGTGAGAAATTATGAAGTGCGTCCAAAGCTGCGAAAAGCTCGCAGAAAAATGGCGAAAGAAACAAAGAAAGAAGAAGAATTTAAAGTTTACATGATAAGAGCAAAAGAAGGAAAAGGAATTCCCAGCGAAATCTCGCAAGAAGGAGATGAACTCGCGAGAGTTGTGAAAACCTCAACACCAATGGGAGAGCCTGAAGCCATCTCTACCGCAGTAGAACCAACAAAAAAAGTAAATATTGGAAGTAAAGAAGAACCTAAGATGCTGAAAATTGGAACGAAGATGGATGCAGATGAAGAAGAGCGAACCGTAAACCTCTTGCGAGAGTATAAAGACATCTTCGCATGGAATATGGATGAGATGCCTGGAATAGACCCATCAGTTGCATGTCATAAGCTAGAAATTAACAAGGAGGTAAGACCATTTAAACAAAGGATTAGAAAAATTGCAACAACATACCATTCCAAAATAGAAGAAGAATTACAGAAGATGCTTGATGCGGGAATTATAAGGAAGGCAAAGTACCCGGAGTGGATTGCTAATATGGTGGTGGTTCCAAATAAGAATAAAGGAATAAGAAATTGTATAGATTTTACTGACTTAAACAAAGCTTGTCCTAAAGATAGCTTTCCATTACCAGATATTCCTCAAATGGTCGAATCAGCAGCGGGAAATGATAGAATATCTTCATTAGATGGGTATAAAGGATATAATCAGATTCCTCTCGCTGACGAAGATCAAGAGCACACCGCATTTTTTTCCCCAAGAGGATTGTACTGTTATACAAAGATGCCCTTTGGTTTACGAAATGCTGGGGCAACATATCAAAGAATGGCGGAAAAAGTGTTTGCAAAATGGATCCATAAAACATTAGAGGTATATGTAGATGACATGTTAGTCTAAAGTAAAGAAGCTAAAAACCATGTGCAAGACTTAAAGGAGATTTTCGATCAAATGCAACATTTTAACATCAAGGTGGATCCCAAAAAATATACTTTTGGAGTAGCTTCAGGAATTTTTTTGGGGTACATTGTGTCAAAGGAAGGAATACAAGTTGATCCAGATAAAGTACAAACAATTCGCGACATGCTAACACTAGCAACAGTAAAAGATATGCAGAAGTTGAACGGGATTTTAGCCTCGCTAGGAAGGTTTATCTCGCGATCTTCAGATAAATGCAAGCATTTCTCCAACATACTTAGGAAGGGTACAAAGTTCAAGTGGACAGATGAATGTGAGAAGTCTTTTCAAGGAGTTAAAGAATATTTAATGAACATATATATCTTACAGAAACCAGAGCCCGGAGAAGAATTATTGATCTACCTTGTGACAACTTCGCACGCGTTAAGTGCAGTATTACTGCGAGTAGACGCAGGAATAGAAAAACCAATATATTACATTAGCAAAACATTTAATACTGCAGAGAAAAATTACTCAAAGATTGGGAAGTTAATTCTGGCATTGGTTTATGCAACCTTTAAACTTCACATCTATTTTCAAGCACATAAAATAAAAGTATTAACAAAGGTACCAATTGAGTCAGTAATGAAGAATTCAAAAAGATCAGGCAGGGTTGAGAGATGGAATGCACAAGTAGGTCACTTTGAAATCAAATACGAAATCCTATCCTCGCCAAAATCGCAAGTTGTAGCAAATTTTTTAGCAAAATTTCCTCTAGAAGATGATGAAGTTGTAGAAGAAATGATGGACATAGAAGAAGAACATGGAGACCCAAAAGATCTATTAAAAGAACCCAACAAGTAGGAAATATTGGTTGATGGATCATCAAATGGGGAAGATAATGTAATTGGAGTTCTCTTTATTTCGCCAGAAGGAGAAAAAATGGCTTTTTCATTTCGTCTGGAATTCACGTCCACTAATAATGAGACGGAGTATGAAGCGGTGGTGCATGCGTTAAAATTCGCAATAGAAATGAAGTTGGAAAATGCTAGAATTACTAGTGACTCACAATTGGTTATTCGCCAGATAAAAGGAAAATACACAACAAATGAACCATCTTTGAAGAAATACAAGAAACTTGTTGAAGAATTGTCTGCGAGAATTCCAAAAATAAAATGGAGACATATATCAAGAAAAGATAACAAACTCACATATGCTTTTCCTTTCATATCTAGCATGATGATAAATCCAGCTGCGAGATGCATAAAAATTCAGACACTTGTATCACTCTCAATCAATAAGGAAGAAGAAGATGAAGCATATGTGATAGAAGGTGGTGAAAAAGAACCAAAAGGCAATATTGCAGATTGGCGAACAGAACTTCTTGCATATTTGGCAAGAGGAGATACACCAAGAAATAGATTAGAAACACATAAATTAAAAAGCCGAGAAACAAATTATGAATTAAGAGATGGAGTATTATATCGCAAATCTTTTAATGGACCGTCGCTAAGATGCTTGACAAGGGAAGAAGGACAAAAGGTGTTAAAGATGTTGCATAGTGGAGACGCTGGTAATCACAGTGGGGGAATATCTTTGGCATACAGAACAAAAATGCAAAGTTATTATTGTCCATACATGCATGAAGACGCAAAGCAACTTTCAAGACGATGCGAAGATTGTCAGCGATATGGAAAGAAAATACATGCACCTGGGGCACCATTATCATCATCCACCAGTGTGTGGCCTTTTGGAAAATGGGGGTTGGATATTGTGGGACCATTTGTACTGGGTTCTGGAAAAAGAAGATATTTAATTGTCGCTACAGATTATTTCACATAATGGGGAGAAGTAAAGGCAGTGCAACACATCCGCGACAAATACATTTTTACATTCATATTTGTAAATATAATATGCCGATTTGGGATTTCTACACAGTTGGTATCTGATAATGGAAAACAGTTTGAAGGACAGAATATCGAATTGTTACTTACTGCATTTAGGATTAAATGTGGAAAATAAACACCACTATATCCACAGGACAACGGACGGGCAGAGGCAACAAATAATACAATTGCAGATATACTGAAGAAGAAATTAGAAGGACACCACATGGCATGGTGCGAACAAGTACATAATGCAATATGGGATTACAATACAACTAGACGGGAAGCTACTGGAATGTCACCTTTTTGTTTGACATATGGGGTTGAAGTTGTGTTACCAACAGAAGTTGCTATTCCTACAACAAAAAGAGAAGTTTGGGGGAAGAATCTTAGTGCAGGTATGATTCTAGATAAACTTGATGAATTAGAAGAGAAGAGAGAAAAATCCCTACAACATATGGAAAATTATCAGCGGAGATTAGCTCGCGAGTATAACAAACGTGTCAAAATACGTGAGTTCCAACCAGGTGATTTAGTGTTGCGAGAAACACCAGGGTATCAACGAGAAAATGGTGGAAAGCTGGCGAGAAAATGGATGGACCATACATCATTAAAGATATAGTTGGAAATGGGGCATACAAATTAATGGATCCAGAAGGTAGAGATGTTAGTCAAAAACTCGATAAACCATGGAATATATTATATCTGAAAAGATATTATCAGTGACAAATTCTGCGAGATTTGAGATGTTATATGACGAAATGGATAATAATTTATTTTTTTATATCTATCACAACTGCGAGATTCTTCCAATGACAGAGCAAATAAGAAATGCAGAAATATGGCAAGAAACGCGAACAAAATTTCGCAGAGACTTAAGAATGGGACGAACCTTTATGGAGTACACCCTAGTTCGCGAATAAAATTTCGCAAGAGGCAAATATAAGACCTAAAGTGTGTCATATAAGGGGGTATCTATTTTCATGGATCAGGGATAATGTTATACCGCTGCTGGAGCCTGAGTCATGGAGATATTGGGGTTAAATAAAACCTATCCGGGGGAGGTACCTTGGATTTCCAACTGTATAAGGTTATACCCTGGTTGGACGACCGAGGGTCTCTTTTAAGGAATGCAGAAACTTCTCAACCTGAGTCTTCTATGGATCTACTATCCAACATATTCTCAGATTCATTGCATGACATTGGAGATGATAGTGAGGCTCTTACTAATCCTTGCCAAGCTCTCGTAATATTTGCGATGCTCCCCTACTGACCAACAATGATTCACTTCGCGGAGTTTCTAAATCAGTATATCCCAGCCTTTTAAACTCTCTTGGTGCTCTGGTATGTTCTTATCTCTTTGATTCTTCTTGATTTTAAAAATTTCAACTATATATATGTCCTTGTAATTTTTTTTTATTTTTTTTAGGTTGGTAGAGATGCTTTCGCAGTTTCTTCAGATTTGGATAAGAGGCGATCAAATTTCTTAAAGAAAAATGTTGATCTTCGCAGGGAGAATAAAAAGCTAAAATCTGAATCTGCTAACCTTCACGAGCAGTTAAAATCTGAATCTGCCAACCTTCGTGAGGAAAACAAGCGATTGGTAATTGAACTCTCCTCTTCGCAAGATAAAATTGCTAACCTTCAAGCTGCGAATGATCAACTTTATGGTATGAAACTTTTCCCTCTTTCTTTTGTCCTCTTATCCCTTTACTTCATCTTATTTGATCAACCACTCTTGTAGACATTTATGGTTTATCTGATGAAGTTGCGACCCTTCGTTCTTTTCCCAATTCTATAGATGATGATACCCTTCTTGAAGGTCTGAATAAATCTTTGAATAGTTTTTCTAATGACCGAATTGTTTCCCTCTCCATAGATGAATTTAGATCAAAATTTCGCCTTTTAGATATTGAACACAGATCCAGTTTGGGGCTAGCCAATAAATATAGGCGTTTTTATGTTGATGCAAAAGAGGATATTGGTAAATCTAGATCCAGATATAGTAATCTTATTGATGAAAAGGATCGTATTACTAGACAAGGTGTTCAATCTTTGGCGGAATTCCACAAGACTCTTCTCGAAACTCAAATTGAGAGAGATCGACTTATCTGTGAGAATTCAACTCTTGTTGAGAGGGAAACCCAAATTCGCTCCCGTCTTCTTATAGATAATAATGATGAATTCGCTTGGGATGCGAAAGTATTAGATGATGCTAGAAGTAATCTAGGTGTAAGTGTTATTCTTCACGCTGACCAAACAGCCTTGATTAAAGATTTGATTTCCGAGAGAGAAGGTTGTCAACTATTCTTTCATACTTACTCTTTGTCTTTCACAAACTATCATCAAATCACTGATTCATTATTATACATTCGCAGATTCTGAAAAGAGACTCTGTCAAAGAATTGAAGAATTAGAAAATGAAAAAGGAACTCTCGCGAACTCCCTTTCTTCTCGCAATGATAAGTACTTAAGATTGAAGAATCAACTGAAGATAACTATTACCAACTTTAAGAATGATGCACTTTCTTATCGCAATAATACCATCAGGTCAATCTGCAATAATCACGACATTCCTTTCTCTAATTACCCTTGTATTGAGGAAAAAGTTCCGGAGAATGTTCCTTCTTTAGTGATTTCTGATAGTGAAGCTGATGAAAATGAAGAAGAATCTGAAGATGAAGGATCTGATAATATAGAAAAATCTGATAAAGAGGAAAATGAATCACCCAAGAAGTAATTCTGATTTGCTTGAATATAAAACTTGTAAAACTTGTATATTCTTTCTTTAATCTTCCTATCTTTTTGTTGCGAATTTCTCTTCCTTCCTGCATGTGTTAGTAAAACAATTCTTTCATGCGATATAATCAATCAATATATAATTAACCTTTTCAATCTATGTATAAATCTGCGTAAATCTATCATGCGGAGTCAAAAAATATTTTCTCATGATAAAAATTAATCATATATTCCCATATTTGCCCCTGTTTTTTGTATCCAAATGAGAGATTAAGCAATTTGTAAAGTGAATATTGCACAATCTCGCAATTCTTTACTTATATTATCATGTGGTCTTATTTTTCCTTCCTAAGTAAAGGTCTTATTTATCCAATCTTTCTTTTGCGACAAAATCGCAGGAAGTTTTTGCATTTTCATGCAAAAACCCATTGATCTTGCCTTATCTTTTTGCGTTCTTTTGATGCGACAATATGATAGGCCTAAATTTTCTTACGAAAATAAGCCCCATGACATTTCCGTCTTGTGATGAAATCGCAGGACATCTTTACATTTTCATGTAATGACCCATTGATCTCATCTTATCTTTTTCTCTTGGCTCTTTGCCTCTTTTGATATTTGTTGCAAAAATACGACAAGCCTAAATTTTCTTGCGAAAATAAAGCCTCATGATATTTGCGTCTTAAGATACTTATCAGATACCTAATGGTGGGTGCCTTCCTTATCTTCCCCCTGGTTTCCCCTTCAAGGAGGCGTACATCGGCCATACAAGACTAGCTCCTCCCATCCGGATTTACCAACAACCAGTTATTTTTCGCAGCCTCTTATCCTGTTTGCCTATATGGATTATAGTTACGAGACTGTACCCTAAGTGGGGTTTTCTTCAGGCCGAGTGCGTCATAGTTAAGACTTGCTAAGAATGTCCAGGGTAGGTTCATCCGCCCCAGGCACTCTTGGCTCAACCGTGTACCGCGGCGCCTTGATCATATTATGCACTCCTTAGAAGATACCCTTGGTCGTCCAACCAGGGTATAACCTTATATATAGTTGAAAATCCAAGGTATCTCTCCCGGATAGGCTTTCTTGAGCCGCACATCTCCATGACTCAAGTTCTAGTAGCGGTATAACCTTATCTTTGAGCCATGCGATCCTACACATATATTTCCGAAATCTCTCATAGAAAATTTATATTATTAATTTAGCACATAAACTAATAATCCTTTTCTAGAGTATATGCTTTAATTGCTGGAAATGAAAGCATATAAAATCGAAAATCATAATTAAATGCTTTTTAATATTTCAGTTTGGGATCACCTTGAGCATCGAGGAATATTGATAAGAGTTACATACATGTTCCAATAATGTCGATATCTAGAAGCTTCTCATCTTAGCAAACCCTAATTTCTAATTCACACGCAACATAAAGAAATGTATGAACTTTGGAAACTCGATTTTACTCTTGGAACCGGTTATACCATGACTCACAATATAAGTTATGACCTGTTATACCATGCTCCCCGAGATAGGTTATGACCAGTTACACTATGCTTCCCAATGTAGCTTGTGACCGATTACACCTTGCTTCCCAATATAGCTTGTGACCGATTACACCTTGCTTCCCAATATATCTTGTGACCGGTTACACCTTGATTCCTAATATGGCTTGTGATCGGTTACACCTTGCTTCCCAAAACTATTTAGGATCGGTTACACCTTGCTTCCCAAAATTAGTTAGGATCGTTTACACCTTGTCACACAATGTAGGCTATGACCGGTTATACCTTGATTCTCAACATAAGTCAAGATCGGTTCTACCTTGTCATCTTGTATTGTTCATCCAAATGATATTCAATAAATAACCAGACCAACACAATTATGATTTCCCTTTCGATTATGAAACAAGTTCATACATCTACTTCTTTAAACCAATGTAATAATACATAGTTTCCTAGGATAAAATCACACCTATATCCCACACATAATCAAGTAACTAAATACATAGATTATGTTGATGTCGTATTTACGAAGTTCAAAAGATAAGTGTTATACTTCGTAATTCAATATAATTCCTTGATACTTAGATTATAATGATATGACCAAGTCTAATCACTAGAGTATTATAAATACAGATTCGCATGTTATGTTTTCAATATAATATGAATTAAAAGATACGTTAGGAGTGGAAACAAGTCAAGTCAGTATTACTAACCTCAAGTGGAAGATGATGTCTTCGTTGCAGTCGTTACTTCTTAACTTTCTTCAGGTCTTCAGAGTAATATTTGTAAGTCTCAACATTCCTAGACTTTCTAGTCTAACCTAAATAAAGTTAACTCTATTAATTAATCAAGCGCCTCTTGATGAGTTTTGATATTAAAATATAACAACCAAACTTGAAATACCAAAAAGCTTGGTGGGTTTAACCGAGCTATGCTCTAATAAAGACACGTTTTGTCATTGGTCCCACTTTAAGAGAAAGATAGGTGATGTAGTATAATCGTATAAGCAACGACCTAAAGTAAGAGATTATTGTCAAATAGTAGGAGCTACAAGCATTCCTGGTCCAACCCAGGAGCAAGGGGAAGCATGGTCCAATCGGAGCGACGATTGAGATAAGAGCTTATGGTTTCTTTGTCGGGGCAATAAGCTTCCCTGGTCCAACCGTACGAGTTATGGAAGTTATGGTTCAACCAGATCGATGACCGAGAATAAGAGCTTATGGTCCATTTATAAAAACAATAAGATTTCTCGGTCCAATAGTAGAAGTGAATGGAATCCTGGTCCAGCCGTGGGAGCGACGACTCAGACTATGGGTTTATGTTCCAACTGTAGGAGTGATAAGCTTCCCTGGTCCAATAGTATAAATGAAGTGAAGGGAGTCATGGTCCAATAGTGAGAGATACGACTCATAGTAAGGGTTTATGGTCCATCTGTAGGAGCTATAAGCTTTCCTGGTCCAACCCTATGAGCTAGGGATCTATCTATATGGAAAGAGATACAGTCGGGTCGAAAAGATGTTTTGGCGATGACTAAAGACCTGGGATAACACTGGGGAACCTTTAGTTTTATTAATACCCGGGATAATGCTGGGGAATTTTGAATGCAAATTGGTTATAAAAGTAGTCGTAAGGTGTAGTAGGGTTTAATGAGCTTACGAGGGTACCGGAGCTCATCAAGGTATGCAAGGTCCTCTTAGGGAAGTAAGGCTTAGTAGGGGTAGCATCCTTCAGTGAGGGTAGAGAAGCATGGGCAACATCACTCAGCATGGTATGCAAGGTCCTTTAAGGGCAGCAAGGCTTAGTAGGGTAGCATCACTCAGCAAGGTATGCATGCTTAACATCCATTCATCTTGGACTTAAATCTCTTCCATTGTCTTGGAAATTGGACCATACCTCAGCCCTTAGGATATTAAGTATTTACTGGGAAAGATAATCAATCTCGATTTACGTCAGACGATTTGTACAAATAATCATTTTTTTGTATATCTATGGAAATGACTATGTTATCTTTGGTGGAAAAATCATGAGCTACATCTTCCAAATCTAGAAATTCGCTAAAATTCATAGAGATAATTAGTGTTTGGGTTGTAGATTTTGGTACCTTTCAATGTTTGGATCTTAAGTTTGTCTGTTATAGTGTTTGAGTTGTTAACCTGTTAGTCAAACTAGCCAAACTTGTTAGAGAACTGCTCAGTCAAACTCACGTATAACTCACTGGGACAACTGCATCAAGTTTGCCTCTTCTATAACGTTTAAATGCTCTCATGTATTTCGAGAAGGTAACTCGGTAGCAGATTCTCTGGCTAATCATGGGGAATCGGTGGAGTCTAGATGGTGGACAAACCCGCCTTGTTTCACAAGAAGAAATATAGCGATGGATAACTCAGTGCTACCCTTATATAGATTTCGCAACATGTAACTGTTTTTTAGTTCTGCTCTTTGCTTTGATTTCTTTGTTTCTTTGTACCTTTTGGGGGTATGGCTCAGCCCTCCCCTTCTTTTTTTCTTGGTTTAATAAAAGGCACCAGGGTGCATTTATTTAAAAAAAAAAAAAAAAAAAAAAAAACTCAGTCAAACTCACAAGCGTTGTTATCTCAAGCTTGTTTTCAAGTTTAGTTGCAAAAATTATAAGTCTTGATTTCTAGTCTACTTATAGCTAAGTCTCGGATTAGGATAGAAAGTGTAGTTGGGCATTAAACTTCACGGTGTTCATCGATTGAAGACGAAGAACTACTAAGGGGAGCTTATGGAACTTCATCAAAAAAAGGTATATGGAGACTTGAACTAATCTATCACTCAAAAATCTATTTATACTTCTACGAGAATATGAACAATTGAACAACTCTAGAAATAGTTTCATTTGAGTTATTTGAACTAGTTATGGTTAAGATGAATATGGTTGATATGAAAGTGTTCATATGGATAACTCTGGTTAGCTATTGTTGAGCCAACAAGATGTACAATTTTAGGTACGGTTACTCATATCTAAATGAAGTCACTTTTCATTTGTATATAACAAGCTAAGTTCGATCTAACGGTTGAAATATATTAGCTTGAGTCTAATCAGGTTTTCATCTAACAGTGAATATTGAATGCTTTGTTACCAAGGTAACATTAATTGCAAACCCTGATTTAAAGACTATATAAGGGATAACTCTAGAAACTAGGAAACCTAATTCCCATACCTCATGTGTGATACTTGTTGCGACTAGAGTCGATTCTCCTTTAACCTTAGGTTTTTTCCAAAACCCTGTAGGTTAACGACTTAAAGACTTCATTGGGATTATGAAGCCATACCCAACTATTTCTCTATAGTTGCATGTTCTGATCTTGCTGTTTTCTATCATGATTGAGTACTATCTTCTCTAAGATTTGCTCGAGATTTAATCTCCGATAGGCAAGATAAAAAGTAGTCACAAACATCTTCGTCTCATCGTTTGTGATTTCACAATATCTTGTTTCGCTACCATACGATTAAGATTATTGTGAGGTGATTGATATTACTAGACTTTTTTTCGAGAATATAAATCTGGTGTATCAATTGGTTCATGTTCACCTTGATTTATCAAAATACGGATCAAAACTTCTAGGTATTTCTATGTGAGACCGATTTATCTATTCAATAGACTTTTCTGTGTGAGACAGATTGGTTTATCAAGTCTTCGACTTTGGGTCATCGCAACTCTTAGTTGTGCGTGAGATAAGCTAAGGGAATCAAGTGCGCAGAGTCCTGCTGGGATTCATAGGAGTAAGGAACGTGACTGTACCTTGATCAGTATGAGATTAGTTAGGGATCAAATACATTCCAGTCTGAAGTTAACTTGGAGTAGGCTAGTGTCTGTAGCGGCTTAGTACAATGTGGTGTTCAAATCTGGACTGGGTCCCTGGGTTTTTCTGCATTTGCGGTTTCCTCGTTAATAAAAATTCTGGTGTCTGTGTTATTTCTTTTCCGCAATATATTTGTTTATATAATTGAAATATCACAGGTTGTGCGTAGTTCAATCAATTAGATAATCCAACCTTTGGTTGTTGATATAAATTGATTGACACTTGAACATTGGTTTTTGGTACCGCTTAAGTTGTTTCACATAATAATCAGGCTCGCATATTTCTATCGGTTTGATTTGATGATTACATTGTGAAACAGAGATATAACTCTTGGATATATTTTCATTGATTGAGTCTGACTGTCTAGTTGATTCTCTTGGAATTATATTGGAGTTTGTCCATATAGATTTCCTAAACGAAATATTGGGTGAGGTTGTTAGACCCCCGATTTTTCAATTGGTAGCAGAGCAGGCAAAAACGCTAAGACCTCGTAAGTCTGTGTTTGTAGCAATCTGACTCTATGGACAGAAGTGTTATCTCAATAAATGCACCACCAAATCCAAGGATTTCAGAACTCTCTTCCATGACTGATTTAATAAAATCTGTAGAGGAAATTCTATCTAAGCCCCACCAGGTTTAAAATCCCTTGAAGTGTTTTCAGGGCTTGAAAAAAAACTTTAAAGCTTATCTCTTGATGTTGAGTTATACCTCTAAAAAGAACAAGAATCTCTTGACAAGCTAAAACATGTTATAATGAATAACATTCATGTTGAGGTTGATCTTGATTTACTAATTAGTAAATGCAATACTCTTCCTTTGGATAATCCAATTAGTTGTAGCAAATTAAACGATTTCCAAGTGGAGTTTAAATTTTATTCTTCTGACTGCATCACCTCAAAGCATGAATCAGTTCAGTGGTCAAACCCTGATACATCGCCCTCTTTAGTGAGAAAGTCAGGATTTCTATTTCTATCAAAAGAGTTTCCCTGTACAGTACTTGTAGTTGCAGGAAATCCTACACTACACCCCTCACAAGAATTCATAAGAATCAACCCATATTTGAAGATTAAGAACAACACTTTTATTGATTAATTCTCAGAAATATTACAAGAAATGGAAGAAATCAAGAATATAACCGCTTTCTTAAACTTTCTGTCTCCTCAAAGCTTTCTCAACACTCTCAAAATTGATCTCTCCTTCCTTATACTTGTTCGACTCTTTATATAGGAAATTACATAGTGGATGACAGCTAAGTTATTCTTTAATTTAGGATCTGACTCGCGATATGCTCGCAGTAATTGTAATGTCTTCTTTCGTAGATACTCCAATCTTCGTAGCATTGTCATGTTCTTCCCGTGTTTCCGCTACCGTCATCCGTTACGTCATTTTTTGAGTTATTCTGCGACGCTCGCAGTGTGTTGTTGAAGAGATCGGAGAAATGTCGTTTATAAATTTCGCAAGAGTATTGCTGTGGTGATATTCTGATCCTACATCTTGCCCCTTCTCATGTCTTTTCTGCGAAGGGGAAAAGATCATGAGAATTGAAACTTTTTAAAATGCCGTAGCTGTTTATCTTTTGTTCTGACACGCTTCTGCATTCTTCGCCAAATTTATTACACGTATCTTTTCATCCATTCAATTTCTGAAACGTATTTTTCAACCGATGCGCTTCAACCGTTCACGTATTTTCTTTGCATTGAATTCACTTATCCCTTCGAGAATTTTTTCCCTCTATATATATCTTCTTCATTCTTCTCTTTTCTTCTTTTTACCTTCTTCTTCTTTCTCTACTCTTCTTTTTTACTTCCTTTCTTATTTTCTCTGCAACTTTTCTCTGCAACTTTCTTCACTGTTCTTCCGTAAATTCCGCTCCTGCTACTGTAACCTTTCACAATTTTCATCTTTTTTAAACTCTTACTTTATTCTTCATTCCCATACTAAAGAATGCATCCAGTCGGTCGTAAGAACGAGATTGCCTTCGAAAAGATGCAAAAGAAGCTTAAAGATAAATGTTTTATTCTTGTAGGAGCGGAATATCACAGCAAATGATAACTTATGAAATTGTGGAGAGAAAATAAATCTTGCGAGCAAAGGAAGCCACGAAGGTTCGCAAGATAATCTTCAAATCCGAAATGGCGGGACAACACAACTGTCATCTATTGTAAAATCATATAAATAGCCATTTAGGCATGAGAAGTAGGAGAGGTCTTTTTTAGAGGGAGAGATAATTTTAGGAGGAGAGAGAAATTTTTTAGAGAGAGATGTATTTTCTTTATCATCTTCTTCCCCAAAATTCTAGAGCTCCAAATATCCATTAATGGAGTCTCAATTGTAAAATCATGTAATTACATACAATCACTAGTGAAGAATCGTGGATGTAGATCACATTGATCGAACCACGTAAAAATCTTTGTGTCTCCTTTTAGAATTTTAGTACTTTAATTCTTAGTTTCATATCAAATTAATTAGATTTAGGAATCATTTTAATGGATTCTTATGAGGGTGTAGTTGTGAGATAATCCGCAACTACATAATTGGCGCTAGAAACAGGGATGAGAAAAGTCGGAAAATATCAGCGATGAACTCAATTGGATCTATGGATTTTAAGAGCATAAGGAGAAGAAGAACATGAAGATTAAGGGTTAATCGACAAAAGCTGGTCATTCTCTTTGTGGTTGTAACCCACACCACATAAATCCATATGAAGAGGAAAATTGCGAACAACACAAATCCTGCGAATGATATTTCAGAAATAAATATCAGTGCAACTCCAGCAAATACTTACAAATATAATGGAATTACTCGAACTGGCGGTGAAGGAAGCAGTAAAGATGAAGAATAACCAAGGGAAAAGGAAATGTAACTTCATAGACGCACAAAGCAATGAACGACAAAGATGCAGCCGTTCGACAAAGGGAGGACTTACTTCACGGAAAAGAATTACTTTGTAGTAAACAGGAAAGAAGAATATTTTTCTTTAGTTCTTTGCCCGTCCCTACGAAGAACATTTTTCTACAAATCCAAAAACTATTCCTGCGAGGAACATCATAAAAAGAGAAATTTTTAGAGCACGGATTTCAACCACGGCAAAAGACCAACAAATAATTAAGTCCAGTAAAGGGAGCAAGGTTACTACGATTATCTGAATAGAATCAAGAAATAGAATCAAGGTTGCTATGATTATCTGAATAGTAAAGGGAGCAAGGGAACAAGGTTCTACCACCAGCACCAAGAAGTCACCAGCTTAAACAAGAAATTACGAACCACAGTAATCTGAATAGAATCAAACATACAACAAAACAAGACCAAAAATAGTTCGGTCATTTACATAAAGAATACCAAGAGGAAGGGAATGAGAAGCAGGAAGGCAAAGTACTTGCGGGGAAATGTGAAATAATCATACAAGGAAATACGAATGATATACCCATTTATCATATTCATATGTTAACACATCTGCGAACAATGCTTGCGAGCAATACCAATTCTGCAGAGGCAAAGGAAGGAATATCTACGTAAAGTTTACACTGTGAACGAACACTTCGTGAAATAAGAAATAGTCAGAGAGATTACGTGAAGTTCAAATATTAACCATAGCACGAGATGATATTTTAAGTCTTATTATTTGCAGGCAATTGAAGTAATAGTAGGAAGTGATAACAAAAACAGGTGGATATAAAGGAAGAGGACAACACAGGAAGAATAAATAAATTAAATTGTTCTTGCGAACAAATGGTGCAGTTGCGAAGAAGTGATACCAATGAAGAAATGATAATTATAAGGAAGTAGATAGAATGAAGAAATGGATTACAAGCATCTAATGATAATTATTCATCTAGTGGTGTTCTGAATACCCCATAATATTCTTTTGCATAATCGTTTTTTGTTTTTTGGTGTAGTTTGCATGGAACGAACTATTCAAAGAGCATGGACTTGCGAGCAACCCAACTAGCACCAATACAACATATCTTGAGAGGAGCCCCGTGAATTCTGTTAACTTCACAGATTTTCTTAACTTCGCAAATGTTGTATATAATGCAACTTGCGAATATATAATGCAACTATATACTTCATAGCACCAGAGAAAAAACAACAAGGTTACTTCATAGCACGCTAAAATTGTTACTTCGCAGGAAGATTATTGAGCAAGGAAAAGAAAGAAAGACTATTGTTATTTCGTCATCAACTAGCACCACTGAGTTATAAAGCTCAATTTTCAAGCGCGACCCATTACTCCCATCTTCACAGATTTCTAGCAAAAAAACGTCTCATCAAGTTCTTCAACCACATCACTGTTGAGCTCCATCGGTAATGACAACATCAGCTTGATCTTCTCCCGAACTGAACTAACAACAGAGATCAAATGGAAAGATTTTTCTAATTCAACAAAGGAAGGGAAGTTCGCAATTATCTAACTTCGTGAACGTTTACTTCGTATATATTTTCCAAGGCTTGCATCAACATAACCTATTTCGGGAAGAAGCAAATTACTTCGTGAACAACCAACAATCCATTAGAAGTATGAATTTTATAGCAAGCAATTCACATACTTCGCAAGAGACAACAACAAGCCATAAAAAGGTAAGTACCATTTCCTTGAATACTTTATTTTCTGAAGACAAAAGAATTTTGATTCTATTTACTAAAAGCGATATACTCGCAAAAATTTCTACAATTTCTAAAATTTCAAAACATTTTAAAGATTTTTTAGATTGGAAAAAAGCGATACAATCGCAAAATTCAAAAATGAGTTCATCGCAAAAATTTAAAGATCTCAAATTTTTTAAAAGACTTCAAAATTACAAAAAACAGAGAAAATTAAATTTATATAATTCTATAGAACAATTCTAATTTAAAGATGTGATATGGATACTTCTCATACTTCTTATACTAAACATTTCATGAAAACATTCAACATTTTATATACATGAAAAATTTACGATGAATTTTTAAAAGGCGAAAAAATACCGCCATTTACGATTAACTTGCGAATAAAAGACCGCAATCTGTGATCAGCCTCCAAAAAAGAAAGAGAGCCGCAGAAAATTTTATACATGAAAACCTTTGTGGCGTACACCCTAGTTCGCGAAGCTATAATTCGTAAGAGGCAAAGTCCTAAAGTACGTCATTTAAGGGGGTACCTATAACGTGGCTAAGGGTAACCGGAACACCACCAAGGGCCCTTAGTACATGGTAAAAATTTTGGGGTACAACCCAATAATGGGGTACCTATCCGGGTTAGACACCTTGGATTCTCACCTAATCTAACGACATTACGCAATATAAAATGCGGTGTAAGAAGATTTAGGCTGGGCGACTAAGGCATACTTGTCTTTCCCAAGAAGTGCGAAAACGATCAAGGGCCGAGAGGTACACGGTTGAGTCAAGAGTGCCGGGTGAGGTTGAACCACATCTGCCATTTTTGACAAGTCTTGGCAAATGATGCACTTGGCCCAAAGATACCCCATAGGGTGCAACCTCGTAACTATAAGCCCTATAGGAAAAAAGGATAAGAGGTTGCGATCAAAAGATGGTTGTTGGCAGAACCGGATGGGAGGAGCTAACCTTGTATGGTCGATGTACGCTTCCTTGAAGGGGAAATCAGGGGGCAGCACCCTCCATTAGGGAGCTGATACGTGCTATAAGACGCAAATGTCACGAGGCTTCTTGTTTGCGAAAACATAAAGGCTTGTCATATTTGTGCAACAAATGAAGTTCTGCGAGCCTTCTAAAAAAAAAAAAGGGGAGAAAGAAAGAAAGAAAAGAATAAAGAACTCGCAGAACATAATAAAGTTAAGATGAGATCAATGGGTCGCTACATGAAAGTGTAGAGACGTCCTGCGATTTCATCGCAAGACGGCAATGTCATGGGGCTTTATGTTCGCAAGAATATTTAGGCCTGTCATATTGTCGCAACAATTCCTGAAGAGGCTAAAATACTATACAAAAAAGATAAGGCAAGATCAATGGGTTTTTGCATGAAAGTGTAAGAACGTCCTGCAATTTTGTCGCTACAAAAGAGGTGGCAAAATAAGACCTTTACTTAGGAAGGCATGATAAGACCACAACAATTAATGAAATTCATTACAATCATTGAAGAAGTTATACAAGAATATACATCATGAAGTTTTGAAGAGAAGACAATTCCATCAAGATCATTGAAGAATTTTGAAGACAACAAAGAAGACAATTCCATCAATATCATTGAAGAATTTTTACAAGAATATATATCACGAAGTCATACAAGAAGAGGCAATTTCATTCGCGAAAATACACAAGTAAAACTTGCGAAGATGATTATACGAATAGATACAATTCAAAGATATATCAATTTTACCGCAGCAAAATGAGCTAAGTAACACAAACATTAACTATGCATTATAATAGATAAGTATTAACATCATACAAGCATCATACTCGCATCATTCAAGCATCATATTTGCATCATACAAGCATCATACTCGCATCATTCAAGCATCATATTTGCATCATAAATGCATTGCATAAACATTTCATGGCATAAGAATCGCATACGCATTTCATAACATAAATATTATATTCGCACAAGTATTGTACAAAATTTTACAGGAAAATACCACGAAACTTCGCAGAAAAATTCATAATTCGCAGGACTATTCAAAGTTTGTAACACTATATTCGCAACATTATATTCGCAACACTATGTTCGTAACACTATATTCGCAATAGTACATTCGCAACAGTATGATTCGCAACAGTATGTTCGCAATAGTACATTCGCAACAGTAAGTTCGCAACATCATATTCGCAACAGTATATTCGCAACAGTAAGTTCGCAGCACTATTCGCAGCACTATTCAGAAGTTCAGAAATTCGCAGAAAATCCCAAAAATTCACAGAAAAATTCAGAAATTTGTAGAAAAATTCAGAATTTAGCAGGGTTACCACTTGAGGCAAAGGAAAGATAAGAATAGAGATGCAATTTAATTATTCAACATGTTCTCTAGGATTCTCCTTCATAGATAAAGAACAGAGGCAACTATGGATACCCAAGAAAATATTTGATGTTCTTTATCTTCTCAGCAAGAATCCTCACCAAAAGTGGAATAATAATTTCGCATGAACAGAGTCAATATTTATCACTCTCATCAAGGATATTTTATACTTCATATATAATTCGAGGATTAAATACTTCTTATACTTCTTAAGGATACTTCATACTTCTTATATATTTCGAGGATTAAGTACTTCTTATACTTCTTCAAGGATACTTCATACTTCTTATACTTCAATGGTTGATACTTCTTATTTACTTCGCAACATTCCGGGACTTCGTAAAAGAATAGAGGCAAGTATATACTTTTCAAGACTAGTATTCTTTTGCTCGTTCCTTCATCAACAAAGATCAAAGACTACACCAACAACTACAACAACTAGTTTTTTCTTAAAGATCGCTCTTCAAGCAATATTCAAGAAAAAAGAGGCAAGATGTAGGAGCGGAATATCACAGCAAATGATAACTTATGAAATTGTGGAGAGAAAATAAATCTTGCGAGCAAAGAACATTTTGCGAGCAAAGGAAGCCACGAAGGTTCGCAAGATAATCTTCAAATCCGAAATGGCGGGACAACACAACTGTCATCTATTGTAAAATCATATAAATAGCCATTTAGGCATGAGAAGTAGGAGAGGTCTTTTTTAGAGGGAGAGATAATTTTAGGAGGAGAGAGAAATTTTTTAGAGAGAGATGTATTTTCTTTATCATCTTCTTCCCCAAAAATTCTAGAGCTCCAAATATTCATTAATGGAGTCTCAATTGTAAAATCATGTAATCACATACAATCACTAGTGAAGCACCGTGGATGTAGATCACATTAATCGAACCACGTAAAAATCTTTGTGTCTCTTTATAATTTTAGTACCTTAATTCTTAGTTTCATATCAAATTAATTAGGTTTAGGAATCATTTTAATGGATTCTAATGAGGGTGTAGTTGTGAGATAATCCGCAACTACAATTCTATCTCCCTGATCATCCCTGCAATCAAGAGAAAATCATAGTCTCGCTAGGCCAACTTGAAGCTTGTCTTCTTATTCCCCTCTATAATCCTTAACTCCCATTGTTTTATGAAATTCTTTCTCATGCGAAATTTTCACGAGCCATATATCAACTAAGGGGAGATTTCATCCGTCTTTTACTTGAGTTCGCCAACCGTGGTGCCGGCAATGGATCTCTCAATACTGATGAGGCTAAAGATCCAAAGTTCAAAGACGTCGCGATTGTTCCTGCGAACTATACTGTTGAAAACTTCTTTGCGAACTATGAAATAATTCATATGAAGAAAGACAACACTTGTTGGAGTGTTCGCTTACATAAAAAAGAGAATGTTGCTGCTGATCAATTGCTCATGCAAGACATTAATTGGCACCCTGGCAATAATTCTTCTCTGCGTCATTCTAATGATAACAAGTGGTGTGTTTTCCCTTTAACTCTAGAGGGTCCATACATTTCTGGTTCTCATGTCTTACCCGCGAATGTCGCAGAGTACCATCCTTGGGTATTCAAATGGCTTGAAAGGAATGATGAGGTATATTTCCACCTTTTGGTTGAATCTTTACTACTATTTTCTTACATATATTCTCGTTAATCACTCAATTTTTTTATTTTTTTTTATGTTTGCGAAATTTCCAGATTAAGAGACTGAAAGAAAACTACCAGAAGTTTAAGAAACCCAGCACTGTATCAGCCTTTCAATCAATCACAAATGAAGTAAGAAATATTCTTTAGAATTCTTAACAATATATTGTTGCCTCTATTTCTTATCTTTATCTGTGTTTGAAGGATATTGATGAGATAGAAGAATCCTCCAAAAATGCAAAGAGCAAGGGCAAAGGAGCTACTCGCAAGGAGAATACTGTTGTTCCTCCTTCAAAGAAGCGGAAAGTTCAATCTCCTTCTCCCTCTATCCCTCAAGATTGCGAGAGTTCCAGTGACAACGATAATGATGATGATGACAATGCTAGTGACAATAATGATATTTCTCCCGTAAAAGAATCTACACAACCTGAATCTTCTATGGATCATTTATCTGGCATTTTTATCAATATTATGCATATAATTGGTGATACTCCTCTGACCGATGCTTGCAAGTATATCACTGCTATTTGTGATGCCCCCATCTTAAAGGACAACGAATCTCTTCGCGGGGTCTCAAGATCTATATCTCCAAATTTCTTGCATTCACTCAATAGCTTGGTGAGTTTTCATACCAATACCTTTCTTCTCTTTATTTTCATCTTAAATTCGAAATTAATTCCTAAGAAATTCTCTGCATTCTTTCGCAGGCAGGAAAAGCTTCCTTTGCAGTCATCTCATATTTGGAGAAAAGGCGTGCAGTTCTCGCAAAGAAAAACGCTAATCTTCGCAAAGAAAATGAAGAGTTAAAGTTTGAATCTCTTACTCTTCCCAAAGAAAATGAAGAATTAAAATTTGATTCTGTTAATCTTCGCGAACAATTAGAATTTGGATCTGTTGGACTTCATGAGAAGATTAAACGATTGGAAACTGAACTCTCTTCTTCGCAGGATAAAGTTGCTAGTCTCCAAGATGCAAACAATCAACTTTATGGTAAGAAAATTTTCTCTTTTTCTTTATCCCTGTATTCCTTTGTGTTTTCTTACTTGGTTAGTCCTCTTCGCAGATATTTACGGCCTCTCTGACGAAGATGTATTCCTTCGTTCTTTTCCAAATCCAATAGATGATGATACCCTCTTCAATCGCCTTAATGATTCTTTAAGTAGCCTTTCAGATGATCAAATTAGATCTCTTTCTATAGATGAACTTAGATCCAAATTTCTTCTCTTAAAAGTTGAACATAGATTCAACTTGGGTTTAACCAATAAATTTAAGCGCCTTTATATTGATTCAAAAGAGGATACTAATATATTAAGAACCAAGTACAATGACCTTATTGACGAAAAAGACCTCATTGCTAAAAAACGGTGCTCAAGCTTTAGCAGATTTCCATAAAACTCTTCTCGATATTCAAATTGAAAGGGACAGACTTATCTGCGAGAATAATGCTCTCGTGAAGAAGGAAAATCAAGTTCTCTCCCATCTTCTCATTAGTAATGATGATGAGTTTGCATGGGCTGCACAGATTCTTGATAACTCCAGAAATAATTTAGGTGTAGATGTTACTCTCCAAGCTGATCATTCTTACTTGATTAAGGATATGATCTTTGAAAGAGAAAGTGGTTATTCTGGTTTTTCCACTAATCCATCTTTTGACTGATTCTCCACTATTTTATTAATGTATTGTCATTTGTTCGCAGCATCTGAAGAAAATTTTCGCCAAAGAATTGGAGAATTGGAAGAAGAGAAAGGGCAACTTGCAAAACTTCTGTCTTCTCGCAACGAGAAATGCTCCAAGTTCAAAATGCAACTTCAAATTACTCTGGCGATTTTAGCAATACTCTTGTTGGTGTTCACAATGATTCTATTAAAATGGTTTGTGATGATCATAAAATTCCCCACTCTGCATATCCTTATCTTGCGAATAAAATTCCAGAGAACGTCCCTAATCTTATCATCTCTGGTAGCGAAGCTGAAGAGTCTGAAGAATATGAAGATGAAATTGAAGAAGAAGAAAAATCTGGCGAAGATAATGATGGATCTAAATAGTTTTGTCTTCCTTTTTAATCTTTTTGCAATATTTGTGTATCTACCCTTTTTCCTTGTAATATATTGCTGCGAATTTCTCCAGCTTCTAATGTCCTTTGGTGTATAGATTTCTTTTGTTTCTATCTGCATACATTAGAAAATAATTATTTTTGCAATATGGTTAATTAATATGATTATTAATTTTTAACTATCTGCGTAAATCTATCATATAAAGATGAATAACGATTTTATCATTCTGTTCATTCACATACTTGCCTCTGTTATGCATCTGTAATATGAAAGGATTGAACAGATTAATTTTGAATTAAATTTGTTTGTAAATTGTTACCTCAATCTCTGCGAGAATATCACAAGTCATATCTGCATAATCTCATGATCTCTGCGTAAATTTTGCAGTCATTCAATCTTGATCTCTCGTGGTCTTATTTTTCCTTCCTAATTAAAGGTCTTATTTAGCCACTTTTTGTTTTGGAGACAAAATCGCCGGACGTCCTTACATTCGCATGAAAAGACTCATTGATCTTGTCTTATCCGTGCTTTGTCAATTTCTCTGCGACAATATGACATGCCTTAATCTTCTCGCGAAGACAAAGCCCCATGATATTGCCGTCTTGCGATGAAATCGCATGACATCTTTAAAATTTCATGTAAAAACCCATTGATCTCATCTTATCTTTTCTCATGGATTTTTGCCACTGTATAATTATTGCATAAATATGACAAGCCTAAATATTCTTGCGAATATAAAGCCTCATGACATTTGCGTCTTAAGACACTTATCATCTCCCTAATGGAGGGTGCCTCCCTTATCTTCCCCCTGGTTGCCCCTTCAAGGAGACGTACATCGGCCATACAAGACTAGCTCCTCCCATCCGCTTTTACCAACAACCAGTTGTTTTCGCAGCCTCTTATCCTTTTTTCCTATATGGCTTATAGTTATGAGACTGCACCCTAAGTGTGGTTTTCTTCGGGCCGAGTGCATCATAGCCAAGACTTTTTAAGAATGGCCGAGATACTTCAAATTCCCCAGGCACTCTTGGCTCAACTTTGTACCTCGGCGCCTTGGTCATACTCTGCACTCCTTAGAAGAGATCCTCGGTCATCCAACTGTTAGTATATATATAGTTGGAAATCCAAGGTACTTATCCTGGATGGGATTTCATTGACCCCAAATCTCCATGACTCAGGTTCCAGCAGCGGTATAACCTTATCCCTGAGACATGCAAAGATATACCCCTGATATGACGCACTTTAGGTCTTACATTTGCCTCTTGTGAAATTTTATCCGCGAACTAGGGTGTACGCCATAAAGGTTTGTCCCAATCTAATGTTTCTGCGAAATTTTATTCGCGTTTCTTTATTCTTTGATTTTCTCTTTTTGCATTCCAGCTCTTGTATGTTTTTTCAATTTCATCTTTTTCATTGAGTCAAAACATCCTTTTGTAAAATTTTCTTCATCAAATCATTCATACACTTATATTTTACAATCAAGAAATTGTACCTTTTCTACTTACTATTTCCTGCTTCTACTTTTTTGTTGGGTTTTCTCCATCTGCGAGACGCTCGCCATCTATTGGTTTCAACATATGTTGACTTCACAGCATTCCTTATTCTCGCCGTTCTTCTGTATCCACCATCAACCTTTCACTTCTTTGCTTTTGTTTGATGTTATGTTTCCAGTTTTTGTTCTTCGCATCCCTTTCCTCGCAAGATTCCATATCAATTTCATAGCACTTTTTTCCTTCAACCCAATCTCCCTTTATGACTCCAACACCTCTGGGATGTGGAAATTTAATGCACTGGTGGTAAGTCGATGCTACACCTAGAATCCCATGCATCCAAGGTCGGCCAATCAAATCATTGTAAGGAGATTCAACATCGACAACACATAATTGAATCTTAGAAGATATTCCCTTCAATGGAATTCGCATTGAAATTTCCCCTTTGGGCTTGTTGGCAGTACCATTGAAACCATAGATCTTATAAGTCGATGGTATTAGATCCTCATCTCTTCCTCCCATGGTTTTGTAAGTATGATAAAATAAGATATCCATTGAGCTTACAGTGTCAATTATAACTCTGTTAATGGCCCAAGAATCTTCAGCTTCATCATCCTCATTTTCTCAATCTTCTTCTTCTATCTGTTTTAGGTTTATTTCTAATCTTACCACTAGTGGGTGGTCATGCATCTCTCCAGGCTCAGGTACTTCTTGTGCAGTGAAAGAAATAGTCTGCTTTTTCCACTCTTCTAATGGCGATGCTTTTGCAATATTCATTATTTCTCTTCTATCCGCATCTCTCGCGAAAACTCTGGTTAAAACATTATCGTGGAAATCTTCTATAGTTTTGTATGAATGTATGATGGAGTTACAAGATAGATTTTTTGCTTTTTCCCCAACTTCTATCACAAATGTTTCTCCTACCTTTGTTATATTCACTCTGCCAATTTCTGGGGATGGAAGTAATTGCTGAGACTGTGGATGTCTTATTAGAAAATGGTTTAATTTTCCCTGATCTATCATCTTCAAGATGATTCTTTTAACATTCCTGCATTCATTTGTTGAGTGACCATGAAAATGATGATAAGAACAAAATTCTAAACTTCGATTATTTGGGTGTGGCTCTTTTCCCATATTTCAGGGTACGGGTATGTCCTCCATCACAATTATAGCTTCCCAAATTTTTTCTATGCTAGTATTTAGAGGTGGCATCTTAATTTCTTCCCATATTGTCTTATGACTTCCTTGCCCTATATAATAATTTTGCCTCTGTCCACCATAAGTCTCTTGCGGTTGATCAAGCCTATAAATTTTATTATTTCCACTTCTACTGAAAAAAATTCTTTCCCTTTCGAATTCTTCTTGATCTCTACTTCCCATAGCTACTAATTTCTGTTGACCACCATCCATACTCTTTTCTTGCTTCACCTGCGAAGTGCTCGCTCCTGTAGTTATTAACCTAGGAAGTAAACTTGTGTTTGCTGAAATTGAGATGGTATTCGTAGTAGGGTATGATTCCATCTCATTTTGTCTCTCCTCTAAAGAAATGTATTCTTCTTGCAATTCTCGCAGTTCTGTCATTGTGATGGTATTCTTAATTCTGAAGATTTTCACGTATAACAGATTGGTTGCGAACATTTCATTAATAAATGACAAAATGAGATATCTCTCATCCACGTGGCCTGCCAATTCGCTGCACATTGTTTTCCACCTTATGGTTAGATGTTTTAAGCTTTCTCCAACTCTTTGCTTTAATCCAAATACATCTTCAATACCAGGTCCCGAAGAATTGTTACTTATATACGCTCCCAAAAATGTGGTATGTAAATGATTGAAAGAAGTTATAGTGTTCTTAGGTAATCCTTCGAACAATTTTAGTGCCTTGCCTGTTAAGCTAGATGCGAAATATTTGCATAGTACAGCATCATGGTTTTCCCACTGTAGCATACACCTAACATAAGCTTTGACATGTTGAATAGCACAAGTATTTTCATCAAAGATGCTGGTTAATGTTGGAAAATTGCATTTTGGGGGAATTCCTCCTAATTGTACTTCTTGAGTAAATGGAGTTTTCGCAGCCTCTTCAATAGCCTCATCAAGTTTCCTTCTGCCTCCTTCTCTTTTGTTATTTAGCATTCCCCTCATTTTTTCTAACTCTCTCAAGATATGTTCATTCCCAGCTGAATTTTGCTCCATTGGTCTTTCCAGTGCAGCTTCCCTTCTCCTGTGTTCTTGCCTATCTTGTGTTGCAAGATTTTGATTTCCGCCCCCATTATTTTCTTATTGTCTTTCTCCGAGATCTTCTCTTACATTTCTTTCACGAATGCGCACACCATTATATCTCTCATTTTATCTTCTGCGATTTTCTTCAGCTCTTCTTTGCACCCTATCGTATTCTTCGTTGATATTACCATTATTGCAGTTTTGTTCGCGTCTTCTTTCTCGATTATCATAATTATTCTGGCGAATTTCCTCTTGGAATTCTTGTTCTTCCTCCTCTGCTCTCAATCTTTCCCTTTCGCAATCTAAGCGTGCTTGTTCAGCATAATGTCTCTCGATTTCTCTTTCAATTATCTGCTGATTTCTTTGAGTTTCTCTTCCACGTAATATCCTCCTTCATTCCTCTTGATTTTCTTCGCCATCTTGGTTATTTTGTGTCTGACGCTGTTCATTCTCATGACTTCTGTTGTTTTATTTGTTTTGTTGAATTTCACCTTGTGGTATGTAACGATCTTCCCTTACTTTTCTCCTTTCTCGACGTCCTTTATTTGGATCATGATTTTCTTCTTCAATATTTGTCATAGGTGATATTCTTCTTACCTCACTTATGATTGATCTCGAACTTGATCTCGTTGTACTTCTTGATCTCTTATTTTGTAACCTCATGTTTTCCATTCTCAATTCATGGTTTTTTCTTGTAAAATTTGCGCGTTCTTCCGCCTCTAATCTCCTTTCCTCTTGTATTCTTTGTCTTAAAGTCTCTATTGCTTCATTTTAGTCATCTTCATGAATTAATCCTCCAACCGCTCCTTGATCTCTTCCTTATCGCCTTCCATTTCTTAATTGTTGATTTTTTGTTTCTTCTATTGAATCTGATCGCAAAGTATGCACGCTCACTCTGTCATAATCCACAGTTCTATCTTGTATCGGTGTTTGCTGATTTGGTTGTTGAATTTGATTTTCTCCATTATTCCTTGTTCTGTTGCTCCTTGTTCTTAATCTTGAAAATTCTCCTACTTCATTTGTCTCTTCTCTTGCAAGTCTTCTACTTCTCCTTACGGTTGTTGGTTGTTCTGATGTATTTCTTCTTCTAGACATTTCTTCAATTCTGATGTACTACTGTAAATCACGTAAAAATCTTCTCCAATTTCTTCAAATTCTTACAAATCACAATTTCAATCTTTGCTTAGAAACATCCCTGTTTCTAGCGCTATTATGTAGTTGCAGGAAATCCTACACTACACCCCTCACAAGAATTCATAAGAATCAACACATATTTGAAGATTAAGAACAACACTTTTATTGATTAATTCTCAGAAATATTACAAGAAATTGAAGAAATCAAGAATACAACCGCTCTCTTAAACTTTCTCTCTCCTCAAATATTTATCTACACTCTCAAAATTGATATCTCCATCCTTACACTTGTTCGACTCTTTATATAGGAAATTACATAGTGGATGACAGCTAAGTTATCCTTTAATTTCGGATCTGACTCGCGATATGCTCGTAGTAATTGTAATGTCTTCTTTCGCAGATACTCCAATCTTCGAAGCATCGTCATGTTCTTCCCGTGTTTCCTCTACCGTCATCCGTTACGTCATTCTTTGAGTTATTCTGCGACGCTCGCAGTGTGTTGTTGAAGAGCTCGCAGAAATGTCGTTTATATATTTCGCAAGAGTATTGCTGTGGCGATATTCTGATCCTATAATACTGAATATCATCTGCAGAGGCTGTGTGTTATAAGTTGTAAATGAAGAAATCATAAACACAAATTATCTTGTGCTCTTTGAAAAACTTATAAAAACAGTCCATTGGGTTTCTCTCAATACTGGAAGATGCAAGAGTTGTTAGAAAGAAACACTATCTTGGTGTCATGGTGTGCGTGGCTGTTTTGTATTGCATCGTCATACAAAGTTTTACTCAAGTGAAAATTTTGTTGCTTATCAAAATTTGATGTAGCATAAAACAAACAAGTCATTGATTATACACGTAGTCTCATGTACGCTGAATGTGTAACATTTACGTGGGTGAGACTTGTTCCGAAACATTCATGACCGGTTCAGTTTCCTTTCTACCTACACATAAAAAAACAAGGAGTACTTCTTGTTATTTCACCTCTTCTTCTCAACAGTTCGAGAGCGAAAGAGAAAAACCCAAGGATTTACGAACTTATAATCACAAATATCTTCTATCAATCTTCTTACGTGTTCTTGGTACCGTTAGGTTCTTGGAAAATTCCTACATCACGGGTCTTTCTTTGATTCTTCCTTTGTTCCAGTTCTAGAACTTCACCTTTATCAACAGTTCGCATACCTGGTAAGTTCTTTATTGTTTTTGGTTTATCCTTGTTTTCAATGGCACCTAGGAAAAGATTAAATCATGGTGAGAGTTCGTGTGCTAATACTAATGATGAAAATTATTATGATGCAAGTTTGAGAACTAGCTTAGTTATCAAAGAGGCTAGCGACCTCTATTTGGAATATAAGGAGAAACATCCCATTAGAGAAAGGTTCTATGATACTTCCAAAATTAGTGTAGAACATCTCTCTATGTTTTTAAAAGAATTTGATTGGGGCATTATTCATCAACCCATGGGAAAAGCTCATGTCGAAATGACTGTCCAGTTTTATGCAAATCTTCGTGAGCCAAACCGGGTAAACTGCACTTTTAAAACTATTGTGGGGAATGAAATCTTTGTGGTGAATCAACAAGTTATTGCTTGAATCTTAAACTTGACCTGGGTTGGATACTTCCAATTCCCACCTCTTGAGCATGAAGATTATCTCCAAACTTGCTATCAAATCGGTTGTTTAATAAAGACGTCTCTTGTAAGGATGGAAAAATTGATGTTCATGGTGCTGAACTGTTGCTCAAAGTTGCTGGAAAACTGGTTGTGGAAAATATGATGCCAAGTACAATTGAAAAAATGTTGTGGACCATATCTCTTGCTGAATTGGTCTGTTACATTGTTGAGGGGAAGACATTGATTTCTGTAGTCTTATTCATCAGATGATAAGTGTGAAGCAGACTTCTAAAAAGACTCCAGGATTTCCTTGTCTTATTTTAAGAATTTTCAGTCAATTTGGGATTATTGAGTTTGGAACCAATCTTGGTAGACCAAAAGTCTTAACCCAGGCAAGCATCGAAAAGATGAATAAATCTTTAGCTGGAACATCAATAGGAGATTCAATAGCCTTATACCTATAGATCATCCGTCTTCAGCAAGAAGTTGAATGCTTAAAAGAGTAGTTGGAATATGCTAAGGAAGCTTATCCAGAACTAATTGAGAAGTTCGATGAAATTACTAGAGACTATTACAAGATGATTGGTTAATCATTGTTTATTTATTTTTGTGTTATCTTTGTTTATTTTTTGAACTTCTTATGTTAAACTTATTAAAACTGTTATTTTAATGGTTGTAATAATGTTGGGATCCTAGTCCCACATTGGTTAGAAGGGGCGTAATTAGTAGTTTATAAGTCAATGGGTTCCCTCATCTAGTCAACCGATTTTCAAGTTGAGTTCTACCCATGGGCTTATGACGATTTTAGGGTCGGTACCCTAACATTTGGTATCCGAGCCAACCACCACGACCCATGCCCGCTCCACGGAAGGGGTGACCTATAGGCTAGATTAAAGTGTTGGGGCACCTATGTATGGGTGTATTTGTCACCCGCATTGAATACTGATAGGGGAGTGAAGCCGCCATAAGAGAAAGGGCTACCTTCAGGTCAGTGTCGATAGAGTGGGCCAACGAGGACGTTGGGTCTGGAAGCGTGGTGGGATGTTGGGATCCTAGTCCCACATTGGTTAGAAGGGGCTTAATTGGTAGTTTATAAGTCAATGGTTTCCCTCATCTAGTAAACCGATTTTCGAGTTGAGTTCTACCCATGGGCTTATGACGAGTTTACGGTCGGTACCCTAACAAATAACTTTAATGGTACTTTAGCCTTGAATGATTTTATCTTTTAATTAAATAGCTAAATGTGTTAAATCCATAAGAAGTTCTGTAGGATCAGAATATCGCCACAACAATACTCCTGCGAGATTTACAACGACAGTTCTGCGAGCTCTTCAACAATACACTGCGAGTGTCACAAAATGACTCAAAGCAATGATGTTACAAATGACGATAGCTGAAACATGAGAAGATTGTGATCATTATGCGAGGATTATATCATCTGCGATGGTTAGCATTATCACTGCTACGATAAGATCGCGAGTCAAATCCGAAATCAAAGGACAGATTAGATGTCATCCATTATGTAATCATCCTATATAAATAAACCAGGTAGGTTCAGAAGGGGATGATGAATTTTGGAACGCTAAGAAAGTTTTGAGGAGAGAGAAAATTCAAGAGAGTGATTGTATTCTTGATATCATCTATTTCTTGTAAACATTTCTGAGAATCAAATAATAAAGTGTTGTTTTTAATCTTCAAATATATGTTGATTATTGTGAATTCTTGTGAAGGGTGTAGTGTAGGTTTTCCTGCAACTACATTTTGGCGCCCGAAATAGGGATTGACTTAACGAAAACCATAGAAAAAGCGAGGTAGAAGATGAGAGTTGTTCAAGATTAAGAGGATAATTGAACAAATCGGTGAAATAGTTGAAGGAAAAATGATTAAAGCCAAAGAGAATTATAGGAAATTGGAGTGTGGTATGGTAACAAGAACAATGATCGACAAATTCCATGAAAACATTAAAGGAAGATACATAAACGAGATTTTGAAGGAAAGAAAATTATGACGGTGGAGAAAATATCATCATTGAAGGAATGGGAAAAGCAAAAAATCACATTTACAGCAGCAGAAATACCAACAGAAAATTTGAATCATACATCTCCTTTGGTAATTACGGTATCCGTTATACAAATAAAGAAGGAAAAATCAACGAGATTTGCAGAAGAGTGGGTTGTAAATAAAAATTTGGTGGATGCAGGAAGTTCTGTAGATATAATATTTTATCATACATTTAAGAAAATTGGATACAGAGATGAATAAATGTCTTGTTCAGCATATCATATTCATGGCTATGGAAAATCTTTAACAAAACCTAAAGGCGAAATAGTGGTACGAATTCCGCTAGGAAAGATTAAAACACAAGTAACATTATGTGTGGTAGACGTGGAATCACCGTATAACATGATACTGGGAACACCATGGATACATGCAATTAAGGCTATAGCATCAACATTGCATCAATGCATCAAATTTCCTATGCCCAATGGAATTGGAGAAATTAGAGGAGATACTTATCTTGCGAAGATGTGCTATCAAACTGAAGTGAGAAATTATGAAGAGCGTCCAAAGCTGCGAAAAGCTCGCAGAAAAATGGCGAAAGAAACAAAGAAAGAAGAAGAATTTAAAGTTTACATGATAAGAGCAAAAGAAGGAAAAGGAATTCCCAGCGAAATCTCGCAAGAAGGAGATGAACTCGCGAGAGTTGTGAAAACCTCAACACCAATGGGAGAGCCTGAAGCCAGCCCTACCGCAGTAGAACCAACAAAAAAAGTAAATATTGGAAGTAAAGAAGAACCTAAGATGCTGAAAATTGGAACGAAGATGGATGCAGATGAAGAAGAGCGAACCGTAAACCTCTTGCGAGAGTATAAAGACATCTTCGCATGGAATATGGATGAGATGCCTGGAATAGACCCATCAGTTGCATGTCATAAGGTAGAAATTAACAAGGAGGTAAGACCATTTAAACAAAGGATAAGAAAAATCGCAACAACATACCATTCCCAAATAGAAAAAGAATTACATAAGATGCTTGATGCGGGAATTATAAGGCAGGCAAAGTACCCGGAGTGGATTGCTAATATGGTGGTGGTTCCAAATAAGAATAAAGGAATAAGAAATTGTATAGATTTTACTGACTTAAACAAAGCTTGTCCTAAAGATAGCTTTCCATTACCAGATATTCCTCAAATGGTCGAATCAGCAGCGGGAAATGATAGAATATCTTCATTAGATGGGTATAAAGGATATAATCAGATTCCTCTCGCTGACGAAGCTCAAGAGTACACCGCATTCTTTGCCCCAAGACGATTATACTTTTATACAAATATGCCCTTTGGTTTACGAAATGCTGGTGCAACATATCAAAGAATGGCGGAAAAAGTGTTTGCAAAATGGATCCATAAAACATTAGAGGTATATGTAGATGACATGTTAGTCAAAAGTAAAGAAGCTAAAAACCATGTGCAAGACTTAAAGGAGATTTTCGATCAAATGCGATATTTTAACATCAAGGTGGATCCCAAAAAATGTACTTTTGCAGTAGCTTCAGGAATTTTTTTGAGGTACATTATGTCAAAGGAAGGAATACAAGTTGATCCAGATAAAGTACAAGAAATTCACGACATGCTAACACCAACAACATTAAAAGATGTGCAGAAGTTGAACGGGCTTTTAGCCTCGCTAGGAAGGTTTATCTCGCGATCTTCAGATAGATGCAAGCATTTCTTCAACATACTTAGGAAGGGTACAAATTTCAAGTGGACAGATGAATGTGAGAAGGCTTTTCAAGGAGTTAAAGAATATTTAATGAACATATATATCTTACAAAAATCAGAGCCCGAAGAAGAATTATTGATCTACCTTGTGACAACTTCGCACGCGTTAAGTGCAGTATTACTGCGAGTAGACGCAGGAATAGAAAAACTAATTTATTACATCAGCAAAACATTTAATACTGCAGAGAAAAATTACTCAAAGATTGGGAAGTTAATTCTGGCATTGGTTTATGCAACCTTTAAACTTCACATCTATTTTCAAGCACATAAAATAAAAGTATTAACAAAGGTACCAATTGAGTCAATAATGAAGAATTCAAAAAGATCCGGTAGGGTTGAGAGATGGAATGCACAAGTAGGGCACTTTGAAATCAAATATGAAATCCTATCCTCTCCAAAATCGCAAGCTGTAGCAGATTTTTTAGCAGAATTTCCTCTAGAAGATGATGAAGTTGTAGAAGAAATGATGGACATAGAATAAGAACATGGAGACCCAAAAGATATATTAAAAGAACCCAACAAGTAGGAAATATTGGTTGATGGATCATCAAATGGGGAAGGTAATGGAATTGGAGTTGTCTTTATTTCGCCAGAAGGAGAAAAAATGGATTTTTCATTTCGTCTGGAATTCACGTCCACTAATAATGAGACGGAGTATGAAGCGGTGGTGCATGCGTTAAAATTCTCAATAGAAATGAAGTTGGAAAATGCTAGAATTACTAGTGACTCACAATTGGTTATTCGCCAGATAAAAGGAGAATACACAACAAATGAACCATCTTTGAAGAAATACAAGAAACTTGTTGAAGAATTGTCTGCGAGAATTCCAAAAATAAAATGGAGACATATATCAAGAAAAGATAACAGACTCACATATGCTTTTGCTTTCATATCTAGCATGATGATAAATCCAGCTGCGTGATGCATAAAAATTCAGACACTTGTATCACCCTCAATCAATAAGGAAGAAGAAGATGAAGCAGATGTGATGATGATAAAAGGTGGTGAAAAAGAACCAAAAGGCAATATTGCAGATTGGCGAACAGAACTTCTTGCATATTTGGCAAGAGGAGAAACACCAAGAAATAGACTAGAAACACATAAATTAAAAAGCCGAGAAACAAATTATGAATTAAGAGATGGAGTATTATATCGCAAATCTTTTAATGGACCGTCGCTAAGATGCTTGACAAGGGAAGAAGGACAAAAGGTGTTAAAGATGTTGCATAGTGGAGACGTTGGTAATCATAGTAGGGGAATATCTTTGGCATACAGAACAAAAATGCAAGGTTATTATTGGCCATACATGCATGAATACGCAAAGCAACTTTCAAGACGATGCGAAGATTGTCAGCGATATGGAAAGAAAATACATGCACCAGGGGCACCATTATCATCCTCAACCAGTGTGTGGCCTTTTGGAAAATGGGGGTTGGATATTATGGGACCATTTGTACCGGGTTCTGGACAAGAAGATATTTAATTGTCGCTACAGATTATTTCATAAAATGGGGAGAAGTAAAGGCAGTGCAACACATCCGCGACAAAGACATTTTTACATTCATATTTGAAAATATAATTTGCAGATTTGGGATTCCTGCATAGTTGGTATCTGATAATGGAAAACAGTTTGAAGGACAGAATATCGAATTGTTACTTACTGCATTTAAGATTAAATGTGGAAAATCAACACCACTATATCCACAGGCCAACGGACGGGCAGAGGCAACAAATAAGATAATTGCAGATATACTGAATAAGAAATTAGAAGGACACCACAGGGCATGGTGCGAACAAGTACATAATGCAATATGGGCTTACAATACAACTAGACGGGAAGCTACTGGAATGTCACCTTTTTGTTTGACATATGGGGTTGAAGTTGTGTTACCAACAGAAGTTGTTATTCCTACAACAAAAATAGAAGTTTGGGGGAAGAATCTTAGTGCAGGTATGATTCTAGATAAAATTGATGAATTAGAAGAGAATAGAGAAAAAGCCCTACAACATATGGAAAATTATCAGCGGAGATTAGCTCGCGAGTATAACAAACGTGTCAAAATACGTGAGTTCCAACCAGGTGATTTAGTGTTGCGAGAAACACCAGGGTATCAGCGAGCAAATGGTGGAAATCTGGCGAGAAAAAGGGATGGACCATACATCATTAAAGATATAGTTGGAAATGGGGCATACAAATTAATGGATCCAGAAGGTAGAGATGTTGGTCAAAAACTCGATAAACCATGGAATATATTATATCTGAAAAGATATTATTAGTGTGACAAATTATGCGAGATTTGAGATGTTATATGATGAAATGGATAATAATTTTTTTTCTCTCTATCACAACTGCGAGATTCTTCCAATGACAGAGCAAATAATAAATGCAAAAATATCGCAAGAAACGCGAACAAAATTTCGCAGAGACTTAAGAATGGGACGAACCTTTATGGCGTACACCCTAGTTCGCGAATAAAATTTCGCAAGAGGCAAATGTAAGACCTAAAGTGCGTCATATAAGGGGGTATCTCTTTGCATGGCTCATGGATAATGTTATACCGTTGTTGGAGCCTGAGTCATGGATATGTTGGGGTTAAACAAAACCTATCCGGGGGAGGTACCTTGGATTTCCAACTGTATAAGGTTATACCCTGGTTGGACGACCGAGGGTCTCTTCTAAGGAGTGCAGAGTATGACCAAGGTGTCGTGGTACACGGTTGAGCCAAGGGTGCCCGGGGCGTACGAAACTACCCTGGACATTCTTGGAAAGTCTTGGCTATGAAGCACTCGGCCCGAAGAAAACCCCACTTAGGGTGCAGTCTTGTAATTATAAGCCATATAGGCATAAAGGACAAGAAGCTGCGAAAACAACTGGTTGTTGTTAAGACCGGATGGGAGGAGCTAGTCTTGTATGGCCGATGTGAGCTCCTTGAAGGGGTAACCAGGGGGAAGATAAGGGCGGAACCTCCATTAGGGAGATGATAAGTGTCTAAAGACGGCAATGTCATGGGGCTTTATGATCGCAAGAACATTTAGGCCTGTCATATTATCGCATGACAAATATTATACAGAGGCAACAAGCCATGAGAAAAAGTTAAGATGAGATCAATGGGTTTTTACATGAAAGTGTAAAGACATCCTGCGATTTCATCGCAAGACGTCAATGTCATAAGGCTTTGTTCTCGCAAGGGAGCTTAGACTTGTCATTTGGTCGCAGACACAAACAAAATACGGATAAGGCAAGATCAGCGGGTTTTTACATGAAAATGTAAAGACGTCCTGCGATTTTGTCGCAAACATAAAAAAATTGGCAAAATAAGACCTTTAACTAGGAAGGCAAAATAAGACCAACAGAATAATCCCAAACATTAACTATTTTCTTCTAAGAATGCAGGAAAGATTTGTTCATCACAGGAGATATAATGAGAAACAAGTATCCTTCATAATTTCTATGAAATATTATTCAGAATCACACCGCAGGAATATTCATAATATCGCAGTACTATCCATAATTTCGCAAGTACTATTCGCAAGGAGAAAATGCGGGAAACACTTGTTCATTACAAGAAAGATAATGAGGGGCAAGTATGGGAGTTGATAAATAAAATATCATTATCTTCCTTGAGAATATTCAAAATAACAGAAATAAAATTGGATTCCAAAGTTTCATAAAGATACATTGCTCGCAAGAAAGAGGAAGAAAAAGAAAAGAAAAGAAAACTCAAGCTTCAATATTGGTCTCGCCATTAGTCTCGTCAGCTTCATTCTCCTTGCCAATATTCTTCACGTCACGATCAGCTTGAGTTTCTTCTTCATCTAACTTTTCACCAGTAATTGCTTCACCACCAGTAGCTACTTCTCTAGAAGGACATTTTTCTTCTTATGTTGGGTCTTCTTGAGAGACATCTTCTTCAATACTTGCATAGTTTAGATCATTATCAATGGGAATAGGAATTTCATCATTATCTACTTCCAGAGGCCCAATGGATACAAGAAGGAGAGACTGGGATATCAGAATGTCATTTACAAGAACTTCAGCATTAAGATGAACCTTGCGAAGGAAACCTCTATCACGATTTCTAATCTCAATATTTTTGAAGTATTCAAGGTAGTCATATCTCCTCTCTGCTCGATCGTGAGATTAAACAAGATTGGTGGTGAGCACTCCGTTTTCTTTGCGAACTTTAGCCAGTTTTTCAGTCAGATCAGAAATGGTAGAATGAAGGCCTTTTTCAGATTCTGCGAGAAACATAAATTGACAAGAAAATATTCAGATGAAAATATCGCAAGAAATATAGATGAGAAATTAAATAGAGAAATTAAAAATTAAGGCAGTCAAAATGACTACCTTCTTTTTGAGAAGTTAAGTTTTGAATTAATGTTAAGAAACAATCCTCCCATTGGTTCATGGCATCATCAAAATTATCTCCAACTATACCCTTCAGGCGAGATTTTATAATTTCTTCTTTGGAGTGGAGATAAGTATTTTCTTTTTCTAATAAGGAGTAAGATTCTTCTAAATGAGAATATTGATCTTGGAGTTTACTGGACTTTAAACTTAGAGTTAATCTGCCTTTTATAAGTTTATCTTTTTAAGCAGTAGAAGATTCAGTTACTTCCTTGAGTTCGTCTTTTAATGAATGAAGAGATTGTTCTTGGTCGTTACACACTTTCTGAAGAATATTTATTTGCTGCGAGGAGATCACTATCTTGTTTAAAAAGCTACGTTTCTCCTGAGATAAAGTTTTATTTTCATCTGATAAAGATTCCATCGCCAAGTTAGCTTGGGTTAAAAAATATGAGAGGCGAGTAACTTCGTTACTTAATAGATTTTGCCTTTACGCTAATTGATCATTCTCAATGGTAAGATTATCTATTTGATCGATCGAGTATGTGTAAAGATTATCTAATCTATTATATTGATCCATCCAAGAATCTCTCTCAACACGGGCTTCCTCAGCAACATACTCAAATTGAAATATCTTCATTAATCGTTTCGGATTTAAAGCTAAATAGGCAAACCAAAATATTTAAAAGGGAACTGAGTACAGAAAAGATGAAAATCTACTAGAACAGGAAAATTAGAGGCAGAGACAAAAGAACTATACCTTTTAACTCCTTGTTTTTATCGCGAAGATTTTCGCAATCTAGTAAATAGTTGCGAAGCTTGTGATCAAGAATATCATATTCTGAAGTTTTGGCTTGGAGACTTCCCTTTAGAGCTTCAACTTCATTTTCTAAAGACGCTCGCGAAGCAGTTCGATCAGAACCAAAATATTTGATTAAAGTCTCGCAGACATTATATTTGAAAGGGTTAGTAGAAGATTTCCTAGCATCATCTAAAATGTCAGACAAAACTTTAAAAGCAGCATCAACCCCTACTGATGCTTCTTTAGATGAGGGAAGAGGTGCAGAGGGTGAAGTAGTAATGATGGCTGGTTGAAAATTTGAGTCATTTGCGATAGTTGCATCACCAGAAGGTGGAGTGTGATAAGCAAGTAAGTGCACCATTTTATACCCATATTTATATTAGCTAGGTCTCAATTTTATCACTAATAAACTTCTTTGTAGGTATTTTTAAGAAATAATTGTTTTTAGAAGAATCGGCTCGAAAAACTGTTAAAGGCACCTCCGGAGGACATTTGCTATACGGACTCTCATTGTTGGCTAAGGGGTACCTTAATTACTAAGGGGCACCAACACCTATTTGCACCCCTGGCTAATATTTCCACCCACGTACTAAAGGCACTTTAGACTTCGCTAAGGGCTAACCATCTCCTTCTTCATTTTAGAAACTGTTTTTGGCTGGAAAAGTGAGTTGTTTACTGAGTATTCCCTGGATCGATTTTTGGAGAGAATTTGTAGGAGTTTGGATTGGAAAATGATAAGGATTATCCTGTTAGCTTTAAACGGGATTGGTATGCAAGTTAAAAGCGAGAAAATAAGAGGTTATACGTGGACTTGATAACTCAGAAGAGGAGATATTCATGGGTTTATGCAAGTGATTTTGGGAAGATTCTGTTGAAGATTTTCGAGGGATTAGACGAGTGTCATTTTGGTTACCATGTACATACGCTGTTCTTGTGTTTTGGAGAAGAATATTCTGTTATTTTGGTGTTTATTCTAAATCAGGGAAGAAAATAAACCGGAGATACTATGTGTTGGAAGATTTGCTCGTGGATGCTGCTTGTTTAACGTCATCATAGATGAGGACTGAACGTATTAACTGTGTCGAACATCAATAAATGCGTGAAACAGCAAAGAAAGGAAATTATTCCCGGGAGTAATAAAGAGAAAATATTCAAATTTAATCAGAGAATTAGAGGTGAAGTTGGTTATAAAAAGGCATTTCAGGGTTCACAGAAGGGTATCGAGCGATTGGGGGAGGCTACAGAGGCGAGAAAATTGCTGCAGAGAAAGCAGAAAAATACTGAAGAACACGAAGAACGGACTTGAGAAGACAGTCGTAAAACCACTGTCGTTCATGCGTAAGAAATAAGACTGTTGCTTGCGACAGTTTACTGTTATTCTTTGTAACAGTGAGTTTGCAACGATTATAAACGTTGCGAATTCCCAATTTAATTTGATTTTCTCATTTTCTATTCTTTGTAAACACCATTTGAGCAATAAAAATGAACTTTGAGTGTGTTATCATCATGAGAAGCTAAACCCCATCACTGGGTCGACGGAGAAGCTGAAATTCAACATGGGTAAAATTATTTTATTCTCTATTTGACTTTTGCATTATTTTAAATTGATTTATGATTCGATAAAATTAGTTGTGATTCAATTAGATTGGTTATGCTTTGAATTAAGATAATCTATGCTTAGGGGATACAATTAATGTTTTGAGGATCTACTTTGGCAAAACAAGAGTTGATGTTTTATTTATTCACTGAGCCATAATTGTTGAGAATGAATAATTGAACTTCGTGTTGTGAATTTGGTGGAATCTAAGACCCAGTGACTCTCTTTTATTTATTATTTTATTTAAACCTTTAATTTTAATCTTAACAACATCCGAGAGAACGAATCTTAATTACCACTACGAAAACTCAGAAAAATCATAAATCATTTTGGCGCTGTTGCGACGCGGATTTGTTTTTAGATTAATTTTTAGGTTTATTTTTATTTTTATTTTGTACATTATTTTCATATTATTTTTAGATTTTTTTTTCCTTTTTATGCGTTTCTTTTTCTATTTATTTTCAGGATGATGACTTCTTCTGAGGAGACGTCACCTACAATGACGCTGGCGGAAGATATGCGTACAAAGTCAAATTATCAGGAAACCTCAGCTGAGATTACGCTTGCTGAATATAAGCGTAGGCAATGGTATGGAGTTTCTTCTCCACATGAGGTAAGTGTAGAATCTCCGTTAGAGATATATGAGAAGTATTATACACACACACCACCTAGTTTTGAACAAAGACGGAGAATATTGGAATATCAAAAATTATTTGCTGAAGATGATGAATCTGATAATGACTCTCTTTTCCAAACAGAACATATAAATGACCCTGTGGATGATTGTGTGGATGATTCTCCTAATTCCATGGATGAATCTACCTTACAAGATCATTCACCCGACTTAGCGGTTGTTTCTAGACCCCTAGACTTCCAAAAGTTGCCTAATTTAGGGTTAGAATTGTGTGCTTCTAAAATTTTATTGGAATAATTTGCATCTAAATACCCGGAGGACTTGCCTATTCCTGATATCGTGCATGAATCAATTAATATTTCCCCAGTTTCAATAGAATCCCCATACTTTGTTCTTTACGCACTTCCATGTGCAGTAAAAACTTGGTTTAGGGGTAAATTTTGTTTTCTGACAGTTTTAATGTCCCATTTTTTCCATAAAATAATTGTGAAGCTGTCATTTGTAAATATTTTATTTTGGGTCGATCCCCAAGTTTTCAGGTTATTAGTCTACGGGGATCTTTTATGTACATTCTAGTAGGTATAATTATTTGTTTATTTTTATTTTTATTTCTCATCTTAATTTTTACGTTGGATGACTCAATTACATTGAGGACAATGTAATATTTAAGTGTGGGGGAGTGGTTAACGTTTTATTTTTCTGTTTCAGGAATTTTCTTGCTTGTCATGACCAGCTCTTGAGCGGGTCTTAAAAAAAAAAAAAAATTTTTTTATTATGACCAGCTGTGTAGCAGATTTAAAAGAATTTGCATGATATGACCAACTGTTGAGCGGGTCTAATTTTTTTTTATTTTTTTTTTGCATTATATGACCAGCTGTGTAGCGGGTCTAAAAAAAATTTGCATTTGCATTTTATGACCAGCTGTGTAGCGGTTCTTTTCTTTTTTTTCATGTTATGACTAGCTGTGTAGCGGGTATCTGGAAAAAAAATTTTATGTGTCTTGTGTATTGGCAATTGTTATGACCAGCTGTGTAGCGGGTCTAAGTCTCTTAATTTATGACCAGCTGTGTAGCGGGTCAATGTTCTTGTTTTGCTCGGGACTAGCAAAATATAAGTGTGGGGATGTTGATAAGCACGTAAGTGCACCATTTTATACCCATATTTATATTAGCTAGGTCTCAATTTTATCACTAATAAACTTCTTTGTAGGTATTTTTAAGAAATAAATGTTTTTAGAAGAATCAGCTCGAAAAACTGTTAAAGGCACCTCCGGAGGACATTTGCTACACGGACTCTCGTTGTTGGCTAAGGGGTACCTTAATTACTAAGGGTCACCCACAGCTATTTGCACCCCTGGATACTATTTCCACCCACGTACTAAAGGCACTTCAGACTTCGCTAAGGGCTTTCCATCTCCTTCTTCATTTTAGCAACTGTTTTTGGCGGGAAAAATGAGTTGTTTACTGAGTATTCCCTGGATCGATTTTTGGAGAGAATTTCTAGGAGTTTGGCTTGGAAAATGATAAGGATTATCCTGTTAGCTTTAAACAGGATTGGTATGCAAGTTAAAAGCGAGAAAATAAGAGGTTATACATGGACTTGATAACTCAGAAGAGGAGATATTCATGGGTTTCTGCGAGTGAATTTGGGAAGATTCTGTTGGAGATTTTCGAGGGATTCGACGAGTATCATTTCGGTTACCATGTACACACGCTGTTCTTGTGTTTTGGAGAAGAATATTCTGTTATTTTGGTGTTTATTCTAAATCAGGGAAGAAAATAAACCGGAGATACTCTGTGTTGGAAGATTTGCTCGTGGATGCTGCTTGTTTAACGTCATCATAGATGAGGACTGAACGTATTAACTGTGTCGAACATCAATAGATGCGTGAAACAGCAAAGAAAGGAAATTATTCCCTGGAGCAATAAAGAGAAAATATTCACATTTAATAAGAGAATTAGAGGTGAAGTTGGCTATAAAAAGGCATTTCAGGGTTCACATAAGGGTATCGAGCGATTGGGGGAGGCTACAGAGGCGAGAAAATTGCTGCAGATTTCTCAGCAGCAACATCAGAAAAATACTGAAGAACACGAAGAACGGACTTGCGAAGACAGTCGTAAAGCCACTGTCGTTCATGCGTAATAAATAAGACCGTTGCTTGCGACAGTTTACTGTTATTCTTTGTAACAGTGAGTTTGCAACGATTATAAACGTTGCGAATTCCCAGTTTAATTTGATTTTCTCATTTTCTCTTCTTTGTAAACACCATTTGAGCAATAAAAATGAACTTTGAGTGTGTTATCATCATGAGAAGCTAAACCCCATCACTGGGTCGACGGAGAAGCCGAAATTCAACATGGGTAAAATTATTTTATTCTCTATTTGACTTTTGCATTATTTTAAATTGATTTATGATTCGATAAAATTAGTTGTGATTCAATTAGATAGGTTATGATTTGAATTAAGATAATCTATGCTTAGGGGATACAATTAATGTTTTGAGGATCTACTTTGGCAAAACAAGAGTTGATGTTTTATTTATTCACTGAGCGATAATTGTTGAGAATGAATAATTGAACTTCGTGTTGTGAATTTGGTGGAATCTAAGACCCAGTGACTCTCTTTTATTTATTATTTTATTTAAACCTTTAATTTTAATCTTAACAACATCCGAGAGAACGAATCTTAATTACCACTACGAAAACTCAGAAAAATCATAAATCATTTTGGCGCCGTTGCGACGCGGATTTGTTTTTAGATTTATTTTTAGGTTTATTTTTATTTTTATTTTGTACAGTATTTTTAGATTTTTTTTTTCCTTTTTATGCGTTTCTTTTTCTATTTATTTTCAGGATGATGACTTCTTCTGAGGAGACGTCACCTACAATGACGCTGGCGGAATATATGCGTACAAAGTCAAATTATCAGGAAACCTCAGCTGAGATGACGCTTGCTGAATATAAGCGTAGGCAATGGTACGGAGTTTCTGCTCCACATGAGGTAAGTGAAGAATCTCCGTTAGATATATATGAGAAGTATTATAAACACACACCACCTAGTTTTGAACAAAGACTGAGAATATTGGAAAATCAAAAATTATTTGCTGAAGATGATAAATCTGATAATGACTCTCTTTTCCGAACAGAACATATAAATGACCATGTGGATGATTTTGTGGATGATTCTCCTAATTCCATGGATGAATCTACCTTACAAGATCATTCACCCGACTTAGCGGTTGTTTCTAGACCCCTAGACTTCCAAAAGTTGCCTAATTTAGGGTTAAAATTGTGTGCTTCTAAAATTTTATTGGAATACTTTGCATCTAAATACCCGGAGGAATTGCCTATTCCTGATATTGTGCATGAATCAATTAATATTTCCCCAGTTTCAATAGAATCCCCATACTTTGTTCTTTACGCACTTCCATGTGCAGTAAAAACTTGGTTTAGGGGTAAATTTTGTTTTCAGACAGTTTCAATGTCCCATTTTTTCCATAAAATAATTGTGAAGCTGTCATTTGTAAATATTGTATTTTGGGTCGATCCCCAAGTTTTCAGGTTATTAGTTTACGGGGATCTTTTATGTACATTCAAGTAGGTATAATTATTTGTTTATTTATTTTTAATTATTTTTATTTTTATTTTCCATCTTAATTTTTACGTTGGATGACTCAATTACATTGAGGACAATGTAATATTTAAGTGTGGGGGAGTGGTTAACGTTTTATTTTTCGGTTTCAGGAATTTCTTGCTTTTCATGACCAGCTCTTGAGCGGGTCTAAAAAAAAAAAAATTTATTATGACCAGCTGTGTAGCGGGTCTAAAATAATTTGCATGATATGACCAGCTGTTGAGCGGGTCTAATTTTTTTTTTTTTTTTTTTGCATTATATGACCAGCTGTGTAGCGGGTCTTTTCTTATTTTTGCATGTTATGACCAGCTTTGTAGCGGGTCTCTGAAAAAAAAAATTGTGTATCTTGTGTATTGACAATTGTTATGACCAGCTGTGTAGCGGGTCTAAGTCTCTTAATTTATGACCAGCTGTGTAGCCGGTCAATTTTCTTGTTTTGCTCGGGACTAGCAAAATATAAGTGTGGGGGTGTTGATAAGCACGTAAGAGCACCATTTTATACCCATATCTATATTAGCTAGGTCTCAATTTTATCACTAATAAACTTCTTTGTAGGTATTTTTAAGAAATAAATGTTTTTAGAAGAACCGTCTCGAAAAAATGTTAAAGGCACCTCCGGAGGACATTTGCTATACGGACTCTCATTGTTGGCTAAGGGGTACCTTAATTACTAAGGGTCACCCACAGCTATTTGCACCCCTGGCTACTATTTCCACCCACGTACTAAAGGCACTTCAGACTTCGCTAAGGGCTAACCATCTCCTTCTTCATTTTAGAAACTGTTTTTGGCGGGAAAAATGAGTTGTTTTCTGAGTATTCCCTGGATCGATTTTTGGAGAGAATTTATAGGAGTTTGGCTTGGAAAATGATAAGGATTATCCTGTTAGCTTTAAACAGGATTGGTATGCAAGTTAAAAGCGAGAAAATAAGAGGTTATACCAGGGGCGGAGCCAGATATCTAACTAAGGGGGAGCAAAAAACCCCCAAAAAATTCTAGGGGGTGCAACTATGATAAAATAGGGGGTGAAACTATGATAAAATAGGCTTAAAACCCCAAAAAATTGAAAAAATTGGGCTAAATTAGCCTTTTGAGCTAGTTTGGAAGTTTGTGCAATTGCACACCCTTGCTATACACTAGCTCCGCCCCTGGGTTATACGTGGACTTGATAACTCAGAAGAGGATATATTCATGGGTTTCTGCGAGTGATTTTGGGAAGATTCTGTTGGAGATTTTCGAGGGATTCGACGAGTGTCATTTTGGTTACCATATACACACGTTGTTCTTGTGTTTTGGAGAAGAATATTCTGTTATTTTGGTGTTTATTCTAAATCAGGGAAGAAAATAAACCGGAGATACTCTGTGTTGGAAGATTTGCTCATGGATGCTGCTTGTTTAACGTCAGCATAGATGAGGACTGAACGTATTAACTGTGTCGAACATCAATAGATGCGTAAAACAACAAAGAAAGAAAATTATTCCCTGGAGCAATAAAGAGAAAATATTCACATTTAATAAGAGAATTAGAGGTGAAGTTGGCTATTAAAAGGAATTTCAGGATTCACAGAAGGGTATCGAGCGATTGGGGGAGGCTACAGAGGCGAGAAAATTGCTGCAGATTTCTCAGCAGCAGCAGCAGAAAAATACTGAAGAACACGAAGAACGGACTTGCGAAGACAGTCGTAAAACCACTGTCGTTCATGCGTAAGAAATAAGACTATTGCTTGCAACAGTTTACTGTTATTCTTTGTAACAGTGAGTTTGCAACGATTATAAACGTTGCGAATTCCGGTTTAATTTGATTTTCTCATTTTCTCTTCTTTGTAAACACCATTTGAGCAATAAAAATGAACTTTGAGTGTGTTATCATCATGAGAAGCTAAACCCCATCACTGGGTCGACGGAGAAGCCGAAATTCAACATGGGTAAAATTATTTTATTCTCTATTTGACTTTTGCATTATTTTAAATTGATTTATGATTCGATAAAATTAGTTGTGATTCAATTAGATAGGTTATGCTTTGAATTAAGATAATATATGCTTAGGGGATACAATTAATGTTTTGAGGATCTACTTTGGCAAAACAAGAGTTGATGTTTTATTTATTCACTGAGCGATAATTGTTGAGAATGAATAATTGAACTTCGTGTTGTGAATTTGGTGGAATCTAAGACCCAGTGACTCTCTTTTATTTATTATTTTATTTAAACCTTTAATTTTAATCTTAACAACATCCGAGAGAACGAATCTTAATTACCACTATGAAAACTCAGAAAAATCATAAATCAGAGTGTCTGGGAAAGTAACGGTTGGAAGTAAAATAAGAGAGGAAGAAGCTTTGTTCATAACAGTTTCAGGAGTCTCATTCATTGGAGGATTAATGGCATTGGGGGTATTGATAATGATATTCTCGCAAATAGAGGATGGAGGTTCCATCTGCGAAGTAGTAGAAATAGATTTTGAAGATGAAAATTTGGGAATAGTAATATCAATCTCAAGGGCCTTGGCTTTGCGATATTTCTTGCGAGGTTTAACAACATTTTCATCACACTGTGAGTAATAATATAGATAAGAAACAGAGGCAACAATATTGTTATAAGAAAACAAATGTTTCTTACTACCTTATGACTCGCAGACTTCCTTTTCTTTTCAGTGAGTTTTTGTTGTGAATCTTCTCGAAGATTAGGGTTTTGGTCGACGAATTGGGTATTGGATGTAGTTCCACAAAAAAGAAAACAAAGTATGAGAGTTATATAGAATCAAGCAAAAAAGATCAAATAGGGTGAATAAATATGACTCAGACAAGCAAAATTGAGTTTAATAACGTCAGAAGAACACATACCTTGGTGATTCCATTAAAACAGCAGCATATGAATCTTCAGAAGAAGAAAGTTGCAGATAGAATTTTTTTTTTTGCAGAGAACGAAGAGGCGAAGAAGACGAAGAAGTAAAAGAAGAAAAAATATTTCTTTGATAGGTTCTCTCTTTTATAGACAGAAGGATGGTAACCGGGTAATAAAAGATTAATCGGTAAAAAAAGGAATATTCGACACGTGTAGGCGGTAACACTTAATTTACGGAGTTTTGTTGATCATAAAAGATGAAACAATGAATAGCTGCGGCATTTTATTTCTCATGATCTTTTCTCCTTCGCAGAAAAGGCATGAGAAGAGGCAAGATGTAGGATCATAATATCGCCACAACAATACTCTTGCGAGATTTACAACGACAGTTCTGCGAGCTCTTCAACAATACACTGCGAGTGTCACAAAATGACTCAAAGCAATGACGTTACATTTGACGACAGATGAAACATGAGAAGATTGTGATCATTCTGCGAGGTTTATATCATATGCGATGGTAAGCGTTGTCACTGCTACGATAAGATCGCGAGTCAAATCTGAAATCAAAGGACAGATTAGCTGTCATACATCATGTAATCATCATATATAAAGAAACCAGGTAGGTTCAGAAGGGGATGATGAATTTTGGAACACTAAGAAAGTTTTGAGGAGAGAGAAAATTCAAGAGAGTGACTGTATTCTTGATCTCATCTATTTCTTGTAAACATTTCTGAGAATCAAATAATAAAGTATTGTTTTTAATCTTCAAATATGTGTTGATTATTGTGAATTCTTGTGAAGGGTGTAGTGTACGTTTTCCTGCAACTACAAGTTCAGCTAAATATATGTCAAAAGTTAAGCCTATTATGTCGTTATGCAAATATTGATGGAACATAGGATGAACTTTTGATTGCAAATATTAAGTCTATTATGTGTCTTTATGAAAATATTGATGAAAAATATAATGAATCTTTGAATATTCCGCGGTATTGATCTTCCCTGATCCACTTCTATGTGAAAGTACTGTGCGGCTCCGTAAGTTCTCTTATGTTGAAAATTTCCGATTAAATTAATCATGGGTTCTCTTGTGGTTAATTTAATTGAGTTTTTTGAACACAAATTCATGTCTCATGTAATTTTTTAATGTCCAAAGAAATCCTTATTTTCTTGTAAAAGTAAGGTATTTCTTGTTGTTCTTTTGGGAATGACATTTTATGGGGGAGTGTAGGGACAGAATATCGCAAGATATAAGGTTACGAACATAGTAACAAATACAAGAGAAAAGTGTCGCAAGATAATGCGATAATAGAAGAAACACGGGAGAAGTGTGAAGAGTTTGCGAATATAGAACAAACTTACGATCAAAGTTTGCGATGCTTCGCAGGTTATATACAGTTGTACAGATTTCACTATAAATAGTAGTTCAAATGTTAAATTTGAGAGGTTCTTTAAGTGAGTGTTAGAAAAATTCTTAGGAGAGAGAACAGAGAAAGTTGTAACTGTTCTAATCTCCATTAACATATTTCTTTGTAATCAGTTGAGAATATTAATCAAAATTGTCATTCTTAATCAAGAACTTCTTAAAGTTTTACAAATTCTACTGAGGGTGTAGTTGTAGGATTTTCTACAACTACATAATTGGCGCTAGAAACAGGGACAAAAATAAAGAAAAGCAAACGTAACAGAGATAATTAAATAATTTTGCATCAGAGAAATGGCTAGAAGAAGAAATATATTAGAACCATTGACTGCAGTAAGAAGAAGTGTAAGACTCGCAGGTGGAGAGGCAAACATAACAGGAGAACCTAGTAGGAGAAGGATCAATCGAAGAAATCAAACTCAACAAACAGTAACTCAAGGAAGAGCAATAGATCATGATCGAGTGAGTGTACACACTTGGAGAACTGATACACCAGTTGAAACATATAGAGAACCGCAAATCAGAGAAAATGGGAGATTGATGGGAGGAATAATTCATGAAAGAGAAATGGAGGCATTAGAAACATTGAGACAATGAATTCAAGAAGAACGAAGGTTTGAAGCTGAAGAACGTGCAAATCTAACAAGACAGAATCAAGAATTGAGGAGGGAAAATGAGATGTTACAAAGAAGGAGATCTCAAAGTGATACGAGATCAAGTGTTAGACCAGAGATAGAAGAACGAAATTCACCAACAATCAATAGTGAAAGTGTTATGCAAGGACAAACACATAATCTGGTTGGAAGAAATCGAGAGAATCGCTTCATTTTAGTACCGAACAACGAACAAAACGTGGAAAATTTATGAACAGAACCATTTCCAATGGAAAATAACCAGAATGGCGAAGAAAATCGAGAGGAAGAGCAGCAACTTGCGAAATAAATTGAGAGGCAATAAGCAATGCATCAAAACAATTACGAAGATGGAGTAAGAAGACATGAACAAGCTCGCAACAATCAAGATCTTGAGTATGGTAGAATTCAGAGGAGAGTTGGAAATCAACAAATAGAAATAGCAAGGAATGAACCAAATCTTCAAAACAGAATTCAGGCAAATCAGAGAGAGGTAAATCGCAGAAGGAGGAGAAATGAAGAAGAAGAAATTCCTGATATTCACATGAGAAGGATGAGGAGAATAGAAATGGAAGAACAAAAATTTCAAGATGCACTACAACAAAAAAACTGTGACAATCTGGAAAGAAGATATTTGCAAAATTGTGCAAATGGAAACATTAATGAAGAGTATGATAGAATGTGAAGGATCGCAAGAGGAGAAATGCAAGAACGTAGAAAAAGAGAGGCTGCGTTGAAGAGACCAATGGATGAGAATTCTGAGGCAAATGAACGGATCTTTCGAGAATTAGCAGAAATGAGAGGAATAATAAACAGTAGAGGAGGAGGAGATAGAAGGCAATTATATGAGGCAATAGAAGAAGCTGCGAGGACTCCTTTCTCTAGAGAAATACAATTGGGAGGGATTCCACCAAAATGCAATCTGCCTACATTAACCATCATCTTTGACGGGACTTCATGTGCTATACAACAAATTAAAGTGTATATAAGATGCATGTTACAATGGGAGAATCACGATGTTGTATTATGCAAGTATTTCGCATCAAGCTTAACAGGAGAAGCTCTAAAATGGTTTGAAGGACTTCCAAAGAACACTATTACATCATTTAATCATCTACAAGTAACTTTCTTAGGAGCATATATCACGAATCATTCCTCGCGACTTGGTATTAAAGATGTGTTTGGTTTAAAACAAAGAATTTGTGAAAGTTTGAAGCATTTGGTAAGAAGATGGAAAACTATGTGCAGTGATATGGAAGGGCGTGTGGATGAGAGGTACCTGATTTTGTCTTTCGTAAATGCGATGTTCGCAACTAAGCAATTATATGTTCAAATCTTCAGAAGAAAGAATTCCATTATGATGACAGAGTTGCGAGAATTGCAAGAGGAGTACATTACATTAGAGGAAAAGCAAAACAATATGGAGTCATATCCAGTGACAAACACCAACACTCAAGATACAGGTGCAAACTTACTTCCTAAAATAGTCAATATCGTAGCAGGTACCTCGCAGACATCCTCGCAAACAGCTTCGCAGATATCAGAAGAGAAGAAAGTTGGCAATGGTCAACCAAAAATGGTAGCAATGGGTAGCAAGGATCAAGAAGAGTATGATAGAGAAAGGAATTTCTATATCCGAGGAGGAAATAACCATATCCCAAGATTAGATCAGCAACAGGAAAATTATGGAGGACAAAGGCAGAACTACTTTGGACAAGGGAATCATAGAAAAAACTATAACAATGGACAGGGAGGTCAAAGAATGATAAGAGAAGAAATAAAGATGCCACCTTTGAATACAAGTGTAGAAAAGATATGGCAAGCAATCATCTTGATGGAAAATATACCAACACCATGGAATATGGGAAAAGAACCACCAATGGGTCCAATAAGTCATGAATTTTGCTTGTACCATCACTTTCATGGACATTCTACAAATAATTGCAATAATATCAAAAGGATTATCTTGCAAATGATCGAACAAGGTAAACTAGACCACTTTTTACTCAAGCAAGCAAAGTCGCAACAATTACCACAGGCTCCAGTAATAACTCGCATGGTGAACACAATACAAGAAAAGGTAAAGGAAACCTTACACATAGAAGTGGGACCAAAAGCAAGGAATGTTTTCTGCAATTCTATTGTTCACTCGTATAAAACCATAGAAGATTTTCATGATAATGTGTTAAGCAGGGTATATGCGAGAGATGGTGAAGGAAGAGAAGTAATGAACATCGCAAAAATCTCACGACTTGAAGATTGGAAAAAGCGTGAAATTTCTTTTGAAGCCACAGAAATTCCAGAAGGTTGCGAAGTACATGATAATCCATTGGTAGTAAGATTAGAAATTTGTCTGAATACAGAATAAAGCGAAGATGATACAGACGAAGAATCATTTGGTCCTAATAGAATCTTAATTGATACGGAAAGTTCTGTCAATATTCTCTTCTATTCTGCTTACAAAACCATGGGGGGAAAAGACGTAGATCTAATACCTTCTACCTACATGATTTATGTCTTTAATATAACTGCTAATAAACCTAAAGGAGAAGTAAGCATGCGAATTCCCTTAAGTAGAATGCGAGCTGAAATTCTATTTTGCGTTGTTGATGTCGAATCACCATACAATGCTTTGATAGGGAGACCTTGGCTTCATGGGATTCTAGGCGTAGCTTCAACTCTTCATCAATGCATAAAATTTCCTCATCCAAAGGGTATTGGAGTTATCAAGGGTGATTGGGTAGAAGGGAAGAAATGTTACGATACAGAAGTAGAAGTTTGCGAAGGAAAAGATGTTGAAAAGGAAAGTTGGAGAAAAAGAGCAAAGGCTGCGAAAAGAAGCGAAAATTTAATGACTGAGGACTAAGGCATGAAGGAGTACAAGAAATTTACGATGATAGAAAAGGGATATGGTTTGTGAAGAAAAGAGAATGAAGAAAAAAGGTAATGAAACAAAAAGGTAATCAGTATATTTGTTCGCAACGTATAACACACGAAAATGAAATGAGGTATTTCGCAACATGAAAAATTTGTGATGAGTTTTTACGAATAAAAACGATTTATTTGCGATCAGCTTTCATAAAAGAAAGCCGCAAACTGTGATCAGCTTTCAAAAAAGAAAGAAAGCCGCAGAAATTTTACGCAGGCAAACCTTTGTGACGTACACCCTAGTTCGCGAAGCAACATTTCGTAAGAGGCAAAGTCCTAAAGTACGTCATTTAAGGGGGTACATAACCCAAAAATGGAACAGAATATCGCAAGATATAGGGACAGAATATCGCAAGATATAAGGTTACGAACATAGTAACAAATACAAGAGAAAAGTGTCGCAAGATAATGCGATAATAGAAGAAACACGGGAGAAGTGTGAAGAGTTTGCGAATATAGAACAAACTTACGATCAAAGGTTGCGATGCTTTGCAGGTTATATACAGTTATACAGATCTCACTATAAATATTAGTTCAAATGTTAAATTTGAGAGATTCTTTAAGTGAGTGTTAGAAAAAGTCTTAGGAGAGAGAACAGAGAAAGTTGTAACTGTTCTAATCTCCATTAACATATTTCTTTGTAATCAGTTGAGAATATTAATCAAAATTGTCATTCTTCATCAAGAACTTCTTAAAGTTTTACAAATTCTACTGAGGGTGTAGTTGTAGGATTTCCTGCAACTACAGGGAGAGTTCTTAATTGAACTTGTGCTTAATTGCCAAATCTTTATAGAGAGTGCGGTTGTGGAATATTGTAGGAGTTATCTTGTATCTTTATAAACTCCTTGATGAATACACTAAGTTTCGACTATGTGAAATCATCGAAACAAAGTTGATATGTTTCCTTTTAGTCATGAAGTATCTCTATTAGAATTTCATTATTATCCCACTAGTTTTCGTACATTTTCCAATTAATATTGACAAAAAGAGGGAGAATTAATGTATAGTTCACACTACAAATACATATGGTTTACGAATCATTATGTAAGGGGTAGTGATTTTCATGTGAGATAAAATATTGACTAATGGGAAGTGATACGTATCACCATAGTATTGTTGTCAAAGTTGTGATACAATTGGACTTTGATGCCGTGTAATAATACTATGACACTGAATAACAATGATTAAGAGCAACTGTTTTATCATTGTTATAGCTACGGATCTTCAACAACTATAATGCTGAGTTGAACACGTACAGAATCACTGGAGTACTTGGAAGTGATGAATATTTCGAGTAATGTTGAAGAACCAAGGAAATCAAAGCATTTGGATGAGAAGATACAAATTTTATTTATTTTGTAATCCATATGTATTGATAGTTTTGTCACTAAAATTGAGAAAGGGGGCGATTGTTAGAGCACTTCTCGATCGAACTCGTAAGCGTTGCTATCTCAATCTTGTTGTCAAGTTTAGTTTCCAAAACTATAAGTCTTGATTTCTAGTCTACTTATAGATAAGTCCAGGATTAGGATAGAAAGTATAGTTGAGCATTAGACTTCACGGCGTTCATCGATTGAAGATGAAGAACTACTAAGGGGAGCTTGGGGAACTTCATCAACAAAAGGTATGTGGAGACTTGAACTCATCTATCACTCAAAAGTATATCTACTCTATCTCCAGTTTGAGACAAAAGTCGTATAGCTATATAGACTTCGATTATACACATTTTATATTTCGAGCCGAGTTTAACTCGCTTACGTATTTATCGAAATATGTGTGGATAAGATTTCACTTTAGCCAAGTTTATCTTATATTCTTGACGGAAGTCAAAATATGATCATGTGAAAATCACCTGGTAACATCTTACATGATTTGTGTGAGACATTCATTTGATGTAGACTCGAATGTTTCGTATTGATCATTCGATCACTTGAAAATTTCTTTGAAGCTAATAATTTATGTGAGATACCTATTGTCGTTTTCCCAGAATGTTTCAATGATTGAAATGGGAATTTAGAATTAATAACCATGATTGGATATATCACAGTATGCGTACTTTTATGCTAACTGTTGCAAGATATTCCATGTCCGGGAACCATGGTATGCATACCCTTATGCGTACTGATTGGTTTAATGGAAGTCCGTGAACTTAGTATGCATACCGGTATGCGTACTGGCGTGAGTTTCAAGTTTCGGGATTTAACTGAGTTTGGAAGGTATACGTACCCGTTCACATACTGGCGAACTCAAACTTAGTCCGACCACTTAGGTATGCGTACTATTTTGCATACTTGAGTAGGTTATGTTCTAATATCGGTTTTTTCATGAACTAATACATTTATATATCAAGGAATGCAATCTTTTGCAAACTGTGGCTATAATGTTCATGAATTGATTCGAGTGAATAAAAATCGATTTTGCTTCGATTGTGTCTTGTATACTTCTATGAGAATATAAACAATTGAACAACTCTAGAACTAGTTTCATTTGAGTCATTTGAACTAGTTATGGTTAAAATGAATAAGCTTGATATGAAAGTGTTCATATGGATAACTCCGGTTAATTATTGCTGAGCCAACAAGGTGTACACGTTTAGGTAAGGTTACTCATATCTAAATGAAGTCACTTTTCATTTGTGAGTAACAAGCTAAGTTCGATCTAACAGTTGAAAGATATTGCCTTGAGTCTAATCAGGTTTTCATCTAACGATGAATATTGAATGATTTGTTACCAAGGTAACAATGATTGCAAACCCTGGTTTGAAGACTATATAAAGGAAAACTCTAGCAACTGGGAAACTTCATCCCCACACCTCCTGTGTGATACTAGTTGTGACTAGAGTCTATTCTCCTTTAACCTTAGGTTTTTCCAAAACCATGTAGGTTAACGACTTAGAGAAATTCATTGGGATTGTGAAGCCATACCCAACTATTTCTCAGTAGTTGCATGTTCTGATCTTGATTTTCTCTATCGTGATTGAGTACTATCTTCTCTAAGATTTGCTCGAGATTTGATTTCCAGTAGGCAAGATAAAAAGTAGTCACAAATATCTTCGTCTCATAATTTGTGATTCCACAATATCTTCTTTCGCTACCATATGATTAAGATTATTGTGAGGTGATTGATATTACTAGGTCGTTCTTCAGAAATATAAGTCTGGTGTATTAATTGGTTCTTGTTTACCTTGATTTATCAAAATATGAAACAAAACTTCTAGGTATTTCTGTGGGAGACAAATTTATCTATTCAATAGAATTGTATGAGACAGATTGGTTTATCAAGTCTTCGACTTTGGGTCATAGCAACTCTTAGTTGTGGGTGAGATTAGCTAAGGAAATCAAGTGCGCAGAGTCCTTCTAGGATTCAGAAGCGTAAGGAACGCGACTTTACCTTCATCAATGTGAGATTGGTTAGGGCTCAACTACATTCCAGTCCGAAGTTAGCTTGGAGTAGGCTAGTGTATGTAGCGGCTTAATATAGTGTGGTATTCAAATATGGACTAGGTCCTAGGATTTTTCTGCATTTGCGGTTTCCTCGTTAACAAAATTTCTGGTGTCTGTGTTATTCCTTTTCCGCATTATATTTGTTTATATAATTTAAATATCATAGGTTATGCGTAGTTCAATCAATTTGATAATCCAACCTTTGGTTGTTGATATAAATTGATTGACACTTGAACCTTGGTCTTTGGTACCGTTGTTGATAGTGGTTTTTAGTATATGATGAAAATTGTAAAAGTCTATTTACCTGACCCGGAATCAGAAGTAGTATACCTTGATATGTCTATATTCCGCAAGGAATTTGAAGAATATATCAGAATATGATGAGTGCCTATGTCTCTCTTCATATTATGCTGAAACTCAAAATCTTAGATGAATTTTTCACCAGCATAGAGCCTAATGAGTATTTAAGCTCCTAGTTGCATTACTCACTAATTCTGGAGCCTGGCGAGTATTCATTCTATGCTATGCTCCCCATCCGAACTCTTGATGTTGACATGACGATTAATGTTCGCTCGCAACTGAGCAACATGAATTTCCCGAAATATCAGGATTAAGCTATACATGAAAATACTCAATTAGAGGCACGCAAAGTTATGCTGCTCTCTGAAACATAATTAGTGATTTTGTATGAACATACAAAATTCACATGAAATTGATTGATTTTGTGTCAGCTCACAAAAACCTAATTTTATTAATTTACAAATTAGGTTTTTTTGCGCCCTGCGCGATATTTCGAACCCTATTGGTCAAAACCAAACCTAGGAAAACTAGGAAATTAATCAATCATGGAGCTAGTAGGAGAAAAATACTACCAAAGATCAGAAATAAATAAATAAAAAGGAACTGCGGCAAGTAAGAGCAGCGTCAAAAGGAGACGCGGCCGCGCCACTGGGCCGACCGATTTGCTACAATAGGCGCCATCTTTGGCCAGCTGGACATGCTCCGTGTTGCTGCTTGCCGGCCCCCTTTCCCATCAACCAATTAGATCGTTTTAAATGTACTACACACACTTTTAATAAAGTTGGAAGTTGGTTGGTCGACACATCTAATTCCTCAAGGAATTTAATATAAGCTACCCATGTCAGTATTAAAATGATCACGGAGGCACGTTTTGGCCACTCGATTTATCAAGTCTATCCACTTCTTAACACGGTCGGACAAGCACCACCATACACACCGGCGGGCCTACTAATGCCTTGGCAAATAAGAATCCTTTCAACTCGCCAACAGAGCCACTAACCGATTGCTCAAAGTTAGTTGGCCGCGCGACTTACAAAACCCTAATTTCTATTAAGTGGCATTACATTACTGCCGCAAAACGATCTCGGCCGTCCAACTTCTCCAGCCGAATTAACCGGCCTAGATTCAATTCCGATCAACGGATAAGCTACGGATACACTCACTAGCATCCAGACTATAGTGCTGGGTGGTCAAATGGTCGACAACATGCCGCCAAAACCAAAAATAGTTTTCCAAAAATGGGTCTGCCACACGTCTTTTAAAACCTAAATTAAATCAATGACAGCCATTAACTGCAGCAAATCATCTCGGCCGTCCAACTTCTCCAGTCGAATCGGTCGTCCAGACTCTTATTCTAAGTGTTCAACAAGATGTGGCCATGATCACCGGCCACCCCTTTTCCATAAGGAAAAGTCGGCCAAGTCGCGGCTTGCCCATATGGCTCCTAAACGATCGCCCAAAGATGGTTGGCCGCGCTTCTTATAGAAGTCTTAAATAAATTAGCGGAAATCAATAACAGCCGGAAATCATCTCAGCCATCCAATTTGGCTATCCAATTTAACCGGTCTAGATTTAACTTGAACCGACCAATGGGATGTCAAAATGGTTACCAGCCATCACTCTCCTATAGGGACCGACCAGCCTATATTTTGCATGCATAAATATCTCCCAGCAGCTTCTTGAAAGTGACTGGTCATGCTCTTTTTAAGACACTAGGTTCTGCGACCAACCAAGACCAGATCAATGCAATCATGCTTCACATGCATCTATTATTTTGAGCTACTTGATGAAAAGCGATGCTTTACATGCATCGAGTATATACGATGTTTTATGAGTATCAGCTTGACAAATAACTTATTTATTTAACCTAATGGAGTCACATGCTATTTTTTGCGGCAAGTCTCATGACTTGGCTCGTCACATATGCCTATCCGCCACCTAGCTTGCGCGTGATTGGTCAGAATAATTAGGCAAGACCCACTCAGCAATTTGCTACATATTTTCAACCTATTTTAACCAACAACATTTATTAACACAAGTATCCAGAAAAACACCAAGAACTGATAGATTATATTCCGCAAGCCAGTTCCATATTCTGATACAAGTCATAAAACAACCACACTTTCAGAGTTAACCATTCTGATCTCAACACCTTCTTCGCTTCCCTCCCTAAGATTAACCCTTCTCCTTCATTTTGTGACCGAAGCAAGACTGGAACGACCATTTCTTGGTTTAGGCCAGAATTATACATATTGATCTCTCAAATCTAAAGCACTCCCGTGCAGTGCATTTGTTTAGGGTTTGAGTTCGTTTCTCATCAACATACCCAAATTTACTAAAACCAGCAGAATAGTTTTTACCCCAAAACAACCGTTCAAGTTGTTTCACATAATAATTAGGCTTGCGGATTTCTATCTGTATGATTTGTTGATTACATTGTGAAACAAAGATACAACTCTTGGATATATTTCCATTGATTGAGTCTGAGTGTCTAGTTGATTCTCTTGGAATTATATTGGATTTTGTCTATACAGATTGCCTAAACGAAATATTGGGTGAGGTTGTTAGACCCCTGCTTTATCAAAACTAACTCTTCAGGTCAAACTGTTAAGTTATGGTTAACTTTTGGTTGGTGTTAATACTAATTGTTGAAATCAGGTGAGTAATATTTATAAACAGTTTGTAGGCATGAAAGTAGGGGTGAATGCTTATCTTTGTTATTAATTTCTAATCCCTTCTATGTGTTCTCCTTCCCTTTAATTATTAATTGGGAAACAAGCCATCAATCCTTATCCTACTAGACTTCATAAATATCCACCAATCTCGGCAATACAATCGTAAAATCATGAATGACAACGCACTTTATGACCCAAACTCTCAATAACTTGCTTAAAACTCGAATCATTTGTGAACCCAATCCATCTTGTCCATTGAATTAAAAACAAAATTGGTATGAATTTTTATTGGATTCGGCTATCTTGATTTATTATTGATGATGATATTGATGATCTTATTTCTTTAGTTGTTGATTGGTACAACTCATCTTAACATGATTCAAACTAAGAATTTGTAGTTATTGAATAAATTATGGAGTTGGTTGTCGTGGTTGACTCATTCACTCAATCAATAAAATCCTCCTCTATTAAATCATTATGTGTACACAAAAAAATCATTGAAGAAATCTTAACAAAAATCAAAACAAGGTTAAAGTTTCAGACTTAAGTTTCCATCTGTTGGTTGGCTTGATTTCATGTTTCTCATACTTATTTTCGGCTATTCAATTCAAAGAATCTAAAGGAAATTAGGCGATGGTGTAGTTGACAATAATATCCAATTTTTCGAACGGTCGTTAACTCTTCTAAATGTTTGACCACAATATCTAGTTGACTAACGGGTTAACGAGCCAAACACTAAGAACAACTTTAGTCATGATGTATTATATTCCCCAATTTCCAGCTCATACATGGCTTTTGTGGATGTCAATTTGGTTTGTGATGCAGTGGTAGAAATATTTCCATACTTCAACGCAGTTTAAATGAGCGTTTGAGAAGAAACATGTCATGTTCCACAGGATTTACTGCATACAACATTGTATTTTTGAGTAACTATTGAATGGGGTGTAACTAAGCTCAGTTAGGGTGGATTAATCCTAGAGTCATTCCTCGAGTTTAGTACTGAGTTATGATGTAATATTGGTTGTTGATATAGTTAGTAGGGATTGGTCTATTAAAGACCAATCATTCTTTTCTCCTGAACTCATGTAATGGAAAACTAAATTGCTTCAATTGAAGTTAGGTTCTGATTTATCAGAGAGAAGGAAACTTCTTGCTAGTTAACCTTGAATTCATCTTGTAGTTGTATTTGGTATGCTATAATTAGTATCAGATTCTGTAACCATGGTCACCAAAGATAAAACTTTAAGATATTTCAACCATTGTTTCTCAACACACATATTCAATTACCGAGATTAAATCTGAGATTCAATCCTTGGGTACCAAGATGAATCTTATTATTAGTTTGCTCGACTCTGCGCAACCACCTACAACACCATATCCTTATTCATCTGAGATTCCTCAGCCAAATATGGATATTTCATTACAAGATTCCATCGGATGATTCATAATATCTCTCACACTGAATCCCGTAAGTTCTCTAATACACCCAAAGTGGATTTTCCAAGATTTAATGATACTAACCCCCGTGGTTGGGTTCTTAAATATGAATGGTATTTAAATTTACATAAATTTCCTGATGATGAATGTGTTGATATGGCTGCAATTCATTTCGATTCTTCAGTAGATCCATGGTTTTTAAACTATCAACAGGGTAAGGAATTCATTTCATGGGATACCTTTGTTCATGAATTATGTACTAGATTTGAAGATATTGCTCAAGATAATTATGTAGGTAGCTTCAATAAACTTTACCAAACTACCAATGTAGAGGATTACTATGATCTGTGGGAACACTATAAAAGCTTCATGGTTGCTAACAAACCCTATCTACCTGAAAGTTTTAATACCTTGAGTTTCATTAGTGGTTTAAAAGATTAGATTCGTACTGTGGTGCAAATGTTCAAACCTGAAAACACTACAACAACTTTTTGTCTGGCTAGGATGCAACAAGCTTCTATGCATCACCGGCCTAAGCCAATTAAATCATTCTCTAAACCCGTTGCCCCCTCACCACTATCTGTTTCCCACCTACCATCTATCATCAAGCATTTTTTCTCTCCATACTCTACATTTTATAAGACCAATACTTCCTCTATAACTCCCATTGTGACTCACCCTACTACTCCTACTAAAACTTTACCTGACAATTCCCCCCCTCCTGTTAAAACACTAACTCATGCACAAATGCAAGTTAGAAAAAATAAAATGCTTTGTTATAATTGTAATGAGTTTTATAGACAAAGTCACAGATGTAAGACTCAACAACTGTTTATGTTGATTGCTGATGAAGACATAGAAGAGCATGGGTCATTGTCCACTGAAGAAGTCATTGATACCCTTCCTTCTTTACATGCCTTGATAGGAAATATTTCTCCTGATACTATCAGAATTTCTGGTAATCTTAACAAGCATCATGTGGTTGTTCTTATTGATACAGGAAGTACACATAGTTTCATTGATGCTGCTTTAACCTCCAAATTGGGTATTCATATATCTCCAACTGGCCAAATGCTTGTTATAGTTGCTAATGGGGATAGCATAATTATCCAGGGTATCTGCCAAAACATCAATTGGGAAATGCAAGGCCATCAATTCTCTGCAAATTTACGAGCCCTTCCTCTAGGTGGATGTGACATTGTATTGGGAGCTGATTGCATGCGCCAACTTGGTGATATTATTTTTAACTTCAGTAAACTGTGCGTTTCTTTTATACATCAAGGCATTCAAATCACATTTCAGGGTAACTCTTTTAAACCTTTTCTGAGTCTAATTAGTGGCTCTTCCTTAAAGAAGTTTATTAATAGTAATACCCCAACCCACATTGGTCAATTTTTCTCTATTTCTACAAAACCTATCCATCTACCACCCCCTATAGTTTCTACACTTTTAGACACTTTTGCAGATGTTTTCGCAGAACCCACAAGCCTTCCACCCTCTAGGTCACTTGACCATAAGATTCCACTCAAAACTGGGTCTAACCCCACTTCTCAAAGGCCATATAAGTGCTATTATGTATATAAGTCTATTGTGGAGTCTTTAATATCTGAAGTGATATCTAATGGTGTGATCCAACATATCCATAGTCCATTTTCTACTCTTATTCTCCTAGTAAAGAAGAAAGACGATACTTGGCGTTTTTGTGTTGATTATGATAAACTCAATGACATTGCAATCAAAGATAAATTTCCCATTCCTCTTATTGAAGAATTATTAGATGAAATAAATGGTTATGTAGTGTTTTCATAGATAGATCTACGATCGGGATATTACCAAATCAGATTTTACACCCCTCACATTCCCAAAACTGCTTTTCGCACTCATCATGGCCACTATGAATTCAAGGTCATGCCATTTGGGCTTACTAGTGCCCTCTGCGACATTTCAAGCCTTCATGAATGAGGTGTTTTAACCATATATTCATAAATTTGTATTTGTGTTTTTCAATGACATCTTAGTTTACAGTCCATCCATTGAAGCTCATATGGAGCACCTGCAGCTTACATTGTCCTTATTAAGGAGACATTCTCTATTTACCAAGATATCTAAGTGTGCCTTTGCTCAGCCACAACTAGAATATCTTGGTCACATTATTACAGCCAATGTTGTTGCTGCAGACCCTGATAAAGTTATCACCATGGTTAATTGGCCACAAACTCAAACACTGAAGCAACTTAGAGGGTTTTTGGGGCTTACAGGGTACTACAGAAAATTTATCAAGGACTATGGTAACATTGCAATCCACTTACTGATATGCTCAAGAATTACTCTTTTACTTGGGCTGAGGCTTCCATTCATGCCTTCTCTTCCACCAAGCATGCCATGAATTCAACACTAATTTTAGCCCTGCCAGATTTTTCACAGCCATTTACTATGGAAACTGATGTTTGTTCAAGAGGGATTGGTGATGTACTTATGCATAATGGTAAACCTATTGACTTCCTCGGCAAACCATTAGGTCCCAAGGCTTTAGCTTTGTCTACCTATGAGAAAGATTTTTTGGCCATTGTAATGGATGTTCGAAAATGGAAACATTATCTAAGCAGCCAACAGTTTGTTATTCATACAGACCATCAGAGTTTGAAGTATTTAATGGACCAGAAATTGTCTACAAAATTGCAGCAAAATGGGCTAGTCAAATTGATGGGTTTTGACTATGTCATTAAGTATAAAAAGGGGTTGGACAACAAGGATGATGATGCCTTGTCCAAACTTCCTAATGCTACATTATCATTATCTCAGCCTCAATGGGTACAAGACATTCATTCTAGATATAAGTCAGACCAAGCATCCCAAAAACTTATTACCCAACTCACTATGAATCCAACTCAGGGCAACTATTCTTATACACATGGCATCTTAAGATTCAAGGGGAGACTCTATATTGGCTCAGTGATAGGTGTGATAAACACCTAATTTTATATCTAGTATTTATGCTTTCTTTGCGAGTTTTCATGTAAATTATGATCTTATGTTTGTATTTGAGTTTTATAGGTGCAATGGAGTCATTATGCGCAAAAGAAGAAGAAAACATCCATTTGGAGCAAAAAGAGCAAAAATGTCAATTCACAGGCGGACGAAACTTGGAGCTAGATGCTAGCAAGGAGGCCAAGGTACACACGGCGAAATTGAAGCTAAAAGAGAATTTAATTCTTTCAAAATTTGAGGTCGGAGGAATGCGAGGGGATGGACTTGGACGACATACATGTGCAGTGGCATCAGGGATGGCAGGCGCTGGAGGTTGGTACCGTGGGCTTAATATTCGCAGTAGCTGGGCTAAACTTTTACAACTGCCGGAAATCATGAAGTATGACCTAGACCACAAAGGCGTTAGTGGAGTTCATGCAAGGGAGTCACACATGTGCTGTGAAGAAAGAAAACTAGGTTTCTTTAGAAACCAATTTGGGAATTTAGCAACCAGGTGAAGACACTCGTATACAACATTATATTCCTTCTCTCATTAAACCAAGTTCAGTTTGCCGTCGACCAAGATTATCATCACTGCTAGCTTCGGATTTGATTGACGTTCACCAGAGATCAACAACCTCTCAAAGATAACAGAGTTTATGGCCAGAAATTCATAGCTCAAGGTGTCTACTGTTGTTGATACAAGGAACGCATGGAGATGATTTAAGTTGGAATTATATGGCTGAGTTCTGATGTTGTGATGTCAAGGAAAGTTGGGTTCTCACTGGGTTCGAGTTTGCAGCAATGTATGAGGAGATTTAATGAAATTTTGTCCGGAAAGATAGAGAAGAAGTTGGAGTTTCTGCCATTGACGATAGTGGTGAATAAAGAAGATTCGGAGCTGATGAATGATTATAAATGAATGGGTCGTATATGAAATTGAATTGTGCAGGGAAGGAGGTATATAATGGCTTGGAGATCAACCTTAGTGTTGTATCTCCATCATTAGAAAAATGCAGACAAGGCGTTTGCATAAATGCCTGGACGACTAGCAGCTTATCTCCACCAGTTTTGTCATGAGTTTGGATTGTGAAGAATACATATCAGAGGAAGATACCCAGGGAGAAGCTTGATGGAGCTCAAGAGGAGTCGAGCTGTTGAGTTCTGTTATTGATTCTGGAAGTTGAGAAATATCAGGGAATGGAGGTTTAGGTTGGATAATAGGTTAAAAAGTGTTTGAGGCAAGGCCTGGTGACCATTTGTTGAAGCTGCAATCGACTGCACTATTTGTGTTGAGTTGAATTGTATGGATAGAGTGTGGAGTTGGTTGTGCTGCTGATTAGCATGATGGAGAATGCCGAGTGGTTACTGAGGTATGAACTGTAATGGGATGAATGGAATGGAGTTGAAATAATGGATTTAGAAGCTACTACTGAGAAATATGTGTTGGTGCCATGGGACTGGTTTAGATGAATGCTTAGGGTCAGAGCAGATGGATTGTGGCTGTGTGAAGCTGGAGTATGGGTTTTTACAGGGAATGGTGGCGAAGTAGGTTGGTGAAGTGGATTGTCTGGGAAGGTGGTGACCGAAAGTGGTATAGGTGTAGCTGCAAATGACCTGAGGCAGAGCTGTAATTGGTGGATGAAGCTGGCGTTACGCGCAGTGTAGGTGATGAACTGAAAGGGAAATGAGCCTGGTGGGTGTTGGTTCATGGCAGCTCCATGAGACAATGGTGGATTGAACTCGCAGGCGCGGCAGCTGAGAAGAATTAGTGCAGCTGACTTGAGCTGAGAAGAAGGGTAAGCTGGTGCAGCTGGTGGAAAGATACAACTTGAGGTGGTTGAAGCATGGTGGCATAACTGGTGTTGCAGGTGATGAATGACCAGGGAAGTTGAGATGGTTCTGTTATGTCAGTGATGAGAAGAGAGTATTAGGCTAATATGTGGAGCAAGGCAGTAGATGCAGTTGTTCAAGTGAAGATGGAGCGAAGCTGGTGCTGCTGGGATTGTGCTGAGGTTGTAGAGAAGGTGCATGGATTTGGCATGAAGCTGAAATGCAGGTGGATATGAAGCAAACTGGAAACTGCAGAAAGCTGTGCGAAAACGGGGCGAAATTGGTGAGCCAGTGAGCATAGTTCCGGTTGTCGGATTTCGGAAGTTAAAATGTGAAACATAATATTTCACTGAATCACGAAGGGGGTATGAGTCGAATGGAAAAGTTGGCGGCCGGATGTGTGAGCTACATGGCGCACTTTTGGGTACGTTTTCGCAAGAAACAAGGAATTGGCTAAAATGGATTTTATGAATGTGTGGACTGCAGAGCTACTGGAAGTGTAGAATTTCCTGGTGATAGTACCTGATGAAAAAGGCGGGCAGAGATAATTTTTCGGCAATCAGATTCCGGCGACGGTGACCGGATTCCGGCGATGACGTCAGCAATTCCGGCGACTAGTTTTGGACCCAAATTTTCCAGAGACTTATTTTCACACATGGGCTTGGTGGACGAATTTGAGACGGGTTTTGAGAAGACTTGACCTAATTTTGGGTATCCTTTTGGGAGAGGCATATAAATAAAACTTCTTCTCAAAACCTAGATATCTCCATTAAGGAGAACTTCTTCTACTTTTGTGTTCTAGGGTTTAAATAACATGATGCTTTCTTCTACGCTTTTTGTTATGAACTCCATGAATATGAACTAAGTTTTCTTATTGGTTAAAGATGTAGTTTGATTTTGAAAACAAGTTTTGATCTTTATGAATTAGTTTTATCTCAATATTATCGTTTGATTTCTACTGATTATAATGATTGCATGATTGATGTATTGCAATATGATTGAATGTTTGTTTAATTGAGTCTAGAATTGATTGAACATACATCCATATCTATAGCTATTTTAGGGTTTTCATCGAGCGATAACCTTGAATACGAGTAGCATGATATGATTGCGGTTTGTAGTGATACACTCTAGTAATCATATGTAGACTTTAACCTTTGTCCGAATTGTCATGCGCAATGTGTGATAGTTGCATTGATTAGCCTATTTCTGAAACTCAATTCTCCTAGGAATTGAACTTAATTAGCGCAAGGCGTTAGGTTATTCTTTAGGTAGAAATCACATATGCATCTCTAATGTGTGTGTTGATGACTTAGGAAATTTACGGAGTTTTCTTGCAATAAGGTATTCTAGGGCTTTTGATGATAGCGAGATTAAATACGAATTCTATTCATATATTCAAAAACTTGTTTACAATTGAAGATGAAATCTATAACCAATATTCTAACTACCTTGATTTGCGTGCTTTATTTATTTCTTTGCTTTTATATTTGTTTAGTTTCATAAAAATCAGAAAAGAATCCCCGGTATTTTATATAGGAAACCAAAACATCTTGACAACCTAGACCTCTCTGTGGGATATATCCTTTCTTGCCCTTGCTATATTTATATTTTGAGTAGTAAGAAAGTGTAAATTATTTTTGACGCATACGACAGCGATCACTCAGGTACTGCACTCTGATCACCCACATCTTGCTATAAGAAGAAATTTCAAATTGTCTGCCAAATACTTTGGTCCCTTTGAGGTCCTACAAAGAATTGGAGTTGTTACTTATAAACTGAAACTTCATGTGGGGTCTCGGATACATCTAGTCTTTCATGTCTCTCAATTAAATAAGAAAATAGGCTTGCAGGAAGTTCTGTCACCTCAACTACCATTGGTGGACCATGCACAGAGGAACTTCTTAAATTCCTCAAGTACTAGTGTAGTGGTTCAATTCAGATCCAGCAGATTCAACATGGGAGGATGCTGCTCACATCCAAGCTCAGTTTCCAGACTTTATCCTTGAGGATAAGGATCTCTAAATAGGAGGGGAAGTGTCATGTTCCACAGGATTCACTACACATAACATTGTATTTTTGAATAACTATTGAATGCGAAAAGGCGAGGGTACCCAAATATACCTCAAGCTAAAACTTTTCCTTCCTATAATTCATTTCTCCGAAAGTGATTGTCTATGGACTGAGTCGAGACAATGCAACTTCGTGTGATCGTCTATGGATATGAGATCGAGACAATATAACAACGAAGTATGTTTACTTAATATAAAGGTTCGGACTTAACCAAACTCAATAGGATTCGCGTATCAAATAAATAGAAATTAACGTTTGTGAAATTTACTTTAATTATAATAAAACAATTATAATGCGGAAATATAAAGTAAATGACACATCAAGATTTTGTTAACGAGGAAATCACAAATGCAGAAAAACCCCAGGACTTAGTCCAGAATTGAATACTCTCAGGATTAAGCCGCTATACAAATAAACTAACTTCGTATAGTTAAGACCAAGCAACTAAACCTATAGTTCACCTAGTTCCGTCTGTATTCCCACGCCTGCAACCTGTAAACAAGTCACGTACTTGGACAAATTCCTTTGGTTCATATTCCAAACAGTAAAGGAATAACAAATTTGTTTGGTATCAACTCTCTTCAACCAAGTGATATGAGTTGCACAAAGGCTCTTATGTTTATCTTAACATAAACTCCTTTGCCAGGTTCCAAGATCTATCTTATGTTCAATCACCAAAAGGTAATCCTTAAGATTAATCCAATAACACTCTTAATCCAAAGAATTGTGTTGATGCCGATCTTCTCAATTAATCAATCCAATCTACCACAAGGATAAACCGATTATTAATTGGATCCCCTTTTACCAAAAATAATATTGTGCACACCAAAGATTATAAGACCAAGTCTAAAATCTTCTATCTCTTTTTTGTCTTCAAATCTTCTTAGATCTTCAATAAACACCTACACACAACTACTTGAATCTCTTGTGATCAATCACACACAGAACGGGATCTGTTAACAATAGATTATCACAAGATCGTCTTTAGATCTAACAACAGTCTAAAGATCCCTGTCGAAACCTTGAACTAGTTTGAGTGAATCTTATATCAGAAGAGAAGATTATCAAGCATAAACAAACTAAGTGCAATCAAAGTTCCACCACCGTTAGTCAATCAAATCAATAAAAATAAATAAAGATAAACCGCAATATCTAGTTTCCCACCAATGGTACGTACTAGAGCTTCTCAATCCCAAAGAAAACTTAAAACTGAGCGTCCATAAGAGATTTCGCCTAATTAGGTTACTTTCCTCTCCGAATAGGCGGCTTCACCAGTAATAATACAACAGAGGAAGTTTACTGTCACAAAGGATCTGTTTGCTAGAAATGAAAACCCAAAGTATTTATATATAGACAAGGAAGTTTGGACACCAAAGAATTTCCAAAACCGAAACTATTCTCAAGATATTTCCATATTAACCCAGATTCGGTTTTCATAATTCCTGTGAATGCACTGTCCAAATTTATGATCGAAATCTCCTTGGAAAATCTTTAATTAGCAAATGCACATTACTAATTATTATTTTCCATATATAATTAAAAACCTTAATTAAAAGATTCTTAACTTATTTAAATTCGATCTTGGGATTTACTTCCTTCTTAGCTATTAAGGTATATCTTTAAACAATAAAAGATACACATTAATGAGCGTGTTCAAAGTGTGTCGACATCTTTCTCTTTCAAGTCCTTTTTCATACTTACTTACTTGAAACCGATTTACCACACTTCCAAACAATTTTAGAATTGATTTATCTGACTTTCAAGAACTATGTGATTGATCAAGTAACACTCAATCACAAACCATGGGTGTAATGGTTCTACCAAAATAAGTTTCGGTTTTACCTCCATGTGAGTATTGTGCATAGTCACACTAGCTTACTAAAATTCGGCTGACTAGGTACTAGGATCGGTTCCCCACATATATTTGGTATCTAACTTGTATATGTTGCACATGTCCATAGGATCGGTTCCCCCTTGCCTAAAAACGTGTTGCACATGTTCATAGGATCGGTTCCCCTTTCTTCTATAAACCTTTCTCTACCTTATACAAGGATCGGTTCCCCTTTGTGATGTACTGCACCTCTTACTAGGATTGGTTCCCCTCTCCTAAATTTGGTCAGACACACACAAACCCGATCATACCCCAGGTGATTACTTAAGATCGGTTTCACTAATAAAAGTCATACCAATACATAAGTCAGGCCTCATGTGAATAGTTTTACCAAGAACACAACCAAGTCATGAGCAGTTATACTAATCACACATATTGGTCGTTCATAAGATATGCAATGAAGAACAGCCCCAATAACGCCCGACAATTTCCTTTTCGGTTCACAACATATATCATTCATACGATTATGTTGATGTGTTATATACAAAGTTTAATGGTTAAGTAAAAAACTTCATATTGTATTCCTTAATACTATGTCTATCTAGAGTGTTCATGCTTCTCAGTTTTATGCTTTCAATATGCACGACTTGAAAGATACGTTAGGGAATGAAACAGTTCAAGTCAAATATCACTAACCTCAAGTGGAAGGATGATGTTGTGGTTGTAGCTCCGTACTTATTCACTTCTTAAAGTCCTTGCAATACTTGTAATGTCTCATCCTAATACTTTCATGCTAACCTATACGAAGTTGAATCTAGTACACTTAAATCAAGCGACTCTTAAATGAGTTTTGATTCACTAAAATATGACAACCAAACTTGACATACCAACTCTTGGTTGGTTCAACCGAGCTATGATCTAACAATCTCCCCCTTTGTCAATTTTAGTGACAAAACTCTTATAATCATATGGATAAACAAATTACAATAATTCATTACACATATGCTTGATTCCTGAATTCAACAGCACATAACCTGAATTTATTCAATCCTTCAAATGTCGTTGTTGACATTATAATAACAAAGCTCATACTCCCCCTAAAGGTGAAATAGGTAGGTTTTCAATCCGCGCGTTTTTGTTATCCCAATCATATGGTATGCTACTCCCCCTTAGTCTTTGCTTTTCCTCATTTGTTAGATAAACATTCAAGAACCATTGTCCTCTTCCCTAGTGACTCCAATCAACATAAAATTTATACCAGCATCACCTGTTGACTCTATATATTTCTCCCCCTTTTTGTCACAAAAATGACAAAGAAACGAAAAAATAAAGGACAACACGAATATACTTGCAACCTGTTGAGTCAAGCACGAGGGTTTTACATACCATTTTTGATAACCAATATCAAAACCGAAACTACAAAGTAATTATGTTTTGATATGTTATCATGGAAATAATTTCCCATAGCAATTTTCCCAACTAGTTTAGTAAACCAAAAATCAACTAGGCAACTTAGTTCCTTTGCTAAACCGATTATATAAGTACAACCGCTTCATTTGATAAGACCAAAACAAAGATAAACTCCATATTTCTCATTAGGTTCTAATTATCCATATAACTTTGACCTTTAGATTTTAAACAAGCCAAATACTAGGTTAGCTAATTAGCATTTCCTTGTTTAGGCATTCGAATAGACTTGAATAACCGAAACCTCCACTTTGATAAGTCTAAATAAGATCAGAATCAACTTAGTTTATCTTATCCGTAATCGAATTGGACTAAACAACTCATCCCGTCAATATATTCATTCGTTAAGCCATAAATAATTCATACAAATCAATAAATCAACTTGCGTAATTATTCACCTCAACCGGAAGCAATTAAAACAACATATATCATTAAAGTTCCACTATTGCACATAAGTTTTGTAAGCCTAAACAATTGACACTAGACAATAAAGAAAAATAACAATTGTTTTACTTAACTGGAAGCACTTGAAATAACATAAACATTAAAGCACCGCAATTGCACCAAACTTTTGTAAGCCTAAACGATTGATACCACACAACAAAGCAAGATAACAATAGTTTTACTTAACCGGAACCAATTGAATCACACATACATCCACACATACATAATGAAATAAACACATCAATTATACCGACAATTTCGTTCAAGCAAAAGAAATAGATATATCAAATAAAAACAAGCTTTTCTTAAACAGGAAAATAATTAACTAACAAGATTGTTACCTCAATTTCGCATCCAACTTCTCAAATATGATCACATCTTCTTCTTCCAGGGAGAATTGATATCGAAATACTATTATGTTGTCATCCTTATGCAAAATAAATAAATAACAACAACTAACCTTTACCAGAGAAAGGTTGAAAGTCGTTTTTAACAATTGCAAGCAATAGTTGAAAACCGTCGAAACACATATGCTTTTATGCTAAACCAAAACCGATTCAACATATTGTGACTTTTTCATATATTTTTTCTACAAGAACCCCTCATAATCCTTTGATAAAGCCTACATGAATTATAACTTACTCCTGCTAAATCAAAAAGTTACCCAAACCATAAGGGTTCACAACATATTATGAGATCGAATATCAAGGTAATAAAATCGAAATCAAACATCCCATAAACATCCATAGCAAATAAATAAAGCATTTAAGCACCGGCTATGTGTAGATGGGGAAAAACGATCTGCTGGTTTTTGCGGAATTGAGGACGACCGTACGGAGGAGATTACTTGAACCGAGCGAAATGTTCAACCTCATACAGATGCACCGCTATGAAGGGGGTGCTTTAATTTTGAGAGATCAATCTGTAGTACTCCGGCCTAAACCAAGACAATGGCCATTCCAGAGTAAATTCGGTCACAAGAGAGGATGGGTTGATCTGTAAGAGGGAAGCTGATAAATGTGTGAGATCAATGGTGATCCGAGATTGTAGGTGTGTTATGATTTCATCATGAAATGCTCTGAATGATTGAATATTGCCTGATTGAGAGTAATTTTCGTGAGTTCGTGTAGACAAATGAGCATCTGTATGAACTTTGGTGAGAAATTGCTCGTTCAGACGATTGTCGTTCAAATGTTTTAGAACTCTTCGAATCTTGTCCTTTCAATCAGGATTCAGAGACATTATATAATGCTGGAGTTGAAAACACCATGATCCCATGAAGTGTGACAGTTGATGGAGTGAATGAGTGGAGAGATGGAAATAGTGCTTGAAACCAGTTGCGCCCATCGTGCAGAGACTTGGTTGATTTTCCACCCACTACTTCGCTAACTCCCTCAACTGATTGCACGACTTACTCACATTTCATCATGTGTTTGAACACACGTGCCGTAGATCTCCAAACCAAAACCCTAGTTGATATCCCCCCAAGTGACATGATTGATGTCTCGTGGTTAATTAAGCCAGTTGCTGATTTCATGACTTCGTGGGACTATGAGTCCATGTATTTGCTGAGTTAAACATGATTTTGTAGAATATTCTGCAACTCATGAATCGAACGTGTCTGCTGAGAAAGTGATAGGATCCTCACGTTGAGGAGAGTAAGTGTTGCTCGCTAATTTTAATATTGATAGTTCTTTGAGTAAATATTGCTCATCTGAGCAAGTGTTGCTCGTTTGATGAATTACTGGTAGCGTGACCAAAATAAAATATTAATTAAAGCGCTGGTAGTTGAACCGAGCATAATTAATAAGAATACCGATCATGAGATCAGTGTGAAATTATTAGTGTTTGAATCTGGAATCATGATCCTTGGATTCAGAAACCCTAATTTTATCAATTGATGACCAATTGATGGTTTATTTTAAATTAACCATAGAATGAAGGAGAAACGGCTTCATGGGATCGTGTATCAACAATGAAATTCTCATATGCTCACGTGAGCAAAATCCAAGACCTCTTTGAAGAGTTGATGAGTTGTTGAAAGGATGATTAAATGCTGGTTTAATCATTTACTGAATTACTGCTGGGTTCAGCATTAGGTGATAAAACCAAATTAATTATTAAAATATAAGGGACAGACCAAGGGGTTATAAAACCGGCCCTGGGTGGTCACGGGATCAGATGATGATCGCTCCATCAAATTCTGAAATTATTTGGAGAGTTTTTGGACCTAATACGTGCTATTGTGCAAATTAGGTCAGATTGTGAGAAACACGTGGGAATGGCTCATTGCGAGCCAAAAATCCAACCTTGGTCGGTCAAGGTAACATTCTTTCATCATTGATACGTCCGTGTCTCAGTTCTGAGAATTTTGATATTTTCTGGTGCACGTTTGAGCGACCATTTGAGAAAATATGACAAAATTAAGGTTTTCTGATAAAACCGTCAAAACTTCATCGGATGAAGGAAAATAATGAAAAGTGAGGGAATTATGAAGAGGTGAGGGACCGACCAAGGGGTAATGAAACCGTCCCTAGGTCGTCACGGGATCAAATGTTGATCGTTTGAGCACTCCCCAGATTGGTTGAAACCCTAATTAGCGTCCTTTGGTAGAATCAACATAGATTTCTCATACAGACTCGGATTTTGTTGGTCCGCCCCTCCATTCCGTACGGAAAAGAATTTCCTCTCTCCCAACGAGGGGAATATTTAGGTTTTAAGCTCTTTCGGGAGGTCAAAACAGCCAGAGAATAAAACTCAGGAAAAATTCAAGGGGCCGGTCCCATAAATTTTTTCCTTATATGATAAAACGAAGGAGTTTTGTTGAAATCAAGGAGTTTCCATCAGATGAGGGAAACAAAAAAAATCATAAATAATAAAATAAGGGACATGTGAGCGTGTGGGACCGGCTTGGAGCATGATTTGGCCGACCAAGGCTTGGTCCGTGCGTTTTCCCTATTTTATGCATTATTTCATGATTTGAAGGAATTTTCATAATTTGAAGGAAATATCATGAAATCAAGGAATTTTCATGGGATTATGAAAACATGAAAAATATGCTAATAAAAGAGTGGGACGTGTGAGCCATCTAGGGTTTGGCCGACCGGCCATGGCCCGTGCACACGGGTTCCCTAATTTTTATTATTTTTCATGGGACGAAGGAAATATCATGAGATTAAGAAGTTTTCATGAAATTAGGGAAATAATAATAAAATAATGAGGAATCATGAAGTGTGGGCCGGCTGGAACCAAGGCATGGCCGGTTGGCCAATGGTCACGCCCCATCACATTTTCCCTAATTTTATATTATTTCCTCCGCGCGAAGGAAGCACCATGATATTGAGGAGTTTCCTCAAAACAAAGGATATTCGTTCAAATGAAAGGTTTTTCCTAAACTCAGAGAAAACAACAAAAATATGATAAAAATATGAAACTGGTGTGGGATTGACCACAACACGGTCGGCCGGTCAGTGAGTCCATGCTCCCAGCGCCTTGGTCAATTTTTATTTATTTGTTATTTTTCATCCTATTTTGCATAGGTTCATCGTTTAATCGTATTTTGAAATACCTGTTCGTGCGATGGTTATTAATGTATCATTGTTGAATACACTTGCACCATTTGTGACATGGATTTCTTAGGCGGTAGCTCTGATGCCCGTGCGTCCAATTTTTATTACTAATCCATGGACTTCTGCTGGGAAGAACCATGGTTTGCGTAATGAAATATCTGCAAAAATATTCGAATATTTTCAGGAATTCTGCGGATGAATCCAAGAATTTAGGTTTGAGACGGGGCTTGCTCAGGAGGTAGCTCTGATGCCCATGCGTCCAATATTTATTACTAATCCATGGACTTCTGCTGGGAAGAACCATGGCTTGCGTAATGAGATATCTGCGAAAATATTTGAATATTTTCAGAAATTCTGCGGATGAATCCCAGAATTTAGGTTTGAGATAGGGATTGCTCGGGCGGTATCTCTGATGCCCGTGCATCCAATATTTATTACTAATCCATGGACTTCTGTTGGGAAGAACCATGGTTTGCGCAATGAGATATCTGCGAAAATATTTGAATATTTTCAGAAATTCTGCGGATGAATCCAAGAATTTAGGAATAATTAATTTATGACTTTATACTAGCAGAGTAAGTTGTTCGGGAGTTGTTCATCCCGTGATAGAATTAATTACTGAAGTGCTCAGACTCATGAGATATGCAGTTGTCCAGCTGTGAGACTACATATCTGTATGCACTCTGAGAGAAAGTATTCTCCATCAGAGGATTCGATGAGAGACCCGTGTCTCAATATTCACGTCTGATTGCTGAATCAGAGGTCGTATAATTATGGGTTTACGATTTTAGCCTTTGTCGAAAATCCACCATCTACATTAAGTCCCCTGCTTAGTGAGGAAATCCGTGTTCCTCAGTCAGCATTGAATGGTGATTTTCCGGTCATAACAGTGCAAGTAATTGAACTCAGTCGTAAGTTAAGATGTTACCGGATTTCGATCGTACGAGCATATCATGAATTGAAAGCAGACTCTGGTGGCATGATAGAATGTCGTTTGGTGAGCATGAGTTGATGTTGAACCGCTGATTTGGGTGACAGGATCTTGGTCGTTCAGGATTCGCGGGCCGGGCCAATAAGGAAATCCTTAGAAAATTAGGTTTTGGAAACAAAGTTTGATATAAAAGGAATTGCTTCTCCTTTTTTTTTTTTTTTTTCTTCTCACGACCAGTAGCTCCCGTCACCTCATCATCTTCACGCCAACACCAGGAGAGGAAGAAAAAAATTTCGCCGGAGCTCCAGCGTTGCCGTCACCGTGCGGCAAGTCTTCACCGGCGCCGACAAGTATGCGTCCAAATTTTTTTTTTTTTTTTTGCTGATGCTCATGAGTTTTATGGGTTGTTCACATATTTATCATGATAAAATTACATACCCGTGTATATATGATTGTGGGTTTCGTTGAAAAAACCTTTGTTTTTGAAAACGTATGTTCGTTTGATCGTTAGTTTTTGAAAACTAGTAATGATCCCTGATTTAGGAGTGATTTCCTTTCATATATGAATATGTAGGTTCAGTGATGAAACTATGTTGATGAGCTTTCATGTGATCCAAAGTTTTATCACGAAAAAATAAATTTTTCACAAAACCGAAGTAAAATCTTCGTTTTAAAGAATAATGACGATGCGGAGAAACGAGTTCTCTTCTTTATGAACTTGTGTTCAGTGATAAAATTTTATGTATGAGCTTTCATGTAAAACTTTATCATGTAATGCATGAGTTTTCATATAATTAAAATAAACCTTCGTCTTGAAGACGTATGACGGCACGAAGGACAAGGGTTTTGCAAAACCATGGTAGATTCATGGATTTTTTTATTTTTTTTTGAACCGTGGAGTATACACAATTTATTTTTATCATCCTTGCTCATGTTGAAAATATTTATTTATTTACGTGAGTAAATAAACATTTTGTTTATATATATATGCAAATATATATTATTTCTCTAAAATCAAAACTTGAGTTTTATGTGATGTTGCTTAGAGATAAAGATTATTCATGATGAAATAATGTCTTAATTTTCATAATTCTATGGTGAATGTTCACACGGTAGAAATGTTCGTGATTTTATGAAAAATCTGAGTTTTTGAACGTCTTTTGTAGGTCTTGAAGAACCAGACGATTTTGGAGCATTAACTCTAGCATTACTCTCACTGCTGTTTAGTGGAAGCGTAAAAAGTAAGATTTTTGAGTTACCATTTTTGCCGAATTTGTTTGCAGGTTGGTAATCCTTCGCGCTTCTGATTCCAGACAATGTCCGACAACAGTAATCATTATTCTTCCTCTAGTTCTTCTGATGAAGATTCTAAAGTTCCCGTATTGAAGTCCAATCCCTCTCAGGGTGAGGGGCTGAATTCCGGCGTACCATTGAACGAGCAGAGGGTTTCTTTCGCTGAACTCAGGAAAAGGAAAGCTGAAGATGATGTAAAAGACACTCGTCAGCGTGAGAAGGATCAAATCCGGCGCATAATGCAAAGAGCTGAAGAGAAACGTCTCATGGAAGGGCTGCCCGCTGACTCTGATGCTGATGATTCTGAAGAAGACATATGGGAGGTACCCGGGACCTGGACTGATCAAGATGAAAGAGAGTACCAGAGGTCCATGAAGTGATTCAGAGCCGAATCGGAGGAAGATTCGGATTCAGATGTTGATCCAGAAGCTTATTCGAGACCCATCGACATTGTTTCTGATGATGAAGAAGATAGTGATGACAGCTCAGATGACAAGGAGGATGACGATTCTGACAATGAGTCTGACGAGTAGTTTTGTCTTCCTCCTTTCTTTGAAACATTTGAATGTTCTTTAGGCTTCGTAGTAGATATTTCTTCGATGATTCGAAAAAATTGTCTTCTTATTTATAATTTTCTTTTAAATGAGCAAACACCTTTATTAATGTTGATTCTTCTGAGTAAATGAACTAATGTTCATGCCTTGAATTCATCACATCTTTCGACTCGTCTTGGTGATCTTTTTTCATAGAAGGTACTGAGAGATACATGTTGTGTAGGCTGAGAGAATACGTGTTACACATGAGTCCTGTAACTTGACCGTGTGTGCCAATCTTCATCTATTTTTCCTCCGTATCTTCAGTGTTGCCCTTGTTAAAATGCTAGGGTTTCAGTAAAACCCGGAACAGAATTGACTATCCACAAAAGATAAATTTCCACCGTCATATATCTTCAAGAATTCGAGTCTATCTTGTATGCAACTATTTCCTCCACTCCCGAGTCAGTTTCATCGTGCAGAGAATCCGTGATCATACCCTGTTGCCACCATGTCAAGCAATGGTATTTCTTCTCAAGATGACACTCAGTTGAAGTGTGAAATAGCGGTGTGCATCTCCGTAAGTTTTCACCCTATTTATCTTTGCCTGATCAAGATGATGATTTTATCATTAAGAAAATAACTTTCTGCAGGGTAATCAGAAGAATGCCTCTTCTCGGCCCAAGCGAACCGTCAGAGATCCTATACGGTACAGGTCATCTCGTGCTAAGGCAGGATCGTCCGTGAGTAACCTTATAATCCTTGAGATTATACTGCGCTCTTTTGAACTAAATACTTCTTATTTGTTGTAGACGGATGTCCGTGTCGTTGTCGACGCCAAAAGAAGGAGCGGAAAGTTTGTGACTGTAGTCGAGGTTGAAGATAGCTTCGACCGGGTTGGTGAATATTCTTTAGGATCTTTGGAGGTGGGAGACAATGTTCATACTCGTGAATACCCTATAGATGGTCTCCCTTTTGACGCCCCTTTGATCAATACTTTCCCGGGTAATGAAGTGGTTGGTAGATTCGTCGTTCCCAAGTGTCACACGCCTTTATACACTAAGATCTGGAATAAGTATGGCCATATTGCCACCACAGAAGTATGGAAAGGCTTTCCTCCAACACTCCTGACCACGGTGGCTGGACTGTTGCCAATTATCGAGGAGATGAACCAAAAGCACTTGCGAGATGTCAAAAACCATGAGCTGCATGAGTGAGATGATATGGTCTTGAACTGTGAGACATTGTGGTTCAATGTGAGCTGGCTTCGTCGTCGTCTTGAGATAATCAAGATCCATAAGGCGGCAGAGGCTGCTGATGCAATTTCTGCGACCAATGCTTTATTAGAAGAGGAGAAGATATTAGCTCTGGAATCTGCCAGAGTTGAGAAGGCAGTCGAGGATCTGAGGGTAAAGACTAGGATCTTTCAGAAAAAACTTGACAAAGTTTCTTATAGGGATTATCCATTGTTGGATGGTTTGCTCTGAGTGAGCATTTATGGTTGTTGTTTTTGAATTGATTTCTGGCTAGGTGGATAATTGATCATGGTATGAATGAAACTTTTTCTCATTTACGAAATATTTAATGAACAAAGGAGAATTTGAATTCTCTTTCGAGGAATGAAATTACATTTTTGAAAATGTCTGCAACGATGGAATGATGAAAAGGTATTTGCTTTCTAAGGATCAGGCGTAATATGCTTTGAGCCATTTTCCGTTGATTATATTTCCTTCTATACCTCCATCAACCTTTAAGATTTTATAATATCCGCTAGACACTGCCTTGATAACCACGTACGGTCCTTCCCAATTTGGAGAGAACTTGGGAGCATATGTAGTAGCAGGATTTCCCACACTACACCCCTATTAAGATCCTATAAAAATCTAAGTGAAACTAGTTGAAGATTAAAGAATTAAACGACACTTTTATTATTTAGATCTCAGAAATGTTTACAGAAAATATTCAAACTCAGAATTACAACTTTCTTTTCTGGAGTTTCTCTCTCCTCAAGATTTTCTCAACTCTAAAAAATACATCATCCTCATCTGGACTTACTTGAACCCTTTATATAGGAAATTACATAGTGGGTGACAGCTAAGTTTTCCCCTTCTTTCGGATATATTCTGCGATCTCATTGTGGTATTTGCAATATTAATATTCGCCAACTTTTGTAATCCTCGTGAAACAACACTCTCATAACATGTCTCTTCAATCGTCAGCTATTATGGTGCTTCCCCGTGACGCTCGCCAAATGTTGCTGAAGAATCCTCACGACACTCTCGTGAATAATATCATTTATACTTATAGGAATATTTGACCTTCTCGTTAAAGCGTTGTTCTTATCATGAGAATATCGTTGTGGCGATATTCTGGTACTACATCTTGCCTCTTTTCACATCTTTTCTGCGAAGAAGAAAAGATCGTGAGAATAAATTGTCGTAATCTCCTATCTTTTCACCTCCATCTTTATTCTGACACGTCTCTAAACCTTTCACCAGCTGTCTTCATATAATTTTATCATCCATATATTTTTTGACACGTCATCTTAAACCGCTGTAATTTGACCATTCACGTCCTTTCATTGTATTAACTATATTTATTTTCTCGAGAAACTTCTTCTGCTATAAATACCTTCTCTCATTCTTCTCTTTTTCTTTCTTCTCATTCTCTTTCCTTCTTCTTCTCTGCAAATTTCATTTCTTTCCCGCAAATCGCGCATCTACTATCTTTCGTCATTTTTTCAATCTCCTTTCATTTCCATTCTCTCAAAATGGTTGCTGCTGGTGCTAAAAATCTTATTGCTTTCAATTTGATGCAAGAAAAACTTAAAAATCAAGGATTTGACTTATCTTTAATCCCAGATCAAAGTCCCAAATATGTTCTTTCTCTTGAATTATTTTCTAACTTCCAGTGTTCTCGTGAAAAGATTATAGTTTCGTTAGGCCAACTTGAAGCTGGTCTTCCACTTCCTCTCTACAACCCTGAACTTCCACTCTTTTACCAAATAATTTCTGATAATATATTTTCATGAGCGGTGTATCAACTTGGCGGGGATTGTATTATATTATTACTGGAATATGCCTCTTGTGGTGCTGGCAAAGGATCCCAATATTCCGAAGAACATAAAAGTCTTAAATATAAACATATTCTGATTATCCCTGCAAAGTATACTGTAGATAACTTCTTTCGAAATTACCAGTTACTCCCCATGGTAAGGGATAGTACCTGTTGGGGTGTCCGTTTGCATAAAAAGAAGGTCACTGATGAAAATGCTCTTATGCAAGATATTGATTTTCATACCAATACAAATGATGGCCCTCGTAATTCTAATGACGATAATTGGTTTATTTTTCCCTTATGCCTTAAAGGTCCTTATATATCCGGTTCTCTCCAACTTCCTGCGAATCTCTCTCACTATGAACCATGGACTTTCAACTGGCCTGATAGGTTTTCCGATGTATATTCTCTCATCTTCTTATGCTATTATTATTTTTTCCTTCACACTCTCGCTAACTTCTCCGTTATCTTGTAGGTTGCCAAAATGAAGCTTAATTACCAGAAATATAGGAAACCCAACACTCTTCTAGATCTTAGATCTTTCACAGATGAAGTAAGAAATATTCCTTTATTAATTAACAATATATTGTTGCCCCTATTTCTTATCTTTATCTGTGTTTGTAGGTAATTGAAGAATTACCACCTTTAGAGCCAAAACCTAAGGATAAACCTTCAACTAATCGTAAAGGGAAATCTACTGTTTCAAGTGAAGGAAGACGCTCTGCCCCTCGTGATAAAGAACCCAGCGAGCCTCCTTTGAAGAAGAATAAAACTCAGCATTCTTCTTCTCAACATACCCAATTGGATTCAATCATTATTAATAAATCTAATGATGAATTTATCGAAGAATTTGACGATATTAGAGAAGTTCCCTCTGTGAAAAATTCTTCTCCCTCTGATTCTTCCATGGCCCAACTGTCCATGCTTTTTGGAGATTCTTCTCGTGGAACTGCGAATGAGTATGGTGATGAGACTCTTAATGGGCTAGCTCAAGCGCTCGTCAAAGTGTGCGATGCTCCAATCTTATCTGATAATAATTCTCTTCGTGGAATTTCTGGAACTCTAACTCCAAGCTTCTTAAATGCACTTGGTATTCGGTATGTTTTCTTAATTGTTTCTTAATTCGCAGATTTCTCTCGTCAAATTTTTTGTACTTATAAAACTCGTTGCAGGTTGGGAGAGCTTCTTTTGCTGATCTTTGCTAATTTAGATAATAAATGTGCTTCATTTAAGAAAAAGGTTGTTAACCTTCGCCAAGATAAAGAGAAACTAGAGGCTGAAATTGCTTGAGCTTGAGAAAAAAATAAACTGTTGGAAACTGAAGCTTCAGTTGATAAACAGAAGATTTTGGATCTTAACAATGCCAACAAACAACTTTATGGTATGATTTACTTTTTCTTTCTTTTAGATTTTTTATTTTTCTTTTATATAGCTTATCCAAGCAATCATTTTTGCAGATGTTTATGGTCTAACTGACGATGCTACGTTCCTTCAAACCTTTCCCGAACCTGTAGATGATAATACTCTTCTTGCTCGCCTTAATAACTCCTTAAGTAATTTTGATGACGAACAAATTAAATCCCTCTCTATAGAGGAACTTAAATTTAAGTTTAATCTCCTGACCATTGAACACAGACACACTTTAGGATTATCTAATAAATTTAAGCGTCTTTATCATGAATCAAAAGAAGTGATCAATGGATTAAGAAGTAGAAATAGTGATCTTGTTGACGAGAAAGATCAAGCAATTAGAAATGGCAGCGAAACTCTAGCAGATTTCCATAAAATTCTTCTCGAAGTTCAAATGGAAAGAGATAAACTCTTCTGCGAAAATAAAGATCTTCTTGCAAGAGAAACTCAAGTTCGTTCTCGCCTTCTTATTACTAGAGATGATGAGTTTTCTTGGGCAGCACAGGTTCTTGATAATTCTAGGAATAATTTAGGTATAGATGCTAGTCTTCATGATGATCAATCGGCCTTAATTAGGTACTTGATTTCTGAGAAAGAAGGTTGTTAACCACTCTATTCTATTAACTTTTTTTTTTTTTTTAACTTCCATCTTAACGGTGCCTTATTCTCGCAGATTCTGAAGATAGATGCCGTGTAAGGATGAGAGAACTAGAATATATTAATCACCAACTCGCGAACGATCTTACTGCTCGCAACGATAAATACTCGTGATTGAAAGCTCAATTTGAGATTACTTCTGCAAATTTTAATAGAACCCTCCTCATAACTCGTAATGATACCACTAAGCAGGTTTGTGACGACCATGGAATTCCTCATTCTTTGTATCCTGATCTTGCAAAGGAAATACCATCAATAATTCCAGATCTTGGTGTCTCTGATTCTGATGAAGATTTTGACGAAAGTGAAGAAGAGAATAATGACGAAGAAACAAATTCTGGCGATGATGAAGAACCCATCAAAGATAACGAAGAAGAGAAATCCGGTGAAAAAGAAGAATCTGATAAAGATAACAATGTTGATAAATGAAACAATGTATCTGTCTGATTTCTTTCTTTTATGTAATCAATCGCGAGTTTCTTCAATTTGCTGCAACTTTCTTCAATTTAATGTGTAAATTTCTTTGCCCCTTTATCTGTATGAATGAAAGAACATCCTCTTTTTTGCAAATATAACTTGGTCAATATAGTTTGCATCTACTAATTATCTGCTCTTTAATATCCATATAAATTTATCATATGGTGATGAATACTAATCTTTATCATTCTATTCATTACCATACTTGACTCTATTATTCATCTGCAATATGAGAAAGTTAATAAACGAATATTTTGGCGAATTTCATAATTTCTGCGATATTGTCGCAAACCTTGATATTTTTGCGATCTTATGGTCTTATCATGCCTTCCTACTTAAAGGTCTTACTTTGCCATAGTATTCTCTCCGCGACAAGATCGCAGGACGTCTTTACATTTTCATGTATTGACCCATTGATCTTGTCTTATCTGCATTTCTTTATTGTATTGCGACAATATGACGAGCCTAAGTTTTCTCGCGAAAACAAAGCCTCGTGACATTGCCGTCTTAAGACACTTATCATCTCCCTAATGGAGGGTGCCTCCCTTATCTTCCCCCCGGTTTCCCCTTCAAGGAGGGCACATCGGCCATACAAGACTAGCTCCTCCCATCCAGATTTACCAACAACCAGTTGTTTTCGCAGCCTCTTGTCCTTTATGCCTATATGGCTTATAGTTACAAGACTGCACCCTAGGTGTGGTTTTCTTTAGGCCAAGTGCATTGTAGCCAAGACTTACCAAATATGGCCAGGGTAGGTTCGTCCGTCCCGGGCATCCTTGGCTAAACCGTGTACCTCGGCGCCTTGATCATACTCTGCACTTCTTGGAAGAGACTCTCAGTCGTCCAACCAGGGTATAACCTTATAAAGCTGGAAATCCAAGATCTCTCTCCCGGATAGGTTTTCTTTAACCCCTACGTCTGTATGACTCAAGTTCCAGTAGCGGTATAACCTTATCCCTGAATCATATAAAGAGATACCCCCTTTATGACGTGATTGTAGGTCTTACATTTGCCTCTTACGAAATTGTATTTGCGAACTAAGGTGCACGCCATAAAGGTTTGTCCCGTTCTCTTAATCTCTGCGAAATTATATTCGCGTTTCTTAAAATTTCTTGCGAGTTTCAAATCTCAATAATTTCTTTCTTTTTTTTTTCTTTTTTTTTTAAACTTTTCAATTTCATTTTCTTCACTCAAACAGAAAAACAACTTTACCTTTCCACTTCTAGTGATCTGCTCGTCATATTTCATCTTTCTATCACTTCATTCTTCTCATCTTCCTTATCATTTGTTCTTTTACTTAGTGTTTTCCCGCAAGTTTCTTGTCATTTATTCCTTTTATGCTTTTTATACCTGTACCTTTGCTGCGTTTTATTATTTGCTTTATATCTGCGAGGGACTCGTTAGTTACTTCTTCATGCTTTTCTATTGAATCAACCATTAATTTGTCACTTCTCTGTTGTTGCTTAATTCTGTATTTCCAATTGTTGTTCTTCCCTGCTCTTTCTTCACAAGACTTGATATCTATCTCACAACATTTCTTAATTTCTCCCCAATCTCCTTTAATTACTCCAACACCATTTGGATGAAGGAATTTAATGCTCTGATGAAAGGTAGATGCAACACCCAATATCCTGTGTAACCAAGGTCGACCAATCAAGGCGTTATATGGTGATTCAATATCGACAACACAGAATAAAATCTTGGAAATCATTCCTCTTAACGGAATTATCATTGTGATCTCCCCTTTAGGCTTGTTGGCAGTTCCATTAAAACCATAGATTCTGTATGTCGATGGTACCAAATCTTCATCTTTCCCACCCATGGTTCTGTAGGTGTGGTAGAACAGGATATCTACGGAACTGCCAGTATCAATAGGATTCTATCAATGGCCCAAGACTCTTCCATTTCGTTATTCTTTTCTTTACCTTCTTCTTCTTCTGCTGCTTGTTCTGGTTTTATTTCCAACCTTACCACCAATGGGTTATCATGCAGCTCGCCAGGATCTGGTATTTCTTGTGCTGTAAAAGAAAGGATTTGTTTCTGCCACTCTTCTAATGGCGAGATTCTCGCTATATTCATTATTTCTTTTCCATCCATATCTCTGGCAAAGACTCTACTTAAGACATTATCGTGGAAATCTTCGATGGTTCTGAAAGAATGCACAATAGAATTACAAAATAAATTCTTTGCTTTAGTTCCAACCTCTATAACAAAAGTTTCTGCTCCTTTTACATTAGTCATTCTGCGATCGTCTGGTGGTGGTGGCAATTGTTGCGATTGTTGATGCCCTTTTAGAAAATGATTTAGCTTCCCCTGATCGATCATTCTTAAGATTATTCTTTTTACATTTCTGCAATTATTTATCGAATGCCCATGAAAATGATGATAAGGACAGAATTCTTGATTACGAGTGTTAGGATGTGGTTCCTTCCCCATGTTCCATGGCGAGGGTATATTTTCCATTAAAATGATAGCTTCCCAGATTTTTTCTACACTAGCATTCAAGGGTGGCATCTTAATCTCCTCCCATATGGTTCTCATGCTCCCCTGATTTCTGAAATTATTTTGCTTTTGTCCACCATAAGTTTCTTGGGGTTGGTCAAGCCTTTGGATTTGACTATTTCCTCCACGATTGTAATAATTCTTCTCTCTTTAAAATTCTTCTTGACCACGACTTCCCATAGCCACTAGATTTTGTTTGTCATTATTCGTCACTTTCTCTGCTTGAACTTGCGAGGTGCTCGCCACGTTATTAATAATTTTGGGAAGCAAACTTCCATTAGCCACTAAAGAACTGGTGTTTGCAATTGGGTATGACTCCATTTCGTTTTGTTTTTCTTCCAAAGCAATGTACTCTTCTTGTAGTTCTCTTAGTTCAGTCATTGTGATGGTGTTTTTGATTCTAAAAATTTGTATGTAGAGCAAATTGGTCGCAAACATTGCATTAATGAAGGATAAAATAAGATATCTCTCATCTACTCTTCCCGCCATCTTACTACACATTGTCTTCCATCTTATGGTTAGATGTTTTAGACTCTCTCCAATTCTCTGTTTTAATCCAAAAACATCTTCGATACCTGGTCGTGAAGAGTTGTTGCTTATGTATGCACCCAAAAATGTAGCTTGTAAGTGATCAAACGAAGTAATAGTATTTTTCGGCAATACCTCAAACCATTTTAGCGCCTCGCCAGTCAAACTGGATGCAAAGTACTTGCATAAAACAGCATCATGATTCTCCTACTGCAGCATACACCTAACATAAGCTTTAACATGTTGAATAGCACAAGTAGTCCCATCGAAAATACTGTTTAGTGCTGGCAAATTGCATTTTGGAGGAATTCCTCTTAGTTGTACTTCCTGTGTGAAGGGAGTTCTAGCTGTTTTCTCATTTGCAGTTGGGCTTTGTTCTATTGGCCTTTTTAACGCACTTTCTCTTCTCCTGCGATTTTCCTCTTCATTTCTATCTAAAATTCGCAGTTGATTTTGTCTCCTAATTTCTTCTCCACCAACTTCTTCATTTCTCACCAATTCTCTTTGTTGTATTTCTATCCTTCTCTGTATTCTGTCATATTCTTCCCGAATATTGCCATTTTCACGATTTTGTGTACGTTTTATTTCTCGATTATCATGATTGTTTTGCCTTATTGCCTCTTGAAACTCCTGTTCTTCCATTTCTGCCCTCAGTCTTTCTCTCTCGCAAGATAGACGTGCTTGTTCAGCATAATGTCTCTCTATTTCATTCTCAATAATTCTTTGATTTCTAACGTGCTCGCGTCCATGTAATATTCTTCTACCTTCTTCGTGATTTTCTTCACCATATTGATTATCTTCATTTCTTTGATTTTCAATATTTCGTCTTCCATTTAAAGTTTCCCCCTGTGGATTGTTATAATCATTATTTACTCTCTCTTCTCCCTGGCATTGCCCTCTATTTGGATTTTGCGTTTCTTCTTGTACATTTTTTTCCATCATTTCTTATGAGGGAATTTCTCCTTGGTATTTCTCTAAGTGACCTTAAACTTGATCTAGTTGTACTTCTTGATCTTCTTCTTTGTAACCTTAAGTTCTCCATTCTCAACTCATGATTTTGTCTTGTTAAATTTGTACGTTCCACCGCCTCTAACCTTCTTTCTTCTTGTATTCTTTGCCCTAATTCCTCTGATGTTTCATCTTGATGAATCGACCCTTCTTCTACCTCCTGATTTCTTCCTACTCCATTTTCTTCTCTTAATTGTCGATTTGTTTCTTCTCCCATTGAATCTGATCTCCATGTATGCACGCTTACTCTATCATAATCCACTCTTCCATTTTGTACCGATGTTGATTGGTTTGGTTGTTGAATTGAATTTTCCCTTTCATTCCTTGTTCTATTCCTCCTAGTTCTCATCCTTGAAGATTCTCCTAATACACTTGTTTCTTCACCTGCAAGTCTTTTACTTCTTCTCACTATTGTTGGTGGTTCTGATGTATTTCTTCTCCTTCTTCCAGCCATTTCTTCAATTTCTCCAAATCTTCAAATTGTAATTAGAGATTTTGGATCTTGATTCCCCTTAGCCGGCGCCAAAATGTAGTAGAAGGATTTCCCACACTACACCCCTATTAAGATCCTATAAAAATCTAAGTGAAACTAGTTGAAGATTAAAGAATTAAACGACACTTTTATTATTTAGATCTCAGAAATGTTTACAGAAAATATTCAAACTCGAATTACAACTTTCTTTTCGGAGTTTCTCTCTCCTCAAGATTTTCTCAACTCTAAAAAATACATCATCCTCATCTGGACTTACTTGAACCCTTTATATAGGAAATTACATAGTGGGTGACAGCTAAGTTTTCCCCTTCTTTCGGATATATTCTGCGATCTCATTGTGGTATTTGCAATATTAATCTTCGCCAACTTTTGTAATCCTCGTGAAACAACACTCTCATAACATGTCTCTTCAATCGTCATCTATTATGATGCTTCCCCGTGACGCTCGCCAAATGTTGCTGAAGAATCCTCACGACACTCTCGTGAATAATGTCATTTATACTTATAGGAATATTTTACCTTCTCGTGAAAGCGTTGTTCTTATCATGAGAATATCGTTGTGGCGATATTCTGGTACTACAGCAGACATGTCTTGCTGGATATGCTTTGTTGTCTTTAATACCAGATCTCCTACTTGAAATGTTCGAGGTCTTACTATTCTGTTGTAGTCCCTAGAGATTCTTTGTTTGTAGGTTTCTACATGTTTTTCCACTTTAGCCCTCTTTGATTCGAGCATGTCCAGTTCAGCAACTCTTGAGTTGGACACTTCAGCTTCATCCCACCGTCTTCATCCCACCGTATTCCACTAGATGCTGTGATCCTTGCTGAGGGAATTTTGATTTCTGCTGGTAATATTGCATCAGCTCCATAGACGAGAGAATAAGGTGAAGTTACAATTGATCTCCATGGCGCGGTTCGATAAGCCCATAAAGCCATGGGCAGCTGCTCATGCTAGGTCCTGGGATTATCATGAACTATTCGACTGAGAATTCGGATCAAAGTCTTGTTGGTGCTTTCTGCCTGCCTGTTTCCTTGAGGATAGTACGGTGTAGAGAAAACTTGTTTGATGCCATATTCATCGAGCAATTCTGTAACATGCTTGTTGGCGAAAGGAGTTCCATTATCAGTAATGATGTGTTTAGGAACACCGAACCTGCATATTATGTACTCTTTGATGAAGGCTGCGATCGTGACTCCTGTGGTGCTTCGAAGAGGAACAACTTCAACCCATTTGGTGAAATACTCGGTTGCAGTGATGATGTATTCATGCTGCTTCGATGATGCCGGAATGATTTTCCCGATGATGTTCAGTCCCCAGCTATAAAAGGGCCAAGGACTATTCACAGAGTTCAATGGGAGATAAGGAGTGTGGATGAGATTACCATGGAATTGGCATTGGTGGCACCTTTGAACGTGCCCAACTGCATCATCTTCCATGGTCGGCCAGTAATATTTCTCATGAACCTGGAGAAATAATTTTTTCTTTCCTTGATGCTCTCCATCATGCATTTCCTTCAGAACCGTTGGGATTTCATGCTCAGCTAAGCATCTCAATAGGTTTCCACTAAAACTTCTGCGGTATAATCCCATCGAGAAAAACTAATCTCTTAGCTTTCTGAATGAGCTTGATTGTTTCTTTCTTTTCCAGCGAAAGTTCATTGTCCCGAAGGTACTTGATGTAAGGTTCCCTCCAGTCCCCAGTGTGATGGGATGTTAGAACTTCCAAGTGATGGGGAGGCGTCTGGAAGTTAGGACATGACTTTTGCAGAGCTCTTGATTGAACCTCCATGGAAGGCAAATATTATCCCATTCTTTGAAGCTTTCGGTAAAGCGTTACCACCTGTGTCTGTCCACAGGTTTCTTCATGTATGCGCTTGAGATGCTTTTCTGCCTCGTCGGGTCCAAGACATCGTGACAAAGACCCATCAGATTTTCGATAATATAATGCTCCATGAAGTAAGAAATAATTCTTTAACTCTTTGAGACTGACTTTCCCTTCTGAAAGAGAACTATTCAGTTCATGAAAAATAAGTGCTCGCCAATCATCTGCTTGAATATTTTTAACTTGAGCCAGCCATGTAGATGAAACAGCACATCTTTGAACAGTGATTGTCTTCTCTGCTCCTTCGAATTACAGTTTAGAGGCGAGAGTTGCTAGGCAGTCGGCATGCCTATTGTTGGTTCGTCCAGTATGTACGATTGTTGCATTAGCAAAGTAGTTTAACAAATACTGAGCCTCAATTCTGAAGGGATCCAGTGTGATTTCTTTAAGAGAGTACGTTCCATTAATTTGGTTGACCAACAGTTTTGAATCTCCCCTTATCTCGAGATGTGTTGCTCCTGCTTGCTTGGCCAGGGATAATCCCAATAAGAAGGCTTCATATTCTGTTGAATTGTTGGTGCAGTGAAAATCCAGCTTGAATGAATGTGAGAAAACCTCGTCGGATGGAGAGACGAGCACTATGCCTGCTCCCCCAATGTCATTGCTAGGATTGGCAGAACCGTCAAAGTACAGAAGCCATGTTTCTTCTTTTATGATCAAGACGTCTAGAAACTTACCAGGCACGTCTTCGTGTAGTGTTGTTGCATCGTCTCCTGGAAAAGCAGTGAGTAAGTCTGCTACTGCTTTCCCTTTGATTGATCTTGGTGGCGTACAAGCTATGTCAAATTCTGACATCCAAAGTAACCATTTTGCTGGTCTTCCTATCAAGGATGTCTTTGATAGTAGAAACTTTATAGGGTCATCCTTGGAGATGAGCACAACTTTGTTGGACAGTAAGTAGTTCCTAAATTTCTGGGTTGCATGCACTAACGCCAAGCATGCTCTTTCAGCCTTTGGGTATCGGAGCTGAGTATCTCGCATTGTACGACTGAAATAGTAGATCGGCCGTTCGATGCCTTCATCGTCTTCTTGTGTAAGGAGTGCTCTGATTGCGACATCACTGAATTCCGTGTAGAGTATCAGCAGTCAACCTTGTACTGGAAATTTCATGACATCAGGTGATAACAGTATCTGCTGTATTTTCTGGAATGCTTCTTGTTGAACGGTTGTCCAGGTGAAGCTCGCTCCTTTCTTCAATAGAGGGGTGAACGAAGCAATAAGCTGAGCCAATCCAGGAATGAAGCGTCGAATATAATTTACCTTGCCCATAAAACTTTGGAGCTATTTCACAGTGCGTGGAGGAGGCATGGTGGTTATAGCTTTGTGCATCATGTCATGGAATACGCATTGCAAGTCCTTCATTGAGGACATGTCATAGCTTGTTGATAGGTACATCTGCATGTTGGCGAGATCCATTTTTGGACAAGCAGTGAGAAGGTTCGATTAATTCGGCGAGAGGTTTCATAGCTTGTTGATAGGTAGCACCGGCATTCTTTAATCCGAAAGGTATCACAGTGTAGTGGAAGTTCCCGATGGGAGTACGAAATGCAGTCTTGTTGGCATCATGCTCATACATCTTGATCTGGTTGTATCCACTGTATCCATCCATAAATGAGAACATACCATGACCTCTGGTTGCATCCACAAGCATGTCAATGTTGGGTAAAGGAAAGTCATCTTTTGGACAACATTTGTTCAGATTCCTGAAATCGACACAACATCTGATCTGACCGATTTTCTTCTTGACGGGAACAATATTTGCCAACCATGTTGGATGTTGAATTGGTTTGATAAACCCTGCTGCTAATAATTTCTGAACCTCGACCTTGATTTGTTCTTCGACTTCGTCTCTGAACTGTCTTGGCGGTTGTATGACGGCTTTAGAACCAAGTGTTTTGTGCAGATGATGAGTAACCAATTTATCGTCCAGACCAGGCATTTCTTCGTATTTCCACGCAAAGATGTCTTGATACTCCTTCAGCAGTGCTATTAACTCCGTCCATTCCTATGATAACAGTGCTAAGCTGATTAAAACAGGCCTTGGGTTATCCTCCGTTCCGATGTTAATCGTTTCAAGATCATCAGTGGTGGAGTCAGTGTCATCCGGTAATTGTCGAGGAGCATCTTGGATCTCTTCTTCAAGTGATGGCTCACTCTGGTATGATTCTTTGGGGCGGGGAGATTTTTCATCATTCTCCCCTGTTAATTGATAATCCTTGAGCCGGTAAATGATTCTCCCGTGATGAACTTGGATTCGTGAGTCGACATCTGATCCTTGCGGCGCTTAATCGGTGTAGCAGATGGCTTAGCCGTCGTGACATATGAGGATGATGGCTTGTCTGCAGCATTTTCTAAAGACTCCCAATTTGGGAGTGGAGAACTATAAACCTTATTTGGAGGTTCGGGGATGTTCTTTATAGACTCAAGGAATTCAGCGTCGTAGACCGGGGCGTAAGGTGACGATGAAGCCGCAATACGAACAATTTTGTTGTTTATTAGAGCTTTCATGCATTGATGATATGTTGAAGGGACCACCTTGTTGTCATGAAGCCACGGTCGTCCGAGTATCATGTGATAGTCAGGCTCTTGCTCGATCACGTGGAATTTGGCTTTTAATTGGATAGGACCCACCTTCAGGTCTATGTATGCATATCCATATGTCTGGATCTGGCTTCCTTCAAAACCTGTCATCAAGATGCGATGACGAACGATTTTGTTCCGTGGAAACTTGGCCGCCTTGAGGGTCTTCATGGTGACAATATTTGTAGAAGCGCCTGTATCAACGAGAGCTATTTTAAATTCAGATTCTTTGATAAAACCGGTTACATACAGGGCTCGGTTATGTCCCTCGTCTGCCATGCGGTCCTCTTCTCCAAAGGTGATGTTTTTGATTGAATGCTCAGACATCATGGATGTTTCTTCAACTGCTGGAGGTGAGGAGACTAAGGGCACTTCAGATGATATCTGGTTGACTGCAGCAAACGTGTCTGTTCGTTGCTTCTTGGAAAAGTGTAAGAGTTTACATAAAACTTCGACCAGCTGTGTCACCTCCTGGTCTACCGACTTTTCATAAGTAGTGAAACTGTCGATTTGACGATCGTCGTGTGACGAGTCAGTTCCATGTTCTGGGACTTCTGCACTGTCAATTTGATGGCCGCCGTGTGACGAGTCAGTCCCCTATGCTTGGACTTCCGAGGCGGAGATCATGCCTAACTCGGATGTTAGTTTGATGAGGAAATCAAGTATGTGATTCATTGTATCCTTTATCAAATCTATGTTCCTGGTGTGGATCTCCAGGGTTCGTGCCAATTCGATTAGAGTTGGGACTCTTCCATCTTCTGTGCTGCCAGACATAGCGTTAGAAGGAGGAGCGTTCCCATTTGAAGGATTCTGGATTAAGTATGAAGTAGTTGAATTAGCCCTAAGACCAACCATCTTGTGAAAATGAAAGATTTCAACCGAGAGAATGATCTCCCACTGTGGTCGCCAATCTGTAGATGGGGAAAAACGATCTGCTGGTTTTTGCGGAATTGAGGACGACCGTAGGGAGGAGATTCCTTGAACCGAGAAATTTTTTCAACCTCACACAGATGCACCGCTATGAAGGGGGTGCTTTAAGTTCGAGAGACCAACCTGTAGTACTCCGTCCTAAACCAAGACAATGGACGTTCCAGAGTAAATTCGGTCATAAGAGAGGATGGGTCGATCTGTAGGAGGGAAGCTGAGAAATGTGTGAGATCAATGGTGATCTGAGATTGTAGGTGTGTTATGATTTCAGCGTGAAATGATCTGAATGATTGAATATTGCCTGATTGAGAGTAATTTTTGTGAGTTCGTGTAGACAAATGAGCGTCTGTATGAACTTTGGTGAGAAATTTCTCGTTCAGACGATTGTCGTTCGAATGTTTTAGAACTCTTCGAATCTTGTACTTTCAATCAGGATTCATAGACATTATATAATTCCGGAGTTGAAAACACCATGATCCCATGAAGTATGACAGTTGATGGAGTGAAGGAGTGGAGAGATGGAAATAGTGCTTGAAACTAGTTGCGCCCATCGTGCAGAGACTTGGTTGATTTTCCACCCACTACTTCGCTAACTCCCTCAACTGATTGCACGACTTTCTCACATTTCATCATGTGCCAAACCAAAACCCTAGTTGATATCCCCCCAAGTGACACGATTGATGTCTCATGGTTAATTAAGTCAGTTGTTAATTTCATGACTTCGTGGGACTATGAGTCCATGTATTTGCAGAGTTAATCATGATTTTGTAGAATATTCTGCAAGTCATGAATCGAACATGTCTGCTGAGAAAGTTATAGGATCCTCACGTTGAGGAGAGCAAGTGTTGCTCGCTAATTTTAATATTGATAGTTCTTGGAGTAAATATTGCTCATCTGAGCAAGTGTTTCTCGTTTGATGAACTATTGGTAGCGTGACCAAAATAAAATATTAATTAAAGCGCTGGTAGTTGAACCGAGCATAATTAATAATAATACCGATCATGAGATCAGTGTGAAATTATTAGTGTTTGAATCTGGAATCATGATCCTTGGATTCAGAAACCCTAATTTGATCAATTGATGACCAATTGATGGTTTATTTGAAATTAACCATATAATGATGGATAACAGTCTTCATGGGATCGTGGATCGACCATGAAATTCTCATATGCTCACGTGAGCAAAATCCAAGACCTCTTTGAAGAGTTGATGAGTTGTTGAAAGGATGATTAAATGCTGGTTTAATCATTTACTGAATTACTGCTGGGTTCAACATTAGGTGATAAAACCTAATTAATTATTAAAATATAAGGGACCGACTAAGGGGTTATGAAACCGTCCCTGGGTGGTCACGGGATCAGATGATGATCGCTCCGTCAAATTCTGAAATTGTTTGGAGAGTTTTTGGACCTAATACGTGCTATTGTGCAAGTTAGGTCAGATTGTGAGAAACACGTGGGACTGGCTCATTGCAAGCCAAAAAGGCAACCTTGGTCAGTCAAGGTAACATGCTTTCGTCATTGAGACATACGTGCCTCAGTTTTGAGAATTTTGATATTTTCTGGTGCACGTTTGAGCGACCATTTGAGAAAATATGACAAAATTAAGGTTTTCTGATAAAACCGTCAAAACTTCATCGGATGAAAGAAAATAATGAAAAGTGAAGGAATTATGAAGAGGTGAGGGACCGACCAAGGGGTCATGAAACCGGCCCTGGGTGGTCACGGGATCAAATTTTGATCGTTTGAGCACTCCCCAGATTGGTTAACACCCTAATTAGCGTCCTTTGGTAGAATCAACATAGATTTCTCATACGGACTCAGATTTTGTTGGTCCGCCCCTCCATTCCGTACGGAAAAGAATTTCCTCTCTCCCATCGCGGGAATATTTAGGTTTTAAGCTCTTTAGGGAGGTGAAAACAGCCAGAGAATAAAACTCAGGAAAAATTCAAGGGGCCGATCCCATAACATTTTTCCTAATATGATAAAACGAAGGAGTTTTGTTGAAATCAAGGAGTTTCCATCAGATGAGTGAAACATAAAAAATCATAAATAATAAAATAAGGGACGTGTGAGCGTGTGGGACTGGCTTGGAGCATGACTGGCCGACCAAGGCCCGGTCCCGTGCGTTTTCCCTATTTTATGCATTATTTCATGATTTGAAGGAATTTTCATAATTTGAATGAAATATCATGAAATCAAGGAATTTTCATGGGATTATGAAAACATGAAAAATATACTAATAAAAGAGTGGGACGTGTGAGCCATCTAGGGTTTGGCCGACCGGCCATGGCCCGTGCACACGGGTTCCCTAATTTTTATTATTTTTCATGGGACGAAGGAAATATCATGAGATTAATGAGTTTTCATGAAATTAGGGAAATAATAATAAAATAATGAGGAATCATGAAGTGTGGGCCGGATGGAACCAAGGCATGGCCGGTTGGCCAATGGTCACGCCCCATCACATTTTCCCTAATTTTATATTATTTCCTCCGCGCGAAGGAAGCACCATGAGATTGAGGAGTTTCCTCAAAACAAAGGATATTCGTTCAAATGAAAGGTTTTTCATAAACTCAGAGAAAACAACAAAAATATGAAACTGGTGTGGGATTGACCACGGCACGGTCAGTGAGCCCAGGCTCCCAGCGCCTTGGTCAATTTTTATTTATTTGTTATTTTTCATCCTATTTTGCATAGGTTCATCGTTTAATCGTATTTTGAAATACCCGTTCGTGCGATGGTTATTAATGTATCATTGTTGAATACACTTACACCATTTGAGACATGGATTGCTCAGGCGGTAGCTCTGATGCCCGTGCGTCCAATATTTATTACTAATCCATGGACTTCTGCTGGGAAGAACCATGGTTTGCGTAATGAAATATCTGCAAAAATATTCGAATATTTTCAGGAATTCTGCGGATGAACCCAAGAATTAAGGTTTGAGACAGGGCTTACTCAGGCGGTAGCTCTGATGCCCATGCGTCCAATATTTATTACTAATCCATGGACTTCTGCTGGGAAGAACCATGGTTTGCGTAATGAGATATCTGCGAAAATATTTTAATATTTTCAGAAATTCTGCGGATGAATCCCAGAATTTAGGTTTGAGACAGGGCTTGCTCAAGCGGTAGCTCTGATGCCCGTGCGTCCAATATTTATTACTAATCCATGGACTTCTGCTGGGAAGAACCATGGTTTGCGTAATGAGATATCAATGAGATATCTGCGAAAAAATTTGAATATTTTCAGAAATTCTGCGGATGAATCCAAGAATTTAGGAATAATTAATTTATGACTTTATACTAGCAGAGTAAGTTGTTAGAGAGTTGTTAATCCCGTGATATAAATAATTACTGAAGTGCTCAGACTCATGAGATATGCCGTTGTCCAGCTGTGAGACTACATATCTATATGCACTCTGAGAGAAAGTATTCTCCATCAGAGGATTCGATAAGAGACCTGTGTCTCAATATTCACGTCTGATTGCTGAATCAGAGGTCGTATAATTATGGGTTTACGATTTTCGCCTTTGTTGAAAATCCACCATCTACACTATGTAAATCAAAAACTATCACAAGAAAAATTATAAATCAAATAACTTTATTCATAATAGACTTATACAATCAATGAAAGAAATCAAAAATTTATGTCTATTTTTCTAGATTAAGTATTATAGCATATAACGTAATCTCTAGTGGTGCTCTTGTTGTTCACCGATGTTTCTTCAGTGTTTTGATTCTTGAGTTTCCTTTTTTCTATCAGATGATTGAGTCTATGTTTCAGCAGATTCAATTCCACAATTGACTTCAAGAGACTTGACTCGAGCAGTTTTTCATTCGCTACTATAGATTCCAAAAGCTCACGAGCGACTTCAAAGTCTCTCATTAACATAATCATAAGCTCGAAAGAAATATGATTCTTTTTATGTTCATCTGAGAAGTAGCACTTAAACTCAACTGGAAAGATTTCAAGTTTTTGAAGTTGATATTCAATATCAATGGTATTTCCACCCATCTTTGACCGTGAACAGGACATAGAAAAAATCGGTTCAAAAGATGGCTTATTAAAGAATGAGATACCTAAATACGGTATATTTTTTATGAAAATACACATACTTTCGGAAATAATAGGAAAATTTCCGAACTTGTCCTAAGATTTCTGAAAGAAGTATTTTTCGAACATTAGTCATAGACTTTCCAAGAATTGAGAGTATAAAGAAATACACTTCAGATTTTTATGAGTATAAAAATAAACTATCTTCATTTTTCTCGTGCTCCTTTTAAGAACTTCCCCCTTTTTATTTGAAAAGAACACTTTCTGGGGAAATTCTGAATGCCAACATCAGTTGTTGGTGTAAGCTAGTGAAAGCTCTTGATTCATGGAATTATGATATTTTTTAATATCTTTCTCTTTCGGATTCTTCCAAGAATAAACTTCTTTCACAGAGTCATAGCTAAGTTGATATGATATAACATAATGATCAGTTCTATGAACCAGAACACAAGCGTAACTTGAAGTTTCGAGAGTTGTGAAATAATCAGAACTCTTGCTTAGATCAACAACATAACAGTAAGATTTGAAATCCTTTGTTTTTGTATGTATGAGTTAGTCTTTTTCTCAATTTGAGGGATAATCATTGTCAGACAATGTTGACCGGATACTAGTCAAATAATTAACCCTTAAAACACATTCATCTTGATTCTTACAGGTGGCTAGACTATTAGAATCAGGAACTTGTATATTAGCTAAGAGATTCTGGAGATTAGAATCACATATCCTTGTTTTAACTAATATATCTCTTTTGGCTTGAACAAATTCAAGTCTTTTAGATTCAACATCTTTATGAATCAAGAATTCTCTGATGGCCTTTTCAGCAGATGTATAATATACATTATCCTTTAGATTGTATTTTTCAGCAAGCTTTCTGAAAAATTTAATCTCATCACTGTCATCTGAATATGACTTGTTTGTCAGAAAAATTTGTTTTCTTATTAACTCATCATAGTTAATATTTTTTGAGTTGGGTTCAACTAGTGAACTAACAGTCCAAGGATGTTTATCAGAATTTGATAACAAACATCCTTATGAAGTATATCATATTTTTGCTCTACGTTAACTGAATCATACATGGATTCAATTCTTATAGGATGGATCGCACCAAGCATAGATTGTTAGATCTTTTCCTGTTCGCCTGCTCTGACACCAATTGAAAAGGCGAGGGTACCCAAATATACCTCAACCTAAAACTTTTCCTTCCTATAAGTCCTTTCTTCGAAAGTGATTGTCTATGGACTGAGTCGATACAATGAAAATAATTGGTTCACACTTCGTGTGATCGTTTATGGATACGAGATCGAGAAAATACAATAACGAAGTATGTTTACTTGATACAAAGGTTCAGACTTAATCAAGCTCAATAGGATTCACATATCAAGTAAATAGTAATTAATGTTTGTGTATTTTACTTTAATTATAATAAAATAACTATAATCCAGAAATATAAAGTAAATGACACAGCAGGACTTTGTTAATGAGGAAACCGCAAATGCAAAAAAAAAACCCCAAGACCTAGTCCAGAATTGAATACTCTCAGGATTAAGCCGCTATACAAAATAAACCAACTTCGTATAGTTGAGACCAAGCAACTAAACCTATAGTTCACTTAGTTCCGTCTGTATTCCCACGCCTCCAACCTGTAAACAAGTCATGTACTTGGACCAATTCTTTTGGTTCGTATTCCAAACAGTAAAGGAACAACAAATCTGTTTGGTATCAACTCTCTTCAACCAAGTGATATGAGTTGCACAAAGGCTCTTCTGTTTATCTTAACATAAACTCCTTTGCCAGGTTCCAAGATCTATCTTATGTTCAATCACCAAAAGGTAATCGTTAAGATTAAGCCAACAACATTCTTGATCCAAAGAATTGTGTTGATGCCGATATTCTCAATTAATTAATCCAATCTACCACAAGGATAAACTAATTATTAATTGGATCCTATTTTACCAAATCAAGTATTGTGCACACCAAATATTATAAAACCAAGTCAGAAATCTTCTATCTCTTATTTGTCTTCAAATCTTCTTAGATCTTCAATAAACACCTGCACACAACTACTTGAATCTCTTGTGATCAATCACACACAGAACAGAGTCTATTAATAATGGATTATCACAAGATCGTATTTAGATCTAAAAATAGTTTAAATATCCATGTCGAAACCTTGAACTAGTTTGAGTGAATCTTATATCAGAAGAGAAGATTCCCAAGTATAAACAAACTAGGTGCAATCAAAGTTAAACCACCGTTAGTCAATCAAATCAATAAGAAAACTAAAGATAAACCATAATATCTAGTTTCCTACCAACGATATTCACTAGAGATTCTCAATCCCAAAGAAGACTTCAAACAGAGCGGCCGTAAGAGATTTCGCCTAATTAGGTTACTCTCCTCTCCGAATAAGCGGCTTCACCAGTAACAATACAACAGAGGAAGTTTACTGTCACGAAGGATTAGATTTCTAGAAATGCAAACCCAAAGTATTTATAGACAAGGATGTTTGGACACCAAGGAATTTACAAAACCGAAAATATTCTCAAGATATTTCCATATTAACCCAGATTCGGTTTTCATAATTCCTGTGAATGCACTGTCCAAATTTATGATCGAAATCTCCTTGGAAAATCTTTAATTAGAAAATGCACATTACTAATTCTTATTTTCCATATATAATTAAAAACCTTAATTAAAAAATTCTTAACTTATTTAAATTCAATCTTGGATTTACTTCCTTCTTAGCTGTTAAGGAATATCTTTGAACAATAAAAGATACACCTTAATGCGCGTGTTCAAAGTGTGTCGACATCTTTCTCTTGCAAGTCGTTTTTCATACTTACTCACTTGAAACCGATTTACCACACTTCCAAACAAGTTTAGAGTTGGTTCATCTAACTTTCAAGAACTATGTAATTGATCAAGTAACACTCAATCAAAAACAATGGGTGTAACGGTTCTACCGAAACAAGTTTCGGTTCTACCTCCATGTGAGTACTGTGCATAATTACACTAGCTTACCAAAATTCGTCTGACTAGGTACTAGGATCGGTTCCCCACATATATTTGGTATCTAACTTGTATGTGTTGCACATGTCAATAGGATCGGTTCCCCTTTGCCAAAAAACGTGTTGCACAAGTTCATAAGATCGGTTCCCCTTTCTTTTATAAATCTTGTTGCACCTTATACAAGGATCGGTTCCCCTTTGTGATGTACTGCACCTCTTACTAGGATCGATTCCCCTCTCCCAAATTTGGTCAGACACACACAAAACCCAATCATACCCCAGGTGATTACTTAAGATCGGTTTCACTAATAAAAGTCAAACCAATACATAAGTTAGGCCTCATGTGAATAGTTTTACCAAGAACACAACCAAGTCATGAGCGGTTGTACTAATCACACATATTGGTCGTTCATAAGATATGCAATGAAGAACAACCCCAATAACGCCTGGCGGTTTCCTTTATGGTTCACAACACATATCATGAACTTACTTGCTTAAAACACATGTAAAAACATTGTTTCCTATGATGAAATCCTCACCTCATACCCATACATAATCACAATAACATTCATACTATTATGTTGATGTGTTATATACAAAGTTTAATGGTTAAGCAAAAAACTTCATATTGTATTCCTTAATACTATGTCTATCTAGAGTGTTCATGCTTCGCAGTTTTATGTTTTCAATATGCACAACTTGAAAGATACATTAGGGAATGAAACCGTTCAAGTCAAATATCACTAACCTCAAGTGCAAGGATGATGTTGTGGTTGTAGGTCCGTACTTCTTCACTTCTTCAAGTCTTCGTAATACTTGTAATGTCTCACCCTAATACTTTCAAGCTAACCTATACGAAGTTGACTCTAGTACATTTAAATCAAGCGACTCTTAAATGAGTTTTGGTTCACTAAAATATGACAACCAAACTTGACATACCAACAAAGTAGTCGAAGTCGTTCCTCAGTGCTACTCGGTTGGGGAGCTTGGAGCGAGGAGTAATAAGTTCGGACTTGGAAATCGTCAAAACTCGGTCTAATACTCGGAATCTATTTATTAATAATTTATATATTCCTGCCCATAATTCATGATTTGCACTTAAAATTTTAAAACTATCATGTAATTAAGTGTGTAATATTGTTATATTGAACGTATTTATCATGTATTTAGAGGTTTTTCTATTTTATAAATCTTATCTAAGGGTTATGGAAATTTTATTTTCTGATTTTAGTGCGTGCAAGGCCAACTCGGAAAAATTGTTAACTCTTTTTGCTCAAAAATCGGTCCAAATCGGCCGCCTTAATCGCTAAAAATCAGAAAGGCCTTGGAATTGAAAATCGCATAGTTCATATAGCCTGTAGAGATTACTCGGCGAGTAATCGGCCTTGGAGAGCGATTTTAACTACACTGCATACCTACGCTTGGTGGGTTCAACCGAGTTATGCTCTAACAAAATGGGTGTAACTAAGCTTAGTTAGGGTGGATTATTCCTATAGTCATTCTTCCTGATTAGTACTGAGTTATGATGTACTATTAGTTGTTGATACAGTTAGTAGGGATTGGTCTATTAAAGACCAATTATTATTTTCTCCTGAACTCATGTAATGAAAAACTAAATTGCTTCAATTGAAGTTAGGCTCTGATTTATCAAAGAAAAGGCAGCTTGCTGCTAGTTAACCTTGAATTCATCTTGGAGTTATATTTGGTACGCTACAAAACACTTTTAATAACCCCGTCTCACCCAATCGGAATTTATAAAAGCGTTCGATAAAAAACGTAATTTTTAAAAGCGTCCAGTATTTCACGGGATTTAAAATTATGTCTGTATGATGGACGTTTATTAAAACTGCGTTCAATGAAATGTTATTTAAACTGCGTCTAATGTACACGCTCTTTATAATAGCTTCCGAATTTCACACGCGGTTTTTAAACCCGTTGGATATTTTCCATATTTCTTCTTTTTGTTTGCCAGGAAATATCTATTTTCTTTCTCTTTTTTTCCTTCTGTTTTTCTTTTTCTTTCAACTAGCAGTCTCTAGCAGTATTTGAAGGATTGAAACACCAAAAACTTTATCCCAAAACCTCCATATATTGTTCAAATAAATTATTCTAATTCAGTCAGGTAATTTTCGAAAAGGTTATGAAAAAGGTATGTATGTATTATCATTAGGTAATCTTCCTTGAAATTTATGTACTTTAATTTAGTTTTATTTAATCTAAGTTATTATTTATTTTCACTAATTTAATTGTTCACACTGATGATTTGAGTTCATTATTCAAGTTCTGGGGTAGGTTTTGAGGTGTGTGAAGTTATTGTTGTGGATTTTAAAATTAATTTTATTAGTGGTCTTATTTCAGTTCTAGGGTTACTGATGTGGGGATTGTTGAAATCAATTTTTTAATGGTTTTGTTTAAGTTCTAGGGTTACTGATGTTGGGATTGTTGAAATCAAATTTTGTTCATGATTATGTTTAAGTTCTAGGGTTAATGATATTGGGTTGTAATAAGGTATAACAATTGGGTTGTTTTCTAGTGGTTGCATGTATGAAATTGTTTGACTAAATATCATTATATGATTGATTGATATGTTTATATGATTCACTGGTTATGGTTCATAAATAATTACTCAATAAACTTGTCTAATTTGGGTTGTAATTAGGTCTAAGAATTGGTTTTTATTTCCATTGGTTGCATGTATGAAATTGTTTAATTAATATGTTTAAATTGTCGATTGATATTTTTATATGATTCATTGATTATGTTTGAAAAATAATTACTCAATAACATAGCCTAATTCCTATGTTAATATATGTTTCAAAACGAATAAATTTGGATAGCTGAGAAAATCGGTATGTAATATTTGAACTTAATGGAATATGTGTAAGTTGAGAAAATTTGTTTTGCACCTCTGTGAATTTAATGGTTCATCTTTAAATGCATGTTTATGAGTTGCTTACAATTTTTGGTTTTGAATATCCATGTAAAATGGTACCCTTGTGATCATGAATTTTAATATGTACAATATGAATGATAGGGATGTGAATCAATGATATCTTGAACTGGTTTTGTATAAATGGAAACCACAACAAGAAAAATGGGTGGCAAAAGAACTAATAAAAAGAAACATCCAAGTGGTGATGTCCCGGTTGCGAGTGCTGCCGAGGTAGTAGACTATGGCGTTTATGAAGGCGAAGGTAATAAATGTCTCCCTTCAAATTTTAGACCTAATCTACAAAAATATACTAGTGTGGTAGATAAATTAGTACATTCTTCACATGATATAGACTTTGTATAAAGCAATTCACCTTATCAACATTGTGGGTATCTTCGTTAGGTAATTTCTACTTATAATATTATCCATGGTAAATGTACACAAGATGGGCATATTATCAAAAAGGACAGATGGGATTGTCTTTTGAACATGTCAGTAGGGGAAACTTCACATGCACTGATTAACTATCTTGTTGAACGTTGGTGTTGATGGTGGATTTTCCATAAAGGTCAAAACCATAAAATCATGATACTGCATGTTTCTGACACGACTTCGGGCATGTGACAATTCATATTTTATGAATCCATGATGAATATGTTTCCTGAAATTCTACACTAGCTGAGCATTTGGTGCCACGCATTTCATCATGACCTCTATGTAGAATAACATAATTGGGCGACCCTCCTACATAATTGTTTATTGAGAGGGACTAACGCCTTCAGGACGTCAGTGATACTTGTTGTTCCCTGACTACATGAGAGAGACCCACCTCTACATAGAAGAACGATTGGGCGGTCCTCCTACATAATTATTTGTTGAGAGGGATTAATGCCTTTAGGATGTCAGCGACACTCACTGTTCCCTGACTATGTTGAGAGACCGTGTATAGATTCAGGAGGCTGTCCTACATAATTGTTTGTTGAGGGGGTTAAACGCCTTCATGACGTTAACAACGCTGCACGATTGTTCCCTGACTATGCACCTTTCAGAACGGGTATGACGTTTTAACTGGCTAATATCCCTTCTGCAATAGATTAATTCTACCATGACATTCACCGCTGAATTCCTAGAAGATAATCTATTCTATCTAATTACTCTGATTTCATGATCGAATCCGTGACTGATCTCATGAAATGGTAATAGATAATCTCATTACCCCGATTTCATGATCGAATCCGCGGCTGATCTCATGGAATGGTAATGGTACTCTAATTACTCTGATTTCATGATCGAATCCATGACTGATCTCATGGAATGGTAATGGCTACTTTACTCCAATTTTATGGTCGAATCCACGATCCCACATAATGGTAACACTCGCTTTATTATTCCAAATCCATGGTCGAATCCACGACTGATCTTATGGATTGATAATAAACAACTACTTGTTAAAGGGCCCATGTCCATGGATGTGCGGTCCAGATTTGGTGTCTTTTGCTATCAAATCCGTAAAGGATTATTTTGGATATGTATTTTTTTTCTTCCTTTCAATCAAATACAATATGTTGGAATCAATGGGATCGCTGGAATCAAATCAGATCAGATAAGTTGGATCTATTTTTTTTCCCTTGTTTTTATTTTATTTTTGCATACCTAATTTGATTGGAATTATTAAATTTGTGTTTGCATATCGAATTTGATTGGGATTATTATTAAATTTGTATTAAAAATCGATCTGATCATGTGTTAATCCGTGGGTGAAAACTGATTTGAATATATGTTGTAGCATAATCAATTGATTTCTTTCGTCAAAACTGATTTGAATATATACTTTCTTGTCCAAAAATCTCTGCATATGTTTGTTCGGTGGTTTAATCCTATTAATTAATCAATCATAATCAAATAGGATTATTGGAAAAGGCATTTATGGATATATGTGAAAGAAATTGGGAAAGGCATTTGTGGATCTTCGTGAAAGAAATTGGAAATTTTCTGCGAGCGATGGCGTATGTTCATGTTCTGAGGAGAAAAGAAAATCCCTTGTTTCGATCCGTTCCGGCATGTTCTGTTCCAGATAGGTCCCGTTCCAGATCGGTCCCGTTCCAGCTCGGTCCCTGTCCTGTTCTGGCAGGCCCGGTTCCGATCCAGCCTGTCCTGTTATGGCCGACCCAGTTCCGATCTAGCATGTCCTATTCTGGCCTGGTTCCAGGTTCTGTTGAAACCTTGTCATGTCTATTCCAGTTCCAATTCCAGTTCGGGATGTGCATGACCAAGGCTTCTCCGGTGTAGTCTATGTACGGTGGGAACCAAATTTTGAGGTATGTAACTATAACGCAAGTTTTTATATGCTAAATTTATTTACTCGGTAGGCTTATTTATTTGTTTTTAGAATATGCCTAGTTTTGTTTATTTTTGTCTTAAAATAAGTCAACAACATATAAACGGTCAATTTATATTATTTTTATTGATTTCAATCATTAAGAATTTTTGGTCTTAATGCTATTTGTTCTCTTGAATATGATATTGGATATAGTTGAATGGTCTATTTTGTTTAATTGGTTATACCAACTCAATTTCAATGTATTCATTTGGGGCTTAGAAGTAATTGAGCACCATTATTGGATACTTGATATTTTCCCAATTTGTTTTTTGAATGTTCCGTGGAATATATCCACTTTCTCGACTATTAATCTGTCAATAGTTTCAAAACATACGTTGATAAAATCACATGTATTCCAATTTTTGTGGAAGAACTCACAAAAGATGATGTGAGTCATAAAATTTTCATTTCTCTACTTCATCCATAATACTAACGAACCAGTATATGTTGAAGTATGACAATAAGAGAATTATCTTTAGTAATATATTCAACCTAAAGTAAGTGGTTGACATGTGTAGTGAGATTCTCTGGGCTTATTGAGATAAAGAAATTTCTCAAATTAAGCTAAATATAGCAAAATTGAAAATGGAAAGAACCCCAAAGTAATGAGGGTTAGACGTACCGACTCATATAAAGCATGTGAAAAGGGACACATATATCACGAGGAAAAAAATATTATTATTTTTTCCCAAGCAGTAATGACACCAAAGTATAGGTATCGATTGAACATGGGATCATCTAAAATGTAATTCTAGCTCCCATCATAAATAAAAGAGTTGGAAATGCACCTGGTCATAGGTGTTGGTATATACAATATAATGTGTATGTGTATCATAGTAACAACTAATTTTTACATCAACTTTAATGGCAACAAGAAATTTGCCTGGCCAATTGACTATCTTATCGAGCGAAGCACTACTTTTTTTTTTAAGATAGAACAAAGATGTCGCAAAATCTCTAGATGTACCAAGAGATAATCACACCTTGTTAAATTCCCAAGTAAGCAGTGCAAATGGATATCATGTGGAACATCAAAATGATGATAATGTAATTGATTGCATCTTTTATAGTCACTAAAGTATTCGGAAGGAAACTTTAGAGAGACTAATGAGTCAATTTAATGAAATATAAATCACTATAGTATTAATTTGGATTATTGAATCCATATTGATTCCAACGATGAAATGTTGGAAATTGACTCATACAGACTTTGACATAACCATAAAGGAAATTTGGTTGGGACATGATGTTTCATTTTGAAAGGACTCATATGTACATCGTTGTATTTGAGTGGAAAATATAACGGGAAAAAATTTGACATAATGCGAAGTAACGGCATATCTCTCAATAAGTGTTTTCTAGTACCAGATGCACAACCCCCTCCTCCCTCCCATTATGCTTTTAATTAAGAGAGCATATCACTCATTTTACAAAGTCTTCAGTAAAACAGTATCGCGACCATCTTAAGATGCAAATAGTAAACAATCCATATTACAAAGATAACAATGTGAAATTTATAAAAAATATTCATTCAGAATGTGGACCATTAAAGTGACTGATGGATCTGGTGAATGTTTTGATTTTTTGAACTAGTAATAGTTCCCAAGAAATTTGCGTTTGAAAACTACTAGCACATAACACACAATGCAAAGTGCAAAGGCTAACCACCCTTGTTAATGCAAGAGAATTTACATCAAAAGGACTTGATGAATATTGCATGTTTAATAGGATCAATATAGAGCATCTTATACCCAATGGTCTCGCAGAGGCTACCATCAAAGGTTACAGATGGTGTCTAAGGAATAGGTTATGAGTACCAACCTATCTTTTATTGCTTTGGGGATATGCAATATTACACGCATCTTACTTAATTTGTTTTTAGAACTCAATATTAGTCAACCTTTTATGCGTACCAGTTGGTAACTGGATTTAATCTTGACATTCGTGTTTTTACGCATTTTTGTTTGCACTATATATGTGCCATTACGACTCCACATCGTACTATGATGGGTCTTCAAAAATGTTAAGTAGTTATGTTGGAAATGAGTTCCCAACAATTATCCACATTTTAAAACTTTTGACAGGAGATCTCTTACCGCTAGATTTGGGGGTTATCACTTTAATGAGAAAATCTTCCCGTCGTTAGGGGGAGATAAGAAAAAGTATTTTCTAAGGGAACGACAGGAATTGTCATGGTGTGTTCCCACTATGTCTCATATTGATTCTTGTACTCCACAAATGTAAATGTGAAGTGATAACGAATATTCAATTTTCAGAATGAACAATGATATTGCTAAAGTGATGAGATCACACATACTAGATACAAACCTACCTGCAAAGTTACAAATCCTAAATACGAGATATACACCATAGACTAAGGTGTTGCAACTACACTCAGTGGAAGTGTGATTGAGGCCATGGATCCATAAAGGAAGTTGGAGAGACCACTTGGTTCGATCAATCCTCACCTAGAAAGGAAGTAGGTGATTAAGGCACAACTTATTTATATCATCAGAAATCATCTCATAAGATTGTCTCTGAATATTTCCATGGATCAAACTGGAGGATGCTCCGAAGTTTTAAATAATTCTAGAGAACAATGAAATCCTGACAGATTATAAGAATACACATGAGTCAATGGAAGGATCATGCGTGCATAATGATGATATAATCCATAAATGGTTGCTCCAGAAGTAGAGAACAATGAGATTGAACCATGCTTTATTTTGATTAATTTCAAATAAATATCATATTTGGCCTACACAATCCAGGTATAACTTAGTTCTTTGGCAAATATACGGGTATTTGGTGTGGTAGTGCTAACCAACCAAGTGTAAAGCCTACTGAACATACATAATTAATTTGTCATAAAACAAATGTTCAATAGCTATGTATCCTAAAAATATGTTCTTTGGAGAAGAAAGTAGTCTTAAAGTACAAAGACTCGCCTTGTGGCGCGAGGTTTCTCACAAATCCCTAGAATTGTTCTCTTGTAATGAACATTATAGAGTTTCACTACTTATTTAGCCTGGTAATTTCAAAAGGACTTGAAATGCAGCATATGTATGTGGTTGTTATGTATCTCTGAAAGAATCAAGAGATTGAAGATATTTACAAAAGTACTTGATAGACTTTTGTTTCCCAAATCAAATGACTCTAAACCACAGAGTGCGTTTACAATTAGATAAAACGCCCACTTATAGATTCAAGCAATCAGGAGGATGTGGTATACCCGTCTAAGTGGCTATTTGTTTCGGAGGGGATAGACAAGTAAGTTATTTTTCCTTGCGTGTTCATAAGAAAGTTACTGATTTGGAATTGTAGCTATTTATGTTGATGTTACAAACATGATGTATACTCTTGATATAATAAGAGACCTTAAAAGCTATTTAAAATCCGATTTTGAGATGAAAAATCTATGGAAAGCTCGATCAAATACTGAGCTTGTGGTATATTATTCCATCAGTTTGCATATGTTTAAAGTTGTCAGGAAATTTAACAAAGACATGCATCCTGATAGCACTCCCATGATTAGTCGAGCTTCAAATGTAAGTAAGTAACCATTTCATCCAAAGGAATATGACGAAGATGTGTTGGGAGATGAAATTCCCATATCTAAGTACAATAGACGCATTATTGTACTTAGTATAATAATGTACTCAATAAAATTTTGCATCCTCAAGGAACTTTTTAGCTAGATATAGCTCAGCGGCAATGTAATGTCATTGGAATGGTATAGTGAATGTAATCATATACTTAAAAGTAACCATTGACATAAATTTTTTTTATCCCTGCAAAGACATTAAAGGGAATGCTAATGAAAGTTCAATCCAAAAGTTGTTGATTATGAAGGGAAAATAATCTCTTCTCCAACGAAAGTAATTAGAGGGAGATATGGTAGATTATTTTCTAAGTCATTAACGATATTCAGTTTCGAAATATATATGACTAAAGGAACTGCCTAAGAACAACTCTGAAAGTAATCAGGGGGAGGATCCAAGGATATGATGTCGACATATTTTACTTCGAAATTGAAGTTGTGTTGTACTCTTTTCCCCTTTGATCGAGAATAGTTTTTTCCCAAAGGGTTTTGTTACTCGACAAGGTTTTTAGCGAGACAACACTGAAAACATCAGTATGTTGAACATTGAAGACATAAAGATAGCGTTGATATTACTGAAAATATCCGGATCAAAGAAATAAAACGCGATATTCTCTTAAGCAACGTAACTTCCAGAATCAACAACATGATCTAATAAACATTCACCAAAGCAAAGTGTGATAAACTCCTTCTGACTACATTAGACTAATGAAAATTGTCTGACATCAAGGGGGAATCAAATGGTGTGTTGAACTAATTTCCTTCACCGAGGTTACTTTTTCCCATAGAGTTTTGTTACTCGGCAAGGTTTTTTAATGAGACAACAACAAACACCGGGAATTTAATTTCCCAACTAAGGCTATTGTCTTTTCCACGGGAATTTTTTCCTTAAGAGTTTTCATACAACTAGTCAACTTCAACGGAGCAAAGTGATCATCTGTAGCGGATCACCTTTACTTGCATCTGTCACGTTGTACTCTTTTCCCTTCGTCAAGGTTTTATCCCACTGGGTTTTCCTTGTCAAGGTTTTAATGAGGCAACGTATACGAATCCAACTATGTTATAAGTTTACTTAATATTGTACTCTTTTTCTTTAATTCAGGTTTTGTCCCTCTGTGTTTTCCTGATGAAGTTTTAACGAGGCAATTAACTTAGACTCGTCGATTTTTGAGGATCGTATTGCATGTGATGAACTACATGTAAAATACAAGACAACATGTGAAGTATTACATGTGAAGAGTTTTACCAAGGTTTTATCCCACTGGGTTTTTTCCTTGTCAAAGTTTTAATGAGGCAATGAACTTCGGCACAAGTCATCAACGAGAACGACATTTGAAGGACTATATGTGAAGCACTATGTATTAATTTTTGTTATTGAAACGCACAAGGGGGAGTGTTAAAGGGCCCATACCTATGGATGTGCAGTCCAAATTTGGTGTCTTTTGGTTTTCCCCTTTCCATGTATACATATGTATTATGTCCATGTAACCTAGAGACTACTGAGAAATAGAGAATCCTTCTCCTTCTCCATCTCTTTCTTTTCTTTATCTTTTATACTAAAACACTACTCACTTTTATTACTTGGTTTCATGAATTATTCTCCACTGAATTTCATGAATTAGTAATAAATACTCAACAATCGAGCATCTGGACTATCACTGAGTAAGCCCCATAAAATGGTGCAAGTGTACTCGACAATGATGCACGAACGAGCATTCAAAATATGGACAAACGAGGAATCCTACACAAAATAGGAGAGAGAAAATAATATTAAAATAATAAAAGTGGCGCCTAGGGACCGGGCCCGCCGGCTGGTCCCCCACGCCCTTTTTCCTTTATTTTAATTATTTTAATATCTTCATGAACTCATGAAAACTCCTTCATTCTAACAATTTTCATGGTTTCTCCATAGTTTCACGGTTTCATGGGAAATAATAAAATATTTTTCACGGTTTCTCCATAGTAATAAAACTCCTACATGAAAACTTATGAAAACTCCTTCATGAACTCATGAAAACTCCTTCATTCTAGCAATTTTCACGGTTTCTCCATAGTAAAACTCACGGTTTCTCCATAGTTTCACGGTTTCATGGGAAATAATAATATAAAATATGGAAAGGTGTGTGGGATCGGGCAACTTAGCCGGCCGGCCATGCCCTATCCATGGACGGTCCTACACCTTACAATCCCTAGTCTTTCATAATTATTATTTCCATCATCTCATGGAAATTTCATAGTTTCAACAAAACTCCTTGGTTTCATGGAATTTCCTCTATATCATGAAAAATAATAAAAAATCAGGGAAAGTGTCACGGGACCGGGCTCCTAATCGGACGGCCACACCTTGGCATGGCCGGTCCCACACTTTTAAACCCTTATTTTAGTATTATTATTATTATTTCCACATCTCATGAAACTCCTCCATTTGAGCAAAAATCATGGTTTCTTCATATTTTCTCAAATATTGCTCAAACCATGAAAAAGCCAAAATATCAACATGGTCACACAGCCTACTAGGCTTCTCGCGCCAAGTAATAAAATATCATTATTTTAATATTTCCCAAATCTTTGATCAAACGAGCAAAATCAAGAATTTCAGTCAAAGATCGAACTCTTCTGAAAATTCAAAATATTGCTCGAACGCACATCATAAAATACCAAAACTCTCAGGAATAAGATACGAACATGCCTCCTTGACCGACCAAGGCCGGCCCCTAAGGATTGGAAGGAGACGGTCCCACACATCCTTATAATTTTGACCTAATTTTCTCAATCGCTCATATTGGGTCCAAACTCTTTCCAACCAACTTGGAATTTGCTCAATCGAATATCACCCGGTTCCACACTCCCAACGGCCAGTTTCATGCCTTCTTGGCCAGTATCTCACTTCTCCATAAATTAGGTTTTATTACCTAATGCTCAATCGAGCACTATTTCAATAAATGATGAAACCGGCATTTAATCATCATTCCAACTGTTCATTTCGGAACCCTGGTGCACGCTCACTCGAGCACTCGAGCATCACATGGTCGTCCATTATCCCATGTGGTCGGTCCCTCCCTTACTTATGACCTATTTTTAGCAATTCATCAATTGATCAACAATCGGTCAAAAATTAGGGTTTCGAACAAATGCTCCACGAAATCATCATTCTAAGTAAGTTCAAACACTAATAAATTTATGTTGATCCAACGATCAACATCTGGATTAATTATGTAATATTTGGTAGTCTACCAATATTTTAATTAATATTTTATTGGGTCACGTCACCAATAAATAATTCGTCGAATTCAGCAATACTTTCTCAATTGCTCGAATATTGATCCAACTATTAATATTCAGTAATTTATCATAATTCGTCGAATTGAGAAATACTTGCTCAGTTACTCGAATATTGATCCAACTATCAATATTCAGTAATTTATCAGTAATTCGTCGAATCGAGCAATACTTGCTCATTTGCTCGAATAGTCCACTTATATTTAGTAACTCCCCTAACTGGGCAACTCGAATATTAATCGCAACTAAATATTCAACAACTCATAGAATTTACAACATTTTCTCATACGAGCAATATTAAATTCATGAATCACTGAGCATTCGTCAATCATGCTCGATTCAACAAAACCTGGACATATTGTCTAATCAATCAACAACTGACTAACCGAATACACGTCTTCCTTGCAGACTCCGCGATTCTTGAGACATCAATCACGTCACAAATAAGGGGATATAAATTAGGGTTTTGGTTTGGCGGCCTACGGCACGTGGATTCATCCATGATAAAAAAAATGTGAGTAAGTTGTGCAAACGGTTAAAGGAGTTAGAAAAGTAGTGGGTGCACAATCAGTCAAGTCTCCGTATGACATGGAACTGATTTTACCATGATCTCACACTTTCCCACTCTTTCACTCAAGAAACCTTCACACTTACAGGTATCAAGGTGTTTACTACTCTGACAATATAAATAAGTTTCTGGATCCACGATTGAACAGCACTATTTTTTTCGAGAAATCACTCTCAGAAATTCTATCAATCGACCAGAACTTATTTGAACTCAACATTTAGCAGTTCGTCAATCTTGCAGAAACTTACAACACATCCACAATCCTTGCTCATCATTGATCCTACACAATTCTCAGCTTCCCTCCTACTGATCAACCAATCTCCCTCTTTGTGACCGAATTGACTCTGGAATGAACATTGACTTGGTTTAGGATGGAGTCCTACAGGTTGATCTCTTGAATCTAAGCACTCCCTTTGCAGTGCATATGTGTGAGGTTAGGCAGTTTTCTTGGTTGAGGAGTCTTGACAACACGCTCATCTTTTCACTTCCCAAAAAAACCAGCAAATCGTTTTTCCCCATCCACAGATTGGCGACCATAGTGGGAGATTAATCTCTCAGTTACAATATCAAATCCTCACGAAATGGTTGGCTTAGGTCTAACTCAACTACTACGAATTCTGGTCAGAATCCTTCAAATGGAAATGCTCCTCCTCCCGATATTCCATCCAATTGATCAATCGGCGCAGAAATCCCAACATTAATCGAGTTGGCACGAGTACAGGAGATTCATACAAGGAACATGGACCTGATGAAAGAGACTCTGAACAACATATTGAATTTCCTCATCAGATTTACATCTGATTCGAACAACGCTCCTGCTCAAGGAATCCTGACGCCGTTGGCTAATCCATCAACCGATGATCATCCTCGAGCCAACAGCTTCACCACTTATGAAATCTGGTGGAATAGGAGGTCACACATTTAATTGAGAGTCTGTGTGAACTCCTGTATTTCTCCAGATCAACGCATGAACACTTTTGCTGCACTCAACCAAATATCACCGGACATGCAAATAGTTCCATCATATCCAGTTGAACAAATGTACATGGTGTCTGAACATTCGATCAACAACATCACCTTCACTGAAGAGGACCGAATGACAGAAGAAGGACATAACCGAGCCCTGTTCGTAACTGCTTCAATCAAGGATTCCAAATTCAGGAGAGTCCTCATCGATACGGGCGCTTTTAAAAATCTCATTACTATGAAAACTCTCAAGGAAGCTAAAATTATGAAAATCAAGGTTGTTCATCATCCTATATTAATGACGGGTTTTAAAGGGAGCCAGAGTCACATATACGGATACGTCTATGTGGATTTGAAAGTAGGACTGATTCAATCCGCTATCAAGTTCCACGTGATCGAGAAAGATCCCGATTATCACATGATACTCGAATGACCATGGATCCATGATAGTAACGTTTTTTATCGACATACCATCAATGTATGAAAGCTTTGCTCAATAACAAAATCATCCACATTGAAGCTTCAGTGTCTCCTTATGCTTCGTTTTGTGATGCTGAGTTCTTGGAATCACCAAAGAGCACCCCCGAACCTCCAAGCAAGATCTACGGTACTCCACTCCCAAGTTGGAAATCTATTGAGAAAACTGACAAATCATCAATAGATGCTAAATCCGTCAAACCATCCACCACACCTCTCAAGCGTCGTCAAGGTCAAGGTACGGCTCATAAAATAATCCAACTTTATTGCTGATTATGATGCAGAAGGGAGAGTCATCTATCTCCGTCGGAAAGATTAGTAATTAACATGGGAGGTCGATGAAAAGTCTCCCCACCCTGAAAAATCATGCCAGAGTGTGCAATCACTCGATGAAGAAATTCGAGATGCACCACGACAGCTGCAAGATGGCATAGACTCTATAACTGACGATCTTAAGACTATCAACATCCAAACAGATAAAAATCCAAGGACGATTTTAATCAGTTCTGCCCTCTAACCAGAGGAACGAGAAGGATTGATAGGTCTGTTGAAAGAATACCAAGATATCTTCGCCTGGACGTACGAAGAGATGCCCGTCCTAGATGACAAATTAGTCACTCATCATCTACATATCACTCCCGGTTCCAAACCTGTCAAACAACCTCCCAGACAGTTTAGGCATGATATTAGGGAACAAATCAAAATAGAGATACAGAAGCTGCTAATAGCAGGGTTCATCAAACCTACTCAACATCTAACATGGTTGGAGAAAATTGTCCCAGTCAAGAAGAAGAATGGTCAAATCCGATATTGTGTAGACTTCAGGAACCTGAACAAATGTTGCCCGAAGGATGACTTCCCTTTACCCAACATCGATTTGCTTGTTGATGCAACCAGCGGTCACCACATGTTTTCGTTCATGGATGGTTACAACGGATATAACCAAATAAAGATGTACGAACATGATGCTAACAAAACCGCGTTTCGAACTCCCATCAGAAACTTTCGTTATACAGTGGTACCCTTCGGCTTGAAGAATGCAGGATATACTTATCAACGAGCCATGACTGCAATATTCCATGATATGATGCATAAGCAAGTGGAATATTATGTTGACGATGTGGTGGTGAAATCGAATACTCGAGCATCCCACCTAGACATCCTGAGACAAGTCTTCGAAAGATGCAGAGAATACAAATTGAAGATGAATCCCCTGAAATGTGCCTTTGGTGTCTCTTCTGGAAAGTTTCTTGGATTTCTGGTCACTGCGGAAGGAATCAAGGTCGATCCAGACAAGATGAAAGCCATTACTACCATTCCTCTTCCACGAAATGTGAAAGAACTCCAAATTTTTATGGGCAAGGTAAATTATAGTCGACGCTTTATTCCTGGGTTGGCTTAACTCATTGCTTCATTCATTCCTCTGCGGAAGAAAGGAGAAAGTTTTACATGGACGGATGTTCAACAAGAGGCATTCCAGAAAATACAGGAAATACTATTATCTCCTGTTGTCATGAAATCTCCGGTGCAAGGACGACCATTAATACTTTACATAGCCTCCAGTGATGTTGCTATTGGAGCACTCCTTTCTCAAGAAGACGAAGAAGGCATCGAATGCCCGATCTATTACTTCAGTCGCACAATGAGGGATGCTCAACTCCGATACCCAAAGGCTGAAAGAGCGTGTCTAACATTGGTCCACGCAATTCAGAGATTCATGCATTATCTTCTATCTAACAGAGTTGTGCTGGTGTCCAAAGATGATCCCATAAAGTTTTTATTGTCGAAACCAGCATTGATTGGAATACCAGCAAAGTGGTTACTCCAGATGTCAGAATTCGACATAGCATGCGTTCCACCTAAAGCAATCAAGGGACAAGTAGTTGCGGACTTACTTGCTGCCTTCCCTGGAGAAGACATCACAATGCTACATGAAGAAGTGCCCAGTGAATTTCCAGAAATCTCAATCATTCAGGAGGAAACATGGCTTTTATATTTTGATAGATCTGCCACTCCGAGTAATGATACTAGTGGAGCGGGAGTTGTGCTAGTATCTCCATCCGGTGAAGTCTTCTCATATTCCTTCAAACTAGATTTTCACTGCACTAATAATTCACCAGAATATGAAGATTTCCTCTTAGGATTATCCTTGGCCAAGCAAGCAGGAGCAACACATCTAGAGATAAGAGGAGACTCAAAGTTGCTGGTCAATCAAATGAATGGCGTGTACTCTTTCAAAGAAGTAACATTCGCTCCATTCAGGGATGAAGCATGAAGACTATTAGCTCATTTATCTGATGCAAAAATTGTACATACTGGACGTACCAACAACAGACACGCTGACTGCCTGGCGACTCTTGCATCCAAGCAGCAGTTTAAGGGGTCAAAGAAATTCGTTACTGTGAAAAGACATTCTGTATCATCTACCTGGCTTACTCAAGTTGAGGATACTCAATCGAGAGACTGGAGGGTGCCCATTATTCATGAATTGAGCATTTCTCTTATCGAAGGAAAAATCAGCCTCAAGGAGGTGAAAAACTTTTTTCTGTTGCATGGAGCATTGTATTATCGTAACCTTGGAGACCAAATTCCATGGTTGGTGAATAAAATTTTTTCTGCTGGTGACCAAACCATTGGCTGGTGACCAAATTCCATGGTTGGTGAATAAGCCATTGGCTGTTGAGGAGTGTGAATGAGGTTACCTTCAACAACAAGCAGCTGTTTAAGGTAAGTACTTTTTTCTGTTGCATGGAGCATTGTATTATCTATTATCGTAACCAAATTCGTGAGAAATATTATTCACAAACCATGGAAGACGATGCAGCTGCCTATGTTTGGAAATGATATCAATGCCAAGTTCATGGTAACCTCATTCACACTCCTTTTCTTCCATTACATTCTGTGAGAAGTCCATGGCCCTTCTATAGATGGGGACTGGATATCATTGGAAAAATTAATCCAGCATCCTCGAAGCGGCATGAATACATCATCACAACAATGGGGTACTTCACCAAATGGGTCAAGGCTATTCCTCTTCGAAGAACCACTGGAGTCACAATTGCAGCTTTCATCAAAGAGTACATCATATGCAGGTTCGGTGTTCCTAAACATATCATCACGGATAATGGAACTTCTTTTGCCAACAAATATGTTACAGAATTACTCGAGGAATACGGAATCAAACATATTTTCTCCACACCATACTATCCCCAAGGAAACGGACAAGCGGAGAGCACCAACAAAACCTTGATCCGGATTCTTAGTCGAACAATTCATGATAATCCACAAACATGGCATGAATATTTTCCCATGGCTTTGTGGGCCTACCGAACCGCACCAAGAAGTAATATCGGGACTTCACTGTACTCTCTTATCTATGGCGCTGATGCTATCCTTCCAGCTGAGATCAAGATTCCCTCTGCAAAAATCGCAGTGGCCAGTGGAGTGCAATGGGATGAAGCTAAAGTGTCTAATTCAAGAATTGCTGAATTGGACATGCTCGATTCAAGAATGGCTAAGGTGGAAAAATATGTTTAAACCTACAAACAGATAGTTTCCAAGGAATACAACAAAATGGTAAGACCTCGAACATTTCAAGTAGGAGATTTGGTTTTGAAAAAAGAAAAACATATCCAACAAGACATGTCCGCTCCCAAGTTCTCTTAGAAATGGGAAGGTCCTTATGTGATCATCAAGGAAGTATCCAACGGATATTACAAAATCTTAGATGTTAATGGAGGAGTGGAATTTTTAGCGCACTGCTCGGTCAAACTCGCATGCGTTGCTATCTCAAGCATGTTTGTCAACCTTAGTGATCAAAACTATAAAGTCTTAATTTCTAGTCTACTATAGCTAAGGTTTCAGACTAGGATAGAAAGTGTAGTTGAGCTCAAGAAATCTATGGCGATCATCAAACAAGACAAAGGACTACTCAAGGAACCAGTGGATCTTCATCGACTAAAAGGTATGTGGAGACTTGAACTTATCTATCACTTAAAAGTCTATCTACTCTATCTCCTATATTGAGACAAAAGTCATTTTACTATATATACTAATAATATGCACATGTGATATTTCGAGCTGAGTATATCTTGCTTATCTATTTCTCAAAATGGGTGTCGGTAAAGCTTTCGCTTTAGCCAAGTTCATCTTTGCCTAGTGAAGAAAGTCATGTTATGTTTCAATCACTTTGGAAATCGCTCTGACGAAAAATAGTTTGTGAATAACAACTATATAACGCCCTCTGAGAATGTTTCAATGATTGAAATGAGATTTTAGACTATATAACCATTGTGGGATATAAATATTGTTGTGGAAACACATATATGTATAAGTCCTTAGCACTTGAACCGAAGTTTGCGAACTTTGTTGATCAAGTGGAACCGAAACATGAGCAGTCAACTCAGTCCGCGAACTAGCGTAAGTTCTCTAACCCGAGAATATCTGCTAAAGTTGAAGCTCAGGTGCAGTCCGCAAACTGACGGAAGTTATCGACCCGAGAAATTCTGCTGGAGTTTATTAACTTCAACCGGTTAGCTTGAGTCCGCGAACTCAAGAGGTTATGTCTGAAAACATTGTTCGTGAACTTATCTTAAATTACTAAGGAATGCTTTTACAGATCGTGGCTTTATAGTTCATGAAATGATTCGAGTGAATCACATCATTTTTTATTCAATTGTGTCTTGTGTAGTACATGAGATCTCATAGCAATTGAGCAACTCTCTAACTAGTTCATTTGAGTTATTTGGACTAGTTATGGTGAAGAAGAATTGTAGTTGCTCTTTATCTCACAACTACACCCTCATAAGAATCCATTAAAATGATTCCTAAATCTAATTAATTTGATATGAAACTAAGAATTAAAGTACTAAAATTATAAAAGAGACACAAAGATTTTTACATGGTTCGATCATTGTGATCTACATCCATGGTTCTTCACTGGTGATTGTATGTAATTACATAATTTTACAATTGAGACTCCATTAATGAATATTTGGAGCTCTAGTTTTTTGGGGATCTCCTAAAATTTTCTCTCTCCTCCTAAAATTATCCTCTTCTCTAAAAAGACCTCTCCAAAAAATACCTCCCTTAATTTAACATTTGAACTACTATTTATAGTGAAATCTATACAACTATAATCTTGCGAAGTATCACGAATTACTATTCAAATTCTATATTCGCAAAGTCTTCCCGCCTTTCTCACGTTTTGTCCGTCGTTCTTTGTTGCGTCGTTTCTAATATTCGCAAGTGAAGGTTGCTGTGATATTATGCTCCTACATCTTGCCTCTTTTTTCTTGAATATTACTTGAAGAGCGATCTTTAAGAAAAAATCCGTTGTAGTAGTCTTTGATCTTTGTTGATGAAGGAATGAGCGAAAGAATATGAAACTCAAAAAGTATATACTTGCCTCTATTCTTTTGCGAAGTTCTGAAGCTTTAAGAAGTAATTAGAAGTATCGTCTTGTGAAGTATGAAGTGTGCGAAGTATCCTTGAAAAAGTATGAAGTATAAGAAATATAAAATATCCTTGAAGAAGTATAAGAAGTACTCAGTCCTCGAATTATATAAGAAGTATGAAGTATCCTTAAGAAGTATAAGAAGTACTTAATCCTCGAAATATAAGAAGTATTCGTCCTTGAATGAGAGTGATAAATATTGCCTCTGTTCATGTGAAATTATTACTCCATATTTGGTTAGGATTCTCGTTGAGAAGATAAAGAACATAAAATATTTTCTTGGGTATCCATGGTTGCCTCTGTTCTTTATCTATGAAGGAGAATCCTTGAGAAAATGTTGAATGATTAAATTGCGTCTCTATTCTTATCTTTCCTTTGCCTCAAGTGGTAACCCTGCTAACTTCTAAATATTTCTGCGAATTTTTGAACATTTATGAATAATGCTGCGAATAGTGATGTGAATAGTGATGCGATTAGTGTTGCGAATAATGTTGCGAATACTGTTGCGAATAATGTTGCGAATACTGCTGCGAATATTGTTGCGAATAATGTTGCAAATACTGTTGCGAATTATGATATTTATGTAATGATTATGTTATGAAATGTGTATGCGATGCTTATGCCATGAAATGCTTATGCAATGCTTTTATGATGCGAGTATGATGTTTGTATGATGAAAATGCTTATCTATTGTAATGTATAACTAATGTTTGTGTTACTTAGCTTATTTTGTATGCAAGAATTGATGTAGATCCAAATTGATTCCATTCCTGCACTATTAGTCTCACATGATATAATATAATTAAAATATTAAAGATGCATAATCTCAACTTCATTTTAATATATATGTTCGCAAGCTTGTTTGCTTACATATAATCATCTTCGCAAGTATATTTGCGTATTCTCTTGTGGTCTTATTTTTCCTTCCTAGTTAAAGGTCTTATTTTGCCATCTTTTTTGTATAGTATTTTAGCCTCTTCAGGAATTGTTGCGACAATATGACAGGCCTAAATACTCTTGCGAACATAAAGCCCCGTGACATTGCCGTCTTGCGATGAAATCGCAGGATGTCTCTACACTTTTATGTAGCGACCCATTGATCTCATCTTAACTTCTTTATTATGTTCTGTGAGTTCTTTATTATGTTATTATTATTATTATTTTTAGAAGGCTCGCAGAAGTACGATTGTTGCACAAATATGACAAGGCTTTACGTTCTTGCGAACAAAAAGCCTCGTGACATTTGCGTCTTATAGCACGTATCAGCTCCCTAATGGAGGGTGCTGCCCTTTATCTCCCCCTTGGTTGCCCCTTCAAGGAAGCGTACATCGACCATACAAGGTTAGCTCTTCCCATCCGGTTTTGCAAACAACCTGTTTTTGATCGCAACCTCTTATCCTTTTTGCCTATAGGGCTTATAGTTATGAGGTTGCACCCTATGGGGTATCTTTGGGCCAAGTGCATCATTTTCCAAGACTTGTAAATAATGGCAGATGTGCTTCAAACCCATCCGGCACTCTTGACTCAACCGTGTACCTCGGCGCCTTGATCGTTTTCTGCACTTCTTGAGAAAGACAGTATTCCTTAGTCTCCCAACCTAAATCATGTTACATCGCAAAATTAGGTTGAGAATCCAAGGTGTCTAACCCGGATAGGTACCCCGATTTTGGGTTGTACCCCGTAAAGTTCCATGTACTCAGGTTCCTTGGTGGTGTTCCGGTGTCCCTGAGCCATGGTTATAGGTACCCCCTTAAATGACGCACTTTAGGACTTTGGCTCTTACGAAATGTTGCTTCGCGAACTAGGGTGTACGCCACAAAGGTTTGCCTGTGTAAATTTTCTGCGGCTCTCTTTCTTTTTTGGAGGCTAATCACAGTTTGCGTCTTTCTTTTATGAAAGCTAATCGCAAGTAATAATTGCGTCTTTCTTTAATGAAAGCTAATCGCAATTGATTTTTGGCGGTATTTTTTCGCCTTTTATAAATTGAATCAAAAAGAAAAAGTTATTTTCGTTAATTATTTCAAAAAATAATTTCAGTATGTTTTTGCGTCTTTCTTTAATGAAAGCTGATCGCAATAAATTATTTTTATTCGTAAAAATTTATCACAAATTTTTTATGTTGCAAAATGCCTCATTTCATTTTCTTGTTTCTCAAAATACATTTTTTTTATACATTGCTAACAAATATACTGATTACCTTTTGGTTTCAATCCTTAAAGAAATATGAGAAATATTCATATCACGTCTTTAAATCAAAACTGTTCTATATAAAAATTTAAAATTTTAATTTTCTCTATTTTTTGTAACTTTGCAGTTCTTTGAAATTTTTAAATTTTTGCGATGAATTCATTTTTGAATCTTGCGATTGTATCGCTTTTCACCAATCTAAAAAATCTTTGAAATGTTTTGAAATCTTATGAATTGTAGAAATCTTGCGATTATATCTCTTAAAATCAAAAATATTTTGTCTTCCGTAAATAAAATATTCAAGGAAATGGTACTTACCTTTTTACGGCTTGTTGTTGTCTCTTGCGAAGTATGTGACTTGCTTGCGAAATGAGAAGGAATGAGAATTGGATTTTTGACCTGCCATGAAACTCATACTTCTAGTGGATTTCTGGTTGTTCACGAAGTAGTTTGCTTCTTCCCGAAGTAGGTTATGTTGATGCAAGCCTTGGAAAATATATGCGAAGTAAACGTTCACGAAGTTAAATAGTTGCGAACTTAAATGAATATTCGTGAAGTAAATGTTTGCGAAGTTAAATAGTTGCGAACTTCCCTCTTCACGAAATGGATTCTGGTTACTGCCCTAGGGGAGCAATATACAGCCATTGGCTGCCAATTCATGGTGAGTTGATCTGGCTACGATCTTCCTTTTTTTACGAAGTAATGCTGTCTTGTCATTTGTTGACGTGCTATTTTCGTTCATCTTCACATTTTTGAATTACAATCACCCCTTTCTTCGCAAATGATGATTGTGTGTGTATTCCGTTATCATCCTTTATCGTTACGATCTTGTCTTTGGTTGATGATAACTGATGTAGTCAGGAACTGCAGTTGTATTCGTTGATGATGTGAATCAATATTCATTTGTGCCTCTGTACTTTTCTTTGAACTGGCTGTTGATACTGCTTTATATCTCCACGCTGGTTGTTGACGCAACTTTGTTTAATTTTCTTTATGTTATTTATTTTCTTTGGTCCTCGATAGTACTTCACTGAGTATGATAACAAAGCTAGCTTTGCCTCTGAAGTCACATTAGCTTACTCATTAAAGTAAGATTTCTAGCTTTTGAAAAATATAGCTCGTCTGATGACCCCTTTGCGTCATTGTCTTGTGCTTCGTGTCTCCTATTTTATCGTTCTTTTGGGATAGTTCGTACGTTAAAATTCATTTGTATTTTGGCTTCAGTCCAACTCATTTTCTCTTGTACTTCCTCGTATTTGCGATATTGTTCTTCACCTGCAAATTTTATTTCCTACTATTACATTCACTTGCGAAATGGATGACCCTTTGCACTTCCTGCTGTTACATTCTCCTTAACTTCGCGGAATTTGTTCTCTTCATTTACTGGAAATAAACTTCTCCATAGGAGACGTTTGATCATTCCTTGGCTGCGTCTTTGGAGTTCTTTCATGCTTTTTTATTTACTGAGTTGACTGAGCTTCCATCATGTACGTGGATTGGCTTTCACTTCATTGATATTCTCTCTTGAGGTCTGTTTACTGCTCTTCTTTGCGAAGCAGGCTATACCGGGTGTTTATTTCGCAAATTTATTTCTTTGAAATATATCTTCTTTTTGCCATTTAGTATTTGATAAGCTGAGCTTCACGCTTATTGAATTCACTCTTATGTATACAAGATAAGAACATCCATAATTTTACTATTCTCTTATCATAATTTTACTCTTATCATATATTCTCCTTGAAGTATATTTCGCAAACACTTCCTTTGATAGAGACTATTTCGCAAATACTTCTTTCGCATAATTCTTTTACTCAGTCACTTGGTGATCGAAGTATTCTTCAATCCATAAAAAACTTGTAATTATCCGAAGTATTCTTGTAATAATTTCTTGGCCGAATTCATTCCATATTTGTTTCCATTTTTCCTTTTCTCTTCCGTATGTTAATTTAACTTCGCAGGGGATATCAACTTCGCAACTTCTGATTCTTGTGAACTGATCTTAATTGATGACATATCTGAATGGAAAACATTCGTTGACAAACCAGTTAATAATGATCCTCATCGTGTTGGGGATAAATCAAATCCTCTTCTGTCTAATAATGGTCTAACCACATTGATTTCCATGCCAAAGGGTGGTTAATTTCAATCTCAATCTAAACATCTTGGTAGGTTAAATCATGCTAATATGAAAGATCCTGACAAGGCTCTTATCGAGGCGTTCAAGGCGTTTAAAGCTATGTCTGACAGATTGGGTCTTGTTTTTACTATAAAGGATTTGGCTAATGAGATATAAAAGAAGATGGAGGATGTCAAGAGTAGTAAAGAGAGGAGTAAGAATGTAATGCTTGCTGCTTGTTTGTATATCGCTTGCGAGAAGCTAAAGAATCCCAGAAGAATGAAGGAGACCTGTTGGGTTGCGAATGGACTGAAGGAGAAGATTAAGAAAAATTTGGACAAAAGTATGGATGATGGGAAGGCTATAGATGTTGGTGATTTCTTCAAACGCTTTTGTTCTTATCTTGGTATGAGTAATAAAGCTGTAGAAGCTTCTCAAGAAGCATTTGAAAAGACTCAAGAAGTGATTGATATTAGGAGGGATCTTCGTAAGTTGTCTTTCTTCATTCTTCATTAGTTGTAAACAAAGAAAAATGCTCTTCGCAGGAGCAAAATCTCTCCGTTCGCTGCAAAGTAATTCTTTCCCGTGAAGTAAGTCCTCCCTTTATCGAACGGCTGCGTCTTTGACGTTCATTTGCTCTGTGCATCTTTGAAGTTACATTTCCTTTTCCCTTGGTTATTCTTCATCTTTACTGCTTCTTTCTTCAAAATTCGCTGTTGATGCCGTTTGGTGTCTAAACTTCTATATTCTTCCTGTTTCTAGCGCCAATTATGTAGTTGCTCTTTATCTCACAACTACACCCTCATAAGAATCCATTAAAATGATTCCTAAATCTAATTAATTTGATATGAAACTAAGAATTAAAGTACTAAAATTATAAAAGAGACACAAAGATTTTTACATGGTTCGATCATTGTGATCTACATCCATGGTTCTTCACTAGTGATTGTATGTAATTACATAATTTTACAATTGGGACTCCATTAATGAATATTTGGAGCTTTAGTTTTTTGGGGAAGAAGATGATAAAGAAAATAAATCTCTCCTAAAATTTTCTCTCTCCTCCTAAAATTATCCTCTTCTCTAAAAAGACCTCTCCAAAAAATACCTCCCTTAATTTAACATTTGAACTACTATTTATAGTGAAATCTATATAACTATAATCTTGCGAAGTATCGCGAACTACTATTCAAATTCTATATTCGCAAAGTCTTCCCGCCTTTCTCACGTTTTGTTCGTCGTTCTTTGTTGCGTCGTTTCTAATATTCGCAAGTGAAGGTTGCTGTGATATTCTGCTCCTACAAGAATATGGTTGATATAAAAATTATCATTTGGAAAACAATTTGGTTGACTATTATTGAACCAACCATTCTACACGTTTGGGTACGGTTACACAAACCCAAAATGTCAAGTACATATGTGTATGGCAAGCTAAGTTTTCGACCTAACGGTTGAGAGATATTAGCTTGTATCTAATCAAGTTTTCATCTAACGGTGAATATTGAATGCTTTGTTAGTAAGCTAACATTGATTGCAAACCCTGATTTGAAAGACTATATAAGGGAGAACTCTAGCAACTGGGAAACCTAATCCCCATACATTCTGTGTGATACTATTTTGCTAAAGCTAGAGTCGATTCTCCTTTAACCTTTGGTTTTCTTCTTCTAAAACCACTTAAAGACTTCATTGGGATTGTGAAGCCAGACCGATATTACTTTTCTTGTAGTTGTGTGATCTGATCTTGTTGTTTCTATCGTACGAGTATAATTGTAATAATTGGCTTGATATTTCTATCTCCGATAGGAAAGATAAAAGTAGTCACAAACATCTTCATCTCATTTTTTGTGATTCCTCAATAATCTTCTTCGCTATGTTGATTAAGTTTATTGTGAGGTGATTGATAAAACTGACCTGTTCTTCCGGAATATAAGTCTGGTTTTATCGATTGGTTCCTGTTCACCTTGATTTATCAAAAGAAGGAACAAAACTTGTAGGTTTATTTGTGGGAGACGAATTTATCTATTAACTGTAGACTTTTCTGTGTGAGACAATTTTTTTTATTAAAGTCTTCGACTTTGGGTCGTAGCAACTCTTGGTTATGGGTGTGATCAGCTAAGGAAATCAAGTGTGCAGTATCCTGCTGGGATCAGAGGCGTAGGAGCATAACTGTACCTTGGATCTGTATGAGATTGGTTGGGGTTCAAATACAGTCCAGGCCGAAGTTAATTTGGAGTAGGCTAGTGTCTGTAGCGGCTTAATACAGTGTATGTTTAATCTGGACTAGTTCCCGTGGTTTTTTGCATTTGCGGTTTCCTCGTTAACAAAAAAATTGGTGTCTGTGTTATTTCTTTTTCGCATTATATTTCTATATAATTGAAATAATACAGGTTGTGCGTTGTTCAATTAATTAGAATATCCGACCATTTTGGTTGTTGATTTTAATTGATTGACACTTGGATATTGGTCTTTGGTACCATCCAAATTATCCCTCTTTGATTAGACTCACGAATCATATTTTCTTGAGTAAATAAAATTGAGAGATTGAGATAATAACTCATTGAGCATTTTCTATTGATTGAGTCTAATTGTCTAGTTGATTCTCTAGAAAACAACTCAGAGTTATCCATATAGATTGCTAATCGAAATATTGGGTGGTGTTGTTAGACCCCCGCTTTTTCAATTGGTATCAGAGCAGGCAAACACGTTAAAGACCTCACAAGTATGTGTTTGTAGCGATTTGACTCTATGGACAAGAGTAGTATCTCTGATAAAAGTGTCACCAGAAATAAAGAATCTGTCCTGTCAAAGTTTATTAAAGAGAAAGATTCTACAATCTCAAGTGTAGTTGCAGGATTTCCCACACTACACACTTGTTAAGATCTTGCTATAATCAACTCATAATTGAAGATTAAAAACGACACTTTTTTATTTTGTTCTCAGAAATGTTTACAGAAATGGAAGAATTCAAGATTACAACTATTCTCTTGAAGCTTCTCTCTCCTCAAGACTTTCTTAACTATCAAAAATACATCATCCTTTTCTGGACATATTGGGTCTATATTTATAGGGTAGTTACATAGTGGATGACAGCTAAGTTTTCCTCTTATTTCAGGTTGATTCTGCGATTGTACGGCGATAGTTGCAATGTTAAATCTTGCAAGTTTTGTAACCATCGCAGAACGAACATGCTTTTCTCAAGTTTTCTTCAATCGTCAGTTATTACGTCACTCTTTTGAAGACTTTTGTGACACTCGTGAAGTATAGTCGAAGATCTTGCGGTGATGCTCGCTGGTAAGTGTCGTTAATCTCACAAAGAATAGATGTAGCGATATTCTGGTCCTACATCGTGCCTCTTCTCATGTCTTTTCTGCGAAGAAGGGAAGATCATGAGAACTTTAAAATGCCGCAACTACTTATCTCTTCATTAGTCTTTCTTCTGACACGTTTATGTATCCTTCGCCAGCTATTTTTCACATATTCTCTCTTCTAATGAATTTACGACACGTCCTCTCTAACCGCTGCGATCTGACCATTCATGTCTTTTCTTAACATTTATTGCATTCACCTTCTTCGAGAAATTTCTTCTTCTATAAATACTTCTTTCATTCTTTTCTTTTCCTCTTTTACTTTCTTCTTCTTTCTCTCCGTAATTTCTCTGCAAGTTTACTGTTTTTCCGTAAATTGCGCGTCTGTTATCGCTGTGATTCTTCTCTTATTTTCCAACATTCTCTTTCATTCCCATAATCAAAAATGGTTGCCGCTGGTGCTAAAAATTTGATTGTTTTTGGTGAGATGCAAGGAAAACTCAAAAGCAAAGGTTTCACTTTGTCTACAATTTCAAATCAGAGCCCTAAATCTGAACTTTCTCTCAGATTATTCACTTATTATCAATTCTCTAGCGAGAAAATTATAGTATCGCTAGGACAACTTGATGCTGGTCTTCCCATTCCTCTCTATGATCTGGAGCTTCCATTATTCTATGAAATAATTTCTGACGAGAGGTTTTCGCGAGCGATATATCAATTGGGTGGAGATTGTATTCGATTGCTTCTTGAATATGCTTCTCGCGGTGCTGATAAAGGATCTCGCTATCCTAAAGCTGCGAAGAATCCTCAATTTAAAGATGTCCCTATTGTCTCTATAGATTATACTGTAGATAATTTTTTTGAAAATTACAAAATAGTCCCTATGAAGAGGAATAGCACTTGCTGGGGTGTCCGCTTGAAGAAAGAAAAGATCGCTGATGATAAGGCTCTTATGTTAGACATTGATTGGCATACACCTACTAATCAAGGCCCTCGCCACTCCAGCAATGATAAGTGGTTTATTTTTCCGTTATGTCTTGAAGGTTCTTATATTTCTGGTTCTCGCGAATTACCCGCGAATCTTTCAGAATATCAACCTTGGGTATTTAACTGGCCTGAAAGAACTAAAAAGGTGTAATCTCTCTGATCTTTTGTATAATTATTATTCATTATCTTCCTCATGTTTTTATATTTTCGTTATTTACTTCATTTTTTTCCAGATTGACAGGATGAAACTCAGCTACCAGGCCTTTAGGAAACCCAGCACTTTCTTAGCTCTTAAATCTTTCACGGATGAAGTAAGAAATATCTCCTCCTAAATTTTAACAATATATTGTTGCCCCTATTTCTTATCTTCATCTGTGATCGCAAGAAATCGAAGAACTAGAACCAATAAAACCCGTGAGAACTAAGGAGAAATCTTTAAAGGATAAATCTATTGTTCCTCCCAAAGGGAAGTCTTCTGCCCCTCACGGTGAAGAATCTGGTGATCAGGATAAATCTATTGTTCCTCCACTCCTCAACCCATTCCAGAAAATCCAAGTGTTGATTTTGACAAGGACAATAATGATGAGGATTTCAATGATAACAGCTTCCCTTCTATAAAGAATTCTACTTCTTCTGATTCTTCGATGGCTTATTTATCCAAAATTTTTGGCAAGAATATGTTTGGTATCCCAAATGAGTATGGAGATGAAGCTATTAATGCAATATCCCAATCCCTCGCCAAAGTCTGCAATGCTCCCATACTAGCTGACAGTGATTCCCTTCGCAGGGTTTCAAGATCGCTGACTCCAAGTCTCTTAAATTCACTTGGAAGCCTGGTATGTTTCTACTTGTTCATACTTTTTGTGTATCTATTGATATTTTTGTCAGACATTGATTTATATAGTTCTATCACAGGTTGGAAGAGCTGCTTTTGCTGTTGCTTCTGATTTAGACAATAGGCGTATCACTTATGAAAAGAAAGCTGCTAATCTTCGTTAAGATAAAGAAAAACTAGAAGTTGAAGTTATTGAGCTTCGCAGAAAAAATAAGCAGCTGGAGACTGAAGCTTCAGTTGACAAGCAAAAAATCTCTGATCTTGATAAAGCTAATCAACAACTCTATGGTATGATTTATTTCTTTTCTCTTTTAATTCTTCTCACTCTATCGCAGCTTATTCAAGCAACTATTTTTGCAGATATTTATGGTCTTACTGACGAGGCTACATTCTTCCAATCCTTCCCTGAACCTGTAGATGATAATACCCTTCTTGATTGCCTTAATAGTTCTTTAAGTAACTTCTCAGACGATAGGATTAGATCTCTCTCTATTGATGAACTTAAATCCAAACTTAATCTCTTAAAAATTGAACATAGGTTCAATTTAAATTTAACCAACAAGTTTAAGAACCTTTATATTAGTTCAAAGGAAGAAGTGAATAGATTAAGAAAAAGGAATAGTGATCTTATTGATGAGAAGGATCTTGCTGTTAAAAACGGCTCCAAGACTCTAGCAAACTTTCATAAAACTCTTCTTAATGTTCAAACGGAAAGAGATAAACTTATCCGTGAGAATGAATATCTTCTTGCGAGGGAAACTCAAGTTCGATCTCGTCTCCTTATTAATAGCAATGATGAGTTTTCTTGGGCTGTGAAGATTCTTGATAACGCCAGAACTAATTTAGATGTAGATGTTAGTCTTCATGCTGATCAAGCGGCTTTAATTAAAGACATGATTTCTGAAAGATAAGGTTATCACTCTTATGATTTCCATGAATTATTTCCTAATTGAATCATCCTTATATGTATTAACTTTGTTATCATTTTCTCGCAGCATCCGAAAAGAACTATCGTAAAAGATTTGATGAGTTAGAAGAAGAGAAAAGCCAACTCGCTGGAAATCTATCTTCTCGCAATGAAAAGTATTATATATTTAAGGAAAAATTGAAAATCTCATCTTCAAATTTTAGTAATGCACTTTTCCGTGTTCGTAATGACGATGTTAAACTAGTATGTGATGATCATGGTATTCCTCATTCTACATACCCCGATCTTGCAAAGGAAATTCCAGCTGATTCCCCAAATTTAGTTATCTCTGATAGCGAAGCTGAGGAGTCTAGCGAAGATGATAATGATGAAGAATTATCTGGCGAGGAAGAGAAATCTGACGTAGATAGAGATAATAATGATAATGATAAAGAAGAGAAATCTGGTAATGAAGAGAAATATGAAAAAGAAAAGAGCTCTGATGAATGTGGTGATGGATCTACTTAGTATTGTTTCTTCTATTTTTCTTCGTTGTAAATTTTGTACATTTATTTTTTGCTTCTCGTAACATTGCTGCGAGCTTCTCCAACTTGATGTGTAAACTTCTTTTACTTTTGCTTTTATCTGTAAGAATTAGAAAACAATTCTTTTTCTGCAACATAATCAATCAATCATAATTAGTATCCTTTAATTATTTGTATAAATGTATCATCTATGCAATTTTATCATATGATGGATGAATAATAATTTCATCGTTCTATGCATTCCCATACTTGCCTCTATTATTCATCTGCAATATGAAAAAATTGAGTAGAGATTAGATATTAGTTGTGAATCAAATTAAATTTGCCTCAATATCGGCGATGTTATCGCTAGAAATAATTGCATAACTTTATGATTTCTGCGTAGAAGCGCAAATCTCATAAATTCTGCGAGCATTATCGCAATAATCTTATGGTCTTATTATGCCTTCCTAATTAAAGGTCTTATTTTGCCACATCTTTTCTTTATGCGACAAAATCGCAGGACGTCTTTACATTTGCATGTATTGACCCATTGATCTTGTCTTATCAATATTTTTTCAACATCTCTGTGACAATATGATAAGTATAAACTCTCTTGCAAGAATTAAACCTTATGACATTGCCGTCTTGCGATGAAATCGCAGGACGTCTTTACACTTTCATGTAAAAACCCATTGATCTCATCTTAAATTTTTCTCTTTTGGCTTGTTGCCTTTGTATAACTTTCGTCACGCGACAATATGACATGCCTAAATGTTCTTGCGATCATAAAGCCCCATGACATTGCCGTCTTTGGACACTTATCAGCTCCCTAATGGAGGGTGCCTCCCTTATCTTCCCAATGGTTGCCCCTTCAAGGAGGGCACATCGGCCATACAAGACTAGCTCCTCCCATCCAGATTTACTAACAACCATCTATTTTCGCAGCCTCTTGTCCTTTATACCTATATGGCTTATAGTTACAAGACTTCACCCTAAGTGGGGTTTTTTTCAGGCCAAGTGCATCATAGCCAAGAATGGCCAGGGTAGTTTTTTACGCCCCGGGCACACTTGGATCAACCGTGTACCTCGGCGCCTTGGTCATACTTTGCACTTCTTAGAAGATATTCTCAGTCGTCCAACCGGGGTATAACCTTATATAGTTGGAAATCCAAGATATCTCTCCTGGATAGGTTTCTTTAACCCAACATCTTCATGACTCAGGTTCCAGCAGCGGTATAACCTTATCCCCGAGTCATGTAAAGAGATACCCCCTTATATAACGCACTATTAGGTCTTACATTTTCCTCTTGCGAAATTGTATCCGCGAACTAAGGTGCACGCCATAAAGTTTCGTCCCATTCTATTAATCTCTGCGAAATTTTATTCGCGTTTCTCGCGAGTATTGTAACTCTGATAAAATTTCATTTCTTTGATTTTCTTGTAAAATTTTGCAATTCTTTCAAACAGAGTACTCTTTTCAATTGCATTTTCTTCAAAAAAATTCTATGTAAGCTTCTTTAAATTTCATCATTTTACCTTTATACTTACTATCTTCTGGTTCTGCTTTTCTGTTACGTTTTGCTATTTTTCTTTATCTGCGAGCTGCTCATTATCATCTTCCTCTCGCTGCTCTATTGAATCGATCATCAATCTTTCACATCTCTGTCGTTTCTTGATATTGTACTTCCAATTTCTCTTCTTCTCAACTCTTTCCTCGCAAGATTTTATATCAATCTCATAACATTTCTTGATTTCTACCCAATCTCCCTTAATAACTCCAACACCATTAGGATGAGAAAATTTAACACACAGGTGGAAAGTAGATGCTACACCTAATATCCCATGTAGCCAAGGTCGACCAATCAGGGCATTTTAAGGTGATTCAATGTCAACAACACAGAACAAGATTTTGAAAGTTATCCCTTTCAATGGAATCCGCATTTCATGTAGGATCAGAATATTGTCACAACAATATTCCTGCGAAATAAACAGCAGTTTTGCGATACATCAATGATATTCTGCGATACATCTCAAAATCACGTAAGGAATGACATATCAGATGAAAACGACAGAAACATGAGAAAAGTGTGACATTTCTGCGATGAATCAATAAAACCTGCGAATGATTAAGGCGGTGCTAATTGCGATTTATAGCAATTATCCAGATCCAAAATTAAAGAGGATCTTAGCTGTAAATGAGCTGTCATGAGCTGTAATCCACTATGTAAATGCCTATATAAAGGAAATGAATAGTTCCAGAGAGAGAGATGAATTTTTGAGTGCTAAGAAAGTTTTTAGGAGAGAGAAATTTTTATTAAGTGTCTTGTGTTCTTGATCATTGTAATTCTTTTAAGATCATATTAATAAAAAAGGTCATTAATCTTCAAATTGTGTCATAAATATTGATAAATTCTTGAATTGGGTGTAGTGTGGGAATTCCTGCAACTATATTTTGGCGCCCATAAATAGGGATGAATAGTTGAAAATCATAGCAAAAGTTAGGTAAAAGAAAGAAATTATTCAAGAGTTAGAAGAATATCAAGAAAATTGGTGAAAGAAAAGATGGTTGAAGTCAAAGATAATCAAAAGAAATTGGAGTGTGATGTAATGACAAATATGATGATAGATAAGTTCCATGAAGATATTAGAGGAAGGATACACAAGCAAGATTTTGAAGGAAAGAAAATCATGATGGTAGATGAGGCATCACCGCTAAAAGATTGGGAAAAACAGAAGATCACATTCACGGCAGCAGAAATTCCGAAAGAGAATTTAAGTCATACATCTACATTGGTGATCATAGTGTCTGTTGTACCAACAAGAAAAGAGAAATCAATAAGATCTACAAAAGAGTGGGCTGTGAATAGGACTCTGGTGGACGCAGGAAGTTCTGTGGATATAATGTTTTACCACACATTCAAGAAAATGGGATACAAAGATGAAGAAATGCTTAGTTCAACATATCATATTCATGGATTTGGAAAATCTCTAACAAAACCTAAAGGTGAAATTGTAGTGCGAATTCCGCTGGGGGAAATAGAGACGCAGATAACTTTGTGTGTGGTGGATGTGAAATCACCATATAATATGCTGTTGGGAAGACCATGGATACATGCGATCAAGGCTGTATCATCAACTCTACATCAGTGCATAAAGTTTCCTATGCCTAGCGGAATTGGCGAGATTAGAGGAGATGCAGATTATGCAGCGTTGTGTTTCCAGAATGAAGTAAAGAATTGTGAAAATCAAATTCAATTGCGAAAACAGCGCAGAAAAATGAGAAGAGAAGAAAGGAAAGAAGAAGAATTCAAGATTTACATGATAAGATCAGAGGAAGGAAAAGGAATATTTGACGATGTATCGCAAGAAAATGATAAACCAGCGGAGGTATTTAAAAGACCAACACCAATGGGAGAACATGAAGCCAGTTATACCGCAACAGAACCAACAAAAGAAGTAAATATTGGAAGTGAAGAAGACCCAAAAATGTTGAAAATTGGAACTAAGATGGATGTGGAGGAAGAAGAACAGACTGTAAACCTTCTGCGAGAATACAGAGATATTTTTGCGAGGAATATGGATGAAATGCCTGGAATAGATCCATCCGTTGCGTGCCATAGATTGGAGATTAACAAAAATGTGAGACCATTCAAACAAAGAATAAGAAAGATTGCGACCACTTATCATGCCAAGATAGAAGAAGAATTGCAGAAGATGCTTGACGCAGGAATTATAAGGCAAGAAAAATATCCAGAATGGATCGCCAACATGGTAGTAGTTCCCAAGAAAAATAAGGGGATACGAATTTGCATTGATTTTACTGATCTAAATAAAGCATGTCCCAAAGATAGTTTCCCTTGCCAGATATCCCGCATCTAGTAGAATCTGTCGCAGTAAATGATCGAATATCTTCGTTAGATGGATACAAGGGCTATAATCAAATCCCACTTGCGGAAGAAGATCAAGAACATACTGCATTCTTTGCTCCCAGAGGATTATATTGCTACACAAAGATGCCTTTTGGGTTACGAAATGCAGGAGCAACTTACCAAAGAATGGTGGAAAAGGTGTTCGCAAAATGGATACATAAAACTTTAGAGGTATATGTGGATGATATGTTGGTAAAAATCAAAGAAGCTAAAAATCATGTGCAGGATTTAAGGGAAATTTTTGATCAGATGCGTCTTTTTAATATCAAAGTAAATCCTGAGAAATGTACTTTCGGAGTATCATCTGGGAAGTTCTTGGGATATATTGTATCAAAAGAAGGAATACAAGTTGATCCTGAAAAGGTGCAAGCAGTTCGGGATATGCCAACTCCAGCAACAGTAAAAGATGTGCAAAAATTGAATGGACTTTTAGCCTCACTAGGAAGATTTATTTCGCGATCATCAGATAAATGCAAACATTTCTTCAATATACTAAAGAAGGGAACAAAGTTTAAATGGACAGATGAATGTGAGAAAGCTTTTCAAGGAATTAAGGAATATTTGATGAACATATCCATTTTACAGAAGGCTGAACCAGGAGAATAATTGCTGATGTACCTTGCGACAACTCAACATGCTTTAAGCGCGGTACTTTTGCGAAATGACACAGGAGTTGAAAAACCAATTTACTACATCAACAAAACATTCAATGCTGCGGAGAAAAACTATTCAAATATTGAAAAGTTAATTCTGGCGTTAGTTTATGCAGTATCTAAACTTCGCATATATTTCCAAGTGCATAAAATCAAAGTACTAACAAAAGTACCAATTGAATCAGTAATGAAAAATTCAAAAAGATCAGGCAGAGTTGAAAGATGGAACGCACAAGTGGGGCATTTTGAGATCCAATATGCAATTTTATCCTCGCCAAAATCTCAAATTGTCGCAGATTTTCTCGCAGAATTTCCTTTGGAGGATGATGAAGCTGTAGAAGACATGATGGATATAGAGGAAGAATATGGGGATCCTAGAGATCTTTTAACAGAACCAAATAGGTGGGAGATATTGGTAGATGGGTCATCCAACGGAGAAGGAAATGGAGTGGGAGTCGTTTTTATTTCGCCTGAAGGTGAAAAAATGGCATTTGCATTCCGACTAGAATTTGAATCTACTAATAATGAGACAGAATATGAGGCTGTAGTACATGCTCTAAGATTTGCGATAGAGATGAAGGTAGAAAATGCAAGAATTACCAGTGATTCGCAATTAATTATTCGCCAAATTGAAGGGGAATATGCAACTAATGATATATTTTTGAAAAAATATAAGAAACTTGTAGAAGAATTATCTGCGAAAATTCCAAAACTCAAATGGAGGCATATTTCAAGAAGAGATAATAGGCTCGCAGATGCTTTTGCGTTTATATCAAGTATGATGGTGGATCCAACCACGAGAAATATAAAAATACAAACACTCATAGCACCTTCAATTAATAAAGAAGAAGAAGAGGAGGCCGAGGCAATGATAGTAGAAAATAATGGCGAAGAATCAAGTAGAATTACCGCAGATTGGCGTGTGGAAATTCACGCATATCTAGCAAGGGGAGAGGTACCAAGAAACATATTGGAAGCACATAAATTAAAAAGTAGAGCAACAAATTATGAATTAAGAGATGGGATATTGTATCGAAAATCTTTAAATGGGCCTTCCCTCAGATGTTTTACACAAGAAGAAGGAAAACAAATATTAAAAATGTTACATAGTGGAGATGCTGGTAATCACACCGGCAGAAGATCTTTAGCATACAGAACTAAAATGCAAGGTTATTATTGGCCATATATGCATGAAGATGCAAAGAATCTATCAAGAAGTTGCGAAGAATGTCAGCGATTTGCAAAAAGAATACATGCACCCGGTGAAACATTAACATCTTCAAAAAATGTTTGGCCATTTGGAAAGTGGGGTTTAGATATTATGGGACCATTTGTACCAGGAACAAGGCAAAAGAGATATTTAATTGTCGCAACAGATTACTTCACAAAATGGGCAGAAGTTAAAGCAGTACATCATATTCGTGATAAGGACATTTTTACATTTATATTTGAAAACATCATTTGCAGATTCGGAATTCCTGCGCAGTTGGTGTCAGATAATGGAAAACAGTTTGAAGGACAAAATATAGAGATGTTACTTAATGCATTCAAGATAAAATGCGGAAAATCGACTCCTTTATGCCCACAAGCTAATGGTCAAGCTGAGGCAACTAACAAAACAATCGCAGATATCCTCAAGAAGAAGTTAGAAGGGCATCATAGAACATGGTGTCAACAAGTCCATAATGCAGTTTGGGTATATAATACAACACGAAGAGAAGCAACTGGGGTATCACCTTTTTGTTTAAAATATGGAGTTGAGGCAGTATTACCAACAGAAGTTGCTATTCCTACAACAAAAAGAGAAGCTTGGGAAAAGAATCTTAGTGCTGGTATGATTCTAGACAAACTTGATGGAGTAGAAGAAAAGAGAGAAAAAGAATTACAACATATGGAGAACTATCATCGCAGATTAGCTCGTGAATATAATAAGCGAGTAAAGAAACGTGAGTTCCAAGTTGGAGATCTAGTTCTGCGAGAAACACCAGAATATCAGCGAGAAAATCAAGGAAAATTAGCGAAAAAATGGGACGGGCCATATATCATCAAAGAAATAATTGTAACTGGAGCATATAAGTTAATGGATCCATAAGGAAGAGACATGGGTCAAAGACTTGGCAGACCATGGAATAGACAATATCTAAGAAAATATTATCAATAAAAGGTTTGAAAGACTAGGATGACTGGATTATACGCAAGCAATTGCGAGAGAATAAAAGAGATGTTTCACAAGAATAAAGTCGGCTAAATACAAAGCAATTTTCACAATAATTTGCGAGATAATCAAGAATTTTAATGCAAATGCATAAGACGGGCGCAAATCGCCTAAAAACATATAAGAATGGGACGAACCTTTGTGGCGTACACCCTAGTTCGCGGATTCTATTCCGTAAGAGGCAAAGTCCTTAAAGTACGTCATAATGGGGGTATCTCTTTGCATGGCTATGGGAAAGGCTATACTGCTGATGGAACCTAGTCATGGAGATTTGGGATTATAGAAAATCCATCCGGGAGAGATAACTTGGATTCCCAACTATATAAGGTTATACCCTGATTGGGCGCCCGAGAGTTTCTCCTAAGGAATGCAAATTATGATCAAGGCGCCGAGGTACACGGTTGAACTGTGGGTGCCCGGGAAGGATGAACCTACCATGGCCATCCATGGCAAGTCTTGGCTTACGATGTGTTCGGCCCGAATAAAACCCCACTAGGGTGTAGTCTCGTAACTATAAGCCATATAGGCATAAAGGATAAGAGGCTACGAAAACAACTGGTTGTTTCTAGAACCGGATGGGAGGAGATAGTCTTGTATGGCATAAGTACGTCTCCTTGAAGGGGCAACCGGGGGGGAGAGATAAGGGTGATACCCTCCATTAGGGAGTTGTGTATCAAAAAAGACGGCAATGTCATGGGACTTTATATTCGCAAGAATATTTAGGCCCGTCATATTGTCGCGTGACACAGACAGCAATGTCATGGGACTTCATATTCACAAGAATATTTAGGCCCGTCATATTGCCGCATGACAGGACAAAAATCCTAAAGAGAAATGTTAAGATGAGATCAATGGGTTTTTGCGATAAAAACAAAAGACGAGATAAATGAAATCAATGATAAGAGGATATAAATCGCAAAAAAGTCCTGCGATTTCATCACAAAGACGCCAATGTCATAAGTCTTAAAAAGCAAAGAGAGGTTAATCTCACAAGATGGCTTAGACTTATCATATTATCGCAGAGATCAAAATAAATGATAAGACAAGATCAATGGATTATTACATGTGAAAGTAAGAATGTCCTGCGATCTTGTCGCATAAAAGTGGCATAATAAGACCTTTAACTAGGAAGGCGAAATAAGACCACAAGAGAGGTTATATCTGCGAAGCATATAACAGATTTTTCGCAGAATTATTTGTGATACTTCATTTATCATATTGCAGACTAACAACAAGAGGCAAGTTTAGGATTTCTTACAATGGTAATATATTAGTACTTCTCAAGGAAGATTATGAGGGGAAAATATGGGGATTATAAAACAATATTTCATTATCTTCCTTGAAAAGAATCAAGATAATAAAAAGAAGACAATCAAGTTACAAGAATTTGCGATAGGAGATTCAGGTTAATAAAAATATATAATCAGAAGAATATGATTGAGTTACAAAAATTGCAATATTTCACAAAAAGAAGCAGGAAGAAGAAAGATTCAGAAATTACAATAATTCGCAAGATAGGGAAAAGAACAAGATATTTCGCAGGAAGACATGATAAAACAAGATTTAAAACTTCAAAAGAGTATTCTTCTTTAATTTCATCATTCTTGATTGCTACTATCATCTTAACCAGCAATATCTTTTTCAGTTTGAGTTTTTTCTCCATCACCAGCGATTGATTTTTGAAGAGGATTTTGTTCTTCTACTTCATTATGAGGATTTTCTTCTTTTTCTATTTCTCCATCACTAGCGATTGCCTTTTGAGGAGGATTTCGTTCTCCTGCTTCATTGGGAAGGTTTTCTTCTTCTTCTATTTCTTTAGTTGGGTTTTGTTCATCTTTGGAAAAATCTTCTTCATCACTTGAATAATTTAGATTTTCATCAATGAGACGAGTAACTTCATTATCATTTATCTTCAAGGGTTTGATCTTTATAGGAGGTAAAGAATGAGAGAATAGAACATTGTTTACGAGAACCTCAGCGCCTAAATGAGCCTTGCAGAGGCAATTATTTTCCAGGTTTCTGATCTCTATATCCTTGAAATATTCAAGGTAGTCAAATCTTCTCAATGCTCTGTGGCGAGAGTTAGAAAGCATGGTATTCTTTTTGCGAAGTTTGGCAAACTTCGTAGACAGATCAGAGATAGAAGCTTGAAGATGCTTCTCAGATTCTGCGGAAGAAAAGTTGCATATTAGATGGAATTCTCGCAAGAAATAAGATGGGAAAATACAATAAAAAAAATTAATAGATGAGGCAGTCAAAATGACTACCTTCCTTCTGCGAGTATAAAGTTTGAATTATGTTAAGGAAGCAACTCTTCCATTGATTCATGGTATCATCAAAAGTATCACCAACTTTACCTTTCAAACGAGATTTTATACTTTTCTCTTTAGAAAAAAGATAAGCATTTTCTTTTTTTAAGGAGGAATGGGATTTCTTCAGTTGAGCATAGTCATCTTTAAGATTGTTGACTTTTACGCTTAGAGCTAATCTACCTTTTATAAGTTTCTCTTGTTCAGCGGCAGATGATTCAGTTATCTTTTTAATGTCATCTTTCAATACACGAAGAGATTGCTCTTGGCTGTCACACAACCATTGAAGATTGCCCAATTGCTGCGAATAAACCATTGTTTTACTCACAAAGCTACGTTTCTCTTGAGACAAAGTTTTGTTTTCATCTGATAAAGATTCCACCTTCAAATTAGTTTGATTTAGCGAATATAAAAGTTGAGTGGCTTCATTACTTAGGCGATCTCGTTCGCAAATTAGTTGGTTATTCTCATTCTTAAGATTATTTATCTCGTCAATTGAATATGTGTGAAGAATATTCAACCTATCAAATTGATCTTTCCAAGACTCTTTCTCAATGCGGGCTTCATCAACGATGGTTTCCCATTCAAGTATCTTCATTAATTGGTTATGTTTTGAAGCTAAATATGTGTCAACAAATAAATAAAGAAAAATTGAGTACATAGAAAACAAAGATTTACTGAGGCAAAAGCAGACGCAAGAAAGTTATACCTTTCAGATCATCATTTCTGCTACGAAGATTTTCGCAGTCCAATTCAGAATTGCGAAGCTTATGATCGAGAAGTTCACATTCTAGAGTTTTTGCTTGAAGGTTCTCCTTCAAGGTTTCAACCTCACTTTCTAAAGCAGTTAGCGAAGATGAAGAACCGCAGGATCCGAGATGCTTGCTTAGAATCATATAAATATCCTGTTTCGCAGGATTTGTAGAAGATTTCATAGCATCGTTCAAAACTTCAGATAATATTTGAAAGGCATCTTCAACCCCTGTTGCTATTTCTTGGGAAGAAGGAAGAGAAGTAGAGGAAGAGATTTTGACAACATCATTCATTGCAGGAACTTGATTATAATCATTCGTGATAGTAGGAATGGAAAAAAGAACTTGATTAGTCGCAGTTACATTCTCATTTACCGCAACATCATTCACCGCAGCTTCATTTACTGTAGTCTCATTTACCACAGTTTCATTCACCGCAGTATCATTCAACGTAGTTTTATTTACCACGACATCATTCATCGCAGGTTTATTTGCTGCTGATTCATTTATCATAGTTCCAACCATCATAGATTCATCTATCGTAACTTTTAAAATATTGGGATTATTAGAGATGGAAATATTAGCATCAATAACTTCACTTGGGATTGATGAAGAAGTAGTATGGGTGTTAATATTAGAATTCACGCAAGGAGAGGGAGAAGATTTATCTTGCGGCGGAACAGAGTCTGCAGGCAAAAAATCAAGAATATCCACTTCATCTGAAAGAGCTTTAACTTGACGAGAACGCTTAAGAGGTCTAGAAATATTCCCTTCACTCTGCGAATAATAATGTAGATAACAAACAGAGGCAACAATATTGTTATTTTAAAGAAATAGATGTTTCTTACTACCTTATCATTCTCAGATCTCTTCGACTTCCCAACACGCTTTTTCTGAGGACCCTTAGGGTTAGGGTTTTTGATAGTAATCTTGGTCTGAGAAGTAGTGTTACTGAAAAAGATAACAAAATATGGGGATTATAAAGAAAATCGGGCGATAGAAATGATGTAACATGAACAAAATAAGATTCAAGATAAGAACCTACCTTTGAGTCTCCATTAAAGCAGCAGCAGGAAAGATAACATGAAAGAAAAAGTTGCAGACAAAAAAGAAAGAAGTTGAAGAAAATAGAAAAGGTGAAAGAAGACATATCCTCGAGTGGGACATCTATTTATATATGAAGAATGGGTAACCGGGCTAATCGGTAAAGAAGTAAGGATTGACACGTGTCAACGGTAAAAACGTAAAATAAGGAATTTTGTCGGGTAAAAGACAAGGAGTTGCGGCAAATCAAGAAACTTAAATTCTCATGATCTTTGTCTTCTTCGCAGAAAAGATATGAGAAGAGGCAAGATGTAGGATCAGAATATTGTCACAACAATATTCCTGCGAAATAAACAACAGTTTTGCGATACGTCAATGATATTCTGCGATACATCTCAAAATGACGTAAGGAATGACATATCAGATGAAAACGACAGAAACATGAGAAAAGTGTGACATTTCTGCGACGAATCAATAAAACCTTCGAATAATTAAGGCGGTGCTAATTGCGATTTATCGCAATTATCCAGATCCGAAATTAAAGAGGATCTTAGCTGTAAATGAGCTGTAATCCACTATGTAAATGCCTATATAAAGGAAATGAATAGTTCCAGAGAGAGAGATGAATTTTTGAGTGCTAAGAAAGTTTTTATGAGAGAGAAAATTTTATTAAGTGTCTTGTGTTCTTGATCATTGTAATTCTTTTAAGATCATATTAATAAAAAAGGTCCTTAATCTTCAAATTGTGTCATAAATATTGATAAATTCTTGAATTGGGTGTAGTGTGGGAATTCCTGCAACTAAATTTCAATTTCCCCTTTGGGTTTATTGGAAGTACCATTAAAACCATAGATTTTATATGTTGATGGAATTAGATCCTCGTCTCTTCCACCCATGGTCTTATAGGTATGATAAAATAATATGTCGACTGAGATGCCTGTGTCTATTAGAACTCTATTGATAGCCCAAGAATCTTTATTTTCATCACCATTTTCTTCATCTTCTTCTTGTATTTGCTTTGGATTTATCTCTAATCTTACCACCAATGGGTTATCATGCTGCTCGTCTGGTACTTCTTGTGCAGTGAAAGATATAATTTGTTTCTGCCATTCTTCTAATGGCGAGGCACTCGCGATATTCATTTTCTCTCTTCCATATGTGTCTCTCGCGAAGACTCTGCTTAGAACATTATCATGGAAATCCTCTATAGTTCTGTGTGAATGTACAATGGAATTACAAAACAAATTCTTTGCTTTAGCCCCAACTTCTATTACGAATGATTATGCTCCTTTTACAGTATTTACCTGCATGAATTTGGTCTTTGGAGGAAATCACTGAGATTGTGGATGTCCTACTAAAAAGTGGTTTAGCTTTCCTTGGTCAATCATCCTTGAAATTATTCTCTTTACATTCCTGCAATCATTTACTGTGTGACCATGAAAGTGATGGTAAGGACAAAATTCTTGACTACGATTATTAGGATGTGGTTCTTTTCCCATATTCCATAGAGATGGTATATTTTCCATCAAAATGATAGCTTCCCAGATTTTTTCTATACTAGCATTTAGAGGAGGCATCTTAATTTCTTCCCATATGATCTTCTGATTTCCTTGGCTTCTAAAATTATTTTGCCTATGTCCACCATAAGTTTCTTGCGGCTGATCAAGCCTTTGAATCTTATTATTCCCACCGCGATTGTAATAATTATTCTCCCTTTCATATTCTTCTTGATCTCGACTGCCCATAGCTACTAACTTCTGATGGTTATCAGTCTCCACTTTCTCTTGTTGTGTTTGCGAGCTGCTCGCCACATTGTTAATCATTTTAGGAAGTAAACTCCCATTTGCTGCTACTGAATTGGTATTCATGATTGGATATGATTTCATCTCATTTTGTTTCTCCTCCAAAGCAATGTACTCTTCTTGTAGTTCTCGTAGTTCAGTCATAGTGATTGTATTATTGACTCTGAAAATTTGTATGTACATCATATTGGTCGCGAACATTGCATTGATATAAGACAAGATAAGATATCTCTCATTTACTCTTCCTGCCATCTCACTGCACATTGTCTTCCATCTTATGGTTAAATCTCACTGCACTCTCAAAAATACATCATCCTTTTCTGGACATATTGGGTCTATATTTATAGGGTAGTTACATAGTGGATGACAGCTAAGTTTTCCTCTTATTTCGGGTTGATTCTGCGATTGTACCGCGATAGTGGCAATGTTAAATCTCGCAAGTTTTGTAACCATCGCAGAACAAACATGCTTTTCTCAAGTTTTCTTCAATCGTCAGTTATTACGTCACTCTTTTGAAGACTTTTGTGACACTCGTGAAGTGTAGTCGAAGATATTGCGGTGATGCTCGCTGGTAAGTGTCGTTAATCTCGCAGAGAATAGATATAGCGATATTCTGGTCCTACATCAAGTTTAGACAAACACTGTGTTAAAATCAGACTGGCAGATATTGACATGCACCATTCCGATTGCTCTTCGAAAGAGGTTACTTTTCTAAATGAACGGGAAACAACTGAAGAGAGTAAGTTGATTCTAAATCTTATTAGAATTCAAGATGATATATTTAATCAGTTGAAGAAACATGTCAATAATATTCTTGATGTTATTAAAGACTACAAAATCAAAGAAAATACTGAAGACTGTTCTTCATGTATGACTCTTGAAGCAAGCCTCATAAAGGATACTTTTGAAATAGAACGTCGCTTGAATAAACTCTCCATTCAAGGATACTCTAGGCAGTCTAATACATCAACTGTTTCTACTATGACAGTAAATGCTCCAGAAGAAAAAACAGAGTCCCTTCCAAGCAAGAAAAATGTTCCAGTCTCCTCTGATCAAGGAAATCTCACATCACATGGAAAGAAGAAATCTCATGACGAGAATGTTAAGACTAAACTAACTAATCACAGTTGTGATCAGAAAGTATGTCACTTTTGTGAAGCAAAAGGTTCTGCTAAACTGAAAGGAAACTCTAAGTTGAATAAAAACTCTATTGTTCAACTTCAACGCACCTTAGATTTAATCCTCAAAGGTGTAACTGACATTCGTATGTCGAAACCTATTGGTTTTCATATGAACCCTATGTATGCTACCAGGAAGGTCAGTTCAATGAGTTCCTCAAATATTAGGAAGCAGAACAAAAGTCTTGATAAGAATCGCCTAAGGAAAGATCAAGTGGTTTTCTATGAAAATAATGCTTCCCTTGATTTAAAGAGAATCCCAGAAGAAAGGAGAAAAATTGATGATACAAGAAACAACCTAATAAAGATGATTCAAGGGTATAAATAAATTGTTGACAGGTTGTCATCCTCCTCAAGTCAAGATTCTTCTGGTAAGAATCCAAACTACGTCTCATGTTTTGATGATAGTAAGTTTTATGATAATTTCTCAAAACAAAAGGAGCCACTCTCAAATTTCAGAAGGAAAAAGAGACTCAATCATAGACACAGTTCCTCAAATGGGCTCAAAGCTCATACTTGTGCTAATTAATCACAAGAATAATAATTTGCTCATAAAAATCCTATTGAGCAAAATATGTAATAATCAGTTGTACTTTGGCAATTTGCATTTTGCATAGTTGAGCTCTACTCTTATCGTTTATAGCTAAACTAGTGCCAGCAGACAATATTGCCTAAAAGTATTTGTCTTGTTTTAGTGTTAATTTTTTTTGGGTATATTGTATTCGGATGAGTACACGGGTTGCCATCTTGAGTATACAGTTTGAAAACCCTAAAGGTCCTCCTTTCAAACAAAACCTTTAAATAGTCGACCTATTAAGTTACATAAGTTCACATACGCCTACTCTAGGTCATATCTGGGTTATCAAGAATGTCCTCTTCTTCATCTCTCTATGGTGTTTTTACTAAGGGATTTCTTGAGAAAGGTTTTAGTGTAGAATTGAAAGGAAGGAAGAAAAGAACTCTTGTAGAAGATGGTGTACCCAATGGATCATGTTTTTTTTCCTACTCACATCAAGATGTTGAGAGTGAGGATATGGTGTCTTTTGAAGTGGTTCATGACTTTCTAAAGTACTTCGAGAAAGCTAAACTGTAACTTGTTGATACAATAAGAGATCTTGGTATGGTTAAAAGTGAGTTGGAAAAGGTTACTGCTGAAATTGGTCTCATGAAGACACATGTTAAAGAATTTCTCAACAAGGATATATTCTTGGATGAAGCAGTTGACGTGAATCACAAGCTCAAGGATCTCGAAACCCATGAAACTGTCAAACACGAACTTTAGTTTGTGATTGGGTTCTACTATACATTTGAGCTTATTATGTCTAGTAAATCTTCTATGTTTTCTGTTTTGTTTAGAAGAATAACTAGTGTTTTGAAATAGACATGATTGTGATGACACATAGCTATATCCAATGATTTCATCTTCTTGTTTTTAGACTTATTGGTTTTAATTCTAAACTTGTTGTAAGATGATGGTTGCAGTATTAATCTTTATGGTTTTATATATTGAAATATGTTGATGGGATATATGTGGTTACGTCCGTGAACTTGATTGTCCCATAGTTTGTCAAAAGTAAAGCCGTTCACGTATTGGTATGCAAATATTGATAGAGGAATGAATGGACTTTTGGCAAAACACAAAAGTTAAGCCTATATTGTCAATATTTGATGTAAGATAGGTTAAAATCTTTTGTGATTCAAGGATAAAGTCTATTATGTCACTTTGTGATGGAAAAATAGAATAGGTCCTTGTTTTGTAATCCACATTTTAGAGATTAATTGTTCCATATTACTATGTATTACCGTGAAGGTTCCATCTTGTATCTTATGTTGAGCACTATACGACTAAGTCGATTTGTTATTGGCATGGTTGGTTGTTCCATAAAGATGTAATATGTTGAACATTAAGAACTAAATTAATTTGTGTGGTTATTTAGTTTGTATTCCGTGAGTTCTCTCATGTTGAGTACATGGACGGTTAAGGTTGTCATTTTCTATGATAATCTTAGTCGGGGTTCCATAATCTATTATGTTGAGCCCAAATGAACTAAATCAATCATTTAGTGTGATTATTTAGTTAGCACTCCATAGATTTTTCTCATGTCGAGTGTGGAAAATTGAATTGATTACTTTGTGATTAGTTTAATTATGCAATCCGGTTAGAGTATTTATGGATTCTCTTGTGAATAATCTAATCGATGTATTAAGTCTCCATAAGTTTACTTGTGTTGAGCATATTTAGTCAAATTAATCTTGGTTAGCTTTGGTTAATATGATTGAATATTTTGGATTCCAAATTCATACTTGTATGTAATTTGTTGAGTTTAAAGAAATCCTTCTTTTCTCTCGAAAATAAGGTCGCTTTTGTTGTTCCCTTGGGAATGACATCTTATGGGGGAGAGTTATTTTGAACTTGCGCTTAATTTCCAAATCTTTGTGGGGAGTGCGGCTGTGGAATTTTTAGGGGTTATCTTATATCTTTATAAACTCCTTGATGAATGCATTTAGCCTCGGCTTTATGATTGATGATAGAAAATTTACCTTTGGTAATGAAATGTCTCTTACGGAAATTTCATTAGGATCCTGTTCTTGTACCTTTGCCAATTTAATTGACAAAAAGGGGGAGAATTAATTGTAGTTCATACTACAAATACATATAGTTTTCGGATCATTATGTAAGGGGGAGTGGTTTCCATGTGATATGGAGTATTGATTAAGTGGGAGTGAAGTATCACCATAGTATTGTTGTTGAAGTTGTGATGCAATTGGACTTTGACGTTGTGTAATAATACTATGACACTGTATAAAAATGATTAAGAACTGATGCTTTTCTCATTTTTATAGCTATAGATTTTCAACAACAATGATGCTAAACTTACAACCTTTGGGATCATTGGACTACTTGGAAGTGACGAAGATTTCGAGTATTGTTGAAGATTAGGCATGTAGAATAGTAGCTACAAAGTTTATTTATATATTTTTGGTATTCCATATGTATTAATAGTTTTGCCACTAAAATTGATAAAGGGGGAGATTGTTAGAGCACTGCTCGTTCAAACTCGCATGTGTTGCTATCTTAAGCATGTTTGTCAATCTTAGTGATGAAAACTATAAAGTTTTGATTTCTAGTCTACTATAGATAAGGTCTCGGACTAGGATAGAAAGTGTAGTTGAGCTCAAGAAATCCATGGAGTTCATCATACAAGACGAAGGACTACTGAAGGAACCAGTGAATCTTCATCGACTAAAAGGTATGTGGAGACTTGAACTTATCTATCACTCAAAAGTCTATCTACTCTATCTCCTATCTTGAGACAAAAGTCGTTTTACTATATAGACTAAGAATATGCACATGTGAAATTTCGAGCTGAGTATATCTTGCTTATCTATTTCTCAAAATGGGTGTTAGTAAAGCTTTCGCTTTAGCCAAGTTCATCTTTGCCTAGTGACGAAAGTCATGTTATGTTTCAATCACTTTGGAAATCGCTCTGACGAAAAATAGTTTGTGAATAACAACTATATAACGCCCTCTGAGAATGATTGAAATGAGAGTTTAGACTATATAACCATTGTGGGATATAAACATTGTTGTGGCAACACATATATGTATATGTCCTTAGCACTTGAACCAAAGTTTGTGAACTTTGTTGATCAAGTGGAACCGGAACGAGAGCAGTCAACTCAGTCTGCGGAATCAGTCCGTGAACTGGCGTAAGTTCTCGAACTCGAGAATATATGCTGAAGTTGAAGCTCAGGTGCAGTCCGCGAACTGAAATAAGTTCTCGACCCGATAAATTCTACTGGAGTTTATTAACTTCAACCGGTTAGCTTGAGTCCGCGAACTTAAGAGGTAATGTCTGAAAACGTTGTTCGTGAACTTATCTTAAATTACTAAGGAATGCTTTTGCAGATCGTGGCTTTATAGTTCATGAAATGATTCGAGTGAATCACATCGTTTTTGATTCAATTGTGTCTTGTGTAGTACATTAGATCTCATAGCAATTGAACAACTCTCAAACTAGTTCATTTGAGTCATTTGGACTAGTTATGGTGAAGAATAATATGGTGATATGAAAGTTATCATTTGGCTAACCATTTGGTTGACTATTATTGAACCAACCATTGTACACGTTTGGGTACGGTTACACAAACCCAAAACGTCAAGTACATGTGTGTATGGCAAGCTAAGTTTTCTATCTAACGATTGAGAGATATTATCTTGTCTCTAATCAGGTTTTCATATAACGGTGAATATTGAATGCTTTGTTAGTAAGCTAACATTGATTGCAAACCCTGATTTGAAAGACTATATAAGGGAGAACTCTAGCAACTGGGAAACCTAATCCCCACACATTCTGTGTGATACTAGTTTGCTAAAACTAGAGTCGATTCTCCTTTAACCTTTGGTTTTTTCCTTCTAAAACCAAGTTAACGACTTAAAGACTTTATTGGGATTGTGATGCCAGACTGATACTACTTTTCTTGTAGTTGTGTGATCTTATCTTGATGTTTCTATCGTACAAGTACAATTGTAATAATTGGCTTAAGATTTCTATCTCCGATAGGCAAGATAAAAGTAGTTACAAACATATTCGTCTCATTGTTTGTGATTCTTTAATAATCTTCTTCGCTGCGTCGATTAAGTTTATTGTGAGGTGATTGATGAAACTGAGTTGTTCTTCGGGAATATAAGTTTGGTTTTATTGATTGGTTCCCGTTCACCTTGATTTATCAAAAGATGGAACAAAACTTGTAGGTTTATTCGTGGGAGACGAATTTATCTATTACCAGTAGACTTTTCCATGTGAGACATATTTGTTTATTAAAGTCTTCGACTCTGTATCGTAACAACTCTTGGTTTTGGGTGAGACCAGCTAAGGGAATCAAGTGTGCAGTATCCTGCTAGGATCAGAGGCATAGGAGCATAAGTGTACCTTGGATCAGTGTGAGATTGGTTGGGGTTCAACTACAGTCCAGACCGAAGTTAATTTGGAGTAGGCTAGTGTTTGTAGTGGATTAATACAGTGTATGTTTAATCTGGACTAGGTCCCGGGGTTTTTCTGCATTTGGGGTTTCCTCGTTAACAAAATTTCTGGTGTCTGTGTTATTTCTTTTTCGCATTATATTTATATATAATTGAAATAATATAGGTTGTGCGTTGTTCAATCAATTAAAATATCCGACCATTTTGGTTGTTGATTTAAATTGATTGACACTTGGATATTGCTCTTTGGTACCATCCAAGTTATCTCTCTTTGATTAGACTCGCGAATCATATTTGCTTGAGTAAATCAAATTGAGAGTTTGAGATAATAAATCCTTGAGTATTTTCTATTGATTGAGTCTAACTGTCTAGTTGATTCTCTAGAAAACAAGTCGGAGTTGTCCATACAGATTGCTAATCGAAATATTGGGTGGTGTTGTTAGACCCCCGTTTTTTCAAGAAGGAAACATCATCAATGGCAAGTGGATCAAGGCATATTATGCTTAAATGATCAACAAACAATTATATGTTAATTTTCAAAATGTAATTTCTATTCCTTCAAAGAGTATGCAATATGCTCATTAATTCAAAATTCACATGAATCTCACAAAATTATTCCAATCATATGCTTTATTAAACAAGTCTCAATCTCACAAGAGAAATCTCTCTCAAACGCTCACTCAGAGCAAACCATCCAACAACGAATAGTTTTTGCTGAAATCCATGTCAATCCTCTTTTGAAAATTTTCATTCCTCGCTCTCAAATCCTGGAAAGCTTTTCCAACCCTTTCCGACTCTAGAGCAAGTGCCTTTTCCTCTTCTATGATGGCGGATGTATCATAAATCATGTTTGCAGCAGCAGCTGCCCTATCAACCTTGATGATCTCGAGTTGGCGATGAAGCCAGCTTATGTTGAAGAGAAAGACCTCAAAGTTCGAGATCATGTCATACCATCTATGCAACTCTTAATTATTGACATCTCGCAGGTTTGTCTTTATCATTTCATCGATAATGGGCAATAGCCCAACCACTGTGGTTAATAGAGTCGGCAAACAACTCCTCCATACCTCCGTGGTGGAAATGTGTCTGTACCTTTTCCAAATCTTGGAGTAAAGAGACTCATAACACTTGGGAATGATGAAACCACCGACTAGTTCATTGTCTAGGCAAGCGTTAACCATGGGAGCATCGAACAGGAGTCCAGCCGCTGGGTATTAATGAGAAGGAGTCCTGAAATCATCATCTACATAATTATTTGAGTTCTCGTCAGCATGGTGCACGCTATCACTATTAGCAACAACCACGGACTTCCCATTATTCTTCTTCCTAGCTTCGACAACAACATAAACCTGAAACAACAAGGTATTAAACTTTAGTAAAATCATAAAAATACTCGATCGGAGGAAACCTTCAGTCAATAAATCACAGATGTTCCGCCCCCTTCACCATGAGCAGCCCTATAATAGGAGGGAGATTTAATAGTTCGCTTAGGCCTTAAATTGTAAGACGAAAAAAGAGGTTGCATCCCCTGATTTTCCTGCAACAACAAATCATTTTCTTCAATCAGCCATTATGACTACATGAAAATGAAAGAAAGATTACGACTTACCGAGATGGACTCCCCAACCTCATGGTTTTCCAAAGATCTGTTTCGAGAAGAAGAACTGCTGCCAGACATGATGATGAGAGGTATGATTGAGATCAAAATTTCTTCTGATAATATATAGCGGAAGAAGATGTATCGTACATAAAACCTTAGGTTTTGAAAGTCAAGACAAAAGACCGTGGATACTTATCTTCTATGAATGGTTAAATTAGTTTATGATTTCTACTGAGGCTTCGAATCTTAAACTAGATTCTGTTGGCAATGTGGAAGAAGAGTAAGATACTGGGGACTGATAGTTTAACCGGTCGATTCTTTGACTGATTTTGTGAAATCACGTTTCATTAGTTTTCTCGTACAGTCATGCTTCCGAAGATTACGATTAATTTTCACACTCATGAATGTAAATTCATTCAGATGGAAGCATGAAAAGAACGGGGTAGAAAATATGATAAGGGATTGTTCAGAAAATAATAATCCTTAAAAAATATCTATGGTAAAACTGCTCAAATAAGAAGATAATGTCTACGTCAACAGAAAATAAACGATCTCAGAGATATTCGCAATCACGAGTAATCATCAAAATTGTCGGATTCGTCGTCATCGTCATCCTTATCAGATTCATCGTCATTATCATCTTCTTCTGTGGAATTCTCTTCAAGCTCTTCCTCAGATTCACTGTTAGAATTTTCACCAAAGTCCTCTCTCTTATCAGGATCATTGTACATTGCATCCCAGTACTCTTTTTTTTTTCATTCAGTTTCGAGATCAGCCTAAACTAATTGCTCAATCTCTATGGTAATCTTATTTTTTTCATTCAGCTTCGAGATCAGCCTCAACTAATTGCTCAATCTCCATGGTAAGCCGGTGTGGCTTAATTTTGCGTTCTCTTGGATCCCACATGAGTTCTTTTTCTTCAGCGTCTGAATCCGAGGCCACCCCATCAGGAACGAGAGCGAAGCTTCTCCTCTGAAGCTAACCGTCTGCACTGAATTTGACGCCTCTTTTCCCAGTACTGATGTGATTTGTAGATAGTGGTAAGAAGGTTGTCATTTCTCGAACTTGTGAAGGATACTTTACACTTAAATTCTAAAACTAAAATAGAAAAACTCACTAATAATAATAGCAAACACTGACAAAGTTGTTATCAATATTAAAAGACACTGAGGCTAAGATTCCGCTATTTTCCAATTCAAAGTGACTAAATCCAATATTTATATTTATGCAATTTTCTCGTTTAAATTGATTCTAAAATATTGCAACAAGTAGATTCTCAAAATAACAATTGTAAATCCGAAGCATAGAACATCAAAAACCTAGGTCCAAGTATGCTCTATCAAAATAAATAACAATTGCTTAACAAAAATCATTCAAACAATTTTCGAACAAGGTAAATAATCATATAATAATTTCAAATAAATAGATAAAATAGAATATACCACTTTTTGTTGGAAAAATAGATTCCTCTATCGCGTCAGCAATATGGTTTAGCTCCTCATATTAATCATGAACTCAAAATATGTGTTTATGGCTCACAATATGATTAAAATGATGAAAAGTAATAACACAGCCGATTCGCAACAGTGTGAGTGTGTTACAGAATCTCTGTTACAAAGAAAAATCAGTTGCTAAAGGCCTAATGCATTCACTGTTGGTAAACGATATATCCTTTCTGCTGTTGAATAACGATAGTTTTCTGCGACAGATACTTGTGCGTCTTACGTTCTTTGTGTTCTTGGTATTGCAGCAGCAAAAATAAAACTTCAACTCGTGATTTCAGCTCTATGTTCTCTTCTAAACCTCCCCAGAGTGTAAATCCCCTTCTTTGAACCTCCCGAAAGCTCTTATATACTTCACATGGCACAAAATCATTGAGTTTTCTTCCCCCACAATCCACGGGATTTTTTTTTTCCACGGAAAATATTCCTTTAGGAATTCGTTCTTTCCCTTCTTATTCTTCCCATCACTTATTTATGCAATAAACTCAAATATAACAGGGAAGAAATCCGTAACTTCCATAAACAAATCCAAACATACCCGAGATTTCCTTCGTTTCCTATTCTTCCCTGTTTAACCGAGATGTAAAGATATCTTCCCTTTTTTATGATTCGAAAACACCTATCAACCCTGTTTGAGTGTAACATGGTAGTCCAAATAAAATTCCACGTCAAATTCCGACAGAATCCCGTCAAAATCTCGCCCTGAAAATTTCGCAGCAAACCAGCTTGTTTTCCCGCCATTTGTTTCTCTTTAAAATATGAAGAAGAAGAGGCGCCCCCTATCCGGAGTAGGGGTGCCGATTGCAGCTATCTTGGAGGTGCCCCTTATCCAAACTGCGGGGGTGCCAATATCATTTCCTATGGGTGCTTTAGACAACTTTTTGACCCGATTTTTCCAAAAATGTTTATTGGCCAAAAATACCTACACACACATAAAATACCATAATAAGTATAAAAATGAGCCCTAACAATATATAGAATCGAGACAAATTAGACACAAAAATGTGTCTATCAAATACCCCCAAACTTATTATTTGCTAGTCCTCGAGCAAAACTAAAATAGAAAATAAAATTCTAATTCACTGTCGCAGGTATCGTCGATTGCATTTAGCGTATGCAATAATCTTTTAAACCCCTAGGTGTCCCTAGTGGCCGAGTTATAGTCTCGGGAGAGTTTACTAGAGATATACCCACAAAACCTTTACACTCCAGACCCTAGCTATCTATACAGAACCTTGGAAGGCACTAAAGAATATCCTTGGTTGGAATACTTATTGACTACAAGAGGAAGTACCTTGATGCGAAATTCCAATTGTTGTACACGAGTTTGCACTCAAGCATACTAAAATTCATATATAAGTGACAAAGCTCTACTCAGATAGTCTCACTATGGACATCAATATAACGGAGTGAAAACTAATCACATGGATAGATCAAGAAGATGGATATAGAGAAAAACATAGATTGTTTTGATGTTTACTAAGTGAACGGTGTTTTCCATATCTGTCTGAAGGCCTCCGCCAAAATGAACCTATCCTAATAGACTGCGATACTATTCTGACTAATATCAACACACTGGCATATACAAGGGAACCAATGGTCGATAATACTAACTCTAGGTCAACACAACTGGCATATACAAGGGTACCAGTGGCCGACTTTATTGAATTTATTCCAGTTGGTCTAATGGTCTGGTCTCGGTTATTTTTTTATTTTTATTTTGTATCTCAATCACTCTAATTCACCCTAGAATTGGTAACAACTTGATTCGTGAGCCCCACCTAATCACTTAGAGAAACATAGTTTAAAAATAAAATAAAATAAAAACAGAAGTGAAAAGGACTCAACGAGATATGGTGAAATTATCATGTTATTTCTAACACCTGAGATTTGTGCTTTTATGAATAGACTCTTTAGATGTTTCCATCTAATCAGATTGGTTCCTCAACTCCTACAACCAAAATGCTTCCATCCACTTAGATTGGTTAGTGCCAGCCTTAATAAGTATAAATTTCTAGGCTCTGGAGTTTATTTATTGCAACTAAAAAGTTTCTCCCATACCCCCAAACTTAAATCTAACATTGTCCTCAATGTTCTAAAGATGAAATTAAAAACATGAACAAGGAAAATTGTTACCATTTGAAGCAAAAGAGATAAGGAAAGATATTACCGTTTCGCATGAATATTAGGTTACCTCCCAAGAAGTGCTAAGTTTAAATTCTTCGGTTGGACATCAAATACCACAAAATGGATAATTACCTTTCAAATCATATATCAATAGCCGAAACAACTGTGGATCATCAAAACCAAATAAAACTGCCACTAAAATGAGATAACTACACATGATCATAAAAATGAACAGACGGAGCACAACCTTATAGAAATTTTCTTGCAAGACAACTGGATATTTCTGTTGTTCCCACTTGGGATTCATATGAGTGTCTTGACAAACAGATTCATCCGAATAATGGGTCTCTAATAGCTTAATTTCTTCCTAGACAGTATCAGGGGGATCGGGTTGTGGAGTCTGAAAAGACTCAAGTAATACCTGAGATGCAATAGGCACGAGTCCAAAGTTAAGGAATTCTAAGGGTGAGACTTGACAATCACTAGAACTATCATTACCTCCAAACTTAGGATAATCACTACTCTCAGACAAACCTCTAACAATTGCTTGGATTTATGGATCTTCGGATTCTCTAAGATGCTCAAGAGCTTCTTTTAGTTCTCTACCCTCAAAATTAGGGTCATCATTACTCTCAGAAAGACCTAACACTATTGCCTGAATTTCTGGGTCTGTAGAGTCCTTAAAATGTTCGAGAGCTTCTTCTAGTTCTAAAATCTGGTAATCTATCTGACCTAAGAGAATTGTCACGTCAAATTCATCTAAAAAATCACCAAACAAAGTGTCGTCCCAATTATCCTGAACTAAAGTGCTAATCATATTCACTTCCTCTAAATCATCGGAAGGTTGTCTAGTAACATCAAAGACATTTAGTTCAGTGGTCATATTACCAAAGGATATGTTCATAAGTCCGATCCTACAGTTGATAACAGAATTAGACGTGGCTAAAAATGGGCGGCCTAAAATCACCGGTATTTGATTCTCTGGTTCCGGGACAGGTTGTGTATCTAGGACTACGAAATCCACAGGATAAATAAACTTGTCGACCTCAATAAGTACATCCTCTATCATACCACGAGGAAGTTTAACAGACCTATCAGCTAACTGCAGTGTTATCTTGGTAGGTTTCAATTCACCAAGTCCTAGATGTAAGTACACATGGTACAGAAGTAAGTTCACACTAGCTCCTAAGTCAAGTAAAGCTTTTTCTACCATGTGTTTTCCTATCGTGCAAGAAATGGTAGGGGCACCTGGGTCTTTATACTTAGGAGTTATGGTGTTCTGAATGATCGAACTTACATGACTAGATAAAAAGGCTTTCTTAGGGACACTAAGCTTGCGCTTTCACGTATACATATCTTTAAGGAATTTGGCATAAGCCGACAGTTGCCTAATCGCTTCTAGTATGGAAGGTTTATGGTAACTTTCATAAAAACCTCCATTATGTCATTAAAGTTGGATTCACTCTTTGTTGGTACTAATAGCTGTGGAAATGGGGCTCTAGGCATAAAATATGGCCTCTCAGGAACCGAATTGGCATCATCGGAGATTTTATCAGTCCCCTCAGCTATGGATGGTCATAAGGGGTGAACTACATTATACTCACTATTAGGCATGGTTACCTTATTGTCTAAATATCTACCGCTCCTAAGGGTGCTAATAGAATTCAGTTGATTTGATGGTTTTGCACCTACTTAATGAATTCCTCTAGGGTTGGATTGTGTTTAACTACGAAACTTACCTTTTTCACTCAAAGACTCATGTATCAGACCAACCTGGGTTTTTAACTCGGATATAGCCTGACTGTTTTCTTGTCCTATCCTGTTACTAGCTTGTAGACTCTGTTCTACCAATAACTGAAATTTTGCAGTTTGCTGAGTTAATAAGGTGAGAGACTCCTCTAAACTTAAGATTTTCTTATCTGACTGATTCTGAAACTGAGCTGGTATCGAAGGATTCTTATTATAGCCAAAACCTGGGGGAGTATTAGAATTACTAAACTGACCTTAACTCTGACCCTTAGACCACGAAAGGTTCGGATGGTTTCTCCAACCAGGGTTATAAGTTTCTGAATATGGGTCGAACTTCTGAGAGTTATCGAATCTAGTGTTATTGTAAAGAGCATTGGCTTGCTCTTCCATAGTATGGCCTACCCAAAAAGGCTCCACTCGGCTACTAGTATGATCCAATTCTAAAGCTTCTAACCTTTTAGCTATTGCTGCAATTTTGGCATCTGATTCATAGCCTCCTTCTACCCTATTAATGTTTCCTCTACCAAGAAGAATTGTTTTCTGGGGTTCCTTACTACTTTCCCATTGTTGGGTCTTTTCGACGATTTCATTCAAAAATGTCATCGCCTCATCAACTGTTTGGTTTTCAAACCCACATGTACACATAGATTCTACTGTGGTTGTAGTGGAATAGTCTAAACCCTCATAAAGGATCTGAACTAACCTAACCTTTTCTAAACTATGATGAGGACATTGGGCTAATAGATCATTGAACATTTCTAAATACCTATACAAAGATTCTCCCCACTGTTGAGAAAACGTGTAGATTTGCGTCCTAATAGACGATGTTTTGTGCCTAAGGAAAAACTTGTTCAAAAAGGAAGATGTAAGTTGTTCATATGTTTGAATTGACCCGGAAGGCAAACTATATAGCTACGATTTGGCTTTATCTTTCAGGGAAAAAGGGAATAACCTAAGTTTGAAAGCATCATCATCAAGGTTTTTAATTTTTATGGTACTACAAATTTCCTCAAAGTCCCTAACATGGAAATAGGGGTTTTCATTTTCTTTCCCTAAAATGATTGGGAGCATTTGTATAGTCCCAGGTCTAAGTTCATAATTTGCTTCTATTTCAACAAAGCTTTGAAAGTTTCCATTTATGTCTCTATAGGGATTCTCTCCTCATTAAAAGACGGACGTTCAAAACTGGACTTTTCAAAAATCGAACTTTGTAAATTAAGGTAATCGAGATTCTTAGAACTAATAAATCGACCTAGAGCGTCTCTTCTACGTTCAGGCATACAAAAGAATTTATTTTCTAAATTGGAAGGGTAAGCAATCACAAATCAAGGATGACTCAACCAAATAAAACCTATTGATTTCTAGCAAACAAAAAGCATGATGGCTCCACTTAGATTTTTTCTATACCATCTTATACTCTTCCAAGAGGCCACTGGGTAAAATTTTAGCAAACCTCGTAGGAAGATCCGAATAAAGTAAGTCGAAGAGAAGTGGGAGAAGCTCTGAGGAGCTTGGATGCCCCCACCTCTATGGCAAACGCTTCCCTGGGTTACAAGGCGGATCTAATCGACTTCCTATAATCTTCCTGAACTTTGAGTTAGGCTAACAAAATACTCAATACGATCCTTTTGAACGACTTTACTATAATCTCGTTACCTTATCAGTCTTGTTCTAGTCAAAATTTTAAGGCTTAGGTTCGCATAGGTTACGTGTTCCTAAGGCGGGCAAGAAGATAACGATGATGAAATCCGAACCATTATCTTGTATGGTCAGGCCTTGCCCTTTATTAGAAAAATAAATATTCGTATTCAGTCCTCAACATATATGCATACGAAGGAAAATAGTAACTCGCTGACAGGGGATTCGCGAGTGTTTAGAATCTTACCTCCCGTTCCAGATGGGGGATGAATCGATTATAGTCGACTTGGGCCACTGATTCCTATGTCAGTGTATGAACCCAAGGTGCAGAGATAATATCGTAATTGTCCTCCTTATCTGCAAACAGTTTATATTTAAAAGTACCCTTCCGTAGGGTAAAAATAAAAATAATTTCCAAAAGTCCAAAAGTCCAAAGTGTCCAAAAAGAAAAGAAAAAATACAAAAATAATAAATAAAACCTAAAACAGTTTTTTCTAAACATAAACAAAACCCTAAAAAATAAAAATAACTAAAATAAAATTATCTTCTTTTCCGTTCTCTTCGTTTTAATCTTTATCTCCAAGTATTTAAGAAATCACCAAACTCCTTGGCTCAATTTTCTTTATGATCCAAAACCTGTAGACAAAAGATAAATACCCAAAAACGAAAAATAGAAGAAAAATAATAAAAATATATAAAATAATAATAAAATAAAATAAAACCAAACCTAAAAAGAAAAATAAATCTAAAACCCTAAAAACAAGTCCGCGTCGGTGGCACCAAAAATTGATGTGATTTGTAGATAGTGGTAAGAAGGTTGTCGTTTCTCGAACTTGTGAAGGATACTTTAGACTTAAATTCTAAAACTAAAATAGAAAAACTCACTAATAATAATAGAAAACACTGAAAAAGTTGTTATCAATATTAAAAGACACTGAGGCTAAGATTCCACAATTTTCCATTTCAAAGTGATTAAATCCAATATTTATGTTTATGCAATTTTCTCGTTTAAATTGATTCTAAAATATTGCAACAAGTAGATTCTCTAAATAACAATTGTAAATCCGAAGCATTGAACATCAAAAATCTAGGTCCAGTATGCTCTATCAAAAGAAATAACAATTGCTTAACAAAAATCAATCAAACAATTTTCGAACAAGGCAAATAATTATATAATAATTGAAAATAAATAGATTAAATAGAATATATCACTTTTTGTTGGAAAAATAGCTTTCTCTATCTCCTCAGCAATGGGGTTTAGCTCCTCATGTTAATCATGATCCCAAAAGATGATTAAAAGGATGAAAAGTAATAACACAACCGATTCGCAACAGTGTGAGTGTGTTATAGAATCTCTGTTACAAAGAAGAATCAGTTTCTAAAGGCATAATGCAATCACTATTGGTAAACAATATATCCTTTATGCTGTTGAATAACGATAGTTTTTTGCGACAAATACTTTTGCGTCTTATGTTCTTCGTGTTCTTGGTATTGGAACAACAGAAATAAAACTTCAACTCATGATTTCAGCTCTCTGTTCTCTTCTAAACCTCCCCAAAGTGTACATCCCCTTCTTTGAACCTCCGAAAAGCTCTTATATACTTCACAGGTCACAAAATCATTGAGTTTTCTTCCCCCACAATCCGCGGGATTTTTTTTCTTTCTTTTCCACGGAAAATATTCCTTTAGGAATTCGTTCTTTCCCTTCTTATTCTTCCCATCACTTATTTATGCAATAAACTCAAATATAACAGGGAAGAAATCCGTAACTTCCATAAACAAATCCACACATACTCGAGATTTCCTTCGTTTCCTATTATTCCATGTTTAACTGAGATGTGAATATATCTTCCCTTTTTTATGATTCAAATACACCTATCAACCCTGTTTGAGTCTAACAGGGTAGTTCCAATCAAACTCCACGTCAAATTTCGACAGAATCCCGTCAAAATCTTGCCCTGAAATTTTCGCAGCAAACCAGCTTGTTTTCCCGCCATATTTTTCTCTTTAAAACGTGAAGAAGAGGCGCCCCTATCCAGAGTAGGGGTGCCGATAGAAACTATCTTGGGGGTGCCTTGGAGGTGCCCCTTATCCAAACTGCGGGTGCCAATATCACTTCCTTCGGGTGCTTTAAACAACTTTTCGAGCCGATTTTTCCAAAAAAGTTTATTGGTCAAAAAAACCTACACACATAAAATACCATAATAAGTACACAAATGAGCCCTAACAATATATAGAATCGAGACAAATTAGACACAAAAATGTGTCTATCAGGTACTCAGCTATTATCTCATCCTCGTCTTTCCTCTTCGAGAATCTATCACGGGTAGTATTCAGCTGATCAAGAGACATGCCATTTATGTATTCCTTAGCCTTCTTCGATGGTTGATCTGTCTTGGCGCGAGATTATGCTGCAGAAATCTTCATCTCTGGAACCTTAGAATCCTCGTCAGAAGATCTGGAGGAATAATCATAATCATAATCACTGCTGGTGGAGGTCACCATCATCTAGAACCAGAAACGCACAATTACAGATATACTACTATCGGATTCACAACAAAAATGGTAATCCTCAACCCTTACCTATTTACAGTTTCACGAACTTAGTGATAACATCGTAAAACTCTGAAAACTCGTTCACTCCTTCAAAACTGCGAAGATGAGCAAAATCTATCATCATTAAAGGTCGAAAGTGACTTTTCACGTAACTATAAACAATTCACATAAACCCTTCATGTGAACATTCCATGATTTTATGCCGCAAACACACAACATAAAATCGTGAAATACAATTTTCAATCTCTAACAATTACTCAAAGTTTGTTATTTGGTTTTTCATAAGAATTAAAAAAAAAACTCACGTGCGTTAAAAAAAAAAATCTTTTTACGGGAGTTAATAATAAAAAAAAACATATTTTTTGCTCAATCGAGCATTCATTTATGAAACGAGGGTATTTTCTATTTTGCAAAAGTCCACATTCCAAATAAAATTTTGAAAGTTCACAAATAGATTTTATCATGACCTACATGTTTTTTCAAAAATTCCCCTAACTCTAAGGATCATTATTTATTACTTTAACTACGAACGAACCTACGTTCCTGTAGTAGCAGGAAATCCCACACTACACCCCTCATAAGAATTCATAATAATCAACACATCTTTGAAAGATTAAGAACAACACTTTTATAAATTGATTCACAGAAATATTACAAGGAATGGAAGAAAAAAAGAATATAATTGCTCTATTTACTTTCTCTCCCCTAATGACTTGCTCAACACTCGAAAAAGATATCTCCCTTCCTTACGCTTATTCAACTCTTTATATAGGGATTTACATAGTGGATGACAACTAATCTGTCCTTTATTTTAGGATCTGACTTGCGACATTCTCGTAAGAGTTATATTGCTAATTTATCAAACACTCTAAACATCACAAAGTCATCACACTTTTCTCATGTTTTTACAATCGTCATCTGTTGCGTCATTCTTCAAATCATTCTGCGACACTCGCAAAGTGTTGTTGGATAAACTTCGTAAATGTGTTCTTCTTGCAATATTCTAATCCTACATCTTGCCTCTTCTCATGCATTCTCTGCGAAGAAGAGAATGCCATGAGAAACTGTTCTTCAAAATGCCGCAGCTGCTCATCTTCTCCTTCTTCATCTTTTCCTACCGACAAGTCTCCGTGAATTAAGCATACTATTTACACGTGTTGAATATTCTCATAATCACCGGCACATTTGGTATTAACCGGTCATTTTCTTTTGTCTATTTAAAGAGAGATCTGAAGGAAAGATAATTTCTTTTTTTTGTTTTGTCTTTGTCTTCTTCATCTTCATACCCTCTGCAAATCTTCATCATCTGTAATTTTATTTTTCTTTATCAAATTCACCTTCATGCTACTGTTCATCTCCGCTTTCATGGAATCTCCAACGTTAGTTTTCCTTATTTTGCTGAAAATGATTTTGTTTTATCGAATTCATCTTGTTTGTTCTTTATATAATTCCCATACTATTTCTGTTTCAGCAAAAACACTTCCAGCACTGAATTTACAGTTCAAAACCCTAATGCTCCCAAAGGATCACATCCCAAGATTCTTGCGAGAAAAAGAAAGTCTGTGAATGACAAGGTAGTAAGAAACATGGATGTTTTTAATAACAATATTGTTGCCTCTGTTTCTTATCTGAGTTGTGATTCGCAGGGTGATGGAGATGCCACTAAACCTAGCAAGATATTTCGCCCACCCAAAGCTGTTGACTTTTATGTTTCCCTTCCTAAACTTATCCTTTCAGCTTCTTGTTCGCAAGAAGATCCTCCACTTCCTATTTGTGAAAATGTCGCAGCAAGCTCAAACCTCGCAATAAGATCAAATCCTTCTATGGATGAAGTTCCCATTGCACAATCTGTTGCAAATGAAACTTTTCCTTCTCCTGTGACTAATACTCCTCAAATTACTCCAACCACAATCTCACCCACTGATCTTCCTCAAACTTCAACTTTAGATGACATCTATTTAACAAAAATTGATGACCATCAACTTTCTGTTATCACTACTACTACTACATCTGAGTCTCTCCCTTTTTCTAAGGAAACTGCGAATGAAGTGAATCTCACCTTCAAGGTTTTATATGATCTCTTAACTGGTGCCAAGAAGTCATCTGTGGACCCTGTCGAATATGGTGTCTGCGAAATTTTAAGTAGATATCTTAGTTCTGATAGGACAGCTTCGCAAACACTCTTAGAGAAGGAATTTGAAGTTTTGAAGGAGAATCTTCGTCTTGAACAACAGAAGTATCAGAATTCTTCTTTGGACTGTGAACTTCTTCACAGGAAAAATAATGAATTAAAAGGTATAAATTTCTTATCTCCGTTTTTAGCTTTCCTCTTAACAAATCTGTTCTTTCCATATTGTTCATTCTTAAATTCTTTTTTCGCTTGTTAAGCTTTAAACCATAAACGAATAATGGGGAGATTTCAGTCTGAATCTGACGCTGAAGAAATTCGCGTCGATAGAGATAGTTGGATGGATCAGTATAACCGATTAGATAATCTTCACACATATTCTTTTGATCAAATAGATAATCTTACCAAACAAAATACTCAATTAGTTCAGGAGAAAAACTCATTAAGTAGCGAAATATCTCGCCTCTCTTATTCTTTGACTAAGGATGACCTTCAGATGGAAACTTTATCAGATAAAAACAGAACTCTATCTCAGGAGAAGCGAAATCTATCAAATATGGTGGCGATTTCTTCGCAGAAACTAATTGTTCTCCAAAAAGTGTGTGATAGTCAAGAACAATCTCTTCGCTCGTTGAAAAATGAACTTAAAGAAGTAACTGAATCATCTATTACTGAGAAAATTCACTCATGCAGGGTAGGATAATTTTAAGTGTGAAAGCAAATGAACTTCAAGAACAGTACTCCAAATTAAAAGAATCGTATTCTCTCCTTGCGAAGGAAAACACTTTTCTCATTTCTAAAGAAAAGAATTTAAAATCTCGTCTAAAAGGTCTAGTTGGAGATAAATTTGATGATACCATGAGTCATTAGGAGAATACTTGCTAGGAACTAATTCAAAATCTAATATCTCAAAAAGAAGGTAGTCATTTTGACTGCCTCAAACATCTTTCTTTTGTTATATTTCTTCGCAATATTTCCCTTGCGGGGTATTCGACTGAATAATTTTTTATTTTTCGCAGAATCTGAAAGAAAGCTTCAATCTTCCATTACTTTCTTGGATTCTAAACTTGCGAAGCTTCGTAAAGAAAATGGATTACTCATTGCTCACCTTGCCCGCTCTCGCGATCAAGCAGAAAGAAAGTATGACTATCTTGAATATTTCAAAGATATGGAGATTAGGAACCGTGAAAGATCTTTCCTTCGCTAGGCTCATCTCAGTGCTGAAGTTCTTGTGAATGAGGTTGTGTTGTCCAAATTTTTTTCTCCTGTATCACTCAAACCTTTGGAAGTAGATGAAGATGAAATTCCTCGGGCTATTGATAGTGATCTTGATTATGAAGATGAAGATAATATTTCCCAAGAAGATGTAGAATAATAAGAAGAAGAACAAAAAGAAGAAGAAAAAGAAAAAGAAAAAGAAAAAGAAAAAGAAAAAGAAAAAGAAAAAGAAGTCCCTAACAAATAAGGAGACGTTGGTGATGAGACAAATAAAGAAGAAACCAGAGTCGACCAAGATAAGGAAAACACTGGAAAAGATGATAAAGTCGGTGGAGATGATAAGGTTGGCGAAAATGATAAAGTTGGTGAAGAAGATTGTAGTTGCAGTAATTCATACACTACACCCCTCACAAGAATTCATAATAATCAACACATATTTGAAGATTAAGAACAACAATTTTATTGATTAATTCTCAGAAATGTTACAGGAAATGGAAGAAATCAAGAATACAACTTCTCACAAGAACTTTCTCTCTCCTCAAAAATTTCTCAACACTCTCAAAATTGATCTCCCTTTTTCCGGGTCTAATAGTTCTCTTTATATAGGGTAGTTACATAGTGGATGACAGATAAGCTATCCTTTAATTTCGGATCTGACTCGCGATATTCTCACAGCAGTTGTAATGCTTTTTCTCGCAGATGTCGTAATCTTTGAAGGATCATCATGCTCTTCCCGTGTTTCTGCTACCGTCATCCGTTACGTCATTCTTTGAGTTAATCTGCGACGCTCGCAGAATATTGTGGAAGAGCTCGCATAAATGTTGTAAATTTCGTAAGAGCACTGCTGTAGCGATATTCTGATCCTACATCTTTCCTCTTCTCGTGTCTTTTCTACGAAGGGGAAAAGATCATGAGAATTGAATTCTTTTAAAATGCCGCATCTGTTCATCTTTTCACATTCTTCTCTTCTGACACGTTTCTGCATTTTTCGCCATATTTATTACACGTATCTTTTCTTCCACTAAATTTATGACACGTCCTTCTCAACCGCTGCGCTTCAACCGTTCACGTCTTTTCTTCGCATTTAATGCATTTATTCTCTAGAGAATTCTTACCTTATATATATATATATCTTGTTCATTCTTCTCTTTTCTTCTTTTTACTTTCTCTTTCTTTCTACGCAGCTTTACTTTTCTTATGCAACTTCTACATCTGCTGCTGTTGTAATTTTTCTCTTATTCCTTTGATCTTCTAAGAATGCCTCCAGCAGTTCGTAAAAAATGCCAACGACAGGTCGTAAAAATCTAATTGCCTTTGAAAAACAGCAAAAAAAGCTTCAAGATAGAGGCTTTACTTTATCAACCATTCCTGATCAAAACCCTAGGGATAAGCTCTCTATTAAATTATTTTTTGATATTTCGTGTAGTCGCGAGAAGATCATAGTCTCATTAGGTCAACTTGAAGCTGTCCTTCCCATTCCTATTTACGACCCTGAACTTCCTTTATTCTACGAAATACTTTCTCATGCGAATTTCTCGCGAGCTATATATCAGTTGAGTGGAGACTGTATTCGTTTGTTGATTGAGTACGCTACTCGCGGCACTAGTAAAGAATCTCCTTACCCTCTTGAAGCTAAGAATCCTAAATTTGCTGCAATACCAATTATTCCTGCGAAGTATACTATAGAAAATTTCTTCGCGAATTATGAAGTTATCCCCATGAGGAAGGATAGCACTTGTTGGGGTGTCCTCTTACAAAATAAGGATTACGTTGCTGAAGATAAAGTTCTCATGTTGGATATTGACTGGAATCTGGGTAACAATCAAGGTCCGCGCCACTCTAGTGATGACAAATGGTGTATTTTCCCATTATTTCTAGAGGGTCCATACATCTCTGGTTCTTATGCTTTACCTGCGAGCCTCACTGAGTACCAACCATGGGTGTTTAATTGGCCTGAAAGAAATACAGAGGTATGTTCTCGAATTTTTTGCTTAAATTATCTTTATTATTTTTCTCATACTTTCATATATACTCTCGCTGATTGCTCCAATTTTACCAGATCAAAAGGCTGAAAGCTAGCTACAACAAGTTAGGGAAGCCCAGTACTCTATTAGCTCTCAGATCACTCACAGATGAAGTAAGAAATATTCCTTTACGATTCTTAACAATATATTGTTGCCTCTATTTCTTATATTTATCTGTGTTTGAAGGTTATTGAAGAAATTGAACCTGCTAAGCCTGCAAAAACTAAGGGGAAAGGCAGAGGTGCTTCTCTCGAGGAGAAATCTGATGCTTCTCGCAAGGAGAAATCTGGTGCTCCTCTTTCAAAGAAAAGAAAAGTCCAATCCTCTCCTCCTTCAACTTTTTAGTCTAGCGAGAGTTCTAGCGATGATAACAATGATGATGGTGGTGATGTTGATATTACTTCTGCGAAGGAATCCTCCCAACCTGAGTCTTCTATGTCTCAGCTGTCCAGCATATTTTATGATACCATGCTAGGGATTGGCGATACTTCTCTTGCTGAAGCTTTTAAATCTATGGCAACTATCTATGATGCCCCTCTCTTGGAAAATAATGAATCTCTTCGCGGGGTTTCAAGATTTATATCTCCAAGTTTCTTACATTCACTTAGCGCTCTGGTATGTTCTCATTTTTTCGCCACATTTTTGTATTCTCATTTCCTCGCCATGTTTTAATTTATATTTGCCTTGAAAATTTTTGCTTTCCTTCGAAGGATGGAAGAGCTTCTTTTGTTGTTGCGTCGGACCTGGAGAGGAGATGTGCAATTTTTGAAAAGAAGAATGCTGTTCTTCATGGGAAAAATGAAAAATTGGAATCTGAATCTGCTAATCTTCGCAAAAAGGATGGAGAACTGGAAGTTGAAGTTGCTGAACTTCGAAATAAAAATAAACATCTAGAAATCGATGCTTCAAATGACAAGCAAAAGATATCCGATCTTGAAAAAGCTAACCAGCAACTCTATGGTATGAATTCTTCCCTTTTTCTCTTAATTCTTTTATCCTATTTTAGCTTATTCAAGCAACCATTTTTGCAGATGTTTATGGTCTTACTGATGAGGCTACATTCCTCCGCTCTTTTCCGAACTTGTAGATGAGGATACCCTTCTTGATCGCCTTAATAATTCTTTAAGTAGCCTTTCAGATGATCAAATTAGATCTTTTTCTATAGATGAACTTAGATCCAAATTTCTTCTCTTAAAAATTGAACATAGATTCAACTTGGGTTTAACCAATAAGTTTAAGCGCTTTTATATTGATTCAAAAGAGGAAACTAATACATTAAGAACCAAGTACAGTGACCTTATTGACTAAAAAAACCTCATTGCTATAAACGGTGCTCAAGCTTTAGAAGATTTCCATAAAACTCTTCTCGATATTTGATCGCTGTCGTATGCGTCAAAAATAATTACACTTTCTTACTACTCAAAATATAAATTTAGCAAGGGCAAGAAAGGATCGATCCCACAGAGAGGTCTAGGTTGTCAATATGTTTTGGTTTCCTATATTAAACACCGGGGGTTTTCTGATTTTTGTATAGTAAAAGTAAAATAAAAGCAAATAAAAGAAAAGTAAACAAATAAATCAAGGATGTGAAAATATTGGTTGCAGATTTCATCTTCAATTGTAAACAAGTTTTTGAATATATGAATAGAATTCGTATTTAATCTCTCTATCATCAAAATCCCTAGAATACCTTATTGCAAGAATACTCCGTAAATTTCCAAAGTCACCAACACACATATTAGAGCTGCGTATGTGAATTCTACCTAAAGAATAACCTAACGCCTTGCTCTAATCAAGTTCAATTCTTAGGAGCATTAAATTCCAGAAATAGGCTAATCAATGCAACTATCACACATTGCGCATGACAATTCGGACAAAGGTCAACTTCTACATATGATTACAAGGATGTATCACTACAAACTATAATCATATCATGCTACTCGTATTCAAGGTCATCGCTCGATGAAAACCCTAAAATATATATAGATATGGATGTATGTTCAATCAATTCTAGACTCCACCAAACAAACATTCAATCATATTGCAATACATCAATCATGTAATTATTATAACCCATCAGAAATCAAACAATAATATTGAGAGAAAACTATTTCATAAAATCCATAACTTGGTTTTCAAAATCCAACTACATCTTGAACCAATAATAAAATCAAGTACTCATGTTAAAGGAGTTCATCATAGAAACTAAAGAAGAAAACTATCATGAAACCCTAGCACAAAAGTAGAAGAAGATATATGATATTTTTGCCTAGGCTTCCCTATATATGGAGTTTTGTAACCTCCTCTTTAAGAAAACTAGGAAACCTAGTAAAAATAGGGAAGTGCACCTCCTCTTGAATTGTGTCCCGTGCATCAAACCCCGTGCAAAATAACTTGCCAAACTCTGGCCAACTCACGGCCAAAGCTGAAACATCCTTCACGTCCAAGGCTTGAAAGAGACGCACCCTTAAATAGCCTATTGGGCCACGCAGCTAGACAGAAGCCTAGACCATTATCATCATTATGTCTACTCAGTCTGTACACCAATGAAGCCCGTTTATCCCTGAGTATGCTATGCTCGGTCAATATCATGTCCAACTATGCCACGGATTTCTTCTCGTTCACTCCATTTTGCTCGAGCTTGTCTTGTTCTCTCCATCACATGCTTCTCGAGCCTGTCTCCCTGACTTCACTGTCTCTCGAGCTCCAAAATCTTCTCAGTCAACTGCCATATGTGGACTAAAACCCGACCTGTTGATCTCTAAACATCGAGCTCTCTATCCATGCTTTGCCTCAGAAACCAGCAACTCGAGTTGTTCTTACTCGTCGAGCTCACCATATCTATCGTATCCCTTCGTCAACAGCAACAACTATATGTCCTTCCAACTTGTTCGAGTTCTCTCTGGCCATCTTTGACAACAACCTCCAGACTCGAGCTACAGCAATTCGATCATCTTCGTTTACCGTTAACCTCAACAGATCAAGTCCATTGTAATGCCCTAAATAGATATCGACTCTGTAACTCCATCGTCCTTTGTGGCTCAACGACATCCAACTATAGTGGCAGCAACCACCGATGCATCAACACTTCCGTCAATATTCAGCCAGGCTGAACTCGTCCTCCGTCAGTCATCTCCTGCCGTCGACCATGACTCCCAAAAGCACCATCTTCTCTGACTTTCAGCATCATTCAATCCTCGAGCTCACTCTGTCCTTGAACTATATCGATCCGCTCTCTGTCAGTTAATTCATCTCGAGCTGCAGCATCATTCTAACGTCTCAAGCTTCCTATCCAGTTCCCCTTGAGCTCTAAAAACTTTTGCCATCGCCAGTAATGCTAGCAAACTGCCAAGGTTTACGAGCTTAGCTCCTTTAGCTATATTTTGAGTTACAACGTTGAACTTCTCAGCTCTCAGCACAAAGCCTTCAAAGACTCATTCCATTTCTTAGTGTCGTCCTTCTCCTACAGTGACTGCAGCTCCCACTTCACAGCCACTGTCCTTTTTATTGCTCTAACTTGATAACACCACTGCCAGCGAAATATATCACCAGCCAACCATCATGCTCGTCCCTGTACTTCTGACCTGACGTCCAGCATCATCGACGAACGTTAGAAGCCAACCACAAACCACCCGTTCAGCTCCATCAGCGATTGCCAAGCAGTGGTAATAACACCGTCTCATCTCTTGTTCTCATCCTGAGCATTGCTTCACCTGCCAAAGCACACCTACAGCACTCCTCAGTTTCAACGTCGACAACAGCAGCTCACAGCTTAATTCTCAGCTAACAGTTCACGAGCTCTTCCCTGTCTAGGTCTTTTATCTCCTTTAAAAATCAGCACCAACATGTCTTTGACATCCTGAACTAACCCCAGCAGGTGTAGTAGGAAATTAAGCCCATCACCTGTAAACCCATAACTCCATTTTCTACTCCTGCATTAAAGCACGCCAACACTCCCTGGCTGGTTGTACTCTATCCCATTTTATCGAGCCCAAACACCAACATGAGAAACAGCAGCACCACTGCCTTATCCTTGACCCAATAGACCGCAACTCGACTACCAACGGACCTTGGCTAGAACTGACCTAATTCTTTCTCAACATGGGCTTTGTAAGCCCAAAATATAACTCAAGCCCATCATCTGTAACTGGGCTGCTGCCTGCTCCCATGAGCTTGAACCGTGCATACCGATGCCATCCATTTCAGTGCCTCTTTCCTTCTTTCTTGTCACATGACTCCAAAATACCTACAAAACGCAAACAAAGCGTAATATACAAAAAATACAAGAGAAATAACTAAGAAAAGCATACGAAATTGATACTCAAAAGATGTAATTTAGGCTCCTATAAAATTCCCCCACACTTCATCTTTGCTAGTCCTCGAGCAAATAAAACAAACTAAAATATACATACAACTCCGTGTCGTCGAGGCTACGGTCACTTTTAGCATAAATAACAATCCTTTAAACCCCTAGGTGTCCCTAGTGGACGAGTTATAGTCTCGTGAAGGTTTACTAGAGATATACCTACAAAACCTATATTTCCAACTCCGTCTATTTGTGACAAATCAATGAACGAATCCAAAATGACTAAAGGAGGAGGTACCTTGCAAATTCAATTCATATATTAGTAAATAAACTCTAATTAGATAGTCGAACAAGCCACAATACTCGGAAACTAACAAACCACAATCACAATGAAAAGATTAAGAAGATGGAAATAGATGTAGATGTTGGCGAATATTCACAAGTGATCGATGTTTCCCATATATGTCTGAAGGTCACTGCCAAGATGAACCTATGCATCCTATTGGATTGAGCTACTGGTTTGAATTCTACATCAACTCACTGGCATATACAAGGGAACCAGGAGTGACTTTATTCAACCAATATAATACTTTTTTTTCTTTACTTTTTTCTTTTCACTTTTTTTTTCTTTTTTTTCTTTTTTTCTTATAGACATCATGATTGGATCAAACTGGATCCAAGCGCATGCTTCTTGTCAGCAAGTACATGATAGTTTCCTTGGATCCTGCATTCCACGCTTGTTTAGGCGACGGAGACAGGGACAACGTTTCACATATACTGCTATTCCCAAGTGTCATTTTATTCCGTTTTGGTATAATTGGTCGGTCTTTTTTTTTTTCTTCTTGTTTTTTTTCTTTTTCTTGCAACTCAATCACTCTATTTCATCCTAGCAGCAATAACAACTCGATGTTTAGTGACCCACCGAAACACTTAGAGAACAATAGATAAATATGGAAAAATAAAAATAGAATGTGATATGGTGATATTCCGAGATATGGTAACAACTATCATGTTATTTATGATTTCTGAGCTATGTTCGTCCCTTTTAGTTAATCGGTTCCTCAACTCCTGCATTCAAAATGGTTCCATCCACTAATGGTGTCATCCTAAAGGCACAAGTTTCTAGATTCCGGAGTTCAAAAAGCACAAATTTTTTCTTGGTTTTTTCTAGTTTTCTAAAAATTTTTTTTTTTTTAAAAGCATAAAACAAACTATACAAACATATAAATGCTCCCCCACACTTAAACTGCACATTGTCCTCAATGTGTAAAACCGAAAGTTCTGAATTCTGACGTAACAGCAGATAAAACGCAAAACCTGTGCAAATGGGTAAGGAATTTGGAAAAACTCCATTTCACAAAAGTTGTTCACCTATGTGTTTTATATACAGTGTCAAAATTTCACAGTGTTTTGATAAACGGTCTGACAGTTATGGTCTCTGGACTGAACTACGCGCAGTCTGAAATTTTCTGACGAAAAGGTATTCATCATAATTCTCTTCTAAGATAGATTATGGACTTAATAAAATTAAACATGGGGATGAAAATATGATATGAAAACAATAAAAAATAAATAAATGAAACAAAAATAAAATAAAAAGCAAAAGGATAAAGATAAGAGATACAAAACCGGTGGGTTGCCTCCCACTAAGCGCTTGTTTTAAAGTCGACGGCCCGACTTAGCTTCTTGAAAGATTCATTCCCCAAATATTAGCAATCTGAAAATTTGGGGATCCACCCATAGCACCTGTTTTTCAAACAATAGCTCCATACAAATATTAGTAATATAAAATAGAAACGAAGCTATGAACCAATAAAAGCTTCCCCCACACTTGGAAGTGCATAAAGAATATAGGAGTCGGGTACTTCCATGGTTTCTTGTTCACAAACCTGCATAGTATGAGAATCAAGTTTCTCTAATGGAGGAAATCGAGAAACAAAGTCATTCAACAATGTTCTCGAAGCACATATATTCAAACCAATAAGAGGTAAAGGAGAAGAAACAATATGCAAAGGGTTAGACAAACCTCACACAATCTCTTGTAGCACGGAATCCTCTTCATCCTTGAAAAATTCAAGTGAACTATTCACCTCTTGTATATCATGGTCCTCTATCAAACCTTGCAACCATTCTTCGTCCGTTTCTGCCTTAACCGAAGTCTCGACATAAACAACATCATTACAAACATTCACAAGTTCAATTGGGTCTTCCATAATATTGGTCATAACGGTCACATTCTCAACATACTCCTCTTCATTAGACTCAAACCATGTTGCAAAATCTTGTAAAACACTAGTTTCATCATACTCATGTACCTTTTGAATAGGTGCTTGATCATTATAAAGATCAAGAGTTGAGTCAACTACACTAACGTCATCAAATATCTCCAAAGGTTGGTCCTTTTCAACACAATCATCATCGTCTTCATCTTCAGACTCACCATAATCAGAATCGTCGTCGGTTTCCCAACCTTTATCATGACGTCTTTTAAGTTCCATATGAATGGTCCTACTAATTTCATCGACAAGCTCTTCCGAGTATCCATCGTCTTCCAACTTGTATAATTTCTGCGCAAGTTTCCGGACGTTCACACGCTTACCACTATTAGCTACAATATGTTCTCTTTCCCATGACTCTCCCCTTTGAATGGGTGAATGATCATAACTACGATCTGGAGTCGGGTAAGAAGGAATATTCCAGAAATTGGTTTGTGCGACGTTCTCTCTATTACGGTCAAGTTGGTCTAGCCTTTGTTGCATATCTTGCAATTCGTTCATAATCTTCATACAACTCGAATAAAGCCAATTAGAAGTAGAATTATCCCACCTAGGTGCTTGACTTACATACCCACTACAAGGTTGTTGTTGGTATGTATGAAAATCACCATAAGGTTCTCTAGGATATGCATCATAGCCAATAAATTGGTTTTGATTGCATTCCATAGATTGTGGGTAATTGTCATAGTGTTGAGGAGGGTGAAAGCCGTATCCATTGTTCCAATATGATCCTTCCATAGAATTGGTACCTGAAATACGATTCCCAAACCAAGGTTAAAAACCAGAAAATAAGAAAAACAAAAATAAGAAACAAAACTAAAAACAAAAATAAGAAACCAAAAACAAGTGACAACCGTTGCCTCCCCGGCAACGGCGCCAAAATTTGATCGTTGTCGTATGCGTCAAAAATAATTACACTTTCTTACTACTCAAAATATAAATATAGCAAGGGCAAGAAAGGATCGATCCCACAGAGAGGTCTAGGTTGTCAATATGTTTTGGTTTCCTATATTAAACACCGGGGGTTTTCTGATTTTTGTATAGTAAAAGTAAAATAAAAGCAAATAAAAGAAAAGTAAACAAATAAATCAAGGATGTGAAAATATTGGTTGCAGATTTCATATTCCATTGTAAACAAGTTTTTGAATATATGAATAGAATTCGTATTTAATCTCTCTATCATCAAAAGCCCTAGAATACCTTATTGCAAGAATACTCCGTAAATTTCCAAAGTCACCAACACACACATTAGAGCTGCGTATGTGAATTCTACCTAAAGAATAACCTAACGCCTTGCGCTAATCAAGTTCAATTCCTAGGAGCATTAAATTCCAGAAATAGGCTAATCAATGCAACTATCACACATTGCGCATGACAATTCGGACAAAGGTCAACTTCTACATATGATTACAAGGATGTATCACTACAAACTATAATCATATCATGCTACTCGTATTCAAGGTCATCGCTCGATGAAAACCCTAAAATAGCTATAGATATGGATGTATGTTCAATCAATTCTAGACTCAACCAAACAAACATTCAATCATATTGCAATACATCAATCATGCAATTATTATAACCCAGCAGAAATCAAACAATAATATTGAGAGAAAACTATTTCATAAAATCCATAACTTGGTTTTCAAAATCCAACTACATCTTGAACCAATAATAAAATCAAGTACTCATGTTAAAGGAGTTCATCATAGAAAGTAAAGAAGAAAACTATCATGAAACCCTAGCACAAAAGTAGAAGAAGATATATGATATTTTTGCATAGGCTTCCCTATATATGAGTTTTGTAACCTCCTCTTTAAGAAAACTAGGAAACCTAGTAAAAATAGGGAAGTGCACCTCCTCTTGAATTGTGTCCCGTGCATCAAACCCCGTGCAAAATAACTTGCCAAACTCTGGCCAACTCACGGCCAAAGTTGAAACATCCTTCACGTCCAAGGCTTGAAAGAGACGCACCCTTAAATAGCCTATTGGGCCACGCAGCTAGACAGAAGCCTAGACCATTATCATCATTATGTCTACTCAGCCCGTACACCAATGAAGCCCGTTTATCCCTGAGTATGCTATGCTCGGTCAATATCATGTCCAACTATGCCACGGATTTCTTCTCGTTTACTCCATTTTTCTCGAGCTTGTCTTGTTCTCTCCATCACATGCTTCTCGAGCCTGTCTCCCTGACTTCACTGTCTCTCGAGCTCCAAAAGCTTCTCAGTCAACTGCCATATGTGGACTAAAACCCGACCTGTTGATCTCTAAACATCGAGCTCTCCATCCATGCTTTGCCTCAGAAACCAGCAACTCGAGTTGTTCTTACTCGTCGAGCTCACCATATCCATCGTATCCCTTCGTCAACAGCAACAACTATACGTCCATCCAACTTGTTCGAGTTCTCTCTGGCCATCTTTGACAACAACCTCCAGACTCGAGCTACAACAATTCGATCATCTTCGTTTACCGTTAACCTCAACAGATCAAGTCCATTGCAATGCCCTAAATAGCTATCGACTCTGTAACTCCATCGTCCTTTGTAGCTCAACGACATCCAACTATAGTGGCAGCAACCACCGATGCATCAACACTTCCGTCAATATTTAGCTGTAGCTGAACTCGTCATCCCGTCAGTCATCTCACTGCCGTCGACCACAGCTCCCAACAACACCATCTTCTCTGAATTTCAGCATCATTCAATCATCAAGCTCACTCTGTCCTTGAACTATATCGATCCGCTCTCTGTCAGTTAATTCATCTCGAGCCGCAGCATCATTCTAACGTCTCAAGCTTCCTATCCAGTTCCCCTTGAGCTCTAAAAACTTTTGCCATCGCCAGTAATGCTAGCAAACTGCCAACGTTTACGAGCTTAGCTCCTTTAGCTCCATTTCGAGTTACAACGTTGAAATTCTCAGCTCTCAGCACAAAGCCTTCAAAGACTCATTCCATTTCTTAGTGTGGTCCTTCTCCTACAGTGACTGCAGCTCCCACTTCACAGCCACTGTCCTTGTTATTGCTATAACTTTATAACACCACTGCCAGCGAAATATATCACCAGCCAACCATCATGCTCGTCCCTTTACTTCTGCCCTGACGTCCAGCATCATCGACGAACGTTAGAAGCCAACCATAAACCACCAGTTCAGCTCCATCAGCGATTTCCAAGCAGTGGTAATAACACCGTCTCATCTCTTGTTCTCATCCTGAGCATTGCTTCACCTGCCAAAGCACACCTACAGCACTCCTCAGTTTCAACGTCGACAACAGCAGCTCACAACTTAATTCTCAGCCAACAGTTCACGAGCTCTTCCCTGTCTAGGTCTTTTATCTCCTTTAAAACTCAGCACCAACATGTCTTTGACATCCTGAACTAAGCCCAGCAGGTGTAGTAGGAAATTAAGCCCATCACCTGTAAACCCATAACTCCATTTTCTACTCCTGCATTAAAGCACGCCAACACTCCCTGGATGGTTGTACTCTATCCCATTTTATCGAGCCCAAACACCAACATGAGCAACAGCAGCACCACTGCCTTATCCTTGACCCAATAGACCGAAACTCGACTACCACCGGACCTTGGCTAGAACTGACCTAATTCTTTCTCAACATGGGCTTTGTAAGCCCAAAATATAACTCAAGCCCATCATCTGTAACTGGGCTGCTGCCTGCTCCCATGAGCTTGAACCGTGCATACCGATGCCATCCATTTCAGCGCCTCTTTCCTTCTTTCTTGTCACATGACTCCAAAATACCTACAAAACGCAAACAAAGCGTAATATACAAAAAATACAAGAGAAATAACTAAGAAAAGCATACGAAATTGATACTCAAAAGATGTAATTTAGGCTCCTATCAATATTCAAATTGAAAGGGACATACTTATCTGCGAGAATAATGCTCTTGTGAAGAAGGAAAATCAAGTTCTCTCCCATCTTCTCATTAGTAATGATAATGAGTTTGCCTGGGATGCACAGATTCTTGATAACGGCAGAAATAATTTAGATGTAGATGTTAGTCTTCAAGCTGATCATTCTGCCTTGATTAAGGGTATGATCTTTGAAAGAGAAGGTGGTTATTCTTGTTTTTACACTAATCCATCTTTTAACTGATTCTCCACTATTTTATTAATATGTTGCCATTTGTTCGCAGCATCTGAAGAAAATTTTCGCCAAAGATTTGGAGAATTGGAAGAAGAGAAAGGGCAACTCGCAAAACTTCTGTCTTCTCGCAACGAGAAATGCTCCAAATTCAAAAAGTAACTTCAGATTACTCTGGCGAATTTTAGCAATACTCTTTTTGGTGTTCGCGATGATTCTATTAAAATGGTCTGTGATGATCATAAAATTCCCCATTCTGCATATCCTTATCTTGCGAATGAAATTCCAGAGAATGTCCCTAATCTTATCATCTCTGATAGCGAAGCTGAAGAAGATGAAGAACATAATAAAGATGAAGATGAAGATGAAGTGAGGGACTCTGGTGAAGATAATGAAGGATCTAAATAGATTTATCTTCTCTTTAAATCTCTTTGTAATATCTGTACATTCATCTCTTTCTACTTGTAGTACATTGCTGCGAATTTCTCCAGCTTCTAAGGTTCCTTGATATTATAGATTACTTTTGTTTCTATCTGCATACATTAGAAAATAATTCCTTTTTGCAATATGGTTAATCAATATGCTTATTAATTTTCAACTATCTGCGTAAATATGTCATATAAAGATGAATAATAATTTTATCATTCTGTTCATTCCCATACTTGCCTCTGTTATTCATCTGCAATATGAAAAATTGAACAGATTAATTTTGAATAAGATCTGTTTGTTAATTTTTTCCTCAATCTCTGTGTAAATATCGCAAGTCATATCTGCATAATCTCATGATTTCTGTGTAACTTTCGCAGTCATTTAATCTTGATCTCTTGTGGTCTTATTTTTCCTTCCTAGTTAAAGGTCTTATTTAGCCACGTTTTGTGTTGGATACAAAATCGCAGGACGTCCTTACACTCGCATGTAAAGACCCATTGATCTTGCCTTATCCGCGCGTTGTCAATTTCTCTTGCGACAATATGATAGGCCTAAGTTTTCTTGCGAAGACAAAGCCCCATGACATTTCCGTCCTGCGATTGTCTTTACACTTTCATGTAAAAACCCATTGATCTCATCTTATCTTTTTCTCATGGCTTTTTGCCTCTGTATAATTGTTGCACAAATATAATAAGCCTAAATATTCTTGCGAATATAAGGCCTCATGACATTTGCGTCTTAAGACAGTTATCAGCTCCCTAATGGAGGATGCCGCCCTTATCTTCCCCATGGTTTCCCCTTCAAGGAGGTATACATTGGCCATACAAAACTAGCTCCTCCCATAGAGTCTTAACAACAACCAGTTTTTTTCGCAGCCTCTTATCCTTTTTTCCTATATGGCTTATAGTTACCAGACTGCACCCTAGGTAGGGTTTTCTTCGGGCCGAGTGCATCATAGCCAAGACTTTCCAAGAATTTCCAGGGTAGTTTCATACGCCCCGGGAACCCTTGGCTCAACCGTGTACCTCGGTGCCTTGATCATACTTTGCACTCCTTAGAAGAGACCCTCGGTCGTCCAACTGTTAATATATATATATATAGTTGGAAATCCAAGGTACCTCTCCTGGATAGGATTTCATGGGCCCCAAATCACCATGACTCAGGTTCCAACAGCGGTATAACCTTATCCCTGAGCCATGCAAAGAGATACCCCCTTATATGACGCACTTTAGGTCTTACATTTGCCTCTTGCAAAATTTTATCTGCGAACTAGGGTGTACGCCATAAAGGTTCATCCCATTCTATTATGTCTCTGCGAAATTTTATTCGCGTTTCTGCGAAATTTTCACGTTTCTTTGATCTTTTCTTTTTTCATTTCAGCTCTTGTACAATTCTTCAGTTTCATATTTTTCATTGAATCAAAGAATTATTTTTGTAACACTTTCTTCAACAAATTATCCATACATCTCTTATGTTTTACGATTTAGAAATTTTACCTTTTCTACTTACTATTTTCTGCTTCTGCTTTTTTGTTTCGCTTTGCTACATTTTCCCCATCTGCGAGACACTCACCATCTATTGGTTTCAGCATATGTTGACTTCACAGCATTCCTTCTTCACACCGTTCTATTGTATCAACCATCAGCTTTTCACTGCTTTGCTTTTGTTTGATGTTATATTTCCAATCTCTGTTCTTCGCAGCTCTTTCTTCGCAAGATTCCATATCAATTTCATAACACTTTTTTCCATCAATCCAATCTCCCTTTATAACTCCAACACCGCTGGGATGAGGAAATCTAATGCACTGGTGGAAGGTTGAAGCTACACCTAGAATCCCATGCATCCAAGGTCGTCCAATCAAGGCATTGTAAGGGGATTTAACATCGACAACACAAAATAGAATTTTAGAAGATATCCCCTTTAATGGAATTCTCATTGTAATCTCCCCTTTGGGCTTATTGGCAGTACCATTGAAACCATAGATCTTATAAGTTGATGGTATTAGATCCTCGTCTCTTCCTCCCATGGTTTTGTAAGTATGAAAAAATAAGATATCCACCGAGCTTCCCATGTCAATTAAAACTCTGGTAATAGCCCAAGAATCTTCAGCTTCACCATCCTCATTTTCTTCATCTTCTTCTTCCATTTGTTTTGGATTTATTTCTAATCTTACCACTAGTGGGTTGTCATGCATTTCGCCAGGCTCAGGTACTTCTTGTGCAGTGAAAGAAATTGTCTGCTTTTGCCACTCTTCTAATGGCGAAGCTTTCGCAATATTCATTATTTCTCTCCCATCAGCATCTCTCGCGAAAACTCTTCTTAGAACATTGTCATGAAAATCTTCTATAGTTTTGTATAAATGTATGATGATGGAGTTACAGAATAGATTCTTTGCTTTTGCCCCAACTTCTATCACACATGTTTCTCTTCCCTTTGCTGTATTCACTCTTCGAATTTCTGGTGATGGCTGTAGTTGCTGAGACTGTGGATGTCCTATTAGAAAATGGTTTAATTTTCCCTGATCTATCATCCTCAAGATGATTCTTTTTTACATTCCTGCATTCATTTATTGAGTGGCCATGAAATTGATGATAAGGGAAAAATTCTTGACTTCGATTATTTGGGTGTGGCTCTTTTCCCATATTCCAGGGTACGGGTATGTATTCCATCTAAATTATAGCCACCCAAATTTTCTCTATGATAGCATTTAAAGGTGACATATTAATTTCTTCCCATATTATCTTCTGACTTCCTTTCCCTCTGTAATAATTTTGTCTTTGACCACCATAAGTCTCTTGCGGCTGATCAAGCCTTGGAATCTTATTATTTCCACTTCGACTAATGAATTTTCTTTCCCTTTCGAACTCTTCTTGATCTCTGCTTCCCATAGCTACTAATTTCTATGGATCATCATTCATACTCTTATCTTGCTTCACCTGCGAAGTGCTCACTACTGTATTTATTAATCTGGGAAGTAGAATTGCGTTTGATGCACATGAACTGGTGTTCTCAATTGGATATGGATCCATCTCGTTTTGTTTCTCCTCCAATGAAATGTATTCTTCTTGTAACTCTCGCAGCTCCGTCATGGTGATTGTATTTTTGATTCTAAAAATTTGTATATACAGCAGATTGGTTGTGAACATAGCATTAATGAAAGATAAAATGAGGTATCTCTCATCCACTCTTCCTGCCATCTCACTACACATTGTCTTCCATCTTATGGTTAGATGTTTCAAACTCTCGCCAACCCTCTGTTTTAACCCAAATACATCTTCAATGCTAGGTCGTGAAGAATTTTTACTTATATATGCTCCCAAAAATGTAGTTTGCAAATGATTGAAAGAAGTTATAGTGTTCTTAGGTAAATCTTCGAACCATTTTAGTGCCTCGCCTGTTAAGCTGGATGCGAAATATTTACATAATACATCATCATGGTTTTCCCGTTGTAGCATACACCTAACATAAGCTTTGACATGTTGAATAGCACATGTAGTTCCATCAAAGATACTGGTTAACGTTGGAAAATTGCACTTTGGGGGTATTCCTCCTAATTGTACTTCTTAGGTGAATGGAGTTTTCACAGCTTCTTCAATGGCCTCATCAAGTTGCCTTCTGCCTCCCTCTCTTCTGTTATTTTAACATTCCCCTCATTTCTGCTAACTCTCTTAAGATCTATTTATTCCCAGCTGAATTTTGCTCCATTGGTCTTTTCAGTGCAGCTTCCCTTCTTCTGCGCTCATGTCTTTCTTGCCTTGCGAGATTTTGTGCTTCTTCTTCATCATCTTCATTATGCCTTCTCCTGTGATTTTCTTCTTCACCTCCTTCATGAATTCGCAAATGATTATGCCTTTCATTTTCTCTTCTGTGATTTTCTTCATTTCTCATCGTTTCTCTTCGCTATCTTTCTATTCTTCTTTGTATTCTATCATATTCCTCATTGATATTATCATTGTTGCTATTTCTTATGCGTCTTATTTCTCGATTGTCATGATTGTTCTGACATATTACTTCTTGAAGCTCTTGTTCTTCCACTTCTGCTCTCAATCTTTCTCTTTCGCAAGCTAGACGTGCTTGTTCAGCATAATGTCTCTCAATTTCATCCTCAATTATTCTTCGGTTTCTTTGAATTTCTCGCTCATGTAATATTCTTCTTCCTTCTTCTCGATTTTCTTCACCATCTTGGTTATTTCCACCTTTTTGATTTCTATTATCACGTCTATCATCCACAGTTTCACCACGCAGAATGTAACGATCATTAATCATCTCTTCTTCTCCATAACGCTGCTCTTCATTTGGATTTTGCATTTCCTCTCGAATATGTTCACCAGCGTTTCTCACAGGGGAATTTCTCCTTGCTTCTTCTCTAAATGATCTTGAACTTGATCTTGCAGTACTTCTTTATCTCCTATTTTGTAATCTCAAATTCTCCATTCTTAACTCGTGATTTTGTCTTGTTAAATTCGTGTGTTCTTCCGCCTCTAACCTCCTTTCTTCTTGTATTCTTTTTCTTAAAGCCTCTTCTGCTTCATTTTCATCATCTCCATGAATTGATCCTCCAACCGCTTCTTGATCTCTTCCCTCTTGCCTTTCATTTCTCAATTGTTGATTTTCTGCTTCTTCTATTGAATCTGATCACCAAGTATGCACGCTCACTCTGTCATAATCCACAGTTCTATCTTGTATCGGTGTTTGCTGATTCGGTTGTTGAACTTGATTTTATCCATTATTCCTTGTTCTGTTGCTCCTTGTTCGTAATCTTGAAGATTCTCCTATTTCATTTATCTCTTCTCCGGCAAGTCTTCTACTCCTCCTTACAGTTGTTGGTTGTTCTGATGTATTTCTTCTTCTAGACATTTCTTCAAATTTAATGTATTACTGTAAATCACGTAAAAAGCTTTTCCATTTTTTATCAAATTCTTACAAATCACAATTTCAATCTTTGCTCAAAAACATCCCTGTTTCTAGCGCCATTATGTAGTTGTAGGAATTCCTACACTACACCCCTCACAAGAATTCATAATAATCAACACATATTTGAAGATTAAGAACAACACTTTTATTGATTAATTCTCAGAAATGTTACAGGAAATGGAAGAAATCAAGAATACAACCGCTCACAAGAACTTTCTCTCTCCTCAAAACTTTCTCAACACTCTCAAAATTGATCTCCCTTTTTCTGGGTCTAATAGTTCTCTTTATATAGGGTAGTTACATAGTGGATGACAGCTAAGTTGTCCTTTAATTTTGGATTTGACTCGTGATATTCTCGCAGCAGTTGTAATGCTTTTTCTCGCAGATGCTGTAATCTTCGCAGGATCGTCATGCTCTTCCCGTGTTTCTGCTACCGTCATCCGTTACGTCATTCTTTGAGTCAATCTGCGACACTCGCAGAGTATTGTTGAAGAGCTCGCAGAAACGTTGTAAATTTCGCAAGAGCACTGCTGTGGCGATATTCTGATCCTACATAGATCTTGAAGTCTGAACTCTAGTTCTATTTTCTTGAATTACTTTTTCTCCTTTTGCGAACAATGTACTTTGAATCTCTTTTGGAATCAATTTTAATTTTGGTATTTTAATAACTTGCGAGAAAGATAATGATATCTTATTTATTAATTCCCATACTTGCCTCTCATTATATTTCTTGTGATATATGATCTGCATGAAAAATGATTAGTATTTTATAAAAAGAATTTGTTTTGTTATGTGGTTTTATATTGCGACAAAATCGCAGGACGTTTCTACACTTTCATGTGGAAACCCATTGATCTTGTCTTAACTTTTTCTTCTATTGTAATTTTGTTGTGATAATATGATAAGTCTAAATTTTCTTGCGAAATTAAAGCCCTGTGACATTGGCGTCTTGCGACGAAATCGCAAGACGTCTTTACACTTGCATGTAAAGACTCCTTGATCTCGTCTTATCTTCTGTTTTGTATTATTGCCTCTTCAGGAATGTTGCACAAATATGATAAGTTTTAATACTCCCTTGAGTAAAAAGTCTCATGACATTTGCGTCTTAAGACACTTATCATCTCCCTAATGGAGGGTGCCTCCTTTATCTTCCCCCTGGTTGCCCTTTCAAGGAGACGTACATCGGCCATACAAGACTAGCTCCTCCCATCCAGTCTTAACAACAACCAGTTGTGTTCGCAGCCTCTTATCCCTTTTTCCTATATGGATTATGGTTACGAGACTGCACCCTAAGTGGGGTTTTCTTCTGGCCGAGTGCATCATAGCCAAGACTTGCCAAGAATGGCCAGGGTAGGTTCATCCGTCTCGGGAACTCTTGGCTCAACCGTTTACCTCGGCGCCTTGGTCATACTCTGCACTCCTTAGAAGAGTCCTTCTTACCTTAGTCGCCAAACTCAAATCATATGCTTAAGTTGAGAATCCAAGGTGCCTTTCCTAGATGGGCTTTTATTGACCCCAAATATCCATGACTCAGGTTCCAGCAACGGTGTGACATTATTGCTGAGTCATGTAACAGATACCCCCTTTTATGACGTACTTTAGGTCGTACATTTGCCTCTTGCGAAATTTTATTCGCGAACTGGGGTGTACGCCATAAAGGTTCGTCCCATTCTGGATCTTAAATGATCATTTCTTGCGAAATTTTCGCACATTCTTATTTGATCTTGAATAATCTCGCAGTAATTTTTTCATAATTTTGTTTGTTAATACTTACTTTGTTGCATCATACATCGCTTCATCAACTGGGTATTCTCAGAGTTCCTCACGGGTAATATTTCTTTAAATATAGCCTATTCCATGGTCTACCAAGTCTTTGACCAACATCTTTACCCTCTAGATCCATCAATTTGTATGTCCCTGTTCCAATTATCTCTTTTATAATGTAAGGTCCATCCCATTTTCTCACTAACTTTCCACCACCTTCTTGCTGATAATTTGGAGTCTCGCGAAGAACCAAATCACATGGCTAAAATTCACGTGGTTTGACACGCTTATTGTATTCTCGTGCTAACCTCCATTTATAATTCTCCATATGATGTAAAGATTTTTCTCTCTTCTCTTCTAATTCATCCAATTTGCTTAGGATCATTCTAGCAATAAGATTCTTCTCCCAAGCCTCTCTTTTCGTCGTGGGTATAGCAACTTTTGTTGGTAACACTACCTCAACCCCATATGTTAGACAGAAAGGTGACATTCCAGTTACCTCTCGCCTAGTTGTGTTGTAGGCCCATACTGCATTATGTACTTGTTCGCACCATGCTCTATTATGTCCCTCCAACTTCCTCTTTAATATATATGCGATGGTCTTATTTGTTTCCTCTGCTTACCCATTAGCCTGTGGGTATAAAGGGGTAGATTTTCCGCACTTTATTTTAAATGCATTAAGCAACATTTCTATATTCTTCCCTTCAAATTGCTTCTCATTATCAGATACCAACTGTGCTTGAATTCCAAATCTGCAGATGATATTTTCAAAAATGAATGTAAATATGTCCTTGTCGCGAATGTGTTGTACTGCCTTTACTTCTGCCAATTTTGTGAAATAATCTGTTGCGAAAATTAAGTATCTTTTTTGTCCAGATCCCGGTACAAATGGTCCCACAATATCTAACCCCCACTTTCCAAAAAGCCACACACTGGATGAGGATGATAGGGGTGCTCCAAGTGCATGTATTCTCTTTCCATGCCGCTGGCAATCTTCGCAACGTCTTGACACTTGTTTTGCATCTTCATGCATATATGGCCAATAATAACCTTGTATTTTTGCTTTATACGCCAAAGACCTTCCTCCGTTGTGGTTTCCAGCATCTCTACTATGCAGCATTTTTAATATTTTATCTCCTTCTTCTCGTGTTAAACATCTAAGTAATGGTCCATTAAATGATTTTCTATACAATATCTCATCCCTTAATTCATAATTTGTTGCACGACTCTTTAATTTGTGTGCGTCCAATATGTTTCTTGGTATTTCTCCTCTTGTTAAATATGCATGAAGTTCTGCTCTCCAATCTACGATATTTTAATTTGACCCCTCTTCACCACCTTCTACTATCATTACCTCTACTTCTTCTTCCTCTTCTTTATCGATTGAGGTCGATAAGAGTGTATGTATCTTTATGCATCTCGTTGTTGGATCTGTCATCATGCTAGAAATGAAAGCATAAGCATCTGCAAGCCTATTATCCTTTCTTGATATATTCCTCCATTTTATTTTTGGGATTTTCGCTGACAATTCTTCAACAAGTTTCTTGTATTTCTTCAAGGATGGTTCATTTGTTGTGTATTCTCTTTTTATTTGGCGAATGACTAGCTGCGAATCACTGGTAATTCTAGCATTTTCTAATTTCATTTCTATTGCGAATTTTAAGGCATGTACCATGGCTTCATATTCTGTTTCATTATTGTTGGATGGATCCTCAAATGGGGAAGGTAATGGAGTTGGAATTATCTTAATTTTACCAGAGGGAGCAAAGATGGCTTTATATCTCCCATCTATTTGGTTATGTTAACAAGTCTTTTGGATCTCCTTGTTCTTCTTCTTCTATATCCATCATCTCTTCAACAGCTTCATCATCTTCTAAAGGAAATTCTGCTAAAAAGTCTGCGACAACCTGTGACTTTGGTGAAGATTATTTAATTGGGCTTTCTAATAAAGTAGCCAACTTTTTGAAATATATTTAAGAAACTGGCTGTTTTTTTGAATCATTATATAAAATGGCCGAGTTTGACTTTTTCCGTCCCGTTTTTTTTCAAAAAACGGGTAACAGCAGTTAAATGCCTACATGTCGGTTATCTCACTATTAAAAAGACGTCTAGTCCCTACCGGTGCTAATGAGTTGAACCTGCAAAACACTGAGTCACTACTGAGTTGACAAGGCTTTCTTTGAAGACTTTTCACAAACAGACATATGATATGCGCAAAACTGGTGATGTAGAGGTGTCTCTTCTTGTGGTATTTGGGCAACCATCCGTAGCTTTTATCACCTGCAATTTAGAATTGGATTTCTACCCAACAATCCCTGACATATACAAATTTTAAAAACTTCAAAACACATAATCCAATCACTGTAGACCAACGGGAACATCATTAGTTTCCAACTGATTTTCCGGCAGCCAAACAAACTCAAATCTTTACCTAAACGTCATTCCCTGAGATTGATTTCTATTAGACACTATAGTGTTTGTGTCTCAAGTCAACACTGTCAACAGTTGACTTGACTATTATAATGTCTGTGTGTTTCACACATGTGCTGTCTGGTCATTACATAGCTTTGCCTTAAATAGGCTTGTAATAATTCTCTGTAAGAACAACTGAAATATTTTCAATAATATCAACTTCATCTTCTCTCATGGTATCATTCGGGTTGATCCATCAATTCTGAATTCTTTCTTTGTTTTTCTGCAACAATTTTTATCAACATTCTTTTATGCAGTCTATTGAATCATTCAAACAAATTTTATCAATACCTTTTTCAGATTCATCAAATAGTTCAAACTAATTCGAGATCCAAAATTGGGGTTCTTGCTCAGGGTCAATAATCTTTTCTAAAAACTTTGATGACCGTAATTACATACACCAGAAGAAGAAATATGGCTACTAATTCCGCTGCTACTGATGGTAATTTTGTTATCCCTTTTACAAATATTGGTAATTTTGTTTCTTTAAAACTGGATTCCACAAATTTTCTTTTGTGGCGTGATATCTTTGAATCACTTCTCTATTCTGCTTCTTTATATGGTTATGTTAATGGAGAAGAAGTTGAACCTTCGAAGCAGATTTTTATTAATGGAGAATTGTCACCTAATCCCAAGTGGGTGTATTGGAAGAAGGAAGATAGCTTTGTGATGAGTTATTTGAAGGCTACTTTTACACCTTCTGTTGCTGGAGATGTGTTGGGTCTGTCGACTGCACGTGAAATTTGGGATTTTCTTGAGGTCAGCTTCAAGAATCAGTTTATGGCAAGAAAGAGTATGTTAAGGAATCAGTTACACAATTGCAAGAAAGGTAACTCTACAATTCTTGTTTACCTTCAAACTATCAAAACAATTTCTGATTCTTTAGCTGCAATTGGTGAGAAGGTGTGTGAATCAGATTTAGTGATGTATGTTCTCAATGGTTTAGGAAGAGAATATGATAGTTTTGTGATTTCTGCTCAGAATAGAGAAGCCCCATTTACTTTTGCTGAGCTTAAACCAAGGTTGCTTAGTCATGAACAGTGGCTTGTTGACCAACATCAGGATACTAGTTTGGTATTTGATTCTCAGAATCCTATTGGTTTTTATTCAATAAATGGTAATAACAATAATGGAAATGGATATGGTAGAGGAAAGAACAAGAATACTAGTACTGGTGGTAATTCATATTCTTCAGGAGGGGGTAATTCTTATAATGGCAAGAACAATTCAAATTCCAATTGTAAATTTAATGGGAATAATGAAGCTACTTCTTCTGGCAATACAAGTGGTAGGAGAGACTTTTCTCAGATTGAATGTCAGATATGCCGAAAAAGGGGTCATTATGCAAGTAGGTGTCATTTCAGATACTATCCACCACCGTCATCATCTACTTCAGTTAGTAATTCTACAAATGTAGCACAACATCAACATGCTTTTCTACTATGGGTGAAGATCACAGTTTTTCAGCACCATCAACCTCTCAGACTCCACAATGGCTTGCATATTCTGGTGCAACAGCACATATGACTGGTAATGAAAGTCTTCTCCAACATACTTCTTCTTACAAAGGCAAAGAAACAGTGCAAGTGGGCAATGGTAAGTCTCTAAAAATTATTTCTACTGGAACATCTGTTATTCAAGCACCTAAAACTAGTTTAAGGCTTAATACAGTTCTCTTAGTACCAGACATGAAACATAACTTACTTTCAGTAGCAAAGTTTACAAGAGATAATTCATGCTACTTTAAGCTTTTTCCTTATGGTTATGAAATTAGGGACTTGTCATCTAATGTATTTCTTGCTAAAGGAGTTGTGGTTAATAATTTGTATCCTCTTACTGATTCTTTCATATCTTCCAAAATTCCTATTGCTTTGACTGCTTCTTTGAATGCTCATTCTCAAGTTTGGCATGATAGGTTAGGACATCCATCAAGTTCTATTATTCAGAAATTGCATTCTCAAAGACAAATTGTTTTAACTTCTCCTTTATCTTCATCTTTGTGTCATCCATGTCAGTTAGATAAAAGTAAAAAAGCTTCCTTTTCACTTGTCTTCTTCTCATGAGCAAAAACCTTTATCCTTAATCCATTGTGATGTTTGGGGTCCAATTCTTCCCTCTTTGAATGGATATAGATATTACATTGTTTTTATAGATGATTTCAGTCGTTTTAATTGGATTTATCCAATGGAACTTAAAACAGATGCATTTCAATGTTTTACTCATTTCAAAACTCATACTGAGAACCAGTTTTCAACAAAGATAATATCTTTTCAAGTTGATGGTGCTGCAGAGTTAGTTAAATGGATTTTCAAAACCATTTTAGAAAAGAGTGGTATTCATATTCGTATTTCATGTCCTAAAACCCCAGAGCAGAATGGTCTTGCTGAGAGAAAGCATAGACACATTACTGAAATGGGTAACACTCTGTTATTTAATGCTTCATGTCCTAAAGAAATGTGGTATGATGCTTATCTTACTGCTAGTTATCTTATTAATAGAACACCAACTAGAATTCTGGATTTTAATTCTCCTTTTGAGGTTCTTTTTGGAATTGCTCCAGATTATTCTTTTCTAAAAGTTTTTGGAACTGTTTTTTATCCTCATTTGGCTCATTCAAGAGCTGATAAACTCTCTCCCAAATCTGTAAAGTGCATTTTTCTAGGTTATAGTCCTTCTTATAAAGGTTACAAATGCTATAATCCTATTTCTAAAAAGTCTTACATTTCCAGGAATGTAGTTTTTTATAAATCCCAGTTTTATTTTTCTTGTCCTGTGACTTCAGTTTCTGATATTTCTTCAACTACTTCTCAGTCTTCTACTCTTTCAACCACTTCTCAATCTTCTACTCTTCCAACTACTTCTCATTCTTTATCCATTCCTCTTGTTACTACTTCTGACACTTCACATTCTACTTCAACTATAGTAACTAGAGCACAAAGAGGAATTTCAAAACCTAATCTTTTTCCAGATCATGTAACTAATGTATCAGTTAAATATCCTATTTCTTCTTCTTTTGCATCTTTGTTAACTACTATTTCTGAACCAACAACTTTTAAGCAAGCAATTACAAATCCTAAATGGCAAGTTTCTATGCAAGAGGAGTACACTGCATTAAGGGATAATGACACTTGGGATTATGTACCTCCTGATCCATCTATGAACATTCTAGGTTCAAAGTGGGTCTATAAAGTTAAGCAGAAATCAGATGGTACTGTTGATAGGTTAAAGTCTAGACTTGTTGTAAAAGGATACAATCAGTTAGATGGTGTGGATTATTATGAGACTTTTAGTCCAGTTGTTAAAAGTACTACTGTGAGAATTGTTCTGTGTGTTGCAATCTTTCATAACTGGCAAATTAGACAGCTAGATGTTAGGAATGCGTTTCTGCATGGATATTTAGATGAAGCTGTTTATATGTCACAGCCACAGGGGTTCACTAATCCAGATTATCCTCCCAATTATGTATGTCGCCTTAAGAAGAGCTTATATGGATTGAAACAAGCTCCTCGAGCTTGGTTTCACAGATTCAATACGTTTCTTTGTTCAAATGGGTTTAAGAAGTCAATCTCTGACAATTCCATGTTTGTGTTTACTTACAACCAAGACATGCTTATCTTGTTGCTTTATGTAGATGATATACTATTAACTGGTACTTCTTCTGTTATGATTGATGCTTTGATTATTTCTCTCAAGAAAGAATTTGCTATGAAAGAGTTAGGTGACTTGGGATATTTTTTGGGTATTGAAGCTGTCAGGGATTCAGATTCTATTTTATTGACACAGAAGAAATACACATTAGAATTACTCACAAAAGCTAATATGCTAGACAGTATACCTTGTGATACACCTGTTGTGAAGGGTAACAGGGTTTCAATACTTGATGGTACAAAATTAGATGATGCTACTGAGTATAGGACTATTGTTGGTAGCTTGCAGTATTTAACAACTACAAGGCCAGATATTTATTTTGGGGTAAACTATGTTTCCCAATTTATGCACTCTCCGACTGATATCCATATGCAGTTGGTTAAAAGAATTCTCAGATATCTGAAAGGGACACTTGGTTTAGGAATTACTTTAAGAAGAGCTAGTTTACATGAGTTGAGGGCTTATACTGATTTAGACTGGGTAGGGTGTCCAGATACAAGAAGATCAACTTCAGGTTATGCTGTTTTTCTTGGTACAAATCTTATTTCATGGTCATCTAAAAAGCATCCAATTGTTTCTAAGTCCTCAGCTGAGGCTGAATACAAATGCTTATCAGTGGCTTCAGCAGAATTAAAATGGCTTTCTGATTTACTTTCTGAGTTGCAGATTTCAATTTCCAAGCCAGCAGTTATTTTGTGTGATAATACCAGTGCTCTATCCTTAGCATCTAACCCTGTTTTTCATGCTAGGACAAAGCACATAGAAATTCAGTACCATACTATTCGGGAGCTGGTGGAACAAGGCTTTGTACGGCTTCAACATGTGCCCAGTGAACAACAAGTTGCTGATATTTTTACAAAGGGTCTTTGTGCGCCAACTTTTTCCAGATTGTTGCAGAGTTTAATGGATACTACTTGCTAGTAGTTTGTGTTGTTATTAGTTCTTATGTAGTGTTATGTTCTTTCATACTATAGTGTTTGTGTCTCAAGTCAACACTGTCTTTCCAAACTGTTTTTGTGGCAATAACTGTAGGAGCGGAATATCACAACAAATGATAACTTACGAAATTGTGAAGAGAAAATACATTTTACGAGCAAAGAATATTTTGCGAGCAAGAAGGACATTTTGCGAGCAAAGGAAGCCACGAAGGTTCGCAAGATAATCTTCAAATCCGAAATGGCGGGACAACACAACTGTCATCTATTGTAAAATCATATAAATAGCCATTTAGGCATGAGAAGTAGGGGAGGTCTTTTTTAGAGGGAGAGATAATTTTAGGAGGAGAGAGAAATTTTTTAGAGAGATTTTATTTTCTTTATCATCTTCTTCCCCAAAAATTATAGAGTTCCAAATATTCTTTAATGGAGTCTCAATTGTAAAATCATGTAATTACATACAATCACTAGTGAAGCACCGTGGATGTATATCACATTGATCGAACCACGTAAAAATCTTTGTGTCCTCTTTATAATTTTAGTATTTTAATTCTTAGTTTCATATCAAGAATAATTAGATTTAGGAATCATTTTAATGGATTCTATTGAGGGTGTAGTTGTGAGATAATCCGCAACTACATAATTGGCGCTAGAAACATGGAAAGAAAGAATTCATGTACCAGAAAAATGACAAGAAGAAGAAACACATCAGAACCATTAACTGAAGTAAGAAGAAGTGTAAGATTAGCAGGAGGAGAAGCAAATAAAACAGGAGAACCTAGTAGAAGAAGGAGTAATCGAAGAAATCAAGCTCAACAAGTAGAAGATCATGATCAAGTGAGTATACACACTTGGAGAACTAATACACCAGAAGAAGAAGATAGAGAACCACAAATCAGAGAAAATGGGAGGTTGATGGGAGGAACAATTCTTGAAAGAGAAAGGGAGATGCTAGAAACATTGAGACAAGGAATCCAAAAAGAACGAATGATCGAAGCTGAAGAATGTGCCAAATTAACAAGACAAAATCAAGAATTGAGGATGGAAAATGAGATGTTACAAAGGAGGAAATCTCAAAGTGTTGCAAGATCAAATGTTAGAATAGAAAGAGAAGGACAAAATTCACCGATAATCAATAATGAAAATGATATGCAAGAACAAGCGCAGAATCAAGGTGATAGAAATCAAGAAAATCGTTTCATTTTAATACCAAACCGCGAACAAAATATGGAGAATTTACGAACAAGACCAAATCATAAAGAAAAAAATCAGAATCGAGAGAAAGAACAACAACTTATGGAAGAAACTGAGAGACAACAAGCAATACATCAAAACAATCACGAGAATGGAGTAAGAAGACATGAAGAAGTTCGTAACAAACAAAATGTTGATTATGAAAGAATTAAGAGAAGAATTGTAAATCAACAAACAGAAGTGGAAAGGAATGAACCAAATTCTCGAATCAGAGTACAAGTAAATCAAGAAGAAATAAGTCACAGAAGAAGGAGAAATGAAGAAGAAGAAATTCCTGATATTCGCATGAGAAGAATGAGAAGAATAGAAAGGGAAGAACAAGAATTCCAAGATGATTTACAACTAAACAATTATGATAATTTAGAAAGAAGATATTTGCAGAATTATGCAAATGAAAACATTAATGAAGAATATGATAGAATGCGAAGGATCGCAAGGGAGGAAGCGCAAGAACGTAGAAGAAGAGAAGCTGCATTAAAAAGACCAATGGATGAGAATTCTGAGGCAAATGCACGAATCTTTCGAGAATTAGCAGAAATGAGAGGGATGATAAACAATAGAAGAGGAGGAGATAGGAGGCAATTAGATGAAGCAATAGAAGAATCTGCGAGGACTCCATTTGCTAGAGAAGTACAGTTGGGAGGAATTCCACCAAAATGTAATTTGCCCACACTTACCAGTATTTTTGATGGGACTTCATGTGCTATTCAGCACATTAAAGCATACATAAGATGCATGTTACAATGGGAGAATCATGATGCTTTGTTATGCAAGTACTTCGCATCAAGTTTAACAGGGGAAGCTCTAAAGTGGTTCGAAGGACTCCCTAAGAACACTATTACGTCATTCAATCATTTGCAAGCAGTTTTCCTTGGAGCATATATCACAAATCACTCTTCACGGCTTGGTATTGAAGATGTATTTGGTTTAAAACAAAGAGTGGGTGAAAGTATGAATCATTTGGTAAGACGATGGAAGACTATGTGCAGTGATATGGCAGGGCGTGTAGATGAGAGATACTTGATTCTGTCCTTCATAAATGCGATGTTATAATGAACAATTATATGTTCAAATCTTCAGAAGAAAGAATTCCATAATGATGACAGAATTACGAGAATTGCAAGAAGAATACATTACACTAGAAGAAAAGCAAAACAATATGGAGTCATATCCAGTAACAAACACTATCAATCAAGAGGGAGGAGCAAATTTACTTCCCAAAATAATCAATGTAGTGGCAGGTACTTCGCAAACATCCTCACAAACTTCTTCGCAAATTTCAGAAGAGAAGAAAATCAATGATAGCCAGCCAAAGATGGTAGCAATGGGCAGTAGAGATCAAGAAGAATATGATAGAGAGAAGAATTTCTATAATCGGATAGGAAATAACCAAATTCCAAGATTAGATCAACAACAAGAAAATTATGGTGGACAAAGGCAAAATTATTTTGGACAAGGAAACCAGAGACAAAATTATAACAACGGTCAAGGAGGTCAAAGAATGGTAAGGGAAGAGATAAAATTGCCACCTTTGAATACAAGTATAGAAAAGATATGGCAAGCAATTATCCTGGTAGAGAATGTACCAACTCCATGGAATATGGGAAAGGAACCACCAATGGGTCCAAGAAGTCATGAATTTTGTTCATATCATCATTTTCATGGACATTCTACAAATAATTGCCATAATATCAAGAGGATAATCTTGCGAATGATTGATCAAGGAAAACTAAATCAATTTTTACTTAAGAAGACACAGTCGCAACAATTACCACAGGCTCCACCATAACTCATGAGGAGAACACGACAAAAAAAAGGGAGAAGAAATCCTACATATAGAAGTGGGGTCAAAAGCAAGGAATGTTTTCTGTAATTCCATTGTTCATTCATATAAAACCATAGAGGATTTTCATGATAATGTGTTAAGTAGGGTATATGCGAGGGATGGTGAAGGAAAGGAAGTAATGAACATCGCAAAGATTTCACGACTTGAAGATTGGCAGAAACGTGAAATTTCTTTTGAAGCCACTGAAATTCCAGAAGGTTGTGAAGTACATGATAATCCATTGGTGGTAAGACTGGCAATCTACATGAATATGGAGGACAACGAAGATGATATGGAGGAAGAGTCAATTGGTCTTAATAGGATTTTGATTGATACGGGAAGTTCTGTCAATATCCTCTTCTATTCTGCTTACAAAACTATGGGGGGAAAAGATGCAGATTTAATACCTTCTACTTACAGAATTTATGGTTTTAATGGAACTGCCAACAAGCCCAAAGGAGAAGTGAGCATGCGAATTCCATTAAGTGGAATGCGAACTAAAGTTTTTTTTTGTGTTGTTGATGTTGAATCACCATATAATGCTTTGATAGGAAGGCCATGGCTTCACGGAATTCTAGGCGTAGCTTCCACCCTACATCAGTGCATAAAGTTCCCTCATATGAAGGGTATTGGAATTATCAAGGGTGATTGGGCTGAGGGAAAGAAATGTTACGATACAGAAGTAGAAGTTTGCGAAGGAAAAACTGCTGAGAAGTAAAATTGGAGAAAAAGAGCAAAGGTTGTGAAAAGAAGTGAAAATTTAATGGCAGAGGATTAAGGAAAAAGAGAATAAAGTTACGATGATAATCATACAAGAAATTTACGATGATAATAAGGGATTGTGATTTGCGAGGAAAAAAGAAGGTTATCAGTATGTTTGCTCGTGAAAATGAGGTATGTGGCAAAACAAAATTTTTATTTCGTGATAAAATTTTACGAATATTGTTTGCTCGCAGGAAATTGGGAAAAAGTTACAAATTTTCAGTATTTATATTCCGATTAAAATTTCATTAATTTGCGAATAAAAGACTGCAATCTGTGATCAGCCTCCAAAAAAGAAAGAGAGCCGCAGAAAATTTTATATAGGCAAACCTTTGTGGCGTACACCCTAGTTCGCGAAGCAATAATTCGTAAGAGGCAAAGTCCTAAAGTACGCCATTTAAGGGGGTACCTATAACGTGGCTAAGGGTAACCGGAACACCACCAAGGGCCCTTAGTACATGGTAAAAATTTTGGGGTACAACCCAATAATGGGGTACCTATACGGGTTAGACACCTTGGATTCTCACCTAATCTAACGACATTACGCAATATAAAATGCGGTGTAAGAAGATTTAGGCTGGGCGACTAAGGCATACTTGTCTTTCCCAAGAAGTGCGAGAGAAAACGATCAAGGCGCCGAGGTACACGGTTGAGTCAAGAGTGCGGGTGAGGTTGAACCACATCTGCCATTTTTGACAAGTCTTGGCAAATGATGCACTTGGCCCAAAGATACCCCATAGGGTGCAACCTCGTAACTATAAGCCCTATAGGCAAAAAGGATAAGAGGTTGCGATCAAAAGCTAGTTGTTGGCAGAACCGGATGGGAAGAGCTAACCTTGTATGGTCGATGTACGCTTCCTTGAAGGGGCAATTAGGGGGAAGATAAAGGGCATCACCCTCCATTAGGGAGCTGATAAGTGCTATAAGACGCAAATGTCACGAGGCTTCTTGTTTGCGAAAACATAAAGGCTTGTCATATTTGTGCAACAAATGAAGTTCTGCGAGCCTTCTAAAAAAAAAAAAAAGGGGGGGGAGAAAGAAAGAAAGAAAAGAATAAAGAACTCGCAGAACATAATAAAGTTAAGATGAGATCAATGGGTCGCTACATGAAAGTGTAGAGACGTCCTGCGATTTCATCGCAAGATGGCAATGTCATGGGGCTTTATGTTCGCAAGAATATTTAGGCCTGTCATATTGTCGCAATAATTCTGAAGAGGCTAAAATACTATACAAAGAAGTTAAGATGAGATCAATGGGTTTTTGCATGAAAGTGTAAGAACGTCCTGCGATTTCATCGCAAGACGATAATGTCACGAGGTTGTATGTTCGCAAGAATGTTCAGACTTGTCATATTATCGCAAATAATTAATACAAAAGAGGTGGAAAAATAAGACCTTTACTTAGGAAGGCATGATAAGACCAGAAATTAATGAAATTTATTGCATCAATATCTTTGAAGAAATTATACAAGAATATACATTATGAAGATCTGAAAAGAAGACAACTTCGTCAATATCATTGAAGAAATTTTACAAGAATATACATCAAGAAATTTTGAAGAGAAGACAGCTCTGTCAATATCATTGAAGAATTTTTACAAGAAGTCCTATAAAAAAAGACAACATCATTGAATAATTTTAATGAAGACTTAACAAAAGATGCGATTTTGATAACAATCAAATACAGATAGGTTCATATTCGTAAAAATTTACGAGAATTACATACTTCTTATACTTCTCCATATATTGAATACTTCCCCAAAAAGTTGAATACTTCTTATAATTCTTCAAGAATATCTCATATTTATTATACTTCTTCAACGGATATTTAATTTTTGCGAAGGTTAAGTACTTATTATACTTCTTCATACAATGAGTAATAATTTTTATACTTCTTCATATATTGGGCAATTCTTCATAAATTGAATGCTGCTAATACTTCTTATACTTCTTAAGGGTATTTCATATTTTGTATACTTCTTATACTTCTTAAGGGTATTTCATATTTTGTATACTTCATACTTTCTATACTTCAAGGGGAGATTTATTATTTACTTCGCAACATTCCGTAAAAAGCAAAAGGCTTATATTTCTTATACTTGAAGGAGGATTTTTTATTCATAATCACAATAAGAAGAAAAATTAGTAAGATAAATTGAAGGATATTCTAATACTTCCAGCGATAGTTGATCATTTGAAGAGAAATAATAAGGGGAAAGGGAATACTAAGCTAAGTCTTTAAGATATATTATTTCTCTCCATATGATCAAGTTATGCGAATAAGGGAAATAAACATCAAAGAAAGATTAATTCAAATTAAGCTTTGAAAAATAAATTGTTGGATTGATTAAAAGCATAATCAAGAAGAAAGTGTTGTATTGAAGAGTTATAGAAACAGATATACAAAAGAAAAAAAAGAAAAAAAGAATGAAGTTATTCTTCAAGTGATCTGTTCCCATCAAAATGATCTTCTTCTTCAACTTCACTATCATCTTCAACTTCACTTTGAGAATTTCAGGATATGGAGTATCTTGAGAATTTCTGAGAAAGGAGCGTATGGTACTTCTTGAGAGGAATTTCATTATCTTCGCAAATCTTGCGAGTCATCTTAGCTCGAAAACGCTTGACATATAAACTATGGTTATGCTGGGAAATTAGAAGCTGAGATCTCAAGTCAGAAATTTTCTTATTACGATTAGCAAGGAGAGTTTCCAGATCATTATTTATCTTCGCAAGATTTTCTACAGCAAGGAAAGAAATTAAGGAATTGGTTAGCAAATTGCGAAGGAAAAGTAACCAAAATAATTACCATCGCAAAGAATTTACCTTCTAGTTGCTTCTTATCATTACGAAGAGAAGAATTTTCAAGCTTTAATTGATTATTTTCCTCAAGAAGAGAAGAATTATCAATTGCGATGCTCGCAGATTGTGAATTATGTTCGTGACGGGATATTAATTCTGCATTATCAATATTTAAATCTTCTACTTTACGACGGAGACTTGAATTTTCAACCTCTAACTTCTCACAACGATTCAAAGTTTTCTTCTCTGCAAGAGAATGACGTCTTTCCCAATCGAAGCAGTTGCACAACTAACTCTTCCAACCTAAACAAGAAAAAAGGGTTAGAAATCAATAAAATAAGGAAATAAACAAGGAATAGAGAAGAAACTTACCATCTTTGCCTAAAGCATATAATGAAGCGGAGAGACGAATCTTGAAATTCCTTTGAGGGAGTTATTATCAATAATGAGTAGGAACTTTACAAGCCTTCGCAATAAGTTTGCGAGCATTCGTTGTAGGAGAATTTCCTAATCCACGAGAAGAATGGAGGAAAGCCTTAGAGATGCTAACCATTCTTTGAGGCAAAAGTTTGGGATACTATAATTTTCATTCCCACCTTTATCAACATCATCATCATCTCCTTTGTCAGAAAGGGTATCAGAATTAGAACTAAAGTCCTTCTCAGGAAATTTATCATCTTCATCACCAAGATCTTCCTCAATGTCCTTATTATAAGAAATTACATTGGAATGGGATTTTGTTGAGAATATCTTCTTTTTCCTTCTTTTGTAAACAATATCTTGAAGTTTTCTTTTTCCTTTGCGAAGAGCATCATCTTGACTATCAGAAGCTTGAGAGACCTTCGCAGAACGAAGAGTTTGTTTCCTCGCAGTAAGCCTTTTAGAAGAAGTAGAACTTTTATTTTCACTCATGCAAGCAATCTCAGGAAGAAGTGGAACCTGTAAATTCAAATAAGGATAAGAAACAGAGGCAACAATATATTTTTTAGAAAAATACAAGAGTGTTTCTTACCTCATTTTAAATTAAAGGGTAACAAAAAGATAAGGAAGTGGAAATACATACATTTCTAAAAACCCAAGGTTGATAATAGCGGTTACGAAGATTCGCAGGAAGTTCTACTATCCCAGTAATATAAGAACCTGATAACATTAAAGGGTACTTATACCAATCTTCATCATTAGAACGACGAGGTGTCTTATTATTTCCTGAAGCATAATCAATATCGTTCATGAGAAGATCATCTGCTGCGATATTAGCTTTACGATGAAGACGAACACCCCAACGATTATCTTCTTTCCTCGCAGGAATTAATGTGTAATTTTTGAAGAAACCCTCAACTGTATAATTCGCAGAAACAATTTCTATATTCTCAAATCCAGGTTTCCTAAGATCAGTTGAATATAAAGATTTCCCAAAAGCGGCACGATTTGCGAATTCAACTAAGAGGCGAATGCAATCACCAGTCAATTGATAAATGGCACAAGAAAAATTGGGGTGGGAAATAATTTCGTAGAATAAAGGAAAGTTAACATCATAAAGAGGAAGAGGAAGACCTGCGAGGATTTGACCTCGTGAGATTAAAACTTTCTGATCATCCCAAACATAGTTGGGAAAGAGATTCACACAGAGAGAAGACTTATTATCATAACCTTCAATCTCAGAAAGAATAAGGTCTCTATCAGCAAGTTCCGCATTAATTTGTTCAATAGTTTTCTTCTTTGGTGCCATTCAATATAAGAGGGAAAATAGAAAAAATAGAAGAGGTTGCAGAGGCAGAAGCGGTGAAGAAGATGAATAAGAGAATAAAAAGCAAAAACAAAGGATAATATTTATAAGAGAGTTTGTGAAGATAAAAATTCATTAATACGAGTAAGCGTGAACGGTTGAAAAGAACGGTTACGAAGAAACGTGTCAGAAAGATAAGGGAAAAGTAAAAGACGTGTTGCGAATCTGAAGGGTGGTAATAACTACACTAAATTTACGAGAATAGGGATTCTCATGACATTTCTTCTTCAAAGAATTGACATGAGAAGAGGCAAGATGTAAGTACTGAATATCGCAAGATAATAGTTCACGAGTATCGTAATAAATAAAGGAGAAAAGAATTATAAAATTTTACGATGATAGAATAAGCGCAGAGAAATATGAAGTTTTGCGAGGATGGAGTAATTTTGCGAGTATGAGTTGCGATACTTCGTAACTCATGTACAGCTGTATAAAGTTTTACTATAAATAGGAGTTCAAATGTAAAATTCGGGGGGTTCTTTTAGTGAGTGTTAGAAAATATTTTAGGAAAGAGAAAGTTGTAACTATTCTAATTCCATTTAGATACTTCTTTGTGATCAATTGAGAACATTAATAAGAAAATTGTTATTCATCATCAAGAACTTCTTGAGTTTTTACTAATTCTATTAAGGGTGTAGTTGTAGGTTATTCTGCAACTACAGTTCATTTGTCGATATACAAGTATTGATAAAAGATTGAATGGACTTTTGACAAACAAAAGATAAGCCTATCATGTCATTATGAAAATATATTGATGGAAGATAGAATGAGCTTTTGTCTATAAATATTATGGATATTATACGTCATTGTGAAAATAGTAATGAGAAATAGAATGAATCTTTGTTTATTCCACATTATTGATCTTCCCCGATCCTTATTTTTTATGTAAATAATGTGTTGCTCCGTAAGTTTTCTTATGTGAGCATTTCCGATTAAATTAATCATGGGTTATCTTGTGATTAATTTAATTGATATTTTTGGATACAAATTCATATTTTTATGTAATTTGTTAATGTCAAATTTCTTATTTTCTTATGAAAGTAAGGTCGCTCTTGTTGTTTTTTCGGGAATGACATTATATGGGGTAGAGTTCTTAATTGAACTTGTGATTAATTGCCAAATCTATGTGGAGAGTGTGGTTGTGGAATATTATAGGGGTTATCTTGTATCTTTATAAACTCTTTGATGAATGTATTTAGTTTTGTCTATATGATTGCATCCAAAAAGGTTGATATGTGCTATGTTTTCGTCATGAAGTGTCTCTAGGGAAATTTCATTAGGATCCCACTGGTTTTCGTACCTTTGCCAATTTTATTGATAAAAAGGGGGAGAATTAATGTGTATTTCACACTACAAATACATATGGTTTCTGGATCATTATGTAGGGGGGGGGGGGGGGAGGGTGTTTCGTGTGAGATGAAGTATTAACTAAGGGGGAGTGATATTGAAAAGGAGAGGGTACCCCAAATATACCTCAATCTATTAGTTTTCCTTCCTATAAGTCCTTTCCCCGAAAGTGATTGTCTATTGACTGAGTCGAGATAATACAACAAATCGGTTCACACTTTGTGTGATCGTCTATGGATACGAGATCGAGACAATACAACAACAAAGTGTGTTTACTTGATACAAAGGTTCGGACTTAACCAAACTCTATAGGATTCACGTATCAAGTAAGTAGGAATTAACGTTTGTGCAATTTACTTTAATTATAATAGAAAAATTATAATGCGGAAACATAAAGTAAATGACACAGCAAGATTTTGTTAACGAGGAAACCGCAAATACAGAAAAAGCCCGGGATCTAGTCCATAATTGAATACTCTCGGGATTAAGCCCCTATACAAAATAAACCAACTTCGTATAGTTGAGACCAAGCAACTAAACCTATAGTTCACCTAGTTCCGTCTGTATTCCCACACCTCCAACCTGTAAACAAGTCACGTACTTGCACCAATTCCTTTGGTTCGTATTCCAAACAATAAAGGAACAAAAAATATGTTTGGTATCAACTCTCTTCAACCAAGTGATATGAGTTGCGCAAAGGTTCTCTTGTTTATCTTAACATAAGCTCATTTTCCAGGTTCCAAGATCCATCTCATGTTCAATTACCCAAAGGCAATCGTTAAGATTAAGCCAATCACTACATTTAATCACAAGGAAACGTATTGATGCCGATCTTCCTTAACTATTCTATCAAAATATCCAAAAGGATAAATCAATTATAGTCGGATCCAATTTTTCCCAAACAAATATTATACACACCAAAGATTATAAAAACCAAGTCATAAATCTTCAATATCTTCTTTGTCTTCAAATCTTCTTAGATCTTCAATAAACACCTGCACATAACTACTTGAATCTCTTGTGATCAATCACATACAAAACGGAGTCTGTTAACAATGGATTATCACAAGATCGTCTTTAGATCTAACAACAGTCTAAAGATCCCTGTCAAAACCTTGAACTAGTTTGAGTGAATCTTATATCAGAAGAGAAGATTCTCAAGCATAAACAAACTAGGTGAAATCAAAGTTCAACCTCCATTAGTCAATCAAATCAATAAGAAAACCAAAGATAAACTGCAATATCTAGTTTCCAACCAACGGGTCACGCTAGAGCTTCTCAATCCCAAAGAAGAATTTAAATTGAGAGGCTGTAAGAGATTCCACCTAATTAGATTACTCCTCTCCGATATACGGCTTCACCAGTAACAAAGACAAAAGAGGAAGTCTATGTCACCCAGGATTAGTTTGCTAGAAATGCAAACTCAACGTATTTATAGACAAGGAAGTTTGGACACCAAGGAATTTCAAAAACCGAAAATATTCTCAAGATATTTTTCATTACTCCATCAAATTTGGTTTTCATAATTTCTGTGAATACACTGTCCAAAAATAATGATCGAAATCTCCTTGGAAAATATTTAATTAGCAAATGCACATTACTAATTCTTATTTTCCATATATAATTAAAAACCCTTAATTAAAAGATTCTTAACTTATTTAAATTCGATCTTGGGATTTATTTCCTTCTTAGCCGTTAAAGAATATCTTTGAACAATATAGAATAAGCATTAATGCACTGTGTTCAAAGTGTGTCGACATCTTACTATTGCAAGTCCTTTTTCATACTTGCTCACTTGAAACCGATTTACCACACTTCCAAACAAGTTTAGAATTGGTTCATATGACTTTCAAGAACTACGTGATTGACCAAGTAACACTCAATCACAACTCATGGGTTTACGGTTCTACCAAATAAGTTTCGGTTCTACCTCCATGTGAATACTGATCATAGTTACACTAGCTTACCAAAGATACAGATGACTAGGTACTAGCATCGGTTCCCCACATATATTTGGTATCTAACTTGTATGTACTGCACATATCCATAGGATCGGTTCCATTTTCTTCCATAAACCTTGTTGCACCTCATACAAGGATCGGTTCCCCTTGTGATGCACTGCACCTCTTAATAAGATCGGTTCCCCTTCTCCCAGTAATAAGTTCAAACACTCACAACCCGATCATACCCCAGGATCGGTTTCACTAATAAATAGTTTCACCAAGAACACAAACAAGTCATGAGCGGTTATACTAATCACACATATTGGTCATTCATGCAATGAAGAACAACCCCAATAAGGCCTGGCGATTTCCTTTTCGGTTCACAACACATATCATGAACTTACTTCCTTAGAACACATGTAAACATTGTTCCCTAGGATGAAATACTCACCTCATACCCATACATAATCACAATAGCATTCATACGATTATGTCGATGTCTTATATACAAAGTTTAATGGTTAAGCAAGAAACTTCATATTGTATTCCTTAATACGATGTCTATCTTGAGTGTTCATGCTTCGCAGTTTTATGTTTTGAATATGCACGACTTGAAAGATACATTTGGGAATGAAACAGTTCAAGCCAAATATCACTAGCCTCAAGTGGAAGGATGATGTTGTGGTTGTAGCTCCGTTCTTCTTCACTTCTTCAAGTCTTCTCAATACTTGTAATGTCTCACCCTAATACTTTCAAGCTAACCTATACGAAGTTGACTCTAGTACATTTAAATCAAGCGACTCTAAAATGAGTTTTGGTTCACTAAAATATGACAACCAAACTTGACATACCAACGCTTGGTGGGTTCAACCGAGCAATTCTCTAACAATCTCCCCCTTTGTCAATCTTAGTGACAAAACTCTTATAATCATATGGATAAACAAATTACAAGAATTCATTACACATACGCTTGATTCCCGAATCCAACAGCACATAACCTGCATTCATTTAATCCTCAAAAATGATGTAGCTGCATTATAATAACAAAGCTCATACTCCCCCTAAAGGTGAGATATGTAGATTTTCAATCCGCACGTCTTTGTTATCCCAATCATATGATATGTTACTCCCCCTTAGTCAGTGCTTTTCCTCATTCGTTAGATAAACGTTCAAGCACCATTGTCCTCTTCCCTAGTGACACCAATTAACCATAAAATTGATACCACCATCACCTGTTTACTCCATATATTTCTCCCCCTTTTTTGTCACAAAAATGACAAAGAAACGAAAAATAAAGGACAACACTAAAAGGATCTTACAAATCTCAAAAATAACTTACAACCTGTTGAGTCAAGCACCACATACCATTTTTGATAACCAATATCAAAACCGAAACTACAAAGTAATTACGTTTTGATATGTTATCTTGGAAATAATTTCCCGAAGCAATTTTCCCAACTAGTTTAGCAAACCAAAAATCAACTAAGCAACTTAGTTCCTTTGCTAAACCGATTGTATAAATACAACTGCTTCATTTGATAAGACCAAAACAAAGATAAACTCCATTTTTCTCATCATGTTTTAATTATCCATATAACTTAGACCTTTAGATTTTAAACAAGCCAAATACTAGGTTAGTTAGTTAGCATTTCTTTGTTTAGGCTTTCGGCTAGACTTGAATAACCGAAACCTCCACTTTGATAAGTCTAACTAAGATCAGAATTAACTTAGTTTATCTTATACGGAATCGACTTGGACAAAACAACTCGTCCCGCCAACATATTCATTCGTTAAGCCATAAATAATTCATACAAACCAATAAATCAACTTGCATAATTATTCACCTCAACCGGATACAATAGAAATAACATATATATATATCAAGGTTTCACTATTGCACCGAAATTTCGTATGCCTAAACAATTGATACTACACAATAAAGCAATATAACAATTGTTTTACTTAACTGGAAGCAATTAAATTAACATAAACATTAAAGCACCGCAATTGCACCAAATTTCGTAAGCCTAAACTATTGATATCACACAACAAAGCAAGATAACAAAAGTTTTACTTAACCGGAAACAATTGAATCACACAAACATCCACACATACATAATGGAATAAACAAATCAATTGTACCAACTATTTCGTTTAAGAAAAAGCAATATATATATATATATCAAATAAAAATAGGCTTTTCTTAAAACAGTAAAATAATTAACTAACAAGATTGTTACCTCAATTTCACATCCAACTTCTCCAAATATGATCGTATCGTTTTCTTCTTCCCGGAGAATTGATATCGAAATACCATTATGTTGTCGTTCTCATATCAAAAACAAAAGAATAACAACAACCAACCTTTACCATAGAAAGGTTAAAACCGGTCTTAACAATTGCAAGGAAAAGTTGAAAACCGTCGAAACACATATGATTTTATGCTAAACCAAAACCGATTCAACATATTGTGACTTTTTCACATATTATTTCTATAGGAACCCCTCACGATCCTTTGATAAAGCCTACCAACATGGGCTAGAACTTAATCCTGCTAAATCAAAAAGTTATCCAAACCATAAGGGTTCACAACATATTATGAGATCAAATATCAAGGTAGTAAAACCGAAATCAAACATCTCAAACACATACATAGCAAATAAAATAAAGCATTAAAGTACCGGCTATGTAAATCAAAAACTATCACAAGAAAAAATTATAAATCAAATAACTTTATTCATAATAGTTTTTATTCAATAGACTTATGCAATCAATGAAAGAGATCATAAATTGATGTCTATTTTTCTAATCTTATTTTTCAAAGATCATCTTCAATTTCCTCAATTTTTTCAGGATATTCATCAACAACATCTCGATTGATATCTAGGATTCTACACACAGTACCTTGATTATGTTCACAGGATAGAGCATTAAACTTTCTATTAATATTACGACAGAACTCCCTATTGCCGATTCCAAGTTTGATCAACTTTCTTTGGTTACGAATAACAGTTCTCAGAAGTGCTGCATGTCTATGATGAGTTTCTATGGTACTGAGGAGAACTTGACGAAGATTGATAATATCAATCTTGGCATCCAAACTGTTTTGGACAAGGAGATTAGTAACATCTTCCTTTTTTTTTTCTGCATCTTCACAACCAGATTTCTTGAAGGTATTATCAAGATGAAATGTTTCCTTAGAAGTTATTCTACTCAAAGCTTTCAGGAGATTTCTTGAGATCCGGTTTTAGAATACATCCTTTTGTATACTTTTTCAGACATGCTAAGAACTTATACTTGAAATACCTTTAACACATACCAAACATATATATCAGCCTTACATAAATAATTCTGATCAGATTTGAAAATATTTTCGCATCTAATGTGTTACACACAACTTTCTCAAAGAGATTATCTTCGAAAATAATACCAAGGGATATTTCTTACCACAATCCTTCTTACACGAGTTGTTGTAACACAACCTTTCTACTCATAAGATTATCAAACGTTCTTAAGGTAGATCGTGTAATGTCTCTATGTTGAATAAGAGGTGTTATTAGGATTCTACTTGCCCAGCTAATGTGATTCCTTACATCCGAAGATTGTGCAAAGTAAGGATGCACATTCTAATGTGTTTTAAGAATTAGGATGAGGATTTACCTCATCAAGTCCCCTTTTTGAAGATACTTTCTCCCGATCTTGGGTGTTGAACCCTTCCTCTTGATTAGGATTATTTCGAGATGCAATGTCTTCAAGTATATCCTGAGATCAGGATGGAATATTCTCGAACTAGAACCTGTGTGATCAAGATTAGCCATTCGACGGATTGCTAATGTCTCTTGTTCTAGACATTCTATATGTTCCCTCAAGGTATTCATTCCTTGTTGGAAGTAATTTTCTAAACACTTGTCTAGATGTACCTTTTGGCATGTTCTTGTAAGAAGATCTTCAATCAAGATCTTATTCCTCATTTGTGAGTGTTCCGGAAAATGAGCAATATTTTCACACTCCATAGTCTGCAGATGAACTTTGTTACACAAGTTCAATTTTTGTTCCTCGCAATCAATCAGATTATTTTGAAGACTGACTATATATCACTTTTCTTCATAAATCCTTACATTCAATTGAACTATAAGTTCTATGACATCATCTAGACTATCAATGGATTTTCCATTTTCTGAAAGGTTCTCGATTTTTTTGAAAAATCTCCTCATCATCTTACCAGATTCAGAGCTTGGACATATGATAGAATAGAATCTCTTTTCAGGTGATTTTTCACTACAAATTGGACTTGAATCCATATCAGGTTTCTTAAGTTTTAAACTCAAACATTTCTGATCAGCAACCTGATATGCAATTGAGTCTTTAGTCATAGACTTTTTCTTTGTCTTTCGAAAAGAATTTTGAGACCGGTTTTTAATGGCCTTCTCTGAGATGACGTTCTCATTATCTTGCCCTACGTTAACTGAGTTCTTCATAAGTTTAGCTTTGCTTTTATTATTTGACTCATATCTTATAGGATGGATCGCACCAAACAAATATTTTTAGATCTTTTCGTGTTTGCCTGCTCTGATACCATTTAAAAAGGCGAGGGTACCCCAAATATACCTCAAGCTATTACTTTTCCTTCCTATAAGTTCTTTCCCCGAAAGTGATTATCTATAGACTGAGTCGAGACAATACAAAAAATCGGTTCACACTTTGTGTGATCGTCTATGGATACGAGATCGAGACAATACGGCAACAAAGTATGTTTACTTGATACAAAGGTTCGGACTTAACCAAACTCTATAGGATTCACGTATCAAGTAAATATGAATTAACGTTTGTGCAATTTACACTTATTATAATAGAAAAATTATAATGCGGAAACATAAAGTAAATGACACAGCAAGATTTTGTAAACGAGGAAACCGCAAATGCAGAAAAACCCCGGGACCTAGTCCAGAATTGAATACTCTCAGGATTAAGCCGCTATACAATGTAAACCAACTTTGTATAGTTGAGACCAAGCAACTAAACTTATAGTTCACCTAGTTCCGTCTGTATTCCCACGCCTCCAACCTGTAAACAAGTCACGTACTTGGACCAATTCCTTTGGTTCGTATTCCAAACAGTAAAGGAACAACAAATATGTTTGGTATCAACTCTCTTCAACCAAGTGATATGAGTTGCGCAAAGGTTCTCTTGTTTATCTTAACATAAACACATTTTCTAGGTTCCAAGATCTATCTTATGTTCAATCACCCAAAGGCAATCGTTAAGATTAAGCCAATCAATACCTTTAATCACAAGGAAACATATTGATGCCGATCTTCCTCAACTATTCTATCTAAATACCCAAAAGGATAAATCAATTATAGTCGTATCCTATTTTTACCAAACAAGTATTGTGCACACCAAAGATTATAAAAACCAAGTCACAAATCTTCAATATCTTCTTTGTCTTCAAATCTCCTTATATCTTCAATAAAAATCTGCACACAACTACTTGAATCTATTGTGATCAATCATACACAGAACGGAGTCTGTTAACAGTGGATTATCACAAGATCGTCTTTAGATCTAACAACAATTTAAAGATCCCTGTCGAAACCTTGAACTAGTTTGAGTGAATCTTATATCAGAAGAGAAGATTCTCAAGCATAAACAAACTAGGTGCAATCAAAGTTCAACCACTGTTAGTCAATCAAATCAATACGAAAACTAAAGACAAATCGCAATACCTAGTTTCCCACCAACGGGTCGCGCTAGAGCTTCTCAATCCCAAAGAAGACTTTAAATTGAGCGGCCATAAGAGATTTCACCTAATTAGATTACTCTTCTCTCCGATAGGCAGCTTCATCATTAACAAAGACAAAAGAGGAAGTTTATGTCACGCACGATTAGTTTGCTAGAAATGCAAACTCAAAGTATTTATAGACAAGGAAGTTTGGACACCAAGGAATTTCCAAAACCGAAAATATTCTCAAGATATTTTTCATTACTCCAGCAAATTCGGTTTTCATAATTCCTGTGAATGCACTGCCCAAAAATAATGATCGTAATCTCCTTGGAAAATCTTTAATTAGAAAATGCACATTACTAATTCTTATTTTCCATATATAATTAAAAAGATTCTTAACTTATTTAAATTCGATCTTGGGATTTACTTCCTTCTTAGATGTTAAGGAATATCTTTAAACAATATAGAATAAGCATTAATGCACCGTGTTCAAAGTGTGTCGAAATCTTACTCTTGCAAGTCCTTTTTCATACTTGCTCACTTGAAACCGATTTACCACGCTTCCAAACAAGTTTAGAATTGGTTCGTATGACTTTCAAGAACTACGTGATTGATCAAGTAACACTCAATCATAACTCATGGGTTTACGGTTCTACCAAAACAAGTTTCGGTTCTACCTCCATATGAGTACTGTGCATAGTTACACTAGCTTACCAAAGATACGACTGACTAGGTCCTAGGATCGGTTCCCCACATATATGTGGTATCTAACTTGTATGCATTGCACATGTCCATAGGATCATTCTCCCCTTCCAAAAAACGTGTTGCACATGTTCATAGGATCGGTTCCCCTTTCTTCCATAAACCTTGCTGCACCTCATACAAGGATCGGTTCCCCTTGTGATGCACTGCACCTCTTACTAGGATCGGTTCCCCTTCTCCAAGTAATAAGTTCAGACACTCACAACCCGGTCATACCCCAGGTGATTACTTAAGTTCGGTTTCACTAATAAAAGTTATACCAATACATAAGTCAGGCCTCATGTGAATAGTTTTACCAAGAATACAAAAAAGTCATGAGTGGTTATACTAATCGCACATATTGGTCGTTCATAAGATATGTAATGAAGAACAGCCCCAATAAAACCTAGCGATTTCCTTTTCGGTTCAAAACACATATCATGAACTTACTTCCTTAAAACTCATGTAAACATTGTTCGGAAATCCTCACCTACTACCCATACATAATCACAATAGCATTCATACGATTATGTCGATGTCTTATATACAAATTTTAATGGTTAAGAAAGAAACTTCATATTGTATTCCTTAATTCTATGTATTTCTAGAGTGTTAATGCTTCAAAGTTTTATGTTTTCAATATGCACGACTTGAAAGATACGTTAGGGAATAAAACAGTTCAAGTCAAGTATCACTAACCTCAAGTGGAAGGATGATGTTGTGGTTGTATCTCCGTTCTTCTTCACTTCTTCAAGTCTTCACAATACTTGTAGTGTCTCACCCTAATACTTTCAAGCCAACCTATACGAAGTTGACTCTAGTACATTTAAATCAAGCGACTCTTAAATGAGTTTTGGTTCACTAAAATATGACAACCAAACTTGACATACCAACGCTTGGTGGGTTCAACCGAGCAATGCTCTAATAGATACATATCACAATAGTATTTTTGTCGAGGTTGTGATACAATCGAACTTTGATGTTGTGTAATAATACTATGTCACTTTGTAACAATGATTGAGAGATATTATTTTCTCATTATTATGGCTACGGATCTTCAACAACGATGATGTTGAACTGAAAATCTTTAGAATCATTGGAGTACTTGTAAGTGACGAAGATTTCGAGTAATGTTGAAGAACCAAGAAGATCAAGCATTTGGATGAGAAGCTTCAAAGTTTATTTATTTGTATCCCATATGTATTGATAGTTTTGTCACTAAAATTGACAAAGGGGGAGATTGTTAGAGAATTGCTCGATCGAACTCGCAAGCGTTGCTATCTCAAGCTTGTTTGTCAAGTTTAGTTGCCAAAACTATAAGTCTTGATTTCTAGTCTACTTATAGTTAAGTCTCGGACTAGGATAGTAAGTGTAGTTGAGCTCTAGACTCCACGGCGTTCATCATGCAAAGACGAAGAACTACTCAAGGAACTGGTGGAACTTCATCGACAAAAAGATATTTCGAGACTTGAACTTATCTATCACTCAAAAGTCTATCTATTTTATCTCCTATATTGAGGTAAAAGTCGTATTGCTATATAGACTTCGATTATACACATTTTCTATTTAGAGCCGAGTTTATCTCGCTTATCTATCTCTCGAAATATGTGTTGGTAAGTTTTCGCTTTGGCCAAGTTCATCTTTAATCCTGACGAAAGTCATGTTAATTATTTCAATATCTTTAAAATCGCTTTGATAAAAAATAGTTTGTGAATAAAACTATATAACATCCTCTAAAAATGTTTCAATGATAGAAATGAGAGTTTAGAACATGTAATCATATTTGTATATAAGCATAGTGTGTTTTCACATTTGTGTAAAAGTCCAAAACCGGGAACCCAAAGTATGCGTATTCGTATGCATACTGACGGAAAGTTCACGTCCTTGAATTTCTGTTGGAGTTTGAAAGTGAAATCAAACTCATCCAGTTACTTAAGTATGTGTACCCATTTTCATACTTAAGTAGGTTACTTTCTACAATCGGTTTGTTCATGAACTAAAATATTTATATATATTAAGGAATGCAATCCTTGCAAACCGTGGCTATAATGTTCATGAATCGATTCGAGTGAATCAAAACCGATTTTGCTTCGATTGTGTCTTGTATACTTCTATAAGATCTAATCAATTGAACAACTCTCTAACTAGTTCATTTGAACTAGTTATGGTGCAGATGAATAAGGTTGATATGAAAGTGCTCATATGGCTAACCATTGGTTAACTATTGTTGAACCAACTAGGTGTACACGTTTAGGTACGATTAATCAAACCTAAATGAAGTTACATTTTATTTGGTATAACAATCTAAGTTCAATCTAACGGTTGAAAGATATTAGCTTGAATTTAATCAGTTTTTCATCTAACGGTGAATATTGAATGCTTTGTTACCAAGGTAACTTAGATTGAAAACCCTGATTTGGAGACTATATAAAGGAGAACTCTAGCAACTGGGAAATCTAATCCCCACACCTCCTGTTTGATACTAGTTGTATAAGCTAGAGTTGATTCCCCTTTAACCTTAGGTTTCACTCGAGACCCTGTAGGTTAACGACTTAAACACTTCATTAGGATTGTGAAGCCAGACACAACTATTCCTCTGTAGTTGCATGATCTGATCTTGATGTTTCTATCTTGATTGAGTATAATCATAATATTGACTTGAGATTTATATCTCTGATAGGCAAGATAGAAAAGTAGTCACAAACACCTTCGTCTCATCGTTTGTGATTCCACAATATCTTGTTTCGCTAGTCGATTAAGATTATTGTGAGATGATTGATATTTCTAGGTTGTTCTTCAGGAATATAAATCAAACATATAAATTGGTTCCTGTTTACCTTGATTTATCAAAATACGGAACAAACTCGTAGGTATTTCAATGGGAGATAGATTTATCTATTCCTATAGAATTTTCTGTGTGAGACAGATTTGTTTATTAAAGTCTTCGACTTTGGGTCGTAGAAACTCTTAGTTGTGGGTGAGATGAGCTAAGGTAATCAAGTGCGTAGTATCCTACTGGGATCAGAGACGTAAGGAGCGCAATTGTACCTTGAATCTGTGTGAGATTGATTGGGGTTTAACTACAGTCCATACCGAAGTTAGTTTGTTGTAGGATAGTGTCTGTAGAGACTTAATACAATGTGGTGTTCATCTGGACTAGGTCCCGGGGTTTTTCTGTATTTTCGGTTTCCTCGTTAACAAAACTTTTGGTATCTGTGTTGTTTCTTTTCAGCATTATATTTTCTTATATAATTGAAATATCATAGGTTGTGCGTTGAATCGATCAATTGGTAAATCTAACCTTTGGTTGTTGATTGAAATTGATTGATCTTTGAACATTGGTCTTTGGTATCATTCAAGTTATTTCTCTTGTATTCAATCAGGCTCGTAGATTTCTATTTGTTTGAGTGAGGATTGAATCGAGAAATTGAGATATAACTCTTTGATATACTTTTTATTAAAATTGAGTTTGACTATCTAGTTGATTCTCTTAAAAGTATATTGGAGTTAGTCCATACAGATTGCTAAGAGAAATATTGGGTGAGGTTGTTAGACCCCCATTTTTTCAGTTACAAAACTAGGTCTAGGAAACTTAGTGATCACTTCAACCTTCCTTGGATCAATTTTCCATTGTACACCACCAAAAATGAATCCGATATACACCAACTCCTCTTTTCCAAACTCACACTTCTTTCCATTCAACTTCAGTTGGCCTTCATGTAACACTTTAAACACCTTCTCAACGTGAACGAGATGCTCCTTCCATGTTCTGTTGTATATTAGGATATCATCTAAGTAAAGAATCACAAAATCTTCTATAAAAGGGCGTAATAAATTTTTCATAAAACGCATAAATATCGCTGGAGCCTTACACAAACCAAAAGGCATCACCAACCATTCGAACAAGCCTTGTTTGGTTTCGAAAGCAGTCTTCCATGTATCATCTTCCCGGACTCTCATTTGGTGGTATCCGGATTTGAAATCTAACTTTGTAAAGACTCGATCTTTTTCCAACTGATCCATCACGTCGTCTATCCTAGGTAGAGGGTAATGATTCTTGATATAGGTCTTGTTCAATGATCTATAATCAATACACATATGCCAGCCTCCATCTTACTTTGGTACTAACAATATCGCTTATCCACAAAGTGAAGCACTTGGCACTATCATTCCTAATTCTAGAAGTTCCCGGACTTGTTTCTTAATCTCATCAGATTCCTCTACGGACGTGCGATAAAGACCTACATTAGGAAGAGAACTCTCTCCGGTTAACATTATTTCATGCTCCACACTCCTCTTTGGCAGTAACCCAATGACATCATAAAATAAATCCTTGTATTTCAACTTCAACCTTTTTAGGTCGCCTTCTTGTTTTGCAGTCAAGGATGTCAAACAAACTTTACTCGGCTTCTCCTCAAGAGAACGGATCACAAGGAGAATGAACTTCGTGCTAGCATTCACCAACCACTTAGCTTGAGTGGTTGTGATCAAGCTTGATCCCTCAAAAGGAGAATCTATAGAATCACAAAAAATTTCCCATCTTTGGTAAAGGTATACTTTTGTTTCCTCCTATGTAGAGTTGCATCCCTATCCCATAGGTAAGGACTACCTAGTACTACCTGACAGACAATCAAAGGAACTATGTTGCATGTAACTTCGTCAATGTATGAATAATCTAGAGTAAATTTGGACGTGCACTGTTGTATAACTTGTAAGCCCCCTTATTTTTGAATGCATCCCAAAGGGTATGGTTTTGGATATTTGAAAGTCTTCAATCCTAACTTTTGCACCAAGGAATTTGAAAGTAAATTATTCTGACTTCCCTGGTTAATAACTGTATCAACTAGTGATGTTTTGAATTGCATCTTCACCGTGAAGAGTCACTCTCTAAGATCATATTTTGAAGGTATTTTTTTTGCCCCTGTCATAAGAGAGAGCTTTGAATCAGGTTTCGTTAGTCCGTGGACTTCTTTTGGAGTTTGAGCGACTAGTACTGCCTTTTTGGATTCTTTCCTCTGCAAGCCTTTGGGATTTAGATGAGGGTTCTTTACCCAACACTTGTCGATAACGTGGCCTGTTTTCTTGTAATGGGTGCAAGTCAAACCTTCCTTGTCACTAGACTTCCCTTATTATTTTATCCTTTCACCTTCTTTTACAGTGGTACCTCCAAAATTTCCCTTAGTAATTCCCTTTGAATCAAATTTATTAAGCATGCCTTCAATGGCATTAGCTTTTATACTTGCTTCAGCAATATTATCAACTGCAAACATCTTCAATTCCTTCTGTATATACTCATGGAACCCAGAGATGTATTTCATATAGATAACATAATCTCCCAAGTCCAAATCCGAAATCATAGCTTGATTCTAAAATTCTGAAGTATATTCTTGCACGGTTTGGTTATAGGACTGCTTCAAGTTGTACCACTTGAACCATCTCTCCTCGAGGTATCCAACCGGATAAAACTTCCTTAAAACTGCCTCGAATCTTTTCCATCACAATACTCTTTGATAAGCTTTCCACCAGGTTAGAGCATGTTTTTGTATCTTCAATGCCACGAAAGCAATCTTTTCCTTTGAACCATATTCAAAGAAATAAAAATACCTCTCTAGATGTTCAATCCAATCATTCAATTTCTCTACATCGACACTCCCATCGTAAAGTGGAATATCAACACGAAAATCAATTTTCATATTTTTACCATGAAGTTTAGTTGATGTATGACTTTTAAGAAACTCGTTTTTTTATTTATTTTCTTCGTCCTCATCTTATTCGTCTTCATATTCATCTTCTTCTTATTCATCTTCTTCTTATTCTTCTTCTTCTTATTCTTATTCTTCCGAAGCTTCAGGTGAAGGTGTAATCTTTTTCTACATCTTCGGCTTTGGTGTATGAGAACGGATACATTCAGTCAATTCTTCAAGGGTGATTTGAATTGATTTCATGTCTGTTTGTAGCGTAGCCAATTTTTCTTCCATAGTTTGTGGTTCGCTTTGCTTAGTTTTATCATCTGACTTCGTCATCCTTGATCCCCTTGTTCTCCTAATGTCTTCTAGCTTCTCGAGTACCTTGCTAAGATTTATGTAGAGAGATCAAGTAAAAACCATAAACCACAAGGATTTACCCAAGAAACTAACCTTGCTCGTGATGCCAACTTGGTACGTATGATCTTTATACCTTGGTAGCTATTATTATAGAGGCGGAATTCAGAATAATAATAAACGAAAACTTAGAAAACAGAACACAAGTAGTAATTCGAAGAAATATATCTTCTCTAGATTATGAACAAGAATATGACTTACAATTTTCTCTTTGTTACACTCACAATCTCTCTAAACAGTAGTTAACCCTAAATTGTTTTCCAAAGCTTTCCTTTGCCAATAACACAGGTATTTGCCTCAAAGCTTTCTCTAGGCATGTCTAGTTAACAACATAACCTCTCTATTTATAGACTTTTATCGTACTCAGCCGACAAGGTTTTCTATTAGGAATATTTTTCCTAAACTAAGAGTGTTGCCTAAAACAAAACTCTTCCTAACTAGGAAATCTTCCCAAATAAGGTTTACTCCCTAATTTAGGATTCTTCCCTCAACTTATCTTGAGGTTTACTAAGTTCCTAAGAGGAGTAGGGATACACATGTATCACATAGAAATATTTATGAACAAATTGAAACGAAATCAGATTGATTCATAATTGTACAAAGTACTTACATAAGAATCAATTCATGAACATTAAGCCACAATTTGCAAAGTTAATTTGCATTCCTTAAATCATAAATGTTTTAATTCATGAGCATGAGAATCATGCATAACTGATTTTATAACTTAACCACTATATTCGCAAACTGGGTACGCGAACAGTAGCTCCGGACCTTGGCCTAGTCAAGCCGTTCGCAAACCCAGTTCACGAACAACTATTCCGAACCCAACTCAGGTAAACACATTCGTATACTAGGTACGCAAACAAGAGTTTCGGACCTTCTCAGGTAAATCCGTTCGTATATTAGGTACGCAAACAAGAGTTCCAGACCTGAATTATCACAATACAGTTCTCATACTTGATATGCATATCGTGTTGTATCCAGACAAGGGTCATATTTCTAAACTCTCATTTCAATCATTGAAACATCCTTAGAAGACGACAATGGTAATCTCATACATACCATTAGCTTCAAGTAATTTTCAAGTGATCGAATGATATATACGAAACTTTCCAAGCTAACATCAAATGACTGTCGCACACAAATCATATAAGATGTTCAAGGTAATTTTCACATGATCATCTTTTGACTTAGTATTTAGTTTCCAACAAATAAACTGTCTCCAACTAAACTCGTCAAGAATATGATGAATATAGCTAAAGCAAAAAGCTTCCAACACATATTTCGAGAAATATATAAGCAAGATAAACTCGGCTCGAAATATCAAATGTGTATAATGTAAAAGTCTATATAGCTATACGACTTAGTCTCATTAGAAGATAGAATATAATAGACTTATGAGTGATAGATAAGTTATAGTCTCCACATACCTTTTGTTGATGAAGTTCCTCCAAACTCCTCAATAGATCTTCTTCTTCAATTGGTAAGAGTCATGAAGTCTAAATCTCAACTACACATCATATCCTAATCCGAGATATAGCTATAAGTATACTAGAAATCAAGTATATAGTTTTGATCAACTAAACTTGACAAACGAGCTTGAGATAACAACGCTTGCGAATTCGACCGAGTAGTGCTCTAACATTAAATATCAAAAAATATTTTAGAATATATAGGTTCTAATATATCTTATTTGATGTTCGGAATTTGCATGTAATTGAAGCATATGTCTTGTAACTACATTAGTATAGTATACTTGTATGCTAGATAATATTTTGTTGTCATCCAAGAGATATTTCGGTATATTAGTTGAATTACAGGTAGAATTTTACAAAACCAAAAATAATCATATATTTAGTATTTACGGATTTAGAAATTCCTTGGTGTCCAGACTACCTTGGTCATTATAAATAGTGAAGTTTGTCTTTTTTGCAAACTCATTCTGTGACATACTTACTTCATTTTGCAGTCGGTGTAAGGAAGCCCACTAGTTGTATTCTCGCAATACTCACTGGAGAGGAAATTATCCTAATTAGGTGAATTCTCTTTTGTGATTTTCATTTAAAAACTTCTTTGGGATCAAGAAGCATCTAGTAGTACCGTTTGTGGGAAACTAGAATCATATTGTTATTTTAGTTTTCTATTATTGATTTGATTGACTAACGATATGGTTGAACCTTAATATGACCTAGTTTGTTTATTTTGTGATCCTTCTTTTCTAATATAAGGTCACTAAAAATAGATCAAGGATCGACAATTTTATTGGACGTGCTTCAAGTATAAAGGTACCATTCATTTGGATATAAATTGTCCTAATATGTGAAAATACACTAGAAGCAAGGCTCTTGCTGTAACTATCGATGAGACCTCATATTCCTATAATTCTGAAGATGTGGATATCACTAATATTGCACTAATTGTTGAGTTATCATTTTCTTCTAGTTCCATTGATAATCCAACCGTTTTAAAAATAGTTACATCTTCCAGAGTTAGGAAACCTATCAATATGGTAAGAGGGGAAAAAGCAATGTGCTCAACTATCAAAAATTAGATAATATATGAAAATGCGGGGGTATCAAAATATACCACCAAATTTTTCTTAGGCAATCTGTATGGACAAACTCAATACAACTCTGGGAGTTCAACTCAATCAAGGAATAATATCTAGAGTTATATATATATATATATCTCTTGCAATTAGAACGTTTACAGAATCAAATCCGAGAAACTAATTACAAAGAGATTACTTGGACGGTACTAAAGACCAATGTCCAAGAATCAATCAAGTCATATCCTCGATAAACGCACAACATGTGATATTTTAATTATAAAGATAAACAATATAATTCAGAAAAGAAATAACACAAACACCATAAGTTTTGTTAACGAGGAAACCGCAAATTCAGAAAAACCCAGGGACCTAGTCCAGATTGAACACCGAACTGTATTAAGCTGCTACAGACACTAGCCTACTTCCAATTAACTTTGGACTAAAATGTAGTTGATCCCTAATCGAGTCTCCCACTGATTAAGGTATAGTCGCGCTCCTTATGCCTGTTGAATCCCAATAGGACTCCGCGAAATTGATTCCCTTAGATGGTGTCACACCAACTAAGAGTTGCTTCAACTCAATTGAAGACTTTAAACTAACATGTCTCCCACAAATTAATCCTATATATGATTTCCTTTACGATCAAAAAGATTTTGATCAAGGTAATTTGGAAATAGATAGCAATAGACAAAGTCTAGCTAACCTCAAAATCTGAACTTATGCAACCCGGAGTGCAGCCTAGATTATTATTCACCTCACAATTATAAAACTTGTGGAATCAATAAAGTTTGAGACGAATATAACTTTGATTATTTCTATCTATATTGATCAAGTGAGCAGCTCAATAATCGATCAAGATCAGGATACTCGAGTTACCAAGAAAAGATAACTGGACATGGATTCACAAATCCCTATGAAGTCTTTGTAGTCGCTAAACCCTAAAAGGGTTAAGAAGAGGACGAATCTAGTTACAACTAGCACACACCAAAAAGTAGTGTCGGGATTCAAAGATCCCAGTTGCTTGAAGTTCCCCTTTTATAGACATTTTAAAGCATATGTTGCTTTAGGTTTAAGCAAAGATAGCTTTGGAACCAAGCAATCAATATCCACTGTTAGATGAATATTTGAATCTGATTTACATAAACAAGATATACATTCTGGTTAGGTGAAACCGTAACCGAACTGTGTATAAATACTATGTTCAAGGTGGTTAGCCGATCGAACTAGACGATTTGAACTTATAAGCTTAATACTCATTTTTATAAACACTTAAGACATTAACCTTGAGTGACAATCATGTGATCAAATAAGTCTAGTGTTTTTAGAAAATTGTTCAAATGCTAATTATCTCGTAGAAATAATTTTATTGCACTTGAAAATGATCAACATGGTTAGTAGATGCACAAAGTAAAAATACCATAGCCATTCGTGACTCAGGTCAGTCAGAGTACGTGTACCAGTTTGTAAACTATTAAGCCAAACCAAGTTTCGGAATTCATAAAATTATTTAGGTATGCGTACTGGTATGTGTACCTTAAGACCATGATCGGTTCTGGAGTCCACATAACTATTTTGGTATGTGTATCGGTATGGATACACAACCGAGTTCCAAAATAAAAAACTATTTTGGTAAGTGTATCGGTATGGATACTAAACCGGTTCAGTAACCACAGTTCCTTTACGGTTTGCATACGGGTATGCGTACCGATCCGGTTCACGAGTTGAATAGATTTTTTACAGGATGTGCATAAGGATATGCTTACCAAAAATCTGCAAGTCGACATATAGCTACTTCGCTATGTTTACGAGTACATGTAATACGGGTTTAGACTTATAACAGTTATCCCAGTTTTTAATACCGATAACACTGTCTTGTATCTGAATCTATAGTAGTTCTATATTTCTCTCTAAATCGATTCGAAACATCAATGACACATATCACTATTTCATGCTATTTTCGAACGATAAAACTTGAATCATGATTTTGATTCCGGATAATAAATTGTCCTTAACCAAAATTCATCAAGTATGAACAAATGTTTATTAAGCTTAGTCATTATATTTCAAGAACTAATTACCAAGATAAACTTGAATCGAAATTCATGTATATGCATGATAGTCTAATTGGTTATGCGACAATGTTTCAATGATAGAATAGTGAACATAACTTGAGAAATAGGTGGTTCATTCTTCACTTACCTTTTGTTGATGAAGTTCTCCAAAAGCTTCGGTTGATCTCCGCCTTCAAACGGTAGAACGCAATGATGACTGTCGTGGTCCACTGTTTCTCAACTACATTTATATCCTAGTCCGAGACTTAACTAAATGTAGACTATAAATCTAGATATAGTTTTGACAAGACAACAAGCTTGAGATATCAACACTTGTGAGTTCGACCGAGCAATGCTCTAACAATATCAAAGGTTCTCTTTTGCGAATTCTATAACCGATATGGCCATAACTTTGATCGTCGTTTCATGTTCAAAAGAAAATTCAATACTCTAAAATAGAGAGGTAAAAGACTTATGGATATGCCAAAGAATTTTGGTTCTGACGAACATCATCTGAAACACAAATCTTCCGTATTGTCCTTTCTTTTAGATCTTGATTTTCACAAAAATCCAAGATTTTTTGTGTATCGATGAAAAGGGAGAAGTCTAAAAAAACATATTCAACTACATTTACAACACTATAAAAACCCTCAGTCATGATGATATGTGTTTTGGAACCCATTGTGAGAAAATCTCCCATACTAATAATACTTCAACAACATTAGGGATGCATCCTCACTAGAATGCTCATTCAGTTGTGAAGAAGCATGTTTAGGCACTATGTTTGTGCATTATGGGAATAAGTCTAGTTAAATATCCTTATTTTTAGGAGAATATATTTTTGGTTAGAAATGTGGTATCACCGAAATATCTTTCTTGGAGTTATAAATGTTATGCTTTTCTATAATTTGTTCATATCTAAACTATAAATCGAAAATCAGTGACTTGTTTTTCAAAGTTGCTTGATCTGAAAGAGTTATTTTTGAACAAATCAGCACCATCTTCCTATGCTTAGGATCTAAAAAATAAGATTAAAAAGAATGATGTATGTCATAGACTCACCTAATTAACAAGTAATATAGTGTAGTCAAGTTCGTCCCCACGAGGAGCAAGAGGTTTTAGTTGTCTTATGATTTCACAAATGGTGGTGGGGGTGGGTGGGTGTTGTTTTAGATTTTAAAAAACAAAAGAAATAAACAAAGCAATTGAAAAGATAAAGTTGAAATCAATTAGAGAAATAAGATCAAGGAATCGTTTTTCGTTACAAAATAATAATTATAGTTATGTTTTTTATCCACTTGTTATTAGCCACAAGTTATCACCAATAATAGGTAAAACAGCTAATTCAGTGCTAACCCCTAAATTCCTTGTTTCACTGGATACAGAAGTTCTCGCCTACCAGATTCTATTTATCTAAACCATAGATGTAGATCACTCAAGATGTAATTCAGTAAAACATATTAAGATTTATGAATTTATTAGATTGATAATAGTAGTTAGACTCTAAGATCAAGGTCTACTTGATGGCAGTTGTTTTTACACATAATTACTCCACATAATACCTCTACAAGATATTGTACTTTCTACTTCTGTAAAGAATCAAGAAACCGTTAAGTATTATGTAACCTTACGAACAAAGAGATTTGTTAAAATATTTTATCAAAATAGTTGTTCCAGACAAACCAATAATTCCGAGTCCAAATTTGTGCACCACTATAAAACCAGGGTGCACATTATGGCTTCCGCTATTGGTGCGTTTTTGTAGCGCAAAATCAGTTTAGTAGAAACAAAAAAGTCGTTATTTTCTCTTTCTTTCTTTAACCTCTTTATCTTCTCGAAATTATAATCATATCAAGTTCATATTACTCATGTTTTCTGCGGAGTTCATCTTGATGATATCTTAAAGTTAACCTCACATTTATATTATCCAAGGTCAAAAGAAGATCGGAAGATTTTCGTGATTCTCGTTTTTACATTTCTGCATATCCAAATATGGTTATGATTTTCTCACTTGTTAACTTTTACAATAGTGATATCTGCGTAAAATAGTTAACCGAGAAGTAATGGATATTAAGACAATACGGTATCTATCTATGGCTTTACACAGTATCAAGTTCATCTTACTATGAAATGTTCCTAATGTGTTAATAGTTAATTTTTTACTCTGTTTTTTGATTATTTTTTTCCTCAAAAAAGAGCTCTTAGATAGGAATCACAACCTATGTTAAAAAAAAATGAATTTTTTCTCAAACAAAGCTCTTCTTATAGTAAGATTAGAAACGGTATTGATCAAAATCCCAACCTAATTTTTTTTCATCAACAGTCTAAGGAGGAAGAAGGTAAAATCGATAAAATGAGTATTCTCATTGATGATAAAATGAGTATTCTCATTGATGTTTTAAATGATCATTGTTAATTGATCAAATCAAATTCGTCAAATGCTAATTATGATTTCAAGTATAAAATTATATGTGAACTGTGATTTTAAAGAGAGGAAAAAAAAATGATGTAAGACGTTTTTATTAGAAATATAGATACTGAATCTGGTTATGACCGAATAAAGCTCCCAATGAGAAGAGCCGGAATATGCACCCCGGTTTCGAAGGGGTGCACAAATTTGGACTCAATAGTTCCAACCAACAACTTTCTCAGTATTATTAAATGGGCTTTAAAGCCGATTGTCAGTCATTTCTTCTTTCCATGGCTACGAAGTGGTCGGGCCACATCGTACACGTATGTTAGTTATAACTAAAATAATTTCAACTTTTTTTTGAACGCGCAATTGGGGGATACTTATATTAATTGGGGGATATAGGAAAAAGACAAAAAAACATGATTTAAATAGTAAATCAAGGTCACCACATATCCATGTATTTTCACTAATTCCTAATCTACCTATCATTAATCAGGTTTAGTGGTCAATAATAATTATTTATGTTAATTGATTGGTTTGAAAATGATTTATATAAATCTTTATCATTTTGGAGAGATTAGAAGTATGAATGTTGGGTTCAAAATTTTTGGTTGAGATGAGTGACCATAGTGACCAAAGTATTGTCTCTGAGTCTTCATGTTAGCAACAAATATGTATTTTATGTTGAATCTTCTCCGGATGTAACTTTGGATTCACCATGGCCGCACCTGTAAAGCATCCTGTCGGCATTGATATTGTTAGAGCATTGCTAGGTCGAACTCGCATGCGTTGCTATCTCAAGCATGTTTGTTAATGTTAGTGATCAAAACTATAAAGTCTTGATTTTTAGTCTACTATAGTTAAGGTCTCAGACTAGGATAGAAAGTATAGTTGAGCTCAAGAACTCCATGGAGATCATCATACAAGACGAAGGACTACTCAATGGATATTCATCGACTAAAAGGTATGTGGAGACTTGAACTTATATATCACTCAAAAGTCTATCTACTCTATCTCCTATATTGAGACAAAAGTCGTATTACTATATAGACTAAGATTATACACATGTGGTATTTCGAGCTGAGTATATCTCGCTTATCTATTTCTCGAAATATGTGTTGGTAAAGCTTTCGCTTTAGCCAAGTTCATCTTTATGTAGTGACGAAAGTCATGTTATGTTTCAATTATTTTGGAAATCGCTCTGACGAAAAATAATTTGTGAATAACAACTATATAATGCCCTCTGAGAATATTTGAATGATTGAAATAAGAGTTTAGACAATATAACCATTGGAGAATATAAGCATTGTTATGGAAACACATATATGTATAAGCCCTTATTGCTTGAACCAAAGTTTGCGAACTTTGTTGATCAAGTGAAACCTGAGAAGTACGTGAGCTTCAGTCCGCGAATTAGCGGAAGTTCTCGACCAGAGAATTTCTGTTGGAGTTTGTGAACTCCATCCGAGAACTTAGTCCGCGAACCCAGTCCGCGAACTTGAGTAGGTTATGTATAAAAACGATGTTTGTGAACTTATCTTAATAAACTAAGGAATGCTATTGCCAACCGTGGCTTTATAGTTCATGAATCGATTCGAGTAAATCACATCGTTTTTGCTTCGATTATGTCTTGTGTAGTACATAAAGATCTAAGCAATTGAACAACTCTCTAACTAGTTCATTTGAGTCATTTGGACTAGTTACATTGAAGAATAATATGGTTGATATGAAAGTTATCATATGGCTAACCATTTGGTTAACTATTGTTGAACCAACTAATGTACAAGTTTGGGTACGGTTTTCACAAGCCTACAAATGTGCATTTCATATGTGTGAAACAAGCTATGTTTTCGATCTAATGGTTGATAAATATTAGCTTGAATCTAATCAGGTTTTCATCTAATGGTGAATATTGAATACTTTGTTACTAAGCTAACATTGATTGCAAACCCTGATTTGAGAGACTATATAAGGGAGAACTCTAGAAACTGGGAAACCTAATCCCCAAACATTCTGTGTGATACTAGTTGTGCTAAGATAGAGTCGATTTTCCTTTAACCTTTGGTTTTCTTCTTCTAAAACCAGGTTAAGGACTTCATTGGGATTGTGAAGCCAGACCGATACAACTTTTCTTATAGTTGTGTGATCTGATATTGCTGTTTTTATCGTACAAGTATAATTGTAATAATTGGATTGAGATTTCAATCTCCGATATGCAAGTTTTTAACTTAGTCGCAAACACTTCGTCTCATCGTTTGTGATTCCAAAATATCTTTTTTCGCTGCGTCGATTAAGACTTTTGTGAGGTGATTCATAAAGCTGAGCTGTTCTTCGGGAATATAAGTATGGTTTTATCAATTGGTTCCTGTTCACCTTGATTTATCAAAAGACGGAACAAAAACTCGTAGGTATATTCGTGGGAGACGGATTTATATATTATTGTAGATTTTTCTGTGTGATACAGATTTGTTTATTAAAGTCTTCGACTTTGGGTCGTAGCAACTCTTAGTTGTGGATGAGATCAGCTAAGGGAATCAAGTGCGCAGTATCATGCTGGGATCAGAGGCGTAGGAGCATAACTTTACCTTGGATTAGTGTGAGATTGGTTCAAATACAATCCAGAACGAAGTTAGCTTGGAGTAGGCTAGTGTCTGTAGCGGCTTAATACAATGTATGTTTAATCTGGACTAGGTCCCTGGGTTTTTCTGCATTTTCGGTTTCCTCGTTAAAAATATTCTGGTGTCTGTGTTATTTCTTTTCCGCATTATATTTTGTTATATAATTGAAATAATACAGGTTGTGCATTGATTCAATCAATTAGAATATCCGACCTTTTGGTTGTTGATTTAAATTGATTGACACTTGGATATTGGTCTTTGGTACCATCCAAGTTATTTCTCTTTGATAAGGACTCGAAGATTTCTATTTGTTTGAGTAAAGATCAAATTGAGAGATTGAGATAATAACTCCTTGAGATATTCTTATCTAGATTGAGTCTGTCTGTCTAGTTGATTCTCTAAAAAGTAACTCGGAGTTTGTCCATACAGATTGTTAATCGAAATATTGGGTGTGGTTGTTAGACCCCCGCTTTTTCAGATATAACTATGAATACCATACCGGAACAACCTAAACAGACATGGTATTCATAGTTATATTAATGCCAGCACACCATATTTTCACGTACCAGGGAATATTCAATCAACACAGTGTGTCGGCGTTGTTGTCGGTCGTCCATCCATGCCGACATTTGTTGGAAATTTTCATAAATATTTGCCGCTATCCGGGGGGGTATGGTACTGGTTTAATCAGTCTACTGCCGGCAAAGTCAGTTAATTCTCGAGCATGTCGGTACTGCTAACGACATAGTATGTTGCTTAAATTTATTTGCCGGCACATGATGTAAAGTATCCAGAAAATTAAATTTTTTTCACTTGACTACCAGCATTGATAGATTTTTATCGAGCATGCCGGCATTAAGTTACGGCATTGAATGTTAGTTACCAAGCATGCTGGCACCATTTTTCGGCATGATATTCATCAATTCCGGCATGGTCTTAATCACTTCCGGCGATGTAAAAATAATAATATTTCCGACATGGTCTTCATCACTACCGGCATGTTCTTCATCACTTCCAGGGCCAAACCTGACCTAAAGCGACCGAAGCACTACTTTGGGCAGCTGATTTGTGGGGGCATAAAAAAAAAAAAATTTTTGCCGGTTTTCTTTGTAGTAACACGTTGGACAAATTGGATTTTGGGAAATAAAGTCAAAGCCTGTTAAACTTTTTTTTAATAATTAAACAAGACGATCACCCTACAAAACTTGTACCAATAATATTGCTTCTTTCTTGCCCGACAATATTAATCAGTAGAGCAGTGATAGAGTTGGGATCCCATTCTCTAAAATGAGCTCCACTCATGAAGTACTTTGCAAGCTTGCAGGCTATAAAGTTTGTAGATTTAGGAATAAGACTTAAGCTTTTTACATCCAACATGCAAAGTTTAAAATTAAGAGAATCGCATATATACAGTCTTTTCCTGCCATCTTTCATCTCCAAAACTTGAACACTGACTGCTTCCAAAACTTTCGCTTTATCGCTTTCAAATTGCACCTGTGGAAAGTTCATCTGTTGAGACCGTTGGATAGTGTAGGAAGCTGCCTGATGCTCTATGATTATTTCTGTAGAAGCTACTGCTTGGAAGATCCTTGCTCCGAGGAGATCTCCTGCATGATCACAAGCAATAAGAGTTACAATTGCTTTTGTATTGCACATAGAATATAATACAACAATATTTATTTTGACATTAAAGCTAGTTATTGTCACATTATTAATTGACTTAACTATGTCAATCTTTTGGTTTCCTTCTCTGTTATCTAACATGTTTCTATTGGAACTTATCATTGAGACAATTGTCTGCACTGTCCTAGAGACAGACAGTTTTTTTTTTTTTTGAAAACCCAATCGCATCTAGATTTCCATATGCCCCATAATAAAGTTTCCATTATCTCTGGGTAATCATGTACCTGATATTCATATATGTCTTATCTATAAAACCAATATACTAACCAGGTATGAAAATCTATACGATTATTCCTTACCATCTAAGTTTCCAGACCTATGTAAAGTAACACATATATGGTAAATTTAAAATGCATAAAGATATGGGTGAGAGTTTCTTCCTACTTCCCACAGTTGGGGCAAATTTTATTCACATACGGGAGGATCTGTGCAATTCTGCCATTCAAAGGGAGAATGGAATGCACACACTTGCATGAGAAAATTTTGACTCTTGACTGGATGCTCAGACCTGATGAGCACGAAAGTGCGACTCATTTTCACCCATAAATACATTAGCTAGGACTCATTTTATCACTAATAATCTTGTTTGTATGTGTTTTTGTCAAATAAGCTCTTACGGAGAAAGTTGCTCGAAAAGTGGTTTTTGTATCCCGGAGGACACGTGTAATTCGGACTCTAAATGTCGGTTAAGGGGCACCTCAATTACTAAGGGGTGTCCAGTTGCTAAGGGGCACCTTATTTGTTATTTGGAACTTGTGGCTATTCGCACCCCAGGAAGTGATATTTATACCCAAATTGCTAAAGGGACACCCGTACAGGATAAGGGGGAGGTCATCTTCTTCCTTTTGAATTTCAATTTTGGCGGGAAAATTGGTGGCAAATTTAGGGTTTAGCTTTTGGAGGTGTTCTAGTGAGATTAAAACGCTGAAATTAAATGGGTTTGTTCCTGGCACGTAAACAGGTCTGGTATGGGTCATAGTTTCGATCAAAATTGGCTAGATAATCGGGAATTCAAGAAAACAGAATTCATGCTTTTGGCGGGAAATATCTTTGAAGCTGAACAGGATTTAGGGTTCGAGATTTGGATGGTTTTTGATGAGACTCAACTGCTGAATTTTGTTGAGATGACTTGGATGAACGAAACAGGGAAGGTATGGTCGTTACATTTGGTTAGATTTGGCTAGAACTTCGGATTGGAGATAAACAGGGGAAGTTACGTCATTGTGAAGGAAAACAGGGCTAGAGGATATCCCGGAGTTACTTGGTCGGATTTTGTGAGATTTTCTCGATCTTATTGGTTGGTACCAGCATGTTATATCCATTCAGGGATGGTAAGTGGTTAAGGTTCAAAGAATTAGGAGTGTGGCGTGACTTGGTCGAAAACAGGGAAAGATATCTTCGGTGAGATATTTTTGGAGTTCTGCTACATTTTTGGAAGTTTGTTGTGTGAATAAACCGAGTATTACTCTACCAGAACGTGTATACACCGTGTTGGAAGTGTTTCAAAAACTGCAGACGCACAAGAGAACACGTAAGAAAGAAGAAAAAAAAAAGGAAAGAAATAATCCCGTGACTGCAGAGAATTGAAGAGAGAATGATATGGAGTTATCGCGGAAGATTTGTTGCTGATGAGGTATAAAAAGAGTCCTGAAATTTTTTACCAGGAGATAGAGAGTTTGGGGGGGAGGTAACAGAGACGTGGGAATCAAGTTGCATAAATTTCTGCTGTTGCTGATGTTCCAAGAGCACCAAGAACATAAGGCTGAGAAAGCATGTCGTTAATAAACCGTGGTTTATTCTCGGTTTTGCAACAGGCTTTACAGCGACTGTTAAACAGTGTTTACATCACTTCTCATTTATCGTATATTGTAACAGTGGGTTTGTGATGTTTTTGTGCGTTGCAAATTCCTGGTTTATTTGATTTCTCTCCTTTTCATCATTTGTAAGCACATTTGAGTAATAAAAAATCCATTTTGAGCGTGTCTGCAATATGAATAGCTAAACTCTTACACTGGGTCGACGGAGGAAGCCGAACTTCACACATGGGTGAATTTATTCTATTTTCTATTTTACTTTTGCACTTATTTTGAATTGATTTATGATTCGATAAACTTAGTTGTGATTCAATGAGATAGGTTATGCTTTGTTTAGATAATCTATGCTTAGGGGATACAATTAATGTTTTGAGGATCTACCTTGGCAGAACAAGAGTCGATGTTTTATTTATTTACTGAGCGATAATTGTTGAGAATAAATAATTGAATCTCGTGTTGTGAACTCGGTGGAATCTTAGACCCAGTGACTCTCTATTTTATTATTTTCATCAACTTTTAAATTTAATCTTCGCAAATCTGAGAGAACGAATCTTAATTACTACCAAGAAAACTTTGAAAAATCTTAAATCATTTTGGCGCCGTTGCGACACGTATTTTTTTTTAGGTTTATTTATTTTTATTTTGTAAAATTTTTCTTTTCATTTTAGATTTTATTTTTTCCTTTTTATGTGTTTCTTTTTGTATTTCTTTTCAGGGATTTTTTGAGAATGATGACTTCTTCTGAGGAGACGTCACCTACGATGACGCTGGTGGAATATATGCGTAGAAAGTCAAATTATCAGGAAACCTCGTCTGAGATGACGCGTGTTGAATATATGCGTAGGCAATGGTATGGAGTTTCTGCTCCACATGAGGTAAGTGAAGAATCAAATCAAACTATATATGAGAGGTATTACAAACACACACCACCTAGTTTTGAACAAAGATTGAGAGTTCTTGAATTCCAAAGATTATTTGCTGCTGATGATGAATCTGATAGTGACTCTCTGTTCCAAACAGAACATATAGATGACCTTGTGGATGATTGTGTGTTTGATTCGCCTAATTCCATAGATGAATATACCTCATAAGATTATTCACCCGACTTAGAGGTTGTTTCTAGACCCCTAGACTTCCAAAAGTTGCCAAATTTAGGGTTAGAATTGTGTGCTTCTAAAGTGTTGTTGGATTAATTTGCATCTAAGTACCCAGAAGACTTGCCTATTCCTGATATCGTGCATGAATCAATTGATATTTCCCCAGTCTCAATATAATCCCCATATTTTGTTCTTTACACACTTCCATGTGCAGTAAAAACTTGGTTTAGGGGTAAATTTTGGTTTCTGACAGTTTCTTTGTCCCCATTTTTTCATAAAATAATTGTGGAGCTGTCATTTGTAAATATTGTATTTTGGGTCGATCCCCAAGTTTTCAGGTTATTAGTTTACGGGGATCCGTTTTTGTACATTCCAGTAGGTATAATTATTTGTTTATTTTTATTTCCCATCTTAATTTTTACGTTGGATGACTCAATTACATTGAGGACAATGTAATATTTAAGTGTGGGGGAGTGGGTATTAACTTTTTCTTTTAATTTTTTCAGTAATTTTCTTGCGTATTGTGACTAGCTCTTGAGCGGGTCTAAAGAGATAATAAAAATATAAATATTATGACCAGTTGTGTAGCGGGTCTTTTCTTTTCTTGCATTTATGACCAGCTGTGTAGCGGGTCTCTAAAAAAAATGTGTGTCTTGTGTATGTGGGAATTGTCATGACCAGCTGTGTAGCGGGTCTAAGTATCTTTTTATATGACCAGTTGTGTAGCGGGTCAATTTTATGTTTTGCTCGAGGACTAGCTAAATGTAAGTGTGGGGGAATTTGATGAGCACGAAAGTGCGACGCATTTTCACCCATAAATACATTAACTAGGACTCATTTTATCACTAATAATCTTGTTTGTAGGTGTTTTTGTCAAATAAGCTCTTATGGAGAAAGTTACTCGAAAAGTGGTTTTTGTACCCCGGAGGACACGTGTTATTCGGACTCTAAATGTCGGTTAAGGGGCACCTCAATTACTAAGGGATGTCCAGTTGCTAAGGGCACCTTATTTGTTATTTGGAACTTGTGGCTATTCGCACCCCAGGAAGTGATATTTATACCCAAATTGCTAAAGGGACACCCGTACAAGATAAGGGGGAGGTCATCTTCTTCCTTTTGAATTTCAATTTTGGCGGGGAAAATGGTGGCAGATTTAGGGTTTAGCTTTTGGAGGTATTCTAGTGAGATTAAAACGTTGAAATTAAATGGGTTTGTTCCTGGCACCTAAACAGGTCTGGTATGGGTCATAGTTTCGATCAAATTTGGCTAGATAATCGGGAATTCAAGAAAACAGAATTCATGCTTTTGGCGGGAAATATCTTTGCAGCTGAACAGATTTTAGGGTTCGAGATTTGGATGGTTTTTAATGAGACTCAACTGCTGAATTTTGTTGAGATGACTTGGATGAACGAAACATGAAAGGTATGGTCGTTACATTTGGTTAGATTTGGCTAGAACTTCGGATTGGATATAAACAAGGGAAGTTACGTCACTGTGAAGGAAAACATAGCTAGAGGATATCCCGGAGTTACTTGGTCGGATTTTGTGAGATTTTCTCGATCTTATTGGTTGGTACCAGCATCCTAATCCCATGTAATCTTCAAATTAGGTACCTAACAACGAAGTTGGGAATCATCCACGCCTGAACCATCCTAATCCCATGTAATCTTGAAATTAGGTACCTAACGACGAAGTTGGGAATCATGGATCCAATAATGATAGCTTGGGAAGTCCTGGAGTTTTTGGTGATAAAACTCCTATATCTGCACCTCCAGGTTATGAAGTTCTAGTTTTTAATGCAGGGGAGGTGGTGGAAGCCCCAATTAAGCCTCAGATGGTGGAACCCGAATCGAGAATAGCAGAAACTGCTTCGTTTTAAGTGGTATCCATGATTGTTGATGCCGCTCCAGTAGTTGAGAGGCGTATGATAGTGCATGAGTATCCCAATGCAGGGATTTCTTTTGATCCTCAATTTGGTGAATTACTCCCATACCACCAGTTAGTTGGTGGTTTTAGTGTTCCAATCGGATATGCTGCTATGTATGAGAAACTGTGGAAAATATATGGACACATCGTGGTTACTCAGGATCCAGAATGGAGCTATTTCTTGAAAAAGCAAGTGGAAGACATCTTGCATGTTATACGTGATATCTGTATCACTACCAGAAATGCTGTTACTCGAGACGTACTCTTTGATTGGGAGTACAACTCGCATAATGCTGAAGAACTTGGCTTCAATCTGAAGTGGCTTCGTCAAAGGCTTGAAGCTATAAGGAAAACAGTAGAGGGTAGCACTCCTTTCCCTATTAGTGACGCCGTGACGAAGAAGATGGACAAAGTTGCTGAACTGACCAAGAAGCTAGAATTGGAGAAAGCGGCTTTGAAAGCTTTGGAAGATGCGGAGAAGCAGAAATCATTCTTTGATGGTTTTCTTTAGTTTCCTTTCCATAATCTCATGAACATTGAATTTCTGAGATATGTGAGATTTTATTTGGGTTTTGATTTTTTGATAGGTTCTGAATTTATGAGTGACTGATTTTCTTTTGATTTTGGATTTGATAGAGATTTTCTTAAATAAAGAACTTTGATAGATTGCTGAATTTTCAAATGTTGAGTGCAAGTATGCACACGTTTTGTAGGAATTAAAAATACAATTAAAATAAAATCCTAAAGTGCAAACGTCAGATGTTTTGAGCGCTTGCCTTGGACATAAAACATCCAATGTTGAATGTTTCATGCATCGAAAATCTTGAGCCAATTATCATGAATCACTGGTATTCTTGTCTTGCCTTTGATGTCAGCCAATTTGTAGTATCCTCCATCGATTGTCTTAGCAATAATGAAAGGCCCTTCCCAGTTAGAACTCTTTGCAGAATGCAAATTGCGCCTAGTTGTCTTGAGAACCAAATCTCCTTCACGGAACTTGTTAGGCTTAGTTGGCCGTGCCCCGAATTTCTTTTGTTTGTTCAGGATTATCCGCACAGCGGGATGCACTGTCGGTGAAATTTTCAGATTCTGTGGCATATATGGACACTCGTGCAAGGGAAAACATTCAGGGTAATGATTGTGCAACTCGGTCACTATTTTATCAATGACCGTGTTGGTGAGATGTTGAATTTTTAGGGGTTCGACATCTAACCACTTGGTGAAGTATTGCTGAGGTGTGACTAACCACTCATAGCGTTTGATGATAGGTAGGTTTTGAGCGAGTCCCCGAATTAGGGTAGCATATTTGAAAATAGGTAATACATATGCATCATGAGGAATAAGACTTGCCTGAGTGCGAAACCTCCTGACGAATTCGTTAGGGCTTTCTCCAGGATTTTGCGTGATTCCCATCAGAGTTTCAACCTTTTCCAAATGCTCGAAAGGCTGGTCATCTTCTGAGTCAGAGCTTTCTTCGGTGGAGAAGTGTGCAACTGAAGGTGAAGATACCGCAACAATTTTTCCATCATGAATCCATGCTCTCCCAAGAACCATGTTGTATCCAGGATCCTCCCTGATTATGAAGAATTTAGTTTTTATCTAGATTGAATCACTTCTTATGTTGAGAATGATGTAACCATAAGCATCCTTGGAGATCCCTTCATGATCTCTGACTGAGACTGGAGCGTGAGTTGCTTCTTGACGAGTGATGCCAGCAGCTCTGAGGGTTTTCAGAGGAATAATGTTGACAGAAGTGCCAACATCGACTAATGCTCGTCTAAATTCGTTCCCCTTGAGATGCACCACGGTGAGAAGTCCCCAGTCGTACATCTTTTTATCTGTCACAGGTGGTTCAGGGAATGTTTCCTGAATTGACAGTCATTTGCCTGACATGACATGGTTTAGCGCAGCAAACATGTCATCTCTTTGGGCCCTTGACAAGTACAACAACTCGCAGATGTGCTCCATTAAAGAATGAACTGCTTCCTTGACCGGATGCTCGGAGGGTGCGAATGTTCTGATCGGGAGAGGATTTCTGTGTACTCCTTCAATCCCCAGTTTTCCTGAGTCATCCTTTTCTTTGAAGATGCGCTTCAAATTTCTGTAGTCACGGGTTGGATGACTGACATACCTATGGAAGTGGCAATAGCGTGCATTCTCCATTTGCTCCGCGGTTGGGTCCTTTTTGACATGAGGTAGCTTGACTGCACCATCTTGGATCCAGACTTCCAGTAGTTCGATCACCTATTCAATGGGAAATGGGAAATCAGGAACTTCCTCATCATTCTGTTGTGATTGTGCATTTCTGGTCTGGTGTTCTTCCTTGGAGCTTTTGGAGGGTGAGACGTTGGAAAAGCATTTTTGTGTTGCTGTGCTTCGTCTTTTATCTTTCTTCCTTCATCAACATTCATGGAAGCTTCAATATTATATTGCTTGTTGATCAGGCGCTGAGCACTGCTGCTTCGAGTGTCTTTCGATTCCTCCATTTTGATATTTTTACTTCTTTCTAGCAAGGCGGGAGCAGTAGTTGCTGATCCCTTGGCTGCTTCGTGAAGTTCCAAAAAGGTCTAGAAGCGGAGATTCTCCAATAAATCTATGTAAACATGGATCATCCCATTGATGCACAAGTCCACCAGTTGTTGTTCAGTAACATTTGGATCATGACAATCCAGTGCCAGGAGTCTGAACTTTTTTACATAGTCATTCGGGTATTCAGTATGCTTCTGAGACATCCTCCCCAGGTTGGAGAGTGTGACTTGTTCAGAGACAAAGAAATATTTCCAGTAGAAAGCATTAATCATTTCCCCCCAATTAGATATGCTCCCTTGAGTGATGTTGTTGTACCAAGTGTATGCACGACCCGCCATGAATTTCAAAAACTCCTTCAAGCGAACAACATGGTTGTGTTCATGTTCTTCTAATGCTTCCAGAAATCGAGAAACGTATTCTAGAGCATTTCCCATTCCATTGTAGAGGTGTAGCCTTTTGGGAGAGGGATCCTCTGCGTGGCTGCAGGATACGGAGATTGATGACGGTGCATGGTCGTTGTATGGCCCCTTCCTCGATTCTCCATAAAGCGCTCCAAGTCTTCACGGGTGATGAAGCCGGCGGGTTGAAGCTCTTCGGCTTTGCGGGTTTCATCGTCATCAGGAACGGGAATAACTTCGGGGTCCATTAGATATGTTTCCTTGTCTTCCCCCTTCTCTTGAGTTTTGTCTGACATCTTGTCGGTGAGAGTTTTGAGATAGTTGAATAGTTCCTTTTGATTAGCATCCATGTCAGTTTGATTCTTGGCGAGAACTTCCTGGACCTTCATGAAATCGCCTATGGTAGGAGGATTTTCTCTGATTCCCCTGGATGCCGCCCGAAAAGAGGATGATCTTCGACATTGGTGTGAGGAGGAGTAATGTCACCACCATCATTAGAAGCGGGAATTATTTCCGGAGTACCACCAGTGTTGTTGGTGTTGGGATGTGTAACTGAACCTGACCTAAGATCGACCATCTTTGCGAAAATGAAAGATTACAACCGAGAGATTAATCTCCCACTGTGATCGCCAATCTATGGATGGGGAAAAACGCGTCGCCGGTTTTTCAGGAAAGTGGAGAGTCGAGCGAGTTGTAGAGACTCTTCAGCCGGGTAAGATGTTAATCCTCACACAGATGCACCACTGTAAAGGGGGTGCTTAGATTCGGGAAATAAATCTGTATGACTCTGGCCTAAACCAAGACAATAGCCGTTCTCAGAATCAATTCGGTCGCAAAGAGGGAGATGGGTTGATCTGTAGGAGGAAAGCTGAGAATTGTGTGGGATCAGTGATGATCGAGGATTGTGGGTGTGTTGAAGGTTTCTACAGTATTAGTGAACTGTTGAGTTTTGTTGAATTCTGAGTGATTGATGAATTCTTGAGAGTAGTTACTCGAGAAATTCAGTGTTAGACGTGTATTCGAGTGTTCGAATGTCGATGTTCAATCACGAATTCAGATACTTATTTATACTGTTAGAGTAGTAACACCACTGACCCCAGTAAGTGTGACAATTTCAGGTGAGCAAATGATTGAAATGAAGAATGAGAGACGAGTTTCTCTCGATTTAGGGTGGGGCTGATTGGGGTGTTATTTGCGCCCAAGATAAGGACCACCCATTGATAATTACAACCTCTAATAATGATAAGGGGTACCCTATATGATAATCCCTTAACCGTAGATGGTTTGTGTTTAGTACACCTCCAAGAAGAGTTGCCCCTTAACCATTACCGGGATCTAGATAGTGCTCGCCCTATGAAATGACAATTTTGCCCTTTTTGCCCAATTTGGGTGATTTCTCCTTGTTTTCTTCCGTGCGACTCCAGAGTACCTAATAGCTCAAAAACACACGTAAAATACATAATTTACAAGAAAAATAGCAAAGAAATCATAAACTACTAGATAGTAAATACGGTGTATTCTACACCTATCAACTCGCTACTGTGTTATCAGGCATGCTGCCTCTACACATCCTCCTCTTGGTGTTGAGACGTGTAAATTCCTCAACACTCACTACTGTGTTTCTAGGCATGCTTCCTCAACACATTCTTCCTCTTAGTGTTGAGATATGTAAATTCCTCAACACTCACTATTGTATTGTTAGGCATGCTGCCTCAACCCACCCTCATCTTGGTGTTGAGACGTGTATATTACTCAACACTCACTACTTTGTTACTAGGCATGCTTCCTCAACACATTCTTCCTATTAGTGTTGAGACGTGTAAATTCCTCAACACTCACCACTGTGTTACCTGGCATACTACCTCAACACATCCTTCCTCTTAGTGTTGAGACATGTAAATTCTTCAACACTGAGTACTGTGTTGCCAGGCATGCTGCCTCTACACAGCCTCCTCCTGGTGTTGAGATGTGTAAATTCCTCAACACTCACAACTGTGTTTCTAAGCATGCTTCCTCAACACATTCTTCCTCTTAGTGTTGAGATATGTAAATTCCTCAACACTCACTACTGTGTTGTTAGGCATGCTGCCTCAACACACCCTCCTCTTGGTGTTGAGACGTCTTAATTCCTCAACACTCACTATTGTGTTGCTTGGCATGCTTCCTCAACACATTCTTCCTCTTACTGTTGAGACATGTAAATTCCTCAACACTTACTACTTTTTTTCTAGGCATGCTTCCTCATCAAATTCCTCATCTTGGTATTGAGACGTGCAAATTCCTCAACACCACTATTGTGTTTCCAGGCATGCTACCTCAACACACCTTTCCTATTCATGTTGGGACGTGTAATTTCCTCCATACTCACTATTGTGTGCTTGGCATTCTTCCTCTTATTGTTGAGACGTGTAAATTACTCAACACTCACTACTGTGTTGCTCGGCATGCTTCTTCAACAAATTCCTCCTCTTGGTGTTGAGACGTGCAAATTCCTCAACACCACTATTGTGTTGCCAGGCATGCTACCTCAACACACCTTTCCTATTCGTGTTGGGACGTGTAATTTCCTCCATACTCACTAATGTGTGCTAGGCATGCTTCCTCAATACATTTTTCCTCTTATTGTTAAGACGTGTAAATTACTCAACACTCACTACTGTGTTGTTAGGCATGCTGCCTCAACACATCCTTCTTCTTAGTGTTGAGACATATAAATTCCTTAATATTCACTACTGTGTTGCCAGGCATACTACCTCAATACATCCTTTCTCTTAGTGCTGAGATGTGCAAATTCCTCAACACTCACTACTGTATTTCCAGGCATGCATCAACACACCCTCCTCTTGGTGTTAAGACGTGTAAATTCCTCAACCCTCACTAATGTGTTGCTAGGCATGCTTCTTCAACACACCCTCCTCTTGGTGTTGAAACGTGTAAATTCCTCAACACTCACTACTGTGTTGCTAGGCATGCTTCCTCAACACATTTTTCCTCTTAGTGTTGAGACGTATAAATTCCTCAACACTCACAACACACCTATCATATTCGTGTTGAGACGAGTAAATTCCTCAACACTCACTAATGTGTTGCTAGGCATGCTTCCTCAACACACCATTATTGTGTTTCCAGGCATGCTGCCTCAACACATCCTTCCTCTTAGTGTTGAGACATGTAAATTCCTCCACACTCACTATTGTGTTGCCAGACATGCTTCCTCAACACATTATTTCCTCTTAGTGTTGAAACATATAAATTCCTCAACACTCACTTCTGTGTTTCCAGACATACTATCTCAACACATCCATCCTCTTAGTGTTGAGACGTGCAAATTCCATAACCCTCACTACTCTGTTGCCAGGCATACTGCCTCAACACATCCTTATTTTTAGTGTTGAGATGTGTAAATTCCTCAACACTCACCATTGTGTTGCCAGGCATGCTGCCTTAACACATCCTTCCTCTTAGTGTTGAGACGTGTAAATTCCTCCACACTCACTACTGTTTTGCTAGGTATGATTCCTCAATACATTCTTTCTATTAGTGTTGAGACGTGTAAATTCCTCAACACTCACCACTGTGTTGCCAGGCATAATACCTCAACATATCCTTCCTCTTAGTGTTGAGATGTGCAAATTCCTCAACACTCACTACTGTATTGCCTGGCATCCTGCCTCAACACCCTCCACTTGGTGTTGAGACATGTAAATTTATCAACACTCACTACTGTGTTGATAGCCATGCTTCCTCAACACATTATTCCACTTAGTGTTGAGATATGTAAATTCCTCAACACTCACTATTGTTTTGTTAGGCATGATGCCTCAACACACCCTCCTCTTGGTGTTGAGACGTCTTAATTCCTCAACACTCACTACTGTGTTGCTAGGCATGATTCCTCAACACATTCTTCCTCTTAGTGTTGAGACATGTAAATTACTCAACACTCATTACTGTGTTTCTAGATATGCTTCCTTAACAAATTCCTCCTCTTGGTGTTGAGACGTGCATATTCCTTAACACTACTGTAGGACCAGAATATCGCTACAATACTTCTCTGCGAGATTAACAACACTTCCCAGCAAGTGTCACCGCAAGATCTTCAACTACACTTTGCGAGTGTCACAAAAGCAGTCAAAAGAGCGACGTAATAACTGACGATTGAAGAAAACTTGAGAAAAGAATGTTTGTTCTGCGATGGTTACAAAACTTGCGAGATTTAACATTGTAACTATCGCGGTACAATCGCAGAATCTGCCCGAAAAAAGAGGAAAACTTAGCTGTCATCCACTATGTAACTACCCTATAAATATAGACCCAATGTGTCCAGAAAATGATGATGTATTTTTTGAGAGTTAAGAAAGTCTTGAGGAGAGAGAAACTTCAAGAGAATAGTTGTAATCTTGAATTCTTCCATTTCTATAAACATTTCTGAGAACAAAATAATAAAGTGTCTTTTTTCATCTTCAATTGTGAGTTGATTATAGCAAGATCTTAACAAAGGTGTAGTGTGGGAAATCCTGCAACTACATTTTGGCGCCCGAAACAGGGATTGAATTAGCAAAATCAAAGAAAAAGGTGAATAAGAAGATAAGAATTATTCAAGATTAAGAAAATCATAAAACAAATCAGTGAGATATTTGAAGGAAGGATGATTAGAATCAAAGAGGATTGTAGAAAATTGGAGTGTGGTATGGTAACAAGAACAATGATTGATAGATTTCATGAAAATATTAAGGGGAAGATACACAAACGGGATTTTGAAGGAAGGAAAATTATGACGGTGGAAAAAATATCACCATTGAAAGATTGGGAAAAGTAGGAGATCACATTTACATCAGCAAAAATACCAGAAGAAGATCTAAGTCATACATCTCCATTGGTAATCACAGTATCCACTATACCAATGAGAAAGGAGGAATCAATAAAATCTGTAGAAGAATGGGCCATGAATAGAACTTTGGTGGATGCAGGAAGTTCTGTAGATATAATATTGTATCACACTTTCAAGAAAATGGGATATAAGGATGAAGAAATGTCTTATTAAACATATCATGTTCATGGCTTTGGAAAATCTTTAACAAAACCTAAAGGCGAGATAGTGGTACGAATTCCGCTAAGAGAGATTGAAACACAAGTAACATTATGTGTGGTAGACGTGGAATCACCGTATAACATGATATTAGGAAGACAATGGATATATGCAATCAAGGCTGTAGCATCAACTTTGCATCAATGCATCAAATTTCCTATACCCAGTGGAATTGGAGAAATTATAGGAGACACAGATTTTGTGAAATTGTGTTACCAAATTGAAGTAAGAAATTGTGAAGAACGTCCAAAGCTGCGAAAGGCTCGCAGAAAATTGGTGAGAGAAACAAAGAAGGGAGAAGAATTTAAAGTTTACATGATAAGAGCAAAAGAAGGAAAAGGAATACCCAGTGAAATCTCGCAAGAAGGAGATGAAGTCGCGAGAGTTATGAAAACACCAACACCAATGGGAGAACCTGAAGCCAGTTATATTGCAGCAGAACCAACAAAGGAAGTAAATATTGGGAGTGAAGAAGAGCCTAAAATGCTAAAAATTGGGACTAGAATAGAGGCAGATGAGGAAGAAAGAACTATAAATCTCTTGCGAGAATATAAAGATATCTTCGCGTGGAGCATGGATGAGATGCCAGGGATAGATCCGTCAATAGCATTTCATAAATTAGAAATCAACAAAAACATAAGACCATTTAAGCAAAGAATAAGGAAAATCGCAACAACATATCATTCTCAAATAGAAGAAGAATTACAGAAGATGCTCGACGCAGGAATTATAAGGCAAGCAAAATATCCAGAGTGGATTGCAAATATGGTAGTGGTCCCAAAGAAGAACAAGGGGATATGAATTTACATAGATTTCACTGATTTAAACAAAGCTTGTCCTAAAGATAGTTTTCCGTTACCAGATATCCCACAGATGGTTGAATCAGCAGAGGTAAATGCAAGAATATCATCGTTGGATGGATATAAAGGATATAATCAAATCCCTCTCGCTGAAGAAGATCAAGAACATACCGCATTTTTTGCTCCAAGAGGATTATATTGTTATACAAAGATGCCATTTAGCTTACGAAATACTGGTGCAAAGTATCAAAGAATGGTGGAGAAGGTGTTTGCAAAGTGGATCCACAAAACATTAGAAGTGTATGTAGATGATATGCTGATTAAAAGCAAAGAAGCTGAGAATCATGTACAAGATTTGAAGGAGATTTTTGATCAGATGCGACAATTTAATATTAAAGTGAATCCCGATAAGTGTACTTTTGGAGTAACTTCAGCGAAATTTTTGGGGTATATTGTATCAAAACAAGGAATACAAGTTGATCCGGAAAAAGTACAAGCAATTCGCGATATGCCAACGCCTGCGACGGTAAAAGATGTGCAAAAATTGAATGGACTCTTAGCCTCGCTAGGAAGATTCATCTTTTTTTCGATATACTCAAGAAGGGAACAAAATTCAAGTGGGCAGATGAATGTGAAAAGGCTTTTCAAGGTATGAAATAACATTTGATGAACATAACTATCTTACAGAAAGCTGAATCGGGAGAAGAACTATTGATTTATCTCGCAACAACCACATATGCGCTAAGTGTTGTGTTGCTGCGAGTAGATGCAGGGGTAGAAAAACCAATTTATTACATCAAAAAAACGTTCAATTCTGCAGAGAGAAATTATTCAAAGATTGAGAAACTAATTCTAGCATTGGTACATGCAACTTTTAAGCTTCGCATCTACTTTCAAGCGCATAAGGTCAAAGTGTTAACAAAAGTGCCAATTGAGTCAGTAATGAAAAATTCAAAAAGATCAGGCAGAGTTGAGAGATGGAATGCACAAGTAAGATACTTTGATATTCAATATGAAGTTTTATCCTCGCCAAAGTCACAAGTTATCGCAGACTTCTTAGCTGAATTTCCCTTAGAAGATGATGAAGCTGTGGAAGAGATGATGGATGTAGAAGAGGAACATGGAGATCCAAAAGAACTGTTAATAGAACCCGACAGATGGGAGATATTGGTGGATGGATCATCAAATGGGGAAGGAAATGGGATTGGAGTTGTTTTTATTTCACCAGAAGGAGAAAAAACAGCTTTTTCATTTAGATTGGAATTTACATCCACTAATAATGAAACAGAATATGAGGCCGTGATTCATGCTTTAAAATTTGCGGTAGAAATGAAGTTGGAAAATGCTAGAATCACCAGTGATTCACAGTTGGTTATTCTCCAGATAAAAGGAGAATACACAAAAAATGAACCATCTTTAAGAAAGTATAAAAGGTTAGTCGAAGAATTATCTGCGAGAATTCCAAAAATAAAATGGAGACACATATCAAGGAAAGATAATAGGCTTGAAGATGCATTTGCTTCAATATCCAGTATGATGACAAATCCAGCTACGAGATGCATAAAAATTCAAACACTTTTATTACCAGCGATAAACAAGGAAGAAGAAGAAGAAGAAAATGTGATGATGGTTGAAGTTGGCGAAGAGGAATTAAAGAGCAACATTACGGATTGGCGAGCGGATCTTCAGGCATACTTGGCAAGAGGAAAAATCCCAAGAAATCGATTAGAAGCACATAAATTAAAAAATAGGGCAACCAATTATGAGCTAAGAGAAGGAGTGCTATATCGCAGATCTTTTAGTGGACCATCACTAAGATGTTTGACGAGGGAGGAAGGACAAAAAATGTTGAAGATGTTGCATAGTGGTGACGCTGGTAATCATAGTGGAGGAATATCTTTAGCATATAGAACAAAAATGCAAGGCTATTACTGGCCATATATGCATGAAGATGCAAAACAACTCTCAAGGCGTTGCGAATATTGCCAGCGATATGGAAAAAAGATACATGCACCAGGAGCACCATTATCATATTCAACAAGTGTATGGCCTTTTGGGAAATGGGGGTTAGATATTGTGGGACCATTTGTGCCTGGTTCTGGATAAAGAAGATACCTAATCGTCGTAACATATTATTTCACAAAATGGGGAGAAGTAAAGGCAGTACAACATATCCGCGATAAAGATATTTTTACATTCATATTTGAAAATATAATTTGTAGATTTGGGATTCCAGCACAGTTGGTGTCTGATAATGGGAAATAATTTGAAGGGCAGAATATAGAATTGCTACTCAATGCATTTAAGATAAAGTGTGGAAAATCTACTCCTCTATATCCACAAGCAAATGGTCAAGCTGAAGCAACCAATAAGACAATCGTAGACATCTTAAAAAAGAAGCTAGAAGGATACCACAGAGCATGGTGTGAACAGGTGCATAATGCAATATGGGCCTACAATACAACCAGACGAGAAGCTACTGGAATGTCACCTTTTTGTTTGACGTATGGAGTTGAAGCTGTGTTACCAACAGAAGTAGCTATTCCTACAACAAAAAGAGAGGCTTGGGAAAGAAATCTAAGTGATAGAATGATTTTAAATAAATTGGATGAATTAGAAGAAAAAAGAGAAAAAACTTTGCAACATATGGAAAATTACCAGCGAAGATTAGATCGCGAGTACAACAAACGTGTTAAGAAACGTGAATTTCAACCTGGCGATTTAGTGCTGCGAGAAACACCAAGTTATCAGCGAGAGAATGGTGGAAAATTGGCGAGAAAATGGGATGGACCATATATCATTAAAGAGATAGTTGGAACCGGGGCATACAAACTAATGGACCCTGAAGGGAGAGATGTTGGTCAAAGACTTGACAGACCATGGAATAGACTATTTCTGAAAAGGTATTATCAATGACAACTTCTTCAAGATAAGAGATACAGGTACGTTATAAAAAAAAAAAAAAATTCTTTGATTCCAATTGCGAGATTCTATTAGTAACAAATCAAAGCAAGAACTACGAGCATAATCGCAAGAATGACGGATAAAATTTCGCAGAGATTAATAGAATGGGACGAACCTTTATAGCGTGCACCCTAGTTCGCGAATAAAATTTCGCAAGAGGCAAATGTAAGACCTAATAGTGCATCATATAAGGGGGTATCTCTTGACAAGACTCAGTGATAAGGTTATACCAATGTTGGAACCTGAGTTATGCATATGTTGGGGTTAAAGAAAACCTATCCAGGAAAGGGATCTTGGATTTCCAATTATATAAGGTTATACCCTGATTGGACGACTAAGGACCTATTCTAAGGAGTGCAAAGTATGACCAATGCGCCGAGGTACACGGTTGAGTCAAGGGTGCCCGGGGCGTACGAAACTACCTTGGCCATCCTTGGAAAGTCTTGGCTATGATGCACTCGGCCCTAAGAAAACCCCACTTAGGGTGTAATCTTGTAACTATAATCCATATAGGCATAAAGGACAAGAGGCTGCGAAAAACAACTGGTTTTGGGCAAATCTGGATGGGAGGAGCTAGTCTTGTATGGCCGATGTGCCCTCCTTGAAGGGGAAACCAGGGGAAATATAAGGGCGGCACCCTCTATTAGGGAGATGATAAGTGTCTAAAGAATTCAATGTCATGGGGCTTTATGATCGCAAGAACATTTAGGCCTGTCATATTGTCGCGTGACGAAAATTATACAGAGGCAGCGAGCCAAAAGATATAAGTTAAGATGAGATCCAAAGAAAACACCATAGAAGTTCCTGAATTTTATGTTCTTTATACACTTCCAAGTGTAGAAAAGAATAAGTGTGGGGGAAACTTCTATGGGGCGATAGCTTCAATTCTGTTTTCTTGTACTAATATTTGTGTGAAGCGAGTATTTGAAAAACAGGTTCTATGGGAGGACCCCAAACTTTTCAGATTATTGGTGTATGGGGAATTCGTCCTGCAAGTCGGGCTGACGACTTAAACCAAGCGCTAAGTGGGAGGCAACCCACCGGTTTTGTATCTTTACCTTTATCTTTTTATTCTTTAAGCATTTTATCTTTATTTTCTTGTTTTTGCATATCATTTGCGGAATTTCCCACCTTGAGCTTTATTTTAAATGACTCAATTTTACATTGGGGACAATGTAAAGTTTAAGTGTGGGGGAGCATTTATATGTTTGTATAGTTTGTTTTATGCCTTTAGTAAAAAAAAAAAAAAAAAAACTCATAAAAATCAGAAAAATAGAAAAACCCAAAAAAAAAATTGTGCTTTTTTGAACTTCGAAATCTAGAAACTTGTGCCTTTAGGATGATACTATAAGTGGATGGAACCATCTTGATTGCAGGATTTGAGGAACCAATTAACTAAAAGGATGGACATAGCTCAGGAATTACAAATAAAATGATAGTTGTTACCATATCTCGGAATATCACATATCACGTTCTATTTTTTTATTTTTTCATATTTATCTATTGTTCTCTAAGTACTTTGGTGGGTCACTAAACATCGACTTGTTATTACTGCTAGGATGAAATAGAGTGATTGAGTTTCTAAAAAAAAAAAACCGACCAATTAGACCAAACGGAATGAAAATGACACTTGGATAGAAATATGTGTGTGTTCTCCATGTCTCCGTCGCCTTAACAAGCGTGGAATGTAGGATCCAAGGGAACTATCATGTAATCTGCTGACAAGAAGCATCTGATTGGATCCAAAATATCTAATCATGTTGTCTAAATAAAAAAAGTGAAAAAAAAGAAGTAAATATTATTGTTGAATAAAGTCGACTCCTGGTTCCCTTGTATATGCCGGTTGAGTTGATGTAGAATTAAGATTGTCGACCACGGGTTCCCTTGTTTATGCCAGTGTGTTGACACTAGAATTCAGACCAGTAGAGATCAATCCAATAGGATGCATAGGTTCATCTTGGCGGTGACCTTCAGATAGATATGGGAAACACCGATCACTTGTCAACATTCGCAAACATCTACCTCTATATCCATCTTCTTAATCTTTTCATTGTGATCGTGGTTAGTCAGATTCCGAGTATTGTGGTTTGTTCAACTTTCTGAGTAAAGCTTAATTTACATATATATTAATTTGGATCCGCATCAAGGTACCTCATCCAATAGCCAATTTTGATTCATTCATAGATTTGTCACAGGTAGTTGGAGTTGGAAATATAGGTTTTGTAGGCAGACCTCTTGTAAAACTTCACGAGACTAAAAATCGTCCACTAGGGACACCTAGGGGTTCAAAGGCTTGTTATTTATCCTAAAATTAACTGTATCCTCGACGAGACGGAGTTGTATGTATGATTTATAATTATTTTGTTTGATTTGCTCGAGGACTAGCAAAGTCTAAGTGTGGGAGAATTTGATAGGTGTCTAAAACACCTTGATATTTATCTATTGTTTATGCTTTCTTTGCTTAGTTTTCTTGTAAAATATGTATGTTATGTTTGTTTTTGAGTATTTAGGTACTTTGGAGTCATTTGGAACAAAAGGAGAGGAAACATGGAAAAAGGACAAAAGTATTGGTGGCGGACTATTTCTCATTATTTGCTTTTATTTCTTCATCTCTATCTGAAAAATATGTTGGCTTTAGTGATGCAATTTCTGTCTAAAAGCATGACAAATTTAGTGATGAAGAGACATTAAAGAAAAGAAGTGTACTTGAGAAGTAAAAGACGGCTGATGTTGGTGAAAGAATTCAAAGAAGAAGGCGTTCATTTGGAGCACGAAAGGCGAAAGCGTCATTTCATGGGCGAACACTATCCGGAGCCCAGTCAAGGTTAAGGGGCTGCATACTTGATTATCCCTTATCCAGCAGATGTGTGATGTTAGCACTCAATCTGGGGTGGTTCTTATTAATTGGGGTGTAATTATCTAACCCTAATTCCTACACCCTAAATTGAGAAATCAATTCTCAATCATTTGCACCTGAAAGAAATGGAGAGAGGAAAGAAAAGCAGTTATCACTGTTGTTGAATCAAAATCGAGAGAGAGAGCTGCTGATGAACACAGATCAAGTTATAAATGAACTAGTAGGAAAATGAAGTAGTTATAAGGCATGGGTTCTGAATTGATCAAGAAATAGCTATGGAAGGAGATCGAATCGGAAAGAGGAGCTGGTGGTTGATTTGGATGATGAAGATGTTGCTGTTAAGGGTGTTTATGATGGAGTTAGGTTAGGGTTCTTGCTATGAATAAATTAGGTTTTGTGGTTTGCAAATGATGGTGATTCTGTGAAGCAAAAGCCGAGAAATTGCATCTGGATGGAATTGGAGTTAGGGTTTGATTGATTGGCAGCAGAATGGAATGAGATTGTTGTGTTCAAGTAAGAAGTTCAAATTGGGTTTGTGCCTGGTGCTGGTAAAGACGAGATTTCACAGGTGAAGCCGTGATGGTTTAGTGAATTAAATGGTTGTTGGGATTGAGCTTGAGGTGGTAACATGGAACTGTGAATTGAATGGATTACATGGAGCAGGTGATGTTGACTAGTGCTGTTATGGAAGAAGCTTGAGTTATAAGATGGCTGTGAATTGCAATGCATGGAAGATATCGAGGGTGCAGAAGCTGGTAAGAATGATGCTCATGGAAGAAGCCAAGGTTTGTTGCTGTAGCAGAGAAGAAAAATAAGGATATTGGTTGTGTTGATAACAGTTCGCAATGGCAGGAATTGGGCAAGGCATGAATTGAAGAAGAGTATGAAGTTGCTGGTACAAGGAAAGAAACTACAGAAGGGAAGAATGGTGTTATCATATGCTTTGCAGCTGTGGTTGGAACTGCTACTGAGACTAATGGATCTGGCAGAAAGGAAATAAGGAGGTAAAATTGAAGATTGCAGTTCAGGTGGAATTGAAGGTGGTAGTGGCTCTGAAGATTGTTACAAGGGTGATGTGTTGGTGTTCACATTCAGCTAGCTATATTGAAATGGCCTGAGCTAGTAGTGATGGTGCTGTTGGCTTGGTTGTACTAAGAAGGTATGAGGCTGAGCCGATGGTTGTTGTCGGATGCGAACAGTTCAAAAACCCAGGAAATGGAGATAAGAAGGCTAAATGTTGCTGGTGTCTGGAACATTGGCTGGTATTGCAGCTGTACAATTGTCGTCGTTTAACTGGAGAAGCTACAACATTTAGGTACACAAGGCATATTGGTTTTGGTCATAGTAGCAGGTTGCGGATATGATGAATGGCTTTGTTGCAGCTTCTGTGTTATGTGCGGGATTGGGAAGTATGTTGTATGTTACTGATGGGAACGTGGAGTTAAAGGAGCGGATACAAAGCTGCATGTGGTTGGTTGCAATCAGATGGAAGGAGATTGAGAATGGTAATGAAGCTGTGTATTACAGGGAATGGAATGAAGTGAAGAAACGAACTTTAGATTATGTTAGGATGAAGTGATGCAGGGAAGAAGGGTTTGAGTGGCCTAGAATCGGCCAGAATTGATCAGATATCAGACAGAACTCGGCTAGCATTTCTTACAGGTGAGTTGACTCACCTGTTCCGATTTAACTCAGAGAAGGTCTTGGACCTGTTTAAAACTGGGCTTTGTTAATGGGCTCAGAGACTTATTGGCAGTGGCTAACTTGGATTTTGGGACTTTTAGCAGAAGCAACAGTGGGCCTATGCGGTGGAAACTTAGGTTTTGGCAGAGAAAGTATAAAAAGGTCTCACATCTCATATATTGGAGAGGATCTTATCTTATCTTATACTTTTGTACGCTAGGGTTTAGAAACATGAAACTCCTCTTTATTCTTGTTATGAGCATGAGTACCTAGTTTTCTTTTGGTTATGGATAAAGTTGATTTCACATAACATGAATCCTTGTTCAATTAATTAGTTTTGTCTCAATATTATCGATTATGATTCACTAGAAATATCGCCATGTATGATTGAATGTTTGTTTTGTCAAGTTGCAAATTGGTAGAACTCACATGCATATCTATTGCTAGATTAGGGTTATTATACGCAAAAGTGATAATTCCTGATTGCAAGTAGCATAAATATGATTATAGTTTGTAGTGATATATTCTTATGATCATATGTGAACCATAACCTTTGTTAAATCGGATTAGTGCTTTTACACGTTCGATTGCTTTGATTGGCCCGATTTCATAGAACTTAATGCATCTAGGGAATTAAACTTGATTAGTGCTTTTACACGTTAGGTTGTTCTCTTAGATAGAACTCATACTCGCATCTTTTAATGTGTTTGTTGATGACAAGAGGAAATTAGCGGGATATTCTTGCGATCAAGGTATTCTAGGTCCATTGATAAAAGAGAGATTAAATATCAATTCTAGTTGCTATGACAAGATCATGTTAGTGATTGAAAACGAAATACTTAAGCAATATCTCTTCTATTTTATTTGTTTACTTTTCTTTGTTTTGCTTTTATTTTATTTTAATATATAAAATTCAGAAAATCCCCTCTTGTTACTTATAGGAAACCAAAACAAACGACAATGAAAGACTCTCTGTGGATACGGACTCTTTCTTATCACGTACTATATTTATTTTAGTGAAGTAAGAAAGTGAAATTATATTTTCTCGGCTGACAACCGACCAAAATTCCATGAAAACATTAAAGGGAAGATACATAAACGAGATTTTGAAGGAAAGAAAATTATGACGGTGGAGAAAATATGCCCATTGAAGGAGTGGGAAAAGCAGAAAATCACATTTACAGCAGCATAAATACCAACAGAAAATTTGAATCATACATATCCTTTGGTAGTTACGGTATCCGTTTTAAAAATTAAAAAGGGAAAAATCAAGAAGGTCTGCAGAAGAATGGGCTGTAAATAGAACTTTAGCGGACGCAGGAAGTTCTGCAGATATAATATTTTATCATGCATTCAAGAAAATGGGATACAGAGATGAAGGAATGTCTTGTTCAACATACCATATTCATGACTTTGGAAAATCTTTAACAAAACCTAAAGACGAAATAGTAGTATGAATTCCGCTAGGAAATATTGAAACACAAATAACATTATATGTGGTAGACGTGGAATCACCGTATAACATGATATTGGGAAGACCATGGATACATGCAATCAAGGTTGTAGCATCAACCTTGCATCAATGCATCAAATTTCCTATGCCCAATGGAATTGGAAAAATTAGAGGAGATACTGATCTTGCGAAGCTGTGTTATCAAACTGAAGTGAGAAATGGTGAAGAGCGTCTAAAGATGCGAAAATCTCGCAGAAAAATGGCGAAAGAAACAAAGGAAGAAGAAGAATTTAAAGTTTACATGTTAAGAGCAAAAGAAGGAAAAGGAATACCCAGCGAAATCTCGCAAGAAGGAGATGAACTCGCAAGAGTTGTGAAAACCTCAACACCAATGGGAGAGACTGAAGCCAGCTATATCTCCGCAGATCCAACAAAAGAAGTAAATATTGGAAGTAAAGAAGAACTTAAGATACTGAAAATCGGAACGAAGATGGATGCAGATAAAGAAGAGCGAACCGTAAACCTCTTGCGAGAGTATAAAGACATCGTCGCATGGAATATGGATGAGATGCCTGGAATAGACCCATCAGTTGTATGTCATAAGCTAGAAATTAACAAGGAGGTAAGTCCATTTAAACAAAGGATAAGAAAAACCGCAACAACATACCATTCCCAAATAGAAGAAGAATTACAGAAGATGCTTGATACGGGAATTATAAGGCAGGAAAAGTACCCAGAATGGATTTCAAATATGGTGGTGGTTCCAAAGAAGAATAAAGGGATAAGAATTTGTATAGATTTTACTGACTTAAACAAAGCTTGTCCTAAAGATAGCTTTCCATTAACGGATATTCCTCAAATGGTCGAATCAGCAGTGGGAAATGATAGAATATCTTCATTAGATGGGTATAAAGGATAAAACCAGATCCCTCTCGCTGAAGAAGATCAAGAGCACACCACATTCTTTGCTCCAAGAAGATTGTACTGTTATACAAAGATGCCATTTGGTTTACAAAATGCTGGTTCAACATATCAAAGAATGGTGGAAAAAGTGTTTGCAAAATGGATCCATAAAACACTAGAAGTATATGTAGATGACAAGCTAGTCAAAAGCAAATAAGCTAAAAACCATGTGCAAGACTTAAAGGAGATTTTCGATCAAATGTGACATTTTAACATTAAGGTGAATCCCGAAAAATGTACTTTTGGAGTAGCTTCAGGAAAAAATTTGGGGTACATTGTGTCAAAGGAAGGAATACAAGTTGACCCAGATAAAGTACAAGCAATTCGCGACATGCCAACGCCAGCAACAGTAAAAGATGTGCAGAATTTGAATGGACTCTTAGCCTCGCTAGGAAGATTCATCTCGCGATCTTCAGATAAATGCAAACATTTCTTCAACATACTCAGGAAGGGTACAAAGTTCAGATGAATGTGAGAAGGCTTTTCAAGGGATTAAAGAATATTTAATGAACATATATATCTTGCAGAAGCCAGAGCCCGGAAAAGAATTATTGATTTACCTTGGGACAACTTCGCACGCGTTAAGTGCAGTATTATTGCGAGTAGACGTAGGAAGAGAAAAATCAATCTATTACATCAGCAAAACATTTAATACTGCAGAGAAAAATTACTCGAAGATTGAGAAGTTAATTATGGCATTGGTTTATGCAACCTTTAAGCTTCACATCTATTTTCAAGGACATAAAATAAAAGTATTAACAAGGGTACCTATAGAGTCAGTAATGAAGAATTCTAAAAGATCAAGCAGGGTTGAGAGATGGAATGCACAAGTAGGGAATTTTGAAATCAAATACGAAATCCTATCCTCGCCAAAATCACAAGCTGTAGCGAATTTTTTAGCATAATTTCCTCTAGAAGATGTTGAAGCTGTAGAAGAAATGATGGACATAGAAGAAGAACATGGAGATCCAAAAGATCTATTAAAGGAACCCAACATGTGGGAAATATTGGTGGATGGATCATCAAATGGGGAAGGTAATGGAATTGGAGTTGTCTTTATTTCACCAGAAGGAGAACAAATGGCTTTTTCATTTCGTTTGGAGTTCCCATCCACTAATAATGAGACGGAGTATGAAGCTATAGTGCTTGCGTTGAAATTTGCAATAGAAATGAAGTTGGAAAATGCTAGAATTACTAGTGACTCGCAATTGGTTATTCGCCAGATAAAAGGAGAATACACAACAAATGAACCATCTTTGAAAAAATACAAGAGCCTTGTTGAAGACTTATCTGCGAGAATTCCAAAAATAAAATGGAGACATATATCAAGAAAAGATAACAGACTCGCAGATGCTTTTGCTTTCATATCTAGCATGATGATAAATCCAGTTGTGAGATGCATAAAATTTCAAACACTTGTATCACCCTCAGTCAGTAAGGAAGAAAAAGATGAAGAAAATGTGATGATGATATAAGGTGGAGAAGAAGAACCAAAAGGAAATATTACAGACTGGCGAGCAGAACTTCATGCATATTTGGAAAGAGGGGTGACACCAAGAAATATATTAGAAACACATAAGTTAAAAAGCCTAGCAACAAATTATGAATTAAGAGATGGAGTATTATATCGCAAATCTTTTAATGGACCATCGCTAAGATGCTTGACACGGGAAGAAGGACAAAAGGTGTTAAAGATGTTGCATAGTGGAGACACTGGTAATCACAGTGGAGGAAGATCTTTGGCATACAGAACAAAAATGCAAGGTTATTATTGGTCATACATGCATGAGGATGCAAATCAACTTTCAAGACGATGTGAAGATTGTCAGCGATATGGAAAGAAAATACATGCACCAGGGGCACCATTGTCATCCTCAACCAGTGTGTGGCCTTTTGGAAAATGGGGATTGGATATTGTGGGACCATTTGTACCAGGTTCTGGAAAAAGAAGATATTTAATTGTCGCTACTGATTATTTCACAAAATGGGGAGAAGTAAAGGCAGTGCAACACATCCGCGACAAAGACATTTTTATATTCATGTTTGAAAATATAATTTGCAGATTTGGGATTCCTGCATAGTTGGTATATGATAATGGAAAACAGTTTGAAGGACATATATCGAATTGTTACTTAATGCATTTAAGATTAAATGTGTAAAATCAACACCACTATATCCACAGGCCAACGGACAGGCAGAGGAAACAAACAAGACAATTGCAGATATACTGAAAAGTAGTTAGAGGGACACCACATGGCATGGTGTGATCAAGTACATAATGCAGTATGTTCTTATAATATAACTAGACGGGAAGCTACTGGAATGTCACCTTTTTGTCTGACATATGGGGTTGAAGCTGTATTACCAACGGAAGTTGCTATTCCTACAACAAAAAGAGAAGTTTGGGAGAAGAATCTTAGTGTTGGTATGATTCTAAATAAACTTGATGAGTTATAAGAAAAGAGAGAAAAATCCCCACAACATATGGAAAATTATCAGCGGAGATTAGCTCGCGAGTATAACAAACGTGTCAAAATACGTGATTTCCAACCAGGTGATTTAGTGTTACGAGAAACACCAGTGTATCAACGAGAAAATGGTGGAAAGCTGGAGATAAAGTGGGATGGACCGTACATCATTAAAGAGATAGTTGGAACCGGGGCATACAAATTAATGGACCCAGAAGGTAGAGATGTTGGTAAAAGACTTGATAGACCATGGAATATATTATATCTGAAAAGATACTATCAATAACAAATTCTGCGAGATTAGAAATGCTAGTATATTAAATAATGAGACGGATAATAAATTTTTCTTTCTCTATCAAAACTACGAGATTCTTCCAATGATAGAACAAATAAGAAATGCGCAAATATCACAAGAAACGCGAATAAAACTTCGCAGAGACATAAGAATGGGACGAACCTTTATGGTGTACACCCTAGTTCGCGAATACAACTTCTTAAAGGCAAAGGTAAGACCTAAAGTGCATCACACAAGGGGGTATCTCTTTGCATGATTCAGAGATAAGGTTACCTGAGTCATGGAGATGTTGGGGTTAAAGAAAACCTATCCGGGGGAGGTACCTTGAATTTACAACTATATAAGGTTGTACCCTGGTTTGACGACCGAGGATCTCTTCTAAGGAGTGCAGAGTATGACTAAGGCGCCGAGGTACACGGTTGAGCCAAGGGTGCCCGAGGCGTACAAAACTACCATGGTCATTCTTGGCAAGTCTTGGCTATGATGCAATCGGCCCAAAGAAAACCCCACTTAAGGTGCAGTTTTGTAACTATAATCCATATAGGCATAAAGGACAAGAGGCTGCAAAAATAGCTGGTTATTGTTAAGACCAGATGGGAGGAGCTAGTCTTGTATGGCCGATGTGCCCTCCTTGAAGGGGTAACCAGGGGGAAGATAAGGGTGGCACCCTCTATTAGGGAGCTGATAAGTGTCTAAAGACGGCAATGTCATGGGGCTTTATGATCGCAAGAACATTTAGACCTATCATATTGTTGCATGACAAATACTATACAGAGGCAACAAGCCATAAGAAAAAGATAAGATGAAATCATTGGGTTCTTGCATGAAAGTGTAAAGACGTCCTGCGATATCATCGCAAGACGGCAATGTCATAGGGCTTTGTTCTCGCAAGGGAGCTTAGGTTTATCATATTGTCGCAGAGAAATTGAAAAAATATGGATAAGGCAAGATCAATGGGTCGTAGAAACAAATATTTGGCAAAATAAGACCTTTAACTAGGAAGGAAAAATAAGACCAACCGAATAATCCCAAACATTAACTATTTTCTTTTAAGAATGCAGGAAAGATTTGTTTATCACAGAAGAGATGATAAGATAAATAATATCCTTCAGATTTTTTTTCTTCTAGAAATATTATTCAGAATCACACAGAAGGATTATTCATAATTTCGCAAAGTATTAGTAATATCGCAGTACTATCCATAATTTTGCAAGTACTATTCGCAACAAAATTCGCAAGAAAAGACTTGTTCAATACAAGAAAGATAATGAGGGGCAAGTATGGGAATTGATAAATAAAATATCATTATCTTCCTTGAGAATATTCAAAATTACAGAAACAAAATTAAATTCCAAAGTTGCATAAATATACATTGCTCGCAAGAAAGAAGAAGAAGAAGAAAACAAGAAAAAAATTCAAGCTTCAGAATTGGACTCTCTAGCTTCATTATTCTTGCCAGTATTGTCAACTTCATCAGTATTCTTCTCATTATGATTAATTCGAGCTTCCTCTTCTTCTAGCTCTTCTCCAATAATTGCTTCACCACCAGAAACAACTTTTTTAGAAGGAATTTTTTATTCTCCTGTTGAATCTTCTTCTTCACCACTTGCATAATTTAGATCATTATCAATGGGAAGAGGAATTTCATCATCATCTACTTCTAAAGGATCAACGGATACACGAGGGAGAGAATTGGATATCAGAATATCATTCACAAGAACTTCAGCATTAAGATGAACCTTGCGAATGAAACCTCTATCACGATTTATGATCTCTATATTTTTGAAGTATTCAAGGTAGTCATATATCTTCTCTGCTCGATCACGAGATTGGCGGTGAGCACTCCATTTTCTTTGCGAACTTTAGCCAATTTTTCAGTCAGATCAGAAATGGTAGAGTGAAGGCCTTTTTCAGATTCTGCGAGAAACATAAATTGACAATAAAATATTCAGATGAGAATCTCACAACAAATATAGCAGAGAAATTAATAGTTAAGGCAGTCAAAATGACTACCTTCTTTTTGAGAATCTAAGTTTTGAATTAATATTAAGAAATTCTCCCATTGGTTCATGGCATCATCAAAGTTATCTCCAATTATACCCTTCAGGCGAGACTTTATAATTTCTTCTTTTGAGTGAAGATAAGTATTTTCTTTTGATAATAAGGAGTAAGATTCTTCTAACTGAGAATATTGATCTTGGAGTTTACTGGCCTTTAAACTTAGAGTTAGCCTACCCTTGATAAGTTTATCTTTCTCAGCAGCAGATGATTCGATTACTTCCTTGAGTTCATCTTTTAGTGAACAAAGAGATTGTTCTTGGTTGTTACACACTTTCTGAAGAATATTTATTTGATGCAAGGAGATCGCCATCTTGTTTAAAAAACTACGTTTCTCCTGAGATAAAGTTTTGTTTTCATCTGATAAATATTCCATCGCCAAGTTAGCTTGGGTTAAAAAATATGAGAGGCGAGTAACTTCACTACTTAATAGATTTTGCCTTTGCGCTAATTGATCGTTCTCATTGGTAAGATTATCTATTTGATCGATTGAATATGTGTAAACATTATCTAATATATTATATTGATCCATCCAAGAATATCTCTCAGCACGAGCTTCTTCAGCAACAGACTCAAATTGAAATATCTTCATTAATCGTTTCTGATTTAAAGCTAAATAGGAAAACCAAATATTTAAAAGGGAATTGAGTACGGAAAAGATGAAAATCTACTAAAACAGAAAAATTAGAGGCAGAGGTAGAAGAACTATACCTTTTAACTCCTTGTTTTTATTGCGAAGATTTTCACAATCAAGAAAAGAGTTGCGAAGCTTGTGATCAAGAATATCATATTCTGAAGTTTTGGCTTGGAGATTTCTCTTTAGAGATTCAACTTAATTTTCTAAAGGCGCTTGCGAAGCAGTTCGATCAGAGCAAAAATATTTGATTAAAGTCTTGCAAACATCATATTTGAAAGGGTCAGTAGAAGATTTCCTGGCCTCATCTAAAATGTCAGACAAAACTTTAAAAGTAGCATCGACCCCTACTGATGCTTATTTAGATGAGGGAAGAGGTGCAGAGGGTGAAGTAGTAATGATGGCGAGTTTTAGGTTTGAGTCAGTTGCGATGGTTGCGTCACCAGAAGGTGGAGTGTCTGGAAAAGTGACGGTTGGAAGTAAAATAGGAGAGGAAGAAGTTTTGTTCATAACAGTTTGAGGAGTTTCATCCATTGGAGGATTAATGGCATTGGGAGTATTGATGATGACATTCTAACAAATAGAGGATGGAGGTTCCATCTGCGAAGAAGTAGAAATAGGTTTTGAAGATGAAAACTTGGGAATAGCAATATCAATCTCAAGAGTCTTAGCTTTGCAATATTTCTTGCGAGGTTTAACAACATTTTCATCACCCTGCGAGTAATAATATAGATAAGAAACAGAGGCAACAATATTGTTATTAAGAAAAGAAATGTTTCTTACTACCTTATGACTCGCAGACTTCCTTTTCTTTTCAGTAAGTATTTGTTGTGGATCTTAGAGAAGATTAGGGTTTTGGTCGACAAACTTGGTGTTGGATGCAGTTCCACTGAAAAGAAAACATAGTATGGGAATTATATAGAACCAAGCAAAAAAGATCAAATAAAGTGAATAAATATGATTTAGACAATCAAAATCGAGTTTAATAACGTCAGAAGAATACATACCTTGAAGATTCCATTGAAGCAGCAGCAGGTGAATTTGCAGAAGAAGAAAGCTGCAGGTAGAAAAAATTTGCAGAGAGTGAAGAGGTGAAGAAGACGAAGAAGTAAAAGAAGAAAAAATATTTCTTTGATAGATTCTATCTTTTATAGACAGAAGGATGGTAACCGGGTAATAAAAGATTAACCGGTAAAAAGAGGAATATTCGACACGTGTAGGCGGTAACACTTAATTTACAGAGTTTTGTTGATCATAGAAGATAAAACGATGAATAACTGCGACATTTTATTTCTCATGATCTTTCCTCCTTCGCAGAAAAGACATGAGAAGAGGCAAGATGTAGGACTAGAATATCGCCATGATATTATTCTTGCGAGATTAACAACACTTCTGCGAGCACCACCGTGAGTTCTTCAACAACACTTTGCGAGTATCACAAAGTAATTTAAAAAGTGACATAATAGCTGACAAACGAAGAAACATGAGAAGAGCATGATTGTCCTGCGATGATTACAACACTTGCGAGAATTGACATTATAACTGCTGCGATAATATCGCAAGTCAGATCCGAAATTAAAGGACAACTTAGCTGTCATCCACTATGTAATTACCCTATATAAAGAGACCCAGTAGACTCAGAGAGGGGAGGATGTATTTTTTGAGTGTTGAGAAAGTCTTGAAGAGAGAAAATTCAAGAGAGCGGTTGTATTCTTGATTTCTTCCATTCTTTGTAAACATTTTTGAGAATCAAATAAGAAAGTGTTGTTTTTAATCTTCAAATATGTGTTAATTACTGTCAATTCTTATCAAGGGTGTAGTGTAGGTTTTCCTGCAACTACAGGACCTATTCTATTTTTTCCATCAGAAGGTGACATAATCGACTTTATCCTTAAATCACAAAATATTTTAACCTATATTACATCAACAATTGACAATATAGGCTTAACTTTTGTGTTTTGCCAAAAGTCCATTCATTCCTTTATCAATATTTGCATACCAATACGTGAACGACTTTACTTTTGACAAGATATGGGACAATCAAGTTCACAGACGTAAACTTACATATCCTATCAAAATATTGCAATATATAAAACCATAAAGATTAATACTGCAACCATCATATTCCAAACCAGTATAGAATTAAAACCAATAAATCTAAAAACAAGAAGATGAAACCATTGGATATAGCTATGTGTAATCACAATCATGGCTATTCCAAATCACTAGTTATTCTTCTAAATAAAATAAAAAACAATAGAAGATTTACTAGACTAACTAAATCCGATTTCCAACTAAAGTTTGAACAATAGTGAGTTCATCAGAAGCTTCATTTAGTTCGTTATTCAGAAACTCAAGATTTCTTATTGCTATCCCGAGCTGTTCATGAACAACTTCAAAATCACGAAGAATATTTCCTACCAATTGTGAGGACATCTGAACTGGTAGATTGTTTTCATAGTCAATATCCTGATGACAGATTATGAAAACAGGGTCTTCATGAAACTCAATAGCTTTTTCCTCCATGATCACTTCTTTGTTACTTTTCTCCATTGTGCCAAGAATCCAGTAGAATGTTTTTTATCCTTATAGAATAAAGTGTCAATTGACAACATATATAAGGGGGTTCATATAAAACCCTAGGCACAAGAACGTCCGTGCGGCTTTAGTGGCCGTGCACAGGTGGTCAAAGATGACCAAAACGTAGAGAACCAAACAAGAAGAGGAGGAAAAAATTCAACAAGGAAATCATTGTCAAACACAATTGAACATACTTCGAAGGAGACTCTAAATAAATCCTTAAGATAAGGAATAATACATACACCTTTGACAACTTTCTCAAGACACTTTTCTTGAGACCACAGAGCATCCTTCTTATCTCAAAAGAAGGATGCTTCAAAAAGCAGTCATGGTGTGGTAATGTAGGATCAGAATATCGCAAGAAGGACACATTTGCGAAGAAATCATCGAAACACAAGTGAAGTTATGTGTGGTGGACATGGAATCGCCATATAACATGCTGTTAGGAAGACCATGGATACACGCAATTAAAGCCGTAGCATCAATATTACATCAATGCATCAAATTTCCAATACCAAGTGGAATTGGTGAAATAAGAGGAGATATTGATAGTGCGAAATTGTGTATCAAATTGAAGTGAAACATTATGAAGAGCGTCCAAAGAAGTGCAAACTTCACAGAAAGATGGTTAAAGAGGCAAATAAAGAAGAAGAGTTTAAGATTTACATGATTAGAGAAAAATAAGGGAAATGAATACCCAGCAAAATTTCGGAAGAAGGAAACGAACTTTCGAAAGTGATAAAAGAACCAACACCCATGGAAGAACCTAAAGCCAGTTACACCGTAGTAGAACCAACAAAGGAAGTGAATATTGGAACTAAAGAAGAGCCCAAAATACTTAGAATTGGGACCAAGATGGGAAGGATGAAGAAAGTTGCATACGACGAAGAGTTACAGAGAATATTGAAAGATAAAGACAAAGTAAAAGAAGAAGTAAAAGAACAAAATTATTTCTTCATCAGATCCCCCTTTAAATAGACGAAAGAAGATGACCAGTTTAACCGGTAAATAAGGGAGTGATGACACGTGTATACGGTTACGTTAAATTTAAGGAATCTGGCCATTAGAGAGGGACATTGGAAAGATGGGAAGCTGCGGCACTTGGAAGTACAATTTCTCATGACATTCTCTCATTCTTAGAGAGGACATGAGAAGAGGCAAGATGTATGATCAGATTACCACAATAAGGACACATTTGCGAAGTTTGATCAACAACACATTGCGAATGTCGCAGGATGTATTGAAGATGAAGTAACAGATGACGATGGCAGAAACATGAGAAAAGTGTGATGATTCTACGAAGTTTAGAATGTTTGCGAAGATTAACATTAGAACTATTGCGAGAATATCGCAAGTCAAATCCGAAGTTAAAGGACAAACTAGCTGTCATCCACTATGTAATTCCATATATAAAGAGCCGAACATGCTTAAGGGAGAGAGAGATCTTTTTTGAGTGTTGAGTAAGTCATTAGGAGATAGAAAGTCCAGAGCAGTTGTTAATTTCTTAGTTTCATCTCTTTCCTTTCTTGTAAATTTTGTGAGATTAATTAATAAAGATTGTGATTAGTCATCCAAAAATGATTTGATTGTATAAATTCTTGTGAGGGGTGTAGTGTGGGATTTCCTACAACTACAGGTAAGATGAGAACTTTGCTCATCATGGTTGACTTCTCCTCTAGAGAAACATAGAGATGATTTATTCAACAAAAGTGAAGAACTTATACTAGAAGAAGAACTAGGAGTACCTGAGTTAGCCACTTTCCATGTTTTGGAGACGCCCCGTTTGAGTCTGTTTATACTTGTCTTAAGTTCTGAGACTCGATTATTTATGTGAAGAAAATCTAGAACAATATTCTTGGATTCACAGCCTTCACAGAAGGGGACATGGAACTTGATCTCTTTTTCCTTCTCCTGTCGTTCTTCTTTCTACCCTTATTCACATTTAGTGTTTGAAAGTAACGAATAAGAGGTGATTTGTCAAGGTAGTTTTCTTGCTTGTTGAATGTACCTTTTACTCCAGCAATATGAAAAACATGTTTAATCACTTCCTTAGACACCCATATAAGAATGTCATGAAGTTTTTTATTCCTCAAACGAAAACGACAATTTCGTTCAGGATGCCCTTTATTCCCACAATAATAACAGTTAAAGGAATTATTTTTAACTGTTATTTTGTGAGTAAATTTGGGAGAAGTCCCTTTGTCCTTAGGCACATTGCAAGCTGCAAACGTTGTTTCACATGAAGAGTTATCAACAACTTTGACAAAATTGATCTTACTTGTTTTTGGAGTGTCTATTCCTTTATATCCCAGACCGCGTGTATCATGATGTCCTTTACATGCTCCAATCATAGAAGTAAATTTTGTAGAGCTAGTATTGAATCTTTTCAGACTCTCTTCAAGAGATCTTACTTTATCAAGGGAAGCTGCAAGATCAGTCTCCAATGACTTTTCTTTAGTAATAAGTCTGAGTTCTTTATCATGAAAACATTTATGTTGAGAGTTATACTTTGCTTCAGTATCTACAAGTTTTTATTTCAACACATAGAGGTTTCAGAGAAGATTGTCACATTCAGACCTTTTCGTATGAACATCTTCTTCATGATCTTTAACGATAGATTTTAGGAGATTATACCCACCATCATATTATCCTTTAAAGAGTTTTCTAAATTTTCTATTTTCTTGACAAAGAGGAGCCATATACTTACTCAGGCAGGCTGTTGACCTTTTTATCTTTAGCTCATGATCAAACAGTTTGATATATTGTGAGACTTTCTCGTCAATACTCGGTCCTTCTTTTGAATCAATGTTATCTGAAAGGTCATCCAATTTCTCATCAAGAGATTTTTCCCAGTCAAATTTAGATTCAGTCACAGGACAATTGACAGAGTTTTTCTCAGAAGCTTCAAGTCTTTGAGCTTCACATGAGTGACTTTGTAATGGTGTTGCATTATCAGAGATACTACTCTTGTCCATAGAGTCAGATCGCTACAAACACAGACTTATGAGGTCTTTAACGTGTTTTCCTGCTCTGATACCAATTGAAAATGCGGGGGTTTAACAACCCCACCCAATATTTCGATAAGCAATCTGTATGGACAACTCCGAGTTATTTTCTAGAGAATCAACTAGACTCAATCAATATAAAATACTCAAGGAGTAATTATCTCAATCTCTCGATTTGATTTACTCAAGCAAATATGATTCGCGAGTCTAATCAAAGAGAGATAACTTGGATGGTACCAAAGACCAATATCCAAGTGTCAATCGATTTAAATCAACAACCAATAAGGTCGGATATTCTATTCGATTGAACAACGCACAACCTGTATTATTTCAATTATATAACAAAATATAATGCGGAATATAAATAACACAGACACCAGAATTTTGTTAACGAGGAAACCGCAAATGCAGAAAAACCCGGGGACCTAGTCTAGATTAAACATGCACTGTATTAAGCCGCTAGAGACACTAGCCTACTCCAAATTAACTTCGGTCTGGACTGTAGTTGAACCCCAACCAATCTCACACTGATCCAAGGTTTATGCTCCTACGCCTATGATCCCAGCAGGATACTGCGCACTTGATTCCCTTAGATGATCTCACCCACAATCAAGAGTTGCTACGACCCAAAGTCGAAGACTTTAATAAACAAATCTGTATCACACGGAAAAGTCTACAGGTAATAGATAAATTCGTCTCCCACGAATAAACCTACAATTTTCATTCCGTCTTTTGATAAATCAAGGTGAACAGGAACCAATCGATAAAACCAGACTTATATTCTCGAAGAACAGCTCAGTTTCATGAATCACCTCACAATAAACTTAATCGACGCAGCGAAGAATATTATTGAGGAATCCCAAACAATGAGACGAAGATGTTTGTGACTACTTTTATCTTGCCTATCGGAGATAGAAATCTCAAGCCAATTATTACAATTGTACTCGTACGATAGAAATAGCAAGATCAGATCATATAACTACAAGAAAATTAGTATTGGTCTGGCTTCACAATCCCAATGAAGTCTTTAAGTCGTTAACCTGGTTTTAGAAGAAGAAAACCAAAGGTTAAAGGAGAATCGACTCTAGATTTAGCAAACTAGTATCACACAGAATGTGTGGGGATTAGGTTTCCTAGTTGCTAGAGTTCTCCCTTATATAGTCTTTCAAATCAGGGTTTGCAATTAATGTTAGCTTGCTAACAAAGCATTCAATATTCACTGTTAGATGAAAACCTGATTAGATGCAAGCTAATATCTCTTAAATGTTAGATCAAAAACTTAGCTTGTTATACACACATTTACTTGACATTTTGAGTTCGTGTAACCGTACCCAAATGTGTACAATGGTTGGTTCAATATTAGTCAACCAAATGGTTAGTCAAATGATAACTTTCATATCAACCATATTCTTCTTCACCATAACTAGTCCAAATGACTCAAATGAACTAGTTAGAGAGTTTTTCAATTGCTATGAGATCTCAAGTATTACAAGAGACACAATTGAATCAAATACGATGTGATTCACTCGAATCATTTCATGAACTATAAAGCCACGGTTTGCAAAAGCATTCCTTAGTAATTTAAGATAAGTTCACGAACACCGTTTTCAGACATAACCTCTTGAGTTCGCGGACTCAAGTTAACCGGTTGAAGTTAATAAACTCCAGCAGAATTTATCGGGATGAGAACTTCCGTCATTTCGAGTACTGGGTTCGTGGACTGCACCTGAGCTTCAGTTTCAGCAGATATTCTCGGGTTCAAGAACTTACGCCAGTTCGCGGACTGGGTTCGCAGACTGAGTTGTTGCTCACGTTATGGTTCCACTTGATCAACAAAGTTCGCAAACTTCGGTTCAAGTGTTAAGGACTTATACATATATGTGTTTCCACAACAATGTTTATATCCCATAATGTTTATATAGTCTAAACTCTCATTTCAATCATTGAAACATTCTCAGAGGGCGTTATATAGTTGTTATTCACAAACTATTTTTCGTCAGAGCGATTTCCAAAGTGATTGAAACATAACATGACTTTCGTCACTAGGAAAAGATGAACTTGGATAAAGCGAAAGCTTTACCAACATTCATTTAGAAAAATAGATAAGCGAGATATACTCAGCTCGAAATGTCACATGTGTATATTCTTAGTCTATATAGTAAAATGACTTTTTTCTCAAGATAAGAGATAGAGTAGATAGACTTTTGATTGATAGATAAGTTCAAGTCTCCACATACCTTTTAGTCGATGAAGATCCACTGGTTCCTTGAGTAGTCCTTCGTCTTGTATGATGATCGCCATGGAGTTCTTGAGCTCAACTACACTTTCTATCCTAGTCCGAGACCTTAGCTATAGTAGACTAGAAATCAAGACTTTATAGTTTTGATCACAAAGATTGACAAACATGCTTGAGATAGCAAAGCATGCGAGTTTGACCGAGCAGTGCTCTAACAAGCATAACTACTCTTCCAAAATAAACTATTCTGGTCTCATCACCTTCCTTGCTTCCCTCACCAAAACAAACCCATTCTCCTCCGCTTTGTGACCGAAGCAAGTCTGGAACGGCCATTTCTTGGTTTAGGCCGGACTTGTACAGACTGATATCTCGAATCTAAAGTACTCCCTTGAAGTACATTATTTAGGGTTTAAATTATTTCTCACCTTCAAACCCGAAGTTACCGAATTCAGCAGAAACCATTTTCACCTACAAACAATTGGCGACCACAGCGGGAGGTTCGATCATTCGGTTACAATGTCAATTTTTGACTGTTGATCTCGTTCTTCGACCCATATGTCAAGATGATAGAGGAAGATAACCCACTTTGACTCAGTTACCCGGCGGCTCGATTATCGGTCATGACACGACAAGGGATGACTGGGGACTTCCCAGAGGATAGAAACAAATGATCCGCCTAAGGATCAACGTCTCGGTTATTAGACAGCTCAGTAATGACTGTGGACTTTCCATGGTAGTGTTTCCCATAAAACTCGATCTTACACCCGAAAGGTTCACTTTTCATCAGGAGACCTAAAAACTGAGTAAGTCTTGCCTAGACAAGATATATAGTTTACTATTTCAAGTTTTCAAGGGAATGATAAAATCGATAACCATGTTACGCTTTACCCCATGTCATATACCAACACATGGTTCTAAGATTTTTCCTGGGATGTCTGTGTCACTTTCAATCATAACCAAAACAATCGATTCTTAAACAATTCTTTCTAAAAAGAATAACCCAAAACCGTCAAGGTAACATTTATCTATCAACCCAAGAAATCCAGGAAATCAAAAACCATAAACCAGGCGTTTAGTTTGCCTTTCAAAAAAAAAAGAAGTCACCTACCCATACGTGCCTACTTTGCACAACAATGATTACCTGTCAATATTAGCAGACGTTACTACGGTGACGTTCGAAGAATTGTTTATGATGAAGTATTTCCACAAGTTTATGAAAGGTATACCCATGGATAGGGTTTACACCAGTTCAGAAGAAAAATGTTTCTACATATTTATGGAAAGCATACTTATGTCTATGGTTCGCACTAGCACAAGAAAACAAGAAAATAAATTGAAACAGAAACGTTGGAGTACATAGCTGGAATATGCTTGCCCACTTTATCACTACCGCTAACACCAGGACGCGATAACAAAGATACGAGGTAAAAATGGGAGCCAACCCCTTTCATAAGCATAACACTTTTTGTAATTTCAATAACGAAAGGATTTCTTGTTTGAGCTACGTATGGAAAGAGGAAACTAGGCCCGCAAGAAAAAGTTTGCGCCATACCAAGCCAGAGTCGTGCCAAGACAATGATGTACCAAGCCAATAGTATACGCCATGCCCAGTCAATAGTCTGCACCATACCAAATCCAATGTCAGACGAGCTTACTAGACGCGCTTACCAGACGAGCTTACCATACGTGCATGCTAGGCACACATTCCGCACGCGTATGCTATCCACAATAACACACCCTACGCTAACAACTTGCATCCTTCCAGCGCTAACATCTTGCGCCCTTCCAGCGTCATCCTCTCCGCTCCGCAACCAGCTAAAGCAGCACCATGGCCCAAGCACTCTGTGATCAAAACAGTGCCATCTCTGCATGATACACTTACGATCACCAGAACTAGAACCGCTTCCGCATCCCCAACGTTTCTTCAAGCATGAAAGCTCCATCCATCACAAGAGGCGTTACTCCACCATCAGGGAAAAATGCTGGAAGAGCCGGAAGAAGCCGACCTGCTTTTACCACTATTGATTTGATTAAAAGACAAAAGGCACATCAGCAGTACGTGCATTTATAGATGAAGAGGCTCGCGTTTATCTTGACCGACCAGTAGAAAGGGGGTCAGCAATCCAATTTCATCACACGTAAAGATCAGGAATGACTTTTCCCAAATCGAAAGCAAAGGAAATCAGCAACCCTCCTGAGTTCACAGAGACCCTCTTCCCGTCAGGACCTGCACGACGATAACTTCGCCCACAAAGTCGTAAAGTCTATGATGAAATAGTTATGTGAGATTCTATATTTCTCCAAGGCATAGCGTCAAAACATATTTGCATCCCTCAACCGCACCGAATCAGGGAAGCAGCCTTTTCCAATCAGAGAAATTGTTCCCAAATATGTCATGTCCCGGTCTTATAGGGCAACCATGTATAAGGGCACCCTAGGTGTAATTAGCTATGTTAGCACATGGGGCTGGCACATGTGTCATTATCCCTCCCTAATATGTACCGAGTCTGTCATTATCTTTCAATCTATCGAATAAATATTTGTGTTGTGAGTTTATCTCTTCCGCCTCTCTGAGGTTAGTTTTATCTTCAATCCTGCAGTGTATATCCTGTAGGTTGAGCTTGATTATCCTTTTGTAATGTATATCACTATAATTGGTATCAGATTAGGTCTTTCCTTGGATTAATCATGGATAATTTGTTTGCTTCGATGAGTGAAAATTGTGAACTACTTCATCTTCGATTGGATTACTTAATTGAATTAAGAAATAATTCACCAAATCGGAACCAGAATCTCCTAAGTTTGTTGGACCTCATCAATCGTGCAGAGAGGAAAGTAGATCTTCACAGAAAATTAACCCATGTACCAATATTGGAGGAAACTTCAATCGAAGTTGCTGAGGGTGCAGAAACAACAAAGATGGAGGATGTAATTGACAGTGAAGAATATTTTGAAGACTCAATTAACTCAGAGTTAGTTCGATTTCAGCCGAAATTTGTCAACCCAATTGGAAGAAGAAGATGATTATTCTCTTGAATTGGAGTTGGTTCCTCCGTATTTCTTTGTTGCAGCTGACGATGTTGATTCATCTACTGGTAGTAGTTTACCCTTTGAAGAAATTAAAACACCAGTGACAATTAAGTCCTTCATGTTTAATCCAGTTAAAATAGAAAAGATGAATGACAGTAAAATGGAAATCTCGAAGGATTTCATTACTCACCTCGATCTGAATTGTAAGAATTCTCTTTCTCTCCATTTCAATTTTACTCATTCCATATTTGGTCGTGGAAAATGGTTGGATGGGTCAGTTTCCTTTGATAATTACCTTGGAAGAATTGTTTATGAGTTTATTATAAAACATGGGTATAAACTCAATTCGTTGTTTAGGAATTCAGCTGCAATGGTTTTGGTTCAGGATGGTTATAGTTATACTGGTGAGGGACATTATCCGCTTGTTAAAATGCTTCAGTTGGGTACCATGTGTTTCAATGGAAAATGTGTTATCATTCACCAAATGGTTAGTGAGAAATCTTATCACCCTTGTTTCAACTTTACAAGTAGAGTAATTGATCGCGGAAAAGATTCTTTAACTATTGACCAATATCCTTATTGTGTTAGCAGAATTTCTAAGTTCAGTTTTGATATACTTATTTCTTGCTTGGTTAATTTTAACGGGTTGAATCTAACTCAAATGGATGATTATGATGGAAAATTCATTAATGAGCTTGTTTGTGAGCATGGGTACTATTCAGATTTGATGTTTAGTGTAATAGTTGCTTGTAAATTTGCCAAAGGTGGTATTACTAGTAATGGTTGAATATTGTTAGATAAAATTCCTGAGAGTGAAGCTTGGATTCTGTGTTGCGGTAAGCCTGATTTTCTCTTGTAACTTAAAATGGATAAAGTTGATGAAAGTCTCTTTCTTCTCTTCGATACTGTGCGTAGAATGTTTGATCGTGGAAAAGGATTTGAACTGATTCAGAGGCCTTTCTATTATGTGGATGACTGTGAATTCAGTTCGGGTTTAACCTGTTCTTGTTCATTTATACTTAATGTTTGTTCGATTTTAATGTATAAACCCAATGAAGAAGTTCTTACAAATGGGTATCAACTAGAATTGTTGTTTTTGAATTCAATTGAATTGGTGTTGGCTAAGGAAGGTGACTGTGAGGTTAGTGGTTATCTGTTTCTGGAAATTTCACTGAGGGATAATATATACCAGAGTAGTTTAACCTCTCTGTTGGGTAAATACTGTAAAGAAATTGTTCAAGAGCAGATTTATGAACAGTGGGTACATGCATCCTTCTTACATTATAATTTTTGGTTTCCTGCCATTAATGAAGGTTGGTTAAATCATTTTCGTAGGAAAGTTTGTCGTCCAGCAGTGATTAGTGTGTATAAACTAGAAGATGGTGTTCCTTGGTTCCGTGTCTATTCTCTTATGGTGATATTCTTCATTTTTAAGAGATATGGTTTACTTGAAATATCTATGATTGTCACTGAACAGATTTCTCAGATAATTGCTAACATGGGTAAGGCAAGTTACAAATTCAGGATTGATGAATACCTATTCATTATCCTCATATTTGATCGAGGCAAGTTGTTATATGATACAAGTAGTAGTGCTTAAGAGCTGGAGAATCGTGTCATCCATATTATGCTCCTCGTCTGGAAAGGGAAACCAAAGAGTGAAATTTTTCTATGTTATCCTTGTTGCTGCATTTTCGATCTCAGGGCTCAATGTATAAAGCCACTTTCGTTCCATATTTCAGGTGTGCACTCTCAGGGATTATCTCGTGTGTATCTTTATTCTTATGTTTATCAACTGCTGCAGCTAGGGCCTGATGGTGATGTTTGTTTTTATCAATTTTCTACCCAATTGATTAAATCCTTGATTTCAGATAGTGATCATGTAGAGTTCCATGTTTTTTCTCTTGTGTTTGAGTCTTACAAATCTCATGAGAAGCCCTGTCAAGCTTCTAAGAATGGGTTTAAATTTAGTGAAAATGCCACAGAGAGGTGGTATTCCCGGTTATAGTTATGGTCGACGAGTGTTTAGTCATGGTAAAGATTGTGACGTACGTAGAAGTGGGAATTCTGTAGATGATTTAATTCTGGAATATGGGTACATCTCTGAATTGTTACTTGAGTATTTGTGTGCCTTTTTGTTGGATATCAAAGGTGATTGGAGTTTAAATGGGAATACTTATGAATGGATTGTCACTGAGTTAGACCCTAGAGTACCTAGTTCTATGGTTTGTGGTAATAATCCTTGGTGTTCAGGCTGGAAGAAATCCTTTGAAAGAATGGTGGGAATTAAGAAGATGCTTGTGGTGGTTAATTGTTCTTGCACTTACCTAGGAGTTACAGTTTTCAAGGTAATTGTCTTGGTAACTCAATTAGGGAGTTTTATAAGGCCACCAGAGATCCGCGAAGAAGAGTGTATTACAAGTTTGAATCTTGAATATTGCTCTTCCCTAGCCTTGCGGTACTTCTGGAGTCATGGTTGGCAACAATTATTCTTGGTTGCAAGACACAAGAGCTGTAACAAGTACTGTATAAAGTCAACTGGGTATTTTATTGTCGATATACAACATCTTTCTAAGCAACTACAGACCTCCATATGTAATGGCACAATAACACAATGGGGAGATGAGCTTATCAACTCCAGGTTATCGATAAGTGCCGTTGGTAATTAAATTAAGTATCACATCACCAGGATTGCGTTGTACAAATCTGAAGGTTGCATCACTGTCACCCTAAAAGTGGGTTTATCTGTAGGAGCCAACATTTTAGACTGGAAACTGGCGAAGGACTACCACCTGTTGACATATAACTGCAAGAAACTGCGCACTATTACTGCTGACAAAGATATGAAGATTGATCTACATCGCAGAAGTATACTCGAGGGTACTTATACAGTGAATTGGATTGCTAATTTTGAAGTTGTTATTCTTGGTTGCTATGGAACCATTGCCAACACTGACCCTGCCAGTTATTCTTCAATTGGCACCTACCAGAGCATGATTTTTAGAGATGGTTACAGGGAATACATCTCTGGCATTGTCCAAGAAACAACAACTATGAATTCCTCCATCTTAGCTCATTCTAACTTCATATCAAGATCACATTCACATCTATTACTGCATTGGAGTAATTGGAGAAGGAGCTGCATCAGCTGCGTTCGGGGGTCCATCTCATTTAACATCCTTGAGGACAAGGATGATTTAGAGGGGCGGGTATTTTTCATGTCCCGGTCTTATAGGGAAACCATGTATAAGGGCACCCTAGGTGTAATTAGTTATGTTAGCACATGCGGTTGGCATATGTGCCGTTATCCCTCCCTAATATGTACCGATTCTGTAATTCTCTTTCAATCTATCGAATGAATATTTGTGTTGTGAGTTTATCTCTTCCACCTCTCTGAGGTTGGTTTTATCTTTAATCCTGCAGTGTAGATCCTGTAGGTTGATCTTGATTATCCGTTTGTAGTGTAGATCACTACAAAATCCCAACCTCTCTTAGAGAGAACGATTGATAGATGGAAATGAGGACTCCTAACCACTGTCCACTTAAAGGACGTCCAGCCTTACATAACACTGGTTGATGCAGCCTCTCCAGAGGCTCCTCCCTAATGTTCACTTCGACAGCCACTCCGCTTTAATATTCGCTCCAACAGTCGCTCCGCTTCAGCATTCTCTCCATAAGCTTCTCTAGGATCCGAAGACGAAACTCCGGTGTTTTTACTCCATGACAATGTAATCTCTCCTGATTACATCTTATACCAAGAACTGTTGTCGCTCATTTGCTAATTGGTCGGTTGTCAGCCGAGCAAATTTAATTTCACTTTCTTACATAACTAAAATATATGTAGTATGCGATAAGAAAAAGTTCGTATCCACAGAGAGGCTATTGTTGTTATGCAAATTTTCAGTTTCTTAGTAACCAAGGGGGGGGGGGGGGTTTGATTTATCAAAGCAATAAAAAATAAATTGAAAGCAATAAAGTGTTCAAATAATCAATAAGGAGAAAATATTGGTCACGGGATAGTTTCATTCACAAACTTGAATTCTCAACAATGACTAGAATTGGTATTTAATCTCTCAATTATCAAAAGTCCTAGGATATCTTGATCGCAAGAGTATCCCGTTTATTTCCTGATTTTATCACAAACAACATTAAAGGATGCTATTGTGAAATCTACTTAAAAAGCAACCTAAAGCGTAAAAGCACAATTATATTTAACTCCCTAAAAGAAATAAGTTCTATGGAATAAGACTAATCAAGGCAATAAAAATGCGTAAAAGAACTAATTCAATTTAACCAAGGTTATGATTCATATGCAATTATAGAGATGTATCACTACAAGGAATAATGGCATTATGCTACTAAGAATCAGGGATAAACAACGTTTTCGTATTGAAAACCATAATATAGCTCTAGATATGAAAGTAAATCGGATTGATTCCGGACTCAACCAAACAAACAATCAAATCATAACAATATAAATCATGAATCATAAACACTAAAGTTGAGACAAAACTAATACATTGAATCAAATCTTATTTGTGAAATCCACTTTATATCCCATAAACAATAAATGAAATTTAGATACTCATAGTTTTTGAGTTCATCATAATCATAATCAAAAATAAGATGAAGAACATGAAAAATAAATGAAATCAAACCCTATTTGCCGCCCTCCTCCAAAATTCCAGTAGAATCATATCTCCTCCCCCAAAAGAAGTAAAAGTCTTTCTTTTTGTAGCTTTCCTATTTCCAAAACTAGGTCTTCAAAGCCTAAAGTCCAACAAGATGTCCACCAAGCCCATATGTGAGAAACACCCATGTGAAAATATGTCCCAAAAGAGGTCACCGGAAAACGGGGTTTACCGCTGGAAGTTGGACGGAATCAGGTACCGGACCGGAGCTCAGGTGACCATAGAAGTTAACGACTATCAGTCAAAATAAGTCAACCGGTCCAACTCGGTCAGTCCGGATCAGTGGACTAGCGTTAGTGATATCAGCAAGGTTTAGTCAGATCTGAGTCAGCACCTAGTCAGCTAGCTGACTTGGTTGAGTGCATTGAGTTTCCAGGCCTGAACAATTTTGCACCAGCCATTCCCAGAGCTGCAACTCTGCTATTTCAACCTTGCCTACAACATTCAGTTCCAACACCATACATAGCAACACCAATACATCCAATTCCTTCAGTTACCTCAAATTCTTTTTGCATTAGCAGCTACAACCAACCACTGTAATGCAGCTTCACCAACTGCACTGTACCACATTCCTCTACTCTTTCTCAGTATAATTAGTTCAGCTCACCACCTGTGCTTCTTACATTCATCATTCAAGTAATTACGCATAGCTAGACTACAACCTCCTACGCTCCACAGCTTTGCGACGCCAATTAACCAAACACCACTTCACTGCATCAGTTAGCACCATTTATTGACATCTGCATCAGTAGCTCCATCCTGATACCATCATATGCACCCCCTATTCCATGGAAACAACACCTAGCCTGCAACATCAAACCTTGCAGTAACCACCTTCAGTTCTTAGTTCATATTGAGATCCAGCTGCAATCCAGTGTACCATTTCATTCATAGCTCACAGTCTTGTACTTCTACAAATTCCAATTCCTCTTCATGCCACCATCTTACACTTACTATGGTCACCACAATCTTACACTTACTATGGTCACCACAACATCATAGTATCAATCACTTATCCTTCCTCTCTGCATTAACAGCAGCGTCTCATTCTTTGTTGCTCTAAATTTCAACTCTAGTTAAACTGCATCAATTATCAACACTTCAGCCATCTTGAGTTTAAACTGCCAACAGTGCCACTAGTCCATTGCAACATCATTTGTCTTCTCCCTGTAGATACACACTTCATTCTGTAGCAGTAAGCCACCCATTCTAACTCATACCAGAACTAGGCCAACTCCAACAACACCTAGCCTTAAAATATGCTCTGAACCCATCCTAACATACATCTAGTTCATTCTCATTTAACCTCCTGTAATACCTTATGAAACTGCAGCTACTCAGTCTTCTCTTCTCTCAAATCAACACCAAACCATGGCAGTAAAACCATTCTTTGTTCCTTGTCATTCCTCACTGAAATTCTGGGAACAACCCATTTCTGTCCATCCCTTGAGCATAATCACCACTTGAACTTCCTTCTACAACATCAGTTCACATTTCTTCACTACATTCTCAACATCGCAGTGAGATTCTCTTCCTCTTCAATCAATACAAATTCGAACTGAGTTTACCCATCTTCAATACCTCAACAGCAGCAGTATCCGTTTCTCATATTCACAGCCGAAATCAAACCCCTGTACCACTCTTCATAGCAGGAACCAATCTCATCTTGTATTCAAACCCATTAACATCATCATTATTTTCTTTGATCTTTCTCGGCTACAAACCCTAACCCGTCTCATATCGCACACATCCATTTCTTCCATTTCACCCACTGAATTTATCTTCTTGTTCTTCATTTACAAATTCAAATCCCTAATTTCATTGCTGATTTCTGTGTTCTTGAATCAATTGTAGCAACATCCACTCTTTTATCTCAGATTCATTGCCATCTCAATCTTATATTAAACCTCCTTAACAACAGATGAAGTAATAGAACCCTAATTCCAATAGTTGTTGTTGTTTCTCAGCTCTCAGTCAATTCATCTCGATCTACTTTCTCAACTTGATTCAACAACAAAACCCTTTTCATTTTTTTTCTCTGATAAACATCAATGGATCCGCCTTTTCTTGTTTTCATGTGAGCCATAGAAAGATGAGAAAAATTATTTCTCTCTGATTTTTAGGTATTGTGTAGGAACGTGCAAGTTGACACAGCCACCCCGGGAGAGTAGATAAGGGATATCCTCGAATAATTTGCCTGTCAGGTATGGGAAGTTGACAGTTCATTCTTCCGCTCCTTCGCTGCACAACCTTAGCTGGTTCCAAACATCCCTCGCCTGTGAATGACACTTTCGCTCCTCTCGGATTCTTCCACCAACAATATCCGTCTCTTACTTCTCAGATTCACTTTTTCCTTTTAATATCTTTTCATCACTAAAGTTGTCATGCTTTTCAGACAAAATTGCATCACTAAAGCCGACATACTTTTCAGACAGAGATGAAGAAATAAAAGCAAATAATGAGAAATAATCCGCCTCCAATAGCAATTGCACATGAGATGAGGCTTTCATACTGTTTCTTCTTCTTTTGTTCCAAATGACTCCAAAGTACCTAAATACTCAAAAACGAACATAAGATACATATTTTACAAGATAAGCAAAGAAAGCATAAACAATAGATAAATATCAAGGTGTTTTAGACACCTATCAAATTCCCCCACACTTAGACTTTGCTAGTCCTCGAGCAAATCAAACAAAATAATTATATAACATACATACAACTCCGTCTCGTCGAGGCTATGGTGACTTTTAGCATAAATAAAAAGCCTTTGAACCCCTAGGTGTCCCTAGTGGATGAGTTTTAGTCTCGTGAAGGTTTACAAGAGGTCTGCCTACAAAACCTATATTTCCAACTCCGTCTATTTGTGAAAAATCAATGAACGAATCCAAAATTACTACAGGATGAGGTACCTTGCGCAAATTCAATTCATATATAAGTAAATAAAAATTTAATTAGATAGTCGAACAAACCACAATACTCGGAATCTAACTAACCACAATCACAATAAAAAGATTAAGAAGATGGATATAGAGGTAGATGTTTGCGAATGTTCACAAGTGGTTGGTGTTTCCCATATCTGTCTGAAGGTCACCGCCAAGATGAACTTATGCATCATATTGGATTGATCTACTGGTCTGAATTCTAGTGTCAACACACTGGCATATACAATGGAACCAGTGATCAACAATCTTAATTCTACATCAACTAAACCGGCATATACAAGGGAACCAGGAGTCGACTTTATTCAACACAATAATATTTTTTATTTTTTTTGACAACATGATTGAATCTTTTGGATCCAAGCGCATGATTCTTGTCAGCAGATTACATGATAGTTCCCTTGGATCCTGCATTCCACGCTTGTTTAGGCGACGGAGATAGGGAGAACACACACATATTGCTATCCAAGTGTCATTTTTATTCCGTTTGGTCTAATTGGTCAGTCTCTTTTTTTTTTTTTTTTAGCAACTCAATCACTCTATTTCATCCTAGCAGTAATAACAAGTCGATGTTTAGTGACCCACCAAAGCACTTAGAGAACAATAGATAAATATGGAAAAAAAATGATATGGTGATATTCCGAGATATGGTAACAACTATCATGTTATTTGTAATTTCTGAGCTATGTCCGTCTTTTTTAGTTAATTGGTTCCTCAACTCCTGCAATCAAAATGGTTCCATCCACTAATATTGGTAGTGTCATCCTAAAGGCACAAGTTTCTAGATTTCGGAGTTAATAAAGCATAATTTTTTTTTCTTAGGTTTCTATTTTTCTGATTTTTTTTTTACTAAAGGCATAAAACAAACTATACAAACATATAAATGCTCCCCCACTCTTAAAGTTTACATTGTCCTCAATGTAAAATTTAGTCATTCAAAATAAAGCTCAAGGTGGGAAATTTCGCAAATGATATGCAAAAAACAAAGAAAATAAAGAGAAAATGCTTAGAAATAAAAAGATAAAGATAAGGATACAAAACCGGTGGGTTGTCTCCCACTAAGCGCTTGGTTTAAAGTCGTCATCCCGACTTGCTCCTTGTTTGTTATGCCTTAGCCGGATTCCAACACATTATGAAAATCTGATTGAATGGTACTTGGGTGTTTCCTCGCCTCAAATATGTTGAAGTGTATGACTTCTTCATCGAATTCCATAGTCAAGGTGCCATTGTGAATATCAATCTTCATTCTAGCGGTACTCATAAATGGTCTACCCAACAGTAAAGGTGTAGACGAGGATGAATTCATATCACTCATGTCTAAAACGTAGAAATCCACTGGAAATATTAGTCCTTCAACCTGCACCAAAACATCCTCAACAATCCCTTTAGGGTAAACATTAGATCTATGGGCAAGTTGAATAACTATGCCGGTTTTCTTAATAGGACCAAGATTTAAAGCATCATAAATTGAAGTAGGCATAACATTAATGGAAGCTCCTAAATCGAGCATAGTTTTTGTAAACCGTGTTTTACCAATTGTGCATGGAATAGTGAAACTACCGGGATCTTTCAATTTCGGTGAGAGTTTCTTTTTAAGATACGCCGAAGCGTTCTCCCCCACACTCATTACCTCATTACCGGTTAGCTTGTGCTTGTTAGTGCACAATTCCTTTACACACTTTGCATAGCGAGGATATTGCCTAATTACTTCAATGAGTGGAATATTCACTTGGACCTTCTTAAAAATATCCCAAATATCCCTATCTTGTTCCACCTTCTTATTAGCTTTAGAAAACCTGCCAGGAAAAGGTAGAGGAGGAACATAAGTATAAACAAGAGGTTTAGAGTTGGATTTAGTTACCTCGGGAGTTTGCGGAAAATCTGCGTTCTTTTCCTCCAAAATTGGTTCCTTTGGGGCTTCTTCTTCACCCGAATTAGTAACTTCGGGTTGCACAAGTTGTGTACCACTTCCAAACATAATAGCATTGACACCCTCTCTTGAGTTAAGAGGTTGGGAAGGGAGTTTCTCACCATTTTTTGCATGCAACTGATTAATCTCCTCGACCACTGAACCAACTTTTATTTGCAAGTCCTTGACCGTACCCTCCGTTCTTTGCATAAAAGATTTCAGCAACTCTTCCATATTGGACCCTTGATTTTGAGGTGGTTGTTGTTGTTGTTGGAATTGTTGTTGTTGCGGTTGACCAACTTGTGATTACAACTCCTTAATTGCATTATCCGTTTTCTGTTGTTTTAAGTTTGCTAGTTGTTTATTTTGCTATACCACGGACATTAGAGCCTCCACCAAAGTAGTCATCTTTTCCAATTCTAGATTATGCCCTTGTTGTGGTTGTTGCACTTATTATTGGAACTCATTCGGATGGCTGTAAACATAACTTGCACTTGCAACTTGCTCGTAAGTGTTGGAGTAAATACCATATACAGCTGAGTTGAGAATATAGCATTGACATGCTCTACGTTCTCATAAGCTGGGCGTGATGGTTTTACAACCACTGCTGCAATTTGTTGCATCATTGCCATCATATTGCTCATTTGTTGACGTAATTCAATAATCTCGTCAACTTGATTAACTCCCTTGGTAGGTGGTTCTGATCCACGACTTGAAAATTGTTGAGAATTTGCTGCCATGCTCTCAATCAACTCTCTAGCTTGTGTCACCGTCTTGTTCATAAGTGCACCACCACTTGCAGCGTCAATAATATTCCTATCACTTGCTTGGAGACCTTCATAGAAGTATTGGATAATAATTGCATCACTAAATTGGTGATGAGGGCAGCTTGCCACCAATCTCTTGTATCGTTCCCAACATTCATATAAAGATTCTCCCACATTTTGCTTCATCCCACAAATCTCCTTGCGAATTTGAGTAGCCTTTAACGCAGGAAAATACCTCTCTAAAAAGAGTTTCTTCAACCCATTCCATGTTGTGACACTTCCGGGAGGAAAATAATATAACCAATCTTTAGCTACATCAAGTAAAGAGAAACGAAAAGTACACAACATTCCTTCATCCGCATCAGAACCATTAGGTATCATGCTTGTGATTAACCATTGGAACTCCGTAAGATGCTTGTTTGGATCCTCCCATGCGAATCCATGGAACTTTGGTATTTGACTAATCAACCCTGGTTTAATATCAAAAGTAGAAGTTTCCTCAACGCACCATTGTTGTTGATCCAACTTCTGAGAAGCTAGCTCCTTGAGTGTGAGATTTGCATCACCCATTGCTTCTCCCAGTTTGTATTTCAGTAAGGTACCTGAAACACAATTCTCAAAACAAAATTAAAAACAACGTAAAAATAAGAAATCAAAACTATATAACAAGCCGAAGCCTCCCCGCAATGGCGCCAAAATTTTGTCGGTTGTCATCCGAGTAAATTTAATTTCACTTTCTTACTTAACTAAAATATATGTAGTATGCGATAAGAAAGAGTTTTTATCCACAGAGAGGCTATTATTGTTATGCAAATTTTCAGTTTCTTAGTAACCAAGGGGGGGTTTTGATTTATCAAAGCAATAAAAAATAAATTGAAAGCAATAAAGTGTTCAAATAATCAATAAGGAGAAAATATTGGTCACGGGATAGTTTCATTCACAAACTTGAATTCTCAACAATGACTAGAATTGGTATTTTAATCTCTCATTTATTAAAAGTCCTAGGATACCTTGATCGCAAGAATATCCCGCTAATTCCCTAATTTCATCACAACCACTGTAGGATCAGAATATTGTCACAACAATATTCATGAGAAATAAACAACAGTACTGCGATACATCGATAGTAAACGACTGTTATGTGATACATCAATGAAATTCTGCGAAACATCCAAAGATGACTTAAACAATGACGTAATGACTGAAAACGACGGAAACATGAAGAAAGTGTGACATGTCTGCGATATATCAATAAATCCTGCGAAAGATAAAGGCGGTGCTAACTGCGATTTATCGCAGTTACTCAGATCCGAAATTGAAGGGGATCTTAGCTGTAAATGAGCTGTCATGAGCTGTAATCCACTATGTAAATACTCAAGGTATATCTATAATCCATTCTCATAAGGGAAACCTGATATTTAAGCTCATCAAGGGACAGAGTATTAATTTTTTTCGTCTGAATAATTATTTAAAGCATCATTAAGACGCTGAAGAAGAGTGGTTTCATCTATGGGTTCATCAAAAGAATTGAGAATAATATCTTTATCAGTAAGATTATAGGCATCTGCAAAATGGTTGCTCGAATAAGCTATAAAACAGCAAGAATAAAGAAAAGTAAAAAAAAAAAAAATAATGTTAAAGAGAGAAAAGATTTATACCAATAATTTGTTTACATAACTTCTCCTTATCAACTAATTTCTGTTGAAGAACTTCAACTTCTACTTCAAGCGATTTGTTTTTATTAAGGAGTTCAGTATTTCCAGATGCTTCCAATTGCTTACATTTTTCGCGAAGAATGGATATTTCAGCTTCATATTGTTTATTTCTTTCACGAAGTTTCGCAGATTCAGATTGCGAATCAGTAAGCCTTTTCTGCGATGTTGATAATCTATTTTCTAATTCTGAAGCAACAGAAAAAGAAGCTCTAGTCGTCTGCGACAGAAAAAAGAAAATGAGTAAGGATAAGTAAAAGATCTTCGATACACATGATAGATATAAAATTTACTCGATACACATGATAGATATAAAATTTACTACAAGGAAAATGAAGGAAAGGGGCATACCAGCGAAGTTAACGCATGAAGAAAACTTGAGTTGATAAATCTGGAAACGCCTTTGAGATCTTTATTATTAGTCAAGATCGAAGCATCGCAGATTTTCGAGAGATAATCGCAAGTACGAGTGATATCATCCTCACCAACACCTTGCATGGGATTCCTAAAAATATTTGATAATTGATCCATTGGAGTCTCAGGTTGAGAGATACCCATCGCATATCTAATTCTTGTGGAAGAAAAACGTGTTGAAGTGCCCACAGTGACGTCATGGTTTACCCCATCATTTTCTTCAAACTCTTTATCTTTTTCAGCGATAATAGGAGTCTCTCTAAGTGGAAGAAGTGGTTGAGTTTTTCTTCTCTTCTCTGGAGGATCATTTGTGGTTTGATTTTTGTTACGGCGAGGAGAAGTACCAGATCTTTCATTTGAAGTTAATACTCTTTTGCCTTTATCTTTGGCTTCAACCACCGCGACAAAAGGAATTTCCTTGAAAACAATCACACATAAAGATAAGAAACAGAGGCAACAATATATTGTTAAAAATTATAAAAGAATGTTTCTTACTTCATCTGTGAAGGTTTTCAAGATTTTTAGGAGATTGGGATTCCCAGTATTGGCGTAGCTAGCCTTCATTTTTCTAATCTGATAAAAGATAATTAAATAACTAGTAAGAATAATATACTTATCTAAGTTTGCGAATAATAATTAACTTCGCGAGATATACCTCAGAATTCTTTTCAGGCCAATTAAAAACCCAAGGATGATAAGCCGCAAGATATGCAGGATTCGCAGGAAGGTTAAGAGTACCAGAAATATATGGACCTTCAAGGAGGAGAGGAAATTTGCACCATTTATCATCCTTGGAGAAGCGTGGACCATTGTTTCTTGTGGAATGATAGTCTATATCTTGCATAAGAATTTTATCCTTCGCAACTTTTTTATCCCTATTCAAACGAACAGCCCAACACGAGCTTTCTTTCTTCATTGGAATCACTTGATAATTCGCAAAGAAATTCTCCACGGTATATTTCGCTGGAATAATTGGGATATTTTCAAAATCAGGATGTTTCGCAGTATCAGGATAGAGGGATCCTTTACCAGCTCCACGGGAGGCATATTAAAGAATGAGACGAATACAGTCTCCACTTAATTGGCAGATTGCTCGCGAAAATTTAACATGAGAAATAATCTCATAAAAAAGAGGGAGATCTGGGTTATAAAGAGGAATAAGAAGGCCAGCTTCTAATTGACCTAGCGAAACAAGGATCTTCTCGTTAGAAGAAGGAAATCTTGAAGTTAGATCAATGGAGAGATCAGAGTCTGAAGATTGATCAGGGATCTCAGAAAGTATGAAACCTAAGGATTGAAGTTTCTGCTGGTGTTTTTTAAAGGTGGATTGACCTAATTTTTTAGCAGGGGCCATTTTTTAGTACGGGAACGATGATTTGAATGAAGAAGAATAAAGAAATAAAATTGAAACAGTAATAGATCCGGAATTTGCGGAAGAATATGAAGAACAGAAGAGTTGCAGAGAAGAAATAAAAAAAGAGGAAAGAGAGAGTAAAAAGAAGAGGGGGGGATTAGCGAAGAAGATATTTATAAGAAAAGAAGATTCTCGAGAACATCAATGCATTTAATGAAGAAAGGACATGAATGGTCAGGATTCAACGGTTGAAAAAAGATGTGTCAAGAGATAAATGGGAGAAAAAAACACACGTAGAATATCTAGCGATGGATGCAGAGATGTGAAAAGACACGGAGTTGCGATTAATCAAGAAGCTTAAATTCTCATGATCTTTATCTTCTTCGCAGAAAAGATATGAGAAGAGGCAAGATGTAGGATCAGAATATTGTCACAACAATATTCCTGAGAAATAAACAACAGTACTGCGATACATCGATAGTAAACGACTGTTCTGCGATTAATCAATGAAATTCTGTGAAACATCCAAAGATGACTTAAACAATGACGTAATGACTGAAAACGACGGAAACATGAAGAAAGTGTGACATGTCTGCGATATATCAATAAATCCTGCGAAAGATAAAGGCGGTGCTAACTGCGATTTATCGCAGTTACTCAGATCCGAAATTGAAGGAGATATTAGCTGTAAATGAGCTGTAATCCACTATGTAAATACCTATATAAAGGAGATGAATAGTTCCAGAGTGGGGGATGAATTTTTGAGTGCTAGGAAAGTTTTTAGGAGAGAAAAAATCTTTTATCAAGTGTTCTGTGTTCTTGATTTCTGTAATTCCTTAAGATCAAATTAATGAAAAAAAGTGTCTTTAATCTTCAAATTATGTCGTAAATATTGATAAATTCTTGAATAGGGTGTAGTGTGGGAATTCCTGCAACTACAACCACATTAAAAGATGCATATGTGAATTCTTCCTAGAAAGCAACCTAAAGCGTAAAAGCACAATTAGATTTAACTCCCTAAAAGCAATAAGTTATATGGAATAAGACTAATCAAGGCAATAAAAATGTGTAAAAGCACTAATTCAATTTAACCAAGGTTATGATTCATATGCAATTATAGAGATGTATCACTACAAGGAATAATGGCATTATGCTACTAAGAATCAGGGATAAACAACGTTTTCGTATTGAAAACCATAATATAGCTCTAGATATGAAAGTAAATCAGATTGATTCCGGACTCAACCAAACAAACAATCAAATCATAACAATAAAAATCATGAATCATAAACAATAAAGTTGAGACAAAACTAATACATTGAATCAAATCTTATTTGTGAAATCCACTTTATATCCCATAACCAATAAATGAAATTTAGATACTCATAGTTTTTGAGTTCATCATAATCATAATCAAAAATAAGATGAAGAACATGAAAAATAAATGAAATCAAACCCTAGTTACCGCCCTCCTCCAAAACTCCAGTAGAATCATATCTCCTCCCTAAAAGAAGTAAAAGTCTTTCTTTTTGTAGCTTTCCTCTTTCCAAAACTAGGTCTTCAAAGCCCAAAGTCCAATACAAGATGTCCACCAATCCCTTATGTGAGAAACACCCATGTGAAAATATGTCCCAAAAGAGGTCTCCGGAAAACTGGGTTTACCGCCGGAAGTTGGACGGAATCCGGTACCGGACCGGAGCTCAGGTGACCAGAGAAGTTAACGGCTACCGGTCAAAATAAGTCAACCGGTCCAACTCCGTCAGTCCGGATCAGTGGACTAGAGTTAGTGATATCATCAAGGTCTAATCAGACCTGAATCAGCACCTAGTCAGCTAGCTGACTTGGCTGAGTGTATTGAGTTGCCAGGCCTGAACAATTTTGTACCAGCCATTCCCAGAGCTGCAACTCTGCCATTTCAACCTTGCCTACAACATTCAGTTCCAACACCATATATAGCAGCACCAATACATCCAATTCCTTCAGTTGCCTCAAATTCTTCTTGCATTAGCAGCTGCAACCAACCACTGTAATGCAGCTTCACCACCTGCATTGTACCACATTCCTCTACTCTTTCTCAGCATAATCAGTTCAGCTCACCACATGTGCTTCTTCCATTCATCATTCAAGTACTTATGCATAGTTAGACTACAACCTCCTACGCTCCACAACTTTGCAACGCCAATTAGACAAACACCACTTCACTGCATCAGTTAGCACCATTTATTGACAGCTGCATTAGTAGCTCCATCCTGCTACCATCAGATGCACCCCCTATTCCATGGAAACAACACCTAGCCTGCAATATCAAACCTTGCAGTAACCACCTTCAGTTCTTAGTTTAGATTGAGATCCAGCTGCAATTCAGTGTACCATTTCAGTCATAGCTCACATTCTTGTACTTCTTCAAATTCCAACTCATCTTCATGTTAATAGCACCACCATCTTACCCTTACCATGGTCACCACAACATCACAGTTTCAATCACTTATCCTTCCTCTCTGCATTAACAACAACATCTCATTCTTTGTTGCTCTAAATTTCAACTCCAGTTAAACTGCATCCATTGTTAACACTTCAGCCATCTTGAGTTTAAACTGCCAATAGTGCCACTAGTCCATTGCAACATAATTTGTCTTCTCCCTATAGCTATACAGTTCATTCTGTAGCAGTAAGCCACTCATTCTAACTCATACCAGAACTAGGCCAACTCCAATAACACCTAGCCTTCAAATCTAGGGCTGCACATGGTTCGGTTCGGTACGGTTATTACCTAAAAAAGAACCGAAACCAAATTTCTCGGTTTTCCAGTTTTGAAAACTGGTGAAACCATTTAGCTCCTTCGGTTTTACTCGGTTCGGTTCCAAATTTATTCGGTACAAAACTGAACGGTTTCAGTTATCCATAAGAAGCACTTTTTTTTTCTTTTTTTTTTTGAGACTATTTCTTCTTATAATTTCAAACACGTACACAATAAAACAATATGCATTCGTACAGAATAAGAAGTGAGGGAGTATAAATTTCAACATGCAACACCCAAAGTTGTGATAAATCCCCAATAATTACACAAAATCATCCTCATTTATTCCAATCCCATGAACAAATCAACCCCAAATAAATCAAAAACTAATTTTATTATAACCTTTTACAGGCTTAATAAAAAATCTTTTCTTTTCCAAAGAATCCATTAACCTAAAATATCAAACAAAACCCACCAAAATAAATCAATAATAACTATTATACACGAAATTTTATCATACAGCTTCAAATATATAATCAAAACTTAACATCTTCGATTGTACTGGTTCTACTCATTAATAGATCTAAATAAACATAAACTCTTGATCTCGAACAATAGTTGTTAGATTCACCATCAATCGGATGTGAAAAGGTTGTTTAAGAGATAGATTCAGATTGATTTGGGTGTGGTGGTGGTGGTTGTAGAAGAAGAGAAGAAAATATCAGGGGTGGGATGCTTTTACTTGTTAAAATTGATTCTTTATATAGTGGACAGTAGAGGAGGAAGAAGGTGGATGTGGATGCTTTTTTTGTCTAGGGATGTGACTGCTGCTGGTGATGGAAGAAAAAAGCGTCGTTGGAAAAAAACCCTTAAGAAGTTAAGAGTGAAAAGCTTAAGAAGTTAAGAGTGAAAAGATTCAGAAGAAAGAAAAAGAATACGCAATTTATAAAGAGATTAGGGTTGGAAACATATAGTATAAAAATCTACGTCCAAAAACTATTAAGATATAACGGTCATTACTAATCAGTTAACCGAAGGGACATCGGTACAGTTCTGTGTAGCAACCGTAACTAAAACCGATTGTGTCGGTTTTGCTAAACTGACAACCTAAACCTAAACCGTTGGATTCGGTTTCACTTCGGTTCGGTTAATATTTCAACGGTTTCGGTTTGGTTCACGGTTTAGGTTCGGTTTTGTGCAGCCCTATTCAAATCTGCTCTGAACCCATCCTAACATACATCTAGTTCATTCTCAGTTAACCTCCTGCAATACCATCTGAAACTGAAGCTACTCAGTCTTCTCTTCTCTCAAACCAACACCAAACCATGGAAGTAAAATAATTCTTTGTTCCTTTTCTTTCCTCACCGAAATTCTGGGCAAAACAACCCATTTTGGTCCATCCCTTTAGCATAATCACCACCTTAACTGCCTTCTGCAACATCAGTTCACATTTCTTCACTACATTCTCAACATCGCAGTGAGCTTCTCTTCCTCTTCAATCAATACAAACTCGAACTGATTTTACCCATCTTCAATACCTCAACAATAGCAGTATCTGTTTCTTAAATTCACAGCCGAAATCAAACCCATGTACCACTCTTCATAGCAGCAACCAATATCATCTTGTATTCAAACCCATTAACATCATCATTATTTTCTTTGATCTTTCTCGGCTACAAACCCTAACCCATCTCATATCGCACACATCCATTTCTTCCATTTCACCCACTGAATTTCTCTTCTTGTTCTTCATTTACAAATTCAAATCCCTAATTTTATTGCTGATTTCTGTGTTCTTGAATCAATTGCAGAAACATCCACTCTTCTATCTCAGATTCATTGCCATCTCAATCTTCCATTAAACCTCCTTAACAACAGATGAAGTAATAGAACCCTAATTCCAATAGTTGTTGTTGTTTCTCAGCTCTCAGTCAATTCATCTCGATCTACTTTCTTAACTTGATCCAACAGCAAATCCCTTTTCATTTTTTTTCTCTGATAAATATCAATGGAGCCGCCTCTTCTTATTTTCAGGTGAGCCAGAGAAAGATGAGAAAAATTATTGCTCTCTGATTTTTAGGTATTGTGTTGGAACGTGCAAGTTGACACAGCCACCACGGGAGAGTAGATAAGGGATATCCTTGAATAATTTGGCCTGTCAGTTATGGGAAGTTGACAGTTCATTTTTCCGCTCCTTCGCTGCACAACTTTAGCTGGTTCCAAACATCCCATGCCTGTGAATGACGCTTTCGCTTCTCTCGGATTCTTCCACCAACAATATCCGTCTCTTACTTCTCAGATTCACTTTTTCCTTTCAATATATTTTCATCACTAAAGTTGTCATGCTTTTCAGAAAAAATTGCATCACTAAAGCCGACATACTTTTCAGACAGAGATGAAGAAATAAAAGCAAATAATGAGAAATAACCCGCCTCCAATAGCAATTGCACATGAGATGAGGCTTTTGCACTATTTATTCTTCTTTTGTTCCAAATAACTCCCAAGTACCTAAATACTCAAAAACAAACATAAGATACATATTTAACAAGAAAACTAAGCAAAGAAAGCATAAACAATAGATAAATATCAAGGTGTTTTAGACACCTATCATTAATACCAACCAGAGCTTCACCAACCAAAAGGACGTGCCCACAACAAGGTCATCTACTCTTCAAGGGTGCAGCGCAAGAATATCATCACCTCTCTGTCTAGAATACGCCTTCAACGCTTTACGAGGCCGCGGAGGATCCCAAGCCTGCACTATCCAGAATATTTCATCATGTAATTTCTGAGCATCCCAGTGTCACATCCAGAAGAGAACGTTAGGCTTATATCAAATCCCGTGTACGGGGATTCAAGACAATGTAATGAAAGTAGGTTACGCATGGGGACTACCAGCATGAGACGCTTTCACTCCCCTCAACTAGGTTATTACTGATTTCAACATCATCACTGTCGAGATTTTACGAGCCACGGGAATTTCTCAACATGAAGCCGTACATGTGCACCGAAGACTCCAAAAGCACGCCAGAAGGTTACATTCACATATTCATCCATGACATCATGTCAAACCGAATTATAACCGGGGACTTCTCACCGCATCCCATTTCATACAATAGTCCAAGATTCAGGAGATGGTTCGAAGGATGTAACTTGGAACAAAGTCCTAGAAGACTTGATAGTAGCGCATCGGCAATGGAACGTCTCCCTATTTCATCCAGGGGCGCCAGAATATTTCAACCATGAAAGAATTCATAACACATTATCATCACGATCAGAAGGTCCACAGAACAACCTAAGGTCTAGGATGGACCGACGACGCAACCACAATCTCCAAGATTATCTCTAACGTGATCGTTTCAGAGCATATATTTCATCCATCCGTCCCAAGAATACAACGGAGTTTTGGTAAAATTTTGGAATCCACTGGAGAGACACTGCAGACAAAAACACGGATCCATACGAACAAAAAAAAAATAGAAGAGGGTCGATACCTCTTTTCATGCGGACAGAGTTTTTAAAGCTTGAACAGAATGAATATTCCTTCTTGCTCCATGAACGAGAATAGGTGACTGGCGTGCGACTATGCCACCCCGGGCCTACAACATCCCTCTTGACTTCTTCCTGATTTTCACTGTCGGGCCGTTGTCACCTCCCAAGCGAGCTCGAAACCCAAAATATTACCGAGTAGGGAGATATAGAATTTTGTTTCGTGTCCGATAAAGGGGAGGACCATCAAAATCCGAGTCTGTACGCGGATTCTAGTAAAGGATGCTAATTAGCGTTTCGGCGTGTCAAACCCTAAACCGCAAGAACTTCCCTTGCAAGCGCTTCCCTTACCAGCGTCATGCCTTTCCAAGCGTTTTACAGAGCGGCCCGCACCCGTTGCATGCCCGTCAGTGCTAATGGGTCCCCTTCATACCAAGTCCATGCTAGCAGCTCCGCCTCGCGTTCCAAATCCTAGCCCTGAAGCCACCCAATACCGTGATTTGCGCAAAACTACCAGATGAAAGGATTGCGGATGCTACCTACCTCTTGAAAAATATTTTTGAATAAGGAAATAATCTCATGTTAAAGCCGCACATAAAGAAAGGCAATCGGTCCCATAAGAGCAAGCCTTGCCACTCCAAAGACATCCGCGCTTTCCTTGCCAGTGACAGTCTAGACAGCGCTCCACGTGCAGTTTTTGGAACAATCCGCGCCTTTCATGCTAATGCCAGCCAACGCCAATGCTCCGCGCCAGCCAGGACAATATGTTCTTTCCATGCCAAAGCCTTGCTAGTGGAACATGTCAGATCCTTGCCAACAACCTGCGTTTCCCCTTGCCGCGCTTCCATTACCGACGCCATGGTTTTCCAAGCGGCCCATGCCAATTCAATCCCATTGGTGCTGAAAAATCCCTTTCATGCCAAGTCTATGCTAGCAGCCCCGTCTTGCATTCCAAAGCTTGTCCCCAAAGACACCTAGTCATACTGGGATTTGTGCAAAGTTACCGGATGCAAGGATTGCGGATTCTACTTACATCTCGAAAAAGGTCAGACAAATCTCCTCGACCCCCCTTTATAGACATGATACTTGGGAGTTTGAATAACGAAAGGACTTCCTATTTGATCCAAGTAAGGAAAAGAGGCAACTGATCCCATGAGGACAAATGCCTAGCCGTCAGTGCATGCCTCACCTCACCAAGCCACGCCTTGCCATGGCCGCACCAGGCCAAGCCATCCACTTCATTGTCGCGGCCTCAACATGCCAAGCCGACCGCCATGCTTTGCCTCTCTAATCCGCCATGCTTTGCCTTCCAAGACCGCGCCTGCTATGCCTCGGTGATGTACGGCCATACCAAGATGGAAACTTTTGTCTCACCACTCCACGGTCTGCATCCCCAGTACAACTTATATAGGGCCGCCAACACGGGAAGCAAAAAATCTCTTTATCCCTTAAAAAGGTTAGTCAAATTTTCCTGACCATCTTTTCAATGACTTATGTCTCGATCCCTTCCTTGTCTGTCACCATCATATGCTTACCTCACAACAAGGCACCTATTCCGAGCTAAGCAGGGGACTTAATGTGGATGGTGGTTTTTATCCTAGGGTTAAAATCATAAAACCTTAAACCCTAGTAGGCATGCCAACCATGCTAGCCGCACCCATGTGCCAATGGCAAACCGTGCCAGCCACACCAACCGCGCTAAGGCATGCCAACCATGCTAGCCGCACCCCTGTGCCAGCCAAACCAACCTCGCCAAGGCATGCCAACCATGCTAGCCACACCCCTGTGCCAATGGAAAACCTTGCCAGCCACACCAACCACGCCAAGGCATGCCAACCATACTAGCTGCACCCCTGTGCCAATGGAAAATCATGCCAGCCACACCAACCACGCCAAATCATGCAAACCATGCTAGCCGCACCTATGTGCCAATGGAAAATCATGCCAGCCACACCAACAACGCCAAAGCATGCCAACCATGCTAGCCGCACCTCTGTGCCAATGGCAAATCATGCCATCCACACCAACCGCGCCAAAGCATGCAAACCACGCTAGCCGCACCTCTATGCCAATGGAAATTCATGCCAGCCACACCAACCGCGCCAAAGCATGCCAACCACGCTAGCCGCACCTTGAATTCCTGAGATGGTACTGATGTCCTGTTTTTATTCAAAATTTTATACACATCTATATATCTATTGTTTCTACTTATCATTTTTATGTTAAAGAGAACCTTCTCAGCTTTCCAACGAGATAAAATTTGACGAATTCCATCGTTTATTGAATTTTATACGATTTTTTATTATGGAAATCCGAAACTGCAACTTTCTGAAAAATGTTATTTCTATTAAATTTAGTCAAAACCTTTCAACACATCTATGAATTTTGTTACTTCTATATATTATTTTATGTTAAAGAGGGCCATCTCCAGTTTCAAACGAGACCAAATTCATCGAATTCCATCACCTAATGATTTTTTGATTCAAGACTCTTGAAAAACTGAATTTTTCTGAAGTATGTTTCTGCCCTGTTTTTCAAGACGGTTTTAACATAGCTATGAACCTCATTTCTTTGTTATATCATTTTTATGTGAAAGAGGAATTTCTTAGCTTTCCAACAAAACCAAATTTGCTGAATTCCATAACCCAATGATTTTTGTATGATTTTTTTAGTAAAAATTGTCAAATCTGAATTTTCTGACTACGTATACCAAATCCTTGATGTGGTCTGTAAATGGAAAACTTGGCGGAATCGTAGTTCGAAAGGTCTGACTTTTTCAATGTCTAAAAGACTGCATACGAAATTTAAAAGAAAAATGATTTGGCATATCTTACTTTGTATAATATATATATATATATATATATGAAGGTGTGTTTTACTTATATTACTATCTCAATTACTTTCACTCGTGTATTTATAGGATTTCAGTAGTTTTTATGAACAATAATGATAGTGCTTGTGTTATATTTTAAGAGTTTGGACTAAACTAATTTTGTACTGTTGGACCTACGGTTTAAAGGAATACATGCATTTTTACCCTTGTCAATGGAGTTGATACTTCTACTATGCTTTAATTTGATTGTCTATTAATAGCCTGATATGCTCTTTTAATTTAATCCCAAATTTGTATCAAGGTTACATGTTAATTTACAAAGGCAATGGTAAAAACAACGTACATATTATCCCTAATAATGCATCTAAGTTCTTTACCTACTACCAAGCGTCAAGGTAGGGTCATTTCGATCAAGTACTTTGTATGGGACCACGGATTGCATTCTCATTACTAAATTATCCTATAATTCCTCACCATTTCTCACATTTGCAATTTTGCAACAAGGGTATATTATGGCTTTATCTTCAACAGCCTGATGGTATGAACATCTATCTTCAGTAGTTATAACCATATTTACGAAGTTGATTGTTATATTTCGATACCTCTTTGGATAATTTGAAGATTGTTTCTTAATAAAATTGCAATCGCACTAATAAATTACCTTCTTTTGGTAAACCGTGTAGTGGATGCATCACTTACCCCTCTTGTATGCCTAGGAGCTGGATCATGTGTTGGAATAATAATCATGTCAGCAACTTACCCAATGGATCTGTGAAAGTCAGGATTACTGTCCAGGTAATGTTTCGAATTTCGAGTTCTTCGATCCTTGAACATTGATCACCATTCTTGTTGTTTATGGGTAAAAACTACTTCTGCTGGTTTTGGTAATTTGAGGTGTGTGGATGAGAAGTGAATCTAAACCCTAAACAAATGCACTGCACGAGAGTGCTTTTGATTCGAGAGATCAATCTATACAATTCTGGCCTAAACCAAGAAATGGCCGTTCCAGACTTGTTTCGGTCACAAAGTGAAGGAGATGGGGTTGATCTTAGGGAGGGAAGCTAAGAAGGTGTTGAGATTGTGAAGGTGTAGGCTTGTTTATGATTTGTAACAGAAAGGCGAGCAGGCTTACAATTAACGCAAGCAGGCCCTGGGTGTTTGAATACGTTTTGTATTAACACTTGGTTTCTGTTGTGTCTTTTGTTTTTGGAAATAGGGCGAAGAGCCTATTTATACAAGTCATTTGAGCCTTATTCACGTCTCTGGTGGGAAGTGGAGGAAGTGGAGTTGTGTGTTAGCGTCACACGATCAGTCTTGCCCACTTCCCCCATCATCACTAACCGTCCATGTCTTCCTGACACGTTCTTGTGATGGCGCGTTGCACGCTGCATGCTGTAAACCGCCATACCAATACCCCAGTGTGTATCCCCCAGTTTGTGACATAATTGATGTCTCGAGTGTGTGGATTGTGGGACCCACAAAAGGTAGCATGTAATGCTAGTTAAATAACTAAGTTATTTAGGAAGTCGATACTTGTAAAGTATCGTGTATATTCTATGCATGTTATGCATCGAATGTATTCGGCATATATGAAGCATCGTTGTTGAGCACCATTCCCTGCCTACTTCACATGTGGCTTTGGAGGCTGCGCAAGAAAATCTTCCCTTGGCCGACCACATGGTGTGATAGAGTAGCAGACGGTGATCACGATGATACTTCACTGGTCGCCTAACTCTTATCCTAGGCCGTCCGTCCGAGTTGGTGAATTTGGACGGACGAGATGACTTGCGACCCACATCTGTGACCCTCGAATTATGGTTTAGGAGGTGTGCGAGTGTACTCCTTCAGCTTGGTCGAATCAAAGCATGGGAGGCGTTTCATGGAAGACCGATCAGGCATGCGTATAGACGGCATGCTGATGTCTATGTCCATGCTTCACTGTCCCACGAAGGTTTGATCTAGGCCACTCAAATTTACCGGTGAAGTTGAGTGGCCGAGATCATTTTGCGACATAAATCCTATGCCGCAAAGGATTCCTAAAGGGCGCGGCATGCCACATTTAAAGCACGCGTTTCGAGACGACCAAGCTTGGTCGGTCTCAGCCGTTTGGTCTGGCGTGTAGGTGGTTGGCTGATATTCACGCCTATACCTGACTGTCCCATGGAAAAGTGATCCAAGCCGCTCAATTCGTCCGGCGAAGTTGAGTGGTCGAGATCAGTTTGTGATTTGGGAAGCGTGACCACACTTGTTTGGGCGTGCATTTTGGAAAAACCAGGCATGGTATGCCTTGGTCGGTCGGGTGAGGAGAATGATGGGTCCATGGTAATCATGTTGATACTCACCGTACATGTTTAGTTGTCTCCTAAGCCCTTCATTCGATCAGGAGAAATCGGACGCTCATGATCGTTACAAACCCTAATTAGGGTTTTGGTCGGCCGTGCGTCATACTTGGTTTTGTGCGCACGAATTGAGACAACCAACCATGGTTGGTCCTGACCGTCTGGTCATGTGTGTAGGAGGGCCCATGGTGAAATGTGTTGACATGCTCTGGGCCCTATGAATATACATCTACACCATCCATCTATGCCTGCGAAGATGGATGGTTGAGATCGTTTTGCGACACATGTAATGTGTTGCAAACCCTAATTTAGGGTTTCTTGTCCATTCTGCTTGGTTTGGCCGGTTTGGAAAGCTATGTCACCCCTTTTGGGGAGGCCGACCATGCGGGGCCCGCGTTGGGTCGGCAGTGAATATTCCAATACCTGCTTGGGGGTATTGGATTCGATCTGGACCATCCAATCATACTGGTGAAGTTGGGCGATCGTGATCATTTCTAGACTACTATGGAAAGTCTAGACGCTCAATCGGGCTAGTATAACACACTAAGTGTTATATGCTCAATCGGGCTAGTATAACACACCGAGAGTTACATGCTCAATCGGGATATTATAACGCACCGAGAGTTATATGCTCAATCGGGCTAGTATAACACACCGAGAGTTACAACTTATACGGGCATTTCGTGCATGCCTCACTGTTGGTACTTGGATATTCATGCTACTCTACTGCGAGTAACAATCAGTCATCATGCCACACCAACAATAAGAGTCATGCTAGGAACAACACAGGAAGTACAAGGCATTTTATGCATTAATCAATAATGCTAAAATTCACAGAATATTCGGGGGATTGTTGCTACATGCTCCATTCTAGGTGAATTAGTAAAGTGAAGAAGTATTCATCACTTATAAAATAATATCATCCTCTGCAGGATGGTTACACAAAAAATTGGTTTTACAACTCTAGCCATGAACTAAAATCCACCATCAACATTAAGTCCCTTGCCTAGCACATAATGGTTACACTATTGTGGGGTAGGCATATGATGGTGACAGTTAAAATAAAACTTCTGAGACAAAGTTAGATGTTACCAGGAGAGACGGGTCATCCTTTCCTTCGAGTATGTCACGTTCAAGAGACGTTCAGGCGAGCATTCCCCTAGCATAATGTCGGTCTTTCCTAATCGATGGACTGCTGCGCCTTCTTCGTTCGTGGGGCTATTGCATCTGCTTGATCAGATATGGGCTTGTTGTGCCTGCTTCGGTTAAACATGGGTATACTACGTGCCAGGTGCCTGCTTTGCCTGGGGATCGCTGTGCCTGATCAAGTGGGACCCATCGCATGCCTGCTTTACTTGGGGCCGGTTGTGCCTGCTTCGACCATATACCAAAACCTGTTGCCTCAACCAACACTAGACTTGCCCCTTGACTAACACCGGCTTTGCTGATTTGACGAACCCCAACGTTGCTGACGGGCATCGCTGCCTCGACGCCTTGCTGTCTTGTTTCGTTCAAACACCTGCCTTGTCCCGTATACCAGCTTTGTTACTTCTGCCAACACCGGCCTTGCTGTTGTGATCAACACCGGTCTTGCTGACTAGCACCGGCCTTGCTAACCAACATCGGTCTTGTGTGCTCAAATATAAATGTGGGTCCTGCAGAAAGCGTTGAAGCAGCTTCTGGAGCAAGCTCGGGAGAGCGTTGAAGTGTTGGAGATGAAACGCCTTCTTCTGGAGAGAGAGAGTGTTGATTGGGGACGGATGTGTCTGATTCAACTAATCTGGGGCTGTGATCAAGTGGGACCCGTCGCGTGCCTGACTGAACGTCGACCCTGTGTTTCGACTGAAAACCGGCCCTGCTGCGTGCGCCTGTTTTATTAGAATACCAGCCTTATGACTTTGATCAATACCAGACTTGAAACTTGAGCAATACCGGACTTGAAACTTGGGCAATACCGGACTTGTGACTTGATCAACGCCGGACTTGAAACTTGGGCAATACCGGACTTGTGACTTGATCAACACCGGTGTTTGGACCCAATACCATCCTTGTGTACTCCAACATGAATGTATGTTATGTCGTGTGTGACTACACATCTCACACATTTTTATACATGTACTGACTCCTGTCTTTTATTGTAGAATGAAGAAAAGAACTCCTGTTGAGATGTCTTCTGGGGATAATGCCGGTGCCAAGTCAGGAGGTGTTGACAGCTTCAAAGATATGCCGAACATTGATGATGAGTTATTCACCGCGCCCTTTCAACTATATGAAAATATTCGTTCCACAAGATAACCCTTCTCCTATCGACTTCAAGGTTTTTCATGCTCCGCTGGATCCTCATGAAGGATGGGTGAGATGTATGTTGAGCAACGAGTACATCAAAGATAACTTGACCAGAGCGCAGATTATTGATGTAGCTTGAGTGTTGAAAAGGCTCAAAAGGATGTTAAAGTGGCTTCTGGTGTGACCGTTGAGGTGGGTCCTGGAGAGAGTGTTGAAGCCGGATTCTGAAGCGAACGTGGGTCCCGGAGAGAGCGTTGAGGAGGTTCTTGAATAGACCATTGAAGCAGCTTCTGTTGGTGGGAGCATTGAAGTGGCTTACTCTTCAGTTCGATTTACCCTTACGAATTACATGCTTCTTGACTGACCATCTCTCTTGTGTTGAAGAAGTCCTTGACTGACAGTGAAGGAACTTCATGCTGAGCCTCAGTCCCCAAGCGTGGTTTACATGGTTTGTTCGTAGTGGTTGTTGTCGAGCCAGATATAGAATATCTTGGACATTGTTTCATCATTGTGGGAGTCGTGCATGTGGTACTAGAGTTGGGGTTGGCGGACACGCAAGATGTTGTATCTCGGTGGTTTTCCTCTTGCTGCTTCAGGGAACTACTTACAGAAGGCTGAAGGTTGTATCGCCTGTTGGTGAGATATATTCCCCTACGAACATTATGAGGCTCTTTATTACCGGCAGGCCTGGTTCTTTCTATCAGGGAATATGTTGTTGAAGATGAGTGTTGAAAAGCTCCAGAGGATGACCAAAAGCGCAGATTCTCCAACATAGCATGATGGGCATGTACCATTGTCTGATAAAGTGACTCGCCCGGATCTTGCTCGATATGATGCGTGGACATTGTTATCTTCTTGAGGATGCTCCCTTGAGGTATCGGCTCCAGTGAAAGATTTCCAGAGCGTTGATACGTTGTACCGGCATTCTTTAAACCAAATGGCAGTATGGTATAATAAAAAATTCTGAGAGAAGTTTGAAAATATATCTTACTTGCGTCATGCTCGTACATCCTTATATGGTTGTAGCTGCTACATCCATCCATCGAGAAGAACATGCCATGTCCGCTGGTTGCATCTACTAACATGTCGATGTTAGGTAGAGGAGGATCGTTTTTGGAGAAGCACCTGTTTAAGTCTCTGAAGTCTGTGCAGCACCTGATCTATCCATTTTCCTCGTGTTTGAACTGCAATTGTTTAACCGACTTGGATCCAGGTATGATATGTAGATGATGGGTGACCAATTTTCATCTAAATCCGGCATTTCTTAATATCTCCAAGAGAATGTGTCCTGGTACTCTTTGAGAAGTTACACGAGCTTCGTGCGTTTATCCGTACATAAGGTTGAGCTGATGGAGATAGGCCTAGGATATTCCTCAACAATTTCAATCTCATCAGTTGTGGAGTTGGTGCCATATTGTAGCTGTTGTGGAGCATCTAGCACTTGTTCTTGTGGTTCGTTGTTGTTATATCATTCTATTGAGTGGAGAGACTGGGTAACAGTCTCCCCTACTAATTGATAATGGCAGCGTCGGTTTACCATTTTCCCTTTCTGGTCACGACTTGTCACAAAAGTTCGTTCCCTTTTTCCATTTCTGGTCACGACTCGTCACAAAAGTTCGTTCCCTCTTCGTGTGAACGTGGGTCGTGGCTTCACAAGATGGGGAAGAATGCTTCGTCATCAAAGATGCATCGTGGGTTTTAGCCCTCAATAATGCAAGCCAGTCTTCTTCCTGAATTGACGCCCACGTGGGGAGTGAGACGCGACGAACTTGTCTGATTATTTCTGCGGAGGAGCATCGATAAGGGCCATCTTGAACTCTGAATCCTTAATGAATGCGGTGACATGTAGGGCACGGTTGTGACCTTCCTTTGGTTGATTGCAGCAAAATGTCTCTGCCCGCTGATTCTTCGAAAGGTGTAAGAGTTCGCATAAATTTTCCACTAGAGAAAACACTTCCTGATCCACTGACCTCTGGCTCATAATGAGACTATTAAATTGAGGAAGATCGTTGTGAGGATCAGTCCCCAATGTAGGAATCTCCATGACAGGACCGCTCGTATCTGATGTCGCTTCTTTGATCAGGTCTATGTAGGTCCGCGCCGCTGAAGTACCTTCTCCGGTGCGTTGAATGCGTTCCTTGTTGGCTGTATAGGATGTCGCGGATCTTATGGAAATCGATCAGTTAATGTCTTAAGAAAAGTGAGTACCTCTTTCTGAGTTGCGGCCATATCCGTTAGAGTCTTAGAAAGAACTTCCTGCTTGTCCATCAAGTCTGCAATGGTAATGGGATATGGTCCTCCTCTCATCCCCCTGGCTCCTCCTCCTGATGAAGGAGTGAAATCTGTTGCTCTGGTGACCATACACTTGAGGAGATACCGGGTTTCGCGGCTTCTCTGGCTCTAGTGATGGGAGGCATTACACCTACTGGAATATCTCCAGCTCCGCTAGTGTTGGTGATAGAAGTGACGGATCCACGAGATGTATTGACCACGGTAGCTCCACTGACAGGTACATCGACACCGGAAGTGTTATCCACACTAGCTCCATCAGAATTGATTGTTGATCCTGACCTGAGTCCCACCATCTTGAAATGAATTGCTGATTGAATTTGTTTATGACTTGTAACATAAAGGTGAGCAGGCTTACAATTAACGCAAGCAGGCTCTGGGTGTTTGAATACGTTTTGTATTAACACTTGGTTTCTGTGTTCTGTTGTGTCTTCTGTTTTTGGATATAGGGCGGAGAGCCTATTTATGCAAGTCATTTGAGCCTTATTCACGTCTCTCGTGTAAAGTGGAGGAAGTTGAGTGATGGAGTAGTGGAGTTGTGTGTTAGCAAAACACGATCAGTTTTGCCCACTTCCCCCATCATCACTAACCGTCCATGTCTTCCTGACACGTTCTTGTGATGGCGCGTTGCACGCTGCATGCTTTAAACCGCATACCAATACCCCAGTGTGTATCCCCCAGTTTGTGACATGATTGATGTCTCGAGTGTGTGGATTGTGGGACCCACAGAAGGTAGCATGTGATGCTAGTTAAATAACTAAGTTATTTAGGAAGTCGATACTTGTAAAGTATCGTGTATATTCTATGCATGTTATGCATCGAATGTATTCGGCATATATGAAGCATCGTTGTTGAGCACCATTCCCTGCCTACTTCACATGTGGGTTTAGAGGCTACGCAAGAAAATCCTCCCTTGGCCGACCACATGTGTGGTAGAGTAGCAGACGGTGATCACGGTGATACTTCACTGGTCACCTAACTCTTATCCCAAGCCATCCGTCCGAGCTGGCGAATTTGGACGGACGAGATGACTTGTGACCCACATCTGCGACCCTCGAATTAGGGTTTAGGAGGTGCGCGAGTGTACTACTTCATCTTGGTCGAATCCAAGCATGGGAGGCGATTCATGGAGGACCGATCTGGCATGCGTGTAGACGACATGCTGATGTCCATGTCCATGCTTCACTAGCCAAGAAGGTTTGATCTAGGCCACTCAAATTTACCGGTGAAGTTGAGTGGCTGAGATCATTTTGCGACATAAATCCTATGCCGCAAAGGATTCCTAAAGGGCGCGGCATGCCACTTTCAAGGCGCGCGTTTCGAGATGACCAAGCTTGGTCGGTCTCAGCCGTTTGGTCCGGCGTGTTGGTGGTTGGATGATATTCACGCCTATACCTGACTGTCCCATAGAAACGTGATCTAAGCCGCTCAATTCATCCGGCGAAGTTGAGTGGTCGAGATCATTTTGTGATTTGGGAAGCGTGACCACACTAGTTTGGGCGTACGTTTTGGATAAACCAGACATGGTATGCCTTGGTTGGTCGGGTGAGGAGATTAATGGGTCCATGGTGATCATGTTGATGCTCAATATACCTGTTCAGTTGTCTCCTAAGCCCTTCATTCGATCAGGAGAAATCGGACGCCCATGATCGTTACAAACCCTAATTAGGGTTTTGGCCGGCCGTGCGTCATACTTGGTTTTGTGCGCACGAATTGGGACAACCAATCATGGTTGGTCCTGACCGTCTGGTCATGTGTGTATGTGGGCCCACGATGATTGTGTTGACATGCTCTGGGCCCTCTGAATTTACATCTACACCCTCCATCTATGCCTGCGAAGATGGATGGTTGAGATCGTTTTGCGACACATGTAATGTGTTGCAAACCCTAATTTAGGGTTTCTTGTCCATTCTTCTTGGTTTGGACGGTTTGGCAAGCTATCCACCCCTTTTAGGGAGGCCGACCATACGGGGCCCGCGTTGGGTCGGTAGTGAATATTCTAATACCTGCTTGGGGGTATTGGATTCGATCTAGACCTTCCAATAATGCTGGTGAAGTTGGGTGATAGTGATCGTGATCGTTTCTATACTGCTATGAACAGTCTAGACGCTCAATCGGGCTAGTATAACACACTGAGAGTTATATGCTCAATCGGGCTAGTATAACACACCGAGAGTTACATGCTCAATCGGGATAGTATAACACACCGAGAGTTATATGCTCAATCAGGCTAGTATAACACACCGAGAGTTACAACATGTACGGGCATTTCGTGCATGCCTCACTGTTGGTACTTGGATATTCATGCTACTCTGCTACGAGTAACAATCAATCATCATGCCGCACCAACAATAAGAGTCCTGCTAGGAACATCACAGGAAATACAAGGCGTTTTATGCATTAATCAATAATGCTAAAATTCACAGAATATTCAGGGTATTGTTGCTACATGCTCCATTCTAAGTGAATTAGTAAACTGAAGAAGTATTCATCACTTATAAAATAATCTCATCCTCTGCAGGATGGTTACACAAAACATTAGTTTTACAACTCTAGCCCTGAACTAAAATCCACCATCAACACTTGTTTTACTTATGCGCATAGATTTTCCTTATTTAGGTTTATGCTGCATTACTTTCCTTTCACTTTGTATAGTGCAGACAGACGTGTCTCCTTCCCAGTATAGTGTAATTGCACATACCTTATCAACCGTCCTTCGGGAGGAAGGCTCACCAGGTTTATATAAAGTATTGCTTCTTTCTGTAGTTGGAGTTGTAAGTCTGCTTTCTCGTTATGTATATGTTAGAGGGGTATGTACACAATTTAGCTGGTGCTCCATGAAAAATAATGAGGGAAGCATGTCATTTTATATAGAAAGAAATCCTGGTACTAGTGTTTGCTTGATATGATTCATGAATTGTAAGAGCTCATTGTATATCGCTAATGGAATTTCTATGCTTAGGGCCTGCTATGATGTTTTCAGAGTTGTCATGAAAAGTGGTACCAAGGGTTGCAATGATGGGATCATTCAGGTTTGTCCATGTTCTTAGTAAGTTGAAATTGAATATGGTTTGTTCCACAAGGGCATCACTAGTAATTTTTTACTTTGCAGTCAAGAAAGGTGCGGCAGCCTAGGGAATGAAAATGATGGACTATATATGGTGTGGTCATGATCCAACAGTTGTTGTTGTTATGACAGAGGTAACTTACTTGACTATAAACTGAGATATACACATCCATATTGAACGTTGATTGTTATTCTATTTACGATTCCATATGCCAAAACAATAAAAATGCAAGAGAATGGGGAGTGTATGTATTGTATAGAACATAATCTACTCAATATGTCATATGCGTCGGAAGTTGGCCACGATGCCTCAACGATGAGTCTACAGAATGATGGGAAATCTGATGCTGTCAAATTGGTTCCCCTGCGAGATAGAGAGAGGTGTACATTGCATGCAAACTATTCCAGTACTTGTTTTCATTGGTGTCATTGCTAACATTTATAGTATTTGTTTCAGGAATGTTTAGTTTCAGTGGTGGTAGTAGTATTGGTAACTCTATCCAGCAATAATTTCAACTGGTGGAAGTAGTAGTATTGGTAGTGATAGAGAGACATAGAAAGTGATGGTGGTGGTGGGTGGTGAGAGGTGGTGGAGATGGCCCTGCTAATTTCTATATACTCTATACTTCGATAGTAAATCATGACAAGACATGTCCATGTGTTGGTTATGTCCTGCTGATATTTTACCATATTTATGACGGAAAGGTAACCTATGTTCTGTTAAAACATTGGTTGTTGTTGTAATGAGCTCTTAACAACATTGTTAACTTTGTCATTCGTTTCTCCCTATTTCCAAGTGAGATTGATAGTTAGCTGATTGAGCGTTTCGGCACTCTTGTCAAAGTACCATTATTCAAGTCTGACACATACGTTATGACCATATCTGGTCTGATGCATTCCACTTTTCTTTATTAGAGTATATTGGCTTGTTCTTGTTTCATGTTTCCTTTTTTAAGGATCTTATCATAGCATGCATACAAATTGTTTGTAGAGATATACCCAGTAAATTCTTCTACCAATTTAAAACTTGGGTTCCTGGATGAAGACACCCTCTATACATGTATTTGACTTCTTAGCTGCAGGAATGATTCTCAATGAGTTTATAGAGTTAAGCATTTCTAAGTTAATTTAGCCCGCTTTTTAGGGTATATTGGGTTATTCTCTTTTCATTATATCGACAAAAACAAGAGGATCTAACTCATGTGGAAACATCATAGTAATGTGGTTATATCAAGTTAATTACATATCTATATGGTATCTTTTTATGTGTCCGATTAGAGAGTGGTAGAGTGCAATTTAGTTTGGTAAAGAAAAGGTGATTCCGAATTCTAGTCTCGGTAGTTTGTTTATTCTTTTCGAGTCAGGCATAATGAAAGCATGTTCTTCTCATACATGGATGACATTTCATCTGAAAATTCTGTTAATTTATGTAGTTTGTGTTGGCAGCATGATGTTGCTTGTTGTGATATAGCAAAGGCTGAAAAAGAAAACGGATGAAGTAAGGACACTGCTGACTCTAGCAGAAAGATATGTCTCATTACCAGCTTCAACAGCTGCATTACGGTGAGTTTGTTGGCTTTATTAATTTTCTTAACTAGCAGGTACTTCACTCTCCTTAATAGTCATATTTTAGTCTGTCAAGGGAAACCCATTCAATTATGTACTCTTTGCTTCAGAATCGGCAATGCTGGTGCTTTGAGGATGGTTCTCATTAAATTTGAATGACTTTTATGTTTTAATAAATATATAAGTAACCTAGCTTATGCCCATTTATTTTATTTTACTTTCATGATGGAGGAAACTGATCCATACACACTTGTCGGCTTTGTGCACCGATTCAAAACCTCCCAGAAGATTCGCCATTTAGGAAATCGATACTATTACTTATCTTGTAGTGATTTTCATTCAACAATAGAAACTTGATTACTTTGTCTTCATAACTGAAACTAATCAGATCATATTTTTTCTAATTTCATCCATTACCTGTTGTGAACCCACTTGTTACTAGATAGAGGAGAGAATATGAAACACAACCCAGGAGACATAAAAAGTGTGGCACATGTGGCATACATGGGCATAAGAAGACTACTAGTCAAGATGGGAAACAACTAAGGCAGGAAGAGGTTTTCCAGTTGCAAGTACAATTGGTGGGACTAATAATGATCTTTACAGAGGTTCAACTGGATCCAATGCTACTTCTACTATTACAGCTATGTCGAGAGGAGGTCGTGGAAAAGCTACACTAACAACTGAAGGTATTCTTATGAACTAACTTTCATATTGTCAAATTTGGAAACTTGGATTCTTCACCAAAGTTGGTATTTATCTTTGAATCAACCAAATAATTGTATGGTTTACTATATTTCATCTGTTACAAGCTGATATATATGAACATATATATCTTGATGGATCATGATGATGAATAATGATGTGTTTATGAGATTCTTTCCATATGAAAAATTGGGTCTTTTAGTTAATCTACAATGGTATATGAAAGTGCAGAAATCCGCCGAATTTTTTTTTACCTGGAATTATCGTCGGAATTTATTTATTTTTTACCTATAAATTAGTTTGCAATGCATATAAGTGTTGCTCAAATGAGATTAATACATTTCCTAAATTATTGTAAGCATTGCACAAATTAAAGAATCCATTGCTCAAAAAATGTTTGTAAACCGGGTGACCAATGTTTTTATGCGTTGCACAAATTAATTTGACCAACAGATTTAAGCGTTGCACAAAAATTTGCTACGCCATATTTCCAACGGATATATGCGTTGGTGAAATTCATTGCAACGCGTATATCCATCCCAAATCTGATGTTTAAGTGTAGTGATAGAATGTGTAGTTGAGATTTAGACTTCACGGCGTTCATCGATTGAAGACGAATATTTACTGAGGAGAGATTGGAGGAACTTCATCAACAAAAGGTATGTGGCGACTTAAACTCATCTATCACTTAGAAGTATACTATATTCTATCTCCTATTGATACTAAGTCGTATAGCTATATAGACTTTTACATTATACACATTTGATATTTCGAGCTCAGTTTAACTCGCTTATATCTTTCTCGAAATATGTGTTGGGAAGATTTTTTCTTTAACTACGTTCATCATTATTCTTGACGAGTTTAGTTGGAAACTAAATAATGAGTCAAAAGATGATTATGTGAAAATCGCCTTGTAACATCTTATATGATTTGTATGAGACAGTCATTTGATGTAGACTTAAAATTATTCGTATTGATCATTCGATCACTTGAAAATTACCTATAAGCTAATAGTTTGTGTGAGACAACTATTGTCGTCTTCAAAGGATGTTTCAATGATTGAAATAGGAGTTTAGAACAATTAACTATTGTATGGATATAACACATTATGTATACCAGTATGCAAACTGTTGTAAGTATGAATCAGGTCCGGGAACCAAGTATGCATACCCGTATGCAAACGGTTTTAACTGTCAAAGTACGGGAACCAAGTTTGCATACCCGTTTGCAAACTGTTTCACCTGAATTAGGTCTGGAACGATAGTATCGTACCCATTTGTGAACTGTCGGAAAATATCAAAGTCCAGAGCTTAGGTTTGCGTACCCGTTTGGAAACTTATGTGGTTAAGTTCTAAAATCGGTTAAGTATAATTTCATACTCATGAAAAATACATTTATATATTAAGGAATGCAATCTTTGAAAAGTGTGGCTAAAGTGTTCATGAACTGATTCTTTTGAATCAATCCGATTTTGCTTCAATTGTGTCTTGTATACTTCTATGAGAATATAAACAATTGAACAACTCTATGAGTAACATAATTAGATTCATTTGATTATCATTTGATCTAGAAGTGTTAGATGAACGTGGTTAATACAAAAGTGTTCATATGGATAACTTCGGTTAACTGTTATTGAACCAACTCAATATACACGATTAGGTACGATTACCCATATCTAAATGAAGGTATATTTCATTTATGTGTAACAAGCTAAGACCATCTAACAGTGGAGAGATATTTCTTTGGTTTTCCAAACATAGCTTGCATTTTAAATTAGGATTTCATCTAATAGTGAATATTGATTTTTTTTGTTTTAAAGTTATCAAACTCTGATTTTAAAACTATACAAGGGAGAACTCTAGCAACTGGGGAACCTAATCCCCACACCTCATGTGATACTAGTTGCAACTAGAGTCGATTCTCCTTTAACCTAGGTTTTTCCTAAAACCATTATAGGTTAATGACTTAAATACTTCTGTAAAAGCGGGGGTCTAACAACCTCACCCAATATTTCGCTTAGCAATCTATATGGACTAACTCCAATATACTTTTAAGAGAATCAACTAGACAGTCAGACTCAATCTTAATAAAAAGTATATCAAAGAGTTATATCTCAATTTCTCGATTCAATCCTTACTCAAACAAATAGAAATCTGCGAGCTAGATTGAATACAAGAGGAATAACTTGAACGGTACCAAAGACCAACGTTCAAGAATCAATCAATTTCAATCAACAACCAAAGGTTGGATTTACCAATTGATAGATTCAATGCACAACCTGTGATATTTTAATTATATAACAAAATATAATGCGGAAAACAAATAACACAGACACCAGAAGTTTTGTTAAAGAAGAAACCGCAAATGCATAAAAACCCTAGGACCTAGTCCATATTGAACACATACTGTATTAAGCCGCTACAGATACTAGCCTACTCCAAGCTAACTTCGGTCTGGATTGTAGTTGAAACCCAATCAATCCCACACTGATCCAAGGTACATTTGCGCTCCTTACGTCTCTAATACTAGCAGGATACTATACACTTGATTCCCTTAGATGATCTCACCCACAACTAAGAGTTGCTATGACCCAAAGTCGAAGACTTGATAAACAAATCTGTATCACATAGAAAAGTCTATAGGAATAGATAAATCTGTCTCCCAAAGAAATACCTACGAGTTTTGTTCCGTCTTTTGATAAATCAAGGCGAACATGAACCAATCGATAACCCATACTTATATTCCCGAAGAACAACCTAAAATTATCAATCACCTCACAATAATATTAATCGACTAGCGAAACAAGATATTATGGAATCACAAACGATGAGACGAAGGTGTTTGTGACTACTTTTCTATCTTGCCTATCAGAGATATAAATCTCAAGCCAATCTTACAATTGCACTCAATCACGATAGAAACATTAAGATTAGATCACGCAACTACATAGAAAATAGTTAGGTCTGGATTTACATTCCCAATGAAGTCTTTAAGTCGTTAACCTACAGGGTATCGAGAGAAACCTAAGGTTAAAGGAGAATCGACTCTAGCTTATACAACTAGTATCGTACATGAGGTATGGGGATTAGTTTTCCCATTTGATAGAGTTCTACTTTATATAGTCTTCAAATTATGGTTTGCAATCTAAGTTACCTTGGTAACAAAGCATTCATATTCACCGTTAGATGAAAACCTGATTAGATTCAAGCTAATATCTTTCAACCGTTAGATAGAACTTAGCTTGTTATACACAAATGAAAAGTGACTTTATTTAGGTTTGAGTAACAGTGCCTAAATGTGTACACCTATTTGGTTCAACAATAGTTAACCAATGGTTAGCCATATGAGCACTTTCATATCAACCTTATTCATTTTAACCATAACTAGTTCAAATGACTCAAAAGAACTAGTTAGAGGGTTGTTCAATTGCTTAGATCTCATAGAAGTATACAAGACACAATTGAATCAAAATCGGTTTTGATTCACTCGAATCGATTCATGAACATTATAGCCACGGTTTTCAAAGATTGCATTCCTTAATATATAAATGTTTTAGTTCATAAACAAACCGATTTTAGAAAGTAACCTACTGTTTGTAGGTGAAATTGGTTTCTGTTGATTTCGGTAATTTCGAGTGTTCGGGTGAGAAATAATTTAAATCCTAAACAATGTACTGCAAGGGAGTATTTTAGATTCGAGAGATCAATCTGTACAAATCCTGCCTAAACCAAGAAATAGCCATTCCAGGCTTGCTTCGGTCACAAAGTGGATGAGAATGGGTTGGTTTTGGGGAGGGAAGCAAGGAAAGTGATGAGACCAGAATAGTTGATTCTGGAAGAGTAGTTGTGTTACTGTGACTTGTATCAGAAAAGTGGGAAGGCTAACAAGTGGTAAGCTAGCAAGTATTTTCTGAGTATTGTATATTCCCGAAAGAACTTGTTGTTCTGTGAAAATAGGTAAGACCTATTTATACAAGTCCAAGTAAAACATACCCTGGTCTCATTAAGGAATGGAAAAATAGGTAAGTAAATGGGAGGAGGTGGTAACCGTATGCATGGAATTGATGTTCCATAAAACCGTTAACGCATGGAATTGATGTTCCATAAAATCGTTAACGCATGGAATTGATGTCCCAGAGCATTTCACCATTAACTCCCTGTATTTACTAACCGTGTCACCCTTATGACACTTCCTTATGATGGGCGTAGTGTACGCCGCACGATGTAAACCTCCAAACCAATACCAAAGAGGATCCACTAGTTTGTGATATGTGTTGATGTCTCGAATATTTTTGTGGAAAACATGTAGCATATTGTTGTTGCCTGGAAAGTAGATATTAGGAGACTTGGTAGCTTGGTGACCTTCGACGGTCGAGATTTTGCATCTTAAGATGAAAGGTAGTCGTTGATCGCCCTACGCTTTCGTTTTTGGTAGCCGTGTAGGGTAGGCCAGCATGGTGGCACGGCTAGGTGGGCATGCCGTTGGCATGGTATGGTTTGGCGTGGCCAAACTTATGTTTTCGGGCCAAAGGTTACCATGCTCGTCTGGTAACCTTGGATGGCTAGGATTTGATCCTGGGATTGAAGGGAAACCATTGATTGTTGCACGCCTTCACTTGGGTAGCCATGTAAGGAAGGCCAGCATGGTTGCGCGGCTAGGTTGGCATGTTTTTGGCATCGCATGGTGCGGCTAGCATGGTTTGGGCCAAGGCAGAGTGCGTTTGGATTGGCATTCCGTTAGCCTGGCATGGTTTGGCGTGGCCAAACTTAGGTTTTCGGGCCAAAGGTTACCATATGTTATCTGGTAACCTTGGATGGCTAGGATTTACTCCTGGGATTGAAGGGAAACCGTTGATTGTTGCATGCCTTTGTTTTTGGTAGCCGCGTAGGGAAGTCCAGCGTGGTGGTGCGGCTAGGGCCAAGGAAGGGGGCGTTTGGCTTGGCATGGTGGGGCCAGGGGTTTTCCATGGGTGCATGGCGCGGATATCTTGGCTAGGTGCGGTTTGGCTTGCCATGTGGGGCAAAGGGTTTGCCATGGGAACAAGGTGCGGTAGGTGTGGCTGGCATGGTTTGCCATTGGCACAGGGGTGCTTGTGACTTTGTGACTTTTTTTAATCGGGCGAGTAGTGCTCTGTGAATCGGGCGACAAACTCAGTGAATTTTTTCTTCGTCTTCACATCTTAGATTCAAGTTTTTCAGGTGATTTCTGTGAATTTAATTTCAATGATTGGTGTTTTTTGTGTTGGTAATCTCGTCTCGTCTTGTTGATTATTTTGTCTTACGATCAAATAATGGAATCTGGTTCAACTATGAATAAGAATGGATTTAGTTTTTTTTCTTCTGAATTAAAGGAAACTAGATTTGTTGAACAAATTTCATCATAAGTTCCTTCGTTATACATTCCTGATGAAGATATTGATAGCAGTTTGGATGAATGGAAATTTAGTCTTATTGGGAAATTAGATTTTGTGAAGATTAAATTTGATTTTGCAGAAGAAAATCTTAGAAAGCAATGGAAAACTACAGGGAAATACCAACTAATTCCTCTGGGAAAAGTTTTTTTTATTATTAAACTTGAGAATGAGGTGGATATGAAGTATATTTGGAATGGTTTTTGGAAGGTGAATTCACAAATTCTTAAACTAAGACTATGGGAGCAGAATTTTAATCCTGCGGCGCAAAAATCAACTACAGCTTTTGTATGGGAAAATTTTCCTGGTTTGGGGATTGAGTACTGGAAGGAGAAGATTCTGATGTCTCTAGGGGATGATATAGGAAGAGCAATCAAAGTAGATGACACTAGTCTCAAAAGAGAGGTTGGATATTATGCAAGTGTTTTGTTTGAAGTAGATTTGGCAAATCCTATTCCTCACCATGTCCTAGTAAAATCAAAATATGAAAGTTTTGAGCAGGAGGTGCAGATACCTAAGGTACCTAGTTTCTGTAACCACTGTAAGGTGGTTGGACATTTGATTTCTGAGTGTAGAATTTTGAGAAATGTAGCAGAACCAAATGGGTTAGAAGAAGAGGGACAATATTTTGTTCAAAGAAAAGTTTGGAAGCCAAAGGAAAAGAAGATTCAAACACCAATAGGCTTTGATATTTGTACACCAAAAATTAAGCAGAAGGAAAAGCTAGATGAATTCCCTTAGAATGAGGTTATTGTAGATTCTATTATTAACTCAGAGGGGATTCACAATGAGGAAAGGAATGAATCTGTTGTAAGTACAGGTAAATTTCATGCTTTACAGAATTTGATGAATGATGATTTTCCACCTTTAAGTGTTAACAGAATATTGGAAGCTGCATCAAGTAGTACTTATATTTTACAAAAAGTTTTAATAGAGAATGAGAAGGAGGTTGGTGTTCAAGAAGTTGTTAAAAAGGTGATCAAACCAAATAATATCAGTCTAATTACTACTAGAAAGCAAACTACTCAAAAGTTAGTGAAGGAAAAGAAAGGGGTGAGGAGTCCTAAAAATTCTCAATCAAATATTTCCAAATAAAAGTGATTTTCTTGAATGTCAGAGGCTTAAGGAGACTTAGAGCCAAAGACAATTTAAGAAGTTTAGTAAAAAAAAATTAGTCCTACTTTAGTTTGGGTGGTGGAACCAAAGATTAAATGGAATTCAAAAGATTGTAAAAGTTTGAGATTACCTGGAATGTGCCACAAATTAATTCATAATTCTATAAATGGGGGGAAAGGAAATATATGGCTCTTTTGGAGTGCATCAATCACTGAGCCCACAGTGGTATCAATAACAAATCAAGTAATTACTGTTAATGTTGGAGGAGCTCTTATTTCTGGTATACATGCAGCTTCTCTGGCTGTGGATAGAAGGGTTTTATGGAATGAACTCATGAATTTTAGCAATATGGATTTACCTTGGTTATTGATAGGTGTTTTTAAGACAGTATTAAGTGTTGAGGATAAATTAGGAGGGAGATCACCACTGAGGATTGCAATGCAAGACTTCCATGAGATGCTGAATTTTTGTAATCTAGTACATGCACCAAGTAATAGTCTTCAGTTTACATGGTGTAACAATAGGGCAGGTGGAAAAAGAATTCTATGTACTCTTGATAGAGCTTTATATAATGTTAAGTGGATTGATAAATATCCAGGTTGGAGTTATAAGGTATGAATAAGGAGTATTTCTGACCACAGTCCATTATTGGGATCAAATGTTTGCATTTCTAAACCAAAAAATGTTCCCTTCAGGTTTCTTAAAGTATGGTTGGATCATGAAGATTTCAGAAGGGTGTTAACTGAAGTTTGGAACATTGATATTCAAGGTAATCCAATTTTTGTGTTTATGCAGAAATTAAAATTGTTGAAAATTAAAATAAAAGAATGGAACTGGAGTGTTTTTGGTGATGTCAGAACAAAATTGGGTGAAGCAGAAAAAGAAGTTTTGAAGGCTACTATAATATCAGATAAAGATCCAAGTAATACTCAATTGTTAAATAATCTGTTGGTGGCAAGGGGCAAACAGGAAATATTACTGCAACAACAACAGTCAATCTTGCATCAAAAATCAAGAGTAAGCTGGCTAAAATATGGTGCTGCAAACACTAGATTTTTCCATACAAACATCAAAATAAGACAGACTATAAACACAATATCAGAATTGGAAAATGATGTTGGGGAAATAATTAGTGACCATGAGATGATTGTTGGTGTTTTGGAGAGCCATTTTAAGGAGAAATTTAAATTTAAAGAAGTAGTTTTCAAAGAAGGTATATTTGAAGCTATTACAGAAGTGATTGATACTGAAGATAATAATATGTTGGTGCAAATTCCTTCATCTCGGGAGATTAAGGATGTTGTATTTTCATTGAATGCTGATAGTGCTCCAGGCCCTGATGGCTTCCCAGGTTTTTTCTGCAGATTTGCTTAGGATATCATAGGTGATGTAGTTACAAAGGCCATACAATATTGTTGGAGAAAAGGTACTATTCCTAGAGGTTTGAATTCAAATTTTCTATTCCTGCTTCCAAAAGTTAAATGTGCAAGAAGACCAACCCAATTTAGGCCTATAGGCCTAATAATTTCAGCTTTAAGATTTTTACTAAAATATTAACAATAAGGATGTATGGAGTGATGGGGAAATTGGTGTCAGAACAACAAGGTGCTTTTATAAAGAATAGGAACATACAAGAGAAGATTGTTTTGGCTTCTGAAATGGTAAATGAGCTTGATATAAAGAGGAGAGATGGAAATATTGGTCTGAAGTTAGACATCACTCAAGCTTATGATTCTTTAAGATGGGAGTTTCTATTTGAAGTTATGAAGAGATTTGGTTTTTCTCAAACATACATAAATTGGTTGCATCAGTTATTCATATCTTCAAAAGTATATGTGTTACTTAATGGTGGGCCAGTTGGTTTTTTTGAGGTGAGTAGAGGTTTAAGACAGGGTGATCCACTATCACCTGTTTTATTTGTACTAGCAGAGGATGTTCTGAGTAGAAGTTTGAGTAAACTAGTAGCAGAGAATAAAATAGCTCCCATGGTTGATTACAGAGGTGTTCATCCTACTCATATTTTGTTTGCAGATGATGTTTTTCTATTTTTCAATGGTCATAAAAGTAATATACAAAGGGTCAAAAAGCTTCTGAGTGATTATCATATGTCTTCTGGGCAAGTCATTAATCCAATGAAGAGCAAGTTATTTCTAGGAGGAGTGACTGAAGCTAGGAAACAACAAATAGCAAATAAGATGCAGATGTGCTTATCCCATTTCCCTTATAAGTATTTGGGAGTGATGCTGAATCCTGGTGTAGTAAAATCTAGTATTGTTTGGGGGGTAGTTGAACAAATTCAAAGCAGGTTGGCAGGGTGGATAGGGAAAATTCTTTCATTCAAAGACAGAATAACTCTGGTTAAATCAGTATTGAGAAGCATCCCTATTTATAATTGTTCAATATATAAATGGCCAATGAGTGTAGTGAAAATCTGTGAAAGACTCATAAGAAATTTTCTATGGACAGTGGATCCATATGAGAGAAAGAGTATTACTTTGAAGTGGGAAGAAACCTGTGTACCAATGGAGGAAGGGGGTTTAGGAATCAGAAGAATAGAAATAATTAATAAGGCCTTACTAATGAAGTTGTTATGGAAAATTCAGAATTCTGAAGCAGAATGGGAAAGATTTATGAGAGCTAAATTTACAAATAAAAATGGTGAATGGATTACTAGATACAAGAAATCATCAGTTTGGCCTGGACTGAAGTGGGTGATTGATGAGGTTGAGCAACATTCTAGATGGATTGTTGGCACAGGTGAAAATATTTCAGTGTGGAATGATTATTGGGTAAAAGAAAAGCCTTTGAAGGAGTTGTGTATTGAAGATGATTATATTTTACAAAATAAAAATATAAAAGTATCAGATTTGATTTCCAATAGTGAATGGCTGATTCCTGCTAGAATGCTACAATACATAAAGGTGGAAGATTTTCCAGTGCTTTCTAATCAACAGGATGTAAGGGTATGGAGTGGAACAATGTCAGGTGAGTTTACAGTATCTTCAGCAGTGGAGATGATTAGAGAACATTATCCAAAGAAGGTGTGGACTGCATCAGTATGGCATCCTATTTTACATCCCACTACAGCAAGCAATGTGTGGAAATTGGTGAGGGGAATTTGTGCAACTGATGACAAAAGATAAAGAAAAGGTACTTACTTAGCCTCTAAATGTTATTTTTGTGGGGAAAGTTCAGAAATTTTTGAGCACATTTTATGGTTCTGTAACTTTAGTCAATTAATATGGAAATGGCTTGGTGGGGTCTTTCTATTTTGCAACCCTAAATCTTATGAGGAAGTGAGGAGTTTGGCTAAAAATAAAAGTGGTGTTGTGAAAGATTTATGGATTCTTGTTGCATCAATTACAATGATGGAACTGTGGTTTCTCAGGAACAAAATTTGTTTTGATGAAGAAAAAGTTGATATTTACAAATTTAAGGGTAGAGTGATACAATATACCAGAGATTGTGTTGTTAGACTCAAAAGCTATATGTGGGATTGCAGCTATGACTATATGATTTTCAATTTTTTTGATCTGAAGAGGCAACCAATAAAGATACAAAGGGTTATTGAAGTAATATTCTGTCTCCCAGCAATAAATGAAACATTACTATGTTGTGATGGGGCTGCAAGGGGTAACCCAGGGGTTGCAGGGTGTGGTTTTGTGAGTAGAGGTGATAAGGGGGAATTCTTCTTTGGTGAAGCAAAAGGCATTGGAGTAGCAACTAATTTTATTGCTGAACTGATGGCCATTGTGGAAGCTACTGAATGGGCTATTCAAAACAACAAATTTTACTTACTCATCTGCTCTGACTCACAAGCTACAATGAATGCATATATTTCTGGTAATCTTCCATTGTTCCTAAAAGCAAGACGGAGTAGAATAAGGGAGCAAATAAGAAGTTTGAGGTTTACATATAACATGAGGGAGGTTAATTTTTCTGCAGATGCAATGGCTAAGAAAGGAGCAGGGCTAGGAAGAGGGGTCAAAATAAGCTATTTAACTAAACCAAGCTTCATCCCAGCTTTAGAATCCCCTGAAAAAGTTTATTACAGATTTTGTTAAAACTGTTTTTTAGTCTGCTGGGCCTCTGGGCTTATTATTTTTAGTTCTTTTTTTTGTTGTTATTTTTGCTCCTTTTGTTAAATTCCTTATGTAACTACCAGATGTATTTTTGTTCCTTATTTTGGTAATAATATAAATTGATTAAGCAAAAAAAAATATTGGCACAGGGGTGCGGCTAGCATGGTTGGCATGCCTTGACACGGTAGGTGTGGCTGGCATGGTTTGCCATTGACACAGGGGTGCGGCTAGCATGGTTGGCATGCCTTGGCGCGGTAGGTGTGGCTGACATGGTTTTCCATTGGCACAGGGTGCGGCTAGCATGGTTGGCATGCTTTGGCGCGGTAGGTGTGGCTGGCATGGTTTTCCATTGGCACACGTGGGAATTAGGGTTTGGCTTGTCGTAACCCTAATTAGTATTAAAATAAAAAGATACCCTGGTAATTTTTCACAAACACATTAAAGGTTTCAATAAATGTGCCTAGTAAAAGATTATAACTTAAATGTTGTGACGTCACTGTCTGACTAGGGTTTAGGATTTTACGATTTTAACCCTAGGCTAAAAACCACCATCAACACCTACCAAAGTATGCGAACGGGTACACGTACTTAAATAACCGGATTGAGTGTATTTTCACTTCCAAACTCCAACAGAAATTCTCGGACGTGAACTTTCCGCCAGTATGCGTACGGGTACGCATACTGTCCCGGATTTCCAACAACCGCCAGTACGCGTACGGGTACGCATACTTTGGGTTCCCGGTTTTGGACTTTTACAAAAATGTGAAAAACACACTATGCTTATATACAAATATGGTTACATGTTATAAACTCTCATTTCAATCATTGAAACATTCTTAGAGGATGTTATATAGTTGTTATTCACAAACTATTTTTCATCAAAGCGATTTTCAAGAGATTGAAATAACCAACATGACTTCGTCACGAGTAAAGATGAACTTGGCCAAAGCTAAAGCTTACCAACATATATTTCGAGAAATAGATAAGCGAGATAAACTCGGCTCGAAATAGCAAATGTGTATAATCGAAGTCTATATAGCAATACGACTTTTATCTCAAGATAGGAGATAGAATAGATAAACTTTTTAGTGATAGATAAGTTCAAGTCTCCACATCCCTTTTTTTCGATGAAGTTCCACCAGTTCCTTGAGTAGTTCTTCGTCTTTGCATGATGAATGCCATGGATTCTAGAGCTCAACTACACTTACTATCCTAGTCCGAGACTTAGCTATAAGTAGACTAGAAATCAAGACTTATAGTTTTGGCAACTAAACTTGACAAACAAGCTTGAGATAACAACACTTGCGAGTTCGACCGAGCAGTGCTCTAACAATCCCCGTCAATTTTAGTGATAAAACTATCAATACATATGGAATACAAAATAAATAAACTTTGAAGCTTCTCATGTACATGCTCGATCTCCTTGGTTCTTCAACATTACTCGAAATCTTCGTCACTTCTAAGTACTCCAATGATTCCAAAGATATTCAAATCAGCATCATCGTTGTTGAAGATCCGTAGCTTTAACAATGAGAAAATAATAGCTTTCAATCATTGTTATACAGTGTCATAGTATTATTACACAACATCAAAGTTCAATTATATCACAACTTCAGAAATAATACTATGGTGATATGTATCACTCCCCCTTAGTCAATACTTCATATCACATGGAAACCACTCCCCCTTACATAATGATCTGAAAACCATATGTATTTGTAGTGTGAACTACACATTAATTCTCCCTTTTTTGTCAATAAAATTGGCAAAGGTACAAAAACTAGTGGGATCCTAATGAAATTTCGATAGAGACACTTCATGACCAAAAGAAATCACATACCAACTTTTTAGATGCAATCATATAGCCGAAACTAAATGCATTCATCAAGGAGTTTATAAAGATACAAGATAACCCATATAATATTCCACAACCGCACACCCCACAAAGATTTGGCAATTAAGCACAAGTTCAATTAAGAACTCTCCCCCATATAATGTCATTCCCGAAAGAACAACATGAGCGACCTTACTTTCACAAGAAAATAAGTATTTCTTTGGACATTAACAAATCACATAAGAATATTTTTATCAAAAAATCTCAATTAAATTAACCACAAGAGAACCCATGATTAATTCAATCGGAATACTCAACTAAATTAACCACAAGAGAACCCATGATTAATCTAATTGGAAATGTTGAAAGATAACTTAAGGAGCCGCACAATATTTATATAAAAATATGGATCATGGAAGATCAATACTGCGGAATAAACAAAGATTCATTCTATTTCTCATCACTATTTGCATAATGACGTATAATAGCTATAATCTTTTTATACAAAAGTTCATCCTATCTTCCATCAATATTTGCATAATGACATAATAGGCTTAACTTTTGTTTGTCAAAAGTTCATTCAATCTTTTATCAATACTTGCATATCGACATATGAAAGACTTAACTTTTGACCACGTGTATGGGACAATCATAGTTCACGGACGCAAACACACATATCCCATAACAAGTTTGCAATATATGAAACCATAAAGATTAATACTACAAAATCAACTTCCAATCAAACTTTAGAATTTAAATAAATAAATCTAAAAACATTGCAAGATGAAAATAATTGGACATAGCTATGTGTACTCACAATAATGGCTATTCCAAACCCTAGTTATCCTTCTTAAAACACAAGAATAAATTCTCATAAGAAGTTTCCTAGACATTGAGACCTCTGAAAAATTATGTATCGTCCTCGAACTCCTTGTCGTCAACAACTATTGGAACATACGGTTCGTGAAGATATAAGTCAATTCCAACAAACCTTCTAAGTTGATGATGTTGAATCAGGGCCTTCTGAATTTCAAGAGTTCTCATAACAAAAGCCTTCATTTGTTGAATCTCCTTCCTTGTTTTCTTCAACTCTTCAAGAACGTCAGAAAACTTCTGAGAATTTGAAGAAACATCTCTTGGCTTCCTCACATTCCTTTTTTTTCTTTTCAAAGTTGGAGGTAACTGAGATTTTTCTTTTTCCTTCATGATTGATGGCTTAAAAATCATATTAACATATTTTCCATCAGAAGACATGATGCTTGGAGTATCCATATGAGTATGGGTTTGTGAGAGGAATTCAAAATTTAAACTCAACAAGTAGTCTTAAGATAAAAAGAGTTCCAGAGAAGGAAAAGGAATGTAGGGTTATGAAACCTTTAAACACAGGTTCGTGCACGCACAACCCTATGAAGTGTAGAATTGTCGAAAATAACCCTCTTTTATTGAATCGACCGGGGAAGTCCTTTCCAATATTAATTAGATATAAACGAATTCCAAACTTGAAAAACATAGCAAAGCTAAGAAAAAAAAAAAAAAATTCTTTTCCTAAAGCCTGAGGTGTGCACAATCTTGTCTCTTTTGATCAGGCACATGAGACAAAATGCACCAAGAAACACAATCAAGTTGTGTTGCGGTGAACAATAATCTGTCCACCATGACCTCTTTGAAGGAAATTCATTGAATCGTGTCCCTTAGAATGTTTAGACCATACTTTCACTAGTGGTCTTGTCTTATACTTGGAAACTAATTTCTTTGACGAAGATAAAATCTTACATACCTCTGATAAGCACGCAAGTGTAACGTTTTTACTCCCATATTTACACTAACTAGCACTTCTATTTTGCTAATAATATTGTTTTAAGACATTTGTAAGAGATACAAGCAATTCTGATCATCGGGGAATAAATGGCTAAAGTGAGAGCTTAATTAGCGTTTGCAATAGAATGGACAATATCATTGTCCACGACACCACTTGGATATGTTTCTTCATGGCCATGGAGTAAGCAAAACAAAGTTTGCCTGTGCATAGGAGCCTGTCCCACTAGTAGCTAAGGGAAGTAGGACACGTATATTCTCTAACCACATATGTGGTGTGTTTAATTCTCACTAGGGCTGCACAAAACCGACTCAACCCACCAACCCAACCCACACCCGACCCAACCCTCCTAGGAGCGGGTCGACTATGGGTCACAGCATCAAAACCCATCATATGGTGGGTCGACTGTGGGTGACATCTTTCCCCACCCGACCCAACCCACCCACCCGCCTAAATATTTCTAAGTTAATTCTAATCCTTAGATTACCTATCCTGGATGAACCACATCCGTTGAAGTAATGATATATAATGTCCTAATCGTCGCTAACTTCTTGTTATTGTTAGTATAGTAGGCAATAGTAATGCACTCTTTTATCTTTTGAGCTTTGAACAGTTGAACTCATTTCTTGTTATTGTTAGCTTTATCACTTTGCATGCATTTTGCAACTTTGCACCAACTTCTTACTTCTCTGGATTTTTATTTAGTAAACACTTTTAAGTAACTTCTTATGATGTTAACTGTCTACATTTGACTTGGGGTCAGCTTTTTGATAAAAGCTATTACATCCAATCTACATGAGTCTTAGTTATTTGTATACGTGTAAGTATAATAGTAAGTCTGTAAGTATAATGTAATGTTCATTGTATTTTATGGTGGGTAACCCACCGCCCACCTGATCCAACCCACCGTAATGTGGGTCGGGTGAAAACCGACCCATTGTAATGTTGGGTTGGTTGAGGATGATAATTTCTGTTACCCTCCATCGGTGGATTGGGTGGTGGGTGAGGCTAAAACCGATCCAATTCAACCCATGTGTAGCCCTAATTCTCACATCTCATCTACAGAAAAGCTTCTTCTATCTTATCAAATGGAACTCATTTATGTATCTTCCAAGTTCAGACGAAAATGAGATGAAGACTTTGGATCAATACAAATGAATGAGGTTGGAATTTGATGGCGACATCGGTTCTGGGTATCATCGTCGGGTATAGGTGAAGAAGCTTATTGACGGAGCTGCTGTCCGTTTCAGGGTCATTCACAGATGAAGTAAAAATGAAAAATATGGTGCGAGATCGATATGCAAGTTAAGATGATGGATGATTCAAACTAAATAGATGGGTTTGGTAGTAATGGAATGAATACTACAGTATTCTTTTCAAAATTCATGGATGAAATCAGTACAAGCAATTAGGGATTTGACCTCGCTGTTTTGAATGGAATTTGGGGGTTTTCTGTGGATTGAATTCTGATCGAATTGCAAGTCGTTGGTGCTGATTTATGCGTCAGTTTTGGATTCAGATTATGGGGGTTCTATTTGCAGTCAAAGATTGGATTTATGTCGAATGTATGGAAGTCAACATGGGTGTGTGATGAATTGATACTATCTCTTGGTACCTCGATTAAGGGCATCACTGAGTGAGAGTCTTTAGTATCCAGTGATTTGGGTCTGTGTGTTATGAATCGATGGTGGTTACTGGACTGTGCAGTGGTGATGAGAAATCTCAGGATACATGGTAATTGGTTGTGCATGAAGAATGAGCTGGGTCAGTTTAACAAGGAAATTGAGATGTACATTTTTGAGTAGGATGCTCTGAACTAGGGTTTACCATTGGTTGTGTTATTGATTGGAAAAGGTGCTTGTATTGTTTGAATCTGTTATGGAGATTCAAATTAGCTACTGCAATCGGTCACAATGGGTCAAGGTGGATTAAGCATAGAAGATGGAGGTGAGGTTAGGTATCAGAGAATGGTAGCTGGGCAGATGGTTGAATTGTTGCAGCCATATGGTAAAATTGAAAAGATTTGAGAATGGGTCAGTGAATTCAGAATCCGAGCTTGGTCCCGTGGAGAATCCGAGCTTGGAATGTGAATCTACATTCGTTTTACAGGCAATTCAGAATCCGAGCTTGGTCTCGTGGAGAATTCAAACTCACTGGAAAAATTGTATGAGATTTGCTTCTACAATCATGTTAACTTGTACTCATGTATTTCGTAAGGGAAATTTTGTGGCTGACTCGCTGGCTAAATATGGCGCTACAACGGAGTCTCGTTGGTGTTCAAACCCTCCGGTTTTCACTAGACATAGGCTCTCGTTAGATAACTCTTATCTTCCCTGTAGATGCATTTTACTACAAACTACATCCAAAGGATAGAAACGCAATGCTCATCTCAAATGAAAGTAAACACTCCAAAATGAACACAAGATATACGTGGTTCGGTATGATTACCTACGTCCATGGGGGGTGAAAGGATGAATCTTATTACTTTGAAGTGTTACAAAGGTGTTGCTCTCCGTGGGATTTCCTTACAAGATGCACTTACTACTCACTTTTCTTCTTCTTAGTGTTTACTTGAGTTTCTCTCCTTTTCTCTCCCAAAAATACAACTTAACTTTATCGAATACAAGTCCCTCTATTTATAGGATAAGTTCTATACAACGAAATTAAGGTGTTGGTCATGTTACATCTATTTAGCAGTTCTGTGATCGGGCCGGTTCACGTCGTCTCATGTGGCCGATGTATCCTGACTCCTCGCCTATCCTTCGTTCGGTCCGATCTCTTTAGGTGCATTATTAACACGATGTCGCCTATCTTTTACTGTCGTCCTTACGGTTATCCGATGTAACCCGTTCTTTCTTATTCGTTTGACTATAGCTCCTTGTTTGACCCGCCACGCCTTATCTTGTCAGCTTTATCAGGAATCTGGGTCAAGTCTTGTCCGACATTATTACGCCCGATCCACATGGCTCCTTAAATCTCGCGCCCGGTAATCTTCGCTCTGTACTTCGCGTCTCCTCGTATTTGGGTACACCGGTTCTAGGATGTTTCCACCTGGATCTGCAGATAATTTACACCTACATTTATGCCCCTTCTTTCGCTCGTGCAGCAGATACGAGTGGAAGAAAGTCGTTTCAACCTCCACGTCCTCGTCCATGCCGCAGATCCCGCCATGCAGCGTCCCACTATCCCCACTTTATTACCTGTAACCGTTGTCATCGGTTACAACTTGTTCTCTTTAAATAGCCCGCTCCTTTTTTCTTTTTCTTCTTCTTCTCCACTTCTCACTTCCGCCATTGCAACCTCTTATTCAAGATTTCTTCGTTACTTTGCGCTTAAAAACCCTAGCTTTCTTGTTTTTCTTCCTTCATCTCCTCTTCCCCAATTGTTACAGTAGCTGTTGTCGCCTAATCTTTTTTTTGTTGAAAACCGAGCTTTGCATTATCTCCATTAATGGCTTCTTCTCCTTCCATGACTGAGAAAAGGTATGTTGACGATGTTTTTTCCGAGTTTGATGCTCCTCCCCTTGCTTCTCTGTTTTTGCTTGAAAGTCCTTCTAGGTATGATGATCGCGCGATAAAATCTATTTTTGCTGATAGCTCTTCTTCTATTTCGTGCAGGTCCGAGAAAAGGGTGAAGGATCTCTCTGATGAAGAGTTCATTGAGCAGTTGAAGGAGAAGTACGATCTTCAAAATTACGAAGTGACCCTTCTCTCGGGCCGAAACGGTATCTTGAAGAAAACCGATATGAAGAAGTACGAGCAATCGGCTGATTGTGTGGTCATCACCCTGGGCCAACTGGAGCTGGGCCTTCGTCTTCCCTTATACAACCCTGATAGCCCGTTTTATTACGAGGTTCTGTCCCAGATTCGGCCTTCTCGGGCTTTGGCTCAATGGACTGGCAATACTTTTCGAATTATGAATGAGTGGAGGGATCGCCGCGATGGTCATGGTTCTGATGCTGATTGGTCGACCTACAAGCCTAAGGACGCTCCAATGTATTCCGTTGCTAATTTTCTTGTCAACTATCGGGCCGGTACTACGAACCTGGGGGATCTTGCTGGGTTTGTTGCTAGTCCTTATCGGGTCAAGGTTATGACCGAGGGTGTTGAAAGGATGATGCTGGATGCCGATCCCATCGGCCAACCCTGCAACAAGCGACCCCGTCATTCTAATGATCCGATTTATCCATGAGTTCCACTTCTTGTTCGAGGTCCAATTCTTCATGGTGACTTCTCGTCGCCTACTTTTCCCGTCGAGCCCTATTCTTTCTGGGTGGTTAATGATGACAAGGCCGATAAGGTATGCGCTTTTCTTGATTTCTATCTTGTTAGCTTCGGGCGTCAACTGGTCATCTTTTTTTTTTTTTGAAAATTTCAGGTCGGTTCCACCAAGACTGTCGGGTCTAGGAAGAGAGGTGCTGGCACAAGGGTTGAGGAAGACCAGGGGAAGGTAACAAACATAATGATTTTCTTATAAGTACATGTACTTGCCCCTATTTTTTGCCTTCACATGTTCTGACGAGACACTTGTGCAGAAACACCCAAGGCACGATGATGATGACGCGGGCGATGTTGACCCCACTCCGCTTAGGCGTAATCCTGGTAGAGGTAAGCAAATTGCTAAGCCACCGCCGAAAACGGGCCCCATCATTGATCTTTCCGATGAGGATGAGCTGTTTGGAGAGAATGTTTCGGGTGACAAAGGCGATGAACAAGGTGTGGGCGACCAGTAGGAGCCATCGGAGATGCCCGACGTAGAGAAGGTCGTTACTAATGTACCGGTAGAGCTTCCTTATGTGCCCCGGATTACTGAGGGATCGTCTTCTAGTGCTGAAACTTGCTTTACTGTCTCTGGCCCGATCATGAACTCCTTGGGTGCGCTTACTTCCTCCGACTTTGGGAAATATACTGGTGAAGAAATGTTGAATGTTGTACCCTGTTATGGCGACATCGCCTTGACACTTGACACTGTAGTGAGCGATTCGTTTCTGTATGGTAATGCCCCGCTTCTGATTTCTGTTTTTAGTGTCGCTTATGATGCAAACTCGTTTGTTTATGTTAGATTATGAATCGCGTATGCTTGGATGCCGCCAATAGCCTTCGAGATAAGCCATTGATAGAGTCTCTCCAACTTCAACTTCAGAATGAGAAGGGTCGCGCGAACAAGCTGGAGATCAAACTTGACGACGCTCAAGGTATATGATCATTCTTAACTTGTGTTGATTGAGTTTATCGTGCCAGTATCCTGAGTCGGGTATCATTCTTCCTAGACGAGGTATCTAGTATAGGTATAGACGCTTCTTCGGAGTTTAGGATTATGAAGAGAAAATGGGATATTGAGAAGGGTCCAGTGGAAAATATTCATCAACGAATGGCAAACAAAGACGACAAAATAGACCGTCAAACTGAGGAAATTGCAAGACTTGAGGACGAGTTAGAACGACATCGCCGGTTTGATTATGATCCTGCCGAGATGGACAATTTACAGGCTCACTTGGGATCTTCTCAGCGCCTTGCTGCTGAAAAAGATGCTTTAGACACAAGTTTGGAGCAAAGGGTAGACGCTCTACAATTATAGAATTGAGACCTTCACGAGGACCGCCGACGAATATTGAGAGATAAAGATGTGGTGGAGCGAGCTAATAGCGATTTACTGGGTCGAGTGAGTGAATTTGATAAAGTTATGGGCGATTTATAGTGGAGTAGATCGCAGGTTGCAGTGCTCCAAGCGTCGCGTAATCGGTTAATGAACGATTGGAATGAGCATAAGAAGTATTTCCCCAGCAACGAGTTCAACGAGCAATATTATAATGAATTAACCATGAATTTGTCCAAGGCCGAGGATGAGTTGTCCAAGTCGGTAGAGTTGCTTCAGTCGGTGTTGCCCGCCCTGTCAGGTCTCTTAGAAGATGTGTTGAGGTCGTTCTTTTAGATCTAGATTGCGCTTTATTCTTGCAAAAATGTTAAGTCGTACCCGATGAATAACATCCTATCTTTGTGATTTTGTAGCCGAGCAAAAACGCTCTCGGGAGCTGGATCTGGAGGTTCGCCGATTGAAACAGAGAGGTCGATTTGGGCTCCAAGTTAGCTGAAGCTGAGGAAAACGCTTCCCAGATTACCCAAAAACTCGAGGATGAACGCGTCGCCTATGTAGAGGAGTTAGACCAGAAGGTTCAGGCGGGCATTATGGACTGGGTGGAGAAGAAGGGGCTCGAGGTCGCGCAGAGGAAGGCCGACGCGGCTCCTCCCAAGGCTTAAACTTTCTTTTTTTGGTGCTGCGTCACTATGTGTCCCCTTCCATCGGGTTGTAAATCGCTCTGAACACTTCTCCCCTTTTTAATTTCCGCTACTTTTCTTGTTTGTTTTAACGGGGGTGTTGCGTCACCGATGTTGTTTGTTTTACTTTCGTTAGACGCTTCGTTTCGCTTGGAAACATGACGCTTTACGTATTTTCTTAATAGTCGCATGACGCAATCGAGTTCTCCTTTGTTTCATATGTTATTCCTGCAATCATTGTTCAAGTAAGTCAGTATTCTAACCATTTCTGTCGAACACACCCAACAAGGAGGGTCATCGGGCCCTATGCCATGTCCTGATTGGGGCATATCATCACTATCTCTTTGGATTCAGTGGAAGGGTTCCAGTCATCCTAGTTCTAGGCCCGATAATCCCGAGTGGTTATCGATTAACCGATCTCGGTCAAGTGTACACGCCCACTTGCGATGGTGGTGATCTTTCAGATGTAAGTAGGCCACCTAGCTGAGTAGACCTCGCGTCTAAACAACCTTTGGAACTGGTTTCCAACCACCAAAACCCTTAGGATACCTCGGCACTTGCACACTGCCACTTCCCCGAGTTCGAATAGCCAGGCGACTGTAAGGCACCTCGGCACTTCCACACTGGCGTTGCCCCGAGTACGAATGCCCATTCGAGTGTAAGTCACCTCGGCACTTCCACACTGGATTTGACCCAAGTACGAATGACTATTCGAGTGTAAGTCACCTCGGCACTTCCACACTGGCATTGCCCCGAGTACGAATGACCATTAGTCGCTCATGCCCTATCCCATACCCCTCATGGTTTCACAGAGATAGAAGACACGTTTGCTTACCGTTTTTCCGCATCGCTCGTCAAGGATGGTAGAGTTTCAGGAATTGGATGTTCCATGGTTTGAGCTCTCTTGTTCCGTCGAGTCGCAGTAGTCGATATGATCCCTCGCCCGCCTTAGATTCGATTATATATGGCCCACCCCACTTTGGTGCTAGTTTTCCGCCTTTTTTGTCCCGCTCCCATTTAGCCAGAAATTTCAATACCTGCTGCCCAGGATTAAATTCTCTTGGTCGAACGCGCTTGTTGTATTCCCGTTGTAACCTCCTTTGATAATTTTCCATTTTTTGTAACGCCATTTCTCTTGTTTCTTCCAAGTCGTCGAGTTTAGCCAAGATTAGATCGGATGACACGTTTCGCCTCTAAGCTTCGGTTCTTGTGGTAGGAATCATTCCTTCTGTTGGTAGAATCGCCTCGGTTACATAGGTAAGCATAAACAGAGAGAATCCCGTAGCTTCCCTTCGTGTGGTTCTGTATGCCCATAGGAATTTATTTAGCTCCTCGCACCAGTTGCCATATTCTCCGTCCAGTTTCTTCTTCATGTTATCGGCGATAGTCTTATTAGTGATCTCGGCCTGCCCATTGCACTGGGGGTAAATCGGGGTAGCTTTGCTCTTCCTGATGTTGTAAGTGTTGAATAGAAGATCAATTTTCTCGCCATGTAGTTGTTTTCCATTATCGGAGACGATTGATGCCGGGACCCCGAAGAGACAAACGATATGTTCCCAAATAAACTTAAATACATCTTTGTCCCGAATATTCCTTAGTGGTGCCGCCCCTACACACTTGGTAAAGTAATCAGTGGCCACGATAAAATACTTCCTTTTCCCCGTTCCTACATGTAATGGCCCGACAATGTCCACCCCCCATTTAGCAAAGGGCCACGGACTTATGATTGAGTTTAACGGTACGCCGGGAGCATGGATTTTCTTCCCAAAACGCTGACATTCTTCACAAGCTCTTGCCATTTGCTTTGCGTCCTCGTTCATATACATCCAAAAGTAGCCCATTGTTTTTTCCTTAACCGACAAGCTTCTTCCCGAGCTGTGATTTCCAGCCGCCCCATAGTGTAGCTCGTGTAGGATTATATGGCCCTCTTCCCTGCTTAAGCATCGTAGGAGTGGTCCTAGGTAAGATTTCCGATATAAGATCCCTTCCCTTAACTCGTAGGCGCCCAATTTTCTTTTGATCTTGTTCATATCGGGCCGACTCTTAGGTAGCTCACCCGTATCTAATTATTGATGTATTGGATTTCTCCAGTCGCCTTCTTTGTATCTCTCGACTGTGCTAACGGCCACCTCGATCCGTACGTCTGGTGTTTCTGGGATAGACGGGTTAAGGAGCCTCATAACGCGTATCCATTCGATGCTCGGGTCTATTAGTTGTGAGGCGATGTACGATAGAGCATCCGAGTGTCTGTTATCCTTTCGGCAGATATGGCGGAATTTAATATCTGGTATTTGCTTGATGTAAAATTGGGCGATCTCCCATTATTTTTGCAGCACCGGATCGTGTGTAGCGTATTGGCCCGTAATTTTCCGTATCACTAGTTGTGAGTCACTAGTCAGTCGAACCTCATGCAGCCCCATTTCCACAATTATTCGTAAGGCATGGATCACCGCCTCATACTCGGTGACGTTGTTTGTTGCCTTGAATTCTAACCTGAACGAATGCACGATCTTCCTCCCCTTTGGCGTGGTAAACACCAACCCGAGGCCCGATCCGTCTTTGTTTGATGCCCCATCAACAAATACTTCCCATCGTGTTGAGCTACTGGCGGCTAGTAGGTCTGCTGGCTCCTCTTGTTCTTCTACCATTCCCGGTATATCTTCTACCTCGTCCTCATCACTGAGGGGGAAATCTGCCAAGAAATCGGCCACTACTTGTCCTTTGATCGCGGTTCTTGTCTCGTATATCACGTCATATTGTTTGATTATGGCTCCCCACTTGGAGATTCTCCCCGATCGCCCAGAAATATCCAAGACCGCTTCGATAGGCGATTTGGTGAGCACCCGTATTCGATAAGCTTGAAAATATGTTCGTAGTTTAGAGGCAGCAAAGGCTAGAGCGAGCACCATCTGCTCCATTCTGGTGTAGTTCTTCTCGGTCGGACTTAAAGTTTTGCTAGCGAAGTATACCGGCTTCTCCATGCCTATCTCTGTTTTGACCAATACCGCACTGATGGCATAAGGTGTCGCGCCTAAGTATAGAGTGAGAATTTCTGACGGCTCAGGCCTTTGAAGAACCGGGAGGCTAGCTAGATGTAGCTTGATATTTTGAAAGGCTTCTTCGCTTACGTCCGTCCATTGGAATTTTTATCCTTTCTTCAAGATGTCGTAAAAGGCCTTGCATTTGTCCGATGACCGTGATACGAATCGCCCCAATGCGGCTATGCAACCATTTAGTTTCTGCACGTCTTTTACCGTCGCGGGGGATGGAATTTCAAGGACGGATCGTACCTTCTCGGGATCTGCTTCTATTCCCCTGGGGGTGATGATGTAGCCTAGGAATTTCCCCGACGTGACCCAGAAGTCGCACATGGCAGGATTAATCTTCATCTTGTGTTTCCCCATTGTCTGAAAAATCTCTTGAAGGTCCCGGACGTGGTTTTTTTATTTTCGACTCTTAACTAACATGTCGTCCACGTAAACTTCTATGGTATCGTGAATCTTGTCTTCAAACATGTCGCCTACCAATCTCTGGTACGTAGCCCCGGCATTCCTAAGTCCGAATGGCATCTTGGTGTAACAATACAATCCTCTTGGTGTGAAGAAGGAAGTATGTTCCTGGTCCTCCGGCGCCAATGGTATTTGGTTGTAGCCCATGTATCTGTCCATTAAGGTCATCGCCTCGTATCCCACTATTGATTCTACTAATTGATCTATGCTGGGAAGGGGGAAACTGTCCTTCGGGCAAGCCTTGTTCAAGTCACTGAAATCAATACATATTCTGACTCCCCCTTTATTTTTCGGTACCACGACCATGTTAGATATCCATTGTGGGTAGTGGGACTTCCTTATTATTCCAGATTCTTGTAGCTTCTTCAGATCTACCTCTACCGCCGCTTGTAACTCTGGCACGATACGCCTCATTTTTTGTCTAATCGGTTTGAACTTCGGATCAATTTTTAAGTGGTGACAGCAGACCTTCGGGTCGATACCCTCCAAATCATGCACTTCCCAGGAGAATGCATCCAAGTTTTCTTTTAATAACGTAGTGAGTTTACTCACTTGCTCATCCGATAGTAATGCCCCGATCCTTACTACCTTGGGTTCTTCTATCGTTCCCAAGTTTACTTCTTTAGTCGGCTCAACTGTCGAGAAGTTTGATTTGGTCTCCCTGACTGGGGACGCTTCCTTTAATTGCTATAAAGGGTCTTGTTCTCGAGTCTCGTGTGCCAGGACCGCTTGTGAAATCACCTCCTCCAATTCTTTTGCCGCCTTCACTTCCTTTGCTTTGTTCTTTTCTTGCCTTTGCCGAGATCGCCGTTCTTCATTTATTTATACATCAACTTTCATGCATTGTCGTGCCGCCTGGGAGTCGCCCACAACTTCCGCTATTCCCTTGCAAGTCGAGAACCTTAACCTTTGATGGTATGCCGATGCTACTCCCTTAATCCCAGCAATCCATGGGCGCCCGATAATGGCCTCATAAGGTGAGGCGACGTCGACCACACAAAAGGTGGTTAGTGTGTCGAGGTAGCCACCACCATATGAAACTATCAAAGTTACTTCGCTCTTTGGGATGGTTACTGTGACGTTAAAGTCGTAGATGCGATATGTTGATGGGACGAGCATGTCGTCTGAGAGTTTCATTCTTCTGAACGTGTCGTAGAACAGCACCTCGACTGAACTTCCGCTATCCACGAGGATCCTTCTTACTCCCCACTTCTCAATCAATAACGTGATGACCAGTGGATCGCTGTGTGCCTGTCCGTTTGCTGGGACATCCTTAGCCGAGAACGAAATGGGAAGCGTCATCCAAGGTTCCATTGGAAGGGACTTGGCTACGCTAAATATTTCTTTACCTTCACGATCCCTTTTATGGATCCTAGTGGTGATTACTGGGCCGAGGGTGTAATTTTTCATAGCCGAATGTGAAATGGTGCTCACGAACTGATTCGCCCTATCGATACGGACTTGATAAACTGGTGCATCGGGTGTTGCTTCCGGCCGAAGGGGGTGTCGCACATACTGCCTCAAATATCCATCGCGGATGAGGTGTTGTACAATATCTTTCACTTCTCGACAGGTTTTGGTGGAATGACCCCTATACTGATGGTAGTGACAGTATTCGGGATGATCTCGGGTCTCTTGGAACTGTACCCCCATCGATGCTGGGTAGTTGATGTCGTTTCTCTTCTCAACTTCCTTGAACACCTCTTCCAAAGAAGCGTTTAGAGGGGTATACGATCGGGCTTCCTGCTTTAGCTTCTTCCCTTTGGCCATCCATTCCCTCTTCTCACTGCTCCTCGGGGGAGGGTCCGATCTCTTTTCTGATCGCCTGATATGGTCGTCCATGACCGTTTTAGTTTCGGTACCAACTTCAGCGCTGGCTTCTAGTACTCCTCTATCTCTTGATTTGGCCTGAATTTCTTCCAAGGCGATGTAGTGTTCTTGCATTCTTCTCATCACCTTTAAGGTTTTAGGTTTTTCAGAAAACATGGCAATCCAGATGGGGTCCGATCTCCCCAACGCGTTTTCAAACCCAAAGATGGCTTGATCCACCGGTACCTTCCCAATTTCAGTACACAGTTTCCTCCACCTGTCGGTTAGGGTTCTCAAAGGCTCTTTGAATCTTCGGGCGAGAGTAAACAGCTTGTTCATTCTTGGCCGAGGTTGACTGTTATGCATGTAGGTCTCAAGGAAGGCCTCGACTAGCGCATCGTACCCGTTAATCGAACCAGGTGTGAGCGAATAAAACCAATCTCGCGCCTCGCCCTCCAAACTAGCTGGAAAGAATTTGCACATTACTACCGGGTTGTTTCTCCATTGGATCAGTGACATGGTATACATCTTAAGATGCTCGATCGCATCGCCCGTTCCATCAAATCTAGAGGGGAATGAAGGTAAAGTACACTTGGGTGGGAACGGCATTTGTTCCAGTTCTTAAGAGAAAGGCGTTTTCTCGGCTTCACTCATAATCTCGGCCAACTTATTCTCTTCGCTTCCGCCCGAGAGTTCCTTGATTTTTGCTTCCAACTCCTTAAGCTTGGCTTTAGTTGTCTGATCTTGTCACTCGTCCCTTCCTCGCCTTTCTTCGTCGGTGGATGAGTCCTCGGGTGGTCCATATCTCTGTGTGGGGGGTACCGGAGGTAATGGTGGCTGACCTGACTGATCAGGCTGATTAAGGTTACTTTTCCCCATCATGGGTGGTGAGTGACCGGATCGGCCGCGATAACCCGATGTCCCTCGGCTGGACGACCCTCTTGATCTGGTCCGTTGGTTCCTCAGTTGGTAGTTCTCATACTCCAATGCTAGATTCCGCTACTGGAGTTCCATTAGTGCCGCTTCTTGTCTCCTCTGACTCTCCAAAATGGAAAACAACGTCGGGTCCATACTTTCATAACTGGAATGTCCATTGGGTTGGTGTGGCCGAGGCTGTAATGGTGCATATGTGGGTGGTGGGGGTAGTATCGGGTTGGTTACACGATTGACCGCATGAACGGTTGTCGGGACGATGTTACTTGCTGCTGCTCGACCCAGCTGAATCTTCCTAAAACGCTCTTGTTCCCTTCCCAAATCTTTCTGGTGCTCAACTTGTCGCCTCATCCTTTGCCTCTGATCTTGTGATGCAAGTGCTTCCTCATCGTCATCGGTGTCTGAAGCTGTGAGTCCATCGATTTGGTCAACTCTTCTCTGAGTCAATATAACCTGGTCCAGAGGTAGGGTGTTATCGTCTCGCCCCAAATATACTTCCTCGTCTACAACAGTCATTCCTCGCGCAGCTGCATGAGATTCCTCGGGCGGTGGTTGGCGACTGTTTTCTTGCCTCGGCCCCGTTATCCCCCGCTCGCATCTTTCTTTGCTAGTGACTATACGATTCCTTAACATCCTAATTGTCCCTGAAGTTCTAGCCATCGCTCACGTCGCGTGATAAGCCGAGTATCGCCCGTCCCTACGTCAGCAAATACGAAAAAGAACCCCTTAATTTGACTTAATTTTCAAAATAAAAAATTCTGACACATAAGGGCAAAAAGTTCGACTGTACGACTGCTGTCACTATGTAAGATCTACTTCAGTTGTTAGGTGGGTACTGTCCCTCTACCCTATTTTGTCCCTATGCTAAATCTGTGGCTGACCTCACTTTCCCGTTGCTATCACTCCGTACGACGTCGCTCTCTGTACTCGACCTATGCATTTAAGTTAGTTTTGTCCTTTATTCTACATGTTCCAAATCATTGATCTTATGCACATGATGCTTAGAAAAAAGTACGACAAGTAACCCCTAGAATCAAATCAAACTTGTACCAGCTCCACTTTCTCGAGATCTAATTATGAACTCTCCGACGACTTATGCTACACCGCCGACTAAAAATTTCTATACGGTTGACAGTTTATCGCACGATGAAACAGCTACAAACGCAAACTTTTGGTTATTCCAAGCACCCGACTTCATGCTGTAGCTAAAAACAACTCGTTTAACGCTAACAATTATACAACTATCAAGAACAAACAGTCGTCCTTTCAACAGATTCTTCATATAGCTTCTAACCCAAATTTTTAGTCGCTGGTGAGCTCGTGAAGTCTCTCTGTTGATCAAACTGTTGAAGATGTTAAGAAGACGCTTCTATTGTTCTGACTTTGAAGTAAATGACTCAAAATAACCGTTATTTCGGCCAATAGAGTTCATCATAGCTTCAACTTCAACACGTTAATCGTGTATTGAGGAGCTGTTGATCGTCTCTGAAGGTTTTTACGGCAAGGTATCCGGAGATCTTAGTCGGTCCCCTTAGTCGGTGCCAGAATGTAGATGCATTTTACTACAAACTACATCCAAAGGATAGAAACGCAATGCTCATCTCAAATGAAAGTAAACACTCCACAATGAACACAAGATATACGTGGTTCGGTATGATTACGTACGTCCACGGGGGTGAAAGGATGAATCTTATTACTTTGAAGTGTTACAAAGGTGTTTATCTCCGTGGGATTTCCTTACAAGATGCACTTACTACTCACTTTTCTTCTTCTTAGTGTTTACTCGAGTTTCTCTCCTTTTCTCTCCCAAAAATACAACTTAACTTTATCGAATACAAGTCCCTCTATTTATATGAGAAGTTCTATACAACGAAATTAAGGTGTTGGTCATGTTACATCTATTTAGCAGTTCTGTGATCGGGCCGGTTCACGTCGTCTCATGTGGCCGATGTATCTTGACTCCTCGCATATCCTTCGTTCGGGCCGATCTCTTTAGGTGCATTATTAACACGATGTCGCCTATCTTTTACTGTCCTCCTTACGGTTATCCGATGTAACCCGTTTTTTCTTATTCGTTTGACCATAGCTCCTCGTTTGACCCCCCATGCCTTATCTTGTCAGCTTTATCAGGAGTCTGGGTCAAGTCTTGTCCGACATTATTACGCCCGATCCACGTGGCTCCTTAAATCTCGCGCCCGGTAATCTTCGCTCTGTACTTCGTGTCTCCTCATATTTGGGTACACTGGTTCTAGGATGTTGCCATCTGGATCTGCAGATAATTTACACCTACATTCTCCTTTACAGATTTCGCAATATGTAATTCTTTTTTGGTTTCCCCTTTTTGTTTATTTGTTCTTCTCTGTTTCTCTCTAGAGGTAAGGCTCAGCCCCCTCCTGCTTTTTTCTTGGTTTAATAAAGTTTGGGTTCCATTAAAAAAAAAAGAAAAAAGAATGGGTCAGTGAAGAAGAGAGGTACCGTTGGTTAGTGGGTATAAAATAGTGTTTATTTTGTTGGTTGTACCTGAACTAAAATTCAGGGAAGTGAGAGATGGTGTTGTAGTTGATTTGGAAGGTGTTTAAGGGACTGAATAGAAGATGCAGGTCTGATGCTTGAGAAAATGTCGCAGTGAAATCAAACAGCGAAGGAGGTGCTTGGATAATCAGTAAATGGAGAAAGAAAGTGTAGTGCTGGCAGTCGTTGGTTCTATGGATGATTCAAAACGATTAAGTGGGCTGGATTTCGGTAGTCAGCTGTAGGGGTCCATTAGGCACTGTTTTTGGAAAGAGGATGGATTTTTTAAGGGTTTTCAACTGTAGATGGAGAAAAACGGTTCGCTGGTTTTTTAGGAAAGTGAAGAGTCGAGCGTGTTGTCGAGACTTCTCGACCGAGCAAACTGCTTAACCTCACACAGATGCACTGCAAAGGGAGTACTTAGATTCGAGAACTCAATCTGTAGGACTCCGGCCTAAACCAAGTCAATAGCCGTTCCATGGCCAATTCGGAAGCAAAGAGGGAGATGGGTTGATCTGTAGGAGGGAAGCTGAGAATTATGTGGGATCAATGATCATCAGGGATTGTGGATGTGTTGAATATATCTGCAATAATTGGTGAACTATTGAGTTCGAATAAGTTATGATAGATTGATGAATTCTTGAGATTAGTTACTCGAGAAATTTTGTGTGGACGATTTCTAATAGCTGGTGATCATTCATTGTCTTTTCAATCATGGATTCAGAGACTTATTTATATTGTCAGAGTTGTGAACACCTTGATCCATGTAAGTGTGACGGTTTCATGAGTGGAAGAGTAGGCAGGCGGGAGATCGTGGTAAAGTCAGTCCCATGTCGTGTGGAGACTAGACGGATCGTGAACTCACTAATTTGCTAGCTCCTTCAACCGTTTACACAACTTACACACATTTCTCTTCGTGGGTGAATCCACGTGTTGTAGGCCACCAGACCAAAACCCTAGTTATTATCCCTCAATTTGACGTGACATGATGTATCACAAATTGTGGAGTCTGTGTGACAGGCGTGTATTCGGTTTGTCAGTTGTTGACTGATTAGACAATGAGCCTAAGTTTTGTTGAATCGAGCATGTTTGACAAATGCTCAGCGATTCATGAATGTTAATGTTGCTTGTCTGAGAAAATATTGTAAATTCGACGAGTTATTGAATATTGATGAGTTACTGAATATATGTGGATTATTCGAGCAACAGAGCAAGTATTGCTCGATTCGACGAAATACTGAATATTGGTAGTTGGATGAATATTCGAGCAACTGAGCAAGTATTGCTCAATTCGACGAATTACTGAATATTGAGAATTTGACGAGCAACTGAGCAAGTATTGCTCAATTCGACAAAATACTGAATATTGATAATTTGACGTGCAATTGAGCAAATATCGCTCAATTCGACAAATTACTGATAAATTACTAAATATTAATAGCTGGATCAATATTTGAGCAGCTGAGAAAGTGTTGCTCAATTTGACGAAATATTTATTGGTGATGTGACCCAATAAAATATTAAAATATTGGTAGATTACCAAATATTATATGATTAATTCAGATGCTGGTTGCTGAATCAATATAAATTCATGAGTGTTTGAATCTTGCTCAGAATGATGATTCGTAAAACATTTATTCGAAACCCTAATTTCAGATCCTAGTTGATGAATCGTTGAAAATAGGTCATGAATGATTGGGGGACCGACCACATGGGATGATGGGCGTCCATGTGGTGCCCAGTACTCGAGTGAGCATACACTAGGGTTCTCATTTGGAGGGTTGGTGAAAGAATGATGATTAAGTGCCGGTTTCATCATTTTTTGAAATATCGCTGGGTTCAAAATTAGGTGATAAACCTAGGTATGAAAGATGAAACTGACCAAGAGAGCATGGGACCGGCCCTTGGTGGTCACGGGACAGGCTGTTGGTCATTTGAGCGATCCCCAGGTTGGTTGAAGAGAGTCTGGGACCAATATGAGCAATTGAGCAAATTGGGTCAGAATTATGAAAACGTGTAAGACCGGCTTTGTGCAAGCCCTAGGAATGACTCTAGTCGGTCATGAAGGCATGCACGTGTTTCCGTGGTGTCCGTATCTCCGTACTGAGAGTTTCAGTATTTTCTGATGTGCATTCGAGCGACATTGTGAATTTTCAGAAGAGTTTCATCTTGACTGAAATTCTTGATTTTTGTTGGAATGAGCATGTATGCTCAATTGATCAATATTTTTCAAATATTAAAATAAGAGTATTTTAATATTTAAAATTGACGTGAGGGGCTAGTCGGTCGTGTGACCATGTTGGCTTTTGGTTTTTCATGATTCGAGCAAAATTTGAGAAGTTATGGCGAAATCATGATTTTTGCCCAAACCAAGGAGTTTCATGTATTTAGGAAAATAATAATTATGAAAGACTAGGGATTGCAAGGTGTGGGACCGGCCACGGCTAGAGCATGGCCGACCGGCTATGTTGCCTGGTCCCACAATATTTTCCTAATTTTGTATTATTATTTTTGAAGAAACCATGATGTTATGGAGAATCCATGAGTTTTTGTTGAAACGGAGGAGTTTCATGAAATTGGGGAAATAATAATTATAAAAGGCTAGGGATTGTAAGGTGTGAGACCGACCACAGCTAGGGCATGGCCGGCCGGCTATGTCCCACAACACTTTCCTTATTTTATAATATTATTTTTCATGAATCCGTGAAGTTATGGAGAATTCATGAGTTTTGTTAAAACAGAGGAGTTTCATGAGTTTAGGGAATAATAATTATAAAACACTAGGGATTGTGAGGTGTGGTACCGGTCACGGCTCGGACATGGCCGGCCGGCTAGGTTGTCCGGTCCCGCACACCTTTCCCTATTTTGTAATAATACTAGGTATCACCCAGGCCTACGGCCGGGGCTCAACCTTTTTCGATTTTTTGTTGTTGTTTGGTCGGGTGGTCAGTATTCTCTCACAAAATTTTAGTCACTAAAAAAACCAATTAGATGAGAACTATCAAACATTGAGCTTATAAATTAGTTGGGGCCTGAGACCCTACATTTTTCTGGTCGTGTCAAATTATCCGCCCTTAAGAATGCCTAATGTTTTGTAGGTCGGGTCAAATTAGTCGGGGCTTAGTTCCCCGGCCGTGGCCTCTCAAGCATGCTTAGTGATTTATGGGTGGGGTAACCCCGACCGTTACCTGTTAAGCATGCATAGTGTTTTGTTGGTCGTGTCAAATTAGCCGGGGCTTACAGCCCCGTTCATGGCCTTTTAAGCATGCCCTAGTGTTGTGTTAGCAGTGTCAAATTAGTCGAGGCTTACAACCCCGGCCGTAGCCTTTTAAGCATGTTATAATGTTTTGTTTGTCGTGTAAAATTAGTCGTGGATCCTTAAACATTTAATTTTCAAGTAAAATCAAGTTGCAGTCTCCATATTAAAATTATTTAAGTTGAGGCTTACAACCCCGGCCGTCTCCATATTAAAATTCATGAGCGTTTGAATCTTGCTCAGAATGATGATTCGTAAAACATTTATTCGAAACCCTAATTTCAGATCCTAGTTGATGAATCGTTGAAAATAGGTCATGAATGATTGGGGGACCGACCACATGGGATGATGGGCGTCCATGTGGTTCCCAGTACTCGAGTGAGCATACACTAGGGTTCTCATTTGGAGGGTTGGTGAAAGAATGATGATTAAGTGCCGGTTTCATCATTTATTGAAATATCGCTGGGTTCAAAATTAGGTGATAAAACCTAGGTATGAAATATGAAACTGACCAAGAGAGCATGGGACCGGCCCTTGGTGGTCACGGGACAGGCTGTTGGTCATTTGAGCGATCCCCAGGTTGGTTGAAGAGAGTCTGGGACCAATATGAGCAATTGAGCAAATTGGGTCAGAATTATGAAAACGTGTAAGACCGGCTTTGTGCAAGCCCTAGGAATGACTCTAGTCGGTCATGAAGGCATGCACGTGTTTCCGTGGTGTCCGTATCTCCGTACTGAGAGTTTCAGTATTTTCTGATGTGCATTCGAGCGACATTGTGAATTTTCAGAAGAGTTTCATCTTGTCTGAAATTCTTGATTTTTGTTGGAATGAGCATGTATGCTCAATTGATCAATATTTTGCAAATATTAAAATAAGAGTATTTTAATATTTAAAATTGACGTGAGGGGCTAGTCGGTCGTGTGACCATGTTGGCTTTTGGTTTTTCATGATTCGAGCAAAATTTGAGAAGTTATGGCGAAATCATGATTTTTGCCCAAACCAAGGAGTTTCATGTATTTAGGAAAATAATAATTATGAAAGACTAGGGATTGCAAGGTGTGGGACCGGCCTCGGCTAGAGCATGGCCGGCCGGCTATGTTGCCTGGTCCCACAATATTTTCCTAATTTTGTATTATTATTTTTGAAGAAACCATGATGTTATGGAGAATCCATGAGTTTTTGTTGAAACGGAGGAGTTTCATGAAATTGGGGAAATAATAATTATAAAAGGCTAGGGATTGTAAGGTGTGAGACCGACCACAGCTAGGGCATGGCCGGCCGGCTATGTCCCACAACACTTTCCTTATTTTATAATATTATTTTTCATGAATCCGTGAAGTTATGGAGAATTCATGAGTTTTGTTGAAACAGAGGAGTTTCATGAGTTTAGGGAATAATAATTATAAAACGCTAGGGATTGTGAGGTGTGGGACCGGTCACGGCTCGGACATGGCCAGCCGTCTAGGTTGTCCGGTCCTGCACACCTTTCCCTATTTTGTAATAATACTAGGTATCACCCAGGCCTACGGCCAGGGCTCAACCTTTTTCGATTTTTGTTGTTGTTTGGTCGGGTGGTCAGTATTCTCTCACAAAATTTTAGTCACTAAAAAAACCAATTAGATGAGAACTATCAAACATTGATCTTATAAATTAGTTGGGGCCTGAGACCCTACAGTTTTCTGGTCGTGTCAAATTATCCGCCCTTAAGAATGCCTAATGTTTTGTAGGTCGGGTCAAATTCGTCGGGGCTTAGTTCCCCGGCCGTGGCCTCTCAAGCATGCTTAGTGATTTATGGGTGGGGTAACCCCGACCGTTACCTGTTAAGCATGCATAGTGTTTTGTTGGTCGTGTCAAATTAACCGGGGCTTACAGCCCCGTTCATGGCCTTTTAAGCATGCCCTAGTGTTGTGTTAGCAGTGTCAAATCAAGTTGCAGTCTCCATATTAAAATTATTTTAATGTTTTGCAGTCTCCATATTAAAATTCAAGTTGATTAGGATGAAATTAAGTAATGTTGTCTAGGATGAAATCTATAGGGTTGAGCTTATAAGTTACTTCGGGTACGCTGTATTTTGTTGGTCGGGTCAAATTAGCCGGCCGGCCGTGGTCCCTTATTTATTTATTTTGAAAATTGATGTTTGACATTAAGGTTAATTGTTTTTAGTCACATAATTAAGTTTCGTTGAGAAATCAAATTATACTATTAAGAAACGTGAACAACGACAAAAGAGATCATGTAGAGATCTGCACATAAACGCCATCAAGTTTAGTTTCTTTTTGTTGCGGTTTGATGTTTGTAGTGTCATGGTATCTTGCCTCGTCTCTTGCCCCATTAGATCCTACACCTCTTGGACGTTTTGCCTCATTAACATATTTGCTTTTGTTCTTTATTGTTTCTTAATAACTTTGTATCTAGAAAGGAAACAAAACATTTCAGTTCGTAGGTGGACTTCAGATTTTGAGTTCATTGAAGATTTCCATTTCATTTTCTCATGAATTGTCTAGAGGATCCTATATAGCGACATAAACGCCGTTCTTGATTTCAATGACATCGCTATCAATCTTATAGATAGTTGAACTAAGTAAAAAGAAAAGAAGACTTATGATTAAGGATTTTGTTCTATACAACTTATTTTCGTACATATATATAAAAAGTCTATGTCAATGAACCTGTCAATGCTTCTGTTGTAGCAACAATGACTTTTCTTTGCTGTGAGTCTTGACGCTAAGTTGCTGATAACGGAGTCTTATTCGTTTCTTCATTGCTTTTTTTTTTTTTTAATTTTCACATGCCTCTGTTTGATTAACTTGAAGAAACCTAACCATTAATAATAATGACAAGAGAGGCGATGACTGTACTTGTGATTTTCCGATTCCTTCGCAGGAGAAAACGGTTTGCTGTGTTTCTGTTTTAAACATGGCGAAGGCTTATATAGACGGCACAAACACACCAGAAATTCGGATTAGGAAATCTAGTTAAGTTAGGTATCTGTTCTATAATAGGAAAGCTGGTTAGGATTTATTTCGTTGTTGCATATTAGGAAACACAATTGACATGAAAACATGAAGTTGACGTCATTGTTATATGGAAGTAACCAAATTTGGAAAATCAAGGACATTTTCTTTTCTTTTCGGGTTGGACTTCTTAAGTTTTGGAAGCATAGCCGGAACAGAAACCCAACGATCCGACGGACGGTCATATATTTTTATATAAAACATATAACCGAGCGATCCTAGCCGCTGGATGACGAAATCTATGGCCGAATTTAACAGACTAAACACACAACACTTCTTTTTATAATATAGATTTCATGAATCCATGAAGTTATGGGAAATTCATGAGTTTTGCACAAACAAGGAAAGTTGCTAAATTAAAGGAGTTTTTCATGTGTTCATGAAAAATAACAAAATTTGGCAAAATAATGGGAGAGGCATGGGACCGGCCACGGCTAGGTGGGCCCGACCCCTGGGAGCCTCTTATTATTTTATTATTATTTGTTGCTTTTTCCCATTTTGCATTGGATTCCTCATCTGTCCATTTTTTTGGATGCTCAGTCGTGCATCATTGTCGAGTACACTTACACCATTTTTGTGGGGCTTACTCAGTGACGATACAGATGCCAAATAATTGAGTATTTATTGCTAATTCATGAAATTCAGTGTAGAATAATTCATGAAACAGAACGATAAAATGAGTAGTTATTAATTATCAATTCATAGGACTAGTTGTGGATTCGAGCATGAAATCGGAATAATAAAACATGCATTACCATTCCATGGGATCATGGATTCGACCGTAGAATCGGAGTAATAAAATTATCTATTACCATTCCATGAGATTAGCAGTGAATTCGATCATGAAATTGGATAATGAGATAATATAGTAGTTTATTGCCATTCCATGAGATCAAGTCGTAGATTCGATCATTGAATCAAAACAATTGTTATTGCCATTCCATGGGATCAGGTCGTGGATTCGACCATGGAATAGGAGCAATAATAGATCATTCTGGGAATTCAGTGGTGAATATCATGGCAGAATTAATCTAATACAGAAAACATATTAGCCAGTTAAAGCATCACATCCATTCTGAATGGTGCATAGTCAGGGAGTCACGGGTGTTGTTTACGACCTGAAGGTGTTACTGCTCTCAATCTACGGAGAACCGCATGAATCTATGCACGGTCTTTCCACATAGTCAGGGAATGGTGAGTGTCACCGATGTCCTGATGGAGTCTGCCGCCCAACTATTCTCTATATTGAAGGGGGTCTCTCTCATATAGTCAGGGAATAATGAGTGTCACCGACGTCCTGAAGGCGTTAAGCTCTCAATCTACGGAGAACTTCCCAATTATGTTATTCTACATAAAGGGCACGATTAAATGTCCGGGATCAAACTCTCAGCTAGTGGAGGCCTTTCTACATACATGTTCATCATGGCTTCACAAAATATGAATCGTTGCATGCCTGAAAGCCGTGTCAAAAAAATGCATCATAATTTATGGTTTTGACCTTTGTTGAAAATCCACCATAAACATTAAGTCCCCTACTTAGTGAGGGAAAATCATGTTCCGAAGTAAGCATTATATGGTGATTTTCAGTCGACGAGATCGGTGGTTGAACTTAGTCATACAAAGGTAGCCCCAGAATCCTCGATTTGCTCCAATGGTGTCATGTACGAGTAAACGCGCAGACAAGGACCCTGATAGCAAGATAGAGTGCTATCTCATAAGCGTGGAGAGATGAGGTACTGCTAATTTTGGCATTCAGAAACCTAGTTATGGTCGGTTTAGGATTTATGTGCCCGAGTCCAAAAAAGGATACCCATGTTTTATTAGGTTTTTGAAATAAAATTGATACAAAAGGGAAGACGCCCTAAATTTGTTTTTAAAGTTCAATTGTTCATGAGTTGTTCAAAATAAAATTCCATGTGTGCATGTATGCGTATGTTTCATGAAAATATGTTTTAGAAAACATATGCATGTTCACTCGTTAGTTTAAGAAACGAGCAATAATCCCTAATATGTAAGAGATACATGAACTCTTGAGTAGACATGGTCTAGTTACAGTAGATAAAATTTTGTTCATGAAATTTCATGAAAACTAAAATTTATTTTCAAAGCATGGACTTTCACAAATACTTTTAGGAACGTAGGTTCGTTCATAGTAAAAATAATAAATACCTTAGAGTTAGAGGAATTTTTGAAAAGACCTGCACCTCATAATAAAATTTATTTGGAATATGTGGACCTTTACAAAAGTATAAAAGACCCTCGTTTCATAGACGAATGCTCGTTTGAGAAAAACAATGGGAAACACGCTTGTGTTGACCTTACATGAGTCTCTCCATTAGTAGGTATTGGACATGGTACTTTCACGGTTGGACAAGCAGCACTAAGGGCTGCCTCGGGTAAGATATCAAAACATGAGAAAGCGTGTACTGACAATGGACATGCTTTTATTCCCTTTGCTTTCGATACTTTTGGTTACCTTTCTCCAGAGGCGGTTGGACTTCTCAAAAGAGTTCAGAAAGTCATGCTCAGTAATGTCATGACTCCTGGCTCGAGAGAGTTTGTTTTTAAGAGGATAGGTTTTGTAATTCAAAAAGGGCTTGCGGTGCAGCTTGTTGCTCGCTTGCCTGCTATGTAAAAAAAAATAGAAAAGAAAAAGAAAAAAAATAAAATAATAACTTGTTGCAAAACAATTGATTTTTTTTTTATAAATAACTCATGTAGATTTTTTTTTTTTTTTTAATTTGTGAGATTTCACAAAATGGAATAAACTCTCATTTCAAAGATGGATACTGGTGAGAGGGAGAAAAAAAATACATATATACATATATTTTCAAAGCTACGTGAGTTTCACATTAAAATATATATTTTTTTTAAAATCAATGTTTTGATTTTGAACAACTGTTGAAAGTAGACAATTATACATGGTGAAATAATGTTTGTATGTGAGTTTACACAATTGTAGAATGGACGTGTGTCCAAATTTTGAAAAACCATTCAAACTGTTCACGATTTTATGAAAAAAAATTCAAAAATGATTTTAAACAATTGTTAAAAGAAAACAATAATGTTTTCGTGAATTTCGTGATCTCATAGTGTATGCACACTTGGTAGAAAATCAGTGAATGTTCACATGAATGGTTATTTGAATTATTCATAATTTCGTGGAAAGTCAGGTGTCAGACTTTTAAGTAATGGGTGTTGCTCGTCTTTCCAGGTTTGAAGGAGCGAGCAAGATTTTCGAAATTTTACGTTATTATCACTAAGTTCGTGAAATCATAAATAGGTAAGAGTTGAGAGTTACCATTTTTGTAGACGCTGATGTGAGCATCCTAATTATTTTTGTTGTGCTTTAATTCCACTGCTTCGATGAAATCTGCATCTACGGATGATATACTGAAGTAGGAATATTGTATGTACATCACATCAACTTTGCAAGAATGACTGGTTCCCATAATGATACTTCCAGAGATGATATCTCTACATATGTAGCTTCAAGAAATGGTGCTTCTGGGATCTCTGAATGATGGTGAGAGATCTTTCACACTGAGTTGTACTCTTGATTAATTAGTATCAATAATGCATGGGAAGTCTCTGATGGAGGAAAATAACATCGATAGAGCAGCTCGACAAATGGGTCCTAGTTCGATTGATGTTGATTACCCAGAAATAGCAGTAAGTCTTCGGAGTGGAGATCCTGAAATAAGGATCATAGAATGATATCGATCACTGTAAAGTCCCCGGATGTCTCTTTGGTGAGTTGTTAGCACTCCTTATATCATGGATTTTTCTTGTCCGTGCAATTAGGATCATGAAACCAAGGTTTGTTATTTCTTTTCATTTCGAAACCGATTGAAAGAAATGATGTTTCCAATGGTGATGTTGGCAATTCCGGTCCATTGAGCACTTTAGGTACTACTCCAGTAAGTACCCATCATATATTTTCTTTATAGAAGTATGAAATTGATGATTTGTTTATGAGTGAATGAAGATTCTCATGAATAAGTGAAAAGTTTTACCGAAATACGTCACCAGAAAATTCAGAACTCAGCCTTTTAGCAAAACCGCCGTAAAATCTTCATCCGATGTCAGATTTTCGAGATCTACCCATGTATACCCTTATGCCCAGGAAATTTCCAAGATTTAGCACAAAAGATTTTTTAAGTTTGGAGCACGTTTAGGGGTCGAAATCGATGAAATGGTAAACTTCCAGGAAACTCAGAAAATTTTCAGCTAGCATGTGGTCAAATGTTTTGGCCACAACTCTTCGCTAGTTTCTCCAATTATTGTGAATTTTGGATATGTTGTAGAGGACATCCGTACAAAGAGAATGGTGTATGACCCATCCCTAGAGTCTTCACCAATTCCTCCCAGCTTTCTTCTTTGTGCGGGACAGTGTAAAATCATCTCAGATGAGGTTGTTGTGTCTTTAGACCATTCACTTATGTCTTGAACGATTGGTGAAGGATTTCAATGGCAATTATTCATTTGATATCAGGACCCCTTTATTGATACATGAGAATAGTGGTGCTTGCAGTGCCATCTTCTGTCAGTAGTAGAATTATCAATTCTTAAACCCTGGTCACGGGACCATAACTGAGGTTGCTCACAAGAGGGGGTGGTGTAATGACCATGGTTTCATGTCCCGATGGTAGCATTTATTTTATGATGAATGATGAGAACATGAGACTCTGGTGCTATGGGTCTTGAACTGTGAAACTGATCGTCATGATTAGTGGACTGTCAGTCCCCAGTATTTTGTTAAATCTCTCCTTTCGTTTTTTCTTCTTCTGGCAAGACTTGGATAGAGGACCCAGGTAGAAAAATTGATGTAAAGATCTATGTGGTCGAAGTTGGAGGTACTTTGATGAAGTACTTAGTGTAATTACATGGTGGATACTGATCGATTGTGGAAGTTATGAATCTCGTCTAAGGATTGTTGTTTGCATGTTGTACGCTTTGGAAGCTGTAGGAACCTCATACGACGTCGAAACTCGATGCTTGACCCCAAATTTTGAAGCTAAGAGACTGAGTTATCACATGAGAGAAGAATAACTCACTTAGGAGTTGTAGAGGTCAGCCAACGAAGCGTGCACATTTGTAATTTGTAATCCCATACAAACTTTTAGATTTCGTAGACCTGATGGTAAACGTCGTATCTTTAAGCTCGTATGTCCGATTGATGCGCCCTTTCGGTATGTTTTTGTAAACCCATGGCCGTAAGTGTGTTGTATCTCATTTTTGGAGGTGATGATAATATCTTGTAGAATACTTTAGATTTTTCCCACCAGTTGTGCAAGCTTTGGGAAGACCTTCTTGTGAGCATGTTATCAGGTCTACACATCGTGATATAAATCATCAGTTTTTGGAGAAGTCCGCTTCATATGTAACACTTCAGAGAATGGTTAGTTGATGAAGCCATGTCATGAAGATGTTTCTCCTGAGATCGTTGTTGATGCTGAGATCACGATTGAATTTTCTCCATAAATTCTTGTTGATGCTGAGACCATGAAAGGATTTCCACCAGATATCCTTGTTGATGTCGATATTATGGTCAGAGTTGCTCCAGAGATCGAAAAGGCTAGAACCATGATTATTGACATTATTGTTGGTCCTCCATTCAGTGAGCCTTTATATTCACGAACTAGTTGGTGGGTTGAGCATCCCTAAGATGAAGGTGTATTGGGAGTTTAACCCAAATTCTCCTGAACAATATGACTAGACTGTGGACTGGCTTTGTCAGTGAATTGATTTTTTTATGGAAGATAGCAGTTGTGGTCTTCATGATTGGCGAAGAGAGGAAGTTCATCAGTCGTGTAGGGGTTTGTAATGTAGAGAGGTCCCATTAATGAAGTTTCATGGAATCACATCAGGTTGTAATAACTTGTTATGTGGATAACATTTATTGAAATAGAACCGATTTCTCCGGTAAGAGAAAGTCCCCAGTGTATGTTGAAGGATTTTGTGCCATCCATGGATGAATGATGTTGCATTTGCTTCAGAAGTCTTATCATGAGATAATGAAGACCTATCGTTCAGTTACACTTTGATCGTGTTAGTATTGAATCAGTATGTCAAGATATTTATGTTGAAGCCAGATGCACCATGCCATTATCGAAGGTGTACTCTTTGATTGGGAGTACAATTTGAAGGCTTCTTAGATACTTGAGCGTTTAAGCTCCATATCCCATAAGAATCGAATGTCTTATGTTTGATCGTCTCGGCCCAGAGTATCTTCTGTTGATTCAGCATCCCTTTCGTTGCGGTAGTGGGATTCAACACTTGTGCAGACATCAGAGCTTCATGATTTTTTGAAACAGATGGACACTCCTGCAAGGCTATGGAGAAATGCCCAAAGTGTTCTTTGCCATGCTTGGACATCATCTCAGTAATGAATGTCTCAATGCTCGATTCGGAGAAATTTCAGATTCAACCACTTGGTAAAATATTGTTGGAGTGAGATTACCCATTCATAATGTCTTGTAAAGTTGCTAGCAGAATTGAGTCCCCATGCTAGGATAACATGTGAGAAAATAAATGACATAGACACGGAAGGAACGGGACTTTCCTGAGTGTGGAACCTCTTGATGAATATCTATGCATCTGTTGCAAGTTATTTCTTCAACCTCATCAAAGTTCGAAATTTATCCAATCGCTCTGATGATGGGATGTCCGTCAAATCTTCTGGATCCGAAATTTCTTCGGTGGGGAGATGTGCAACTAAGGGTGATTTGTCAGTAGCCATATTTTCATCATGGATCCATGCTCGTCTGAGGATCATGTAATACCCTGGATGTTCCATGAGTATGCAAGACTTGCTTTCAGTTCAGGTTGAGCCCATTCTCATCTTGAGATGATGTAGCCATGAATATCTCTAAGCGTTCCTTCATGATCTCTGATTGAGATGGGATCATGAGCATCTTCTTGTCGAGTAGTGCCTGCGGGTTTGAGGGTTTTCACTGGAATGACGCTGATGGCAGTGTCAGAATTGATCACCATTCTTCTGAATTTATTTCCTCTAAGATGGATTGCGGTAAGAAGTCCCCAGTCATGCATCTCATTGTCTGTAGCTGGAGGTTCGGGAGGCACTTCTAGAATAAGTAGACATTTCATGGATACTATATGGTTCAAAGCCGTGAACATGTCTCCCGCTTTGAGCCTTTGACAGATAAAGCAATTCGCATACATGCTCGATCAATGACTGAACTGCTTTTTTGACTGGCTGTTCGGAGATTATAAAATTTCTGACTGGAAGAGGGTCTCTGTGTACTCTTTCAGTCCCCAAGTTAAGTTTCCCTGATCTGACATTTTTTCTTGAATATGCGCTTCAAGATCCTGCAGTCGCTGAAGGGATGATTGACGAACCTATGAAAACGGCAGTAGCGAGGGTTTTCCATTTCTTCTTTATTTGATTCTTTTCTGATATATGGCAACTTGATTGCACCATCCTGGATCTAGATATCCAGTATTTCGATCACCTCTTCGATGGAGAAAGGGAAGTCGGGTTCTGCTGGATCTGCATTTTGAGTTAGAGCTTGTGCATCCCGGATTTGACTACCCTTTCTTGGTGATTTCAGAGGAGCTAGAGAAGCGTGCTTACACTGTGATTTGACTTTCTGTATGCTCCTTTTTGCAACAACATTTGTGGAAGGCCGGACATTATACTGATTGTTGACTACGCGTTGGCTGCTTCGAGATTCCCCAACCTTGCAGACTTTGCTCTTTCTAGTAAAGCAGGTGCAGTAGTCGCTGATCATTTGGCTACTTTATGAAACTCTGAGAAAGTCTGGGACTGAAGATTTTCTAGCAAGGCTCTATAGACTGGGATCATTCCGTTGATGCACAAGTCCACTAGTTGTTGTTCAGTGACATTCGATTCATGACAATCCAAAGCTTGGACTCTGAACCTCTTCACATAATCGTTCGGATATTCATTTCTCTTTTGAGACATTCTGCATAAATCGGAGAGAGTAATATGCTCTGAGACGAAGAAGTATTTCAGGTAGAAGGAATTTATCATTTTTCCCCAACTAGTGATGCTCCCGAGTACAATATTGTTGTACCAGGTGTATTCTCGGCCTATCAGAGATTTTGAGAATTCCTTCAGACAGAAGACATGATTGTGTTCATGCTCTCCTATTGCCTCTAGAAATCGAGAGACGTGTTCTCAAGCGTTCCCTATTCCGTTGTATAGTATGAACATCGGGGAAGTGTAGACCTTTGGGAGAGGAATTCATTGTGTAGTAGTAGGATATGGAGGTTGATGACGATGAACCGATGGTGTCTTGTCTTTTCCTCTATCCTCCATAAAGAATTCCAAGTCTTCACGGGTGATGAAGCATGCAGGTTCCTTTGTTGGTGAGTTATCTACAGCCTTGTGGACTTCATCATCATCTACTACATGGATCGAAGTGGCTTCAGGATCAGCAGCCGAAGATATTTATTTGGCTTTTCCCTTCTCCCGAGTTTTCTCTGATATCTTATGTGTGAGATTTTTGAGAGAATTTCACAACTCCTTATGTGTGTTAGCCATGTCAATTTGATTTTTGGCAAGAGTCTCTTGCACCTTCATGAGATCAGTTATGGTAGGCGGATTTTCTATGATTTCTTGGGGAGAGCGTCCGAACAGGGGATGGTCTCCAATGTTGGTTCGAGGAGGAGTGGTATCACCAATGTCGTTATTGGAAACATGAGTAGTTTCTGGAGCTCCACCATTATTGTTAGTGCTAGCATTGTTTGGGTTGGAATTTGTGACTGAACCTGACCTAAGATCAACCATTTTGTGAAAACAATAGATTGCAACCGAGAGATTAATCTCCCACTGTGGTCGCCAATCAGTAGATGGGGAAAAATGGTTCGCTGGTTTTTTAGGAAAGTGAAGAGTCGAGCGTGTTGTCGGGACTCCTCGACCAAACAAACTACTTAACCTCACACAGATGCACTGCAAAGGGAGTTCTTAGATTCGAGAAATCAATATGTAGGACTCCGGCCTAAACCAAGTCAATGGCCGTTCCAGATCCAATTCGGCCGCAAAGAGGGAGATAGGTTGATCTGTAGGAGGAAAGATGAGAATTGTGTGGGATCAATGATAATCAAGGATTATGGATGTGTTGAATATTTCTGCAATAATTGGTGAACTGTTGAGTTCGAATAAGTTCTGATGGATTGATGAATTCTTGAGAGTAGTTACTCGAGAAATTCTATGTGGACGATTGCTGATAGCTAGTGATCATTCGTTGTGTTTTCAATCATGGATTCAGAGACTTATTTATATTGTCAGAGTTTTGAACACCTTGATCCCTGTAAGTGTGACGGTTTCATGAGTGGAAGAGTGGGCAAGCGGAAGATCGTGGTAAACTCAGTTCCAAGTCGTGTGGAGACTTGACGGATCGTGCACCCACTACTTTTCTAACTCCCTCAACCGTTTACACAACTTACGCACATTTCTCGTCGTGGGTGAATCCACGTGCTGTAGGCCGCCAGACCAAAACCCTAGTTGTTATCCCCCAATTTGATGTGATTGATGTCTCACGAATCGTGGAGTCTGTATGACATACGTGTATTTGGTTTGTCAGTTTTTGACTGATTAGACAATGAGCCTAATTTTTGTTGAATCAAGCATGTTTGACAAATGCTTAGCGATTCATGAATGTTAATGTTGCTTGTCTGAGCAAATATTGTAAATTCGACGAGTTGTTGAATATTGATGAGTTACTGAATATATGTGGATTATTCGAGCAACAGAGCAAGTATTGCTCGATTCGACAAAATACTGAATATTGATAGTTGGATCAATATTCGAGCAACTGAGCAAGTATTGCTCAATTTGACGAATTACTAAATATTGAGAATTTGACGAGCAACTGAGCAAGTATTGCTCAATTCAACAAAATACTGAATATTGATAATTTGACGTGCAATTGAGCAAATATTGCTCAATTCGACAAATTACTGATAAATTACTAAATGTTGATAGATGGATCAATATTTGATCAACTGAGCAAGTGTTGCTCAATTAGACGAAATATTTATTGGTGACATGACCCAATAAAATATTAAAATATTATATGATTAATTCAGATGCTGGTTGCTGAATCAATATAAATTCATTAGTGTTTGAATTTTGCGCAGAATGATGATTCATATAACATTTATTCGAAACCCTAATTTCATATCATAGTTGATGAATCGCTGAAAATAGGTCATGAGTGACAGAGGGACCGAACAAATGGGATGATAGGAGTCCATGCGGTGCCCGATGCTCGAGTGAGCATACACCAGGGTTCTCAGTTGGAGGGTTGGTGAAAGAATGATGATTAAGTGTCGATTTCATCATTTATTGAAATATTGTTGGGTTCATCATTAGGTGATAAAACCTAGGTATGAAAGATGGGACAGACCTAGACCGGCCCTTGGTGGTCACGGGACTGACGATTGGTCGTTTGAGCAATCCCTGGGTTAGTTGAAGAGAGTCTGGGACCAATATGAGCAATTGAGCAAATTAGGTCAGAATTATTAAAACGTATGGTACCGGCTTTGTGCAATCCCTAGGGATGACTCTGGTCGGTCATGAAGGCATTCACGCGTTTCCGTGGTGTTCGTGTCTCCGAACTGAGAGTTTCAGTATTTTCCAGATGTGCGTTCGAGCGACATTGTGAATTTTCAGAAGAGTTTCATCTTGACTGAAATTCTTGATTTTTGTTGGAATGAACATGTATGCTCAATTGATTAATATTTTGCAAAAATTAAAATAAGAGTATTTTAATATTTAAAATTTCCGTGAGGGGCTAGCCGGTCGTGTGACCATGTTGGCTTTTGGTTTTTCATGATTCAAGCAAAATTTGAGAAGTTGTGACGAAATCATGATTTTTTCTCAAACCAAAGAGTTTCATGAATTTAGGAAAATAATAATTATGAAAGACTAGGGATTGCAAGGTGTGGGACCGGCCACGGCTAGGGCATGGTCGTCCGGCTATGTTTCCCGATCCCAAAACTTTTTCCTAATTTTATATTATTATTTTTCATGAAACCATGATGTTATGGAGAATCCATGAGTTTTTTTTGAAACGGAGGAGTTTCATGAAATTGGGGAAATAATAATTATAAAAGGATAAGGATTTTAAGGTGTGGGACCGGCTAGGGCATGGCCGGCCGGCTATGTTGCCCGATCCCACAACACTTTCCCTATTTTATAATATTATTTTTCATGAATCCGTGAAGTTATGGAGACTTCATGAGTTTTGTTGAAACAGAGGAGTTTCATGAGTTTAGGGAATAATAATTATGAAAATCTAGGGATTGTGAGGCGTGGGACCGGTCACGGCTCGGACATGGCCGGCAGGCTAGGTTGTCCGGTCCCGCACACCTTTCCCTATTTTATAATAATATTTCATGAATCCATGAAGTTATGGGAAATTTATGAGTTTTGCACAAACAAGGAAAGTTGCTAAATTAAAGGAGTTTTTCATGAGTTGATGAAAAATAAAAAAATAGGGAAAAATAATGGAAGAGGCATGGGACCGGCCACGTCTAGGGCATGGCCGGACGGCCGGTGGGCCTGGCCCCTGGGCGCCTCTTATTTTTTTATTATTATTTGTCGCCTTCTACCATTTTGCATAGGATTCCTCACCTGTCCATATTTTTGGATGCTCGTTTGTGCATCCGGGTTCTCAGTCGTGCATTATTGTCGACTACACTTACACCATTTTTGTGGGGCTTACTCTGTGATGATCCAGATGCCCGATGGTTGAGTATTTATTGTTAATTCATGAAATTCTGTGTAGAATAATTCATGAAATGGAAAGATAAAATGAGTAGTTATTTATTATCAATTCACAGGACCAGCTGTGGATTCGACCATGAACTCGGAATAATAAAACATGCATTACCATTCCATGGGATTGTGGATTCGACCATAAAATCGGAGTAATAAAATTATCTATTACCATTCCATGAGATTATCAGTGAATTCGATCATGAAATTGGAATAATGAGATAATATAGTAGTTTATTGCCATTCTGTGAGATCAAGTCGTAGATTCGATCATGGAATTGGAACAATTGTTATTGCCATTCATGGGATCAGGCCGTGGATTCGACCATGGAATATGAGCAATTGTTATTGCCATTCCATGGGATCAGGTCGTGGATTCGACCATAGAATATGAGCAATTGTTATTTCCATTTCATGGGATCAGGCCGTGGATTCGACCATGGAATAAGAGCAATTGTTATTGCCACTCCATGGGATCAGGCCGTGGATTCGACCTTGGAATATGAGAAATAATAGATCATTCTGGGAATTCAATGGTGAATGTCGCGGCAGAATTAATCTAATACATAAAAGATATTAGCCAGTTAAAGCGTCACATCCATACTGAATGGTGCATACTCAGGGAGTCACGGGTGTTTGGTGAGCGTCGTTTACTCAACAAAATAAAAAGATATTTCCCACTAATTAAATATAATATAGCGGTAGTAAGGGTCGTTCCCACGAAGAGTAATGCAATTGTTATGTTATCTAAATCGGCGAAAATATAAAAGAAGGATAAAAAGATAATAATATAAAGATATTGAAGAAATCCTTCGCCGTTACTAAACGTTAACTCAACATTGTACCTGTATATCTCTTGTTAGAAACAATTGTCACCAACCGTAGGAAAGCAGGTACGCTTAGCAATCCCCAAAAACTACTTATATCACCGGATACAGAAGCGCTCGACTACCGGATTCTATTCAAAAGAACCACCTTGACACGGAAGTGCTCGACTACAAGATGTAATTCCCAGAATGCATTAAGATTTGTGAATTTAGGTTTGATCCCAGCAGTTAAACTCGGTACGCTCGGTCCACTTACTGGTGTTGTCTTTACTCGCAATTGCTCCACAGAATCCCTCCGTAAGGTCTTGTGATTTCTACTTGTGTAGGAGTTAAGATACAATTATGGGTCGACTCAACTCTCTACTAGCATTAGAATGATTAATAATCGAATCTGGTTGCGCACCCAAACCAATCTAAGAACCAATCATAAACCTTCGATATGGTAAAAACAATCCACAATGCATCAATTTAAAACTTGAAACAAACTTGCAAAATAATTGAGCTTCACATTAGAACTTTGAATTCATCCTTACAATATAAAAAGAATAGAAAAGAGATAGTTCTCCCCCTAAGGGGGAGAAAAACGGTGAAAAGAAGATATCCCTAATTGTGTCTAGGCTTCTCTATATATAGAGTTTTGTAACCTCTTCTTTAAGAAAACTAGAAAACCTAGAAAAAATAGGAAAGTGCACCTCCTTAAAAGTTGTGTCCCGTGCATCACATCCCGTGCAAAATAACTTTCCGAACTCCTGCCAAAATTCCAAATACCATTCACGTCCAATTCTTGGCCATGCAAAGAAGTTACCTACGTACTGCCTATTGAACTCGTGCACCAGTTGTAGAAGCCCAGCCCATTTTGCAAATGGCTTTTCAGTACATTATGCAAAGCCCAGCTTATTCACAACTCCATATTTCCCTCGGCACCATCAGCCAACTAACCATGGCAGAAACCACAGTCAACACATCTACTATTCTCCATTGCTGATAACCACCATCATCCTTATTCTCCAAACCGAACTGCGAACACTCTTTCTCGTTCTTGTCTGCCATCAAAACTTACCTCGATCCAATGCCAAACTCCATTCTTCTCTGTTATGTTCACAGCTCGATCCCATCATCTTTCACCTTCGTTAGCTTCAAACCAACCTCAGCAGCTTCATTTGTTCGATAACCACAGCTCCACACTCCTCTTCTCCATTCATGTTTCTCAGTCCGCTGCAATCTCTAGCATCAAAAGTGTGTCCTCATTCGGCCATACTACTCTCGGTTAAGAAAGCTGGTTCCAAAACCTTAGATGCAACACACCTTCACACTACTTTCCCTGACTTCTCGTTCATCTCTGCTGACTTCCCATATCCACAGCTCAGCTCCATGTCCATTTCTGCCAGCCTTCAACTCGAGAAGAACTGATCTGTTTTGTCACAGATTCGACTGCATTTGAATCCCTCTTCTTCTCTTCTTGTGAAATGAGGGTTTCTCGACTTGGTTCAAGGAAAAACATGGCCTCCATTCTCAGCTGTACGTGCCAACACTTAGGTGTGTCATCTTCCAGGCTCCAGCAAATAATGTGAAGCCCACCAACTCAAACGGTCTTAGCACCACTGTTTCACTTAGCCCAATTGCTCCTTGTTGACAAATTTTCAGCTTCCGGACGACAAATTTCAAGAGAATGAAACTCTTATAACTCCAGTGGTGTAACCAACTCGTTTTGGTTCTCAATTAAACAATCTGTTGACATGAGCTTTATACGTGCATATTAATATGAGCTATTTGGGTGCTTTTTCTTCTTCTTTGCATATTCGAAGCCATTGTACCGTTAAAATATAAAAACCAAGCGTAATATAAAAATTCAAAAGAACACTATCTAATAAAAGTGTACGAAACCGATACTAGAATTAGGTGTTTTAGACACCTATCAAATCCCCACCCACACCTAGTCTTTGCTAGTCCTAGAGCAAACAAAAAACAAAAAACAAAAACAAAAAAACAACTCCATGTCGTGAGGATACGGTTACTCTTAGCATGAATAATACGCCTTTAAACCCCTAGGTGTCCCTAGTAGACGAGTTATAGTATCGTGAGGGATTACGAGAGATATACCCACAAACCCTTTACGTCAAAACGAATAACAAACAATTAGCAATTACTCCCCGGAAACGGCTCCAATATTGGTGAGCGTCGTTTACTCAACAAAATAAAAAGATATTTCCCACTAATTAAATATAATATAGCGGTAGTAAGGATCGTTCCCACGAAGAGTAATGCAATTGTTATGTTATCTAAATCGGCGAAAATATAAAAGAAGGATAAAAAAATAATAAGATAAAGATATTGAAGAAATCCTTCGCCGTTACTAACCGTTAACTCAACATTGTACCCGTATATCTCTTGTTAGAAACAATTTTCACCAACTGTAGGAAAGCAGGTACGCTTAGCAATCCACAAAAACTCCTTATATCACCGGATACGGAAGCGCTCGACTACCGGATTTTATTCAAAAGAACCACCTTGACACGGAAGCGCTCGACTAAAAGATGTAATTCCCAGAATGCATTAAGATTTGTGAATTTAGGTTTGATCCCAGTGATTAAACTCGATGCGCTCGGTCCACTTACTGGTGTTGTCTTTACTCGCAATTGCTCCACAGAATCCCTCCGTAAGGTCTTGCGATTTCTACTTGTGTAGGAGTTAAGAGACAATTACGGGTCGACTCAACTCTCTACCAGCATTAGAATGATTAATAAACGAATCTGGTTGCGCACCCAAACCAATCATAAACCTTCGATATGGTAAAAACAATCCACAATGAATCAATTTAAAACTTGAAACAAACTTGCAAAATAATTGAGATTCACATTAGAACGTTGAATTCATCCTTACAATATAAAAAGAATAGAAAAGAGATAGTTCTCTCCCTAAGGGGGAGAAAAACGGTGAAAAGAAGATATCCCTAATTGTGTCTAGGCTTCTCTATATATAGAGTTTTGTAACCTCTTCTTTAAGAAAACTAGAAAACCTAGCAAAAATAGGAAAGTGCACCTCCTTAAAAATTATGTCCCGTACATCACATCCCGTGCAAAATGACTTTCCGAACTCCTGCCAAAATTCCAAATACAATTCACGTCCAATTCTTGGCCATGCAAAGAAGTTGTTTACGTACTGCCTATTGAGCTCGTGCACCAGCTGTAGAAGCCCAGCCCATTTTTCAAATGGCTTGTTAGTCCATTATGCAAAGCCCATCCTATTCGCAACTCCATCTTTCCCTCGGCACCATCAGCCAACTAACCATGGCAGAAACCACAGTCAACACATCTACTATTCTCCATTGCTGATAACCACCATCATCCTTATTCTCCAAACCGAACTGCGAACACCCTTTCTCGTTCTTGTCTGCCATCAAAACTAACCTCGATCCAACGCCAAACTCCATTCTTCTCTGTTCTGTTCACAGCTCGATCCCATCATCTTTCACCTTCGTTAGCTTCAAACCAACCTCAGCAGCCTCATCTGTTCGATAACCAAAGCTCCACACTCCTCTTTTCCATTCATGTTTCTCAGTCCGCTGAAATCTATAGCATCAACATCAAGTCCTCATTCGGCCATATTACTCCCGGTTAAGAAAGCTGGTTCCAAAACCTTAGATGCAACACGCCTTCACCCTACTTTCCCTGACTTCTCGTTCATCTCTGCTGACTTCCCATATCCACATCTCAGCTCCATGTCCATTGCTGCCAGCCATCAACTCGAGAAGAACTGAACTCTTCATCCTGTCTGTTTTGTCACAGCTTCGACTGCATTTGAATCCCTCTTCTTCTCTGCTTGTGAAATGATGGTTTATTGACTTGGTTCAAGGAAAAACATGGTCTCCCTTCTCAGCTATACGTGCCAACACTTAGGTATGTCATCTTCCAGGCTCCAGCAAATAATGTGAAGCCCACCAACTCAAACGGTCTTAGCACCACTGTTTCACTTTGCCCAATTGCTCCTTGTTGACAAATTTTCAGCTTCCGGACAACAAATATCAAGAGAATGAAACTCTTATAACTCCAGTGGTGTAACCAACTCGTTTTTGTTCTTAATTAAACAATCTGTTGACATGAGCTTTATACGTGCATATTAATATGAGCTATTTCGGTGCTTTTTCTTCTTCTTTGCATATTCGAAGCCATTGTACCGTTAAAATATAAAAACCAAGCGTAATATACAAATTCAAAAGACAACTAGCTAATAAAAGTGTACGAAACCGATACTAGAATTAGGTGTTTTAGACACCTATCAAATTCCCCCACACCTAGTCTTTGCTAGTCCTCGAGCAAACAAAAAAAAAAAAAATACAACAACTCCATGTCGTGAGGATACGGTTACTCTTAGCATGAATAACATGCCTATAAACCCCTTGGTGTGCCTAGTGGATGAGTTATAGTCTCGTGAGGGCTTACGAGAGATATACCCACAAAACCTTTACGCCAAAACGAATAACAAACAATTAGCAATTACTCCCCGGAAACGACGCCAATTTTGGTGAGCGTCGTTTACTCAACAAAATAAAAAGATATTTCCCACTAATTAAATATAATATAGCGGTAGTAAGGATCGTTACCACGAAGTGTAATGCAATTGTTATGTTAGCTAAATCGGCGAAAATATAAAAGAAGGATAAAAAGATAATAAGATAAAGATATTGAAGAAATCCTTCGCCGTTACTAACCGTTAACTCAACATTGTACCCGTATATCTCTTGTTAGAAACAATTTTCACCAACTGTAGGAAAGCAGGTACGCTTAGCAATCCACAAAAACTCCTTATATCACTAGGATACTTTTAAGCGCTCGACTACCGGATTTTATTCAAAAGAACCACCTTGACACGGAAGCGCTCGACTAAAATATGTAATTCCCGAGAATGCATTAAGATTTGTGAATTTAGGTTTGATCCAATGCAGTTAAACTCGGTACGCTCGGTCCACTTACTGGTGTTGTCTTTACTCGCAATTGCTCCACAGAATCCCTCCGTAAGGTCTTGAGATTTCTACTTGTGTAGGAGTTAAGAGACAATTACGGGTCGACTCAACTCTCTACCAGCATTAGAATGATTAATAAACGAATCTGGTTGCGCACCCAAACCAATCTAAGAACCAATCATAAACCTTCGATATGGTAAAAACAATCCACAATGAAACAATTTAAAACTTGAAACAAACTTGCAAAATAATTGAGATTCACATTAGAACGTTGAATTCATCCTTACAATATAAAAAGAATAGAAAAGAGATAGTTCTCCCCCTAAGGGGGAGAAAAACGGTGAAAAGAAGATATCCCTAATTGTGTCTAGGCTTCTCTATATATAGAATTTTGTAACCTCTCTTTAAGAAAACTAGAAAACCTAGCAAAAATAGGAAAGTGCACCTACTTAAAAGTTGTGTCCCGTGCATCACATCCCGTGCAAAATGACTTTCCGAACTCCTGCCAAAATTCCAAATACCATTCACGTCCAATTCTTGGCCATGCAAAGAAGTTGCCTATTGAGCTCGTGCACCAGCTGTAGAAGCCCAGCCCATTTTGCAAATGGCTTGTCAGTCCATTATGAAAAGCCCAGCCTATTTGCAACTCCATCTTTCCTTCGGCACCATCAGCCAACTAACCATGGCAGAAACCACAGTCAACACATCTACTATTCTCCATTGCTGATAACCACCATCATCCTTATTCTCCAAACCGAACTGCGAATACCCTTTCTCGTTCTTGTATGCCATCAAAACTGACCTTGATCCAACGCCAAACTCCATTCTTCTCTGTTCTGTTCACAGCTCGATCCCATCATCTTTCACCTTCGTTAGCTTCAAACTAACCTCTGCATCTTCATCTATTCGATAACCACAGCTCCACACTCCTCTTCTCCATTCATGTTTCTCAGTCCGCTGTAATCTCTAGCATCAACAACGTGTCCTCATTCGGCTATACTACTCTCGGTTAAGAAAGCTGGTTCCAAAACCTTAGATGCAACACCCCTTCTCCCTACTTTCCCTGACTTCTCGTTCATCTCTGCTAACTTCCCATATCTATAGCTCAGCTCCATTGTCCATTGCTGCCAGCCATCAACTTGGGAAGAACTGAACTCTTCATCCTGTGTGTTTTGTCACAGCTTCGACTGCCTTTGAATCCCTCTTCTTCTCTGCTTGTGAACTGATGGTTTCTCGACTTTTTTTGATCAGATGGTTTCTCGACTTGGTTCAAGGAAAAACATGGTATCCCTTCTCAGCTGTACGTGCCAAAACTTAGGTGTGTCATCTTCCAGGCTCCAGCAAATAATGTGAAGCCCACCAACTCAAACGGTCTTAGCACCACTGTTTCACTTTGCCCAATTTCTCCTTGTTGACAAATTTTCAGCTTCCGGACAACAAATATCAATAGAATGAAACTCTTATAACTCTAGTGGTGTAACCAACTCGTTTTGGTTCTCAATTAAACAATCTGTTGACATGAGATTTATACGTGCATATTAATATGAGCTATTTCGGTGCTTTTTCTTATTCTTTGCACATTCCAAGCCATTGTACCGTTAAAATATAAAAACCAAGAGTAATATACAAATTCACAAGACAACTAGCTAATAAAAGTGTACGAAACCGATACTAGAATTAGGTGTTTTAGACACCTATTAGTGTTGTTTACGACCTGAAGGCATTACTGCTCTCAATCTACGGAGAACTGCCTGAATATATGCATGATCTCTTCACATAGTAAGGGAACGGTGAGTGTCACATACGTCCGCCGCCCAACTATTCTTCTATGTGGAGGGGGGTTTCTCTCATGTAGTCAAGGAATAGTGAGTGTCATCGACGTCCTGAAGGCGTTAAGCTCTCAATCTACGGAGAACCGCTCAATTATGTTATTCTACATACAGGGCACGATGAAATATCCGGGATCGAACGCTCAGCTAGTGGAGGACTTTCGACATACATGTTCATCATGGCTTCACAAAATATGAATCATTGCATGCCTAAAAGCCGTGTCAAAAACATGCATCATAATTTACATTTTTGACCTTTGTTAAAAATCCACCATTAACATCAACCTATGAAGAAAGGAAGCGGTTAACATGGAACAAACTAGGGTTTGTTGTTTATTGTTTTCCTCCTGCTATGATTTGCTAAACCTTTGTTAGGGTGAAAGGATGAACTTGTAGGTTAGATTATTTGTGTTCATGAACACGAATTTCTTTAAAATAAAAGTTTAATCTTATGTTTGAGTATCTCATTTTGTTTGATTGTTTTATAAACCTTTTCATGTTTTATGCCAAGTATAATACATAGGGAAGTTATAGATAACTCCATTGCGACCTTGTAAATTATAGAGTTATGAATTTTCTTCAACTTTGTATGACATGTATACATAGAGTTTAGAGGTTCTACTTTTAGGTCGAGATCAAATAATCCTTAGTCGATTATCAAGAATTTTTAGCGACATATTTTCCATGTTTAAGTAGCCAGGTGTTGCAACTTTACATGAGTAAAATAGAGACTCTTGTGAAAGAACATAAGTAAAACCTAGTTTATGACGGATTCCTGGATCCTTAACCTTATCTCATCATGTTTGCCACTTCAATTTATTTGCTTATTTCCGAAGTATAAAGTTCTAAAAATTTCCACTTGAATTGATTTTGATTAGAAAATTAGTTGTATTAGTTTACACTCCTCGTGGGAACGAACCACATTTGTTGTTGTCTACAATTTGGACACCGTGCACTTGCGGTAAAAAATTCGGTTATCCGACCCATCAACTTCACCGGTCTTTTGAACAAGTTTGGGATTGTTTGCTAAACGATTAGTTCTTTGTTGAAGTTTGTTGACATGCCTCAATTTGTGTTTATACTTGTAACACTTTGACAATTCATGACCTTTGAGCGAACAATAAGAGCATGTCAACCTGGTACATGATTCAGGAATCTGAGATGTGCAAGCTACTACACACACAGTGGAACCTGAAAAATTTGACAGAGAGTTTCCAACAGAAAGGTCAATTTTTTCTTCCAGATTGGTTGAGATTTCTCCTGAAAGACTATCGATATTGATGTATGTATTGCTATAATTTTCAAAATGAACATTTTCACAAAGAAGTGCAACACTTGACTTTTCGTCTTCATTAGAATCATAGTTGTCAAACATTTCATCAAGCGTTGCAGCAAGACCTTTGTTCCCAGTATATTTTTTACGATATGGGCACTCAGTTGAAAAATGGCCAAAACCTTTACACTTAAAGCACTGAGGCATATCCTCGTCATCAGTTTTATCATTATCCCTGTTTTTAGGAGGAACACAATTATGAGGTTTATCTGATGACCTGGATTTATCTCTGGAGAACCGTGTACTTCTCTTCAAAAGAAGATCCCTAAACTGTCTTGTGATCAACGAGACTGACTTGTCAAGATCTTCATATGATGAATCATCCTCAGAAAGATGCAAACACTTTTACTTTTATCAAGTAATTTAGTGTTCTTTTGTGCTTTGAAAGAAACATCCTTCCCAGATTTGTATGTATGCTCATGATCAAAGATCTTTAACTTCCCAACCAGAGTATTTCTGGAAAGCGTTGTGAGATTATTTCCTTCAACGATGGCATGCTTCTTAGAATCGTAGCTTTATGGCAGAGATATGAGAATCTTTATCACAATGTCCTTTTCAGGAATAGTCTTACCCAATGCAAAAAATGCATTAACAATTTCAGACACTTTGTGATGAAACTCATCAAATGAATCTTCATCTTCCATACAAAGGTTTTCCCAATCATAATTTAGGTTTTGAAGCCTAGCTTATTTTTCACAGGTATTCCCTTCAAATAAGGTTTCCAAGATATCTCAGGTTTCTTTAGACTTCGTGCAAGTAGTCACATGATGCTGAAGATCTGGGGTAATGGCATGACTGATAGCATTTAAGTCGTCATAATTTTGCTTTGTAGCAAGGATTTCTTCTGGACTATATCTACCAATATCCTTAGGTATAGATACATCGCCTCTGTATTAACCGGAGGATCATAGCCATTAACAACACATACCCAAGTTTAAAAATTACGAGCTTGAAGAAAAGCACGCATATCGATTTTCCACCATAGGTAGTTTGAGCCATCGAAGACTGGTGGTACATTTATGAAGATAAAAAATTTGTCCATAAAGTCAGATCGCTTACAAACACAGACTTATGGAGTCTTTAAACGTGTTTGCCTGCTCTGATACCAATTGAAAAAATAGGTGTCTAACAACCTCACCCAATATTTCTCTTAGCAATCCGTATGGGCTAACTCCAATATACTTTTAAGAAAATCAACTTGACAGTCATACTCAATGATAATAAAAAGTATATCAAAGATTTATATCTCAATTTGTCGATTCAATCCTTCCTCAAACAAATAGAAATCTGCGAGCCTGATTGAATAAAAGAGAAATAACTTGAACGGTACCAAAGACCAATGTTCAAGGATCAATCAATTTCAATCAACAACCAAATGTTGGATTTACCGATTGATCGATTCAACGCACAACCTGTGATATTATAATTATATAACAAAATATAATGCGAAAAATAAATAACACAGACACCAAAAGTTTTGTGTTAGAGCATAGCTCGGTTGAACCCACCAAGTATTGGTATGTCAAGTTTGGTTGTCATATTTTAGTGAACCAAAACTCATTTAAAGAGTCGCTTGATTATATACTAGAGTCAACTTCGTATAGTTTAGCTTGAAAGTATTAGGATATGAGACATTACAAGTATTACGTGAAGACTTGAAGAATGTGAAGAAGTGAGGAGCTACAATGATGACATCATCCTTCCACTTGAGGTTAGTAATATTTGACTTGAACTGTTTCATTCCCTAACATATCTTTCAAGTCATGCATATTGAAAACATAACTACGAAGCTGTGAATGATTATACTCTAGTTAGACATAGTATTAAGGAATACAATACGAAGTATAACGTTTATCTTTTGAACTTCATATATAAGACATCGACATAATCGTATGAATGCTATTGTGATTATGTATGGGTATGAGTGAATATTTCATCCTAGGAAACAATGTTTTACATTCGTTTAAAGGAAGTACAATTCATAAACTTGTTTTAAGAATTGAAAGGGAAATCGCTAGGCTTATTGGTATGGTTATTCAGTGCAAATCTATTGTGAAGTACCAATACGTGTGTTTAGTATAACCGATCATAAACTTGTTTATGTATCTTGGTAAAAATATTCACAAGGCATGACTTATGTATTGGTATGACTTTTATTAGTGAAACCGATCTTAAGTAATCACTCAAGATGGTATGATCGATACGTTGTAATTGGTGCAACTTTAATCTAGCAATTGGGGAACCGATCCTAGTAAGAGGTGAAACCGATCACAATCGATCCTTGTAAGAGGTGTAACACGTTTTTAGATATTGGGGGAACCGATCCTATGAATATGTGAAACACATTTTTAGACATTGGGGAACCGATCCTATGAACATGTGCAACCGAATACAAGAAGTTACCATAAGTATGTGGGAAACCGATCCTAGTACCAAGTCAACCAAGTTTTGGTAACTAGCGTGACTATGCACATTACTCACATAGAGGTAGAATCAAAACTTTTTTTGGTAGAACCGTGAAACCCATGATTGGTGATTTGATAGGATAATCAATCACATAGTTCTTGGATGTCAGATGAACCAATTCTAAACTTGTTTGGAAGTGTGGTAAATCGGTTCCAAGATTGTAAGTATGAAAAAGGACTTACAAAGTAGAGATGTCGACATGCTTTGAACACGTGCAGTAATTCTTACCTTTTATTGTTCAAAGATATTCCTTAATAGCTAAAGGAGAATCCCTGATCGAAATAAATTGAGAATCTTTTAATTAAGGTTTTTAGTTTTGTATGCTTTTAATTTCCAGCAATTAAAATGCATATCTTTAGAATATAAAAATTGGTAATGTGCATTTACTAATTGGAGATTTTCTACTGAGATTTCGGTCAATATTTGGACAAAGCATTTCCAGGAATTATGAAAACCGAATATGGAAATATGTTGTATATCTTGAGAATATTTTCGGTTTTGGAAATTCCTTGGTGTCCAAACTTCCTTTGTCTATAAATACTGAAGTTTGCATTTCGAGCAAACTAATACTCAGAGCCAGAAAAACTACCTAGTTATGTTGTTACTGGTGGAGCCGCCTATTCGGAGAGGAGAGTAACCTAATTAGGTGAAATCTCTTGCGGCCGCTCAGTTTAAAGACTTCTTTGGGATTGAGAAGCTCTATTAGTACCGTTGTTGGGAAACTAGATAATTGCGGTTTATTATTAGTTTTCGATTGATTTGATTGACTAACGGTTGTTGATCTTCGATTGCACTTAGTTTGTTTATGCTTGAGAATCTTCTCTTCTGATATAAGATTCACTCAAACTAGATCGAAGTTTCGACGGGGATCTTTAGACTGTTTGTAGATCTAAAGACATCTTGTGATAATCCATTGTTAAAAGACTCCGTTCTGTGTGTGATTGATCACAAGAATTCAAGTTGATTGTGTGCAGGTGTTTATTGAAGATCTAAGAAGATTTCTGATTTGGGTTCATAATCTTTGGTGTGCACAATACTTGTTTCAGCTGGAAAGGGATCCAACTATAATCGGTTTATCCTTGTGATAATCTAGATTGATTAGTTGAGTAGATAAGAATCAATACAATTTTTTGTGATTAAAAGTATTGATTGCAAAATCTTGACAATTACTTTGGTAGTTGTTATTAGATAGATCTAAGGACCCGAGAAAGGAGTTTATTGGGATAAACGGAAGAGCCTTTTGTCAAACTCATATCACTTGGTTGAAAAGAGTTGTTACTGAACAGATTTGTTGTTCCTTTACTGTTTGGAATACGAACTGAGGCGTGTCGTATGCGTCAAAAATAATTCACTTCCTCACTCAACTAAATATAAATATAGTATTCGATAAGAAAGAGTTCGTATCCACAGAGAGGCGATTGTTGTTATGCAATTTTCAGATTCTTAAGTAACCAAATAACCAAATAACCCAATTTTTGTTTTTATCAAAGTAATAAAACTAAATAAAGCAAAGTAAATGGTTGGAATAATCAATAAGGAGAAGATATTGGTCAAGGGATAGTATTATTCACAAACATGTATTTTTCATCTATGATTAGAATTGGTATTTAATCTCTCAATTATCAAAAGTCCTAGGATATCTTGATCGCAAGTGTATCCCGTTTATTTCCTGATTTTATCACAAACATTAAAAGATGCTATTGTGAAATCTACTTAAAAAACAACCTAAAGTGTAAAAGCACAATTAGATTTAACTCCCTAAGAGCAATAAGTTCTATGAAATAAGACTAATCGATGCAAACAAACGTGTAAAAGCACTAATTCGTTTTAACAAAGGTTATGATTCATATGCGATTAAAAAGATGTATCACTACAAGTATTAACCACAAGATGCTACTAGAAATCACAGATAACAACTTTTACGTATTGAAAACCCTAATATAGCTATAGAGATGAAAACAAATCCAATTGATTCTGGACTCAACCAAACTAGCATTCAAATCATATGATAATAAAAATAATGAATCACAAACGATAAAATTGAGACAAAACTAATTCATAGAATCAAATAACATGCTTGAAGAAATCAACTTTTATCCCATAACCAATAATAGTATTTAGCTACACATATTCATGGAGTTCATCATCATAATATTCAAAGAAAATAAGATGAAACATAAAAGAAAGCAAACCCTAGAAGTAGTTTCCTGCAAAAGCTCCAAGAATAGAATAAAACGTGATCCCCCAAAAGTTGTAGAAGTCTTCCCTTTTATGTCTCTTCTTAGGTCCAAAATTAGGTATCAAAGTCCATTAGTTGGAAATTCACCCGGCCCACGAGAGAGAGAGAAACCCATGTAGAAATTCTGTCCCAAAAATGCTCTCCGGAAAACTGGGTTTTTGGCCGAAAATTGGACGGAATCCGACAATAAAGGTCGCCGCCGGCTACCTGAAATCTTTTTTTCGTCGACGGAATATTCTGTTACGATTCCGTTAGAGTTAACGGTTAAGATAACAGTCTTTAACTGTTTACCTGGTCAAGGTATGAGTTACACTGAGTCAGAACCGAGTCAGCTAGCTAACTCGGCTGACTGGTCTGAGTTGGAGTTGGCCAAGCTCAGTACACAGCCAAGATGGCCCTGCTGCACCCATTGTGCTTCAATAGCGCTTCTAGCCATGATGGCTATATCCTTCAAGCCTTCTGTAGCAACTTTAGCAGCTCCAATTCCAACTCCACTTTCTCACTTTGTTATTTCACTGCCCTACCAACATTACTAGGCCAAAACACCACCATAGCTCCCATTACAGACCACCAATATCATTCCCCATTCTCAACTGATGCCTGAACTCAACCCAGCTCCTCTTCTTATTCATCCAATCAATAGCAGCACCTCCATTTGACAGCAACAACCTAGTTCAAGGCCAACTCATCTAGCTTTATCCACCAGTTCATTGCAGCATCACCATTCCCTTGCAGTTCATACAACCAGCTGCAATTCTGTATTTCCCATTAAATTAATGACCGCAATACCAGCATTCCTTGCTACTGCAATTCTCAGTGCCACCAATTCTCAGTTTCACAGCTCCACATACCCACTGCACAGCACCAGTATTTCAGTGCACCTACAACAGCTAACTCAGCTCACTGTATTTCCATCAATTGAGTTTCACCCACACTTCACCATTCCTGCCACACACACAACACCACATCATCTACAACAAGCACCAGCCATCTCACTGCACCTGTGCACCACCATATCCAACTCTTCCCACCTACAACAGCACTAACTAGGCCATTACAGCAGCATAACCTCATACTCTACAGCTCCAGCTTCCTCCATTCAGCTTCCATTCGACATTAACTCCAACTTTTGCACCACCAGTGCATCACCCATTCTCCACAGTTCAAGCCAGAATGCTACCAATACTTGCACCTGCAATTGCGCATCAAGCCACCAAAACTAGTACCACTTGCATATCCCAGTGTAGCTGCATAAATCTCCCTGCAACAGCTTCTCCTAACTTCCCTTGCACCTCCTTCATTGACTTCAAATCTGAGTTGCACATCAACTCCATCTGCAGAACATCACCATTTCATGTCATCTAAATCACCAGCAAGACACAGCTTTAGTTCATCAGAAGCAGATAAATTCATGCCCATCAGCTCTATAACTTCACCAAGTGCAGCAACTCAACTTTAGTTCAACACCACCTGTAGTTACAACTCCTAAGCATTCATCTATGTGCAAGCTCCACTCCAGTTGCAAACTCAGTGACCCCTGCAACTCCATTAAACTCTGCTCAGGCTCACAACTGCAACTACAACCTCAAACAAATCCATTCCATACCCAGTTTTATGTTCAACCAAACCGAGTCCAAAATCACCAAATCTGAGTTCAAATCCAATAATTCCATCATGACAGAAAAATTTGTCACAAACCCACCAATCCTGACAGAACCCATTTGATCTCGGCTCAAATACAGAAGCCCTAGCTTAGAATTTCTCCCCATTTCTTCTCTCTGTCAATCTTCTCAATCTAACGCCAATTCAACTCAAACCCAGGTTAATTCAACTCACAACCATGCTATTAAACTTCTCAGTTCTTCAACAGCACACAAATTATCGATCTCAAACTTCAATTCTTCCTCCACCATCAAACCCTTTCTCTAATAGCTGCAGCTCTATCTTTTTCCCGACACTGAGTCCGAGCAAGAATAATGACTCAATTTCTTCCTTCAATTCCATCTCTGTTTAAATCAGAGATTATTTTGCTTCTCCCAATTTCATTAGCAGTCATGGCTGCTGTTCTTCTAAATTTTAGATATGCAAATAATTGAGAAAGAAGAGGTTCTTCTCGATATAGGGTTAGGTCATGATTGGGTTGGTTATTGACACCCTAGTACATAGGTTAGGGGACAACCCAATGACTACCCCATAACATGTGGCCACCTCTTTAACATTAGCTGGCTATTTTTTTAGTGCTCCTGTAGGACTGGTCAACCCTCAACCATGGCTCGACTCTCCGGATAGTGTTCGCTTAGGAAATGATAGCTTTGCCCCTTTATGCTCCGAATGAATGCTCTCTTTCACCTTCCTTCAATAATATCCGCCTTTTGCTTCTCAAATCTACTTCTTCTCTTCAGTGAGAGTCATCACTAAAGTTTTCGTGCTTTTCAGACAGAATTCGCATCACTAAAGCTGACATACTTTTCAGACAGGGATGAAGAAATAAAAGCAAATAGTGAGACACAGTCCGCCTCCAACGCTTTTGCCATGTTTCCTCCTCTTTTGATCCTAATGACTCCAAAGTACCTAAATACTCAAAAACAAAACATAAGATACATAATTTACAAGAAAAGTTAGCAGAGAAAGCATAAACAATAGATAAATAATACGGTGTTTTAGACACCTATCACAAACCAAAGGAATTGTTCCAAATGCATGACTTTTTGCTAGTTGGAGGCGCAGGGATACAAACGGAACTAGGTGAACTGTATATTTAGTTGCTTGGTCTCAACTATATGAAGTTGGTTTAATTTTGCATAGCAGCTTAATCCTGAGAGTATTCAATTCTGGACTAGGTTTGCGGTTTCCTCATCAACAAAATCTTGCTGTGTCTTTCACTTTTCTATTTTCGTAATTATAATTGTCTTATTATAGTTAGAAGTAAATACACAAACATTAATTCCTATTTACTTGATAGCAATCCTATTGTGTTTGGTTTAGTCCAAACCTATTATCAAGTAAACATACTTCTTTGTTGTATTGTCTCGATCTTGCATCCATAGTCAATCACACAAGTTATCTTGTTGTCGTATTGTCTCTTGTATCCATAGACGATCATACGAAGTGTGAACCGATTAGTTGTATTATCTGGACTCAGTCCATAGACAATCATTTTCGGAGAAAGGACTTATAGGTGGATTTTTTTTTAGATTGGGGTATATTAGGGTACCCTCATCTTTTCAATTGGTATCAGAGCAGGCAAACACGAAAAAATATAACAATCTGTGTTTGGTGCGATCCAACCTATAAAAAATTGAAATTATGTCTGATTCAGTTAACTATATGCAAGAGTATGAACACTCAAAAGTTAAAGATGTTACCACTTCGTTAACTCATGATCCATGAGTTGCGAAAACATATGTGTTGTTCTCTAATGGAAAATAAGATGCTGATAAAGAGTTGGTAAAACTCCTAAAGCCTATAAATTCTCTGTCTACAATAATGCTAATATTAAAGATAGAGTCAAATCTTCTTAAACATGAGATCAGAGATAAAAAACATTCAACTAGATATTCTATCCAAAGAGAATATGGATCTCAATGTCAAATTAGAATCTCTTGGTAAATATCTCACTCAAGTTAAAGAAATAAGTCCCATGACTCTGACTAATGATGTTGTTGTGATTTCTTCTGATAATGAGGAAACTAAAAGTCCTTGCTCGACTTTTATAGACTGTGATAAAACCGGTTTAGTCATATTTAAAACTGATCAAGATGATGGTAGTCTGCCTAACTACATCAATTCAGAAGAGGATGAGAAACCATCTTCTACATCTACTGATGATCAGACGAAATCTTGTCCAAAATAAACTGTGAACCGATTCCGTGAACATGATCTTAAGGAATACACCTTTCAGTCACTTGACAGGAAACTTATACTTCTTCAAAATATGGTGGTTAAAATATTGAAAGAAGTTTCTTGTCTTAAAAAACTGAAAGACCATTCCTCGGTAGAGAGACAAAATATACCACTACCCAATAAGATAAACTTAAAAGAAATAGAGGAAAGAGTTGATAATCGCTTCTGCAAAAAGGTTCCTTCTCATCCATATCGAAACAATTATTGTTTTGATGAAGAACGACTCCAGAAGAAAGGGAAAGAGAGAATCTCTACCAAAAGAAATAATCAGGAACTTCCGATAATTGTTTCAGATAATCATGTTGATGTGCATCATAAGGAAATCCTTAGAATGAGAAAATCTTATGAAAATCTCATTGATAGAATTAAAAGAGATTTATCTATCTCTGAAAATTCTCACATCAGTATATCTCCTCCACGTGATCACATCTCTAGAGTTATAAAGATCATTATCCTGGGAGGAAATATTTTGGGTAGAGATTCCCAAAGAGAAACATGAACTTTGTTTCTGATACTCGAGGTAAGCTAGAAAAAGATTACTCCTATACAACTTAGTTGTATGGAGATTGTGCAAACCCATCCTATTTGTGCTCATTGATGGATGGGAAAGGCACATAAAAATCAAGGGCACGTGGTCGTGATTAACTACGATTTCAGTAATAAGAGATATTTATAGAATATCTTCCTTTTAATAAAAAGGAGAATTTCAAAAGAATAATCTGGTATTTTCGGAAACTCTTTTCTGAACCAAATACATATTCTTATTAATATAAGAAAAGATCTTCTCTTTATTGTCTTCCCCTAATAAGGCTTCTTGTGTTAAGCATGACTCCTATAACTCACATAATTTCAAGAAGGAGTAAAAGGGAAGCTCGAAAGGTTAGAAATTGTCAAGGATTCATTTCGAAACGGAGAATAATAAAGATTGTCTCAAGAATCATGTCTGATCATTCTTCTGACAGATCCCAAAAAGAGACATGTCTCTTTGATATCAATAATTTAGATTTTACCAAGTGGTTTTCCACAGATGGTATGTGTGAATCTATGCATGGGTTTTAAGAACTCATAAAATATCTTTTTACTGTGTCATAAGATCGAGACGGATTAAAAGATAGAATAGAAGGGGCGAAAAGTGAGCTTGCTGACTTGAAACTTCAAATTGAAGGTGTCGTAAAACAGAAAGTGGCCACAAACAAGTCTCTTGAGACATGATTCAAAAAGTTTGAGTACTGAGGAAACCTCGGTAAACAATAAGAGCACCACTAGAGATTAAGTTATATTGCTATGATACTTAATCCAAGAAAATAAACATCAGTTTTTGATTGCTTTCAATAATTGTATAAGGTCTATTATGAGTAAACTATCTTATTTATGAATAAAATTATTATTTTATAATTTTTGGTATAGTTTTCGTTTACATAGCATGTGCTTGAATGCTTTATTTTATTGCTATGTATGTTTATGGGATTTTGATTTCGGTTTTATCACCTTAATATTTAATCTCATAATGTGTGAACCCTTATGGCTTGGGTGACTTTTTGATTTAGCGGGATTAAGTTCTAACCCATGTTAGTAGGCTTTATCAAAGGATCGTGAGGGGTTCTGTTTAAAACAATATGTGAAAAAGTCACAATATGTTGAATCGTCTTGGTTTAGCATAAAATCATATGTGTTTCTGGGTTCTCAACTTTTGCATTGCATAAGTTAAAACCGGTTTTCAATCTTCTCTGGTAAAGGTTGGTTGTTGTTATTCTTTTGTCTTGCAAGAGGATGACAACAGAGTGATATTTTGGTATCAATTCTCCATGGAAAGATGTAAACATTAATGGAGAAGATGATGCGGAATTAGAGGAAACGAATTTGTTAGTTAATCGTTTTCCTATTTAAGAAAAGCCTGATTTTATTGTATATATTTATTGCTTTTGCTTAACAAAATTTCGGTACAATTAATGTTTATTCCATTATTTGTTTACGGATGTGTGTGTGATTCAATTATTTCCGGTTAAGAAAAGCTATTGTTATCTTTCTTTATTGTTTGGTATCAATTGTTTAGGCTTACAAAATTTCGGTGCAATTGCGGTACTTAATGTCTATGTTATTTCAATTGCTTCCGGTTGAGGTAAATAATTATGCAAGTTGATTTATTTGGTTTGTATGTGTAAGGACCCTCAAGCTCGTCGACGCTATTAGACTAGTCAAGAGACGACTAAGACGCTAATGACTCGATTAATTAGAGACGAACGTAATTAATAGAAATCAATCTAACAATGATCTGGAACTAGTATCACTAAATAGATCTAGAATTTTATGCGGAGTAGACTACTCGAACGTGACATTCAGACACCGGAAGAAAAAGCTATCACTGGATTAGTATGAAGGGAAAATAATCATTTTTCATCTAGACCGACCTGGTTGCCCGTATTAATTTGTTTGGTGCCTTAATAATTTTCCTTGGTCTTATCATCAAAACCCATCGAGATAAACTCGATCCCAACTAGTTCTTATTCATTCTTTATTCTTCTTCTTCATCTTCTCTTCTCCTGTGCTCGTTTTCTCAGGTGATTTTGTGAGATGATTTTGAGGTCGAATCGAAGTGAAACTTAGGGTAAACATTAGAATTTGATTACTAGTGGTGGTGTTGATGTTATTTGAGCTCGAGAGAAGAAGGATGGATGTTGTTGATCAATTAGGATTATGTTTTTGAGTTGGAAGATAGATCACGAGGAGTTTTGAGTTTCTGTTAGATGAAGAATCGAATGGGTTGGTGTTTAATTAAAGTTCTGAAGCTGTTCTTATGAATAATCACAGAACTAGGTAATTTTGGGTTTCAATTAATTCGATTTCCTTCTTGGGATTATTGTTATTTGATTGAATTGGCATATGGGTTTGTGTTTGATTGAAGTTTAAATGGTTATATGAAGTTTAATTCGATTTCAAAGTAAATTAGGGTTTTTCCGTGTTCTTCCCCATTTTGGAATTAGGGTTTCTGAGTTAGAAAATTTAGATCTTTAGTAAGATACAGATGTTACCGGTAGAGATGCGGGGTTGAATCACTGGTAGAGTTGATATTACAGGGAATATTTATATGAACTGAGAAATGGTGTGTGGCTTGTATTGAAGTTTTAGTTATGAATTTCTGGGTTGAACTGTAGGTGATGATGTTTAGGTAGATGGTCTGAGTTAAGTTAGATAGCAATTCATAAGCTATTGAGATAACAATATTGAACTTGAACTGAACTCAAGAAATGAGGATGTATAATAGATGCAGGTATGGAGACATGAAGTCAATGAATTGGAAAAGAAATTGCAGATGTAGACCATAAATATTTTGTTGGTGTTTATTGTGTTGAACTGATAAAGTGGTATTGATCTCAGTGGCTTGAGCAAGCTAAATCAAGTGCTACTTCAGGTGGAGGTCTTGAAAATGTGCTGGTGATGAATGTGATAGTAGAACTATGTAGACTTGCAGTCTATTGAGAAGGATTGGTGATAATTATTGCTGGGTTTGATATGTATGGAGGCGGTTCTGTAATTGTTTATGGGTTGGAAGTTGGAGGTGTTTGAGTTAAAGTTTATATGAGTGTTGGGCTTTTACTTGGAGATTGAATTCAGTGGTGATGCTGAGAGTGATTGGTGATTACAGATGGAGATGAATTGACTGCAGTGCATGGGTTAGGTAGTGATCTGTTATTACATCTATGAAGTTATTGTAATTGAGGTTGGTGGGTGTGTTATTGAGATTGCAGGATTTGTCATTGATGCAGTGAAGATAGTAAATGTGTTAAGCTGAACTGAAGTAGAAACAAGTCATGGTTCAGTTACAACTGTTGAAGTTTGGTTGAGCATGTGATTGAACTAAATAGATGTATTTGAGAGTTATAGTTGAAGTTTAGAATTATGAAGTCCATCTGATTTGATTGTGTTAGTGTTGTAATGGGGGTTTTAGATGTTGTTTAGATTGAATTGAGTTGTTAAAGGAGTAGAAGTTGTTTGTAGTTTTGACTTGTTGTGCTACATCGTTTTAGTCTTGGCAGGTTAGGTGTTGCACCTTGTTTGTGCACTAGTATTCTTTGGCCTGAGCAATGGCGCTGGCCTGCGCGAAGGCTTTGGCCTTGAGATTCTCAGCTCAGTCATAACCTGACTGACCTACATTACCCTAACTCAGATATTTGAATGAGTTGAGTCTTTTTGACTCACCGAGTTTTCTATCTTGTCCTGAGTTGACTCAGTGACCTGACGTTGACCGATTTTAACAGTTGGAATTTGACCTTGGACTGATGTTGAGTGTTAGTTTGACCCTGAACGTTAGAGACCGTCAATTGACTCTGTTGGACCAGGCCTTAGATTAGTGGGACGTGCTAGATCAGGCCTAATGGGCTTGGTCTTGGGCTTAGTACCATGTATTCTTAGTTTGATATTTTGGACCATTTATAGTCTGAATTGACCTTTGGTTCCTTCTACAAAGATGTAGATGTTTATAAGACATACATAGTGAACTATAGAACCAACCTAATTGAATTATTAAACCTTTATTTGTGCTAAAGATATATATGAAAAGGTGTATAATCATAAGTGGGCTTAGAACCATTAGATAGTGCACTTAGCCTATAACTAGAGACGTATATGAGATTATGTTATGAACCTTGTATGAGCCTTTTGGATAATTCTTTAGAGTGCTTGTGTGATTAGCAGTTACTCTTTACTTAACAACGATCGATTCAAAGGATGAACCAGTGGATCATGGATCTCGAGGTAGGCATGGCTTGTCATCAATTCAGGTGGGAACTTTATAACCTTCTTGTAATCATTGAATTTATTCCTTTTGCGAGCATGATGTGCTTTTACTATCCATATTAATGTATTTTATAATTGCATTGAACGATGTTTTCTTTGAATGTAATTGTATGTATGTAATATGCGTTATGTGATTTTCCCGCGAAGGGTGTCTGTGTTTCCCCACGGCTCTTAGCTAAGTCAGATAGGGCGGCATGCCATCCGTAGGCAATAGTATTAGTAGGGCGGTACGCCATCCTTCGGCAATCGTATTATATTTTCTTCTTATTAAGATAGTATGGCGGTATACCATCCGTCGGCAATAGTATTAGTAGGGCGGTACGCCATCCGTCGGCAATATTATATATACTATTTTATTTAAGGGAAATCACTCCTATGCATATTATACTTGATTGTAAATTATTGTTCTCTAGATTGTGAAGCATGTTAGTGATTACTTGAAAGTTATTTGTTTCCATTGGGTACCCCTTTGGGATGATGTGCTCACTTGTTCCCACTTCAGTTTTCAGCGATCAGAAGAAATGGAGCGTTTGAAGATATTCGTTTCGTAGCTTATAGATTTATCGAATCTAGAATTGTTGTGTATCTTTTACTACCACACATTAATATATTCTTTCTTGTTTTGTAAACAACACATTAATATATTTATATCACTGGAAAGATCTTCACTTGTACAGAATTCAGAGAGTTTGGGTTCGATTTTTAGCAATTTATGTAATTAAGATTCTTAAAATCGGTAATCTAGTTTTGGTGCTTCAATTAGATTGTAATCCTATTAGATAAGAAGGTTTAGGAGGTTTGGGCATCACAAGTTGATATCAGAGATCACTATTAGATCTTACATGGGAAACACTAGATAATAGCCAGTGCTAGATAGATTTCTAGACTAGTTTAGAACTAGGTTGGGTCTGTGAGATAAATCTTAATCACTAAAAACAATCATAACAAAAAGATTTTTGATTTGGTAGATTTGAATAACATGTTTATTTGTTTGTTCTTTGTTTTATGTATGTATATTATTTTGTATATGAAGTAAAACTCATAGGTGGAAACCAAATTACATCATAGTTTAGAGATTTCAATATAAGTTTAGGGACTGATTAGTGTTAATTAAAGAATATTTAGTTAATTCAGCACTGGGAAATAGTAGGTTTGTAATTCTGGTGCGTTTGTTTAGTGAACTGATAGATCCCAATCTTTACTTAGAAACTAATAGAGTACCTTTTCTCGTAATTAGAACCATATATCTATTTAAAATAGATATGAATTTAAGTTGTAAGAGTAGTTAAGACAATAGTTCGACCGTTAATGTTAATAATAATAAATGATAATAAAATCATTGATAATCATAATAAAAGTAATATTAACACTTATCAAATAATATTGTCTTGAACTTTATCTAATTAAAAATATCATTAGTAAATATATAATGATTAAAGTTATAATTTTTTTTTTATTTTTTTTTTTTACTCAGAAAAGCCAAGTGGCTTTAATTTTTATTGGATCCAAAAAAGAGAAGGAGTGGGATATGCCTGACCTCCCAACAGAAGAGAGAAATGATAAAACCAAAACAGAATGGAAAATAAAAACTGAAACCACCACCTGCCAACACAAATCAGCATTATGCTAGCCCTAGTACCCTATGCCTGTGACGCGTGGAAGTGTATTGTCTAACAAACTCCTTTCTGAAAGTTAAGTTATTATAAAATTTGTTCTTGGTCTCGATTTTTTTAATAGTACCAAATGCTTCTTGCTCATTTTTGGTTAACTTAGGAACCGAAATGGCATCAAATTCCCTGGAAGAACTAGATTCTTTACTAGCTGAATCCAAGTTCGTGGGATTGTGCGGAGACAACTCGCCAGAACTTAATGAAGTACTACCCTTTTTTTTAGGCACCTCCTCTTCATGAGTTCTCATTCTAGCCCGTATATGTTCGCATGTATCCTCATTAGTATCAGACTCCTCTTGAAGTACACCAAATTTGTTAATTAAAGTTATAATTAGGATCATGTAGCTACGCAAAATTATTAGTTAATATCTACAGTCAGATTTTGTAATTAAATAAAAATTAAAAAATACATTCTTGTGCATTGAAACCAGATAGATAATATACGACTTAATAGGTTAAGACTTATGAATGTGCATATATATTGCATAAAATAGAAAAGACTAAATTTGTTAGTAATCTTATTATACCCAAATTTTCTTTAGTTCAATAACTGAATTAGTAAATTATCAAAAGTAAACAAATACACATGACAAAATAGTAATTAAAGTATTTGGATTGGATGCTTAATACAATACCAGACTTAAAGAAGAATAAATGTGTATATGAATAAGATACTTTACATTAATAGAAAAATCTAAAGACTATCAGGATATACTAAAATTTTATGCAGACTCAAATTAAAATATTAAGTTAACAATGCCATTATTATACAAGATATAGTATACAGATTAAATAAGAACAAATAAAATCAAGTATGTCAATCCTCACGTGAATGTAAAGTCATATTTAGAAAAATAAGACTTAGTGTACCAATTGGATTATCAATAGATCAAAAACGATAATAATAAAGATAGTGAGAATAGTAACACATCTGATAATAGCATTTCATCTATTAAAGTAGATAATATTTGGAAAAACATATATATTGTACAACATTAAAATAACATATATTATATATTTACGTGAAATCAGATTTGGATTAGTTACTTGGATAAAATGGATTTTTATTAATATGAATCATGATATTTAATAAAGAAATTAAATTTTATATTTATTAATATATAATTAAAAATGAATTTAGGAAAGTAGAAATATATATATTTGAGTAATATGTGTTTAATGAAAAAGTATTGGTATATATTAATGAAAAAGGATTAAATGGATAGGTGAATTTGTATAATAGAAATTTGTATATCAGTTGTAGAAAACCATATAGGTTTATGTTTCATTTCTTGTTGTTTCGAACTCATTTAAAATGAGTTGGTTTTCGCGCGTATGTAAGTATGAGCAGTATTAACATTTAGTTGAGAGATAGTATTTCTCTATAAGGTGGGGAGTTTTGAAGACTAGAAGGACGGTTTAATTTTCGAGGAAGAAAATGAATAAGGTGTGGAGAATGTAAGGACCTTCAAGCTCGTCAACGCTATTAGACTAGTCAAGACACGACTAAGACGCTAATGACTCGATTAATTAGAGACGAACGTAATTAATAGAAATTAATCTAACAACGATCTGGAACTAGTATCACTAGATAGATCTAGAAAATTCATGTGGAATAGACTACTCCAACGTGTCATTCTGACACCAGACGAAGAAGATATCACTGGATTGGTATGAAGGGAAAATAATCATTTTTCATCTAGAACGACCTGGATGCCCGTATCAATTTGTTGGGTGCATTAATAAATTTCCTTGGTCTTATCATCAAAACCCATCGAGATAAAATCGATCCCAGCTCATTCTTATTCTTTCATTCATTATTCTTCTTCCTTCTTCTTCTTCTTCTTCTTCTTCTTCTCATGTGCTCGTTTTCTCTGGTGATTTTGTGAGATGATTCTGAGGTCGAATCGAAGTGAAACTTAGGGTAAACATTAGAATTTGATTACTAGTGGTGGTGTTGATGTTATTTGAGATCGAGAGAATAAGGAGGGATGTTGTTGAACCAATTAGGATTCTATTTTTGTGTTGGAGGAGAGATTACGAGGAGTTTTGAGTTTTTGTTAGATGAAGAATCGAATGGGTTGGTGTTTAATTAAAATATTGAAGCTGTTCTTATGAAGAATCACAGAACCAGGTAATTTAGGGTTTCAATTAATTCGATTTCCTTCTTGGGATTGTTGTTATTTGATTGAATTGGCATATGGGTTTGTGTTTGATTGAAGTTTAAATGGTTATATGAAGTTTAATTTGATTTCAAAGTAAATTAGGGTTTTTCCCTGTTCTTCCCCATTTTGGAATTAGGGTTTTTGAGTTAGAAAATTTAGATCTTTAGTAAGATACAGATGTTGCTGGTAGAGATGCGGGGATGAATCACTGGTAGAGTTGATATTGCAGGGAATATTTGTGTGAACTGATAAATGGTGTGTGGCTGGTATTGAAGTTTTAGTTATGAATTTCTGGGTTGAACTGTAGGTGATGATGTTTAGGTAGATGGTCTGAGTTAAGTTATATAGCAATTCATAAGCTGTTGAGATGACAATATTGAACTTGAACTGAACTCAAGAAGTGAGGATGTATAATAGATGCAGGTATGAAGACATGAAGTCAATGAATTGGAAATGAAATTGCAGATGTAGAGCATAAATTTTATGTTGGTGTTTATTGTGTTGAACTGATAAAGAGAAATTGATATCAGTGGCTTGAGAAATCTAAATCAAGTGCTACTTCAGGTGGAGGTCTTGAAAATGTGCTGGTGATGAATGTGATAGTAGAACTATGTAGACTTGCAGTCTATTGAGAAGGATTGGTGATAATTGTTGCTGGGTTTGATGTGTATGGAGGCGGTTCTGTAATTGTTTATGGGTTGGTAGTTGAAGGTGTCTGAGTTAAAGTTTAGATGAGTGTTGGGATTTTACTTGGAGATTGAATTCAGTGGTGATGCTGAGAGTGATTTGTGATTACAGATGGAGATGAACTGACTGCAGTACATGGGTTAGGTAGTGATCTGGTATTACATCTATGAAGTTATTGTAATTTAGGTTGGTGGGTGTGTTATTGAGATTGCAGGATTTGTAATTGATGCAGTGAAGATAGTAACTGTGTTAATCTGAACTGAAGTAGAAACAAGTCAGGGTTCAGTTACAACTGTTGAAGTTTGGTTGAGCATGTGATTGAACTAATAGATGTATTTGCGAGTTGTAGTTGAAGTTTAGAATTATGAAGTCCAGCTGATTTGATTGTGTTAGTGTTGTAATGGGGGTTTTAGATGTTGTTTAGATTAAATTGAGTTGTTAAAGGAGTAGAAGTTGTTTGGAGTTTTGACTTGTGGTGCTGCATCATTTTAGTCTTGGCAGGTTAGGTGTTGCACCTTGTTTGTGCATTAGTATTCTTTGGCCTGAGCAATGGATCTGGCATGTGCGAAGGCTTTGGCCTTGAGCTTCTCAGCTCAGTCAGAACCTGACTGACCTACATTACCCTGACTCAGATATTTGAATGATTTGAATCGTTTTGACTCACCGAGTTTCCTATCTTGACCCGAGTTGACTTAGTGACATGACCTTGACCGATTTTGACAGTTTGACTTTGACCTTGGACTGATGTTGAGTGTTAGTTTGACCCTAACCGTTAGAGACCGTCAATTGACTCTGTTGGACCAGGCCTTAGATTAGTGGGTCGTGCTAGTTCAGGCCTAATGGGCTTGGGCTTAGTACCATGTATTCTTAGTTTGATATTTTGGACCCTTTATAGTCCGAATTGACCTTTGGTTTCTCTACAAAGATGTAGATGTTTATAAGACATAAATAGTGAACTATAGAACCAACCTAATTGAATTAGTAAACCTTTATTTGTACTAAAGATATATATAAAAAGGTGTAGAATCATAAGTGGACTTGGAACCATTAGATAGTGCACTTAGCCTATAACTAGAGACGTATATGAGATTATGTTATGAACCTTGTATGAGACTTTTGGATAATTCTTTAGAGTGCTTGTGTGATTAACAGTTATTCTTTACTTAACAACGATCGATTCAAAGGATGAACCAGTGGATCATGGATCTCAAGGTAGGCATGGCTTGTCATCAATTCAGGTGGGAACTTTATAACCTTCTTGTAATCATTGATTTTTTTTTGCGAGCATGATTTGCTTTTACTATCTATATGAATGTATTTTGTAATTGCATTGAACGATGTTTGCTTTGAATGTAATTGTATGTATGTAATATGCGTTATGTGCTTTTCCCGCGAAAGGTGTTTGTGTTTCCCTACGGCTCTTAGCTAAGTCAAGTAGAGCGGTATGCCATCCGTCGGCAATAGTATTAGTAAGGCGGTATGCCATCCGTCGGCAATCGTATTATATTTACTGCTTATTAAGATATTATGGCGGTATGCCATCCGTCGGCAATAATATTAGTAGGGCGGTACGCCATCCGTCGACAATATTATATATAATATTTTATTTAAGGGAAATCAGTCATGTGCATATTATACTTGATTGTAAATTATTGTTCTCTAGATTGTGAAGCATGTTAGTGATTAATTGAAAGTTATTTTTTTCCATTGGGCACCCCTTTGCGATGCTTTTACTACAACACATTAATATATTCTTTCTTATTTTGTAAACAAGTTCAGTAAACCCGTCCAAATGGACGGGCTATAGTTCATTAACTAAACCAAAAGAAGAATTCTGAAATCACTTCTTTTCCAGAACAGGTGATTGGATGCAAATGGCCTAAACCTGATCCAAACCTTGATGTTTGTGTCAACGGCCTAAGCCTCGAAATTGTCTGTGATTTACATTTGCATATAAAATCCTTCCTTCACTGCAGAAGAAGTCCCATAATTGTTATCACACTGCATAGGAAAATACTTAGACAAGTAACGCAACCAAGAATTCAGAAGAAACTAAGCCAAAAGTAGATTATACGTACTTTTTTTATAGTGCTTGAACCCTTACCTTCCACTTCTTGAGACTCCAAAACTATAGCATAAAATCCTTCCTTCGCAACAGAAAATCAGTAAGTGTGACTATCATGTATAGGAGACATACGGACCCAAGTAATGGTCTCATGAAGAACCTTAATCTTTTTCTTTGTATCTGGTATCTGGTATCCAAACCATGTAACTCTTCATCCACCCTTCATGCTCCCGTGTTGAATATATTCCGAAATTCAAAATAGTGGAACATATAAAATATGAATGGAGCCCAACCATGATTTTTTAACAACATTCGAACAACATCCTTGATAGATAGATTCAAACAACTCAGAAGAAAACATTTAGAAAAGAATGAAACATTAGTCAGCCATCTAAGAATGGAAAGACGTAAATGTGAATCAGGATGACACCATCTGGAGAGAATCAAGCAATACTTACCCCCACTTGGAGTAATGACACTATGACAACACTGGTAATCTTGAACGCCGCTCACCTGTATACTTATATTAGTTACCAAGAAAGTAAAATAAGATAAAGAGCCCATGAAGCTAAAAGAATGATACACTATAGAATTCCAAGAAACTAAAAGAAGGGGTCACCTCAAAGGGAGTGTAGAAATGCATATTTTCTAAGTGAGCGTTCTGAGCTTCTTTTGTGTAACAACACCTTGAGAACCATCAAGAATATATTGCTCTTCAAGCGCATTCTCGCATATTTCACGGGACCATGATGCAGACGAAGACATTGTTAATAAGAAAAAGTTCCGAACAATCAACCATGTGCATGAAAAGAACTTTAACAATGTGATACATGTTGAATTTATCTTCTTGTAATAATAAAGAGAATTATACTTTAAGTTTTGTAGTCCCCACGATTTTTTGCTGGACACATGCTCCCACCCAAGGTATATTCCCTTGCCAGATCTCTTTTACCATATAACTGAGTTTGCACCCTCATCCAAGATCCAAGTGTTACTTGAGTTTTTTTACTGCATTTATCTTGCTGGTGATTTTTTTGCAGACACCTTAGCAACTTATTTGATATCCAGAAGTAATCCCAAATCAAACCTTTTTATCACATCCCGTTTTGTAAAATAATACCTTTAAGAAAATCAAACTCCTAAACCCTCTTACTAAATCAAACCACAGATAAATAGAAGGATGAATTCTACTTAATGAATTTTTTTAACCAAAATTTTTAAGCAAAATCATACAATCAACTGATGGAAATATTGTTAATGATATAAACATAAATCCTTGAGAGTGATTGTTTTTTCTTTTTTCTGACAAAGATTGAAGGTAAGATTCAAATAGGGAGAAGAGTTTCGACAGAGACATTATGATAATGTTATCTAAACGTTCAGGCATATATTTGAATTACCCTGATAGGGAGAAAGAAAAAGAGAATTGGGAAGGTTCTTACTCGTATAGTAGGTTGCAACATGAACGGATTGCAGACGTGCACATGTATATCAGAACTTGATCACGAAGTTGCAACAAACTTTCTTGTTGATTGCCAACTCTGTTGTCATCAAATATCAAAAATTTTTTTGATGATTTCGAGAGATCTACGGTGAATATATATGGTTTTCAAAGCAAAGAGTCGTAACACTTGAACTGAAAAACATTGTGTGAAAAGTTTCTTTCTCAAGAGACTCCAAGTTAACAGCTGTATCTTTTCACGTATTGTTCCTGCCACATGGCCGCACTCTTAACTGTTATCTGACGTGGAGCTCTATATTTAGTGCACACTTGAAATTGAACGTGCTCTCGACATGTCAACATGATTAATACCCTTTATATAAAGAAGTATTGACAACACATTAATATATTTATATCACTGGAGAGATCTTCATTTGTACAGAATTCAGAGAGTTTAGGTTCGATTTTTAGCATTTTATGTAATTAAGATTCTTAAAATCGGTATCTAGTTTTGGTGCTTCAATTAGATTGTAATCCTATTAGCTAAGAAGGTTTAGGAGTTTTGGGCATCACAAGTTGGTATCAGAGTTCACTATTAGATCTTATATGGGAAACACTAGATAATAGACAGTGCTAGATAGATTGCTAGACTAGTTTAGAACTGGGTTGGGTCTGTGAGATAAATCTTAATCACTCAAAACAATCATAACAAAAAGATTTTTGATTTGGTAGATTTGAATAACATGTTTATTTGTTTGTTCTTTGTTTTATGTATGTATATTATTTTGTAATATGAAGTAAAACTCATAGGTGGAAACCAAATTACATCATAGTTTAGAGACTTCAATATAATGTCTTCGACTTTGGGTCGTAGCAACTCTTAGTTGTGGGTGAGATCAGCTAAGGTAATCAAGTGCGTAGAGTCCTGCTGGGATTTAGAGGCGTAAGGAACGCGATTGTACCTTAATTGGTGTGAGACTTGGTTAGGGATAAATTACATTCTAGTATGAAGTTAACTTGTAGTAGGCTAGTGTCTGTAGCGTCTTAATACAATATGGTGTACAAATTTGGACTAGGTCCCGGGGTTTTTCAACAATTGATGTTTCCTTGTTAACAAAACTTGTGGTACATGTGTTATTTATTTTCCGCATTATATTTTTTTTATATAATTGAAATATCACATGTTATGCGTAGTTCAATCAATTGGTAAATCCAACCTTTAGTTGTTGATTGAAATTGATTGACGCTTGAACATTGGTCTTTGGTACCGTTCAAGTTGTTTCTCATAATAATTAGGCTCACAGACTCTATCTGTTTGACTTGCAATTACATTGAGAAATAGAGATATAACTCTTAGATATATTTTCTTGATTGAGTCTTATTGTCAAGTAGATTCTCTTGGAATTATATTGGAGTTAGTCCATACAGATTTCCTAATGAAATATTGGGTGTGGTTGTTAGACCCCCGCTTTTTCAGATTCCAAAAACTAAAAGTCTCATGAATCCATATGAGTATAGGCCAATTTCATTATGTAATGTTCTTTACACGGTGGTGGTTAAATTGATTTCAAAAATATTGAATAACCATTTGAGTCAATTTATATTATGGTGTTAGAGCATTGCTCGGTCGAACTCGCATGCGTTGTTATCTCAAGCATGCTTGTCAATGTTAGTGATCAAAATAGCTAAGGTCTCGGACTAAGATAGAAAGTGTAGTTGAGATCAAGAACTCCATGGCAATCATCATACAAGATGAAGGACTACTCAAGGAACCAGTGGATGTTCATCGAATAAAAGGTATGTGGAGACTTGAACTTATCTATCACTTAAAAGTCTATCTACTATATCTCCTATCTTGAGACAAAAGTCGTATTACTATATAAAATAATAATATACAGGTGTGATATTTCTAACTGAGTATATCTCGCTTATCTATTTTTCGAAATATGTGTTGGTAAAGCTTTCGCTTTAGCCAAGTTCATCTTTACCTAGTGACGAAAGTCATGGTATGTTTCAATCATTTTGGAAATCGTTCTGACGAAAAATAGTTTGTGAATAACAACAATATAACGCCCTCTGAGAATGTTTCAATGATTGAAATGAGAGTTTAGACAATATAACCATTGGGGGATATAAATATTGTTGTGGTAACACATATATGTATAAGTCCTTAGCACTTGAACCGAAGTTTGCGAACTTTGTTGATCAAGTGAAACCGGAACTTGAGCAGCTAACTCAGTCCGTGAATGTGCGTAGTTCTCGAACCCGAGAATTTCTGCTGGAGTTGTAGCTCGATTTCAGTCCGCGAACTGACGGAAGTTCTCGACCCGAGAATTTCTGCTGGAGTTTGTGAACTCCAACCGGTTAACTTGAGTCCGCGAACTTGAGTGGTTATGTCTAAAAAAAGATGTTTGTAAACTTATCTTAATAAACTAAGGAATTCTATTGCAAACCGTGGCTTTATAGTTCATGAATCGATTCGAGTGAATCATATCGTTTTTTATTCAATTGTGTCTTGTGTAGTACATGAGATCTCATAGCAATTGAAAAACTCTCTAACTAGTTCATTTGAGTCATTTGGACTAGTTATAGTGAAGAAGAATATGGTTGATATGAAAGTTATCATTTGGCTAACCATTTGGTTAACTAGTATTGAACCAACTATTATACACATTTGGGTACAGTTACACAAACCCAAAATCGTCAAGTACATGTGTGTATGACAAGCTAAGTTTTCGATCTAACGGTTGACAAATATTAGCTTGTATCTAATCTGGTTTTCATCTAACGGTGAATATTGAATGCTTTGTTACCAATCTAACATTTTTTGGAAACCCTGATTTGAAAGATTATATAAGGGAGAACTCTAGCAACTAGGAAACCTAATCCCCATACATTCTGTGTGATACTAGTTTGCTAAGCTAGAGTCGATTCTCCTTTAACCTTTGGTTTTCTTCTTCTAAAACCAGGTTAACGACTTAAAGACTTCATTGGGATTGTGAGGCCAGACCGATACTAATTTCTTGTAGTTGTGTGATTTAATATTGTTGTTTCTACCGTATGAGTACAATTGTAATAATTGGCTTGGGATTTCTATCTCCGATAGGCAAGATATAAAAGTAATCACAAACATCTTCGTCTCATCGTTTGTGATTCCTCAATATTCTTCTTCGTTGTGTCGATTAAGTTTATTGTGAAGTGATTGATAAAACTAAGCTGTTCTTCGGGAATATAAGTCTGGTTTTATTGATTGGTTCCTGTTCACCTTGATTTATCAAAGATGGAACAAAACTCATAGGTTTATTCGTGGGAGACGAATTTATCTATCTTGTAGACTTTTTTGTGTGAGACAGATTTGTTATTAAAGTCTTCGATTTTGGGTCGTAGCAACTCTTGGTTATGGGTGAGATCAGCTAAGGGAATCAAGTGCGCAGTATCATGCTGGGATCAGAGGCGTAGGAGCATAATTGTACCTTGGATCAGTGTGAGATTGATTGGGGTTCAACTAAAGTCCAAACTGAAGTTAATTTGGAGTAGGCTAGTGTCTATAGTGGCTTAATACAATGTATGATTAATCTGGACTAGGTCCCGAGGTTTTTCTGCATTTGCGGTTTCCTCGTTAACAAAATTCTGGTGTCTGTGTTTTTTTTTTCCGCATTATATTTTTATATAATTGAAATAACACAGGTTGTGCGTTGTTCAATCAATTAGAATATTCGACCTTATTGGTTGTTGATTTAAATTGATTGACACTTGGATATTGTTCTTTGGAACCATCCAAGTTATCTCTCTTTGATTAAGACTCGTGAATTGTATTTGCTTGAGTAAATCAAATTGAGAGACTGAGATAATAACTTATTGAGTATTTTCTATTGATTGAGTCTAACTGTCTAGTTGATTCTCTAGAAAACAACTCGAAGTTGTTCATTCAGATTGCTAATCGAAATATTGGGTGTGGTTGTTAGACCCCCGCCTTTTCAATTGGTGTTAGAGCAGGCAAACACGTTCAAGACCTCAAAAGTCAGTGTTTGTAGCGATCTGACTCTATGGACGAGTCTATCTCTAATAATGTGCCAGTTCATAAATCACCAGATGATTTTCAAAGCTTGGATTCACCTGAGAGAACTGTCACATCTAAGTCAGTATATAAACATTCTCTTAATGTAGAACCTGTTGAAGTCTGGGAAATATGCCTAGAAGAACAGTTGGATAAACTTTCTGATGAAGGTAATTCAGATATTGATAGAGATGTTGATTAGGAAGTCTCAGAGTATGTTAAGGTTTTGAATTCATTGGAAAAGAAGAAGATGACAACTTCTCATGTCATACCTCTTCTGACTCCTCTCTGTCGAGAAAACAAGAAATTGATAAGATGTTACGCAGGTGTTTAAGTTTCGAATCGTTCTAACGAATCGATCCTCAAGGATTCTGAGGAAAACATGCGTATAAAGTCACTTGAATGTGATAATCTTTATCAAAAGTATTTTTTGTTGGAGTAAAAACTTGCAGAATCTGAAGCAAGGTTTAACTCTCAACAAATTAGTTTTGATGACAGAGAAAGTGCTTGTCTCGCTAGAGAAAAATGCCTTGAGGCTGATTTTGCTGTTGATCTTGATAAAATCAAGATGTTGGAAAATGACTTGAAAAAGTTCAATACTAGTTCAAGAAAATTAACCACTATGCTAGGAGCAAGTAAAAATCATCGAGGTACACGAGGTGTAGGATCAGAATATCGCTACAACACTTCTCTGCAAGATTAATAACACTTCTTTGCGAGCGTCATCGCAAGCTCTTCAACAACACTTAACGAGTAATACAAAAGAATGATTTAATGGTTGACGATTGAAGAAACACGAGAAGAACATGATTATTCTGCGATGGTTACAAAACTTGCGAGAACCAACGTTGAGACTCTCGCGATATGATCGTGGAGTAGATCCGAAATAAGAGTAAAACTTAGCTGTCATCCATTATGTCATTTCCTATATAAAGGGTTCCAATAGATTTAGAGAAGGATGATGTATTTTTGAGAGTGGAGAGAGTCTTGAGGAGAGAGAAAACTTCAAGAGAAAAGTTGTATTCTTGAGTTCTTACGTTTCCTGTAAACATTTTTGAAAATAAAATAATAAAGTGTCGTTTTTAATCTTCAAATTTGAGTTGGTTATTATAAATTCTTAACAAGGGTGTAGTGTAGAAATTCCTGCAACTACATTTTGGCGCCCGAAACAGGGATTGAATTAACGAAAATCACAGAAAAAGTGAAGAATAATATAAGACTTGTTCAAGATTAAGAAGATCATTAAGCAAATTGGTGAAATAATTGAAGGAAGAATGATCAGAATCAAAGAGGATTGTAGAAAATTGGAGTATGAAATGTAACAAGAACAATGATTGATAGATTTGATGAAAATATTAAGGGAAAGATACATAAACGGGATTTTGAAGGAAGAAATATTATGACGGAAGAGAAAATATTATCATTGAAAGATTGGGAAAAGCAGGAGATCACATTTACAGCAGCAGAAGTAAATCTAAGTCATACATCTCCTTTGGTAATCACGGTATCCACTATACCAATGAGAAAGGAGGAATCAATAAGATCTGTAGAAGAGTGGGCTATGAATAGAACTTTGGTGGATACAGGAAGTTCTGTGGATATAATATTTTATCATACTTTTAAGAAAATGGGATATAAGGATGAAGAAATGTCTTGTTCAACATATCATATTCATGGATTTGGAAAATATTTAACAAAACCTAAAGGTGAAATAGAGGTACGAATTCCGCTAGGATAGATTGAAACACAAGTAACATTATGTGTGGTAGACGTGGAATCACCGTATAACATGATATTGGGAAGACCATGGATACATGCAATCAAGGTTGTAGCATCAACATTGCATCAATGCATCAAATTTCCTATGCCCAGTGGAATTGGAGAAATTAAAGGAGATACAAATTTCGCGAAGCTGTGTTATCAAATTGAAGTAAGAAATTATGAAGAGCTTCCAAAGCTGCGAAAAGCTCGCAGAAAATTGGCGGGAGAAACGAAGAAAGAAGAAGAGTTTAAAATTTACATGATAAGAGCAAAAGAAGGAAAAGGAATACCCAGCGAAATTTCGCGAGAAGGAGATGAACTCGCGAGAGTCATGAAAGCACCAACACCAATGGGAGAACCTGAATCCAGTTACACTGCAGCAGAACCAACAAATGAAGTAAATATTGGGAGTAAAGAAGAGCCTAAAATATTGAGAATTGGGACTAAAATGGAGGCAGAGGAGGAAGAAAGAACTATAAATATTTTGCGAGAATATAAAGACATCTTCGCGTGGAGCGTGGATGAAATGCCAGGGATAGATCCCTCAATAGCATGTCATAAATTAGAAATCAACAAAGATGTAAGACCATTCAAACAAAGAATAAGGAAAATCGCAACAACATACCATTCCCAAATAGAAGAAGAACTACGGAAAATGCTTGATGCAGGAATTATAAGGCAAGCAAAATATCCAGAGTGGATTGCAAATATGGTGGTGGTCCCAAAGAAGAACAAGGGGATAAGAATTTGCATAGACTTTACCGATTTAAACAAAGCTTGTCCTAAAGATAGTTTTCCATTACCAGATATCCCACAAATTGTCGAATCAGTAGCGGGAAATGCTAGAATATCTTCATTGGATGGATATAAAGGATATAATCAAATCCCTCTCGCTGAAGAAGATCAAGAGCATACTGCATTTTTTGCTCCAAGAGGATTATATTGTTACAAAAAGAAGCCCTTTGGCTTACGAAATGCTGGTGCAACATATCAGAGAATGGTGGAGAAGGTGTTCGCAAAGTGGATCCACAAAAAATTAGAAATATATGTAGATGATATGCTGATTAAAAGTAAAGAAGCTGAGAATCATGTGCAAGATTTGAAAGAGATTTTTGATCAAATGCGACAATTTAATATCAAAGTGAATCCTAACAAATGTACTTTTGGAGTAACTTCAGGAAAAAATTTGGGGTATATTGTTTCAAAAGAAGGAATACAAGTTGATCCAACAAAAGTGCAAGCAATTCACGATATGCCAACGCCTGCGACGGTAAAAGATGTGCAAAAATTGAATGGACTCTTAGCCTCGCTAGGAATATTCATCTCGCGATCTTCAGACAAGTGAAAACACTTTTTCGATATACTCAAGAAGGGAACAAAATTCAAGTGGACAGATGAATGTGAAAAGGATTTTCAAGGAATAAAAGAACATTTAGTGAATATAACTATCTTACAGAAAGCTGAACCGGGAGAAGAACTATTGATTTATCTCGCAACAACCACATATGCGCTAAGTGATGTGTTGCTACGAGTAGATGTTGGGGAAGAAAAACCAATTTATTACATCAACAAAACATTCAATTCTGCAGAGAGAAATTATTCAAAGATTGAGAAACTAATTCTAGCGTTGGTGCATGCAACTTTTAAGCTTCGCATCTACTTTCAAGCACATAAGGTCAAAGTGTTAACAAAAGTGCCAATTGAGTCAGTAATGAAAAATTCAAAAAGATCAGGCAGAGTTGAGAGATGGAATGCACAAGTAGGACACTTTGATATCCAATATGAAATTTTATCCTCGCCAAAGTGACAAGTTATCGCAGATTTCTTAGCTGAATTTCCTTTAGAAGATGATGAAGCCGTGGAAGAGATGATGGATATAGAAGAGGAACATGGAGATCCAAAAGAGCTATTAACAGAACCCGACAGATGGGAGATATTGGTGGATAGATCATCAAATGGAGAAGGAAATGGGATTGGAGTTATTTTTATTTCACCAGAAGGAGAAAAAATAGCTTTTTCATTTAGATTGGAATTTGCATCCACTAATAATGAGACAGAATATGAGGCCGTGATTCATGCTTTAAAATTTGCGGTAGAAATGAAGTTGGAAAATGCTAGAATCACCAGCAATTCATAATTGGTTATTCACCAGATAAAAGGAGAATACACAACAAACGAACCATCTTTGAGAAAGTATAAAAGAATAGTTGAAGAATTGTCTGCGAGGATTCCAAAAATAAAATGGAGACACATATCAAGGAAAGATAATAGGCTCGCATTTGCTTTTTCTTTCATATCCAGTATGATGACAAATCCAGCTGCGAGATGCATAAAAATTCAAACACTTTTATTACCAGCGATAAACTAGGAAATAGAAGAGGAAGATGTGATGATGGTAGAAGTTGGCGAGGAAGAATCAAAGAACAACATTACATATTGGCGAGCAGATCTTCATGCATACTTTGCAAGAGGAGAAATCCTAAGAAATCGATTAGAGGCACATAAATTAAAAATTAGGGAAACCAACTATGAGTTAAGAGATGGAGTATTATATCGCAGATCTTTTAGTGGACCATCGCTAAGATGATTGACGAGGGAGGAAGGACAAAAAATATTGAAGATGTTGCATAGTGGTGATGCTGGTAATCATAGTGGAGGAAGATCTTTGGAATATAGAACAAAAATTCAAGGCTATTACTGGCCATATATGCATGAAGATGCAAAGCAACTCTCAAGGCGTTGCGAAGATTGCCAGCGATATGGAAAGAAGATATATGCACCAGGAGCACCATTATCATCTTCAACAAGTGTATGGCCTTTTGGGAAATGGGGATTAGATATTGTGGGACCATTTGTGCCGGGCTCTGGACAAATAAGATATCTAATTGTCGCAACAGATTATTTCACAAAGTGGGGAGAAGTAAAGGCAGTACAACATATCCGCGATAAAGATATTTTTACATTCATATTTGAGAATATAATTTGCAGATTTGGGATTCCAGCACAGTTGGTGTCTGATAATGGAAAGCAATTTGAAGGGCGGAATATAGAATTGCTACTCAATGCATTTAAGATAAAATGTGGAAAATCTACTCCTTTATACCCACAAGCAAATGGTCAAGCTAAAGCAACTAATAAGACAATCACAGACATCTTAAAAAAGAAGCTAGAAGGATACCACAGAGCATGGTGCGAGCAATTGCATAATGCAATATGGGCTTACAATACAACTAGACGAGAAGCTACTAGAATGTCACCTTTTTGTTTGACATATGGGGTTGAAGCTGTGTTACCAACAGAAGTAGCTATTCCTACAACAAAAAGATAGGCTTGGGAAAGAAATCTAAGTGCTGGAATGATTTTAAATAAATTGGATGAATTAGAAGAAAAAAGAGAAAAGACTTTACAACATATGGAAAATTACCAGCGAATATTAGCTCGCGAGTACAACAAACGTGTTAAGAAACGTGAATTCCAACCTGGCGATTTAGTGCTGCGAGAAACACCAAGTTATCATCAAGAAAATGGTGGAAAGCTGGCGAGAAAATGGGATGGACCGTACATCATTAAAGAGGTAGTTAGAACTGGGGCATACAAACTAATGGATCCTGAAGGAAGAGATATTGGTCAAAGACTTGATAGACCATGGAATAGACTATTTATGAAAAGGTATTATCAAAGACAACTTCTGCGAGATAAGAGATACTGGTGCGTTGTATGATGAAACAGATAATAAATTCTTCTTTCTCTATCATAACTGAGAGGTTCTTCTGATAACAAAGCAAAATAAGAGCTGTGAGCATCATCGCAAGAAAGGCGAATAAATGTTTTGCAGAGATTAATAGAATGAGACGAACATTTATGGCGTGCACCCTAGTTCGCGAATAAAAATTCGCAAGATGCAAATGTAAGACCTAATAGTGCGTCATATGAGGGGGTATCTCTTTACCTGACTCAGGGATAAGGTTATACCACTGATGGAACCTGAGTCATGAAGATGTTGGGTTAAAGAAAACCTATCCAGGAGAGGGATCTTGTATTTCCAACTATATAAGGTTATACCCTGGTTGGACGACTAAGGACCTCTTCTAAGGAGTGCAGAGTATGACCAAGGCGCCGAGGTACACGGTTGAGTCAAGGGTCCCCGGGGCGTATGAAACTACCCTGGCCATCCTTGGCAAGTATTGGCTATGATGCACTCGGCCCGAAGAAAACCCCACTTAGGTTGTAGTCTTGTAACTATAAGCCATATAGGAATAAAGGACAAGAGGCTACGAAAACAACTGGTTGTTGGCAAATCTGGATGGGAGGAGCTAGTCTTGTATGGCCGATGTTCCCTCCTTGAAGGGGCAACCAGGGGGAAGATAAGGGCGGCACCCTCCATTAGGGAGCTGATAAGTGTCCAAAGACGGCAATGTCATGGGGCTTTATGATCGCAAGAACATTTAGGCCTGTCATATTGTCGCGTGAAGAAAATTATACATAGGCAACAAGCCAAAAGATAAAAGTTAAGATGAGATCAATGGGTTTTTACATGAAAGTGTAAAGACGTCCTGTGATTTCATCGCAAGACGGAAATGTCATAAGATTTAGTTCTCGCAAGGGAGTTTAAAATTATCATATTGTCGCAGAGATGTTGAAAAAATATGGATAAGACAAGATCAAAGGGTCTTTGCATGAAAACGCTAAGACATCCTGCGATTTTGTCGCAGACATAAAGTTTGGCAAAATAAGACCTTTAACTAGGAAGGAAAAATAATACCAACAGAATAATCTCAAACATTAACTATTTCATTTAAGAATGCAGGAAAGATTACTTCAAAAAAATTCTAAAACATTATTCAAGGTCTCAGAGCAGGAATATTGGAAGAAAATATCGCAGCAGTATTTATCACATCGCAGATCTATTCTTAATATCGTAAGAAATATAGACACACAACTCGCAAAAGGAAGATACATAAAATGATTCATTATTACAAGAAAGATAATGAAGGGCAAGTAGGGGAGTGGATAAATAAAATGTCATTATCTTCCTTGAGAATATTCAAAATAGCAGGAGTAAAAGTTGAATTCTAAAGTTGCAAAAAGTTACATTGCTTGCAAGAAAGAGGAAAGAAAAGAAAACAAAAGCAAAACTTAAGCCTGAACGTTGGTTTCGCCAGATTCATTATTTCCAGAATTTTCAGCTTCACCAACATTCTTCTTCTTGAGAGTTTCTCCTTCTTTTAATTCTTCATCAGTGATTGCTTTACCACCAGTAGTTACTTCTTTGGGGGGGCTTCTTTTTTCTTCACCATCTTCCTGATAAATATCTTCTTCAACACTCGGAAAATCTAAATCCTTATCCATGGGAATAGGAACTTCATCATTATCAACTTTTAGAGGAGGAATAAATACATGAGGAAGAGAGTGGGAAATCAAAATTTCGTTCACAAGAACTTCAGCACTAAGGTGAACCTTGCGGAGGAAACCTTTGTCATGATTTCTAATCTCCATATTCTTGAAGTATTCAAGATAATCATATCTTCTCTCTGCTTGGTCGCGGGATTTTACAAGATCGCAAGTAAGAACCCTATTTTCATTACGAGCTTTATCCAATTTATCAGTCAAATCAGAAATGGTAGAGTGAAGATTTCTTTCAGATTCTGCGAGTAACAAAAATAATAAGAAAATATTCAAATGAAGATCTCGCAAGGAATATAACATAGAAATTTAACAGAAAAACCAGCAAGTGAGGCAGTCAAATGACTAATTCTTTTTGTGAAGTTAAATTTTGGATTAATAAACAACAATTCTTCCACTGATTCATGGCATCGTCAAACTTATCCCCAAATATACCCTTCAGGCGAGATTTTATGTTTTCTTCTTTGGAATGGAGATATGAATATTTTTTTGCCAATAAAGAATAAGATTCTTCTAATTCGGAATATTGTTCTTGAAGTGTGTTGGCCTTTAAATTAAGAGTTGATCTCCCCTTAATAAGTTTATCCATCTCAGCGGCAGATGATTCAGTTACTTCCTTGAGTTCATCCTTAAGAGAACGCAGAGATTTCTCTTGATTGTCACATATTCTTTGAAGATTAATCAATTGTTGCGAGGAAATCGCCATCAATCTTGAAAATTTATGTTTTTCTTGATATAAAGTTCTATTTTCATCTGATAAAGATTCCGTCGCCAAATTATCTTTGATTAACAAGTATGAGAGGCGAGTAATATCGCTATTTAATAAATGATGGCTCCGTGATAATTGATTATTCTCATTAGTGAGATTATCTATTTGATCAACTGAATACGTGTAGAGATTATCTAATCTATTAAACTGGTCCATCTAAGACTCTTTTTCAACACAAGCTTCTTCAGCGATAGATTCGAATTTAAGTCTCTCAATGAATCGGGTCTGATTCAAAAATAAATATACAAGCCAAGAGTTCAAGAAAGAAACTTCGTTACAGATAAGAAGAAAACTTATTAGAACAGAAAAGCAAAAAGACAGAGGCAGGAAAATTATACCTTTCAGCTCACTATTTCTCCTACGAAGATTATCGCAATCAAGTGAAGAGTTGCGAAGCTTGTGATTTAGAGTCACGCATTCTGAAATTTTAGCTTGAAGGTCTCTCTTCAGAGCTTAAATTTTATTTTCTGGAGACGCTCGTGAAGCAGTACAGTCAGAGCCAAAATACTTAAGTAAAGTCTCATAAACTTCATATTTGAAGGGATCAGTAGAAGATTTCCTAGCATCATCTAAAATATTAGATAAGACTTTAAAGGCAGCGTTAATTCCTACTGATGTTTCATTAGATGAAGGAAGGGATGCAGAAGGTGAAGTAGTAATAATGGCGAGTTGGAGATCTGGATAATTTGCGATGGTTGTATTATATGAAGGAGGAGTTTCTGGAAAAGTAACAGTTGAAGGCAATAAAGGACTATAAGGAGTTTCAGGCACATCAATTTTAGGAGTTTGGTTTGTCAAAAACTCAGTAGAGATGGGGGTATTGACAGCGAGGTTCTCGCAGATAGAAGAAGAAGGATTCAATTGCGAAGGTGTGGGAATAACTCTCGCAGATGTCAGCTGGGGAATAATGATATCAGCCTCCATAGTTTTAACTTGGCGGGATCTTTTGGGAGGTCTAGCGATATGCTCGTCATTCTGCGAATAATAACTTAGATAAGAAACAAAGGCAACAATATTGTTATTAAGAAATAAAATGTGTTTCTTACTACCTTATTACTCGCAGAACTCTTCTTCGTCTTTTTAGTCGGACTTTTACGAGAGTTAGGGTTTTGAATTACAGACTGGGTATTAGGGATGGTTCCACTAAAGAGAAAACATAATAAGAATTATGAAGAATCAAATAAAGAAAATTTAAGAACATAAGTAAAAAATTGGTTCAAACAGGTAAAGTAATTGAAACACATACCTTGATGACTCCATTAGAACAGTAGCAGGATAATATGAAGAAGAAGAAAAGTTGCAGACGGAAAACAAAGTAAATAGACGAAGAAAGTAGAAAAGTAAAGGAAGAAAATTAATTCAGTAACCTAACTCTACCTTTTATAGGAAAAAATGGGATGACTTGTTGGGTGAAGACGTGTCGGTAAAAATAAGAATTACAACACGTGTAGGCGGTTAAGCTAAATCAACGGAATCTTGTCGAGAAGAAAATATGGAAAGAAAATAAGCTGCGAGCGCTACGAAGAGTTGGAAGTTCTCATATCTCCACTTTGCGAAGAAGACATGAGAAGAGGAAAGATGTAGGATCAAAATATCTCTACAACACTTCTCTGCGAGATTAACAACACTTCTTTGCGAGCGTCATCGCAAGCTCTTCAACAACACTTAACGAGTAATACAAAAGAATGATGTAATGGCTGACGATTGAAGAAACACGAGAATAACATGATTGTTCTGAGATGGTTACAAAACTTTCGAGAACCAACGTTAAGACTCTCGCGATATGATCGCAGAGTAGATCCGAAATAAGAGGAAAACTTAGTTGTCATCCATTATGTCATTTCCTATATAAAGGGTTCCCATAGATCAGAGAAGGATGATGTATTTTTGAGAGTGGAGAGAGTCTTGAGGAGAGAGAAAACTTCAAGAGAAAAGTTGTATTCTTGAGTTCTTACGTTTCCTGTAAATATTTTTGAAAATAAAATAATAAAGTGTAGTTTTTAATCTTCAAATTTGAGTTGGTTATTATAAATTCTTAACAAGGGTGTAGTGTAGGAATTCCTGTAACTACACGAGGATTGGGATATAAGGGAATAGATGCTCCGAGTATTAGCAAAGAGGTAAAGTTTGTCAAGGCTAGTGATACTTCTCAACAAAAGGTTTCCACTGATGGAAAAAGTGAAATACCTTCACCGACATTTAAGGTTCAAAAGAGCAAAGTATATCAACCTCCAAATATAGCACATACAAATCGAGGTAAGAACATTCCCGATGTTTGCCACTATTGTGGAAATAAAGGTCACCTGGAAAGGAGATGTCGTTTTCGTATAAGGAATGAAAAACTTCATGATGTTCTTGTTTGGGAATCACAAGAAGTTGTGAAACCAAGATCATATGTTAAGACTGATCCCCTTAACGTTATAGGTTGTAACTGTCTAACCTTTTGGCAAAGGAATCAGTGTTGTGATAAACCTATATTTGCCTATAAACATCATACGAATCCTTTTTACAATCGTAATGGTTATCAAAACGATAACTTCGTAAAGACAAAGACAAGATCCGATGCTCCCAATTGGAGAAAGACTAACTTGCAAAAGAATACTCAATCCAATTCTCTTCTGAGAAATCTTGAAGAGAGTAATGGGAAGAAGGTTCTGGTTGTTTCTAAACGCACTCAGAAGTGGGTACCAAAGAAAGCCAATGATACTTTGAGTGTGAAGAGGAATGATCCTCCAAAAAATTCCATGACTATGGAGAAGGCAGTATCCATGATGTTGGAACTTAATAAGTTTTTAGGAAAAATGGAATTAGATGTGAAAGGCTCTAAAAGAAATCTGTTTCATGATAATCCAAAGGTCACTTGTGGTGAGCAAGACATTGTTCACCCCAACACAACTTAGTTGTGTTGTAAGTGCATCCTCACCAAGGAATTCACTGCTATGTATACGTACGGTGAGGGAAGCACAAGAATTGGGGCACACAGATTATGTTCGGTAAGATTATTGGATTCTTCTAAAATGGCATGTCTATAAGCTTGAGCAATATTTGTGTTTTTATTTGCTTAGAGTACTTATAATGATTCATGTACCTTGCTTATCGTTCATTCCTACCTAACTTGATCTGTGTTTAAGGTTCTTAAATGTTTAGGTTTGAAAATAATGGTTTGGGATGTTTGGACTTCATGATACACATACAAAGCATGCATAACATCTTTTAAAACCAAAATCCAGGAGTTTAAGTTCGCGGACTTGAAAATTCGTGTGCAAACCCGTAAGTTCGCGGACTTGCATGTAGACGTTGATATTCAGATGACTTGGTTTGGCCATAACTTCTTCGTTCGAACTCGTAATGAACTCATTCTTTTTGCATTCTCTTCCCCTTTGAATTCTATTAAAAATAGAGATGACAAACCTTGAATTTGGATGAGTTAAGATTGGTATTTGTCCTGTCTCTCATTTTTAAGTATTTTGCTCCGTTTCATTGCACGTTTTCCACTTCTATAGAACTTGGGCACTTGGATTCTTTGAGTACTACTCTTCTAAGCTAATTTGTAGCTTTTACAAGAATTTTGATGAAAAATCTTTTTATACGCATTTAGTAGCTATTATTGGTATAAATCCGGGCGAAAAAGATTGATTCTACCCTCTAAGGACAAATCATCTTATATGTGCATTACGAGTTTGTATTGATGCCTAGGAAACTTCTTATAAGAATTTATTATTTTTTTTGAGAAGGATTACTAGAGTTTGGAATAGCCATTATTGTGATTACACATAGCTATGTCCAACGTTTTCATCTTCATGTTTTTATATTTATTGGTTTAAATTCTAAACTTGCTTGGAAGATAATTTTTGCAGTATTAATCTTTATGATTTTATATATTGAAATATTGTTATGGGATATGTGTGTTTACGTCCGTGAACTTGATTGTCCCATACTTTTTCAAAAGTAAAGACGTTCGTGAGTTGATATGCAAATATTGATAAAAGAATTAATAGACTTTTGACAAACACAAAAGTTAAGCCTATATTGTCAATTATTGATAGAAGATAGGTTAAAATATTTTGTGATTCAAGGATTATGTCTATTGGGTGTCATTGTGCAAATGATGATGGAAACATAGAATGAATCCTTGTGTATTCCGCAGTAATTGAGCTTCCCTGATCTATCTTGTGTGTATTACTGTGAGACTCCGTATTGTGACTTATGTTGAGCATTAGACAACCAAAGTTTATTATTTTTGTGATTAGCTTAGTTGTGTTCCGTAAGGTACTTTACGTCGAGTATTTTGGACTAAATCAATCATCTTGTGTGATTATTTAGTTAGCACTCCATAAGTTTTCTTATGTTTGAGCATTTCTTTGACTAGGTTGGTTATTCATGATTAACTTAGCCATTGCTCCATAGAATTCTCTTATGTCGAGTATGGACAATTAAATTGATTACTTTTGTAATTAGTTTGGTTGAGTATGGAAATTGGATTATTTACGAGTTTTCTTGTGATTAATATAATTAATTTATTAAGTCTCCATAAGTTTACTTGTGTTGAGCATATTTAGTCAAATTAATCTTGGTTCGCTTTGGTTAATTTGATTGAATATTCCTTATTGGATTCCAAATTCATACTTGTAAGAAATTTGTTGAGTCTAAAGAAAAATCCTTCTTTTCTCTTGAAATTAAGGTCGCTCTTGTTGTTCCTTTGGGAATGACATATTATGGGGGAGAGTTCTTCTAAACTTGTGCTTAATTGCCAAATCTTTGTGGGGAGTGCGGCTGTGGAATAATATAGGGGTTATCTTGCATCATTATAAACTCCTTGATGAATGCATTTAGCTTCGTCTTTATGATTGCATCTAAATAAGATGATATACTTTTACATTTGGTCATGAAATGTCTCTTACGGAAATTTCATTAGGATCCCGTTCTTGTACCTTTGCCAATTTTATTAACAAAAAGGGGGAGTTGACACTACAAATACATATGGTTTTTGGATCATTATGTAAGGGGGAGTGGTTTCCATGTAAGATGGTGTATTGACTAAGGGGGAGTAAAGTATCACCATAATATTGTTGTTGAAGTTGTGATGCAATTATACTTTGACGCTGTGTAATAATACTATGACATTGTATAACAATGATTGAGAACCGATGCTTTTCTCATTGTTATAGCTACGGATTTTCAACAACGATGATGCTAAACTTACAACCTTTGGGATCATTAGACTACTTGGAAGTGACGAAGATTTCGAGTATTGTTGAATATTAGACATGTGGAATAGGAGCTACAAAGTTTATTTATATATTTTTTGTATTCCATATGTATTAATAGTTTTGCCACTAAAATTGACAAAGGGGGAGATTGTTAGAGCATTGCTCGGTCGAACTCGCATGCGTTTCTATCTCAAGCATGTTCGTCAATGTTAGTGATCAAAACTATAAAGTTTTGATTTCTAGTCTACTATAGCTAAGGTCTCAGACTAGGATAGAAAGTGTAATTGAGCTCAAGAACTCCATGGAAATCATCATCCAAGACGAAGGACTACTCAAGGAACCAGTGGATATTCATCGACTAAAAGGTATGTGGAGACTTGAACTTATCTATCACTCAAAAGTATATCTACTCTATCTCCTATCTTGAGACAAAAGTCGTATTACTATATAGACTAAGAATATACACATGTGATATTTCGAGCTGAGTATATCTCGCTTATCTATTTATCAAAATATGTGTTGGTAAAGCTTTCGCTTTAGCCAAGTTCATCTTTACCTAGTAACGAAAGACATGTTATGTTTCAATCATTTTGGAAATCGCTCTGACGAAAAATAGTTTGTGAATAACAACTATATAACGCCCTCTGAGAATGTTTCAATGATTGAAATGAGAGTTTAGACAATATAACCATTGGGGGATATAAACATTGTTGTGGTAACACATATATGTATAATTCCTTAGCACTTGAACCGAAGTTTGCGAACTTTGTAGATCAAGTGAAACGGGAACTTGAGCAGCTTACTCAGTCCGCGAACGTGTGTAGTTCTCGAACCCGAGAATTTCTGCTGGAGTTGTAGCTCGGTTTTAGTCCGCGAACTGACGGAAGTTCTCGACCCGAGAATTTTTGCTGGAGTTTGTGAATTCCAACCGGTTGACATGAGTCCGCGAACTTGAGTGGTTATGTCTAAAAATGATGTTTGTGAACTTATCTTAATAAACTAAGGAATGCTATTGAAAACCGTGGCTTTATAGTTCATAAATCGATTTGAGTGAATCACATCGTTTTTACTTCAATTTTGTCTTATGTAGTACATGAGATCTCATAGCAATTGAAAAACTCTCTAACTAGTTCATTTGAGCCATTTGGACTAGTTATGGTGAAGAAGAATATGGTTGATATGAAAGTTATCATTTGACTAACCATTTGGTTAACTAGTATTGAACCAACTATTGTACACGTTTGGGTACAGTTACACAAACCCAAAATCATCAAGTACATGTGTGTATGACAAGCTAAGTTTTCGATCTAACGGTTGACAAATATTAGCTTGTATCTAATCTGGTTTTCATCTAACGGTGAATATTGAATGTTTTGTTACCAATCTAACATTGATTGGAAACCCTGATTTGAAAGATTATATAAGGGAGAACTCTAGCAACTAGGAAACCTAATCCCCATACATTCTGTGTGATACTAGTTTGCTAAGCTAGAGTCGATTCTCCTTTAACCTTTGGTTTTCTTCTTCTAAAACCAGGTTAACGACTTAAAGACTTCATTGGGATTGTGAGGCCAGACCGATACTAATTTCTTGTAGTTGTGTGATTTAATCTTGTTGTTTCTACCGTATGAGTACAATTGTAATAATTGGCTTGGGATTTCTATCTCCGATAGGCAAGATATAAAAGTAATCACAAACATCTTCGTCTCATCATTTGTGATTCCTCAATATTCTTCTTCGTTGTGTCGATTAAGTTTATTATGAAGTGATTGATAAAACTAAGCTGTTCTTCGGGAATATAAGTCTGGTTTTATTGATTGGTTCCTGTTCACCTTGATTTATCAAAGATGGAACAAAACTCATAGGTTTATTCGTGGGAGACGAATTTATCTATCTTGTAGACTTTTTTGTGTGAGACAGATTTGTTATTAAAGTCTTCGATTTTAGGTCGTAGCAACTCTTGGTTATGGGTGAGATCATCTAAGGGAATCAAGTGCGCAGTATCATGCTGGGATCAGAGGCGTAGGAGCATAATTGTACCTTGGATCAGTGTGAGATTGATTGGGGTTCAACTAAAGTCCAAACTGAAGTTAATTTGGAGTAGGCTAGTGTCTATAGTGGCTTAATACAATGTATGATTAATCTGGACTAGGTCCCGAGGTTTTTCTGCATTTGCGGTTTCCTCGTTAACAAAATTCTGGTGTCTGTTTTTTTTTCCGCATTATATTTTTATATAATTGAAATAACACAGGTTGTGCGTTGTTCAATCAATTAGAATATTCGACCTTATTGGTTGTTGATTTAAATTGATTGACACTTGGATATTGTTCCTTGGTACCATCAAAGTTATTTCTCTTTGATTAAGACTCGCAAATTATATTTTCTTGAGTAAATCAAATTGAGAGATTGAGATAATAACTCCTTGAGTATTTTCTATTGATTTAGTCTAACTGTCTAGTTAATTCTCTAGAAAACAACTCGGAGTTGTCCATACAAATTGTTAATCGAAATATTGGGTATGGTTGTTAGACCCCCGCTTTTTCACATGGTCCTAGAATGCTTTTGTGGCCGAAAGACAAATTATTGACAATATTGCGGTGGCTAAATAATTATTACACTATATGAAAAAGTTAGAATCTCAAGAAGGATATTTTTCTCTCAAAGTAGACATGTATAAAGCATACGATGGGATAGATTGGTCATATTTGGGACATATGTTAAGTTTGTTGGGTATTCAGGGACATTCACATCGGTTGATTATGAATTGTGTCAACGAAGTGACTTTCTCAGTATTTCTTAATGGTTATTCTCAAGGTTTATTTGAAAGTGAAAGGGGTTTGAAGTAGGGGTGTCCTCTGTCACCATCTTTATTCATTATCAGTTCTCAAGGATTGTCATTAATGATTAAAATATATGAAGACGAATGACTGTATCAAGGACTAAAAATGAATATATAGGCACCGACAATTTCACGTTTAATGTTTACAGATGATCTATTCTTTTTTGGACAAAATTCTAGAGTGAATGTTCGTAATTTGAAGAAATTAATCGGCCAATATTCTGAGTATTCTTTGGGGGAAAAAAATCAACAAGTCTGCCATTATTTTTAGAAAGGGAGTGGATGGGTTATGTAAAACAACAACTCTTGAAGATATGGGCGGTTAAAGAGATGGAGACAGAAGAAAAGTACTTAGGGGTATTTCCATTGTTAGTCGATTCAAGAATTCAAAGTTTTGATTTTTCGACACAAAAATTTAACTCAAGACTCTCTAGTTGGAAGCATTACGTCTTATCAGGTGCAGGAAAAACAGTATTATCCAAATCAGTTATTTCTTTAATATCAATTTTTTTCTTTGATACTAGTTTACTTTCGATGACTATTACGAGAATCCAGCGTGTTTTTTGGTGGGGTCATGACATTGGCTCCAGAAAACTCCGCTTTGTCAACTGGAACAAAATTTGCCAAGTAAAAGAAGACGGAGTTTTGGATATTAGAAATAGTAGGAATTGTTCAGAATGTGATGGGCCAATTTCATATTTCTCCCTTATGGACATGCCATTTGATATTTCCTAACTAAGGAACACTATACCGAGAGATGTTAAAAATAATAATTATAATGACCGATAAGTCCTTTTGGTGTCCTGGATAAAAAGAGAGTGTATTGCTTATATAGAGATATACTTATATAAGCGAATAAGGGAGGCGTTGATCTCAGATTCCCTCTTGAATCAGACATGGTTAATTAGTCTCCGACTCTACTATTATTCAACAGACCTCTCACTAATTCCCGATTTCCACAGACTTCATCACGGATTCTCTCTATCAACAGATAGGGTTAGTTAGTCTCTCGCTCTACTATTATTCACTTATCATGCTGATATCTTCAAATTTTTCATATTATTTATGTTTTGTTTGTGTAGTTTATTAGTTTGTTCAAAGAAGAATCGGAGAAACCCTAAAAAAAAAGGAATATAATAGAACCTAAGTTGAGTAGCCTTTGGCATGATTATGTTGGGGTGATTTAGTGTTGATGCCTCCTGAATAGAAAGGTTGAATCCATCCATAAATCGGAGAAATTTTCTACAACCTATGGTGATCCTACATGAGCTTGATACAATCTCAACATGTTATTGTGGAAGAGTCCTCGAAACCCTCCCACCTTTACTCAAATATAATCAAGGGGTGATAATCTGTTTATAAGTAAATGAAATCCTTCTTCCTTCAAAAAAAAAATCTCCTCCTTTCAAAGTTAAAACCTTACGTTTCAAGGGTTGATATATGAAAATAGTTTGGGGTAACTAATAAAATAAAATAGGGTCACTAAAAAGTAAAATCCATCATCCATCTGGAGTTTTTTTCGTAAAAAAATATTTACTATTTTCTGATCAACCAAAATTCTGAAGATGAAGGCAATAATGGGTTCCCCTGGAAAATTTTATGGAATTTGCAAGTAATTCCATGGATTAGATTGTTTACTTGGAAATCAACTCAGAAAGATCTCCTTACTGCAATCAGACTAGCATCTCATATTTCATAGATTTCATCAAATTGTCCAATGTGTAACTTACAAGACCGGGAGACAAAGCAACACATTTTCAGGTTTTGTCCCTTTGCAAGATCCATTTAGTTTAGTTGTTCTATGGATGCAGTTAACTCTCAGATCTGCACAGACTCGGTAAGTACATGGGTAAAAATATGGATATCTGACCTAATGTATACACAATTCTCAGAAAAAGTTACTACTATTATTTGGTTCATATGGAAACATAGATGTTCGGCTATTTTTGAAAAAATAAATTCGGACCCTACAAGCCTGATTGAAAAAATAAAGAGGGTTCTACAATCTAACCCTACCAAGGATAGATTACAGGTAAAAAATATTAGAAGGAAAACATAATTAAACTAGTGCGGTGTCTATTCAATCAGATTGGATAATTTTTATTGACGCGTCGTTCAAGAAATAATCAGATTTATCTATAGATATGCTTTGATCCTTTACTCAGTAGATCAAGAAGAATTTATGCATGTTTCAGCAGTGTCAGATTTGAAATCTTCAGCATTTCATGCAGAAGCAAAAACTTTATTGAAGGAAAGTAAATGCCTAGAAGAAAACAGTTTATCAAGTGTTTCCATAGTTATAGACTACAGGCTCCTAGAGGATACGGTCAACAAAAAAGGAGCGGGTATATCCTGGGTAGCGGAAAATACTGTTAAAGAAACTATTTATATTCTAGGAAAACTTCCACAAGAACAAGTTAGATATATATATATATATATATATAATTAGGCTGATATCACAATACAACGACGGACTCTGTAGCAAATATGTGAGGATCAGAAGTCTGCAACATAAGATAGCTCACTTGCACCAATGAGTTCGAAAATCAAAAGCACTCTATCTAATATTTTTGATAAAAATGAAATTATAAACTTATTGTACTATGTCGCTTATTTAATATATTTAACCTTTCTATTAAAAAATATTTTTTTTTATCTGAGCGGAAAGGGGTGAAATTTCATTAAGAAAAAGAGAAATAGAGAAAAACAGAGATTACATCAAATAATAAAAAGCTTACATGCCAAATTGTAAGCCCAAAAACTACCTTAATCAGCTATTTCTATCGATAGCAGCGTCCCACTAAAGTGAATTAACCTGGACCAATTATGACTTGATCCCTATTGAAAGATAAGTCTTTGATTTCTATGACGATCGAATCCACATATTTATCTCGTTTTTTCCATGACTTTGCGATTCCTTTTAGCCAAATAAATTAAGAGATTGCAAAAGGTAGTACATACCAGATATTTTAGCGATTTTATTGCTTCGCAGTGCTTCGCAGTCTTCAAACTGAGACTACACATTACCTCTGGTAATCCAGTTAGGATGCATTCTATGACTGGAGTACGACTAGATGATTTTGAAGAAGCAACAGTTCACTAGAAGATTATCTACAGACTCATCTTCGTTCTTACATAGACTGCATAATATGTTGGAGATCTGGCAACCTATTTTATTGAGGTAATGAATTATTTTTAGTGCATTATGAATTTCCAAACAAAATAAACAGTTGGGCTTTAGGCGGCACATTTTTCCTCCAGACATATTTGAGATCTGAGTTGTTATTAGCATGCAGTTGCTACATCTGCCAGAGATTTCCCGCTTTGGAGGAGTAATCAGAATCATTGAAACATTTTGTAGTAGCTTGTCTGTTTGATAGAAAATGAGAGTTTCCCAGAAGTGCTAATAAATTATTTAACTCTGCTAAGACCTCTGCACTAGGGGTTGATTTCAGTTTAATCCTCCAACTACCATTATAAACCAAATTTGTCACCTTAATCTTCTTCTGAGAAGTAGCTCTGTAAGTTTTTTTGCGAGTTTCACAAAAAGGAACTGGATGCATCCAAGCACCAATATAGAATTTCACCTGCTTACCACTACCTAGAGAGACTTTGGAGTTCTACTACACTATTCCATTTCCTTTCTCTATGCCTTTCCAGAAAACCCCTCCCATGCGGGATTTTGGAAATGTTAGGACAAATATCTTCCTTATTTGACTTTGTACTTGGTTGAATTACATTCCTCCAGAAGCTTGATTTCTCTTGTGAGTATCTCCATCTCCATTTGGAAAAAAGATCTTTGTTGGTAGCTTTTAAGTTCTTAATTCCCAAACCTCCCATCTTCTTGGGCTTGCAACAAGTTTCCCAAGCAACCTAACAGATTTTCTTCTATTCCCTTAAAGAACACCACAAGAATTCCCTCATATCATATTCATTCTTTTCTCCACACTTGCTGACATTTACAGTAATGACATAAAATAAATGGGCAAACTGTCCAAAAGCACAATTAATGAGAATGATTATTCAGGCTCTAGGTAAGAATTTCCTCCTTCGTGGAGTAAGTTTTTCCTGAAATTTCTCAAAAACCCATTCCCAAATGCTTGTTTGTTTAAATGTAGCACCTAAAGGCATACCTAGGTACTTAAAGGGAAGAGTCTTCACCTTGCATTCGAGGATTTATTTCAATTCAGCAATCTTGCGCTCAACTCCATGAATAAAGATATTTTGAACCAGTACTTAAGAATCCGATATTATTATATAGTTTCGTAACTAATGCTTGTTCTTACCCTGGATGGAAAGGGAAACTCATAAAAAAAAATTTGTTTCTTATTAAACGGCCAGCAGAAACAAACTCAAAAGGTCACGATTCAGAGAACATAAACCAAACGATAACAATTTGCTTAATATTTCTCTTGTTATCATTAATCAACTGATAAGGCCTATAAATAGGCTATATTACTTGGAAAATAAGAAATAAATATTGTTCTCTAAAATACTATTTTAAACAAATATAAACTCTAAAGAAAATAAATAAATACTCAAAATATAATAAAATACCTAATAAAACTATTATCTCGAATAATAAAGATTACACGCTTATCCAATGCTCGCCCCGTGCCTCCATTACATTTGTGTATTCAACGCAGCCTATACTTGCGAGCCAGGGTGGCTTCCATAATCTTGAGAGAATTAACCTACATAAAAGACCATATACTGCAGATATGTTTGAGTGATGCATCTGGTCAACACCATTGACATGGTTCATAAGACGTGGTTTTATCAGAAACTCAGGATGTGTTTGATAACATAGAAAGGAAACAATTCCATGGAATCAGTTTCCTGGGGGAAGCAAGGAAAGACTTTCCATAGAATTAATTTTAAAACATACTTTAGGCCACGCTTTTTTTTTTTACAATTTCATGAAAACAGATTTTTGACCAAACGACGGAATACACATTATTTCCATGGAAATATGACTATTTCCATGGAATTAACTCCTATCAAACACAACCTCAATGTAATTTTCGAGGTTTTATCTCTTTTGAGAAATGAATAAAAGAAAAAGCAAAAACACCCGATCACCGACATCACCCAATCTCCCACTCATGGAATCATGAAAAAATGAACATCTTTCCCAATCCAATAATTCAAAAAATCATCAACATCCACCTTCCTCAAAATAACACCCCAGATAAAATTTTCTGGCCACACTCAAAAACTGAAAAATACACTACATCTTCGGGATACAAATATCTAACCCACGGTCAACCAACCCACACACCTCTACCACCTACCAAATTCTTGTGGACCTTACCATGTCCACCAAAAATTTGGCTTTTCTTGTGGAAAGCCATCAATGAAGGATTACCAACCTTCTCTCTATTACATCGAATCCATTTGACCAACTCAGACATATGTCCAAGATGCAACACTTATACGGAATTAGCAAGCCATTTTTAATTCATTGCCCAACAGCAACTACTTCCTGGAACAACTTATTCAATCAACTTACAAATACACCAAACTCCAACCCCAACTCGACCTTCACCTTAACCCCACAAACAACCATATCTCAAATCCTGCAACAATCAACATCAACAACTATAACCTCCTCCTTCTGTTTTCTAATATGGACCCTATGGCTATCCAGAAATGATCTAGTTTACCAACAAAAACAAACATCTTCGGAAGAAAATCCTAGCCTGGGCAAAAAAATTACAACAAGAATATTTCGGAGCACTGCACGCTTCACCACCAATCGTACCAGGAGATACACCAACATTCAACCACCCAACATCGGATAGAAGGACAACAACAATATCGGTAGGCTGGTCCACTCCAAACATCAACTGGATAAATATTAACACATATGGAGCAGCCAGAGGCCACCCGGGATCTGCAGGGGCAGGATTCGTCTGTAGAGACTCAGATGCACGAACGATAATTGCAATGGCTCAACCACTGGGAATCACCACTGCCCTAACTGCAGAAACCTGGGCATTACTCTTGGCCTCAAGAACAACAACAAAGAGACAATGGTCTAGAATTCTATTTGAAACAGACTCGGAGAACCTCCTGCGTTTCATCACAACAACCACTATACCACCTTGGCACATCGCAGGAATAATTGAAGAAATAAAAAGTAGGCTTAGCAAAATCCCGCAGGTCGCCATACAACACAACTATATGGAAGGCAATCAAGCGGCGGACGAATTAGCAAACCATGCAGCAGATGGATGCCAAACAGGAAACTACTCAACCAAAATTTGGGACCAGACAATCCCATCTTTTATCAGTCACATTTTATTTCAAGACCCTGTGGGTACCATATACCCACGACAAGTTGTAATTTAATTTTTCTCTAATAAAATTTATGATTCAAAAAAAAAAAAACCCGACATCACCCGACAGACTAGTACTCAATCCAACAAATACATATCTATATTATATTACACAATTTTCCCTCAGGGTACAACATTTATAGCGTTTAACAATCAAATTTCTTGAATAATATCAACAATCGATGAGCAGAGATGTCTCTTTGGTCGGATGATAAAGTGTCCGAGGTGTGACAAAGCAAAAAAACAATAAGAAAAGAACAATAAATAAACAAACCGTCACATATTATGAAGTTCAGAACAGATAAGAAAAAATCCTCCGACGAATAAAATTACTCAAACAAGACAGCTTCATCTGTAAAAGAGTAAATAATAGAATAGTGAGAGAGATTTTGTGACACTAAATGTCTCTGCATGAGTCTAGTTCTAGAAATAAACAGAAAAAGAAAGAAGAATCATACCCGACTCTACACACTCGTTTGAGTTGAAAGTAGAGAAATCAATTCTACCCTTCCAGTAGCCTGGCTTGAGTCCTGAATATATTGTGCTGCTGATATACCATTATAGTTCATCATCTCCACAGTCGATTCATTTGCAACTGATCCTTCCTTATTTCCACGGACCTGCTTGCTTTCAAGGTCAGGATGAATCTTCTTCTTCAACATCTTCGTTACCATCTAACGTATATAATATATAGTATCATAATGCTCCAGACGAGTCAGAGTCATACATAGACATAAGCTAAGCCTTACAATATTTTTTGAAAGAGATCAAATTTTACCTTGTGTAATTTTTTTATTACTCGAGTCTCACCCTTGGGAGGCATTAGCTTCTTGCCGAATGACTGACTAGTTTTTATTGCCGAGGATTTCTTATTCGATTCTGACTTTTCCTCATCCAAACCTGACTTCTTCATGGCACCATCAACCGAGTCAGCTGAGAACAAATCGGCAAGTGTTGTTCTCTTCTTCTTATCAATCTCTACCTCATCGGCTTTGATTTCAGGTGATTCAATAAATTTCAGTAAAGGAGCATCCTCAACTGTGGGAGTTAAATGATAAAGTCTCGGTGCACTTGCGTCAAGAGTTGAGCCCAATTCTTTGAGAAATTCAATTGCGAAAGCCTTTACAACTACTCGATTCAGCATTCCTTCATTTTTCTCGGCAGAATTTTCTTCTTCTTCTTCTTGGACATATTCTTTGTTGTTGTTAGGTGAAAATTCTTCGTTTTCTTTTAAAGGATCAAAACCAAATGTACCAATCGTTAAAATGCCATCTTTCCAACCGTCCAGAACCTCAACGAAAGCGACATTGTCAAGTAACACCTCTTTATCGTGCGAATTGTTTGTATGGATTTCGTGTTTTGTTTCTTTCAGCGGCAATCTTCCCTCTGGAAAACCAAAATAAGTAAATATCTGATTAAATGTTATATTATTTCATAACCATGCTTACACCATTTAAATCATCGACCCTTAACTCATATAGAGTACAACTATACTGTTCCACTACGGTCAAAGTGTTTGATTACCAGCATAATAAGAATGAAAAAGTTATTGTCATAAAGATAAATATGTTCAAAGAAAACTGTGTCGAACATGCAAAGTATATACTGACGTCCCTTTTTAGTGAAGCTTATAGTGACTTCGGCACTTTTATAAATATTCCTTCATGTCTTTATTTTTTTTTATTTTTTTTTGCTCTATTTTGCAAGCGAGTTGATTTGTTTCGGCACGTAAAACGATTCCTTACAAGCGCATGCGTAGTATATCAATGAAACAGAAAAGAAAAGAAAAATATGGGAAACTGAGACCTTTTTTTGGACACACAGAGTAGCTATCAGAATTTTGTTGAAATTTCCTATGAACCCAGTTGAACATCTGTTACAACATGCATCAGAATGACTCAGACATTATAAGTAAAGTCCAAATACGAACCAAGTTAAGGAAATGAAATTCTTTTTGAATTTTTCGGCTAAGCGTACCTTCATTCTTCCTCTGTCTCTGCAGTCTGCAACTTATTCCAACTCAAGATCTTAAAAGTAAAGAAACACTAATCAGTGCTACAAATACTGAGAAAGAAGAAATATTTAATGGCAAAAGAAAAGGAGAGTGGCCACCTTAGAGGCATTCCTTTATTTCGACACCTATACCACATATTAACGGTGGGGTTCTCCAATAATACGGTTATTTTTCGAACCGAGTCCCGAAATTTTGTGTGATCTTGGTGGAATTATGGGTATGGACAAATTTTGTTGATATCTTTGTGTTGGGTGGTTAATCAATTTCATTATATTCTAATTAGATCGTTTATGGCTGAATATAGTTTGATTTCTTTAACTAATATTGTAACATTTTCATTCAAGGTCACAAGAATCGGAATGTGTCATAAATAAGAAGAAAAGAAAAGCAAGTCTACCCATATTAGGATCCAAACACTCCCTTCAAAAGTATACTCTAATCAATTAAAAAAATAAGATTTTTTTTTTTGGGGGGAAATAGTGAGTCCGGCAAAAAATTATACTGTAACATTCAAGAAAATATAAAATGAATATAAGAGTTGTGTTTTAGATATTTCTTTTCACGATCTCGACTAATATCAATAAAATCTAAGTAATTGATAGGTCAGAAATACCCCAACATCACTATACATGTATACGCATTATCAATAAAATATCTTGTTAAATTATATTTTCCCACCTAGAGATATACTTTTTTTTGTTACACTATAAGAAGCGGTTATGGGCACATGCAAGCGCTTAGGGCCACATTTTTTTTTGATATTATTTTTGATTTGATAATCAACGACCATTAGTATTCTGTTCCATTAAGAAACGTTTGCATGATGGTTTTCAACAAAAAAAAAGTATATCATAAATATGAAAAGGATGCAAAACGTAAATAAGTCGTGAAGAGAAAGAGCGATCTATAACTTTAGCACCCAAATCTTGTACGTTGAGATTGGAGAAGGAATGATACTCGAAATCATAATTCGACCATTTTGATTGATTATATTCTTGGAAAAGAGATATTCCTATTATAAATGAGTGATAATGGGGCTCAAAATTGATATGGCCAAGAATATTCCTATTATATTCCTATTATATTCTTGGAAACATGGGGCTCCAAGAATATTCCTATTATATTCCTATTATAAATGAGTGATAATGGGGCTCCAAGAATATTCCTATTATATTCTTGGAAACATGGGGCTCAAAATTGATATGGCCAAGGCCTTTGATAGGGTGGAGTGGAGTTTCCTAATGGCGGTGCTTGCAAAGATGGGGTTCTGCAAAGAGTGGTGCAACCTCATTTTCCAATGCATCAGCACCACCTCCTCGGCGATAATGCTGAACGGAAGCCCTTGTGAGACATTCAAACCTACTAGAGGGCTAAGACAAGGAGATCCTCTATCTCCTTACCTCTTCATCCTCTGTATGGAATCGTTCTCTAGATGCCTAGATTCGCTTTGAAACTAAGGGTCAAATTTCGGGCTTTAAAATTAGTAAGAAAAGCCCTTCCATAACTCACCTTCTTTTCGCTGATGATTGCCTCATCTTCTGTAAGGCTAGCATCCACCAAACCAAGAACCTAATGCAAATCCTTAAGAGTTATGGCGATAGCTCTGGGCAAATGATAAACTTCCACAAATCCGGTATTTTCTTCACCCCTAAAACCTCGGGCACCACCAGAAAAGATATCATCAACATCCTTAAAGTGAAACAAATATCTATCCATGATAAATATCTAGGAACCCCGCTTTTTACCAATAGGTCCAAGATCACCTGCTTTGAACCCATCCTAAACATAATGGGCAATAGTGAAAAGTGGAAAAACCTGTCCCCGGCGGGAAGGAACACTATGGTGAAATCGGTGCTTGAAACCATCCCGGTATACACTATGTCCTCCTTCATCCTTCCTACCGACATAACTAAAAGAGCCAATAACATCATGAGAGACTACTGGTGGGGCAAGAAAGTAGAGAAAAAGGTTTCTATATAAAAGCTTGGGTAGGTCTGTGTAAAGACAAAGAGAATGGGGGAAATGGCTTAAAGCAAATGGACAAATGGAACCTGGCTCTTATCACCAAAAATGCCTGGAAACTTTTCAAACAACCTAACTCCCTGTACGCTAAGTCGATGAAATCTAGATACTATCCGACTTCCAACCCTTTTCATTCGACTTGCTCAGCTTCAGCTTCTTGGGCTTGGAAAGGGGTGAACAAAGGAATTAAACTTCTTCAAAAGAACTGCATTTGGGAAGTGGGGGACGGAAGAGATATTAATATCTGGAAAGATATCTGGCTCCCGGGACAATCTACCCCCATCGATCCATATAGACCAGACAATCCAAATCAACCAACGTTAGTCAGTGATCTCATAGAAAACAATGCTTGGAACCTAAACACCCTAAGAGACACATTATCCAACCAAAATTTCATCCTAGCTTGTAAAATCAGGCCAAAAACCAACTGCAAGGATAACCTTAGATGGCGCCATAACCCGCAAGGCAATTTCACAGTGAAAGAGCTATACAACATTCTAGTCAGGAAAAAGAGTCAACCTATTGATAAGATAGCAAAGAAAATATGGAAAATGGACACCACACCCAGCATCCAAATCTTCACATGGAAAATGAATTCGAATATGCTTCCCCTTAGTGCGCACCTAGCTAAATTCATGCATCACATAGATCCAGTCTGCAGTTTGTGTAAAAAGTACCCAGAAACGAATGAACATCTCTTCATGAAATGTGATTTCACTAAGCATGTTTGGTCGAGGTGTAACATAAACCTAGAGAGAGCCACCACACAGGAGATTAGCGTCACGGATTGGTGTGGTAATTGGTTTAGAACGAATTACTGCCCGAACCGATGGGGTACTTGGGAGGTAGTTTGTGCGACAATTTGCTGGTTCGTCTGGAAAGCCCGGTGTGATGCGGCTTTCCAACAAAAAAACTTAGACCCAAAAACGGTAGGAACTCAAATAATTAATCACCTGGAAGCTGTCAAGAATCAGAACCAAGTTAGGAAAGAAACAAAACCAACCGGAAAAATAAACACACATAAGGAGGGGCTGATCACCTTCAGCTACACAACATTCATTGACCCGATCTCAGAAATAACAGGAATTGGGATCTGCATCACCACCCCAACAGGAGAAACAATCGGCAGGAAATGCTTCCCCACCAGAAAGCACTCAGCAGACGAAAGAGACAGTCAAGCAGCCCTAGAAGCGCTGGAGTGGGCGTCTAGCCTCAATTGCAGGGACATTCAGATAGCAGGGACAAACAAACAACTGAACAAAGCTATAAGGGGAGACACAAGAAACACGGCATGGCAAGCAGACGACACGGTGGATAAAATAATAGAGCATAAAAAGAAGTTTCACTCAATTTACTGTAAGGATTTACATCCAAATTGTTCAACAGATTTGATTAATCTAGCTAAACATGGCTGTCATGCGACCAATACAAGGTCGTGGCTAGACATCGCCCAGCTACAAACATTTATGTAACCTTTATCTGGTTTTTATTATTATCAAAAAAAAAATGAGTGATTTCCTATTGATTTTATTCGACCATTTTGATCGACATTTAAGTGTACATGGAATTTAAAACAAGGAAGTCCTATGAATTCTAAGAATTTTAATTAATTCACCGTTGGAACAATTGTTGGTTTCACACCTGCAAAACAAAGATTAAACACACAAAAAAGATGAGTGTTGAGTCACGACCAGGTCGCTCTCTTTAAGACGTTTTGTGGCTCTGCCTTGAGTTTTGTGCAAGCAGTTCTTTCTTCATTACAACGTCCCTAGGATAAAACAGCTGAGAAAAACTCTCTTTCGATCTCTCATGCACACTATGGGAGATTGAACACTTTTACTCTTTCTAATCTTGCTCAGAAATAGGTCTCTTGATTCTCTGAAATTATAGTAGTAGAAAACTTGTATACGTCTTTATTCTCAATACCGGTTTTTATAACCTAGCCATTAAAAATGTTTTTTTTAATTACCAAAATAAAACAATAGAAAACGGCAATATAATTATACACAAGAGAAATAAATTGTAAATTCCTTTTGACGGTGGTTTTTCAACAAATGTCTAAATCGTAATATTGTCTCTGCCCAGCTACAAAAGTATGAAATAAATATGCATAAATTCTTGACCCGGTATCAAAATTATGGACTTGTACTTCTGTATTACATTTCGCATGCGTATCTAATTAACGACTACATTAATCTTGTAGCTATAAGCATGCAAAATTTCAGATCTTCGCTCGGTTGAATTCTCATTATTTTGTGTACGACCATATATACTATCATGTATTAATAAGAGCACGTTGATGATACATTTTCAGAATGAGATTCTATGTCATTCCTAGAACTATTAGGTGCATACCATCTAAGTGCAAAGTTGTATTGAACGTTACTTTGAGTCACAGAACTTCCACGATAGAATTCCTTGAATATGTTTCATATATACTACATCAAGGTCTGGCATGATGCCAACACTAGATATCATGTGACGATCGAGAAGAAGGCCAAATTGGCCCGCGCAAACACTAGGCCAAGTTGGTCAGCATCAGTGACCCCAATCGAAGTTGGCCAGCGCCAGCACCAGGCCAAGCTGCCAGAAAAAAATCACTGCTCGTCCGCGCCAACAACATCATACTCGTCTGCGGCAACAACATCATACTCGTCTGCGAAAACAACTTCATGCTCGTCTACGACAACAATTCCTACCTTTGCACATGCTAGCAGCGTTCGCCCGCGTTTGTACCGGTGCCATCTCTCACCTCTTTCCAAGCTAGCTATCAAGCCTGGCCATATTTATATCTTAGCCTCGGCCAAGCTAACAAATGTGGCCATCTATACTTCTCGGCCTTGGCCAAGCTATCAAGTCACCGCAACGTGGCCATATTTATTTCTCGGCCTCGGATAAACTTGACCGAGCTATTTTATGCCACACTATTGTGCCCAGCTATCGATTCAGTCATGTCCAAGCTATGACCAAGCTATCTTGGGCTACATCACTGTGGCATAGTGAAACTGAGAATTGGACAAAACAAAAAGTAGTCCATGACTCCACTAATTCCTACGAAAAATCAAAACATGTTACATGGGGTGACTTTGATGGGGTATTAGTCTGGTGGTTTTAAGTAACATGCGGTGTGGAAACACCCCATGATGGGGAAGTAAAAAGTAGTGGTGATGGTTAAGAGCGGTTAAAGGAGTGATGGAGTAATGGCTTAGAAGCTTTCCTAGTATAGCGGACATGACCATACTATTACCTCCACTATCTCCATATCTTCACGACCTCCACTACTTACAAGGAAACAATATGTGACCCTTACAACTATAAATAGACTCATTTGTCTCTTCAACAAAAAGAACAAGCTTACCATTATCAAGCTCTGATCTTTTAAAGCTCGAAAACCATACTCTCAGGAATACAATCAACACTGATTTTCTCAACTTTCTTTGCTTTCCCTCCCTTAAGATAAACCCATCTACTCTCCTTGTAACCGAAGCAAAACGTGAACGACAACTTATCGGTTTAGGATCATTTTGTACAATTTGGATCCTCGAACCTAAACTACTTCAACATTATATTGTTTACCCTAGAACCAAGTTTAGGTAGAAATAATTAGCGGCCACTTCCCGAGATCAAACTCTCGTCTACAAATTTAATTTTTTAATCGTCTGGAAAATAAAATGGTGGATCTTAGGTCTGGATTAGTAACCAACCCCAACTCAGGTTTAACAACCACCCTTAATGACAACGATACAAGTGATGGAGCTCCAGAGATCTCCTCAAAACACCTCCACTGGAAACACCAATACTCCTCATCTTAACACGGAAGATGTGTGGAACAAGGAGCAAGCAATACCAACCATCGCTGATTTGATGAAGAGGAAGGAAACATTGGTTGAAAATCAAATAGCCATGACCACTACCTAGAAGTAGGTTCTCATATACCTTAAGACACTGACGGAGCACTTATATCCAGAGCAACATCATTTCCAAGTAGAGCTAATGCCCATGATGATAATATCCCCGACCGTGTACCAGAGGACTCAACAACGAAAAAAATTTGTTACTCGTGAAGATATGGAAAGGCTTCTCCGAAAATGCGAAAAAGATTACTTTTCACATTCCATAAACATCAGCTTACTTACCTAACGGAGATCCAGAGGATACCACTGCCAAGAGGATATTCGTCACCTCTTTTCTCACTGTATGATGGTACTGGAAACGTTATAGAACATGTCTTCGAATTCTTAGAATCGTTAAGAAAACATGAATATAATAGGGTATTGCGACTCAAAGAGTTCACCAAGTCTCTCAGTGGAATATCATAGTATCATACGCATGGTAATAATATTGCTCCAAACAGCATCTCCAGCTGGTCCCAGGTGGTTACTCTTTTCTACGAAAAATATGTATTCGTCTCGGAGCAAATCACACTTCCAGACTTGGGGAGAATATTCCAGAGAAACAACGAGCACCCCATTGATTATGTGAAAAGATTCAGAACTTAAGCTCTCGACTGCCACGACCAGAATATTACTGAAATACTACAGGTGGAGCTCTGCATCAATATCACGATTCATGTTTATCGTGCCTTATTAAAGAATTTACGATTTCAAACCTTCTATGCGCTGTAAGAGGCTGCCAAGTGGTCAGCGACGACGGCTTCAGCCTTGCTGGAAAGAACAAGGCATGCCAGAGAGGAAGGTCATGGGGCCACCCGCGAAAATATATGCATGGTCAACAAGTAATACTCTATCCAACCATCAATAAGTGCTATCACCGACGAAAGGGAGCAAGAGGAATGCTAAACGTCATGCATCTACTTCAGCTCCAGCGGCGACGCCAATACTAACTTAAGGACGAAACCCAGCTAAGGCTTTGTGGAAGCAACAACAACCAAAGACAGATACATCATTTCCATATTTTCATTTTCCCGTGGAGGAGGTCCTCGAACTGTTGGAGGTGTGTATACTAGATGGATCTATCAAGTTGCCACATGTGCGACGCCCTCTAACTGCTGAAGATATTTTAAACTCAAAATACTGTCGTTCTTTCACAGATTTGTCAATCACCCCACCAGTGAATACAATGTCTTGAATAGTATCTTCAGGAAAAAGATCGACTCGGGAGAACTACAGCTGGGGACTGAAGTTGTTCACAAAGACCTCCTTCTTGTCATGAGATTCACTTTTTCTGGAGACTCTTTCAACAGAATTGTCCAATCCATAATGGAACGCATGTGTGAACCTCTCCACCTCTAAAAGGCACAACGCAAAGGTATTTTCACTGCTTTATAGCATATTTGTAAAGTCATTGGGTGATAATACAAGTGACCTTAGTCTGAAACTCACCAGCACCAAAATCTTTATCGATGAAAAAAATAATACTGAACTCATAATCCTGATTCGATAATTACGGTAACACTTAGTAAAGTAATGATTGATATCGTAAAAAACCGGGTTTATTTAGCATTTTTAGCAATTTTTTCTAGTCCCCCTCAAAACCAATAGATTAAAATGTCAGTCAAAAAATAATCTCAATTGGTTAGGATCAGACACGGACCCATGAGAGGGCTAACCTAGGTTTTAGCCCAGTTAACCCTATGGTCCATTAGTGTAAGGAAAATAATTTAACCTTTAAGTTTTGGGCTTGGCACCATTGTAGTCTAGGTCAAATTAAAAAAAAAAATGAAGCCAAGTAGCCCTCCGGTCTATCGGTGTAAAAAAAAAATTAAACCTTTATTTTTTGGGTTTGGTATCGATATAGACCATGTCAAATTGAAGAAGAAAAAATCCTGCCCAAGGTCGGTCTCTGGTCTCGATTAAAACCAACAGATAAAAAATACTTGCTTTGTTTTTGGAAAAAGATACTATTATTATTATTTTCAATTTGGCCTATTTTTAGGCTAAAATAAGAAAAATGATAGTATCTCTTTTCCAGAGTCAAAGAGAGTATAAAATAAAAAAATCTAGATGCGAAGTTTATCTAATTTTACCGCGTTGTTATTGTTAGATTTGTTAGATATTCGACTAAATTTTCCAACCGAATATACTGGAGAGTGGAGGATCCAATTTAGAAATTCGACGATTTATACGCGAATGATTATGGAAAATTGATACGCTCTTTTCCATAATGGGAGAGAGTATAAAATAAAATAAATCTAGCTGCGAAGTTTATCTAATTTTACTATATTGTTATTGTTAAATTTGTTAGATATCCGATTTAATTTTCCAACCGAATTTACTGGAGAAATGAGGATTCGATTTAGTAGTTTGTCGAATTATACACGAATGATTCACGAATTTTAACAAAATATTCGAATCCGAATGATACTGCCGAACTACTACAACTGCAACCTCTATTCACGCATTTGTGAATCTCCCAAATATATCACGAATTATACGCATTTACGGACTATTCACGAATTGAATTCGCCCGTGGGCCCTCAGGCTTCAATAAATGACGGCTAGCCACTGTTATGCTTGTTGTTTTTTGTTTATTTCTGTACATATTTTACATTTAACACATATATTCCGTTAAACTTTTCCCATAATAGTCATTAAACCAATGATTCATGTGTTGGTTTCTGTTTACAAGTCTACAAATTTGTTATATAATACATTTATACAATTAAATTGCTTTCTTCTTGCTACATAATCATGCCAAAATCTTTTTTTCCACCTTATAAACCATATGTATATAAAAAAACTTAATCTCCTAAGATCATTATACCTAAAAAATTTATTATCTATGATACAAAACATAATGGGTTTTTGATCTTTAGAAGGACAAATAACATTTTTAGAGACAAACATTGCATCCAACCATCTCAATCTCATCCCAGCCAAAGACATCTGATTGATGTAAGTGTTATAACCTTTTTTCATGAATATGCATTGATTAGGTTCTCTCATAATTATGATCATCAAATTCATATTATACATGACGAAATTACATTGATTGGAATTCTTCCTTAAGAAAAATAAATTAATATATGATTTTTTAAACAATATTCTTAAATTTATGTCTTTTACGGTTACAAGAATGATATAATTTATATTCTTACTAGCCCTTAACCCGTGCCGTAACGGCACGGGCCATGATATTGGTTCATTTTTAATATATCGTATAATTTATGTCCCGAATACATATCAACTCCTTATGATTTAATATGTGTTTGTCATAAAAATATTTGGGATTTTCCTCTCTTTTTTTCTTTGTTTTTTCCTTTAATATTTTACCTCCGGAGATTTGCTTAAACGAAAGAAATATAATCATAAACTTCCAGACTCTTTTTTATTTAGGTTCATTGCTAATAATGAGATAATGCTCTACATGAACATAGTAGTTTAAATACTTTTTGGAAATATGTCGTCAGCAGCGCTCATCTCAGTGAAATCAACTAATCAATATCGTCCATAAAAATCTCCACATGCTCCTATTTCGCTCCAGCTGACTCATCTATCATGGTCATGTTGTCGATACTCCAAATAGGCAGAGAATAGTTTTTTTTTTTTTGCATCGAACGAACGATACAAACTATCCAATGTGACATGATTCTGCTGTAATTTTTCAACACCCATTAGATGACAATGTTTAAAATGTGTACCCATTACCTTTTTGAAGGGATTGTATATATGCGAACCTCTGCCATTAAATCTTCAACAAATTATTGTGCCCAGCAATTCGTCTTAATGAAGGCTTTGGTAACTTCAAAAGTCTTTGACATTTTTTCACTTCCGTATGTTCCTACCTTCACTTGGAATACAATCTGGCGACACATTACCTCATAAAGAACCTTGAACACATATTGTACTCCCTGATCTTATTTCAAATTAATAGGTTGTCAATAGATCCTTTACCAAAAGTTGACATATTCTACGTTGAATATTTATAAAAAACAATTATGGTATTGTGGATCGTTTCTTTCTAAGATTATAGTTTTCAAAATTGGCCTCTTCAAGTCCCACGACTTTCTAAGTTTATATATCTTGTTTGTTTTTAATATTTTAGTTTTTAATATATCTTGTTTGTTTTTAAGCCATATTATGTTTTTTACTAACTTTAAACGTGATGTCATCTTCTACTGTGAACTTTATGTGATTTCAGAATCGAAATAGTTATACCTCTTTCATTCTTATCAAGTAATCTGTTGTATATCCCAACAATTCTTCTACAACAATTCCTTTCTTTTGCCGTTTCCAGACCATCAGTAGCCATTATTTTCAAACGCAATCTGTCTAATTTTTGTTGATGTTATGTATTTGCAATGTTCATTTTTCTTAAATAAATAGATTGTGGAAAAACTAAGAAAACAAAAACATAAGTATTACATCGGGTCTAAGTTACTATATCCAAAATACTCCGGACACTGCTTCTGGTGCCTTGTTTCCTCAAATTCCTCTTTGCATTCTAAACAGTACATGCAATATCAATCATTTTCAAAGTGAGCTATTTGCGCAAGTGTGGTCAATGTATACCTTGCCTGTAATAATAATAACAACACGTCAATTTTTTTCAAGGCATCCAGTTGTAAATGGTATGAATCTAATAGATTTGAATTATACCTCAATCTTAGATATCACCTTCTTCTCACATAACATAGCAATTGAGGAAGGACAAATCTTGACCACTCTTTACATAAGCAGAGTTAGCCAAACTATGTTTTGCAATTATCTTACGTGAAAAATATTATCAATCCATATTTTAGTCAGCTCCTATCGAACCCGATCTAATTAGTCCTATAGAAAGTTAATCTTAAATTTTTGACCTTATCTCTTGACCAAATTATTAAAGTATTCTCGGTCATGTTCTGCTTTGTGTGATGTACCCATCTGTGTCTACTCTACCTTCTAACCCAGTGAATGAAACCTATACATATTGATCCGTAATTTGATATTGTTGATTTGTCATCAAGAGGTCGCATGATTAGAGAATGTAAAATATAAAAAATATTCTATAAACATCGGAGGAGAAATTTAGATTCATGATTTAAAGCTTTTTATGATGATTTTGATGAACAAACATAATTTTGAAACAAATATTTTAGAATGCAAATACATTTTCCCGGTCAATAAGGTTTTATATCGGGAATTGAGTGAAAGTTGTTGTCTTTGTAGGTAGTTGTCGCAAAACAACTCGACATTGATGGTCTTTTAGGAAAAAGAATGTAATAATACTTGAGATATCGATAATGTTCTATGACGCGGGTACACCAATTTCCTTTATATAATACGGGTAATCGAACATTCATGATCATATTGTCTTATACGTTCCGGTATCATCCTCGAAATATTTGGTTTTTGTCCTTATCAATCGTGCTAAAAACAACCAATTACATCTTTCACAATACAATGTTGCATGTTTTGTGATTTTTTTTTTTACTTGGTCAATAAAACTCACTAAAAAGCAAAAACTATTATTATACACTACTATTACCAACACCCACCATCATAAAAACCATCCACCACCACTATTTCTTCCATCAATAGTAATGTTACCGCCTCCACCATTCACAAACACCCGCCACCGCTTATACTAACCCTACTTCCACTACCACCATTAGAATTAATATAGTTTTTAGTAAAATTATTTATAAATAAAATTATGTATTTATGTTAGATTATTAAAGGGACATTTATCATAGAAATTTAATTAATCATTATGAACAATCAATGAGACAGTAATTAATAAAACATTTAAAAACGGTTAAGTTGAACAAACCCCAACGGTAAATTTATCTTTGCCAAGGAAAAATCCTGACCACTCTTTACATAAACAAATCGATAATAAATAATTTCATATGTTCTGATCTTGATTCATGTCGTTCGTTTAGTTATTACATAACATGGCAATTGATTGCACCAAATGGACGTGTTTTTTCGAGATTATTTTAACATTAGAATGATCAACCACGTTTTATACTTTATAATATAATGTTACACATTTCGTGGCGTTACGAAATTAGCATAATATGTTTTTGTTCACCAATACCCGCCACCACCATAAAACCATATAAATCCACTTTTTTTATCCACCACCACCTAGTGGCGGAGCCAAGGGTTGACTAACACGGCTCTAACCCCTTAAATTTTTAATAACTACATAATTTTTTTAGTTTATTTTATAAATAGTACTTTGTCCATATATACTATTTATGGTTTATTCCATTAAAGTTTACATGTTACTTTTTTATTTATTTAAAATAGGCCTCCCCAGTGTCAATTTTTGACTCCACTGCCACTATTACTGTGCCCATCCCATGTAGGTTGTTGGACGCAATTCTAATTTTCAATCACAAATGCCATGTATGAGGTTTAGATTGAACAAAATTTCGTCAATTGATTAGTTTCATATTTTTTTTCCCTGTATATATTCTTTTTTGTATTGCAATCAATTTTATTTTAATATTAAAAAATTATGATTTATACGATATAATACCAAAGATAACAGGGGTACCATTTGGGTGATCCAACTACGATCATGAAAATATTTTCTTGTATGATATCATCCCTGAAATTTATGGTACCTTCCTTTATCAAAAGTGTTAAAAACAACCAACCACATCTTCCACACTACGAAGTTATCGATGTTGTGACGACAACATAAAATTAATATTTTCCATCACTACTCACCAGGATTCACTGTCACTACTTCTTCTCCTAAAAACCAGGGTCGGAGCCAGGATTATGAGGAGAGAGGGAGAAAAAATTCTTGGAAAGTTGGATACATGTGAAAAATGGACTTTTTATCCCATTTTACAATAAAAGAACAAAAATAAATATAATTGTGCTTGTCTTCGCCCTTAACCACCACTAATATTTTGGCCTCCACCTCTTCTACTACTCATTGTCGCTAAAAATGTCTATTAATATTATTTATCAAAATTACTTATTAATAGAAATAAATATTATAATTAATTAAGAAAACATTTATAATTAAAAAATGATTAGTCATTTATTATGAGCAATTAGTGAAACACTAATTAATAAAACACTTTATAATGAATAGATTATTTATTATGTGCAATTAGTGAAACACTAATTAATAAAGCAATTATGGTATTTAAGTTGAACAAACCAACACTATTGATTTATCTTTTCTATCAATTCTAACCAAGGTGGAACACTGGTTAGAGGCCATTCTTATGACACAATAGGTCATGAGTTCGAACCTCCACATTATAATTTTTGAAATTCCATATCTTGACTTGAGTATTCATTTTTCATTCATATTCATAATATTTGGCATTGTAAGGAACGCCACACGTGCGAGTTGTAAGGGGTGGTGTGAGGAACCACATCCCTTGATTTATCTTTCCCACGGACAAATCCTGACCACCACTAACAAAGGAAAACTTAGCCTAGCTTTGTTTTGTATTCTTGATTTATAGAAAATCAGCCAAGCTTCATCAATCAAGTTGAAATGAGAGGCCCTCCTTCATTTTGTACATTTGTAAGAAGAAGTCATAGGTGGATCAAAAAGTTATTTTTGAAGATTAAATTAAGAACACATAAGAATTCTTTATCAAGTAAACCTGATAATAACCATATATATACTTTCTTTTATTCGGTACAATGAATTGGTATTAAAATGCAAAGGTTTGTTAGATCGATTGTATAATACAATAAAACAATTTAAATAGCACAATTATATTTTAATAATTGCTCTTTACTATTGAAATTTAAACAAAATTTGAAAATTATTTACATGAGACTTCTTGAGCCACAAGATCTTATGTGTGAATTTTGGTCTAACAAGATTTCAGAATATAGTTAAATATGATCATTAGATTAGATAAATATCGAATTACTCTTTTCTAATTTTTATTAGAAATTTACTGAAATTCCACGTTGCATAGCCTTATGCAGTGCCGTTACGACACATGTTATTTCTAGTGTATGTACAGTGACATAGCCAAAGTTCTTCCTTGGTGGAATCAAACCAAAATAGAAAATCATATTTTCCCACATAAAATCCTAAAATTCCTAAGATATCTAACAAAATTACACTAAAATATACTAGAATTTGAAAATAATTGGGGACTGGTGCACCCATTTGTATCCATATAGCTCCGTCACTATGTATGTAAGCCAAATTTTCGGTGTCGTCCTCACATTTCTAAAACAAACATACCATAAGTCGTTCTGAACTACGAACTGTTAACTAGATTTTTAACCTGAACTATTAGAATCCGTATAATACTCCTACGTTTACCATCCCAAACTTCTCCCTGTATCCCAAATTGTTAACTAGGAGGTGGATTTTTTATTTATTTTTTGTAAATAAGGCATTTCATTAAAAAGACTAAGACTCCAAAGGAGCCTGCAATACAAAAGGAGTAAATCCATCTAATATTGATCCACTGGCGGATCTTTTGATATTAGATTTATCTACTAATAACTGATGTTGAATACACGAGGGAGGGATAGTTTTCCATGAAACATCTGAATTTAAGGTTCTAACAAATTTTGCTAAAGTATTTGCTACCATATTTCCTGATCTTGGAAAGAAAGAGAAACCCAAAAAATTGTTGCATAAATGAGCTAATCTGTCTGCTTCATCTAGATATGCTTTGGAACGCCAAGAGATATCAGAGTTCTTTCCTTGAAAGTAGTTAAAGAATATTTCGCAGTCCCCTTCAATGCTGAAGCTTTTTAGACCTTTCTCTTGCGCCCAAATAGTTGTCTATAGCACTCCTAAAGCCTTTGCTTCTTTGAGGGTCCGAGGTTGCTGAATTTACTGCTTTTTCTCCTCCTGAATTTCCTGCATCATCTTTCAAAATTATAGCATAACTTGAAGGTAAATTGTTAGAAATCTAAGCAGCATCGATGTTTATCTTGAGTGTATATTTTTGTGGTGCCTGCCAAACTGGATTTGAGGCTTTCTATGCTGTTTTTTTGTTTTGTCCTAATTATTACATCTATTTTACCAGAAAGCAATGTGTTCCTGTATTTTTATAGCCAATGTCCTAGTTTTTTTATATTTGTCCTCAAAAACCCCATTGCATCTTTCCTTCCAAATAAACCACATCTTACTAAGCATTAATTCTAAGGAAATCTCCTTTCTAGGGTTAGTGATCCAATCCTTACAAATGTTAAAATAGTTCTTGAACTATCTAAATTAAGAGATTAAGGATTAGGAGCTGAATTCCATACTTCTTGAGCATAAGGGAAATGTATTAAAAGGTGTTCAGTAGTTTCTATTTTAATTCCACACATGGTACAATGAGGTTCATCATCTTTCTCCTTCCCACACAATTTAGAGTTTGTAGATAAAGCATTTTGTAATCATTTCCATTGAAATAATTTAATTCTTTGAGAAATATCTAGTTTCCACATAGTTAACCAGAAAGAATCAGGTATATCTAGACTAACAATATCAGTACCAATTTCATTCAATTTGTCGTATAAGGATTTAACTGTGTAATCCCCTGATTTAGTTAGGATCCATCTAAGTTGGTCTTTCTTAAGAATGTGATTCTCATCCTTAAAGAGATGTATTTTTTAATTTTAGAAGAAATGTCATCAGGAAAAATTGAGATGATAACGTCAATATTCCAAGAACTAGTTTCTGAATTTATTAGGTCTGATACTAGGGTAACATGATTATTTCGTGAGGTCCTAAAATTTTCTAGGGTTTCAAATAATTCCGGTATCCACTTGTCATTCCAAATATTAATATCTTGTCCATTTCTTACTTCCCAGACATTATACTTATAAATAAGCTCTAAGCCTTGACTAATGCATTGGAACAACACATCGATGGTACATGGTACGAATTCTGGGATACTTTCCATACAGGGGGCTACGTAACCATTTCCACGCACATTTTCGTGAAAAATTTCTTCACACGCATGTCGCATGCCTACTGTAGATGTAAATTATCCACAGGTCTAGGTGGCAACATCTTAAGTTATGATACACCCAAGAATGAAGAGAAGAGAAGCATGGAATAAAGGCTGCCAGGCGCGAGATTCAAGAATCCACGTGGATCAGGCATGATTGCTCTGCAACTGTCGGACAAGACTCGACTCCAGAGCTGATAAGACAAGACACGGTGGGTCAAACGAGGAGCGATAGTCAAATGGATAGGAAGATACGTATCACATCGGCTAACTGCAAGGGCGATAAATGAGAAGGGCGACATCGTGCCATGAGAACACCCGAAGGAATCGGCTCGGACGAAAGACAGGCGAAGGGATTAAAATACATCGTCCACATGCACAGAAGAAAGGACGACATAAGCTGGCCCGACCACAGAACTTCAGATTAGATGTAATGTGACCAACACCTTAGTATGGTTGTATGTAACCCATCCTATAAATAGAGGAGCTTATATCCAAGAGAGGTAGGTTGTAACTTTGGGAGGAGAGAGACTTGAGATCACACCAAGGAAGAAAAAAGGGAGAAGTGAGTTAATCGTGTAAGTGAGTTTAGGGTTAAGAGCAACACCTTTGTAACACTTTGAAGTAATAAGATACACCCTTTCACCCCCGTGGACGTAGGTAATCATACCGAACCACGTATATCTTGTGTCCATTTTTGAGTCTTTACTTTCATTTGCATGAGTAGAAGGTTTCCATCATTTGGATGTAGTTGGTAGTAAAATTCATCTACATTCTGGCGCCGACTAAGGGGATCCGAAAAATATCTCCGGATACCTTGCCTAGAAGGCCTTCAGGGACGATCAAAAGCTCTTAAGTACACGTTAATATGTTGTAGTTGAAGCTAGGATGAACTCTGTTGGCCGAAATGATGGTTGTTTTAAGTTATTTACTATGTGTATAAGGTTACATCAGTAATAGCGTCTTCACCAAGCATAGTAGAGCTCTCATTTTTTCGCCCACCAACAGTTTGATCGGCAGAGAATCTTCATAAGCTCACCGACGACTAACGGTTCGGGTTAGATACTAGGGAGAGAATCTGCTGAAAGGATGACTACTTGTTTTCGATGGTTGAGTGAATTTTAGTGATTAATTAAGTTGTTGAGTGTTCGAAATTATTAAAAAAAAATTGCGTTTTAGACGTCTCCTCGTGCAATAAGCTGTCAACCGTGTGGAGTTTTGCCCGACGATGTATCATAGGTCATCGGAAAGGTCATAAGGAGAACCCGAATAGGATGGTCATGATTAGACTTGGAGAAATAGAGTTTGAAAAAGCTTGATTCGATCCTTGGGGTTGCGTGTCGTACGTTTTTAAGCATCACGTGCACAAGATTAGTGATTTGGAGTATATAGAATAAAGGACAAACTAACTTAAATGCATGGATCGGGTACTGAAAGCGATGTCGTACGGAGTAGTAGAGACGAAGAAGCACAGTCTGCCATAGATTCACCATAGGTTCAAAATAGGGTAGATAGGCGGAACCCACCCGATAATCGGAGTAGTAGTAATTGTGGTGTCAGTTAAACTTTTTCCTCTTAATGTTTGAAATTTTCGTTTGTAAAAAATAGGTCAAAGTAAGGTGTTCTTGGTATTTGCTGACGTAGGTAGGGACGATACTCGGCTCACTGCGCATTGTGCCCGATGGCTAGCACTTCAGGAGAGGGAAGGATGTTGAGGAATCGCACGATAACTAGCAAACATGACGAGGAGGGTAATCGGCCGAGGAGGCAAGATGACAGTCGACAACCACCGCCCGAGGAATCTCATGCAGCTGCACGAGGCATGTCAATTGTTGATGAGGAAGTGGATCTGGGGCAAGATGATAACACCCTACCATTGGACCAGGTCATCTTGACCCAGAGAAGAGTGGACCAGGTTGACGGACTCACAGCCTCAGATACCGATGACGATGAGGAAGTGCTTGCAGCACAAGCCCAGCGATAACGAGCAAGGCAGCAAGCCGAGTACCAGGAAGCCTTAGGCAGGGAGCAAGAACGTCTCAGGAAGATTCAATTAGGGCGAGGAGAAGCTAGCAACATCGGCCCTGCACCTACCCACACAGACGGTCATGTAACTGGCCCGGTACTACCCCCACCAACATCGGTACCACTACCGCCTCGGCCGCACCACCCTAATGGACACTCTAGCCATGAAAGCACAGACCCGACACTCTTAGCCATTTTAGAAAGTCAAAGAAGGCAGGAGGCGGCTTTAAGGGAGCTCCAGCAGCGGAATCTCGCCTTGGAATTCGAAAATTATCAGTTGAGGAATCAGCAGACTAGATCAAGAGGTTCGTCAAGCCGAGGAACGTCGAGTCGTCATGACCGATCAGGTCAATCACCACCTATGACGGGGCCAAGAAACCCTAATTGGACCGGGCGATTAGGACAACCACCACCACCTCCCGTACCCCCACCACAAATATATGGGTCACCCGAGGACTCGTCCACTGACAAGGAAGGGCGAGGAAGAGACGGGCGACATGATCGAGCAACAGAAGCAAAGATCATGGAACTGGAGGCAAAAATCAAGGAGCTCTCGGGTGGAAGCGAAGAAAACAAATTGGCAGAGATTATGAGAAAAGCCGAGAAGACGCCCTTCTCTCAAGAACTCGAGCAAATGTTGTTCCCCCAAAAATGTACTTTACCTACATTTCCTTCTAGGTTCGACGGAACAGGAGATGCGATCGAGCACCTAAAGATGTACACCATGTCATTGATCCAGTGGAAGAACAACCCGATATTCATGTGTAAATTCTTTCCAGCTAGCCTAGAAGGCGAGGCACGAGATTGGTTTTATTTGCTCCCACCTGGGTCGATTAACGGGTATGATATGTTAGTCGAGGCCTTCCTTGAGACCTACATGCACAACAGCCGACCTCGGACAAGAATGAACAAGTTGTTTACCCTCGCCCGAAGATTCAGAGAGACCTTAAGAACCCTGACTGATAGATGGAGGAAACTATGTACCGAAATCGGAAAAGTACCGGTGGATCAAGCCATATTTGGGTTTGAAAACGCATTGGGGAGATCAGACCCCATCTGGATAGCCATGTTCTTCGAAAAACCGAAAACCTTAAAGGAGATGAGAAGGATGCAAGAGCATTACATCGCCCTGTAAGACATCCAGGCCGAGTCAAGAGATAGAGGAGTACAGGAAGCCAGTGTCGAAGCTGGAATGGAAGCCAAAACGTCATAGACGATCCTACTAGGTGTCCAGAAAATAGATCGGATCCTCCCCCGATGAGCGGTGAGAAGAGAGAGTGGATGACCAAGGGGAAGAAGCCGATACAGGAAGCCCGATCATATACCCCCTGAATGCTTCCATGGAGGAAGTGTTTAAGGAAGTCGAGAAGAGAAACGATATCAACTACTCAGCGTCAAGGGGAGTCCAATTCCAAGAGACCAAGGATCACCCCGAATACTTCCACTACCATCAATATAGGGGCCATTCCACTAACAACTGCTGAGAAGTAAAAGATATTGTACAGCATCTCATCCGAGATGGGTATTTGAGGCAGTTCGTCCGATAACCACCTCGGCCGACGGCAACACCCGATGTGCCGGTCCATCAAGTTCGTATCGACAGGATGACTCAGTTCGTGGGTACCATTTCACACTCAGCTATTCAAGGCTATGCTCTCGGCCCGGTAATCACCTCTAGGATCTACAAAAGGGACCGCGATGGTAAGGAAATATTTAGCGTAGCCAAGGCGTTACCTATGGAACCCTGGATGGTGCAACCCATTTCATTCTCGGCCAAGGATGTCCCAGCAAACGGACAAGCACACAGCGATCCCCTGGTCATCACCTTATTGATCGAGGATTGGGGAGTGAGGAGGATTCTGGTGGATAGCGGGAGTTCAATTGAGGTTTTATTTTACGATACGTTCAGAAGAATGAAACTATCAGACGACGTACTCGTCCCCTAAACATATCGCATCTACGGATTTAATGGCACAGTAACTATCCCTAAGGGTTAAGTAACTTTGAGAGTTTCGAACGGTGGTGGCTACCTTGACACACTAACCACCTTTTGTGTGGTCGACGTCGCCTCACCTTATGAAGCAATTATCGGGCGACCGTGGATCGCTGGGATTAAAAGGGTGGCATCAGCATATCATCAGAGATTAAGGTTCCCGACTTACAAGGGAATAGCTGAAGTTGTGGGCGACACTCAAGCGGCGCGACAATGCATACAGGTTGACACTGAAATCAATGAAAATCGGCGGGCTCAACAAAGACAAAAAAAGAAGGAAGCCAAGGAGGTTAAAGCTGCAGTTGAATTGGAGGAGATTTTTTCGCAAGTGGTCATGGCATATGAAACCCAAGAGCAAGATCCTTTATAGCAATCAAAGGAGGCGGGTCTATTCCGAAAAGCCAAATCCAATTTCTCAACAGTCGAGCCTACTCGGGAAGTGAACTTGGGGACGGTAGAGGAGCCAAAGGTAGTAAGGATCGGGGCACTGCTATCGTATGAGCAAGAAAGTTAACTTACAACGGTATTAAGGGAAAATTTGGACACCTTTTCCTGGGAAGTACGCGATTTAGAGGGCATCGACCCAAAGGTCTGCTGCCACCACTTAAAGATTGATCCAAAGTTCAAACCAGTCAGGCAAAAAATGAGGCGTATCGCGCCAGAATTACAGGCAGCAGTAGAGGCCGAGCTAAAGAAGTTACAAGAGTCCGGAATAATAAGGAAGTCCCATTATCCATAGTGGACAAAGCATGCCCGAAGGACAGCTTCCCCCTTCCCAGCATAGATCAACTAGTAGAATCGATAGTCGGATATGAGGCGATGACTCTAATGGATGGATACATGGGATATAACCAAATACCATTGGCAATCGAGGACCAGGAGCATACTTCCTTCTTCACACCAAGGGGACTGTATTGTTACACCAAGATGCCATTCAGACTTAGAAATGCTGGAGAGACATATCAGAGATTGGTAGGCGACATATTCGAAGACAAGATCCATAACACCATAGAAGTTTACGTAGACGATATGTTAGTCAAGAGTCGCCGAGCTAAGGATCACATTCGAGACCTTCGTGAGATTTTTCAGACGATGAGGAAACACAAGATGAAAATTAACCCTGCCAAGTACGACTTTTGGGTTACATATGGTAAGTTCCTAGGGTATATCATCACCCCCAGAGGAATAGAAGCGGATCCCGAGAAGGTTAGGGCCGTCCTATAAATGCCATCTCCCGCGACAGTAAAAGATGTGCAGAAGCTAAATGGTTGTATAGCAGCATTGGGGCGATTTGTATCACTGTCATCGGAAAAATGTAAGGCCTTTTATGACATTTTGAAGAAAGGAGAAAAATTTAAATGGACGGATACCAGCGAAGAGGCCTTTCAAAATATCAAGTTACACCTGGCTAGCCTCCTGGTTCTGCAGAGGCCCGAGCCAACAGAAGTTCTTACCCTATACCTAGGGGCGACGCCATATGCCATTAGTGATGTACTAGTAAAGACGGAGGGGAATGTGGAGAAGCCCGTATATTTCACCAGCAAGACACTAAGCCCGGCCGAGAAAAACTATACTAGAATGGAGCAGATGGTACTTGTGCTAGCCTTTTCCGCTTCTAAACTCCGAACATATTTTCAAGTTCATAGTATACGGGTGCTCACCAAATCGCCTATCGAAGCAGTTTTGACAGTGCATGGCGATCAGGAAGAATCTCTAAATGGGAAGCCTTAATCAAATAGTATGATGTTGTGTACGAGACAAGAACGGCGATCAAAGGGCAAGTAGTGGCCGACTTCTTGGCGAATTTCCCTCTTAGTGACGAACACGAGGTGGAAGACGTACCCGGGATGATGGAAGAACAAGAAGAGCCTGCTGATCTGCTGGCCGCTAATAGTCCTACACGGTGGGTGGTTTTCATCGATGGGGCATCAAACAAGGAGGGATCGGGTCTCGGGGTAGTATTCACCACGCCAAATGGGAGGAAGATGGTACATTCATTCAAACTAGAATTCAAGGCAACAAACAACGTCACCGAGTATGAAGCGGTAATCCATGCTTTACGAATAATTGTGGAAATGGGGATGCAAGAGGTCCACTTGACAAGTGACTCACAATTGGTAATACGACAAATTACGGGACAATATGCTACACGCGATCCTGTCCTGCAAAGGTATTGGGAGCTCGCCCAGTTCTACATCAACCAAATACCGAACATTAAATTCCGCCATATTTGTCGGAAAGATAACAGACACTCGGACGCCCTATCATACATCTCCTCACAACTAGTAGACCCCAGCATTGAAGGCATTCGCGTTATGAGGCTCCTTACCCCGTCTATCCCAGAAACACCCGAAGTACGGATCGATGTTTCTATTAACACAGCCGAGCAATACAAAGAAGGTGATTGGAGAAAGCAGATACATCAATATCTGGAAACGGGTGAGCTACCCAAGGGTCGGCCCGAGATAAATAAAATCAAAAGTAAATCGGGCGCATACGAGTTAAGAGAAGGGATTTTATATAGGAAATATTACTTGGGACCACTCCTACGATTTTTGATCAATGAAGAGGGCCACATAATCCTATATGAATTACACTATGGAGCCGCCGAAAATCACAGCTCCGGGAGAAGTTTATCAGCCAAGGCAAAGACAATGGGCTACTTTTGGATGTACATGAACGAAGATGCAAAGCAAATGGCGAAAGCTTGTGAAGAATGTCAGCGTTTTGGGAAGAAAATCCATGCTCCGGGGGTACCTTTAAACTCAATTATAAGCCCGTGGCCTTTTTCTAAGTGGGGAATAGATATTGTCAGACCATTGCATGTAGGAACATGGCAAAGGAAGTATTTGATCGTGGCCACGGATTAGTTCACCAAATGGGTAGAAGCTGCACCGCTAAGACACATCCGAGACAAATATGTCTTCAAGTTTATCTGGGAACATATCATTTGCCGCTTTGGGGTCCCCGCAACTATCGTCTCGATAATGAAAAACAACTACAAGGCGAGAACATTGATCTTTTGTTCAACACTTACAACATCAGGAAGAGTAAAGCTACCCCGATCTACCCCCAGAGTAACGGGCAAGCCGAGATTACTAACAAAACCATCGCTGATAACATGAAGAAGAAATTGGATGGGGAATACGGTAATTGGTGTAAGGAGCTATATAATGTTCTATGGGAATACAGAACTACATGAAGGGAAGCTACGGGATTCTCTCCGTTCATGCTTACTTACGGAACCGAAGCAATTCTACCTACGGAAGGAATGATCCCTACCACAAGGACAGAAGCTTGGAGGCAAAACGTATTGCCCGATCTGATTCTGGCAAAACTCAACGATTTGGAAGAAACAAGAGAGATGGCACTACAAAAAATGGAGAACTATCAAAGGAGATTACAGAAAGAATACAACAAGCGTGTCCGACCAAGATAACTTCACCCAGGACAACAAGTGTTGAAGTTTTTGGCTGAGTGGGAGCGAGACAAAAAGGGTGGAAAACTAGCACCAAAATGGGGCGAGCCGTATATAATTGCGTCTAAGACAGGCGAGGGATCGTATCGACTGCTGCGACTCGACAAAACGAAACAGCCCAAACCATGGAACATCAAATATTTGAAACTCTACCACCCTTGAAGGGCGATGCGGAGAAAAGGTAAGCATACTTTTCTTTTATCTCTTTGAAATCGTGAGGGGTATGAGATAGGGTATGAGCGACTAATGGTCATTCGTACTCGGGGCAAAGCTAGTGTGGAAGTGCCGAGGTTACTTACACTCGAATGGTGATTCGTACTCGGGGAAAATCTAGTGTGGAAGTGCCGAGGTGACTTACACTCGAATGGGAATTCGTACTCGGGGCAAATCCAGTGTGGAAGTGCCGAGGTACCTTACAGTCGCCTGGCTATTCGTACTCGGGGCTGTGGAAGTGTGCAAGTGCCGAGGTAGCCTAAGGGTTCTGGTGGTTGGAAACCAGTTCCAAAGGTTGTTAAGATGCGAGGTCTTCTCAGATAGGTGACCTACTTACATTTGAAAGGTCGCCTCCATCGCAGGTGGTTGTGTCCACTTGCCCGAGATTGGTTGGTCGGTAACCGCTCGGGGATATCGGGCCTAGAACTAGGTTGACTGGTACCCTTCCACTGAATCCAAGAGATAGTGATGAGATACCCCAATCAGGACATGTCATTGGGCCCGATGACCCTCCTTGTTGGGTGTGTTCGACAGAAAAGGTTAAAATACTAACGTACATAATTAACAATTGCAGGAACGACATACGAAACAAAAGCTAAATCAATAGCGTCATGCGCCCATTAACAAAGTACAGAGAATGTAAAGCAACCATACAAAATGAAAAGTACGAGTAAAACAGAAAGCATCGGCGACGCAGCACCCCCATGTGAACAAACAAGCAGTTTTTCAAAGGTAAAAAGGGGAAGAGGTGTTCAAAGCGATTTACAACCCAGAACAAAGGGTGAATTAGTGACGCATCACTACAAAAAGAGAAATCAAGCCTTGGGAGGAATCGCGCCAGCCCTCTTCTGCGCGACCTCGCGTCTTTTATTCTCGACCCACTCCTCAATGCCCGTCTGAACCTTCTCGTCCACCTCCTCTGCATGAGCGACGCGATCCTCCTCGAGCTGTTGGGTAAGATGAGAAGCAGTTTCCTTGGCATCGGCCAGCTTGGAACCCAAATCGGCCTCGACCTGCTTTAATCGACGGACCTCTAGATCCAACTCCTGAGAACGCTTCTGCTCGGATACAGGATCACAAAGACAGAGCATTATTCAGTAAACACGGATTAGCAATTTTGCAAGAACAGGGCGTAATCTAAATCTAAGGAACGGCCTCAACACATCGTCTAAGAGACCTGAAAAGGCTGGTAACACTGACTGAAGCGACTCTACCGACTTGGACAACTCATCCTCGGCCTTCGACAACTTCATGGTTAACTCGTTATAATGTTGTTCATTGAATTCGTTGTCGGGGCAGTACTTCTTATGTTCACCCCACTCGGATATTAAGCGGTTGCGTGACACCTGAAGCACCGAAAGTTGTGACCTACTCCATTCAAGTTCTCCCACCACTTTGTAAAATTCACCCACTTTGCCCAACAAATCCCTGTTCGCCCGCTCTACTACATATTTGTCCCTCAAAATTCGTCGGCGATCCTCGTGGAGGTCTCGATTATGCAACTGTAAAGCGTCTACCCGCTGCTCTAAATTTGTGGCTAAAGCATCTCTATCAGCAGTAAGACGTTGAGAGGAGCCAAAATGAGCCCACAAATTGTCTATCTCTGCAGGGTCATACTCAAACTGGCGATATCGGTCTAGCTCGGCCTCAAGATTTTCGATCTCCTCAGATTGACGATCTATTTTGTCATCTTTGTTTTCCATTCGCCGACGGAGATTCTCCACTAAATCCTTTTCAATATCCCATTTCCTCTTCAGAATCATAAACTCTGAAGAAGCGTCTAAACCTATACTAGCTACCTCGGCTAGAAGAAGGATACCCGACTCAGGATACTGGCATGATAAACTCAATCAACATAAGCTCGAAGTTAAAAAATTATGGCATACCTTGGGCATCAGCGAGTTTTATTTATAGCTCGTGCGCGCAGCTCCTCTCGTTCTGCAATTGAAGTTGGAGAGAATCTAGCAGCAACCTTTCTCTGCGGCGATTGACGGTATCCAAGCGTACCCGATTCAGAATCTGACACAAGTAAACATGATTATGCTGAACACGACAAATAGGATATCACCAAGCTAAGTCGAGTTACACACCACCGTGTCAAGAGTCTGGGCGATATCACCATAGTGTGGCACCGCATTAAGCATTTCTTCATCAGTATATGCTCCGAAGTCGGGGGAAGTCAGCGCCCCAAGAGAATTCCCGATAGGGCCCGAGACGGTAAAAGAGGTGTCGACACTAGATGAAGACCCACCAGTAATCTGGGGCAGACGATGAAATACTTCCGATTTAGCATTAACTTTATTTCCAGGCTCGGGCGCCTTCAGGGGTTCTTCTTTATCGGACAATTCAGGATTAACGACCACCTCTGGACCGACACTCTCGCCCATCTCCTTCCCCTCGCCATGGTCACCCGAGAGATCATCGCCAAATAGGTCATCTTCATCAGGTATATTATAGATTGGTTTCCGCCTTTGCGGCGGCTTGGCAACTTGCTTGCCCCTAAGAGGATTACGCCTAAGGGGTTGAGGATCAATCTCCTCTACATCGGCCTCATCACCATCGCTCCTAGGAAATTTCTGCACAAGGCTTCTCGTCAGAACATGTGAAGGCAAAAAACAGGGGCAAGTACATGTACTTATAATAAAATCACTATGTTTGTTACCTTCCCCTGGTCTTCCTCGACCCTTGTGCTAGCACCTCTTTTCTTCGACGAGCCGACAGTCTTGGTAGAATCTCCCTGAGGTTTTAATAACTACAAAACAGTCAATTGGCGTCAAAGATAACAAAATAGAAATCGTGAAAAGAGGAAGGAGACGCATACCTTATCAGCCTTATCATCATTAACAACCCAGAAAGGATAGGGCTCGGCGGGAAAAGGAGGCGACGGGAAGCTACCATGTAAAATGGGACCTAGGACAAGGAGTGGAACTCGGGGATAAATCGGGTCATTAGTATGACGGGGTCTCCTGTTAGAGACTTGGCCGAGGGGGTCGACATCCAGCATCATCCTCTCAACACCTTTGGGCATAGTCCTGTGACGATGATGACTAGCAGCAAAACCGGCAAGATCACCCAAGGTTGAAGTACCAGCTCGGTAATTGGAAAGGAAATTAGAAATGGTATATCCCGGAGCGTCCTCAGGCTTGTAGGTTGACCACTCGGCGGTGGATCCATGACCATCCCAGCGAGCTCTCCATTCATCCATGATTCGAAAAGTATTTCCAGTCCACTGAACCAGAGCGCGATAAGGCTTGAGTTGAGAAAGAACCTCATAGTAGAAAGGATTATCGAGGTGATACAAAGGAAGACGAATACCTAACTCCAGTTGGCCTAGATTAACAACCACACAGTTAGCCGACTGCTCGTACTTCCCTACGTCGGACTTCTTAAAAACGTTGTTTTGGCCCGAGATCAGGGTAACTTCGTAATTCTGAAGATCGTACTTCTCTTTCAGCTGCTTAATGAACTCTTCGTCAGAGAGATCTTTCACCCTTTTCTCGGACCTGCACGAAATAAAAGGAGAATCATCAGGAAAGATAGATCTCATGGCGCGATCATCGTACTTAGAGGGACTATCAAACAAAAACAGGGAGGCAATGGAAAAGCGTCAAAATAGGAAAAGACATCATCGACAGACCTTCTTTCAGTCATGGAGGGAGAAGAATCCATGCACGCGAACGGTGCAAAACTGACAAATCGTTGAGGAAGGCTGGGACGACGAGAATGTAACCACAGCTACTGTGACAATTGATGAGGAGAAGATGAAAGAAGAAAATCAAGAAAACAAGGACTTTTAGAAGAAGAAAGCGGTGAAGAAATCTGGGAGAGAGGTTGTAGCGGCGGGGAACTGGAAAGGAAATGGTAAAGAAGAAGAAAGAGAAAAGGAAGTTGGTTATTTAAAGAGGAGAAGTTGTAACCGACGCCGACGGTTACAGGTAATAAATTGGATTTAATGGGGTACTTCGTGACGGAATTTGCGGCATGGACGAGGACGTGGGCAGCTGGGACGACTTTCTTCCACTCGTGTCTGCCACACGAGCGAAAGAAGGGGCATAAATGTAGATGTAAATTATCCACAGGTCTAGGTGGCAACATCTTAAGTTATGATATACCCAAGAATGAAGAGACGAGAAGCATGGAATAAAGGCTGCCAGGCGCGAGATTCAAGAAGCCACGTGGATCGGGCATGATTGCTCTGCAACTGTCGGACAAGACTCGACTCCAGAGCTGATAAGACAAGACACGATAGGTCAAACGAGGAGCGATAGTCAAATGGATAGGAAGATACGTGTCACATCGGCTAACTGCAAGGGCGATAGACGAGAAGGGCGACATCGTTCCATGAGCACACCCGAAGGAATCGGCTCGGACGAAAGACAGGCGAAGGGATTAAAATGCATCGGCCACATGCACAGAAGAAGGGACGACATAAGCTGGCACGACCACAGAACTTAAGATTAGATGTAATGTGACCAACACCTTAGTATAGTTGTATGTAACCCATCCTATAAATATAGAAGCTTATATCCAAAAGAGGTAGGTTGTAACTTTGGGAGGAGAGAGACTTGAGATCACACCAAGGAATAAAAAGGGGAGAAGTGAGTTTAGGGTTAAGAGCAACACCTTTGTAACACTTTGAATTAATAAGATACACCCTTTCACCCCCGTGGACATAGGTAATCATACTGAACCACGTATATCTTGTGTCCATTATTAAGTCTTTACTTTAATTTTCATGAGTAGAAGGTTTCCATCCTTTGGATGTAGTTGGTAGTAAAATGCATCTACACCTACCATGCAATAATCTAATTTATTTTTTTATTTTTATTTTTTATAAGCAAAGGCCCTCAAAAGGGCTAATGCTCCTCCTCGACTGTTGGAAGGATCCAAACAGGGGGTGTAGACCAGTACATGGAGAGATTGTTTTGTTTAGCCCAAAGAGAAAGCTCATGAGCAACAGAATTACAAGTCCTAGGTTGGAAACTGAAAATACAAGCAAGAAGTTTACATGAAAAGAAGAAAATGTCTTTAAAGATGGCATCCGTCCTATCATCTCCCTCAAAATTTCCAGCTGAAAACTTGTCGATGAGAGCTTTAGCATCGCTTTCAACAATGATGTGGGTTAGATTTTGTTCCACAGCTTTCTTCAGAACTGGCCATATGGCTCTAGCTTCGGCTTCTTCAGCAGAGATAAAATCAAAAACCAGAGAGGCACAAAAGGTAGCTTTCTTAGAGAAGTCATGCATTACATATCATGCACCATTTGCCCCAGTTAAGATATCAAAAGCACCATCAGTGTTACATTTAATCCATCCAAAGGAAGGGGCATCCAATGATCACAAAAACTGACAGAATGACTAGAGACAATATGCAAACTAGAATGATTTGACTTCCTAGTAAGAAGCATGGCTTTAGCTCTAGAGATAACAATAAAAAAAATTATTTAGTATTCTGAAAAACAAGGTGCTTTCTACTAGTCCATATGGACCAAAGAATAGCCACAAAAAACATTGGTTTTCATCAGTCAGCTTAGAAAGAGGATCAACAAGCCAAAAAAGCAGCCAATCTATGAAAGATTTATTATGAAAAAACTGGGTATTGATGTTGAAATCAGAGAGAAACCAAACCCTGCTAGCAAAAGAACAATTAACTAGAGCATGCATAATAGTTTCAAAAGGATCAGAGCATCTAGTACAATCAACACAGCTCATGGGAATTCTAGTTTGGAGGACAACCCTACTAGGTAAAGCGTTTCTAGAGAAAAACTTGAATTATGTAGGGAACTTTAACTTTCCAAATATACTTCCATATATTTTTACTAGGGGAGGGCCTAAGGCCTCTAAGCCCTAGGTAGGCAGACTTTGAAGAAAATTTGCCAGTCTTAGAAAGTTCCCAATCCCTCCTATCAGGAGTGCAAAGCTGGATTAAGGGAATGGTGATGATCTTCTGGACAAAAGCATCATCAAAATGGGTGGTAAGTCTTGGGACATCCCAGGACCTAGTTATGGGATCAATAAAGTAAGCGACTTTGATACTTGGATCATGTGGAACAAGTGGGTTGGGTCCACTTGTCACACCATGGGTCAATAAATTGACCATCCCCAACAATCCAAGAAATAAAGGGTTTGATAAGCTCTTTTATGGCATGGAGGCATTTCCAGGTCCATGAGCAATTAGCAGAGCATTTAGCATTTAAAAAATCAGCGTTGGGAAAATATTTAGCTTTCAAAACAGTAGCCAAGAGATAATTAGGATGTTCCAAAATTCTCCAAGCATTCCTAGCTAGCATAGCAAGATTGTTCAACTCTGCTTTCCTAAACCTCATACCACCTTCACCTTTAGGGGAACATAAGATATCCCAGCCTAGGAAGTGGAGTTTTTTGTCTTTAGGGTCTAGGGTCTCACCCCACCAGAATTTGCAGAGATGAGAATCCATTTTCCTACACAGATGTTTAGGGATAAGGAAAGATCCCATCTGGAATAGGGGAATGACTTGACCAATATGATTAATCAGGGTAGTCCTGACAACCTGATATAAGAGCTTGTGGAGCCAGATAGAAATCCTGGCATCCACAGCTTGGAGAATTCCCACGTGGGTTTGGATTTTAGACGCTTGAAAAACAGTTGGAGTACCAAGGTATTTTTCTCCCAGATCTCTTCCCTGAATATCTAGAATATTAGCCAGAATAGCTTTCCTATGCTCAGGAATTTTTCTACTAAACAAAATACCAGATTTCTCAAAATTTATTTCTTGCCCCGAAGCTAGACAATATTTCTGAAGATAGTCCTTGATGACATTAAAAAAAAATTAGTAGCTTTAGAAAATAACAAAGAGTCATCAGAAAATAACAGGTGTGTCATCTTTGAAGAATTTTTTGCAAACCTTAATACCTTCTAACACACCTTTACTCTGAAGGGTATCTATGTAAGAAGATAGAGCTTCAGAGCAAAGGATGTACAGATAGGGTGATAGGGGGTCTCCTTGTCTCAAGCCTCTTTCAGGTTTAAAAAATAAGAGACCGTAGAGACACATTGGTTTATTAATTTAACCCAATGTTCTGACATATCCATCTTAGTTAAGACTTTCTCCAGAAAATCCCACTCTAGCTTATCATAGGCCTTAGACATGTCAAGTTTGATGGCATCAATGCCTTCAACCTTATCACAATGGTTAATAGCATAAATAGCCTCATTAGCTAGTAAGATATTATCAGAGATGCTTTTTTTTGGTACAAAGGCACTTTGGTTTTGAGAAATGACTTTTTCCATGAAAGGCTTAAGCATGTTAGCCAAAGTTTTAGACAAGATTTTATAGATAAAATTGCAAAGACCAATTGGCCTATACTGGGTAACCAACTCAGCTAAAGGGACTTTAGGTATGAGAGCAATGTTGGTATGATTAAACACTTTAGAAATGTTACCATTTCTAAAGAAAGTCTGAGTCATATCAACAACAACATCTCCCACAATGTCCCAATGCTTTTGGTAGAACAAACCTGTAAAACCATCTGGTACTGAAGCCTTTTTCTCCCCCATTTTGAAAACAACATTCTTAATTTCCTCTGGGGTAAGGGGTAAATTTAGAGAAGCATTATCCTCTTCAGAGAACTTAATAGGGTAATCAGCTAGGATATCATCTTAGAAAGATTTTGGTTGAGAAGAGTAAAGAGTTTTGAAATAATCTATGAAATAATTTCCAATACTGTCTCTATCAGTTATGATATCATTTTTGGAATTCTTTATCCAACTAATGGCATTTATTTTTCTTCTAAAGAGAGTTACTCTATGAAAATATGGTGAATTTCTGTCACCTTCCAAGAGCTATACTTCTCTAGATTTGTCCTTCCAATATAACTCCTCCAGATTGTATAGATATTCCAATCTGGATTTGAGTCTGGAAGTATTGGTAGTATCAGTAGGGTTATTGATCTGAAGATCAGCTAACTCATTCCTAACATTGGATATATTAGTTTGAATATTTCCAAATGAGGATTTATTCCACTCTGTTAAGCCTTTCTTAGTACTTAAGAGTTTATCTTTAAGTTTATAGGCAGGAGATCCTACCACATTAACAGACCAAGAGTTGGCTATAATATATATATATAGGTAGAATCCTCTATCCATATAGCCATGAAATTAAAAGTTCTAGGCATACAGACATCCTCATAGTTGAAATCAATATGTATGGGAAAATGATCAGAAGAATCCCTAGGGAGGTTATTGACACATAGTTTAGGACAGATATCTTCAGCAGTTTGGTTTATAATACATCTATAAAGCCTTTCAAGAATTAAATCAGGCCCTTGCTGCATGTTATACCAAGTAAACCTTGGACCAGAGAATCCAGGATCATGCAAGTTAAATACTAAACAAAATTGTCTAAGATTTTCAAAATCAGGATCATCAACTTCTAAGACACCATTTTTGTCTTCATTACTTAAAAGAGCATTAAAATCTCCAATGATAAACACAGGTTCATCTAGTGGAGATATAACTAGGTTGCATTGTTTTTCCCAAAAAAATTGCCTCAGACTACTATTAGGTTCACCATACATAAAATGAATATGACAAGTTTTAGAATGGATGATGTCAGTAGATGTAACATAGATGCCCCTTTGACTAGAAGATATGACATTCAGGTGAATTTCTTTTTTCCAAGCAAGAGCCAGACCTCCACTTATACCAATACTGGGCACATTGAAAGTGCAGGGATACCCCATATTTCTAAGTTTTCTAGCTGGCATATCTTTATTCATTTTTGTTTCAGATAAGAAAATAATATCAGGATTGATATTTTTGCACAATAAACTAAGCTCCTTGTTAGAATTTTTTTTCCAAAACCCCCTAAGGTTCCACGTAATACAATTCACATTGTTAACAAGGAAAGGATTCATGGTAGTAGGTTCACGCACAGTTATGGGAGAAGTTAGAGGAAGATTTACCTGAGTGGTTTGATCAGATCCACCATTGAGGGAAGTATTATTATTTCCACCGCTTTGAGAAGCTATTTGGGATGAATCCAGACTAGAAGTAGCAGCATTGAGGTGAGAATTATTACAGACATCAGTATTTCTTGGAGAACCGGAAGCAGAAAAATTTTAATTACCAAAGGAATTGAAGAGAGGTTGGGTATTGAAAGAATAGTTAGAGAGATCTATGTCTGGTAGATCTCCCAAATTGATAATTGGAGGAAAAAGTTGAGCATAATTGGTCTCAGGTTGAGAACTTTCTTCAGAGTTTGCTACAGTGTTAATGGGGCTGGAATTAGCTCGGGCACGTTTACGTAACTTAGCTCTGGGATTGATATTACTTTTTAGGTTAGTTAAAGCTTCATGATCAGTATTATTAGCAGCTCCTCTAGTGACAATTGAGCTGGGATTTGGGAACACTGCCATTTTAAAACGCCTTGGCGAGTTGGTAGTTCAAATCGGGTCGTTTTGGTTCAACTTAGCACCAGTAATAGAAGCAGCTACAGAGATATTTTGAGTAGTAATTTGTTTGAAAACCAATGGTAAACCATTTTCTACCGAAGTTGTATGTTGTTGAACTGGTCCAACGTCAAATATTTTCAGAGTTGATGATATTTTAATGAACGGGCCCATTTGGAAAACATTAGAGAAACTTTTTTAGATGGAGTTACCCATTTTTTGATCCACATCCTCAGCTTTACCCTTAGCATTTACTTTAGAATCTGAGTATTTGGGATAATAACCGAGGATCGAATAGAAATATCTGCTTCAGCGACAGGAGTGGATTCCACTTGGTTAGTACTTTGTGACCCTATTAACTTGGAGACTGGTGGTAGAGTATAGTTACTACAGGAAGCCTTGACTTCTGTGATTTTATTTTGTTTCTGCTTCCAAGCTGGGCAGTTTTGGTCCTTATGATCAAGAGCACGACAAGAGGTGCAGAAATACCTTGGAACTCTGATGTGTCTGCATTCAATCAAAAAGGGGTCTCTTCTTCCACTTGTGAAGAGGGGGATTCCAGTTGGAAGAGCTTTTTGTACAGAAATATTGATACATACCTTCAAATTCTTCATGAGAGGGGGCTTCCCAAAGGGATTTTGGGCTTCCACTAATTCTCCCATCTCCATGGTGAGTTTCTTAAGATCATTAAATTCAGTGCATTCGTTTGGAATGTTGCATAAGATGAACCACATAATTTCTTCATCAAAAGAGAGTTGTGTATTGATTGGCCAGCCTTTAGTAGGAACCTCCTTTAACACAGCCAGATAACTGCAAACAAACCAAGGTTTTTGAGATTTTATTCTATTGAAATCTTCTTCAGATAGAAATCGAATAAGAACTTTGTTCCTTTGGCCGTTCCACGCAGATACAGTAGGGTGTTGAGCAAGAGGCCAGTTGTTATAGATGTAGTATCTGATAGAAGCAGTAGGAATCAAAGTTTCACAACAGATATATCGCACAATACACCATTTCCAGTTAGAATCAGCTTCATCAAGAATGACTTTTTTATCTATGAAGACAAGATTAGCAAGGGAAGATGGTAAAGTAAGTTTCTCAGACATTTGTAAAGAAAGGTTTTGGATATCTTGGTTCAAAGTTTGATTTTTCTTAGGGGTTTGGGAGGTATTCATCATAAAGGGGAGATGGATATGAAGGATTATATGTTCATATAAATTAATTTTTTGGATAGTCAGGATAAAATATAATTTTAGGGAGATGATACCTTGGTACTCACTGAGCTGATATTGACCCCTTATAGAGTGTTGAGAGATGACATAAGAAGTTTTTATTTGGTTACGGTTACCAACCTTAAAAAGCAAATGCGACTCTTGTTGACTATGATTTGGGTGAAATTCGGGCGAAGATTGGTGTAAAGTAGTTATAACACGGCTACAAATGTTGTTCTGGAGAAGACTATTGGGACAAGGCATGTCGTTCTCATATCTGGGGGAAACAGGTGGGTTCGTAACCAAGTGATTTATGTGAGAGATAGAGATACGAGGCCACTTGTGGACAAATCCAATAATGGATCGATATTCTTTTTGATATAAAAAAATGTGGATTTGCAAAATATAAAAGGGATATCCAATACATTTATCAGTGTTGCCTGTATTTGGGTGGGGGGAAAATATAACGGTTATAATGATAGAAATTTGGGGGGAAGGTTTGGATTTAGGGGGTGGGAATGAGTATGGTTTTAGTTGGTGATATTAGAAAAATTTATGCCTGGGGTTCTCAAAGCCGCACTACTGCCTCTCACCTGGTGCTGCCTCTAACTAGCCTGCATTAAAAATAAAATTGTTTTAATTAGACCCCAAATGAGAATCTCAAAATTAGAAAACTTACCAAGGCAACCCTTAAATGTGGTTCGGTTAGGGGGAAGATGATACGCATGGTTTTGCATGGGTGAAGTTAACGAAGCGATATGACGGTTAACCAAACGCCATAAATGGTAGTTAATGGTAGGAGTTATTCCTTTAAAAGGTGGGTTTTGATAGTGATTAATAAAAACATTTTTAGTTTTACTGGAAGAGGAAAGGTTAAGGAAAAAAATGAGAGATGGAAAACTCCAGAAATGATGCTCCCTTAATCCCACCAAGGTCCGATCTCTATGATCAAATAAAAGCACTTTCAAGTTATTTAAGCACTGAAAAGTTGCAGCAATTAGGAATTGATGTTCAGGCAGAGTTGCATCGTCGAGAAGCAGTTCAACAACAACAGAAAGAAGAGAAAGATCGAAAGCAAAGAGATGCACAACGAAAGGACATAATGTATGCTGAGTGGGTGCCTCAATACTTGAAGAGACTGGAGAGAAAAGATAGTGAGTGGGAAGATAGGAGGAAAAGGTTGGACAGAAAGCCAAGGGACCTCGATATGGAGAGACTGATGAAGATACAGATTCAACCGGTGGATTTGATGCTGATGAAGAGGCTGAAGGAGAGATGGAGAACAGTGACCTAGATTCTGATTATGGAGATAGCAGTCAGGAGAGGGTTGTTGAGCATCTTGTGTATGATGAAGGTCATCTAAGGATTCGGTTTGAGAAGGAAATTGCCATCCCCAAGAAGTATTCTCGAACCATGAATGAAGGAGAACAGATTCCATTGAGTGTGAGTGACAAGGTTCCTTTTTCAGATGAGGAATCATACTCCAGTGGGACATCTCCAGCGCCGTCTAGCAGAGGATAGTGAGCGGTGAAGAGAAAGGGGGTGACAAGACGTGTGGTTAACTCCACAGAGTTACTAGGAGGAGACAAAATTTTTGGAAGTTTAAACTGTTTGAAAATGGTTAACAAATTTTTTGTGCAAAGGCTCTTCTGGTGATTTCCTTGTCTCCCCAACTTCTTGAAACTGTTATTGATGGTAATGGAAAGTTTCTTGCTCTTTGTTCTTACTTTTGTTCGACTGAAAATCGTGTTATGGTGATTAAACTCTTGTTTTTTCAAAAGGTTTGGAAGATGGTTGAAACTAGTAGTGATAGCGGAATATGTGTTGGATAGTTTTTGTTTTGCAATGTAAAAGGTGTCTGTGTAGTTGAATTGCGGGTGATGTAGTTGATGTTAGGTACTGGTTCTTTCGTGTGTAATGATGTTGGAACAGGTGTTGTTATGCATGCAGATTTATGTACTTTGAATTCTATAGTTTGTGTTCTTCTGGTTGGTTTGGAAGAAAGTAATGTTAATATTATGGAAAGTGCTGGTTTGATGAGTTTGAATGTAATTGTTAGTACTTTTCCTTCTTCTGATTTCAGTAGTAATGGGTGTTGTAGAATATGTGCACAAGATGATGATGTTCTTGATGAAAGAAATTAGTAATCCAATGAATGTTGAGTAAATATAGTTGAAATTAGCAGAACTAAACTTGCTGGGATGAACACTGAACTGCATCTGGAGAAAGGCCTTCTTACGTCACAGTGACAGAGCAGAGCTCTTGAATTTAGAGCAGATTTTCTTGGTAACGAAAGATTGTATGGTTATGCCTGGGCTAGAATGCTTCAAAAAAAAACGGGTTAGGGCTTGTGCAAGAAGACATACAGAGGTTGTTTTATGAACGTCTCAAAATATTAGAGCAGATTTTGTTTCCTTGGGGTAATTTGCGTTACCTTCCCCATAACCCACATTTAAGTTAGTGCTGAGTCAGATAACTTGGAACAGACGGAATTATTGACGAGATGAGATTTTTTTTTAATTTTAATTCTGTAGGGAGGTAATACAAATTACCAATCTTTATGGGGGTAACGCAAATTACCCCTTATTTTATTTCAGTATGTTTGTTTTCCTAGAATCCCTACTCTAATTTTAGCTTAACAAAAAAAAAAAAAAAATCACCTTCTGTCTTTGTTAATCCAAGCAAAGATTACTTGTTTTGAGATTCCATTTCGTTGTTTTTAATAAATGTTTTCACTATGAGAGTGATTTTTTTATCACTATTAGGGTGATCTTTTACAAGTACATCGGCGATTTGACGGAGGTAAGATCAAGTTTTTCTTCAACAGATTAATAGATTTAGGGTTCCGGGCTTCTCACTACGCATGAGTCTTTGGGAAAATCATTCCTCTCTCATTGGAGTATATCTTTTCAAGAAGAAAATCAATCAAAATGGTCGAATTATGATTTCGAATACCATTCCTTATCCAATCTCTACATACAAGATCCGGGTGCTACCGTTGTGGATTGCTCTTTCTCTTCGCGATTTTATTTGCGTTTTGCATCTTTCATTGTATTGTTTCATGTTAATGATGTACTTTCTTTTTCTTAGAAAAGAAGAAGAAAAAAAAGTTTAAATGGAATGAAATAGTAATGGTTTGATTTAAAAAAAAAAAAAAAACTTAATCTGTCAGTACTAGAACGGTAGAATTTCCTAATCCGCCGGTTATAAAACGGTAGACTTCCTAATGTGTCAGTTATGGAACGGTAGAATTTTTATTTGAGCCACTTTGGGTACACCCCTACTTAATGGTTCCAGTTTTTTCATTGATTCTCCATAGTGCGCGGTGCGCACCAAGTTGTAAATCGACCGATGGAACCACTGGGAAAAATTATGTGAAGAGAGTTATCGGGGCTAAAAGAGAAAAAAATAATAGTTAGCATTTTGGTCAATAAGTTGTTGTCATTACGAAAGTGAAGCAAAAAGCCAACCACGAAAGTAGAGAGCGAGAGCTTGCCAGGCCTATCATGCATGTCGTCTTCAAGTGCAAAGGTGGTTTAAGTTGCTTTTGAAAGCAATACTACTCATAGAAGATAATTGGCTTTAAGATTCTGTGCGTATATACATAATCGGATATGTTAGAGCTAGCACTATGGGAGGGGATTTCCCTTCACTATCCCTTCATTTCCCTTAAAATCCTAAAAATGTAACCATTATGGTATCCCATATCCCTACACGAGTAGGGATACACACCACCATCCCTACATGGGTAAACAGATCTGTTCAGCCATGTAGGGAAGGGAAATCACACGGGTACTCAGTACTCGTATGCTTTTTCACTTTACGGGTACTGAGTACGCGTAAAGCCGTTGATACGCGTATCTTTTTGTACGCGTACTCAATTCCCGTTTCGGCAAATAATATTTGTTTGACCTTTTTCGTTAACACCTCTCTCACACCCGATCCCAACCATCCATCACTAATAACGGCTCTATTTTGTACGCCGTCGAATCCCAACGGCCATTTTTTCAAAATCCCCTATAAATACCAATCTAATTCTCTACTCAAACCACACCAAATCAATTGATTTTTTTATATTCTCCTTCTTTCTCTTACATCAATAGATTTCTTCTTTCTCTGCATCTTATTACAATACGTTTTTTTATTTAGATTTAGATTTATTGTACCAGTTATTTATTTTTTATCTTAGTTTCATTACAAATGGTACTTAATTTTGTCACACAAGAAGAGGTTGATCTTACCACTGCTTTTATTTATGTGAGTATGGACGAAATTGTGGGTTCGGGGCAAAAAAACGCTTTGTTTTGGAAACGCATTCACGAAATTTTTGTACAACGAAATGGCAATCCATACAGAAGAGATTGGGATGCTTTAAAGAGCAAGATGAGAGCTATTAAAAAGGATGTCAAAGAATTCGTGTCCATTCTGAACGCTATATATCGCCAAACCAAAAGCGGTGCAAGCCACGAAGATTTGGTAAGTTTATTAAATTTGTAATTTTTTCCATATAGCTTGTGATAATAGTAATAAACCTAATGTTTCTTATATAATTTTTCAGACAAAAGATGGTCGCCTTCAATATCAGGAACAAAGAGGACAACCTTTCAAGTATGATGCATGTTATGAATTGTTTAGAGAAAAGGTCCCTGGATATAATTATGAATTGTCTGTGTGCCAAAACAGTGAGTTGTTTGAATCTCATCGTAACTTTTTATCCGTCGAACATGGTAATAAAGTTCTTCCCAATGGAGAAACTTGTAGTACAAGAATATCGCCACAACGATATTCTCGCGATGGAAACAACACTTCTGCGAGAAACCCAAACATTTCTACAAGTATTAATAACACTTTGACGAGAACGTCGCAAGATTCTTCAACGACATTTGGCGGGTGTCACAAAATAGTGATATAATGGTCAACGACTGAAGATATATGAGAAGAATAAGTCTGTTTCACGACGGTTACAAAGTTGGCGATGGTGAGGACTAAAGTTATAGCGATGAAATCGCAGAGTAGATCCGAATTAAGGGGAAATCTTAGCTGTCTTCCACCATGTATTTTCCTATATAAAGGGTTCAACTAAATCCAGGGAGATGATGATGCATTTTTGAGAGCTAAGAGAATTTTGAGGAGAGAGAAACTCCAGAAAGAAAGTTGTACTTCTGAGTTTTAATATTTCTTGTAAATCTTCCTGAAAGTGAATTAATAAAAGTGTTGTTGTTCATTCACAATTATGACTTAGTTTTCATAGATGCTTGACAAGGGTGTAGTGTAGGAAATCCTGCAACTACATTTTGGTGCCCGAAACAGGGAATGAATTAACGAAAATAGAAGAAAAAGCGAAGAAAAAGATAAAAATTGTTCAAGATTAGGGAAATCATAAAGTAAATCGGTGAGAAAATTGAAGGAAGAATGATCAGAATCAAAAAGGATTGTAGAAAATTGAAAGGTGATGTAAAAACAAAAGAAATGATTGATAGATTTCATGAAAATATCAAGGGAAGGATACATAAACGGGATTTTGAAGGAAGGAAGATTATGACAGTGGAGAAGATATCATCATTGAAAGATTGGGAAAAACAAGAAATCACATTTACAGCAGCAGAAATACCAGAAGGAGATTCAAGTCATACATCTCCATTGGTGGTAACAGTAACCACTATACCAATGAGAAAGGAGAAATCGATAAAATCTGAAGAAGAATGGGCTATGAATAGAACTTTAGTAGACACGGGAAGTTCTGTAGACATGATATTTTATCATACCTTCAAGAAGATGGGATATAAGGATGAAGAAATGTCTCATTCAACGTATTATGTTCATGGCTTTGGAAAGTCTATAACAAAACCTAAAGGCGAGATAATGGTACAAATTCCACTAGGAGAAATTGAAACACAAATATCATTATGTGTGGTAGATGTGGAATCGCCGTACAATATGATATTGGGAAGACCGTGGATACACGCAATCAAGGCTGTGGCGTCAACATTACATCAATGTGTTAAATTTCCTATGCCTAGTGGAATTGGAGAAATTAGAGGAGATGTGGATTTCGCGAGATTGTGCTACCAAATTGAAGTAAGAAATTGTGAAAAACGTCCAAAGCTGCGAAAAGCTCGCAGAAAATTGAACAGAGAAGCAAAGAAAGAAGAGGAATTTAAAATTTACATGATAAGGGCAAAAGAAGGAAAAGGGATACCAAGTGAAGTTTCGCGAGAAGGAGATGAGTTCGCGAGAGTTATGAAAACGCCAACACCAATGGGAGAACCTGAAGCCAACTACACTGCTGCTGAACCAACAAAAGAAATAAATATTGGAAGTAAAGAAGAACCTAAAATGCTGAAAATTGGGACTAGAATGGAGGCAGATGAGGAAGAAAGAACTATAAATCTTTTGCGAGAATATGCATATATCTTCGCGTGGAACATGGATGAGATGTCAGGGATAGACCCGTCAATAGCATGTCATAAATTAGAAATCAACAAAAACATAAGACCATTTAAGCAAAGAATAAGGAAGATCGCAACAACATATCATTCTCAAATAGAAGAAGAACTACAGAAGATGCTCGACGCAGGAATTATAAGACAAGCAAAATATCTAGAATGGATTGCAAACATGGTGGTGGTCCCAAAGAAGAACAAAGGGATAAGAATTTGCATAGATTTTACGGATCTAAACAAGGCATGTCCAAAAGATAGTTTTTCGTTGCGGATATTCCACAAATGGTTGAATCAGCAGAAGGAAACGCAAGAATATCATCATTGGATGGGTATAAAGGATATAATCAAATCCCTCTCATTGAAGAAGATCAAGAACATCTGCATTTTTTGCTCCAAGAGGATTATATTGTTATACAAAGATGCCATTTGGCTTACGAAATCTTTGGTGCAACGTATCAAAGAATGGTGGAAAAGGTGTTTGCAAAGTGGATCCACAAAACATTAGAAGTGTATGTAGATGATATGCTGATCAAAAGCAAAGAAGCTGAGAATCATGTGCAAGATTTGAGAGAGATTTTCGATCAAATGCGACAATTCAATATTAAAGTGAATCCTGAGAAGTATACCTTTAGAGTAACTTCAGGGAATTTTTTGGGGTATATTGTGTCAAAAGAGGGAATACAAGTCGATCCAGAAAAGGTACAAGCAATTCGTGATATGCCAACTCCTGCGACGGTAAAAAATGTGCAAAACCTAAATGGACTCTTAGCCTCGCTAGGAAGGTTCATTTCGCGATCTTCAGACAAGTGTAAACATTTTTTCGATATACTCAAGAAGGGAACAAAATTCAAGTGGACAGATGAATGCGAAAAAACTTTTCAAGGAATAAAAGAACATTTGGCGAGTATATCTATATTACATAAAGTTGAACCGGGAGAAGAATTACTGATTTATCTCGCAACAACTCCATATGCGTTAAGTGCTGTGTTATTGCGAGTAGACGCATGGGTAGAAAAACCAATTTATTATATCAGCAAAACATTTAGTTCAGCAGAGAGAAATTATTCAAAGATTGAGAAACTAATTCTAGCATTGGTGCACGCAACCTTTAAGCTTCGAATTTACTTCCAAGCGCATAAGATCAAAGTGTTAACGAGAGTGCCAATTGAATCGGTGATGAAGAAATCTAAAAGATCAGGAAGAGTCGAGAGATGGAATGCGCAAGTAGGGCACTTTAATATTCAATATAAAATTCTATCCTCGCCAAAATCACAAGTTATCGCAGATTTCTTAGCTAAATTTCCTTTAGAATATGACGAAGCTGTAGAAGAGATGATGGATATAGAAGAAGAACATGGAGACCCAAAAGATCTATTAACAAAACCTGACAGATGGGAAATACTAGTGGATGGATCGTCAAATGGAGAAGGAAATGGGATTGGAGTTGTTTTCATTTCACCAGAAGGAGAAAAAACAACTTTCTCATTTAGATTGGAGTTTGCATCCACTAATAATGAGACAGAATATGAAGCTGTAATCCACGCATTGAAGTTTGCGATAGAAATGAAGTTGGAAAATGCTAGAATCACCAGCGATTCACAATTGGTTATTCTCCAGATAAAGGGAGAGTATACCACAAATGAACCATCTTTGAAGAAGTACAAAAAACTTGTTGAAGAATTGTCTGCGAGAATTCCAAAAATAAAATGGAGACACATATCAAGGAAATATAATAGGCTTGCAGATGCTTTTGCTTTCATATCAAGTATGATGACAAACCCACTTGCGAGATGCATAAAAATTCAAACACTTTTGCAACCGGCGATAAACAAAGAAGAATAAGAGGTAGATGTAATGATGGTAGAATCTGGCGAGGAAGAAATAGGGAATAATGCTACAGATTGGCGAGCAGATCTTCATGCTTATTTGGTGAGAGGAGAAATCCCCAGAAATCGATTAGAAGCACATAAATTAAAAATTAGAGCAACCAATTATGAACTAAGAGATGGGGTATTATATCGCAGATCATTTAATGGACCATCGCTAAGATGTTTGACGAGAGAAGAATGACAAAAGGTGTTAAAAATGTTGCATAGTGGTGATCTTTGGTAATCACAGCGGGGGTAGATCTTTGGCATATAAAACAAAGATGCAGGGTTATTATTGGACATATATGCATGAGGATGCAAAGAAACTTTCAAGGCGTTGTGAAGATTTTCAGCGATTTGGGAAGAAGATACATGCACCAGGAGCACCATTATCATCTTCGTCAAGCGTATGGCCTTTTGGAAAATGGGGATTGGATATTGTGGGACCATTTGTGCCTGGTTCTGGACAAAGAAGATATTTAATCGTTGCTACAGATTATTTCACAAAATGGGGAGAAGTTAAGGCAGTACAGCACATCCGCGATAAGGACATTTTTACATTCATATTTGAAAATATAATTTGCAGATTTGGGATCCCAACACAGTTGATGTCTGATAATGGAAAGCAATTTGAAGGGCAGAATATTGAATTGCTTCTTAATGCATTTAAGATAAAATGTGGAAAGTCAACTCCTTTATATCCACAAGCAAATGGTCAAGCTGAGGCAACTAATAAGAAAATCGCAGACATCTTGAAAAAGAAGTTCGAAGGTTATCACAAATCATGGTGTGAGCAAGTGCATAATGCAATATGGTCATATAATACAACTAGATGAGAGGCAACTGGAATGTCACCTTTCTGTTTAACATATGGAGTTGAAGTTGTCCTACCAACAGAGGTTGCTATCCCAACAACAAAAAAAGAGGCATGCGAGAAAAATCTAAGTGTTGGCATTATTTTACATGAGTTAGATGAACTAGAAGAAAAGAGAGAAAAAACTCTACAACATATGGAAAATTACCAACGAAGATTAGCTCGCGAGTACAACAAACGAGTTAAGAAACGTCAATTCCAGCCTGGAGATCTAGTTTTGCGAGAAACACCAAAATATCAGCAAGAAAGTGGTGGAAAATTAGCGAGAAAATGGGATGGACCATACATCATTAAAGAGATAATTGGAAATGGAGCATACAAATTAAGGGATCCATAGGGAAGAGATGTTGGGCAAAGACTTGATAGACCATGGAATAGACTGTTTCTGAAAAGGTATTATCAGTAGCAGTTTTTGCGAGGTAAGAAATACAAATGTAAGATGAAACAATTAAAAAATTCTTCTTTCAATATCAAAATTAATGCGAGCATCATCGCAATAATAACGAATAAAATTTCGCAGAGATTAAAAGAATGGGACGAACCTTTATGGCGTGCACCCTAGTTCGCGAATAAAATTTCGTAAGAGGGAAATGTAAGACCTAATAGAGCGTCATATGAGGGGGTATCTCTTGACATGACTCAGCGATAAGGTTATACCGCTGCTGGAACATGAATCATGCAGACGATGGGGTTAAAGAAAACCTATCCGGGTGAGAGATCTTGGATTTCCAACTATATAAGGTTATACCCTGGTTGGACGACCGAGAATATCTTCCAAGAAGTGCAGAGTATGACCAAGGCGCCGAGGTACACGGTTGAGCCAAGGGTTCCCGGAGCGTACGAAACTCTCTTGCCATCCTTGGTAAGTCTTGGCTACAATGCACTTGGCCTGAAGAAAACCCCACTTAGGGTGTAGTCTTGTAACTATAAGCCATATAGGCATAAAGGACAAAAGGCTGCGAACACAACTGGTTGTTGGCAAATCTGGATGGGGGGAGCTAGTCTTGTATGGCCGATGTGCCCTCCTTGAAGGGGCAACCATGGGGAAGATAAGGGCGGCACCCTCCATTAGGGAGCTGATAAGTGTCTTAAGACGGCAATTTCATGGGGCTCTATGATCGCAAGAACATTTAGGCCTGTCATATTGTCGCGTGACGTAAATAATGTAAAGGAAACAAGCCACGAGAGAAATGTTAAGATGAGATCAATGGGTTTTTACATGAAAGTGTAAAAACGTCCTGCGATTTCATCGCAAGACGGCAATGTCATAAGGGTAAATTCTTGCGAGAGAATGTATGCTTATCATATTGTCGCAAAGATTTTGAAAGAAACATGGATAAGACAAGATCAAAGGGTCTTTACATGCAAATGTTAAGAAATCCTGCGATTTTGTCGCAGACAGAAAATTTTTGGCAAAATAAGACATTTAACTAGGAAGGCGAAATAAGACCAAAAGAATAATCTTACCAATTAACTATTTTGCTTTAAGATGGAAGGAAACATTCATTCATCGCAGAATTATATACAAGGAGGAAAATTTTTAACATCGCGGATTCCCTCATAATTTTTCAGAAAAGTGCAACAGTATTCCTTATATCGCAGATGTATTCAACACAATTTCGCGAAAATGCAGCAACACAATTTCTTAAAGAAGATAATGAATATTCACCATTTCAAGCAAGATAATGAAGGGCAAGAAGGGGAATAGAGAAGTAAGATTACATTATCTTACTTGAAAATATTCAAAGTAAGCTAAATCAAAAATTAAAATTCTAAAAGTCTCGAAGATTACATCACTCGCAAGAAAGAAGAAGTAAAAGAAAGCAAAGATAAAATTCAAGTTTCAGTGATGGTTTCGCCAGATTTATTCTTCTTGCTCGTCGGATTTATTATTTCTGCCAGAGTTATTATCTTCATCAACATCCTTCTCATCATGAGTATCTTCTTCTTTTGACTCTTCATCAACATTTACTTCACCACCCGCAGCTGTTTCTTTGGGAAGACTTTTTTTATCTTCTTCTTCTTCACCATCTTCTTGAGTAATATTCTCTTTCTCGTTAGTAAACTCTAACTCTTCATCCATGGGAAGAGGAATTTCATCATTGTCAACCTCTAGAGGAGGGACAGAAACAGGAGAAAGAGAATGGGAAAGTAGAATATTGTTCACGAGAATTTAAGCCCTAAGATGGACTTGGTGAAGAAGAGCTCTTTCACGATTCCTAATTTCTATATTCTTAAAGTATTCAAGATAATCAAGTCTTCTTTCTGCTTTGTTGTGAGCACTAAGGCAATTAGAAGCAAGAGATTTATTTTCTTTGCGAACTTTATCCAATGTAGCGGTCAGATCAGTGATGGTAGAATGAAGATTTCTTTCGGATTCTGCGAGCAACAAAATAAAAAATCAGTTAGACAAGAATCTCACAAGGAACATAATATAAGATTTTATGAGAAGATCAACAAGAGAGGCAGTCAACTGACTACCTTCTTTTTGCGAGGTTAAGTTTTGGATTAAAGCAAATAAACAGTTCTCCCACTGATTCATGGCATCATCGAATTTATCGCCAACCATACCCTTAAGACGATATTTCATGTTTTCTTCTTTGTTGCGAAGATATGAATTTTCCTTTACTAATGAAGAATGAGATTCCTTTAACTGAGAGTATTGGTCTTGAAGTTCGATGGCTCTTAAACTAAGAGTTAATCTACCCTAGATAAGCTTATCCTTTTCGGCGGCAGATGATTCAGTTAACTCCTTGAGCTCCTTCTTAAGAGAATGAAGAGATTTCTCTTGACTATTACATGTACTTTGAAGATTACTTATTTGCTGCGAGGAAATCATCATCAATCTTGAAAATCTATGTTTTTCTTGGGACAGGGTTTTATTCTCATCTGATAAAGATTTCATCGCCAAATTAGCCTTTAAAAACAAATATGAGAGGCGATCAAGCTCGCCACTCAAAAAATTCTGCCTTTGCAATAATTGATTGTTCTCATTAGTAAGATTATTTATGCGATCAATTAAATAAGTGTACAGATTGTCTATTCTAGTATGTTGATCTATCCAAGAATCTCTTTCAACGCGAACTTCTTCAGCGATAGATTCAGATTTGGGTCTTTCTATGAAATGAGCCCGATTTGAAACTAATATATGAATCAAGAATTTAAGAAGGAGGTCTAAGTACGGAAAGTATATATATGAAACAGAAAAGCAAAAAGAGCAGAGGCAAGAAAAATATACCTTTCAGCTCGTCATTTTTTCTGCGAAGATTCTCGCAATCTAGAGAAGAGTTACGGAGCATGTGATTCAAGGTATCACACTCAGCAGTTTTAACTTGAAGAGTTTTCCTCATAACTTCAATCTCATTCTCTAAAGCCGCTCGTGAATCATTATAATCAGAGCCAAAATACTTAAACAGAGTCTCGCAAGCTTCCTGTTGGAGAGGGTCAGTGGAAGACTTTCTAGCATTGTCTAAAATATTAGACAAGACTTTAAAAGCAACATCAACACCTGCGAAAGTTTCGCTTGATGAAGGAAAGGATTTAGAAGGTGAAATAGTAGTGAGAGTAAGTTGGCGATCATTTGTGATGGTTGAATTATCAGGAGGAGTATGTGGAAAAACAACAGTTGAAGGCCGTAAAGGACTATAAGGAACCTCGATCATGAGCAGACTTTAGAAGCTTGGTTTGTCAAAATGTCAGAAGGGGTAGAGGTATGAACAGCGATATTCTCGCGGATAGGAGAAGAAATATTTGGTTGCGATGGTGTGGGAGTAATCTTCACAGATGTTAACGAGGGCATAATGAGATTTTCCCCGAGTGTCTTAAAATGGCGAGACCTTTTGGGAGGTTTATCAGGATTCACGTCATTCTGCGAATAATAACACAGATAAGAAACAGAGGCAACAATATTGTTATTAAAAAATAAAGGGTGTTTCTTACTAACTTATCATTCGCAGAACTTTTCTTCTTCTTCTCAGTCGGTCTTTTGCGAGGATTAGGGTTGTGAGTAGTAGATTGTGTGTTAGAAATATTTCCGCTAAAAATAAGACATAACAAGGAAATAAGAAAGATTGGAGAATGAAAGTAAAAACTGGCTTAAAATAAACAACATAAATCAAGAAACAAACCTTGAGGACTCCATTAGAACAGTAGCAGAAGAATATGAAGAAGAGGCAAAGTTGCAGACGGAAGATGAAGAAACAGAAAAGTAAAATTAATTTTGAGATTAGTTCAACCTTTTATAGACAAAGGGGAGTTGACCTATGGAGTAGGAACATGTCAGTAAATGAAGGGATTCACAACACGTGTAAGAAAGTCTGGATTAACGGGATCTTGTCGAGGAGAAAGTATAAAAGAGGAAGAAGTTGCGAAGAATAATAAATATTAGTCCTCATGATCTTCTCTTCTTCGCAGAAAAGACATGAGAAGAGGCAAGATGTAGTACCAGAATATCGCCACAACGATATTCTCGCGATGGAAACAACACTTCTGCGAGAAACCCAAACATTTCTACAAGTATTAATAACACTTTGACGAGAACGTCGCAAGATTCTTCAACGACATTTGGCGGGTGTCACAAAAGAGTGATATAATGGTCAGCGACTGAAGATATATGAGAAGAATAAGTCTGTTTCACGATGGTTACAAAGTTGGTGATGGTGAGGACTAAAGTTATAGCGATGAAATCGCAGAGTATATCCGAATTAAGGGGAAATCTTAGCTGTCTTCCACCATGTATTTTCCTATATAAAGGGTTCAACTAAATCCAGGGAGATGATGATGCATTTTTGAGAGCTGAGAGAATTTTGAGGAGAGAGAAACTCCAAAAAGAAAGTTGTACTTCTGAGTTTTAATATTTCTTGTAAATCTTCCTGAAAGTGAATTAATAAAAGTGTTTTTGTTCATTCACAATTATGACTTAGTTTTCATAGATTCTTGACAAGGGTGTAGTGTAGGAAATCCTGCAACTACAAAACTCGTTGGAAATACAAGGAAAATACATGTCATATAGGAACAAAGAAATCCAAAAAATTAGCTAGACAGAAGAAGGATAGTGAGTAAGGTATATATAGAGAAGATGATGGTGAGACATCTTCGGTTAAGATGGAAGAAGATAAGATACTTGAACAAAGTTCAAGTATTTTGGAGTATCTTAATGAAACCCGATCAAGGAAGGAAAAAATGAGAATGGAACAAGAATGCCAATACCAAACTTTTTGGGGTTATACTCAACAACCGAGTTATCACATGGAAGATCAAATGAATTTGCAAATGGTTCAACAACAGACTAATCAAATGCATGGACAACAAATGCATTTTAATCAAGACAATGCAATAATGTTGATGGACCTTAGTCGTTTAGCTCCCAACGAAAAAAAATATTATCAACGCAAGCAAAAGGAGATTTTGATGGGGAAGGGTATAATCAGCGTTGAAGATTCAGAAGATGAAGATGTAATCCAACTCTAATTGTTTTATCTTTCATTGTGTTTAGTTTTTTAATTTGTAGTAATGTTTAAATTAAAAGTGTTGTCTTAAATTTTTAGTTGGTAATGTTGTTAACTTAATTTTAAATGTGTTGTCTATATTTATTGAAATTGTTGTTTGAATTAATTAAATTTTTCAATTTGTTGTAACCACTCGATTTTCAAATCTAAATTTAAATAAATAACTTCATTTTTTCACTTCATTAAACTAATGTTCATAAATAACTTTAAAAGATAGCTCTAACATATCATTCGATAGGTCTAAAGACATTACATGTTATTATTTTCGTTGTTGTCATTTTCAACAATCAATGCCGCTTCGAAATAAAAAAAACGGTTCTTTTCTCCATGCTGTGTATTCATCTTGTGCAGCGAAACGGTCACCTCTGTACCTATTGAGAAACTCATTGTACCGGATACATAATTTCCTAACATGATATGTCCTTGAACAAATATAGGATGGTAGATAATTATGTCGTGGTTTCTTTCCCGTCTCTTTAAAGAAAGAACCCCAACCAACATTAGTCCAGAATATTGTTTGATCTTTAGGATCTTCTGGAAAATCATCCTTGAGAAGGTAATAGTTTCTAATCCATTCAGTCTCTTCTTCGACATCCTTTAACCTTTCTCTCAGTTGGAATTGTTGTTGACCGCGTTCTTTTGCCTTGCAATTTTCTTCGTGTTCCTTGAGTTTGTGTTGGAAATGGGAGGAAGAACCGAAATTGATTGAGGGATTACATTCACCTTGAAGTAACCATCAAACCCATTTAATCTTAGCAATGGAATCGCCCTGAGTAAACAACCAAATCGAAGGGGGGCTAGAGGGGTTATGATGGGAAGAGTTTAAGTGAAGAAGAGGAAATGGGAGGAAGAACCGAGTTCTGTGAACTTAAACCTATCAAACGGGTACTGAGTACGCGTATTTAGTCAAGTCAACGAGTTAACAAATACGCGTACTGAGTACACATTTGGCACTATTTATATGCGGACTGAGTACGTGTATAGTGTATGGAAGGGATAACAAACCACCATAGAAGGATTTCCTTTCGTGTGCCATCCCTTCCCTTTATTTGAGGGATAGGGAAGGGATAGCTAGCACAATAGTGCTAGCTCTTAGCGACCTGTCTCATCTTTACTTTTGCTTGTGTACCTTTTTGAACACTTTGTTGGCTAGTTGCAATTATCTAGTCTATTGTTGAGGTGTACATACGGTAAGGCTAGGCTGTCCAATCCATTTATTTTGTCATCTTCGCAGGTCAGTGTAGGCCTGATTGTTCCATACATGTGCAAACTCGATAATCTTGAATACCTTGATGCTTGTTACATGCATAAAGTATTTCCAAAATAACTTAATGCACATTCCCTGCCTAAAGCAAATCAAAATATTTGAGGATTTTTCTTCTTCTTGTAGTAACAAATATTTGGCAAATGCAGGTGGAAGCATCTTAAGCCGTTGTGTACCTGAAGATAGATGGAAGAGAAGTACAGGATCAGACTTGTAACCTCTGATGCGGTAAAAGAGATATCTATCACATCCGAGCAGAAGGTGGACACATGTAAAGCATGAACAAAATCGACGGCTTAGTTCAAATCGGGAGATAAGGCATTAAATGCTACTGACAGAGCACGCGCATAAGCAGAGAGGTCAAGTCATGGTGGGCCCGATGACTGAAGACTAACAGGACAGAAGCCTCGGGTCGGCAAAGCTATTATTAATGAATGAGAAGGTATCAGAACACATATTCATCGGGTGGTCAAGAAGTTAAGCGGTACACGTCGGGAAGAATTATTTGTAGATACCCGAAAGGGTCATCAAAGTCGACAGGACAGACCAACATTGTAACCTTGTTGTATGAACACCCCTGCTTATAAATACCCATCGAAGTATTGAGGTAGGGGAAGGTTCTGATAGGTGAGAGAGTAAGGATAAGTATTGAGTGAAGTGATCCTTGTGTATTTACTTAGCATTACCATTGTTGTATCCTTGTGAGTAAGCAATAAGATCAATCTTTCACCCCGTGGACGTAGGTAATCACGCCGAACCATATATATCTTTGTGTTAAATGTCTCTCTTAGCTTACTTGAATCTCAAATGTTAGATGCGAGATGTTAGAATTTCTACAACTATATTTTGGCGCTGACTAAGGGGACAAGAAACATATTTTAAATACCTTGAGAGAACTTGTTGAGATGAGAGAAAGATCTTAAAGCTCCTAACCATCTATGATGTTAGTGGACGTTAGAGAAGATCTCTCTTAGCTAGTAATGGAAGTATGATTAGTTAATTGCGCCCTTGTTGAGATTCATCATCTTACTTTGTTTTATCGGTTGCTTTTTAGATTTACTTAAAGTTTTGACGAAAAGATTTGGAAATCATTAAAACAATGATGTTTTTCTAAACAAGTAATGTTTTTCGAAAGAGACTATAAAATCGTTGGAAAAAATTTCAAAGCTCCTAAACATCTATGATGATTAGGAGAAGATATAAGAAATGCTCCACAAGAGTCTCGATAAAATAGAACAGCGAGGCTTAACAGTCTTCTAGCATCGAAGCATGCACCCCGTCGAACCGACTTCCCCATATATAGTCGAAGTTCCGAAAAATGTGATGCGAGATCCGGTGAGAATACGGGAAGTAATATTTTAAACGCTGATTTGAAAATATGGTAGAAACTCATGCTTATATCCTAGTGAATATAGTAAGACAAAGGTTTTCAAAATAGTGTAATTTCTGTAAACCCGAGAAAACCAGTGATCTACGGTATAAGGAGACATGGTTATATTTTCAAGACAATAGCTTGGTACATAGCAAATAAGTTGAACCCTGTCTTCAACTACGCATAAACAAAGAGAAAGAATGTCCGGGTTTTCAGGAGCGACGATGGTGCAAGGTTCATCTTCACAACGGATCAAGACAGGGTTAATGGGTTATGATCGACAGGGTAAGCAGAGTTTGCAGGGTTCTTCAAGATTTGCAGATAGTTCCAAGAGTTGGGTTGCAGTTGTTGGTGGTACTGGCGATCCAAAGTCTCAGATTACTCCGAAATCTGTCATAACAGATGCAGATGGTGATTGGAAGATGGTACGTAAAAAGAAACGTCATGTTTCTGAATCTTTTTCAAAACAAGATATTATCATTGATTGCAGTTTTAAGTCTTTCATTCTTTCTCATACTAAGGATGGTGGTATTCTTTTTGATGAGAAGACGAAAAACACGAGAAAGATTATTCATGTTGTAGTCATTTTTGAAGGTGTTGTATGGATGAAGAATATTTTGAGGAAGGAATCTAAAAAAGCTTTCTATGGGAGCTGGTACTGGACTTTTCATCGTGGTGATGAGCATATTATTTTTTCAAGAAATCAGAATAGATTTGGAGAGTTTTTTCTAGTTACTGTATCCTGTGAAGGTATTAAACACTCTATGTGTTTTCCTGCAGAAGAATGTGGCTTAAGATGGTCCCGTTTCGTTAATGGTTTCACTGATATTACCTCAAAAACAATTCGTGTTAAACCAAAAAGTTCTTTGGAGGTTCCTATATCTTCCTCATATCAAAATAATATCAATGTTGACTCTCAAGATATTTCTCCTTTGGATTCAATGAACTGGAACCAGGATGTTATTATTGAGGCTTCAAAAACGGTAATTTCTTGGAATAATTTAGGTTTGGAGATTGCTAATCGTTTTCAAGTTAACATTGGTTTTGATATTCATCCTTTTGAGTCCACACATGCCTTTTTCTTTGCTTCAACACAAGATAAAGAAAGAATGGTTAACATGGGTGTCTGGAGTTTTGATGATATGTCTGTTAGGATTTTTCCATGGTGGAATGCTTCAAACTCAGTGTCTTTGTCTGAGTTAACATCAGAAGGTTCATGGATTGAGGTGCGTGGCGTTCCGTTTAATTTATGGGGCCAAAACTTTTATTCAGATTTGTGTTCCATATTTGGAGGCTTACTGGAGGTGCATGCTACAACACAAAATTGGGAAGATGCTTCTGCTATTCGTTTGAAAGTTAGAAGTTTCGATGGTATCTCATCATCTTTCTTATGTCATTTTGGGAATTACTCATTTCCGGTTCAAATTTCTTCATTACAGTTCGTCAATGGTGCAGTTGATCATTCTCATATGAAAGTGATTGTACAAAATCTTGATTTGGTAACTTCAAACTTGCCAACTGCGGAGTCAACTGAGAATTTTTCAGTGCATGTAAAATGGCCGAAAATTCCTCAAACGATATTAAAGCCACTTGATTCCAGGAGAAGAGATTTATTCAGGAAATTTTCTACCAACAATAATGAAAGTTTGACTAAAACTGGCGCTTTGGTAAATTCAAATTTGAATTCTTCCGCGAAATCTAAGGATGAAGAGTTTGCCAAGTCAGAAGGTGTTTCAGACAATTCAGATAATTCAGACAAGGAGTCAGATAAAACGGTCTCTAAGAAATCAGATGCTGACTCAAATTTTTCAGATTCTCAATCAGACAACTTTAATTCAAAACAGCTCTCGACTTCGGTTATTTCTCCAATCTTTCAAGATGAAGACGATGTTAATGAGTATCTCAAAAATGCGGTTTCGATTCCATATCTTCAGATGATAGATAATAATGGGGTTATTACTAAATCTAATACTTCTTCACAGCAAGGTGTTAATTCCAATCCAATTAAGGATTTCAGCTTCTTCTGTAATACAGCAGAAAAATGGAGCACTCTCAAATGCAAGGTGGATCCGGATTTAAGAAAAGAATTTGAAACAGTTTTATTTCAAATGCTAGCAATCTGTCCGATATTGGGTATTCATTGTAAGGGCTCTAAACAACAGATGGATGATTCAATGATGGATGCAATTTGTCTACATCTCTTATACTTTGATATGGAGAATTTAAAAACATCTTAAGTAAGTGTTGTTTCTTGAGACTTTTATAGTTGTTTTTGTTTAATGGATTGTCAAATTGTTGGTTGGAATATTCGTGGTCTTAACGACTTAAGTAGGCGGGATATTGTGAAAAAGAAAATTAGAGACTGGAAACCTTGTATTCTTCTTTTACAGGAAACTAAGATTCGGCAGTGCACTGATCTTATTGTTTGGCAATGTTGGAGTAAGAAATCTGTGAAATGGCTGGATTCACCTTCTCAAGGTAGTTCAGGGGGAATTTTGTGTCTTTGGGATTCAGACAAAGTAGAAGTTTTGGACTCTTTGATTGGTCCTTACTCAATTACAATCCTTTGTAAAACCATTTCTAACTCATTTGAGTGGATGTTTACTGGAGTGTATGCACCCTGTTCTTCTAATACTGAGGAAGTTAAATTATTCTGGAGAGAGATTGAAGAAGTTAGATGTTACTGGGATTTTCCTTGGGTGATTGGTGGTGATTTTAATGAAATAAGGTTTACCCATGAAAGATCTTCTGGTGGAGAAGATACTGCTGGTATGAGAAAGCTTAATAACTTCATTTCAAGACATCATCTTATTGACCTCCCTTTGATTGGAGCTACTTATACTTGGACCAATAATCAAATTAATACCATTAAGAGCAGAATTTATAGACTGTTGGTGTCTCCTTCATGGGAATGTATGTACCCTAAAGTGATATAGAAAGCTCTTGCTAGGCCCTGCTCTGATCATAACCCTATAGCTTTTTTTTGTGAAGGGATGAAGCATGGTCCTTCTCCATTACGCTGTGAGTATTACTGGCTTACCCACCCTAATTTTATTACCATTGTAAGAGATTTGTGGTCTTCTGTAGTTGTTTCTGGTAGTGCAGGTTTTATTTTTTGCAAGAAGCTACAATTGCTAAAGCAGAGACTTAAAGATTGGAGCAAATTGGAGTTTGGTGATGTAGACAGAAGGCTAAAGGAGCTGGAAAATACTTTTGTTGATCTAGATGTTGTGGAAGATGTCAACAATGGTCTCACTGATGATCAATGGACTAAAAGGTTACAAGCTAGACAAGAATACTGCCAACTTACTATCTCTAGAGCTGAAAAGTGGAGGGCAAGATCAAGGGTTAATCATATCAAAGATTTTGAGAATAACACCAAATTTTTTCATAGGTTGGCCAATGATAGAAGAAGAAGAAGTTATATAGGCTCAATAAAGGTTAATGGTACTTTAACCTCTGATGAAAGTGAGATTAAAAGTGGTATTGTGTCATATTTTCAAAATATCTTTCAATATCAGCATTCTAGAACTGTTTCCATTGAGGGTATGGATTTTTCAAAAATTTCAGAAGAAAGATGTGCTTGGCTTGAAAAAGATATTGATGAGGAGGAGTGTTTGTCTGCTATGAAGTTACTTGGTCAAAACAAAGCTCCTGGTCCTGATGGGTTTCCAATAAGTTTTTATGTTCTTTGCTGGGATATTTTAAAAGAAGATTTCATAAATGTTATTCAGGAATTGCAACACAAAAACTTTCTAGATTGGAGACTCAAGAACACCTTCATTTCTCTCATACCTAAGAAGTATTCTATTGAAGAAATTAAGGATCTTAAGCTAATTAGTTTGGTTCATGAGGCATATAAAATTCTTTCTAAGATTCTTGCAGAGAGATTTAAGCATTGTCTTCCAGATATTATTTCCTCAAATCAAACTGCTTTTATTAGAAAGAGGCAGATTCTTGATAGTGTCCTAATTGCCAATGAGTTGATTGATTCTAGATTAAGAAGTGGTGTCCCAGGAATTCTCTGCAAGATTGACTTTGAAAAAGCCTTTCATCATGTCAATTGGGACTTTCTTGATGATATTTTCACTCTAATGGGTTTTGGTGAAAAGTGGAGAGGCTGGATTAGAAGATGTGTGGAATATTCAAGATTCTCTATTCTATTAAATGGCAGTTCTGCTTGCTATTTTAAGAGTGCAAAAGGCATAAGGCAGGGTGATCCTATTTCACCATTTTTATTTCTTTTGGTTGGTGAGGCTCTTAATTTCATGGTGAAAAAAGCTCAAGAACAAGGCATTCTCTCTGGTTTTCAAGTTAAAGATGATGGTCAAATGGTAACTCACTTACAATTTGCTGATGATACTCTCATTTTTTAGATGCTGATGTGGATCAAGTGAGAAATCTCAGATTAGTTCTTCTTTCTTTTGATCTCTTAACTGGATTGAAGATCAACTTTGCTAAGAGCCAAATTTATGGTGTTGGGTATGAGGATGACTTTTCAATTTTCTCCTCAATTTTAGGTTGTTATCATGGCTTTCTTCCTACTTCTTATTTAGGCCTTCCTTTGGGAGATAAGTGTGGTGGTATTGCTAAATGGAACAAAGTGATTGAAAGATTTTTGTTCAAGCTAGCTGGTTGGAAAAATCCATTACTTTCTAGAGCAGGTAAAATCACTCTCATTAACAGTGTACTTTCAAGCCTGCCTGTTTACTATATGTCTCTCTTTGAGATGCCTTCTTCTGTGATTAAGAGATTAGAAAAAATTATGAGATATTTTCTATGGCATGACAATAAAGGAAGGAAGAAAATTCATCCAGTGAAATGGGATGTTCTTTGCAGAAGTAAAAAGTCAGGGGGTCTAGGCATTAAAAATCTTCAAAAATTCAATAGAGCTCTACTAACCAAGTGGTGTTGGAGGTTTGCAGTGGAAGAAAATGCTCTTTGGAAGTCCATCACAACTGAAAAATATGGTGTGGGAGACACAATCTGGATTTCTAAGGTTCCCAAATCTACTTATGGCACTTCTGTTTGGAAGACTATCATGAAGTGCAATTCCACTTTTCTAAGGTACATTAAATTCAAAGTTAATAATGGCAGAAATACAAGATTCTGGGATGACAATTGGTTGTATGATTTTCCAATTAAAACCTGTTATCCAAATTTATATGCTCTTACCAGAGCAAAAAATCTCTATGCTGCTGACATAGGAGTAGTTGAGGGTAATTCAGTGACTTGGAATTTCAGTTTACCTAGAAGAATTAATGTTGCTGCTACTCTGGAACTAAATATGCTCTTGGATGATCTTGCTACTTTTAGCTTTAATTTGGATGTGGAAGATGCCCTGGTCTGGTATCTAACTAAGGATAATATTTTCTCAGTTAATTCTCTTTATGATGCTCTTACTCAGGAGGAGGTTATTCTGCCTGACAACCCCATTTTCAATACTATTTGGAAGCTGAGATGCTCTCCCAAAATCAGTTTCTTCTTATGGCTCATTTCTCACAAAAGACTTGCTACAAGAGACTTTCTGATCAGGAGAAGAATTGAGGTTCCTGCTTCTTGTCTATTCTGCAATGAAAATGAATCAATCTCTCATTTGTTTTTGCACTGCAGTTTTGCTAGTCTGGTTTGGAATGATTTTTTGAGAAAACTTCATTGGTTTTTCCTAATGCCCAATGAGACTGATGCTGCTATTCAGGCTTGGCATCTCAGGCAGCATAGCAAGGTCAGTACTGTTAGTTGGAATATGATTCATGCTGCTATCATGTGGAGCATTTGGAAGGAACGGAATAGCCGTGTGTTTACAGGCAAAAGTCATTCAGCGAATGCTGTGGCGAACAAGGCTGTGTATCTTTTGTTTTCTTGGGCTCTTGTGTTCAAAGACTATGAAGATGTGAACTCTGTTGAAGTCATGAAAAACTGGTGTAACATTTATTTTCATCCAAACTAGGAATGGTAGTTTGTTACCTTCTTAGTGCTCTTTTCTTTTTGTTTGCTTTCTTTTTGTCAGGATGGTATAATCCTGTTGTACCCCCTCTTTTTTTGATCAATGCATTCTTTTCTTTATAGATCAAAAAAAATAATAAGTTGAACCCTTCCCGAGAATTAATCTTAGAGAAGGACAAGACGGAGTGATGTCAAAATGATATATGCTAAAGATACTTTTCCGGTCACCTAACTATGTACGGAAGAGTTGAGTCACCTGACAAAGAGAATGTCAGGACAAATAGTGATTGATGTCGAGTGAAAGTACACTACCTAAGCATTTGTCTTCTATGAAAAAGTTTTGGGAAACATACAAATAAATTTGCTGACTTAGGCATGAAAAAATCGAGAGAATCATACTTCAAAGAAAGTACTGACAGTGCTGACCTCACAGGCTTTTAGAATTTTTTTTGCCTTAGTTGACTTATTCCATGTTTTCAAAAACAGTTCGAAGTAAGGTGTGGGTTGTTTCTGGATGTAGGTAAAGACGTCGGGAGAGGAGATCTTCAGTGCGATCCGATAGTCAGTACGTCGGGACAAGCTAGGATCTTGCGTAAGCGTAAAGTAATAGAAACGAGTATACAATAAGGAGTGACCACATCGCGACAGGAGAACAACGTAGCGCCACCACCCGATGTTATTGAAGTGCCAAGGACGAACATTCTACCATTCGACGAGGAGATCAGTCTGGGACAAGACCATGATGACACCGTACTAGGACATGTCATGCCTACCCAGAGTAGGATAGAGAACTTAGTGGAAGGACTGTCAACCACAGACACAGACGAGGACGAAACACTATTCCTAACACGAGAGGAAAAGCGACATGCAAGGGAAAACACCGATCACCAATCTGCAGTGGATCGTGAGGAGGAAAGGATTCGCCAGATCATACAGGGGAAAAGACAATCTACACGTGAAGGCCACCCAAACGACCCATCGTCATGAGAGTATCGACGCAACATTAGCCAATTAGAAAGGCAGGAAGGGAATTACAACGAATAAATCTAGCATTGGAACAAGATATTACCCGGCTACAGTATGAAATAAGAATGACACAAGGACCAATAAACCGAAGAGAAATTAGTGACAATATTCTGTCATGATCCCGGTACACTCCCGAACTGAAAAAGCGGGGTCTAACAACTACACTCAATATTTCTCTTAGAAATTTATATGGACTAACTCCAATATACTTTTAAGAGAATCAACTAGACAGTTAGACTCAATCTTAAGAAAAGTATATCAAAGAGTTATATCTCTGTTTCACAATGTAATCAAACAGATAGAAATCCGTGAGCCTGATTATTATGTGAAACAACTTGAACGGTACCAAAGACCAATGTTCAAGTGTCAATTAATTTAATCAACAACCAAGGGTTGGATTCCCAATTGATTGAACATACGCACAACCTGTGATATTTCATATATAAAATATAATGCAGAAAAGAAATAATACAGACACCGAAGTTTTGTTAACAAGGAAACTGCAAATGCAGAAAAACCCCGGGACCTAGTCCATATTTGAACACCACATTGTATTAAGCCTACACAGACACTAGTCTACTCCAAATTAATTTCGGACTGGAATGTAGTTGAGCCCTAACCAATCCCACATTGATTAAGGTACAGTCGCATTCCTTACGCCTCTAGAACCACGCAGGATTCTGTGCACTTGATTCCCTTAGTTGATCTCACCCACAACTAAGAGTTGATACGACCCAAAGTCGAAGACTTGATAAACCAATCTGTCTCACACAAAAAAGTCTATTTAATAGATAAATCTATCCCCCACAGATTTACCTATGAGTTGTGTTCCGACTTTTGATAAATCAAGGTGAACAGGAACCAATTGATATACCAGACTTATATTCCCGAAGAACAGCCTAGAAATATCAATCACCTCACAATAATCTTAATTGTATGGTAGCAAAACAAGATATTATGGAATCACAAACGATGAGATGAAGATGTTTGTGACTATTTTTTATCTTTCCTATCGGAAAATAAATCTCGAGCAAATCTTAGAGAAGATAATACTCAATACGATAGAAAACAGCAAGATCAGAACACGCAACTACAAAGAAAATAGTTGGGTGTGGCTTCACAATCATAATGAAGTCTTGAAGTCGTTAACCTACAGGGTATCGTGAAAAAACTAAGGTTAAAGGAGAATTGACTCTAGTCGCAACTAGTATCACACATGAGGTGTGGGGATTAGGTTTCCCAGTTGCTATAGTTCTCCTTTATATAGTCTTCAAATCAGGTTTTGCAATCAATGTTACCTTGGTAACAAAGCATTCAATATTCAAGCTAATATCTTTCAACCGTTATATCGAACTTAGCTTGTTACACACTAATGAAAAGTGACTTAATTTAGATATGAGTAACCGTACCTAAACATGTGCACCTTTGTTGGCTCAACAATAGTTTACCGGAGTTAGCCATATGAACACTTTCATATCAACCTTATTCATCTTAACCATAACTAGTTCAGATGACTCAAATGAAACTAGTTCTAGAATTGTTCAATTGTTCATATTCTCGTAGAAGTATACAAGACACAATTGAAGAAAAATCGATTTTGATTCACTCGAATCAATTCATGAACATTATAGCCACGGTTTGCAAAAGATTGCATTCCTTATTATATAAATGTATTAGTTCATGAACAAACCGATTTTATAACATAACCCACTCAAGTATGCAAACAGGAGCGCATACCTAAGTGGCCGTATTAAGTTTGGATTCGCAGTACGTGAACTGGTACGCATACCACCAAACTCAGTAATGTCCCGGAACTTGAAAATCACGCCAGTACGCGTACCGGTATGCGTATTTGGTTCTCGGACCTTGACTAAACCAATTAGTACGCATACGGTTATGCATACCATGGTTCCCGGACTTGGATTGCAACTACGCATACTATTCTTATATCCAATTGTTCTAAACTCCCATTTCAATCATTGAAACATTCTCGGAAGACGACAATAGCTGCCTCACACAAACTATTAGCTTCAAAGCAATTTTCAAGTTATCGAATGATCAATACGAAACATTCGGAGTCTACATCAAATGACTGTCTCACCCAAATCATACAAGATGTTACCAGGAAATTTTTTACATGATCATCTTTTGACTTTTGTCAAGAATATAAGATGAACTTGGTTAGAGCGAAAGCTTACCAGCACAAATTTCGAGAAATATGTTAGCGAGTTAAACTCCGCTCAAAATATCAAGTGTGTATAATTGAAGTCTATATAGCTATATGACTTTTGTCTCAAATATGAGATAGAGTAGATAGACTTTTGAGTAATATACGAGTTCAAGTCTCCACATACCTTTTGTTGATGAAGTTCCACAAGCTCCCCTTAATAGACTAGAAATCAAGACTCATAGTTTTGGCAACTAAACTTGACAACAAGCTTGAGATAAAAACACTTGCGAGCTCTACCGAGCAGTGCTCTAACAATCTCCCCCTTTGTAAATTTTAGTGACAAAACTATCAATACATATGGATTACAAAATAAATAAACTTTGTAGCTCTCAATCCAAATGCTTGATCTCCTTGGTTCTTCAACATTACGCGAAATCTTCGTCACTTCCAAGTACTCCAGTGATTCTGAATGTGTTCAACTAAGCATCATAGTTGTTGAAGATCCGTAGCTATAAAAATGAGAAAACAGTTGCTCTCAATCATTGTTATACAGTGTCATAGTATCATTACATAGCATCAAAGTCCAATTGTATCACAACTTTGACAACAATATTATGGTGATATCTATCACTTCCCCTTAGTCAATACTTCATCTCACATGAAAATCAGTCCCCCTTACATAATGATTCGTAAACCATATGCATTTGTAGTGTGAACTACACATTAATTTCCCCCCTTTTTGTCAATATAAATTGGCAAAGTACGAAAACTAGTGGGATCCAGATGAAATTATCATGGAGATACTTCATGACCAAAAGAAAATATATCAACTTTGCTTAGATGCAATCATATAGCCGAAAATAAATGCATTCATTAAGGATTTAATAGAGATACAAGAAAACTCCTATAATATTCCACAGCCGCACTCCCCACAAAGATTTGGCAATTAAGCACAAGTTCAATTAAGAACTCTCCCCCATAAAATGCCATTCTCGAAAGAACAACAAGAGCGACCTTACTTTTACAAGAAAAGAAGGATTTCTTTGGAAATTAACAAATCACATGAAACATGAATTTGTATCCAAAATTAACCACAAGAGAACCCATGATTAATTTAATCGGAAATGCTTGACATAAGAAAACTTACGGAGCCTCACAGTACATACACAAATATGTAGATCAGGGAAAGACCAATACTACGGAATAATCAAAGATTCGTTCTATTTTTCATCAATATTTACATAAAGACATATAATAGACCTAATCTTTGTTATCAAAAGTCCATCATGTCTTCATCAATATTTGCATAATGACATAATAGGCTTAACTTTTGACATATATGGGACAATCATAGTTCACGGACGCAAACATATGTATCCCATAACAAGTTGCAATATATGAAACTAATAAAGATTAATATTGCAAAATCATCTTCCAAATAAACTTTAGAATTTAAATAAATAAATCTAAAAACATTTCAAGATGAAAATCGTTGGCAATAGCTATGTGTACTCACAATAATGGCTATTCCAAACCCTAGTTATCCTTCTTAAAACACAAGAATAAATTCTCATAAGAAGTTTCCTAGACAAAACAAAAATCAAGTTTCTTTGATAACTTCATGCCTTTGAAAGGGTCCATCATAAAAGGTATCACTATTATCCTTGATTCTTTTGACAGTAGAGACTCCATGTTCATGAGTTAGAACATTAACTTTCCGATCAAAAATTCAGGCAAGATGCCTAGCTTTGACATAGTCCATGATGAGTTTCTTATGATTCTGAATCAAGATATTTTGATTTTTCAAGGATTTTGGTCTGACCATCAATGAGATGATTTATTTGCAGTTGAAGATTTGCAAATTCGACCTTTGAGTCATTCTGAAAAAGAATTAACTCCTTGACAGATTCACCAATTCAGGAGTTGTACTCTTTCCTTTCAATCATCTTCTTCAAGACAAGTTCTTAAACTGAATCGCATCCTTTAATGTCTTCCTCAATCTCAAGATTCACCATTTCCTGAGGTCTTGAAGAGTTCTCCATCCTTTTTTAAAAAAATAGGGAAGGAAAACAGTATGTATATATATATATATATATATATATATATATATATATGTTTACAAACAAGAGAGAAATATCCTTGTTACGTTAACCCTAAAAACTCCCAAGCAAAAACACGGACGATTGTGGACCGGTCAAGGAATGTTAATGGATCAAAGGGATCCAATAAAAAGGAAATAAACTTTTTGGTATCTCTTACTTTCATAAATCAATAATCAAAAGAATCAATTAGAGCACAAAGAAAAGATACATTAGTTACTGGGAGTCAATAATTGGCCCAACCTTTCACAAAAAGATAAATCAAACACGAGACTAATAGTAATCTACATTATACTTGAGCAACTCTCAAAAATCATCCTTGTAACTCTCAAGTTAGATACAAGGATGACGTTACCTAGAATTAGGTGGCAAAGTGAGATGTAATCCCATCATGACGATTGAGATATAAATTGTAAATACCATCAGAAGGTTTGATCCCTGTATTCCTTACCTCCCTTCGGTTATTTCTTTTTCTAGAGGAAGTAGTCATAACCTTTTTAACAAATCCACAGAGAGATTTTTCTGAGGATTAAGTCTGGGACCTCTGGAGATTGGTTCCAGAAGATCATAATTGAGAGATCTCCACCTCACAGACTTAGATTTACTAGTTTTATTCTCATAGCCACTTGGAATGTGTATATTTGTGGTGTAAGAATTTGCACCATGAGGAGGAACACGATTCCAGAATTTTTTTCGAGATGAGTGACCATTGAAATCCTTTTTATGAGAGTTTTGGATTTCTGCATGAATGGAATCCATAGTAGATGTCATCAGATAATTTACTCGGTCGACAGTAAAAAGAAGTAGATTTTGAAGATCAGAAATCTGTTTTTTTTCTAGCAAAATAGTGTAGAACATGGTAATTCTTTTTCCCACAGAAGGAATAGGTTCGTTGGAATGACATATTTGTTGAGTCCAAATAAATCTTTCTTTTCTTTTGAAATTAGGTTCGCTCTTGCTGTTCCTTTGGAATGACATTTTATGGGGGAGAGTTCTTTTGAACTTGTGCTTAATTTCCAAATCTTTGTGGGGAGTGCGGCTTTGGAATATTGTAGGGGTTATCTTGTATCTTTATGAACTCCTTGATGAACGCATTTAGCTTCGGATTTATGATTGCATCTAAACAAGATGATATACATTTACCTTTGGTCATGAAATGTCTCTTACGGAAATTTCATTAGGATACCGTTCTTGTACCTTTGCAAATTTTATTGACAAAAAGGGGGAGAATTAATATGTAGTTCACACTACAAATACATATGGTTTTCAGATCATTATGTAAGGGGGAGTGGTTTCCATGTGAGATGGAGTATTGACTAAGGGGGAGTGACGTATCACCATAGTATTGTTGTTAAATTTGTGATTCAATTGGACTTTGACGTTGTGTAATGATATTATGACACTGTATAACAATGATTAAGAACTCTTGTTTTCTCTTTGTTATAGCTATGCATTTTCAACAACGCTGATGCTAAACTTATAACCTTTGGGATCATTGGACTACTTGGAAGTGACGGAGATTTAGATTAATGTTGAAGATTAGACATGTGGAATAGGATCTACAAAGTTTATTTATATTATTTTTTCATTCCATATGTATTAATGGTTTTGCCGCTAAAATTGACAAAGGGGGAGATTGTTAGAGCATTGCTCGGTCGAACTCGCATGCGTTTCTATCTCAAGCATGTTTGTCAATGTTAGTGATCAAAATTATAAAGTCTTGATTTCTAGTCTACTATAACTAAGGTCTCGGACTAGGATAGAAAGTGCAGTTGATCTCAAAAACTCCATGGCGATCATCATACAATACGAAGGACTACTCAAGGAACCAGTGGATCTTCATCGACTAAAAGGTATGTGGAGACTTGAACTTATCTATCACTCAAAATTCTATCTACTCTATCTCCTATCTTGAGACAAAAGTCGTATTACTATATAGACTAAGATTATACACATGTGGTATTTCGATCTGAGTATATTTCGCTTATCTATTTCTCGAAATATGTGTTGGTGAAGCTTTCTCTTTATCTAAGTTCATCTTTACCTAGTGACGAAAGTCATGTTATGTTTCAATTATTTTGGAAATCGCACTGACGAAAAATAGTTTGTGAATAACAACTATATAACGCCCTCTAAAATTTTTTCAATGATTGAAATGAGAGTTTATACAATATAACCATTGGAGGATATAAGCATTGTTGTGGAAACACATATATGTATAAGTTCTTATTGCTTGAACCGAAGTTTGTGAACTTTGTTGATCAAGTGAAACCTGAATAGTACGTGAAATTCAATCCGCGAACTGGCATAGTTCTCGAACCCGAGAATTTCTGCTGGAGTTTGTGAACTCCGTCCGGGAACTTAAGTCCGCGAACCCAGTCCGGGAACTTAAGTCCGCGAACCCAGTCCGGGAACTTAAGTCCGCGAACCCAGTCCGCGAACTTGAGTAGGTTATGTCTAAAAACGATGTTTGTGAACTTATCTTAATAAACTAAGGAATGCTATTGCAAACTGTGGATTTATAGTTCATGAAACGATTCGAGTGAATCACATCATTTTTACTTCGATTATGTCTTGTGTAGTACATGAGATTTCCTTGCAATTGAACAACTCTCTAACTAGTTTATATGACTCATTTGGACTAGTTATGGTGAATGAGAATATGGTTGATATGAAAGTTATCATATGGATAACCGTTTGGTTAACTATTGTTGAACCAACTAATGTACAAGTTTGGGTACGGTTACACAAGCCTACAAACATGCATTATATTTGTGTGTAATAAAACTATGTTTTTGATCTAACATTTGATAAATATTAGCTTGAATCTAATCAGGTTTTCATCTACGATGAATATTGAATACTTTGTTAGTAAGCTAACATTGATTGCAAACCCTGATTTGAAGACTATATAAGGGAAAACTCTAGCAACTGGGAAACCTAATCCCCGCACATTCTGTATGATACTAGTTGTGCTAAGCTAGAGTCGATTCTCCTTTAACCTTTGGTTTTCTTCTTCTAAAACCAGGTTAACGACTTAAAGACTTCATTGGGATTGTGAAGCCAGACCGATACTACTTTTATCGTAGTTGTGTGATCTGATCTTGTTATTTTTATCGTACGAGTACAATTTTAATAATTGGCTTAAGATTTCTATCTCCGATAGGCAAGATATAAAAGTAGTCACAAACACTTCGTCTCATCGTTTGTGATTCCACAATATTTTTTTTCGCTGCGTCGATTAAGACTATTGTGAGGTGATTGATAAAACTGAGTTGTTCTTCGGGAATATAAGTCTGGTTTTATCAATTGGTTCATGTTCACCTTGATTTATCAAAATATGGAATAAAACTTGTAGTTTTATTCGTGGGAGACGAATTTATCTATTACTATAGACTTTTCTGTGTGATAGAGATTTGTTTATTAAAGTCTTCGACTTTGGGTCGTAGCAACTCTTGGTTGTGGGTGAGATCAGCTAAGGGAATCAAGTACGTAGTATCCTGCTGGGATCAGGGACGTATGAGCATAATTATACCTTAGATCAGTGTGAGATTGGTTGGGGTTCAACTACCGTCCAGACCGAAGTTAGCTTGGAGTATCTAGTGTTTGTAGCGGCTTAATACAGTGTATGTTTAATCTAGACTAGGTCCCAGGGTTTTTCTGCATTTGCAGTTTCCTCGTTAACAAAATTCTGGTGTCTGTGTTATTTCTTTTCCGCATTATATTTTGTTATATAATTGAAATAATACAGGTTGTGTGTTTTTCAATCAATTAGAATATCTAACCTTTTTGGTTGTTGATTTAAATTGACTGACACTTGGATATTGGTCTTTGGCACCATCCAAGTTATCTCTCTTTGATAAAGACTCGCAGATTGTATTTACTTGAGTAAAGATCAAATTGAGAAGTTGAGATAATAAATCCTTGAGATATTTTCTACTGATTGAGTCTAGTTGATTCTCTAGAAAGTAACTCAAAGTTGTCCATAAAGATTTCTAATCGAAATATTGGGTGTGGTTTTTAGACCCCCGCTTTTTCAACTAATGGGACTAAGTCGTATAGATATATAGACTTTGTGTTATACACATTTGAAATTTTGGGTCGAGTAAATCTCGTTTATATAATTCTCGACATATGAGTTTAAAGCTTAGAATACTTCATCATGTACTTGAAAACTTTAGTTGTAAATAATGATTTAAGGTATGTGAACTCGGTTTGCAAACCTTGGCGTTATGTTCATGTATTGGTTCTTGTATAAGTACTTTGTACACTTACAAACCAAGCCGAATATGTTTCAAATGCTTCATGAATATTTCTATGAGATAGTGAATATTTGAACAACTCTCTTAAAACACATTTTGATACATTTGATTATCAATCATGATTGGTTGATTGTCAGATTGAGTATAGAAGTGTTAGATGAATATAGCTAAGCTAAAAGTATTCATATGTCTAACTTCGTTTAACTATTATTGAGGCAACTTGATATATACGTTTAGGTACGGTTCATCCATATCTGAATATAAGTATATTTCATTTGTATATATCAAGCTCAACCATCTAACGACGACGATTGATTGCTTATTTTCTAAGCAAATTTAGCTTGAATCTTAAATCAGGTGTTCATCTAACGGTGAATATTAATTGCTTTGTTAATAAGCTATCTTAGCTTTGATTATAAGCAACCCTGATTTGAAAGACTATATAAGGAGAAGCTCTAGTATCTGGGAAACCTAATCCCGACACTTTGGTGTGTCCTAGTTGCAAACTAGAGTCGATTCTCTCTTAACCTAGGTTTCTAGTTCTTCTGAAAATCATTACTAGGTTTAACGACTTAAAGTCTTCGCTTGGGATTCGTGAAGCCAGGTCCAACTATTTTCTTTATAGTTGCATATCTTGATATTGCTTTTTTTTTATCATATTTAGTTTAATATTCTCTAAGATTTTCTTGGGATTTATCTCCGATAGGTAAGATATAAAATAGAATTACAACAGTTTATTCGTCCCAGTCTCTTGTGATTCCGCAATAACTTCTTATGTTAATCAGTTAGGTTATTGTGAGGTGTGTTAGAGCATAGCTCGGTTGAACCCACAAAGCTTTTGTATGTCAATTTTGGTTGTCATATTTTAGTGAATCAAAACTCATTTAAAGAGTCTCTTGATTATGTACTAGAGACAACTTCGTATAGGTTAGCTTGAAAGTATTAGGATATGAGACATTACAAGTATTACGTGAAGACTTGAAGAATGTGAAGAAGTACGGAGCTACAACGACAACATCATCCTTCCACTTGAGGTTAGTAATATTTTACTTGAATTGTGTCATTCCCTAACGTATCTTTCAAGTTGTGCATATTGAAAACATAATTGTGAAGCCATGAATGATTATACTCTAGTTAGACTTAGTATTAAGGAATACAATACGAAGTATAACGCTTATATTTTGAACTTCGCATATAAGACATCGACATAATCGTTTGAATGCTATTGTGATTATGTATGGGTATGAGGTGAAGATTTCATCCTAGGAAACAATGTTTTACATTTGTTTAAAAGAAGTAAATTCATGAACTTGTTTTGTGAATCGAAAGGGAAATTGCTAGGATTATTGGTAATGTTATTTATTGCATATCTTTTGAACTACAAATATGTGTGATTAGTATAACCGCTCATTACTTGTTTATGTTCTTGGTAAAACTATTCACTGGGCCTGACTTTTGTATTGGTATGACTTTTATTACTGAAACCGATCTTAAGTAATCACCTGAGATGGTATGATCGGTTTAGTGTTATTGGTATGACAACCTCTAGGAAAAGGGGAACCGATCACAAGAGGGGAACCGATCCTTGTATGAGTTGCAGCAAGTTTCTAGATATTGGGAACTGATTCTATGAACATGTGCAACACGTTTTAAGACATTAGGAACCGATCATATGGACATGTGCAACAAATACAAGTTATATACCATATATATCTGGGAACCAATCCTAGTACCTATTCAACCGAATTTTGGAAAGCTAGTTGATAAGTGCATAATTCATATGATTTTAGTGTTCATTCCATACTTGATTTAGCTATTATTCTTGCATATTTTCGTATTATTACTCTTGTTTTCTCTTATTTGTCTCTAATAGGTGAATCATACAAAAAAGAGCTACAAAGTGCTGAAAATATCTATAAAGAGAAGTATTCCAAGTATCCAAGTGCCCAAGTCCAAGAGAAGTGGAAGAAAAGCGACGAAAATGAGCAAAACGCTTAAAATCAAGAGAAGGGACAAAGACCGATCTTAACTCATTCAAACAAGTATTTATCATCACCATCTTGAATATAATTGAAAGATAAAAAGAATTCAAAAATAATGAGGTCATTCCGAGTTCGGATGAAGAAGTTGTGGCCAAAACAAGCTTTTATTGAATACCGAAGACAGTAAAGTTCGCGGACGAGTTTCATACTTTAATTCCGAGAATTTCTGCTGGAATTTGAAGTTTGCGGACTGGGTTTTCGAACTTAGCAAGTGTAAAACATGTATAAACTCCTTGGAAGGCTTAAGGGCATGTTTCATACGGAGCGATTATCAATCGTAACGTTATCTATTTACTTTTCTCATATGTATATCATGGATGTTTCTAGATCCATGAGTAGCTAAACACCTATTGATTGAGGATGAATTCTAAGTTGTAAACAAGATTTGAGTTATTATATTAATCTACTTTGAAGTTCTTCATATGATTATCGTTTGTTTATACTATTTGAATATTTATGATTCATTGATAGATTGTCTAGGTGGCCAACTGGATTGATTTATTGGTTTAATCTATTGCTAGTATTAAGTTAGGAGATAAGTAATCGTAGAATAACTTGTACACAAGTAGAAAACACAAAACCTTGCAGAGGGATTCTGTGGAGCGAGTGTGTGTATAAACAACACTAAAAAATGGACCTTGATCTAAGAGTCTAACTATTAGGATCAACCTATAAATTCACAAAAGATAAAGCATTAGATTGGATTACACCTTGAGAGATACATTACTAGGTGGTTCATTGAATAAAATCTGGTAGGCGAGACCTTCTGTATCCAGTGATACAAGGAATTTAGGGGATAACACTGATCTAATAGTTATTATACGGTTGGTGATAATCTATGATTAACGACGAGTAGGTAACTATAATAACTCATTAACGGTTTATTAACGAAGAAGGATTCCTTGATCATATCTCTCTCTATTGATTACAATTCAACTTTATTTGCTTTGATTATTTATTTTGTTTACAATCTAAAACAAAACCCCCCTTTGTGACACTTTGACAACTAAAACTCACTGCTCTTCGTGGGAACGATTCTTACTTCCATTATATTACCAGTTAATTGTGTGGAAATAAGATTGTTAATTTGATTGCACTCACGACACGCAACACTAGTGCGACTAATTTCAGTACCCACATGGAGGTAGAACCGAAACTTGTTTTGGTAAAACCGTGAAACCCATGATTGGTGATTTTATAGGATAATCAATCACATAGTTCTTGGAAGACAGATGAACCAGTTCTAAACTTGTTTGGAAGTGTGGCAAATCGATTCCAAGATTGTAAGTATGAAAGAGGACTTACAAAGTAAAGATGTCGACATACTTTGAACATGTGCAGTAATGCTTATCTTTTATTTATCAAAGATATTCCTTAATAGCTAAAGGAGAATCTCGAATCGAAAATAAATTGAGAATCTTTTAATAAAGGTTTTTAATTTTATATTTGGAAAATAAAAATTAGTAATGTGCATTTACTAGTTGGAGATTTTCTAAGAGATTTTCGGTCATTATTTGGACAAAGCATTTCCAGGAATTATGGAAATCGAATTTGGAATATATTGCATATCTTGAGAATATTTTCGGTTTTGGAAATTCCTTGGTGTCCAAACTTCCTTGGTTTATAAATATATCAGAGTTTGCATTTTGAGAAACTAATCCTCAGAGCCATCAAAACTACCTAGTTGTGTTGTTACTGGTGAAGCCGCCTATTCAGAGAGTAAAGTAACTTAATTAGGCAAAATCTCTTACGACCGCTCAGTTTAAATATTTTTTTTTGGATTGAGAAGCTCTATTAATTGCGGTTTATTATTAGTTTTCGATTGATTTGATTGACTAACGGTTGTTGAACTTTGATTGCACCTCTGTAGTGGGTCCGATAATTTTTGCTTCCAACGGATCGGGTTACGACCCGCTTGGCAAGCTCTGAATCTGATATGCTACTCGTGAAACTAGACTTTCAAATTTTTCGGACAAATTCAATTTTACCAAGAAAATATTTATCGATTTATGCCAACCTGCCTCATGAGCATGCAACCGCCAAGGGCCTCCGGATCTGTAAAACTATTGTACAGTTTTAGATATCAGTGCTAACCAACCAAATGATATGAATCACCTTATACAAGTGACATTCATTTCCAAGAGAACACCAAGGTTCAAAGACTGAGATTCTGCTAAACAGAAACCTCGTTTAAGAAAATATTCATCGATTTATGCCAATCTGCCTCATGAGCATGGATCCGTAAAACTATTGCACAGTTTTAGATATTAGTTCTAACCAACCAAATGATATGAATCACCTTGTACAAGTGACATTCATTTCTAAGCGAACACCAAGGTTCAAAGACTGATATTCTGCTGAACAGAGACCTCGTTTAAGGGTCACGTAAATATCAGAATTGTCATGGTAGTTCTGGATACCAGCCACCACCGTCCAGTGCCAATGGTTTTCCGGGTAGCCACCGAGGTGGTGGGGTGCCCCAGTGGGCCTGACAACATACACCGTATCAAACGGGTGAGGGATGGCCAGTGCCAATGTCAGGGCATCCACCATCGTCCAGTGCCAATAGTCTTCATGGTTGCCACCCGTAGGTGGGTACCCCAGTGGGCCTGACAAGGGTTGCCACTTAGGCTTAACAATCTCACCGCCAGGACAGTTCATCCACCAGTGGTGGGAGTGGTAATTATATCCTACTAGATGATATGAACTGCCATGCAGTGACCATACCTCATTGGATGGTATGGTTTAAACAACAACAACATATCCTCTCAGATGATATGAGTTACCAAATGTGATAAAAACCATTGCTTAACTCACAAATGGAGACAGCTGATATGAGTTACCTCGAATAGTAATAACCATATCTTGTCTCACGGGTTGTACAGTTGTCGGATGGTATGATTTACCCCGGATGGTAATAATCATCTATCACTAGGTAGTATGAACAGCCGATGCTGCAACTACCTCTAAATAAAACATTATATAATATGTCAGGATCGCAATCATTTCTGAATAGATGGTATAAACTGCCAAACAGAAACCAACACTTTCCGATGATATGAACTACCATGTAGTGTTGTGCTGAACCACATGGCGGCTACCTACGTACCCTCTCCATTGCTCGAAGGGATCAAGCACGACCGTAGTTCATCAATTGTGGTTTAGATAGTATGAACTACCCATGATGATAGCAACTATCTCTCACTATATGATATGCACTACCCATTTAGGTACCAATCATCTCTTTAAACAGATAATATGAATTGCATGGAAATAACTACCCCGAACTTACCACGCCGCCAACAGTTATCGTAGAAACTTCCAATTAATATCAACATTTATGTTTGTACATGTACTTGTACCTGCCACTAAAATATTAACAATATTTTCTTCTGTAAAATATAATGCATTTTCATTTATGTATTAGCAATTCATTTCACCGCTATAAAATATTAAGCATTTACATTTCTGTCTTAGGATTTCATTTCATTGCGTACACAAACAATTCAAAAGATCTATTGCTTTGCCCATTTCATTCAGAATGGGAGTATGACATATAAGCTTTAATTCATTTCTGCTACCACTACAGTGTTAGAATTACCTAATTTGTCCTAGTCTAAACATGTTCTAAACATGTAGATTATTCTAGAAACAAAGAATATAAGGTGAGTCAAAAATTAGTTTTAGTCTAAAGAGGAAAATCTAGAAAGTTAATGGCTTAGTCAAAAAATTAGTCTAGAGAGTTCATTTGAAATGTGGTCTCTAGATTCTTTTAATCACGTGTAATAGACTAGAGAAATAGAGGTGGATCACTAAGCCTATAAATAGGCATGTTGTATACCATTTGTAATATTCAAGCAAGCAAATAAATGAAACTCTTCTTTTTATTCAATCTTAATATGGTATCAGAGAAAGGTTAAAAATCCTTGTATATATTGTTAAACCATGGGAGATTCAGATACAGAAAACTCTAAAAAATCTTCTGACAAAATTATTTTCCAATCGGATGGGTCATCGTTCAAGGCAGGAATTACTTTGGATGAATCAAATTATGATCTGTGGTCTCAAATCATTGAGATGCATATTGCTGAGAAGGAATATATCTCCTTTATTCGCGGTACATCTCCAGTTCCATCTAAAAATGATGATAAGTATGATAAGTGGTACGCAGACAATCAAAAGGTCAAGATATGGCTATTAATTTCTATGTCACCAGAAATAATGAAACGATATATTCGTTTACCTACTGCTCGTGAGATCTGGGATGCTGTTTCTAAGGCTTTCTATGATGGAGCAGATGAACTACAAATTTATATCTTAAATCAAAGGGCTTTCTCTGCCAAGCAAAATGGTAGAGCACTCCCGGTCTATTATGGGGAATTAGTAGAAATCTTCAGTGAGCTAGATCACCGTGATAAGGTGATTATGGAAAATAAAAATGATGTTGAACTATATCGAAAATCCTTGCAACGTATGAGGGTGCATATTTTTATTGCTGGGTTAGATGGTGAATTTGAACAAATACGTGGGGAAATTCTAAGGAAAGATCCCATACCTGAATTAGAACCTTGTTATTCTTTGGTTCGACGTGAATCCGTCCGGCATACTACAATGAACAAAGGAACTGGAATTTAAACTTCTGCAATGGCAACTCGTCATCAATACAACATTAAAGATAAGTCTTCCACCTGCACTCATTGTAATAAACTTGGTCATACCAAAGACAACTTCTTTGAGATTGTCGTGTATCCAGATTGGTGGGATAAACGTGATCCCAAGAAAACAAATTCCGCTGCAGCAGCACATGTGGTTACCAATCTAACCTCCGCTATGGAAATAACCAATGGTAAGGTTTTTAATGTTTCGCAAGTTGTTCCTAATATCTCATGGATAATTGATTCGGGTTGCACAGACCATATGACTTTTAATTCCAGACAGGTTTCTCCTTTAAAAACATCCATACACAACTCCGTTTGCACAAAAGATGGATCTTTGGCTCCAGTAATTGGAGAACAATCATTAAATCTTACTGATACATTGAGTCTAGATTCTGTTTTAGTCGTTCCCTCTCTAAATTATAATCTATTATCAGTTTCCCAAATTACTAAAGTTTTACATTGTGTTGTTATCTTTTGGCCTAATTCTTGTGTTTTTAAGGACATTCGAACACGGCGGACGATTGGATTTGGGGTTAGAAGAGGAAAGCTGTACTATCTAGATTTGGCGTCAAAAAGTTCAGAAAGATTATATAATGCTTTAGTTGTGAATGGTTCTCAGGGGGAGAAGGAGAAATCACAAATTTGGTTATGGCATAGACGGTTAGGGCATGCTTATTTTGGCTACTTAAAAAGGTTATTTCCTAGTTTATTTTCAAAGATTGATGTTTCTAGTTTTCAATGTGAAGAATGTGAACTAGCTAAAAGCCATCGTACTTTGTTTCCATCAAGTTTAAATAAAAGTCCTATTCCATTCATGATTATTCATTCTGATGTTTGGGGGCCGTCTAAAGTTAACACTCTTGGTAGCGCACGATGGTTCGTCACCTTTATTGATGATTGCACTAGGATGACATGGGTTTGCTTGATGAAATCAAAAGATAAAGTAAATAATTTATTTCAGAAGTTTCACAAAGTAGTCAACACACAATATAATACAAAGATTCAAGTTCTTCGAAGTGACAACGGATGTGAATATTTAAGTACTGATTTTCAACATTATTTAAGAGAATGTGGTATTGTTCATCAGACAACTTGTCCTAATACTCCTCAACATAATGGGGTAGCTGAAAGGAAAAACCGTCACTTGTTTGAAGTTGTGCGCGCTTCATTAATATCATCTCATATGCCATTAACTTATTGGGGTGAAGCTCTTTCCTTTGCAGCATATGTGATTAACCGTACACCTTCAAGCACTATCATTTTTCAGACACCATTTCAATCTCTCAGTGAGGCAACAGTTTCACCAACTGTTCCAAACTTTCCTCCACGCATATTTGGTTGTGTAGTATTTGTGCACTTACACAAGAACCAACGGAGCAAGTTATCTCCCAGAGCTTTAAAATGTGTCTTCGTAGGATATGCTGCAAGTCAGAAAGGATATAGGTGCTACCATCCTCCAACTAAACGAATGTACATCACATTGGATGTTAAGTTTCATGAACACGTGATGTATTACTCGAAGTCTGAACTTCAGGGGGAGTATGAAAAAGAAATTCAGACTCTTGACTATGAAGAAGACATAATCGAAGATGTTGTGATAGAAATTCCAACAGAACAGAAAGCTATAAATGAAGTTGAAGAAGGTAATGCAGGCGAATCAGAAGATAATGCAGATAAAGTTGAAGAAGATAATGCAGATGGATCACCAACCCTAATCCAACCGTTCGCTGAAGATGTTCTTGAACCTGAAAAGAAACAATTTCCAGAACGTCGCAATAGAGGTATTCCTAGAACCATGTATGAACCTGATATTTCATCAAAAACTAAATATCCCATGAGTAATTATGTCTCTAATCACCGTCTGACCGAATCAAATAAGTCATTTGTGAATCAGTTATCTACTGTAGTTATTCCTAACAGCGTGCAGGAAGCATTATCTGATCCAAAATGGAGGGAAGCTATGATCGAGGAGATGAAATCCTTACAAGAAAATAATACTTAGGACATGGTTGAATGTCCAGAAGGAAAGAAAATCGTGGGATGTCGTTGGGTTTTTACAGTTAAATACAAGGCAGATGGTGAAATTGAATGCTTTAAGGCAAGATTGGTTGCTAAAGGGTATAGCCAGACTTATGGTGTAGATTATAATGAGACATTCGCACCTGTAGCTAAAATGAATACAATGCGAGTCTTGTTGTCTCTTGCTGCAAATTTGGGTTGGCCATTGCAACAGTTTGATGTCAAGAACGCCTTTTTACATGGAGATTTGTCCGAAGAAGTGTATATGCAGCTTCCACCAGGAATAACGGAGTCAGAGTTGCATAACGGAAAAGTTTACAGGTTAAACAAGTCATTGTATGGTCTGAAACAATCTCCGAGAGCGTGGTTTGGAAGATTTACCAAGTCAATGAGAGCATTTGGTTATCGCCAGGAAAATTCAGATCATACTTTATTCTTAAAGAGAAACCGAGGTAAGATTACAACTTTAATCATATATGTAGATGACATGATAGTTACAGGAGATGATCCAGAAGAAAGAAAGGCTTTCCAAAATTATCTATCAAGTGAATTTCAGATGAAGGATCTTGCTTCTTTAAAATACTTCCTTGGAATTGAAGTATCTCGATCAATAGAAGGAATCTTCTTGTCACAAAGAAAATATGCCCTTGATTTGTTGGAGGAAACAGGTATGACAGCATGTCAACCTGTAGATACACCAGTAGAGCCATGTTTGAAATTATGTTCGGATGGCAAACAAGTACCTGTTGATAAAGGAAGATACCAAAGGCTTGTAGGTAGACTAATGTACTTGGCACATACAAGACCTGATCTTGCATATGCATTGAGTATTGTTAGTCAATTCATGCATAATCCTGGAGAAACACATATGAATGCGGTAATGCGAATCCTAAGATACCTGAAGTCTTCTCCAGGAAAAGGGATCTTGTTTAAGAAAGGTCAAGACTTCAAAAGTATGGAGGAATATACTGATTCTGACTATGGTGGGTCATGTGATGATATGAGGTCTACTTCAGGATATTTTACCTTCGTTGGGGGTAATCTTGTTACATGGAGAAGCAAAAAACAAGGAGTTGTTTCACGGTCAAGTGCAGAGGATGAATGGCGAGGTATGGCGTTGGGTATCTGCGAAGTGATGTGGTTAAAACGTCTGCTAACTGAATTGGGGTATCCTCCTAGGAAACCAATTCGTTTGTACTGCGATAACAAAGCGGCGTGTGATATTGCACACAATCCAGTTCATCATGATGGCACAAAACATGTGGATATAGATAGGTTCTTCATTAAAGAGAAGTTGGATAATGGGATTGTGGAGTTACCTAGAATTAGATCAGAAGATCAGGTGGCTGATATTTTAACTAAAGCAGTTCCAAGTAAAATATTTCTGAAGTTTGTTGGCAAGCTAGGCATGAGCGACATATATGCACCAGCTTGAGGGGGAGTGTTAGAATTACCTAATTTGTCCTAGTCTAAACATGTTCTAAACATGTAGATTATTCTAGAAACAAAGAATATAAGGTGAGTCAAAAATTAGTTTTAGTCTAAAGAGGAAAATCTAGAAAGTTAATGGCTTAGTCAAAAAATTAATCTAGAGAGTTCATTTGAAATTTGGTCTCTAGATTCTTTTAATCACGTGTAATAGACTAGATAAATAGAGGTGGATCACTAAGCTTATAAATAGGCATGATGTATACCATTTGTAATATTCAAGCAAGCAAATAAATGAAACTCTTCTTTTTATTCAATCTTAATATACAGATACTAATACTAAAACATTCACACTAGTTAAGATGATATATAGTCTCTCTAGCAATTGGTAACATGAGTTATGACTTAAATTTTTCACTGTAATTTAATAGCAACTTAAACTATTTCCACCAACAAACCACTTACGTATCAACTAAGTATACACAAAATACTGTGGGCGATGTCTTCATTTCCAAAAATGGGAAAAGCAACTTATCTTCGCAAACACAAAGTGTCCACCACCAGGGTTCAAAAATGAACAAAATAAAATCCAAAAGCATAATCTTAATACAACAAAAGTATACAGCATGTACAAAGTATTTGTCGGAAGTTAAATGAATATCCAAAACCCAGTCACACCAAAATTAGTTAGTGTACGATATCGATAATATAATGGAGTGATCTCCAAGAGCCAATGAATAAAGATAGAAAGTCAGATGTCCAAACAATGAAACAAAGAACTCTTCCAAAAACTTTATTAACTCAAATTAGAGTAGTAACACTAGATACCCAGTTCATTAATTTTCATAAGAACACTATATGTATTAAGGACCCCAAGTTTACAAAGAACCAAAATTTTACTCTTCTTATTAAGAAAAAGGGTCAGAAAAATTCATGCATTCTACTTCTACGGGCCTCATATTAATCTCAAGAAGTTAGCACTGCTGTACAAATTTTGAACAAACACTTCTCTATTCTACAACCGTTTTTGCCACTTCCCCGTGTCCGATCATCCTGAAATTATAACCGAGTCTTCCTAACATATCCAAAATCTCCCCCCTTTTAATGGCAACAAGGGATTACAAAACTCAAGTAGATATAACCGTTGGATCTCCAAACTATAAAATTTCACCGTTAGATCTCATAAATGGAATTCCGTCCGAACTATTGTTATTATCCGTTAGATCATTAGACTTCCTCTTTTTTATCAGCCGCTAGATTTTAAAGAAGTGGTATAAAGAATATTTACAGAGACATAAGAGTAAATGCACTTTTTATATATTTAAAAACCTCATATCTTTTAAACTACACGTCGGATTTTTGTAAATTTTATATATTTGGAAAGCCCTTTAAATTAGTTACGCAATGAGCATAAATAACCATATCAATTTTTTTATATGTCTCCAAATTTTATATGTTTTCTCCTTAAAAATTAAACATAACTTAAAATTTAGACATAACTTAAAAATAAATTGAAAAAATCTACAAAAAAAAATAGGAAAAAAAACAAATAATTGATTTTTAAGTACAAAAACGACTAATTTTCAAATAAAAAACATATGGTGTCGAATCGCCACCAAATTATTTGCAAAGTAGAAAAATAGTATAACCGACGTGCAACGCACGTGCTCACTGCTTGTTTACTTAATCCTAACGGTTAGATGTCATTTTACGGTTACAAAAAATCTTCGATATGGCGGGGTTTCAAAGAGCAGTGGAATATCATCAAAGATAATATGCTTTGGCTGGTTGGTAATGGGAATAAAATCGATTTCTGGAATGACATTTGGTACACTGGTATGGACCTTTCTATTGCGGATTATCTGGAGTTAGACAATTCCAATCTGCACAACTTGGTGGCAGACTTTATAGAGGAGGGTAAGTGGGGGCTACCTTCTTACATGCCGGAGCTGGGACGTAATATTCAGCAGCTAATCAACGAAACTCCTTTTGCGATTCATATGGAAGACAAACAGGTGTGGAAAGGAAGCAACTCGGAAGAAATCAGCATGAAAAATGCATATGAGTTTCACATGCCCAAAGAGGTGGAACAGGCAGATTTCAAAGATTTATGGTCCATAAAGATTCCTCTGCGCCGAGCTTGCACGGTGTGGAAAATATTGCACAACAGAATAGCTACAGATGACAATGTAAGGTTCTATGGTGGTGACACGGTTAACTGATGCAACCTCTGCCCCATTCCGCGCTGCGGTGAAACTCAAAATCATTTATTCTTCGAATGTACTTTTGCTAGTTCGCTCTGGATTCGGATAATGAATCTGTTTCGTCATAGGCTGGACTGTTCGAGTATGCACTCGATTTTCGCTTCAATCAGACGCTTTTCAGGCTGCTCACAAACAAAAAACCTGCTTTGGATTGCTGCAGTGAGTTGTATCTGGATTATTTGGTTCTGCCGTAACAACCTGAGATTCGAGCATCGGGTAATCTCATATATTCAGCAATTAATCAAATGTCTAAACTAATCGCGGAATCAAGTAAAAACAGTGGAGGATACTCTTTCTATACTTCTGCAGACAAGCTAATCTTGGACTCCCTAGGAATAAAAAGGTTAGCTCCTAAAATGCCGAGAGCTTTAGTGGTTAAATGGAAGTCTCCAACTCCGGGTTGGATTAAGGCAAATTCAGATGGTTGCTCTATCGGTAACTCGGGTCCGTCAGGCTGTGGCGTAGTCTTTCGAGACGCTAATGGTAGGGTGCAGGGCTGTTTAGCGCAAAATTTGGGAATTGACAACTCTTTGTTCGCTGAGCTGTGGGGAGTAATTTATGCTTTGCGTTTGGCGAGTACAAGGGGAATACGCAGGCTTTGGTTGGAGTGTGACTCAATTTTTTTGGTTTACAGGCTATCAAAAATCCTGAGCTAGTACCTTGGAAATTATCGATTCACTAGAATAATTGTTTGGTGTTCGCTAATTCAATTCAGCTGATTTGTACTCATGTTTATCGGGAAGGGAATTCTGTAGCAGATTTGCTGGCCAAGCATGGAGCGACGGTCGAATCTCGTTGGTGGATAAGTGCTCCGTATTTTATAAAACGGAATTGTGAAATAGATAACTCTGTTTTTCCGTTATATCGCTTTTGTAATATGTAAACTTGGGTTTTGTTTGTTGTTGTTCTTTTTTCCCTTCTTCTTGTTCTTGGAGGTAAGGTATAGTCCCCCTCTTTCTTTTTATTTCTTTCAATAAATTGGCTACTGTTTATCAAAAAAAATAAAAATGTCATTTTATGGTTCGAACAATGTGTGAGTTCTAAATGTTAAAATAACAGTTTCGTAACGGAATCTAAGGTTTCATCACCCAAACGAAGTTTCAAGTAACTTTAACATCGCACTGTAATAACATGTACAAATGATAACTCCCAGGTCCGGTACATTCCTACCTTGTAAGGGACTATAGTACACATCAGAATTCATTTTGTACTAAAGCACTATCGGATAGATGAACGTGCTCATACAAGGCACGAGGAGGCATGCGAGGTAAGACTATCACAGTTCTTGCTGTTAAAATCATCAAGTATTTTATCCATTTTCTTAAGCAATCCAACAGAATGATTTTTATGCAGTTGACATCAAGGACTAAACATAAAATCAAATGGAGTGATACAACCCACCAACTCAAAGACTATAGTATCCGTTAGCATACGTAGAAATTGAGAGTTTCTCAAACTAGCAAGCTAGCACTGGCAGTCTCAGCTAGTTAACAACATACTAATTAAGCTGTCTTGTTTATCGTAAGTTAAACCAAGATTATATCATTCTAAAACTTGAGCACTTACATAGGATAGCATGTCAACTACTTGAATTAATTTTCTACTCTGGAACTAACCAGCAACGTGTACCATCTCACATTTGTAAATTCACTAACAATTACCATTAGAGTTTCAAATACTTGACTTCACCATTCATTAAACAGAGCTATCTAACAACTTTCCAAAAAAATAAAATAAACAATTTGGTCATAATCACTGGCCTGAATTCAACATAGCCAGTACACTTCTAAGGTAAATTAGTTTGACTTACAATCACCACCATTAGTAAAACGTAAGTGACACTATTGTCTTAGCTCACTAATTAAACCATCTCTTCATCATAAAGACCCGTTAGCAGCTTATATGTATCAACTACCCAAGCATATCATAACATCATACGTCTATAAGAATCCCCAAATTTATGAAAGAATGGTATGAAAGCTCAATTCAAATATCAAATTTGACATTAAAACCATATTTAACAATTTCCCCAAATCACATTAGTAATCAAGAAATTAACACAAGTCTAAGATAACCCAAGTTCCAATATCCATGGTTTAAAAAAGCGTTTTGGTGCGCGTATGAGGGCGCGCTTTTTTGCGCCCCAAGCCCAAAACGCTTTTTGGTGCGCGCTCTAGAGTTCATCAGTATATCAAGAAAAAAAAGGCTTTGAAGCCCAATAATTAAGTCAGTTTGTGCCCAAAAGTCTGTCCAAGTAAATAAACTAAAGAAAAATCTCAAATATTCTATCAAAACGTTTCTTCTCCTAGTATTTCCCGTTCCTTCTTCTTCCTCCTCTTCTTTCTCATCATCTTCTCCTCTTCAACCTTCATTTCTTCTTTATTTATATTTTGTAGAGCGGCGCTTTACTAACGCTTTTATAAGCGCTTTACGCTCTACTAAGAAAACGCATCGCTTTACGCTATCGCTATTTTAAACCTTGCCAATATCATCTAAATTTGCAGTTAAATCATCTAATTCCATAAAATTCCCAAGCCATGATGAACCCCAACTTCCCTGTTTTACATCAACTTCACGTCACCAAAGAAATCAAAAAAACTAGGCGTTGAATCACAGTCTGTAATTAAGTATAGTAACACCAATATTCAAGATGGTAAGAACCATATCTATCATTTGGGTAAAAACCGCTTACCTCAAATCGATTCCAAATTAAAGAACAGGAAAGAGTAATTTCTTTGCTTTGTTTATAAAACCAGACAAGATCAATAATATCTGCAACTCTGAGTAGTCGAATCTCTACGAACTTCACTCATGCATGATTCAGTCAAGTTCTCTCAATTCTCTCCCATTACAGAAAAGCGGAAAAATGAAAATAAAGAAAGAAATATGTGTGAAAGGAGTAGGAGTTCCTCTAAGTTTTATTTATTTTCAGTATACCTTCCATCTACACGTGTCAATCATGCATTGTGCCTATAAAGGCACCAATAATTTGGATCAAGACAAACTCATTATTGGGAAATGATATGTACCAGGCACCCATTATTTAGATTAGGACAAACCCTCTATTTAGAAACTACCATTTGCCATTAAGACGTCCAAAATTTTTAAAGGCACGCAAATAGGTTTCAGTTAAACCCATGAAAACTCGTGGCTCTTACAACCTAGTTTGTTTATGCTTGAGAATCTTCTCTTCTGATATAATATTCACTCAAACTAGATTGAAGTTTCGACGAGGATCTTTAGACTGTTTGTAGATCTAAAGACGTCTTGTGATAATCTATTGTTAACAGACTATGTTATGTGTGTGATTGATGACAAGAGATTCAAGTTGATTGTGTGCAGGTGTTTATTGAAGATTTAAGAAGATGAAGAAGATTTCTGATTTGGGTTCATAATCTTTGGTGTGCATAGTACTTGTTTCGGTTAAATAGGATCCAACTATAATCGGTTTATCTTTGTGATAGATTGGATTGATTAGGTGAGTAGATCGACATCAATACAATTCTTTATGATTCAAAGTATTGATTGCAAAATCTTGACAACTACTTTGGTAGTTGTTATTGGATAGATCTAAGGACCTGACAAAGGAGTTTATTGGGATAAACTGAAGAGCTATTTGTCGAACTCATATCACTTGGTTGAAAAGAGTTGTTACCGAACAGATTTGTTGTTCCTTTACTATTTGGAATACGAACCAAAGGAATTGTTCCAAGTACGTGACTTATTTGCAAGTTGGAGGCGCAGGGATACAGACGGAACTAGGTGAACTATATAGGTTTAGTTGCTTGGTCTCAACTATACAAGTTAGTTTGATTTTGTATAGCGGCTTAATCCTCAGAGTATTCAATTTTGGACAAGGTCCCGGGGTTTTTCTTTATTTGCGTTTTCCTCGTTAACAAAATCTTGCTGTGTCTTTTACTTTTCTATTTCCGCAATTATAATTGTTTTATTATAATTAGAAGTAAAATACACAAATGTTAATTCCTATTTACTTGATAGTAATCCTATTGTGTTTGGTTAAGTCTGAACCATTTATCAATTAAACATGCTTCGTTGTTGTATTGTCGATCTTGTATCCATAGTCAATCACGCAAGTTATCTTGTTGTCGTATTGTCTCGATATCGTATTCATAGACGATCACATGAAGTGTGAACCGATTAGTTGTATTATCTCAACTCGGTCTATAAACAATCACTTTCGGAGAAAAGACTTATAGGTGGAAAAGTTTTAGATTGAGGTATATTTGGGTACCCTCATCTTTTCAATTGGTATCAGAGCGGGCAAACATGAAAAGATCTAACAATCTGTGTTTGGTGCGATCCAACCTATAATTAGGTCTTCTATTAGGGATGGCCTCACGGTCATGCTCTAGTAGGACTTAATCCCTGTACAGTTTTTTCGTTTTTTTTTAATATATATTGATTAAGTAAAAAAAAGCGATCCAACCTATAAGAATGAACTCGAGTTCTCATGAATCGACTTCAATTTATGTATTATTACACAGCGTTAAAGTCAATTGAATCACAACTTCAACAACAATACTATGGTGATACTTCACTCCCCCTTAGTCAATACTCCATCTCACATAGAAACCACTCCCCCTTACATAATTATCTGAAAACCATATATATTTATAGTGTGAACTACATATTAATTCTCCCCCTTTTTGTCAATAAAATTGGCAAAGGTACAAGAACGGGATCCTAATTAAATTTCCGTAAGAGACATTTGATGACCAGAGGTAAATGTGTATCATCTTGTTTAGATGCAATCATAAAGCCGAAGCTAAATGCATTCATGAAGGAGTTTATAAATATGCAAGATAACCCCTCTAATATTCCACAGCCGCACTCCCCACAAATATTTGGCAATTAAGCACAAGTTCAAAAGAACTCTCCCCCATAATATGTCATTCCCTAAGGAACAACAAGAGCGACCTTAATTTCAAGAGAAAATAAGGATTTTTCTTTAGACTCAACAAATTACATACAAGTATGAATTTGGAATCCAACAAGAGATATTCAATCAAATTAACCAAAGCGAACCAAGATTAATTTGACTAAATATGCTCAACACAAGTAAAATTATGGAGACTTAATAGATCAATTAGATTGATTCACAAGAAAACCCGCAAATAATCTAATTGTCATACTCAACCAAACTAATTACAAGAGTAATCAATTTAATTGGCCACACTCGACATAAGATCGTTCTATGGAGCAATGACTAAGTTAATCATAAAAATAACCATCCTAGTCAATCATGCTCAACATAGAAAAACTTACGGAGTGCTAACTAAATAACCATGCTAGATGATTGATTTAGTTCAAAATACTCAACGTAAAGTGCCTTACGGAACACAACTAAGCTAATCACAAAATAATCAACTTTGGTTGTCTAATGCTCAACATAAGTCACAATACGGAGTCTCACAGTAATACACAAAATATAGAACATGGAAGCTCAATTACTGCGGAATTCACAAGGATTCATTCTATGTTTCCATCACCATTTACATAATGACACACAATAGACATAATCCTTGAATCACAAAAGATTTTAACCTATCTTACATCAATAATTGACAATATAGGCTTAACTTTTGTGTTTGTCAAAAGTCTATTCATCCTTTTATCAATATTTGCATATCAATTCACGAATGACTTTACTTTTGACAAAATATGGGATAATCAAGTTCACGGATGTAAACACACATATCCCATCAAAATATTGCAATATATGAAATCAAAAGATTGATACTGCAACCATCATCTTCCAAACAAGTTTAGAATTTAAACCAATAAATCTAAAAACAAGAAGATGAAAAACATTGGATACAGCTATGTGTAATCACAATAATGGCTATTCCAAAACACTAGTTATTCTTCTAAACAAAAGAGAAACAATAGAAGATTTACTTGACAAACACATTACTCATCATCTTCATCGGAGATACTCCATGATGCTCGAATTGTGTTTAACTATTCCTTGAGCTCGGGAAACTTAGTTGCAACCACCGACAATTTTTCTTGAACGCATTTGACCCTTGAATTGACTTTACACACTCCCTTGTGAATTTTTTGAAGTAAACTCAAGGTGGTAGGATCACACTCATTCAAAGAACCATCTCTTTATGTTTTGCATACATTCTCCCTTATGTGCCTGAAGGTACAGGGACGAACTGGTTTTGGTATCCCAAGGGAATTGCCAATTGAGCCAACACCACAATCATGGAAGATTTGACTAATCAAACAAGTTTAGACTAACATCTTGATGGGAGAAGTCATTGAAACCATTTGATGTATAATGAATCACAGGTATCAAGACTTTGAACACCCGATTCAAGGAAATAGACTACTTCAGCAAACTCATGGCTCCACCAAGAATTATCAATTGTGGAGGGACAAAGATTGGGAATACCAAGTTTTCCAAATGCCATTAATGCAATACTAAGATCATTAGTAGGAAACTTTCCTTGATTCCAAGATACATTCTTTCCACAAAGCCCCACAGAGATATCATCACATGAAGGACGTGCATCACTTGGTCTAGGGAGATGCACGTTTCCCAACGATATGTTGGTAATCTTCGAAATTAACTCTCTATCAACAAGAAACCTTTTTCTATTTACCATGGATTTGAATTCCATCTTATTAAGATCAACATCATGAATATTGGCATGGAAAATTCTTGTTAGAGAATCAAAACCTTGACTAAGACCATCAATGATATTTCCAAGATTGAATTTTTTGAAACAAGTTAAATCCTCATCATGTCCACTAGACAAATCCAAATTTTTTTCTAAAATAAAACCTTTAGTTGAAATCTTATCAAAAATTCTAGCACATGAATCATCCACAAACCTAATCCTAAGAGAATTTTGGTCACAAGGAGGATCCATACTAGAGCTATTTGAGACTTTGGGAATTCTTTTTGAACCCTTAAAATTCATCATGAGATCCAAGAAATTGAAAGAAACAAGAGGAATTTACTTACTTGGAGTGAATCTTCAACACCCCTTCTCTTAGTTTCTCCAAAAAGTCTTCAATGGAGGTTACTTACAAAACCTTAAAAGTTCACGTACGCGGACGGATGAAAAAAGAGGGGTGAGTCCGTGAACTTATTCTTTATATGACCAAAGATGGGCTTGGACCCGTTTGCGAACCGCAACCCGAACAAGGAGGATGGATTTTCTTAGATGTTAGCATATCAAAGTTATGCATCCTGTGACAACACACTTTGTGAGGGACTATGGATGCAGTAAAAAATCTTTGTTTGAGAACAGTACACTAATTCAACCACTTCTTGCCCCATATCAAGATATATACACATGGGGTAGTGCCAAACTTGTTATCAAGAGGCATAATGTGCAGAGAAATTCTCATGCAACATTTCTGGTTGATCCGTGTGAACAATCCTTGTAATGTAATCACCATAATGATGGTAATTAGGGGACTCTGAGCTTCCTATCCTTTGGTTGATATGCTTAGAAGGAAGATTCTTCTGATTCCCAAGTTATACAATATTATTTAGGGATTTAATATGTACAGAATCCTTTTCGGAGTGATTCTTAGACTTAACATAATTAAGTTTTTTTAAGGATCTAAAAACGTCTTCGAATGCTCTGAATCGATCTTTATCAAATGATCCATTATGATAGTGTTCCTCATAGAGATTTATGGTTAATCTAGTGAGGTTCCATATCCTTGAGCGCCATGAACGTTTCTTCAACTTCTCATTCTTCTTAATTTTTCTTTAGATTGATATATATCATCTAAAACTTCCTTTTTAGATGACACAGGATTATCATGAGAAACCAGAGGTTTTGACAATAATAATTCTTGATCAATCTTTAAGAAATTATGGCGTGCGTTACCGATACCAAGAGCAAATTTTCCAAAGAAATTTCCCATGGGACAATTTTTAAGGAACGAACAAACACAATCTTATCAGGTTTAACGTGTTCGCCTGCTCTGATACCAATTAAAAAAGTGGGGATCTAACAACCTCACCCAATATTTCGATTAGCAATCTGTATGGACAACTCCGAGTTTCTAGAGAATCAACTAGACTCAATCAATAGAAAATACTCAAGGGGTTATTATCTCAATCTCTCAATTTGATTTACTCAAGCAAATGTGATTCGCGAGTCTAATCAAAGAGAGATAACTTGGATGGTACCAAAGACCAATATCCAAGTGTCAATCAATTTAAATCAACAACCAATAAGGTCGGATATTATAATTGATTGAACAACGCACAACCTGTATTATTTCAATTATATAACAAAATACAATGCGGAAAAGAAATAACACAGACACCAGAATTTTGTTAACGAGGAAACCGCAAATGCAGAAAAACCCTGGGACCTAGTCCAGATTAAACATACACTATATTAAGCCGTTACAGACACTAGCCTACTCCAAATTAACTTCGGTCTGGACTGTAGTTGAACCCCAATCAATCTCACACTGATCCAAGGTACAGTTATGCTCATATGCCTCTGATCCCAGCAGGATACTGCGCACTTGATTCCCTTAGATGATCTCACCCGCAACCAAGAGTTGCTACGACCCAAAGTCGAAGACTTTAGCAAAAAAATATGTCTCACACAGAAAAGTCTACAAGATATATAAATCCGTCTCCCACGAATAAACCTATGAGTTTTGTTCCGTATTTTGATAAATCAAGGTGAACAGGAACCAATCAATAAAACCAGACTTATATTCCCGAAGAACATCTCAGTTTTATCAATCACCTCACAATAGTCTTAATCGACGCAGCGAAAAAATGATATTGTGGAATCACAAACGATGAGGCAGAGATGTTTGTGATTACTTTTATATCTTGCCTATCGGAGATAGAAATCTCAAGCTAATTATTACAATTGTACTCGCACGATAGAAATGGCAAGATCAGATCACACAACTACAAGAAAAGTAGTATCAGTATGGCTTCACAATCCCAATGAAGTCTTTAAGTCGTTAACCTGGTTTTAGAAGAAGAAAACCAAAGGTTAAAGGAGAATCGACTCTAGCTTAGCAAACTAGTATCACACAGAATGTGTGGGGATTAGGTTTCCGAGTTGCTAGAGTTCTCCCTTATATAGTCTTTCAAGTCAGGGTTTGCAATCAATGTTAGCTTAGTAACAAAGCATTCAATATTCACCGTTATATAATAACCAGATTAGATACAAGCTAATATCTCTCAACCGTTAGATTGAAAACTTAGCTTGCCATACACACATGTGCTTGATGATTTTGGGTTTGTGTAACCGTACCCAAACGTGTATAATAGTTGGTTCAATATTAGTCAACAAAATGGTTAGGCAAATGATAACTTTCATATCAATCATATTCTTCTTCACCATAACTAGTCCAAATAACTCAAATGAACTAGTTAGAGAGTTGTTCAATTGCTATGAGATCTTATGTACTACACAAGACACAATTGAATCAAAAACGATGTGATTCACTCGAATCGATTCATGAACTGTAAATCCACAATTTGCAATAGCATTCCTTAGATAATTTAGATAAGTTCACGAACATCGTTTTTAGACATAACTACTCAAGTTCGCGGACTGGGTTCGCGGACTCAAGTTAACAGGTTGGAGTTCACAAACTCCAGCAGAAAATCTCGGGTTCGAGAACTTCCGTCAGTTCACGGACTGAAACTGAGCTACAACTCCAGAGGAAATTCTCAGGTTCGAGAACTATGCATGTTCGCGGACTGGGTTGACTGCTCAATTTCCGGTTTTCACTTGATCAACAAAGTTCGTAACTTCAGTTCAAGTGCTAAGGACTTATACATATATGTGTTACCATAACAATGTTTATATCCCCCAGTGGTTACATTGTCTAAACTCTCATTTCAACCATTGAAACATTCTCAAAGGACGTCATATAGTTGTTATTCACAAACTAGTTTTCATCAGAGAAATTTCCAAAGTGATTGAAACATAACATGACTTTTTTCACTAGGCAAATATGAACTTGGCTAAAGCAAAAGCTTTACCAACACATATTTCGAGAAATAGATAAGCGAGGTATACTCAGCTCGAAATGTCACATGTGTTTATTCTTAGTCTATATAGTAATACGACTTTTGTATCAAGATAGGAGATAGAGTAGATAGACTTTTGAGTGATAGATAAGTTCAAGTTTCCACATACCTTTCAGTCGATGAAGATCCACTGGTTCCTTGATTAGTCCTTCGTCTTGTATGATGATTTCCATGGAGTTCTTGAGCTCAACTACACTTTCTATCCTAGTCCGGGACATTATTTATAGTAAACTAGAAATCAAGACTTTGTAGTTTTATTTACTAACATTGACAAACATGCTTGAGATAGAAACGCATGCGAGTTCGACCGAGCAATGCTCTAACAATATCAAAACAAAATTACTTTGTAGTTTCGGTTTTGATATTGGTTATTAAAAATGGTGTGTGGAACCCTCATGCTCAACTCTTATAGGTTTGCAAGTCTTGTGAGATTTGTAAGATCCTTTCGGTTTGTCCTTTATTTGCTCGTATCTTTGTCATTTTGTGACAAAAAGGAGGAGAAATATATGGAGTAAATAAGTGATACTGGTATTGATTTATATTGATTGGTATCACTAAGGGAAAGGTCAATGGTGCTTAAATGTTTTATATAATGAAAGAGTAAAGCATAGACTAAGGGGGAGTAGCATATCATGTGATAATGGGAATAACAAAGACGTGCAGATTGAAAAATCTACTTATCTTAACTTTAGGGGGAGTATTAGCTTTGTTATTATAATGTCAACAGCGGAATTTATGGATTGAATGTATACAAGTTATTATGTTGTTGAATTTGGGAATCAATTGTATGTGTAATAAATTCTTGTAACTTGTTTATCCATATGATGTATGAGTTTTGTCACTAAAATTGACAAAGGGGGAGATTGTTAGAGCATAGATCGGTTGAACCCACCAAGTGTTGGTATGTCAAGTTTGGTTGTCATATTTTAGTTAATCAAAACTCATTTAAAGAGTCGCTTGATTATGTACTAGAGTCAACTTCGTATAGATTATCTTGAAAGTATTAGGATATGAGACATTACAAGTATTACGTGAATACTTGAAGAATGTGAAGAAGTACGTAGCTACAACGACAACATCATCCTTACACTTGAGGTTAGTGATATGTGACTTAAGCTGTTTCATTCCCTAACGTATCTTTCAAGTCGTGCATATTGAAAACATAATCGGAAGCCATGAATGATTATACTCTAGTTAGACGTAGTATTAAGGAATACAATACGAAGTATAACGCTTATCTTTTGAACTTCGTATATAAGACATTGACATAATCGTTTGAATGCTATTGTGATTATGTATGGGTATGAGGTGAAGATTTCATCCTAGGAAACAATGTTTTACATTTGTTTAAAAGAAGTAAATTCATGAACTTGTTTTGTGAATCGAAAGGGAAATCGCTGATAGGTGTAGAATACACCTCTATTTACTATCTATTGGTTATGCTTTCTTTGCTATTTTTCTTGTAAATTATGTATTTTACGCGTGTTTTTAGTTTTATAGGTATTTTGGAGTCATGCGAAGGAAAAGAAGAAGAAGTCACATAATTTGAGCAAAAAGGGAAAGCTGTCATATCCTACGCCAACAATTGGGAGCCGAGTCAAGGTTAAGGGGCAACTTTCTCAGAGGAGTACTAAAAACAGCTAGCTGATGTTAAGGGATGACCATCTGTTATAGGGTACCTACTTTGGGGTGGATCTTATCTAATGGGGTGTCATCATCCTACCCTAATCTATAAACCTAAAATCAAGAGATTATTTTCTCTTTATTACACACCTAAAATTGAGAAAAGCAGCAGATGTTGCTGCTGTTGTGAAACCAGGAGAACAGATCGAGAATTTGGCAGAAATTGAATAGATAAAAAGATATTTAGCTGAGCTTTTGATTCACGGATACAAGGAAAGATGGGTATGGATTGGAATTGAATCGGAGATCTTATTAACATCATTATAGTGAGATATGGAAGATGGGTTTCGGGAAATGATCGAGATATGGATGATTGAGAACTGAAAGAAGGAACTGATGAACAGATGCAGGAGAAGATGATGGTGGTTTCAAATTGGTTGGTGCTGAATTCGAGTTTGGGTCTGTGCTGATGAGATTCTAATTAAAAATCGAATGGGTTTGTGTTGGTGATGAAGCAAGAACAATTAGAAAATGGATTCTGTCATCGATTTGAGAGAGATGGGTTCGATTTGAGAAATCATTGAACAAGGTATTGACGTTGTTTCGATGGAAGATGGAATTGATATGGAATTGGTGTATTAAAATAGCCGAGAGAAGAAGCATTGGATCTGTTGAGATGTCAAGATTGGGATCGAGAATTGGAGATGGAATTGCTGCTGTCTATTAGAAGGTAGATAAAAGAATAATGGGTTTCTTCTGGTATTGGATTGTAAATCTGAGGCAACAAAATCAGAGCACCAGAAATCGTTCAAAGTGATGCAGTGATGGAGCTGGTGCTGCAATAGAATGGACATGGAGGAAAGTCAGGCTGATGTGGTTGAGAAGCAGATGAAGAATGAAGCTCTTGAATGCTCGAATTGATAGATGTATGTTAGGATTGTTACAGGATGTGAAATTAAGAATGGCTTGAAACAATGGCCAAAATATCCTGTAAATAAACGAAACTCGGCCGTTTTTCTGTGACGGCGAGTTAACTCAGTAGTCAGCGATGAACCGATTCAGGAGACTAACGGAAGACCATCTTAACCGTTAACTTTGACGATGCCGTGACGGAATATTCTACCAACGGAATAGAATCTCATGTATCCGGCAGACAATTTTCTGGCCGATTTCCGGCGGTAAACCCAGCAATCCGGCAACCCAGTTTTTGGACATAATTTTCACACGGGTATTTTCCACACATGGGCTTGGTGGACCACTTGGAGATGGGTTTTGAGAAGACCTAATATTGAAAGGAGTATCCTTTATGGAAATTAAGAAACATATAAAAGAGAAGACTTTTCTCTAATAGAATATCATCTTATCTTCTACTTTTGTTTTTAGGGTTTACAATATGATAGAATTTCTTTTTCTTCTTGTTATGAACTCCTATGATATGAGTACCTAGTTTTCTTTTGGTTATGTATTAGTTGGATTTCACATAATATGATTCCTTATTTAATATATTAGTTTTGTCTCGATATTATCGATTATGATTCTCTATTTATATTGTTATATGATTTGAATGCTTGTTTGATCGAGTCGCGAATTGGTTGAGTTTGTTTTCATCTCTATTGCTAGATTAGGGTTTGTTATACGCAAAAGTGATAGATTCCTGATTACAAGTAGCATGAATATGGTTATAGCTTGTAGTGATATATTCTTATGATCATATGTGAACCGTAACCTTTGTTAAATCGGATTAGTTCGCTTTCCACGTTCGATTACTTTGATTGGCATGATTTCATAGAACTTAATGCATCTAGGGAATTAAACTTGATTAGTGCTTTTACACGTTAGGCTGTTCTCTTAGATAGAACTCATACTCGCATCTTTTAATGTGTTTGTTGATGACAAGAGGGAATTAGCGGGATATTCTTTCGATCAAGGTATTCTAGGGCTTTTGATAAAAGTTGAGATTAAAATATCAATTCTAATTATTATGACAAGAATATGTTAGTGAATGAAGATGAATACTTAACCAATATTTTTCCTTGCTTGATTTGTTTACTTTTCATTGTTTGCCTTTATTTTACTTTTACTTAATAAAAATCATAAAATCCCCCGTGTTACTTATAGGAAACCGAAACAACTTGACAACCTAGTCCTCTCTGTGGGAACGATCTTTTCTTGCCCTTGCTATATTATATATTTTGAGTAGTGAGAAAGTGTAATTTATTTTTGACACCTACAACAGCGATCAATCGCTATGCTTATTGGTATTGTTATTCATTGCATATCTTTTGAACTACCAATATGTGTGATTAGTATAACCGCTCATGACTTGTTTATGTTCTTGGTAAAACTATTCACAAGGCCTGACTTTTGTATTGGTATGTATTTTATTAGTGAAACCAATCTTAAGTATTCACCTGAGATGGTATGATCGATTTAGTGTTATTGGTATGACAACCTCTAGGCAAAGGGTAACCGATCCAAGTAAGTGGTGCAACCGATCACAAGAGGGGAATCGATCCTTGTATGAGGTGCAGCAAGTTTCTAGATATTGGGAACCGATCCTATGAACATGTGCAACACGTTTTTAGACATTGGAAACCGATCATATGGACATGTGCAACAAATACAAGTTAGATACCATATATATGTGGGAACCGATCCTAGTACCTAGTCAACCAAATTTCGGAAAGCTAGTGCGACTAATTCCAGTACCCACATGGAGGTAGAACCGAAACTTATTATGGTAGAACCGTGAAACCCGTGATTAGTGATTTGATAGGATAATCAATCACATAGTTCTTGGAAGACAGGCGAACCAATTTTAAACTTGTTTGGAAGTGTGGAAAATTGATTCCAATATTGTAAGTATGAAAGAGGACTTACAAAGTAAATATGTCGACATACTTTGAACATGTGCAGGAACGCTTATCTTTTATTGTTCAAAGATACTCCTTAATAGCTAAAGGAGAATCTTGGATCGAAAATAAATTGAGAATCTTTTAGTTAAGGTTTTTAATTTTATATTTGGAAAATAAAAATTAGTAATGTGCATTTACTAGTTGGAGATTTTCTAAGAGATTTTCGGTTATTATTTGGACAAAGCATTTCCAGGAATTATGGAAACCGAATTTGGAATAGAGTCATGCTGTGACAAGGTCATCCTCGTGATAGCTACTGTAAGGGTGCTCTTCTAACCGTTAGATATTAAATTCTAGATATATTTGAATCTCGGGAAAACATTTAAGTAATTAAAACGTTTTTTATTATTTTTCCTTATTTATATTTATTTTCACATCCATAATTTTATTTCTTACACCCAAAGTTTTATTTGGTCGTTCTTTCCCTAACCTTAGAAACCTAATCCTAGAAGCAGAATTGACCATGTTTGATGATAATATCTTTGGAGGGAAGGGAAGCAGTCATGACTTGAGCTTTCTAATAATGCTCAAAAGACTGTGTAAAGATATTACATTTCTTTTTTTGTTATTAGATACGTTAAACAACTATGCCAATGGAACATAAATAGATAGATCAGAAAAACATGCTCGACATTGGAGGTACATCAGAGAAGAGGTAGTCAAAAAAATTAAAATCAATTGTGTCTTTGTGCTTTTTCTTCTTATTATTAGTATTTTATTAGTAGTTTCAAAAATACAAATGGTCAATCAAAAAAATGATGCAAATGGAAAAGTTTATTGTGGCTTTGCTACTCCAAGAAGATTGGATGTATTAAAATTAGACCCAGAGTTCGAACTCCACAAGACGAGAAATGAAATTGTGATCAATGCACTCTCATGTCTGTAAAACTAGAATGGTGATTCTCTTTAATTGTTAATTTTTCATCATATGTGGATACCAATTTGTTGAAACATTACTCAAGGAAATGGACATAGTTTTGGATAGTTTTCCATCAACGATGGGGTTCATTAACAATCCTTTCTATTTTGTTTTTCCAACCACTCATCATCAAATATAATCATCTTGATTCTTCCCGTGATGGAGAAAGAAAATTATGAACAGACCTTTCTAGGTTTAAGAAACTAGAAAGGAGGACCAAATAGATTTTTTTTTAAAATAAACCGTACTTTAAAAAAAAAGTAAATAAAACAAATAAATATTTTAATTACTTAAATATTATCTAGAGATGTAGATATATTTTGGATATAATATCCAAGGGTAAGAAAGTGCACCCTTACGGATGTTGTCACGAGGGTAACCTCGTTACAGCAAGACTCATTTGGAATATATTGCATATCTTGAGAATATTTTCGATTTTGGAAATTCCTTGGTGTCCAAATTTCCTTGGTCTATAAATATAAAAGTTTGCATTTCGAGCAAACTAATCCTCAGAGCTAGTAAAATTTCATTGGTCTATAAATATCAAAGTTGTGTTGTTAACGGTGGAGCCGCCTATTAGGAGAGGAAAGTAACCTAATTAGGCGAAATCTCTTACTGCCGCTCAAGTTAAATACTTCTTTGGGATTGAGAAGCTCTATTAGTACCGTTAGTGGAAGACTAGATAATTATGGTTTATTATTAGTTTTCGATTGATTTGATTGACTAAAAATTGTTGAATTTTGATTGCACCTAGTTTGTTTATGCTTGAGAATCTTCTCTTCTGATATAAGATTCACTCAAACTAGATTGAAGTTTCAACGGGGATCTTTAGACTGTTTGTAGATCTGAAGACGTCTTGTGATAATCCATTATTAACAGACTCCATTATGTGTGTGATTGATCACAAGAGATTCAAGTTGATTGTGTGCAGGTGTTTATTGAAGATCTAAGAAGATTTGAAGACGAAGAAGATTTATTATTTGGGTTCATAATCTTTGGTGTGCATAATACTTATTTCGGTTAAAGATGATCCAACTATAATAGGTTTATCTTTGTGATAGATTGGATTGATTAGTTGAGTAGATCGGCATCAATACAATTCTTTGTGATTCAAAGTATTAATTGCAAAATCTTGACAATTACTTTGGTAGTTGTTATCGGATAGATCTAAGGACCTGACAAAGGATTTTATTGGGATAAACGAAAGAGCCTTTTGTCGAACTCATATCACTTGGTTGAAAAGAGTTGTTACCAAACATATTTGTTGTTCCTTTACTTTTTGGAATACGAACCAAAGGAATTGTTCCAAGTGTGTGACTTATTTACAAGTTGGAGGCGCAGGGATACAGACGGAACTTGGTGAACTATAGGTTTATTTTCTTGGACTCAACTATACGAAGTTGGTTTGATTTTGTATAGAGGCTTAATCCCGAGAGTATTCAATTATGGAAAGGTCCCAGGGGTTTTCTACATTTGCATTTTCCTCATTCACAAAATCTTGCTGTGTCTTTTACTTTTCTATTTCAACAAATTATAATCGTTTTATTATAATTAGAAGTAAAATACGCAAACTTTAATTCCTATTTACTTGATATTAATCCTATTGTGTTTGGTTAAGTCCGAACCATTTATCAATTAAACATACTTCGCTGTTGTATTGTCTCGATCTTGTATCCATAGTCAATCACGCAAGTTATCTTGTTGTCGTATTGTATCGATCTCATATCCATAGACGATCACATGAAGTGTGAACTGATTAGTTGTATTGTCTCAACTCGGTCTGTAGACAATCACTTTTGGAGAAAAGACTTATAGGTGGAAAAGTTTTAGATTGAGGTATATTTGGGTACCCTCGTCTTTTCAAGGTGAGTAATATTCTAGGATGCTCTTCGGGAGTATAAGACTGGATTACTAGTTGTGTTTCATGTTCACCTTGATCTTTATCTTAAGAAGGAAACAAAAAATAGAATATACTTACCTGTGTGAGGCAAATTTATTTATAAGTCTTCGAGTTTAGGTTGTAGCAACTTGTGGGATGTAAAGGACGTCAGCTAGGGGAATCAAGTGCGCAGAGTCTTGTGATATTCAAGAGGCGTAAGGAACACGAGTGTACCTTAATCGGTGTGAGACTTGGTCAGGGCTCAACTACATTCCAGTCCGAAGTTAACTGGTATTAGGATAGAGTCTGTAACACTTAATACAGTGTGGTATTCAAGTATGGATTAGGTCCTAGGGTTTTTCTGCATTTGCGGTTTCCTTATTAACAAAAAATTTGGTGTCTGTGTTATTTCTTCTCCACATTATATTTTCTTTATATAATTGAAATATCACAGGTTGTGTGTTTTTCAATCATAGTTGATAAATCCGACCTTATTTGTTGGATAAAACTTGTTTGACACTCGGACATTGGTCTTTGGTACCATATGAGTTATTCTCATAAAAATCAGGTTCATGGATTCCTATCTATTTGATTTATTGATGGTGTTGAGAAAGAGATAAAGCTCTTTGATATCTTTCTTGATTTAGTTTCATTAATTTGATACTCTCGGAATTATATTGGAGTTTAGTCCATACAGATTATCGAACGAAATAGTTGGGTGTGGTTGTTGCATCGCTGCGCTTTCAATTGGTATAGAGCAGGCAAACATGATGATACCTCATAAGTCTATTTTTGAAACAATCTGATTATTGTGGGCAGAAGTTTATCTCAAGCTAACGTACATAGTCATGACAATCAAAGACTTTGATTATGCCAAGTGTCTGGGGATTACCTCAAAGGATAACTCCTTAGAAGATTCTTCCGAGTCCATAGGTAAAATTCTTATGCTATCAGGTTCTGATAAATTTCCCTCTAATTTGACAGATGGCTCTATGTCAGAATCTAAGTTGGAACTTACCAGAAGTTTAAAAAAATCTGTTGAGATTATTGATTTTCAAGCTTCTAAAATTAGAATTCTTGAAGAAAAATATGCTCGGTTCACTGATGATCTTGAGAAGTATCTTGATAGAGAGCGAGAACTCTGTTGCATTATTAAGTCTTTTTCTAACAATATCGAAAACCTTGTTTAAAAAACTACTCTACAACGTGAAAATATTAGTATGCTTGAAGATACTGTTAAAGAAGACTCAATAATAGAATAATGTTTAATCAAGGCTCATTCATTTGAATTGAATAGTTATCGTGTTGAAAAAGAGAAACTGGTTGCAACTCTTCTGTTAGCCCAGGAACAGTGCAGTTCGCGAAAAAGGAAAACTCTGTTTTAGTGAGTAAGTCTTCTTCAGTGCCTGATGTTACTACTCATGTGGTATTACCTAGCAAGGAGAAATTACTCCTAAGGAAATATCTTGTAAGAAACGTTTACGTAACTTTCTGATATCCGAAATGACTTTGAGTCAAAACTGGGAATTACCAAAGGTTTCTCATCCACGAATCTATTCATTCTGCGGGAAAAAGAATCATAGTGTTCTACATTGCTTTGCTAGAAAGAAACAAATTATTGATCTTCAATATTTGCTTATCTTTGCAGTTAAAAAAGTAAATAGTCTGACGGCAGTTACAATGGAATTTCTTCCTGTAGAAAGCCAGATTTCTTATAAAAAAAGGGTAATATCGTCACTCATTGTCTGTGTTCCCATTAATAATGAGAGTTTTTCTGGAAGACTGGGTCTCAAGAGGTCATAGTCTTCATTCTCAGAAAAATTCTTCTGAAGTACGTTTAAAAGAGAGGAAGCTCTCAGACTACTCTGTAACAAGAGTATCATTGTCTGAACCTCCTGCAAAAAGGTGTAACATAAGAAAGAAAAGAAAGTCAAAATGCAAACACACGGAAGGTAATCACGACGTTTCCCTCAATATAAGTTGTGAAATCATGTCTCATTCTATTACTTAATCTCGGTGATTGCATCCTTGCAACTGACTTGAGAGTTACAAGGATCACATGTGAGGGATACTCAAGTTTTATTAGTGACTACTTTTGTTTATGTATTTTTTTACTTTTTTTATAAAAAAAATAAAATAAATTATTATGAGTTTTACTCCATTCTGATTTATTTGTTCTTTATCATGTGAAAGTTGGGTCATATCTTGATTCCAAGTAACTGATGAATAATATTGGTTTTTCGAGTACTCTAATTTGGAGTCCTTCTCTTGAAACTTTTAATTATCGAGCTATGAAGACCAATGTGATGGCTGAAAGTGAATGCCATGTATCTTACTCTGGTTTTTTGTTGACCCGTTGACTCTTCGTAAGAACGGTCCGCGAACGACCGTATACTCAAGTCACAAAGAGTTTATATAAGGTTCTATAACAAGGGATTTCTATTATTTCTCGTGTTACACAATTATTTAGTCATTCGTCTCATTTCCTATTTAAAAAAAAATGGAGAACCCAATAGGATCTCATGAAGTGGTTGATCTTAGTATGGAAAAAGATGTCAAAGGTTGCAGATCGTTTCAATAATTTATTTTGAGAAAGATGACTGCAAGAAAAGAGCACAACTCTTAGATTCCTGAGTCTGTCAAGGATTTAATTCATTCTCAGAATGACTCAAAGGTTGATTTTTCAAATCTACAATTGCAAATAAATCATCTAATTGATGGTCAAACCAAAATCCTTGAAAAGAAAAAAGTCTTGATACGGAACCAGAAGAAGCTTATTCTAAATACACCAAAGCCAGATACCTTGCTCGTGTTGCCAATCAGAAGGTTAATGTTCTAACTCACGAACATGGAGTCTCCGCTGTCAAGAGAGTCAAGGACATCAACGATGCCTTTTATGATGGAGTTATGGAGAGGTATGAAGAAATCAAAGAAGTCTAAACTTTTAATGTCTAGGAAACCTCTTGTAAGAATTTATTCTTATTTTCAAGAAGGGTAACTAGGGTTTGGTATAACATATATTGTGATTACACAAGCTACTTCCAACACTTTTCATCTTGCATGTTTTTAGATTTATTTATTTAAATTCTAAGTTTTTTGGAAGATGAACTTGTAGTATTTAATCTTATTGGTTTTATATATTGCAAATGTCTTATGAGATATGTTCCTTTACGTTTTGTGTTTTGTGTTATTATCTCATAAATGCTCAAAAGTTAAGTCTGTTATGCCTTTGTGCATATATTGATAAAAGATATAATGAACTTTTTGAGATATTCATCAGTATTGATCTTTACCTGATCCAATTTATGTGAAAGTACTGTATTTACTCCGTAAGCTTTCTTATGTTGAGTGATTCCAATTAAATTAATCAAAAATATCCTCTTGTGGTTAATTTACTCGATGTTTACTAGATACAAATCCATGTGATTTTGATGCGTGTCGTAGATGCACTCAAATTAAATTACTTATTTCCACACAATTAACTGGTAATATAATGGAAGTAAGGATCGTTCCCACGAAGAGCAGGGAGTTTTAGTTGTCAAAAATGTCACAATGGGGGGGTTTTGTTTTAGATTGTAGAACAAAGTAAATAACAAAGAAATTGAAAGTAATAAAGGATGCAAGCAATGGAGAGAAATATGATCAGGCAATCCTTCTTCGTTACTAAATAGTCATCAAAGTAGCATATTCATATATTCTTTATCATTCACAGATTATTATCAACCGTAGGAAAATAACTAGCGCAGTGCTATCCTAAAAATTCCTTAAGTCACTGGACACCGAAGCGCTCGAATGCCAGATTCTATTCTATAAACCACCTAGAAGTAGCGCACTCTAAGTGTAATTTGGTCGAATGCTTTATATTTTGTGAATTTAGGTCAATCCTAGTAGTTGAACTCTTAGCGCAAGGTTCACTTTCTAGTGTTGTTTTTACTTGCGATTGCTCCACAGAATCCCTCTGCAATGTTTCACAATTTCTACTTGTGTAGAGAATTATTCAACAATTACGGATATCCTAATTCTCTACTAGCATTAGGTTAACTAATAAACTAGTTCAGTTGGCCACCTAAACAATTTATCAATCAAACATAAAATTAATTATTGTAAAAACAAACAATAATCATGTGAAGAGTTAAAATATATTTATATGCTAAATTGAATCATATATTATAACTTAGAATTCATCCCCAATCACTAAGAAGTTTAGATACTCATGGGATTAATGAAACCCATGAGATACATATTATAAAATGGAAAAGAAATAGTTACGGTAATGAAGAACGCTCCAAAACCCTAGCTTTTCTCTCTTGTGTTATTCTCTCCAAAACTTGATTAAAGATTATAAGATTGATTTCCCAAAAATATTAGAATTTTTCTTATATAGGTGTCCCAATTGTAGTTGTGCCCATGCTCAAATCCCGTGTCGAATGGTTGTCAAAACTAGCCGAAATTCCACCAAAACAGGGGAAAATACGGTTTAGTCCAAAACCCCATCCAAATATACTAGTTAGTCCTAACACATTAAACTAGGTACAAATTAGTCCTTTTTCATTGAAAGTACACAAATAAACTTCCTGATTTACAATTTAGTCCAAATATTTACAGTTTAGTCCAAAGTGACTCACAATGATGTTAGCAATTTTAAATAATATAAAAAAGAATTAAAAACAATTTATCTTTCGAACCGTTTGTCCAAAATTCACAAACTTTATATATTCGGAAAGCTCTTTCCGAGAGCTACAAAAAGAGTACCCATATGACTATATAATTCTCATTTAAAAAAAATCTTAGTTTACATTGGCATACAAACATGTACATGTCTACAAAAATCCAAAAAATCAAAAGACAAAATAGGGTACACCAATTTGTACACCAACGTAGCAAAAGTAGACTGCAGCTGAATCTCATACGATAACAAGTTAGCTAGGTGATCCATTCCTAAGGGTTTACCGAACGCTCCTCTCATACCAGTTAGAAGCATGTCAGCTCCGGCACATGAAAGCATCTTGTTGATACGCATGACATGGAAATGATGTATTTATACTGTTCATCTATACATACAATGACGAAGAGAAAAAAGTGGTCAGCACATAGATCAAATTATTGTTTCATGAAGTTTTTAACTGACTAGGAATCTAATAAAACAACAAAATAATTATATAGTGGGAGCTAGATATTGGTGGCTCGTAAGCTAAAATACCGTTGTAGCACCAGTTTCTAACTTATTTTTCACCTAGGCCTATATAATTGAGTAATCACTGATAACATGAATACTGGGTAACACATTGATAAACCATCCAGTTCTTACAGGCTACAACTCAGAAAAAATGATTATACTAACTTACAAGTATGAGCTTAAATCTATTCATTTGTCTGCAGAGATTATTTTAATAAAACTGTTCGAAAATGGAACTGAAGCTGCAACAAATATCTTAGAATGTACATTATCTTTGCCTAAGAGATGTTACAAGGATCTAAATTTCTAATGAGAGTAAAACTTTTGATGGTATAAGAAAGAGATGCAGTAACTTATGATGTTTTGTGGTATAAAAATCCAACATTTATACCACAAAAATGCACATATTGCTGAGATAAAACAATAGTGTACAACTTTGTACACATCTATAGAAAATCCAACACATGTACAATTAGTGTTTTCCCTAATATTTGGTTTGTATACATAAATATAGTCCTACAAGTGTACAACTATTTACACCTGAATAATCAACATTTGAACTACTATGCACACCTAAATAACATAATATGTGTGTACATGCACTACTTTGTATACACCTACGAAAAAATATGCATGAAATCGATCATTCATAAACCCACACAAACCTACCTTTTCATGATAATTATACATTAGTGTACCAATATGTTCACCCATGCGAAACATTCCTAAAATCGATCCTCCATACCACACAAAAACCTACTTTTACATAGAAAATACACTGGTGCACCAATGTGTACACCCCTGCAAAACATGCATAAAACTGACCATTCATAACCACACAGAAGCATACTTCATGAGAATTCCATTGGTGCACCAATATGTACACCCTTGTAAAACATGCAGCAAAAGGATCATTCGAGACTTAGTAAGTCTAGGTGATTAAAACTATCCATTTAGTTATACAAACAAGTAAAACAGTGTTTACCCATAAAGATGTGGTGGCACCTCCATTCTTTTTCATGCAAAACTTTGCCATTACATTCTTGAGTAGGAGGTAATTGTTAACACATATCATGTGCACATACAAAAAAACTACATTAAATGCATCTCTTGGATTCGAGGTTGCAATTTCCCGTACCACCTAATGAATTATCTTAAACTTTGATGACATGCTAAGCACGACTACCTGATTCATAAAATATGTGACATAATCATTTGCAGAGTATATATACTATGGGCTCGTATACCTTAATAATGTGTGAAATCATTTTTCATTTCCATGTATGCATATTAGAAGTTATACGAGAAATATAAAAAGACAGTGTTCTGCAATACAAAAAGAGTACAAGAAAAGAATTGTGAAAGTGGTTCACATCATACTCTTAACTTTTATGGAAGCCCACTTGAGTGGAAAACAAAGAAGTAGAACTGACTCGACTTGACAAAACTAGTAGTTTCTAATGTCCATAATGAAAGTTTCTGCTGTCGAATACGGTCATATCAATCTGTATGAAGATCATTCAATTACGTACACATTAAAAAATCGACGTGTACAATTATGTACACATTAAAAAATTAACGTGTACAATTATGTACACATACAGAATCGACATGTGTACAACTAAGCCATTGTAAAAAATGATAAAAATAAGGATAATTATTATTAGGTAAGAAGTTAAATTGAACTAAATGCATCGTCTTACCTGAGCTAATCTCTCCTCCCTTCTGGCATGTTTTTTTCTCTGCTTGCGTTGTCCTTAAATAATACATGATGCCTGGTGGTTTGAATGGGTACTCTTGAGGAAACTTAATCTTATTATGGTGGAATCCACCTTTGATAAATAAAAAAGAAAACTCAGGAACGACAGATGTGGGTCAATCTCAATAGTCATCCATATCAGATGAGCTAATGACCAACAAGGATCCTTAAGTAGAGTTGAAATTTGATGTATCTTCTTATTAAACAGTAGGAAACGTTTAATATGCCTACAATGGTATGCCTTCACTTCCTTCCAGAGCATAATCTGAAGAGAAGAAAAAAGTCAAAAATAGAAGTAATAAGTATAAATCAACAAGAACATGAAGGAAAAAAAAAAGAAAATCCATACGGTCGGAAACTAGGAATACATATACATGAAAAATGACAGTCAACTTCATACAAGGTGTACTGCTGCCAAATAGGGTACAAATGACATTTCTCAGGTTTACCTAGACTAACTAATTAACTCAACTCCATATCCAAAATGGTGTACAACTATGTACACATGAGAATGGTGTACCACTATGTACATATCTACAAAAATCTAACATCCACCCTACAAAACATGCCATATATTATTGAGATATCACAATGGTGTACAACTCTATACACACCTATAAACCTAAGGATCCATTCATCACCGAGCATACTAGTGTACAAAATTGTACACATCTATAAAAACCTAATAAAATCTAGCATTCATAATCCAAAATGAATATTATAATTTGCTTTCTCCATTCATCACCAAGTGAAGTTGCGGTGTACAATAATGTGCACATCCTATATGAATGAACAAGTCATTTCCTCTCTTAAGTCATCACCATGAACAAGTGTACAATCAAGTACACTTTGTTGTGTCCTAACAACTTATTAGTATTTTACCTCCAAAATTAACATCTAGCATTCAATTTTCAAATGCTTGTTCTCCGGATAGTACATTACTAATACATGGTTACCTATTACATGATCATTCTTTCACAATCTCAATTTCATAACGTAAAATGTTGCTACTAATGAAACTGAAAAAGAGACGGGGAAAATGCCAAAATGAAACTTACATGCGACATATCATCTTGTCCTAGTTGTACATTTAGCTAAGTCCTACGGTGTAGCTTCAAAAAAAGATGTAAAGTCCATTCTTCATCCACAACACACAAAAACTGGTAAGAATCAACACTTTAAAATAAACAAACGAAAATCCAAAATCAATAAAAATATTTGTATGATAATTATCTTTCAGGATATTGTAATCAACTAATGTGCCCATCTTCAAGTTGGGTATCGACAAAAACCAATTTATATATGTTGGTATGGTGGAATACCTTCTTTGCCTCTGTTGACCACCATAAAAAAAAAGAGAGGCAGACACGACCATACTAGACATGCTTGACAACCTGCATACTACAAAATCATATATAAAAAACATATACAGTGTACATCAAAGTACACATTCTGTATAAACTAAAGATTGAAAAAACAAATATAAAGTGTACAATAATATACACATGCTATATAAAGATCAACCATCTTAATCACAAATTAACGAAATGAAATAACAAATAGATGAAAAACCAAAGATCTAAATTACATATGTGGTGTACGATATAGTACACATGCTATATAAACTGAAGATTGGAAAGTACGTACACTGTGTACAACACAGTACACATATTTTTTATTTACATAATTTCTAACCATATAACTTCATATAGGGTCATTTACATAGTAGTAATCTTGTGCAGTGGAAGACAAAGTCGATGAACTCAGTCCTCATTCAAAATTTTGACACTCAAATTCAAAGCAAAATGAGTGTGTACATCAACATGGTCTAATCAATATAAATATCAGAATAAAAACCTGAAATTGGAATTCTTGGAAAGGGATTAGTATCTTGGCTTTTCTTGGTTCATTCTTATAAATACACAACTTTGACCAATCTAAGTTCTCCTCCCATACACCAATTGAACACAAACAACAAAAATGTCCCTCTTATAAAGAAAAAGCCTAGAAACGTGTTAATGTGGAGACGACAAAAACGAGTTACTTATCGTCTCCACTACTACTAAAAAGGGACATGATAAGATGAACACACACTAGGTTCCCAGTGAAAGGTTATTCCTTTTGTTTCAGTTTTGCAAGTCTAGTGCAGCTGTGGCATAATTACTAAATCAATATTGAGGCCATATCTATATACCGAAAAGATACAATAGCATCTTTTTCAAAAAAATTAAGTATATCATGTCTTTGTTTTTTCCTTATAGTAATATTATCAGTCAGACTCATAGATATACGGGAGATACCACTGTGTGAAAACATATACAAGTACTGTTACTATCAAAAAATAGATATTATTGACCTTAAACTCTAAACTCTAACTTGCTCACTACTTCTATTGTATTTTACAGCCTTTTTACTTTGACCAAAACCAAAAGAAACGTCTAAATGATGCTAAGGTTATCGGTAGCTGGAAGTCAAAGTTAAGAAAACCCCAAGAGTTCGTTACTAAGGGAATGGAAGAAGGACCGGCTATCACGTAACGCGTATGGACATTACAGGTTTGGTGGACTTGGCAAAATCAAGATAATAAGACAATTTTTGTCTGGCCAAATAATTCCCTTGGTCTATGTATGACCCTTGTTAAATACTTAGCAGCAACACCACGCAACAGTTTCTCATCTATTGTTAGAATATTCAAGAGTATTTAATCTAAGGTTGAGCACCAGTGTCAGTGTGTATTAAGAAGCTCATTAATCAATCACTTTTTAAACTCATAAAATTCAACAAAAAAAATCATAAATTCTCAAAGAATGTTAGATGTAGATTCAATGCATACAGTCCACAACAAAACAAATTCTCAAATAATGTTACATAAAGAACATCTCTAATTCCAGAAATTTAAACATTTATCAGAAATTTCATGAAAATAAACCCAAATTCCTAATCAATATCCTGTAAACAAATCTCCAATTCACGAATTCAACAGAATCCCCAAATCCAACAAAATCAAAACAAAAACTAGATCCAATTTCCAATTCAACGTATGTCAATCAAACAAAAATATAAGTAATATACTTACAAACTTCGAGACCGCTCCTATAAAACTTAACGTTTCTCCCAAGACAAGCAAATAAACTTGAATCATATTGATTGTATAGGTTTTTATTTTAACTTAGCATAATAAAAATCATCAGCAGATGACAGATCGAAACATTAATTGTGAACCGAAAGAGAATTTTGAAGAGAAATCATAGTTTTCAGAGAACATTGATTCTCACATATACAAGTTCTGAATCTCCTCCTCCAAATTTGATATATACATAAATCTTTTCACCGATCTGGTGCCATCTCTCTTAGTTTCTACAGTTTAAGGGATGAGATTAGACCTAAAGAACAAGAGATCGAGAGAGCAAGCAAAGAAATTTATATGGTTAATCGAGCTAAAAATAGATGAATAAAGTTTCAGTGGTGAGCTCTGCCGGTAGAGACGACGAAGAAATGATTTACAAACAAATCAGTGTTGTGGTTTCAGATGAGGGTCATTTCTGTCACCATAATAAAAAAAAATGGACTGAATCGTTTACATTAGGACTAACTCGTCCGAGATTGAATAAATTTGGACCTCCTGATACTAGGCCTGAGAGGGAAGGACTAAAATGTCTAAAGCCCAACAGATATGGGATTAAACGTTAATTGTGAAAACTACATACACACCCATTATTAAGACTTGTGTCACCGTGAAACCCACAATTACTTTGGGTTAAGGCGCGCACCCAGAGTTTTAGAAAATTAGGGTGTTTCAGTTTTTCTTTTTTTCCTCTTCTTCGTCTTTTTTTTTCATCTTCTTCACTTCACAATACAGAAAAAGGGAGAGATTCGATGGATTTCGATAACAAATTCATGCCTAAATTCGATTGACCTCAACAGCAACACCAAATTATAATTTTGAAACCCTAGATTTTGAATTGAGAGAGGGAGAGATTTTTAGTATCTCTCATGAATCCTTTTTTTTCCCGAAAGCTTCTATATAATGGCGAATCATCATGTGTTCAGATGTATGGTTTGGGTGAGAAAGTGTTGTCTGGATCGTTGATTTTGGGGCTTTTTTGAAAGGATTTGAGATGCCGAGAAAGGGGATGAGAAACAATTATTGCTAGCCTGATTTTTTGAACGATTGTGTGGGTTTACGAGAACATTTCAACAGCGACAAGGAGAAGGGCAAGTGGGCAGAGATCAGGGTTGATTTGGGAAATTTCAACTGAAATTGGGGTGTTTTTTCTGTTTTGGCTGAATCGGTCTTGTAATGTTTTCATTCAGTTTAGAGAGTGGAGAAATGGGTTGTCGGGTGGGAATGCTACAGCAAATAAAATGGCATATAACCTGTTTGAGCAAAGGCCTTAATGACCTTTTCACCACCACTTCAAGCTCAGCTGCTGTTAGTTGAGCTTGTGTACACGGGCTGTTGCTGAATATGTATGTGGAGATATTTCCCATGAGTTCTGGTATCTGTACTGGGTAGATTGAGATGAGTTTTGGCAGTTGGTAAGAATGGACGAGCTGGGTACAGAAATGTCCAGGGAATGTGGAGATATGATTGAGTTTGGCTGATGGATTTGGCCATGGAGGTCAGTGGAAGAAGGTTACTATGAAGCTGATTTTGCTCGGAAGACTTCGAGTTGAACTTGATCTGTATGAATGGACAAGCTGGGTACAGAAATGTCTAGGGAATGTGGAGTTGTGATTGAGTTTGGCTGATGGATTTGGCCATGAAGGTCAGTGGAAGAAGGTTACGATAAAGCTGATTTTTATTGGAAGACTTTGAGTTGAACTGGATCCGTATGAAGCTGGCAGTACAAGAGTTATGAATGGCTGCATAACTTATCATGCACCAATAATAATATCTGCATAACATGTTATGCAGTTGTGAAAATCAATGCATAACCTGTTATACATTCGAAAATATGGCTGCATAATGCATTATGCATCGAAAAAATTAATGCATAACCTGTTATGCATTCAAAAATATGGCTGAGCACTGCATTATGCATCAATTTTTTTTTATGTACGCGCTAAAATCAACCAAAAAAATGGTTATATAACTTGTAATAGATGCATAATTTGTTATGCAGTGGAGAAAATGGATGCATAATTCGTTATGCGTCTGCAGAATGTGTTATGCATCTTTTTTGGGTGACTGCATAATGGTTATGTATCAATTTTTCGAATTTTTTTCTCTAAAATGAGGATCACCTCCGATTTTTTCGTGAAAAACAAAAATTTGATATTCGTGTTTGTACTCGTTGCGTAGCTCTTTTAAAAAGATTTCCAACGATATAAAATTTGTAAAATTCTAAGGCGCGGATTTTTATATATGTTATGTCCAAGTTGCGCTTCCAATTATACCCCTGAAAAATTAAGCTACATGACAAATTATGCATGAAAAAATAGTATGCATAACCGGATATGTATTGATTCATATAATAATTTCATATAATTATGGGTGTCACGGTAGACAAAATTAATTGTGGGCCTGGCGGCAAGAATAAATTTTTTTTTTGGTCTCCCCCTAATTTCCCCACGTTAATTTATACTAGCCAAAATCGTGTGGAGTAAACACACACAACCAATGGGCCACATCCACTGTGCAAAGCCCAGCCCAAATATTCTTTAACCTGTTTTATTCAACTGTCAGTTCCATGGAACTGACAGGCTATTTCTTCTTCTTCCATTACGTATGGGTTTTCCCATACGTAAGTTCTCCTGGAACTTTTCACTTGGAATTCTTCTCTCAAATACGTCTAGGACTTCCCATACGAAAGTTCTCCTGGATGTTTCGTTACTTTTTCTTGCTTTTCAATCACGGATGGGATATCCCAACCGAAACTTCTCTGCCAACTTTCATCGCTCCATCGAACTGAACTCACCATCAAAAATCAACTACAGCGATCAAAACTAAACTCCATCATCACTGTCGCTGGCAACTCCATGATTTTATCATCACCATTATATATCACCACTGCCAACTGAGTTCTTCCATCGATGTCATTAACTCCATGAACCTCTAACTCATTTCCAACTTCAACAACCAGTTATCAATCTCTGCTCTTACTCGAGCTTAATAGCAACAGAAGGCCATCACCATTAATCTCAGTTCACCTCTTCTCCGTTTTGCTCATTCGATTTTCCAATGGCACAATCATACAGCTCCAATACTCCACAGCTTAAGTCGATCACCACCATACCCTGCTCGTTTCATCGAACCATCAGTCGTCCATCAATACACAGCATGTTCCACCATCTTAACCAATTCATTTTCCTCGTTGCCAATAATGGCAGCAACATCTCTCCCTACAGCTCCATGCTCTTCTTCATCAACCAGACTCGTTCCATCGTTTCTTCATCTTTTTCTCTTTCTCGTTATCAACAACCTGAACTCGATCTCCTCTATCACTATTGCCATCTACGAGTCTTTCTTGTTTTCTCGAAGTTCTTGTTGAAAATATTAACTTGATTTAAAAAAATCAAGAATTATCTAGAAGTAGCTAGACACGTGAAGAAAATGTAGATCATTCTAGATTAGCCTAGGACAAATGTATTCTAGAGTATTCTAGTCAAAGATGGTGGATTGGAGATATTTGTAGGGTTATCTAGAGTCTTCCTAGATCCCTATAAAATGAGTTGTCATGCTAGCATTTTGTAGTGTAAGGGAGTGAAATCAGAAAGTGAGATATAGGTTACTCAACTACTTGAGTAAGAGTTGGTAAGTTTGTAAATAAAGTGAGTGTGGTCCGTTTACATCCTTTTGAAAGAAATAATATTTTTTCTTCTCCCAACCCAGTTAAGTGATCACTGAGTTATTTGAGCCATTTTTAAACATTTTCAATACCCCATTAGTCCATTAATCATAAAATCATATCCAACAAAGTGGTATCAGAGCCACAGATCCTATGGCTACCGAAATGTTCCCCTTCCAAATTCCTAGACTCACCAAAGATAATTATGAAAATTGGAGCATTCAAATGAAGGCATTACTAGGCTCACAAGATGCATGGGAGATAGTAGAAAAAGGTTATGTCGAACCGGAGGATGAAGCGGCACTGCCGCAAAATGAAAAAGATATGCTACGTATATCAAGAAAAAGAGATAAAAGAGCTCTTTACCTTCTTTATCAAGGCATGGACGAGTCGTCCTTCGAGAAGATATCTAGAGCCGCTAATGCAAAGCAAGCATGGGAGATTTTGCAAAATTCCTTCAAAGGCGTGGACAAAGTGAAGAAGGTGCGATTGCAAACTCTAAGAGGTGATATTGAATCTCTCTCCATGAAAGAGTCCGAATTAATCTCGGATTATTTTTCAAGAGTTTTAGTTGTTGTTAATCAACTAAGAAGAAATGATGAGGTATTTTTTCCTGTCGCCCGTCTTGAAACTATAAGATTAATTATTTCCCTATCTGCCCAAAATAGATGGAAAGTTCATCAAATGGACGTCAAGTCTGCCTTTCTAAATGGACATATTGAAGAGACGGTATACGTAGAACATCCACCGGGATACAAAGTAAAAGGACAAGAAAATAAAGTACTAAAGTTGAAAAAGACTTTATACGGCCTAAAACAGGCACCAAGGGCGTGGTACAGCAGAATCGACAAGTACTTCCAAGAAAATAATTTTAGTAAATGCCCACATGAACATGCTCTCTATGTGAAGGTGAATGAAAAAGGAGATATGTTGCTCGTCTGCCTATATGTGGACGATTTAATCTTCACCGGCAATAACCCAATAATGTTCGAAGAATTCAAGAAAGCGATGACTAGAGAATTTGAGATGACAGACATTGGTCTTATGTCATACTATCTCGGGCTCGAAGTAAAACAACGAGAAAATGGAATTTTTATATCTCAAGAAGGATATGCGAAAGAAATCCTTAAGAGATTTAAAATGGAGGAGTGTAATCCGGCAATTACTCCTGTAGAATGCGGAATCAAGCTATCAAAGATCGATGGAGGCGAGAAGGTTAATCCAACTTTTTACAAGAGTCTTGTTGGAAGCTTGAGATACTTGACTTGTACAAGACCAGATATTCTCTATGCAGTGGGGCTAATCAGTCGCTACATGGAAGCACCTACGACTACCCATATGAAGGTTGTCAAGGGAATTTTGCGCTACTTAAAAGGTACGCTTGATTTCGGTTTATTTTACTTGTCGTCAGACAAGTACAAACTCGTTGGATATAGTGACAGTGATTGGGACGGAGATTTAGATGAAAGGAAAAGTACTACTGGATTTGTATTTTTTCTCGGAGATACGGGCTTTACTTGGAGTTCGAAGAAGCAACAAATCGTCACACTCTCCACCTGCGAAGCTGAGTATGTCGCAGCAGCATCGTGTGTCTGTCACGCGATATGGTTGAGGAGTTTAATGAAAGAGCTTAAAATGGAGCAGGAAGAACCAACTACCATATTTTTGGACAACAAGTCGGCTATGGCTTTAGCAAAGAATCCAGTGTTCCATGACCGTAGCAAGCACATCGACACACAGTACCATTTTATCCGAGAATGCATATCAGAGAATAAGGTACAACTGAAATACATAAAGGCTCAAAATCAAGTTGCGAATATATTCACGAAACCACTAAAGCACGAGGTCTTCGTCAAATTGCGAGAGATTCTTGGAGTTACTACAAATCAAGTTTAGGGGAGGATGTTGAAAATATTAACTTGATTTAAAAAAATCAAGAATTATCTAGAAGTAGCTAGACACGTGAAGAAAATGTAGATCATTCTAGATTAGCCTAGGACAAATGTATTCTAGAGTATTCTAGTCAAAGATGGTGGCTTGGAGATATTTGTAGGGTTATCTAGAGTCTTCCTAGATCCCTATAAAAGGAGTTGTCATGCTAGCATTTTGTAGTGTAAGGGAGTGAAATCAGAAAGTGAGATATAGGTTACTCAACTACTTGAGTAAGAGTTGGTAAGTTTGTAAAGAAAGTGAGTGTGGTCCGTTTACAACCTTTTGAAAGAAATAATATTTTGTTTTCTCCCAACCCAGTTAAGTGATCACTGAGTTATTTGAGCCATTTTGAATACCCCATTAGTCCATTAATCATAAAATCATATCCAACAAAGTGGTATCAGAGCCACAGATCCTATGGCTACCGAAATGTTCCCCTTCCAAATTCCTAGACTCACCAAAGATAATTATGAAAATTGGAGCATTCAAATGAAGGCATTACTAGGCTCACAAGATGCATGGGAGATAGTAGAAAAAGGTTATGTCGAACCGGAGGATGAAGCGGCACTGCCGCAAAATGAAAAAGATACGCTACGTATATCAAGAAAAAGAGATAAAAGAGCTCTTTACCTTCTTTATCAAGGCATGGACGAGACGTCCTTCGAGAATATATCTAGAGCCGCTAATGCAAAGCAAGCATGGGAGATTTTGCAAAATTCCTTCAAAGGCGTGGACAAAGTGAAGAAGGTGCGATTGCAAACTCTAAGAGGTGAGTTTGAATCTCTCTCCATGAAAGAGTCCGAATTAATCTCAGATTATTTTTCAAGAGTTTTAGTTGTTGTTAATCAACTAAGAAGAAATGATGAGGTATTTTTTCCTGTCGCCCGTCTTGAAACTATAAGATTAATTATTTCCCTATCTGCCCAAAATAGATGGAAAGTTCATCAAATGGACGTCGAGTCTGCCTTTCTAAATGGACATCTTGAAGAGACGGTATACGTAGAACAGCCACCGGGATACAAAGTAAAAGGACAAGAAAATAAAGTCCTGAAGTTGAAAAATACTTTATACGGCCTAAAACAGGCACCAAGGGCGTGGTACAGCAGAATCGACAAGTACTTTGTAGTTGCAGAATAACCTACAACTACACCCTCAATAGAATTAGTAAAAACTCAAGAAGTTCTTGATGATGAATAACAATTTTCTTATTAATGTTCTCAATTGATCACAGAGAAGTATCTAAATGGAATTAGAATAGTTACAACTTTCTCTATTCTCTTTCCTAAGATAATTTCTAACACTCACTAAAAGAACCTCTCGAATTTTACATTTGAACTCCTATTTATAGTAAAACTTTATACAGCTGTACATGAGTTACGAAGTATCGCAACTCATACTCGCAAAATTACTCCATCCTCGCAAAACTTCATATTTCTCCGCGCTTCTTCTATCATCGTAACATTTTATAATTCTTTTCTCCTTTATTTATTACGATACTCGTGAACTATTATCTTGCGATATTCAAGATTTACATCTTGCCTCTTCTCATGTCAATTCTTTGAAGAAGAAATGTCATGAGAATCCCTATTCTCGTAAATTTAGTGTAGTTATTACCACCCTTCAGATTCGCAACACGTCTTTTTACTTTTCCCTTATCTTTCTGACACGTTTCTTCGTAACCGTTCTTTTCAACCGTTCACGCTTACTCGTATTAATGAATTTTTATCTTCATCAAACTCTCTTATAAATATTATCCTTTGTTTTTGCTTTTTATTCTATTATTCATCTTCTTCACCACTTCTGCCTCTGCAACCTCTTCTATTTTTCCTATTTTCCCTCTTATATTCAATGGCACCAAAGAAGAAAACTATTGAACAAATTAATGCGGAACTTGCTGATAGAGACCTTATTCTTTCTGAGATTGAAGGTTATGATAATAAGTCTTCTCTGTGTGAAGCTCTTTACCAACTATGTTTGGGATGATCAGAAAGTTTTAATCTCACGAGGTCAAATCCTCACAGGTCTTCCTCTTCCTCTTTATGATGTTAACTTTCCTTTATTCTACGAAATTATTTCCCACCCCAATTTTTCTTGTGCCATTTATCAATTGACTGGTGATTGCATTCGCCTCTTAGTTGAATTCGCAAATCGTGCTGCTTTTGGGAAATCTTTATATTCAACTGATCTTAGGAAACCTGGATTTGAGAATATAGAAATTGTTGCTGCGAATTATACAGTTGAGGGTTTCTTCAAAAATTACACACTAATTCCTGCGAGGAAAGAAGATAATCGTTGGGGTGTTCGTCTTCATCGTAAAGCTAATATCGCAGCAGATGATCTTCTCATGCACGATATTGATTATGCTTCAGGAAATAATAAGACACCTCGTCGTTCTTATGATGAAGATTGGTATAAGTACCCTTTAATGTTATCAAGCTCTTATATTACTGGGATAGTAGAACTTCCTGCGAATCTTCGTAACCGCTATTATCAACCTTTGGTTTTTAGAAATGTATGTATTTCCACTTCCTTATCTTTTTGTTACCCTTTAATTTCAAATGAGGGAAGAAACACTCTTGTATTTTTCTAAACAATATATTGTTGCCTCTGTTTCTTATCCTTATTTGAATTTACAGGTTCCACTTCTTCCTGAGATTGCTGCGAGTGAAAATAAAAGTTCTACTTCTTCTAAAAGGCTTACTGCGAGGCAACAAACTCTTCGTTCTGCGAAGGTCTCTCAAGCTTCTGATAGTCAAGATGATGCTCTTCTCAAAGGAAAAAGAAAACTTCAAGATATTTTTTACGAGAGAAGGAAAAAGAAGATACTCTCAACCAAATCCCATTCCAATGTAATTTCTTATAATAAGGAAATTGAGGAAGATCTTGGTGATGAAGATGATAAATTTCCTGAGAAGTACTTTAGTTCTAATTCTGATACCCTTTCTGACAAAGGAGATGATGATGATGTTGATGAAGGTGGGAATGAAAATTATAGTATCCCAGAAACTTTTGCCTCAGCAATGGTTAGCATCTCTGAGGCTTTCCTCCATTCTTCTCGTGGATTAGGAAATTCTCCTACAACGAATGCTCGCAAACTTATTGCGAAGGCTTGTAAAGTTCCTACTGTTATTGATAATAACTCCCTCAAAGGAATTTCAAGATTCGTCTCTCCTGCTTCATTATATGCTTTAGGAAGCATGGTAAGTTTCTTCTCTATTCCTTGTTTATTTCCTTATTTTATTGATTTCTAACCCCCTTTTTTTTTTCTTGTTTAGGTTGGAAGAGTTAGTTGTGCAAACTGCTTCGATTGGGAAAGACGTCATTCTCTTGCAGAGAAGAAAACTTTGAATCGTTGTGCGAAGTTAGAGGTTGAAAATTCAAGTCTCCGTCAGAAAGTAGAAGATTTAAATATTGATAATGCAGAATTAATATCCCATCACAAACATAATTCACAATCTGCGAGCATCGCAATTGATAATTATTCTCTTCTTGAGGAGAATAATCAATTAAAGCTTGAAAATTCTTCTCTTCGTAATGATAAGAAGCAACTAGAAGCTAAATTCTTTGCGATGGTAATTATTTTGGTTACTTTTCCTTCGTAATTTGCTAACCAATTCCTTAATTTCTTTTCTTGCTGCAAAAAATCTTGCGAAGATAAATAATGATCTGGAAACTCTCCTTGCTAATCGTAATAAGAAAATTTCTGACTTGAGATCTCAGCTTCTAATTTCCCAAAGATAACCATAGTTTATATGTCAAGCGTTTTCGAGCTAAGATGACTCGCAAGATTTGCGAAGATAATGAAATTCCTCTCAAGAAGTACCATACGCTCTTTTTCAAGAAATTCTCAAGATACTCCATATCCTGGAAATTTCGAAAGTGAAGTTGAAGATGATAGTGAAGTTGAAGAAGAAGATCATTTTGATGGGAACAGATCGCCTGAAGAATAACTTCATTCTTTTTTTCTTTTGTATATTTGTTCTGTAACTTTTCCATACAACACTTTCTTCTTGATTATGCTTTTAATCAATCCAACAATTTATTTTTCAAAGCTTAATTTGAATTAATCTTTCTTTGATGTTTATTTCTCTTATTCGCATAACTTGATCATATGGAGAGAAATAATATATCTTAAAGACTTAGCTTAGTATTCCCTTTCCCCTTATTATTTCTCTTCAAATGATCAACTATCGCTGGAAGTATTAGAATATCCTTATGAATTTATCTTATTTAATTTTCTTCTTATTGTGATTATGAATAAAAAATCCTCCCTTCAAGTATAAGAAATATAAGCCTTTTCCTTTTTACTAATGTTGCGAAGTAAATAATAAATCTCCCCTTGAAGTATAGAAAGTATGAAGTATACAAAATATGAAATACCCTTAAGAAGTATAAGAAGTATTAGCAGCATTCAATTTATGAAGAATTGCCCAATATATGAAGAAGTATAAAAATTATTACTCATTGTATGAAGAAGTATAATAAGTACTTAACCTTCGCAAAATTAAATATCCGTTGAAGAAGTATAATAAATATGAGATATTCTTGAAGAATTATAAGAAGTATTCAACTTTTTGGGGAAGTATTCAATATATGGAGAAGTATAAGAAGTATGTAATTATCGTAAATTTTTACGAATATGAACTTATCTGTATTTGATTGTTATCAAAATCGCATCTTTTGTTAAGTCTTCATTAAAATTCTTCAATGATGTTGTCTTTTTTGATAGGACTTCTTGTAAAAATTCTTCAATGATATTGACAGAGCTGTCTTCTCTTCAAAATTTCTTAATGTATATTCTTGTAAAATTTCTTCAATGATATTGACGAAGTTGTCTTCTTTTTAGATCTTCATAATGTATATTCTTGTATAATTTCTTCAGTGATATTGATGCAATAAATTTCATTAATTTATGTGGTCTTATCATGCCTTCCTAAGTAAAGGTCTTATTTTGCCACCTCTTTTGTATTAATTATTTGCGATAATATGACAAGTCGAACATTCTTGCGAACATACAACCTCGTGACATTATCGTCTTGCGATGAAATCGCAGGACGTTCTTACACTTTCATGCAAAAACCCATTGATCTCATCTTAACTTCTTTGTATAGTATTTTAGCCTCTTCAGGAATTGTTGCGACAATATGACAAGCCTAAATATTCTTGCGAACATAAATCCCCATGACATTGCCGTCTTGCGATGAAATCGCAGGACGTCTCTACACTTTCATGTAGCGACCCATTGATCTCATCTTAACTTTATTATGTTCTGCGAGTTCTTTATTCTTTTCTTTCTTTCTTTCTCCCTTTTTTTTTTTTTTAGAAGGCTCGCAGAACTTCATTTGTTGCACAAATATGACAAGCCTTTATGTTTTCGCAAACAAGAAGCCTCGTGACATTTGCGTCTTATAGCACGTATCAGCTCCCTAATGGAGGGTGCTGCCCTTTATCTTCCCCATGTTTGCCCCTTCAAGGAAGCGTACATCGCCATACAAGGTTAGCTCTTCCCATCTGGTTCTGCCAACAACCAGCTTTTGATCGCAACCTCTTATCCTTTTTGCCTATAGGGCTTATAGTTACGAGGTTGCACCCTATGGGGTATCTTTGGGCCAAGTGCATCATTTGCCAAGACTTGTCAAAAATGGCAGATGTGGTTCAACCTCACCCGGCACTCTTGACTCAACCGTGTACCTCGGCGCCTTGATCGTTTTCTGCACTTCTTGGGAAAGACAGTATGCCTTAGTCGCCCATCCTAAATCTTCTTACACCGCATTTTATATTGCGTAATGTCGTTAGATTAGGTGAGAATCCAAGGTGTCTAACCCGGATAGGTACCCCCATTATTGGGTTGTACCCCAAAAATTTTACCATGTACTAAGGGCCCTTGGTGGTGTTCCGGTTACCCTTAGCCACGTTATAGGTACCCCCTTAAATGACGTACTTTAGGACTTTGCCTCTTACGAATTATAGCTTCGCGAACTAGGGTGTACGCCACAAAGGTTTGCCTGTATAAAATTTTCTGCGACTCTCTTTCTTTTTTGGAGGCTGATCACAGATTGCGGTCTTTTATTCGCAAATTAATGAAATTTTAATCGGAATATAAATTCTGAAAATTTGTACCTTTTTCCCAATTTCCTGCGAGCAAACAATATTCGTAAAATTTTATCACGAAATAAAAATTTTGTTTTGCCACATACCTCATTTTTACGAGCAAACATACTGATAACCTTCTTTTTTCCTTGCAAATCACAATCCCTTATTATCATCGTAAATTTCTTGTATGATTATCATCGTAACTTTATTCTCTTTTTCCTTAATCCTCTGCCATTAAATTTTCACTTCTTTTCACAACCTTTGCTCTTTTTCTCCAATTTTCCTTCTCAGCAGATTTTCCTTCGCAAACTTCTACTTCTGTATCGTAACATTTCTTTCCCTCAGCCCAATCACCCTTGATAATTCCAATACCCTTCATATGAGGGAATTTTATGCACTGATGTAGGGTGGAATCTACGCCTAGAATTCCGTGAAGCCATGGCCTTCCTATCAAAGCATTATATGGTGATTCAACATCAACAACATAAAACAGAATTTCAGTTCGCATTCCACTTAATGGAATTCGCATGCTCACTTCTCCTTTGGGCTTGTTGGAAGTTCCATTAAAACCATAAATTCTGTAAGTAGAAGGTATTAAATCTGCATCTTTTCCCCCCATAGTTTGGTAAGCAGAATAAAAGAGGATATTGACAGAACTTCCCGTATCAATCAAAATCCTATTAATACCAATTGACTCTTCCTCCATATCATCTTCATTCTCGTCCATATTCATGTAGATTGCCAGTATTACCACCAATGGATTATCATGTACTTCACAACCTTCTGGAATTTCAGTGGCTTCAAAAGAAATTTCACGTTTCTGCCAATCTTCAAGTCGTGAAATCTTTGCGATGTTCATTACTTCCTTTCCTTCACCATCCCTCGCATATACCCTACTTAACACATTATCATGAAAATCCTCTATGGTTTTATATGAATGAACAATGGAATTACAGAAAACATTCCTTGCTTTTGACCCCACTTCTATATGTAGGATTTCTTCTCCCTTTTCTTTTGTCGTGTTCTCCCTGCGAGTTATGGCTGGAGCCTATGGTAATTGTTGCGACTGTGTCTGCTTAAGTAAAAATTGATTTAGTTTTCCTTGATCAATCATTCGCAAGATTATCCTCTTGATATTATGGCAATTATTTGTAGAATATCCATGAAAATGATGACTTCTTGGACCCATTGGTGGTTCCTTTCCCATATTCCATGGAGTTGGTACATTCTCTACCAGGATAATTGCTTGCCATATCTTTTCTATACTTGTATTCAAAGGTGGCAATTTTATCTCTTCCCTTACCATTCTTTGACCTCCTTGACCGTTGATATAATTTTGTCTCTGGTTTCCTTGTCCAAAATAATTTTGCCTTTGTCCACCATAATTTTCTTGTTGTTGATCTAATCTTGGAATTTGGTTATTTCCTATCCGATTATAGAAATTCTTCTCTCTATCATATTCTTCTTGATCTCTACTGTCCATTGCTACCATCTTTGGCTGGCTATCATTGATTTTCTTCTCTTCTGAAATTTGCGAAGAAGTTTGTGAGGATGTTTGCGAAGTACCTACTACTACATTGATTATTTTGGGAAGTAAATTTGCTCATCCCTCTTGATTGCTAGTGTTTGTTACTGGATATGACTCCATATTGTTTTGCTTTTCTTCTAGTGTAATGTATTCTTCTTGCAATTCTCGTAATTCTGTCATCATTATGGAATTCTTTCTTCTGAAGATTTGAACATATAATTGTTCAGTTGCGAACATCGCATTTATGAAGGACAGAATCAAGTATCTCTCATCTACACGCCCTGCCATATCACTGCACATAGTCTTCCATCGTCTTACCAAATGCTTCAGACTTTCACCCACTCTTTGTTTTAAACCAAATACATCTTCAATACCAAGCCGTGAAGAGTGATTTGTGATATATGCTCCAAGGAAAACTGCTTGCAAATGATTGAATGACGTAATAGTGTTCTTAGGGAGTCCTTCGAACCACTTTAGAGCTTCCCCTGTTAAACTTGATGCGAAGTACTTGTATAACACAGCATCATGATTCTCCCATTGTAACATGCATCTTATGTATGCTTTAATGTGTTGAATAGCACATGAAGTCCCATCAAAAATACTGGTAAGTGTGGGCAAATTACATTTTGGTGGAATTCCTCCCAACTGTACTTCTCTAGAAAATGGAGTCCTCGCAGCTTATTCTATTGATTCATCTAATTGCCTCCTATCTCCTCCTCTTCTATTGTTTATCATCCCTCTCATTTCTGCTAATTCTCGAAAGATTCGTGCATTTGCCTCAGAATTCTCATCCATTGGTATTTTTAATGCAGCTTCTCTTCTTCTACGTTCTTGCGCTTCCTCACTTGCGATCCTTCGCATTCTATCATATTCTTCATTAATGTTTTCATTTGCATAATTCTGTAAATATCTTCTTTCTAAATTATCATAATTGTTCAGTTGTAAAGCATCTTGGAATTCTTGTTCTTCCCTTTATATTCTTCTCATTCTTCTCATGCGAATATCAGGAATTTCTTCTTCTTCATTTCTCCTTCTTCTGTGACTTATTTCTTCTTGATTTACTTGTACTCTGATTCGAGAATTTGGTTCATTCCTTCCCACTTCTGTTTTTTGATTTACAATTCTTATCTTAATTCTTTCATACTCAACATTTTGTTTGTTACGAACTTCTTCATGTTTTCTTACTCCATTCTCGTGATTGTTTTGATGTATTGCTTGTTGTCTCTCAGTTTCTTCCATAAGTTGCTGTTCTTCCTCTCGATTTTGATTGTTTTCTTTATGATTTGTTCTTGTTCGTAAATTCTCCATATTTTGTTCGCGGTTTGGTATTAAAATGAAACGATTTTCTTGATTTCTATCACCTTGATTATGCGCTTGTTCTTGCATATCATTTTCATTATTGATTATCGGTGAATTTTGTCCTTCTCTTTCTATTCTAACATTTGATCTTGCAACACTTTGAGATTTCCTCCTTTGTAACATCTCATTTTCCATCCTCAATTCTTGATTTTGTCTTGTTAATTTGGCACGTTCTTCAGCTTCGATCATTCGTTCTTTTTGGATTCCTTGTCTCAATGTTTCTAGCATCTCCCTTTCTCTTTCAAGAATTGTTCCTCCCATCAACCTCCCATTTTCTCTGATTTGTGGTTCTCTATCTTCTTCTTTGGTGTATTAGTTCTCCAAGTGTGTATACTCACTTGATCATGATCTTCTACTTGTTGAGCTTGATTTCTTCGATTACTCCTTCTTCTACTAGGTTCTCCTGTTATATTTGCTTCTCCTCCTGCTAATCTTACACTTCTTCTTACTTGAGCTTAATGGTTACGATGTGTTTCTTCTTCTTGTCATTTTTCTGGTACAGGAATTCTTTCTCTCCCTGTTTCTAGCGCCAATTATGTAGTTGCAGAATAACCTACAACTACACCCTCAATAGAATTAGTAAAAACTCAAGAAGTTCTTGATGATGAATAACAATTTTCTTATTAATGTTCTCAATTGATCACAGAGAAGTATCTAAATGGAATTAGAATAGTTAAAACTTTCTCTATTCTCTTTCCTAAGATAATTTCTAACACTCACTAAAAGAACCTCTCGAATTTTACATTTGAACTCCTATTTATAGTAAAACTTTATACAGCTGTACATGAGTTACGAAGTATCGCAACTCATACTCGCAAAATTACTCCATCCTCGCAAAACTTCATATTTCTCCGCGCTTCTTCTATCATTGTAACATTTTATAATTCTTTTCTCCTTTATTTATTACGATACTCGTGAACTATTATCTTGCGATATTCAGTACTTACACACTTCCAAGAAAATAATTTTAGTAAATGCCCACATGAATATGCTCTCTATGTGAAGGTGAATGAAAAAGGAGATATGTTGCTCGTCTGCCTATATGTGGACGATTTAATATTCACCGGCAATAACCCAATAATGTTTGAAGAATTCAAGAAAGAAATGACTAGAGAATTTGAGATGACAGACATTGGTCTTATGTCATACTATCTCGGGCTCAAAGTAAAACAACGAGAAAATGGAATTTTTTATATCTCAAGAAGGATATGCGAAAGAAATCCTTAAGAGATTTAAAATAGAGGAGTGTAATCCGGCAATTACTCCTGTAGAATGCGGAATCAAGCTATCAAAGATCGATGGAGGCGAGAAGGTTAATCCAACTTTTTACAAGAGTCTTGTTGGAAGCTTGAGATACTTGACTTGTACAAGACCAGATATTCTCTATGCAGTGGGGATAATCAGTCGCTACATGGAAGCACCTACGACTACCCATATGAAGGCTGTCAAGGGAATTTTGTGCTACTTAAAAGGTACGCTTGATTTCAGTTTATTTTACTCGTCGTCAGACAAGTACAAACTCGTTGGATATAGTGACAGTGATTGGGCCGGAGATTTAGATGAAAGGAAAAGTACTACTGGATTTGTATTTTTTCTCGGAGATACGGGCTTTACTTGGAGTTCGAAGAATCAACCAATCGTCACACTCTCCACCTGCGAAGCTGAGTACGTCGCAGAAACATCGTGTGTCTGTCACGCGATATGGTTGAGGAGTTTAATGAAAGAGCTTAAAATGGAGCAGGAAGAACCAACTACCATATTTGTGGACAACAAGTTGGCTATGGCTTTAGCAAAGAATCCAGTGTTCCATGACCGTAGCAAGCACATCGACACACGGTACCATTTTATCCGAGAATGCATATCAGAGAATAAGGTACAACTGAAATACATAAAGTCTCAAAATCAAGTTGCGAATATATTCACGAAACCACTAAAGCACGAGGTCTTCGTCAAATTGCGAGAGATTCTTGGAGTTACTACAAATCAAGTTTAGGGGAGGATGTTGAAAATATTAACTTGATTTAAAAAAATCAAGAATTATCTAGAAGTAGCTAGACACGTGAAGAAAATGTAGATCATTCTAGATTAGCCTAGGACAAATGTATTCTAGAGTATTCTAGTCAAAGATGGTGGCTTGGAGATATTTGTAGGGTTATCTAGAGTCTTCCTAGATCCCTATAAAAGGAGTTGTCATGCTAGCATTTTGTAGTGTAAGGGAGTGAAATCAGAAAGTGAGATATAGGTTACTCAACTACTTGAGTAAGAGTTGGTAAGTTTGTAAAGAAAGTGAGTGTGGTCCGTTTACATCCTTTTGAAAGAAATAATATTTTGTTTTCTCCCAACCCAGTTAAGTGATCACTGAGTTATTTGAGCCATTTTTAAACATTTTCAATACCCCATTAGTCCATTAATCATAAAATCATATCCAACAGTTCTTCCATTCAATATCAGAAGCATCAACTTAGTCTCATTCGAATCCAAGCTTGCCTCAACTCAGAAACCGAAACCAACTGGCACTGTTACTGCCAAACTTCGATATTATCATCAGTCTCCATCATCGTGATCAACATCATCTTGTTGTTCAGCTCCTCTGGCCATTAAAGACTCTACTTCATCCTCTCCATCATTCATGGAAGCAGCATGTTGATCTTCTCCATCACAGCTTTTATCACAGCAGCACCTTTCACGTCAGCGAAACCATCCATCCCGAGCAAAGTTCACCATCAACAATTGTAGCAACATCGCTCCATGGAAACAATAGTACCATACTCGGGCTACATTTTCTTTGTCAGCATTCCCATCTCTCGGTGCTATGTTCCATCTTGTGTATGGATACCTTAGTCTATAGCCGTAACCAAATCACCAAAGCAACGTGTTATTCCCTGTTCAATCATCCATGCTGCTGTTTACGTGGTTGGTAAAGAGGAAGAAGGTGGCAGCCCCTAACATAAATATGGGTACCTTTATAAATTGCCTTTCAGCTGTCAGTCTTGCAAGACTGACAGTTCAATTTTCTGCATGACTCTTATTAGAATGTCAGTTCCGGGGAACCGACAAGCTCAACTTCTCGTCTCGCCCATAACTTCTTCATACGACGTCGGAATGACTCCATTCTTTCACCGTTTGCTTCGTATTTTTGTCCTCTTCAAGGTGATATCAAGGACTCCTGGATTCAAATGACTTCCACTTGGTCTTTGGCCTTTCTATGCTTGTAGCTAACTTCTTTTATTGCACATTTACGTGCAATTTCACTTCTTTTGGATGATTCACCTAGCAAAACACAAATAAGAGAAAACAAACGTAATATACAATAATTTGCAAGAAACTAAGCAATTACTAGCATGGATTCGACACTAAATATATGAAAAATATGCACTTAATAGATTTTTTAATATCAAAAGAAATCCTTATTTTCTCGTAAAAGTAAGGTCGCTCATGTTGTTCTCTTGGGAATGACATCAAATGGGAGAGAGTTCTTAAATGAACTTGTGATTAATTGCTATATCTTTGTGGGGAGAGCTGTTGTGGAATTTGGAGGGTTAACTTCTATCTTAATAAACTCTTTGATGAATACACTAAGTTTCGGCTATGTGAAATCATCTAAAGAAAAGTTGATATGCTTATTTAGTCATGAATTATCTATTGGGAATTCATAGCGATCCTATAGTTTTCGTACATTTGCCAATTTATATTGACAAAAAGGGGAAGAATTATTTAGTAGTTCACACTACATACATATGGTTTACGGATTATTATGTAAGCGGGAGTGGATTCCATTCTATAGGTTCAACCTATTGTGCAAAAGATGGAAGTATTGACTAAGAGGGAGCAAATCATATCACCATAGTATTATTTCGAAATTGTGATACAATTGGACTTTGATTAACATAATAATACGATGACACTGAATAAAAACGATTGAGAACATATTTTTTTCGTATTGCTATTGCTACGGATCTTCAACAACAATGATGCGGAGTTGAACACATTCAGAATCGATGGATAACTTAAAGTAACGAAGAATTCAAGGAATTTGAAGAGCTAAGGAAATCAAGCATGATAGATCAGAAGCTATAAAGTTATTTATTTTGTAATCCATATGTATTGATAGTTTTGTCAATAAAATCGACAAAGGGGGAGATTGTTAGAGAACTGCTCGGTCGAACTTGCAAGCATTGCTATCTCAAGCTTGTTTGTCAAGTTTAGTTGATCAAAACTATATCTTGATTTCTACTCTACTTATAGCTATGTCTCGGATTAGGATAGAATTGTGTAGTTGCACATTAGACTTCACGACGTTCACCAATTGAAGAAGAAGATCCAATAAAGAGCCTGAAGGAACTTCGACGACAAAAAGTATGTAGAGACTAAAACTTATCTATCACTCAGAGATCTATTCAATTCTATCTACTAATGAGAGTAAATAGGCTATATAGACTTTGTGTTATGCACATTTGAAATTTCGAGTCGAGTTTATCTCGTTTATATAATTATCGAAATATGAGTTTAAAGCTTAGAATGCTTTATCATCTACTTGACAACTTTAGTTCTAAACAATTCATTTGTTGGAAACTAAATGTTAAGTCAAGATGATCATGTGTAAATTACCTTGAACATCTTACATGATCTGTGTGAGACAATCATTTGATATTAACTTGGGATGTTTAATATTGATCAAATAATCATTTGAAAATTACTTGAAGCTAGTGGTATGTGTAAGATTACCATTGTCGTCTTCTAAGGGTGTTTCAAACCGATTAACAAAAGTTTTAGAACTACTACCAATATCTAGATACCGCACAATATGAGTACCCAGTATGTGAACTGTGAAGTACTAGTTCGGGTCCAGAACTCTTGTTTGCGAACTGTGTTTGTGAACGAGTTTTTCTGTGATAGGTCCAGAATTGTAGTTTGCGAATGACAAAACTAAGCAAGGTCCAAAATGGTAGTTCGCGATCCCAGTTTTCGAACTCAGTGGTTAGGTTCTAAAATCGATAAGTATAACAACTTCTTCACATACTCTATATGCTAACTATTGTCTATACTCATGAACTCAGGTTTGTTTGCAAACTGAAGTCCCTGGATTCTTAATACTTTAAGGTATGCGAACTTGGTTTGCAAACTGTGGCATTATGCTCATGTATTGGTTCTTGTATAAGTACTTTGTACACTTAAAAACCAAGCTGAATATGTTTCAAATACTTCATGAATATTTCTATGAGATAGTGAACATTTGAACAACCCTCTTAAAACAGATTTAAATACATTTGATTATCTATCATGATTGGTTGCTTATTAGATTGAGTTTAAAAGTGTTAGATGAATATAGCTAAGCTAAAAGTGTTCATATGGCTAACTTCGGTTAACTGTAATTGAGCCAACTTGTTATACATGTTTAGGTACGGTTCATCCATATCTGAATATAAGTATATTTCATTTGTGTGTATCAATCTAAACCATATAACGATGGAGATTGATTGCTTATTTTCTAAGAAAACTTAGCTTGAATCTTAAATCAAATGTTCATCTAACGGTGAATATTAATTGCTTTGTTAATAAGCTATCTTAGATTTGATTGTAAGAAACCCTGATTTGAAAGACTATATAAGGAGAAGCTATAGTATCTGGGAAACCTAATCCCAACACTTTCATGTGTCGTAGTTTCAAACTAGAGTAGATTCTATCTTAACCCAGTTTTCCAGTTCTTCTAAAAACCATTACTAGTTTTAATGACCTAGAGACTTCACTTGGGATTCGTGAAGCCAGGTCCAACTATTTTCTTTACAGTTTCGTATCCTGATCTTATTTTTTATACCATATTGAGTTTAATCTTCTCTAAGATTTTCTCGAGATTTATCTCTGATAGGTAAGATATAAAAAGTAATCACAACAGTTTATTCGTCTCAGACTCTTATGATTCCACAATAACTTTTTTTTTAATCACTTAGGTTATTGTTAGGTTTCTAATATTCTAGGATGCTCTTCGGGAGTATAAGGCCTGATTTTTAGTTGTGTTTCTTGTTCACCTTGATCGTTATCTTAGGACGAAAACAACAAATAGAATAGACTTATCTGTGGGAGACAAATTTGTTTATAAGTCTTCAACTTTGGGTCATAGCAACTTTGCTATAAAGGACGTCATCTAGGGGAATCAAGTGCGCAAAGTCTTGCGAGATTAAAGAGGCTTAAGGAACGCGACTGTACCTTAATCGGCATGAGACTTGGTTAGGTCTCAACTACATTCCGGTCTGAAGTTAAATTTTAGTAGGCTAGAGTCTGTAGCAGCTTAATACAGTGTGGTGTTCAAATATGAACTAGGTTCCGGGGTTTTTATGCATTTGCGGTTTCCTCGTTAACAAAATTTATGGTGTATGTTTTATTTCTTTGCCGCATTATATTTTCTTTATATAATTGATTAAAATATCACAAGTTATCTGTCACAGTTGATAAATCCGACCTTGTTTGTTGGATATAAATTGATTGACACTAGAATATTGGTCTTTGGTACCATCCGAGTTTTTCTCATAACAATCAGGTTTACGGATTCATATTTGTTTGATATACTGATTGTGTTGAGAAAAAGATAAAGCTCTTTGACATCTTTCTTGATTGAGTTTCATTAAGTTGATACTCTCGAAATTATATTGGAGTTTATTATATACAGATTTACGAACGAAATAATTCGGTGTGGTTGTTGTACCTCCGCGTCTTCAAAAATCCATTTGTCATTACTCTAATAATTTAGGATTGGGGAGTCAAGAGAATGTTTGTGGATAATGGAAGCTCGGTAGAAGTTTGGTTCTATGATACTTTCAAGATAATGCAACTATCGGATGAAATCCTGATCCCTTCCACTTACACCATTTACGGTTTCAATGGTTCAATAACCAAACATAAGGGTGAAGTTACTTTAAGGGTATTAGATGGAGCCGATTATTTGGACACCCTAACCACTTTCTGTTTACTAGTCGAAGACTTTAGCAAACAAATCTATCTCACACAGAAAAGTCTACAAAATAGATAAATTCGTCTCCAACGAATAAACTTATGAGTTTTGTTCCGTCTTTTGATAAATCAAGGTGAACAGGAACCAATCAATAAAACCAGACTTATATTCCGGAAGAACAAATCAGTTTTATCAATCACCTTACAATAGTCTTAATCGACGCAGCGAAAAAATATATTGTGGAATCACAAACGATGAGACGAAGATGTTTGTGATTACTTTTATATCTTGCCTATCAAAGATAGAAATCTCAAGCCAATTATTATAATTGAACTCATACGATAGAAACAGCAAGATCAAATCATACAACTACAATAAAAGTAGTATCCGTCTGGCTTCACAATCCCAATGAAGTCTTTAAGTCGTTAACCTGGTTTTAGAAGAAGAAAACCAAAGGTTAAAGGAGAATCGACTCTAGCTTAGCAAACTAGTATCACACAGAATGTGTGGGGATTAGGTTTCCCAGTTGCTAGAGTTCTCCCTTGTATAGTCTTTCAAATCAGGGTTTGTAATCAATGTTAGCTTAGTAACAAAGCATTCAATATTCACCGTTGGATGAAAACCTGATTAGATACAAGCTAATATCTCTCAACCGTTAGATCGAAACTTAGCTTGCCATACACACATGTACATGACGATTTTGGGTTTGTGTAACCGTACCCAAACGTGTACAATAGTTGGCTCAATATTAGTCAACCAAATGGTTAGCCAAATGATAACTTTCATATCAACCATATTCTTCTTCACCATAACTAGTCCAAATGACTCAAATGAACTAGTTAGAGAGTTGTTCAAATGAACTAGTTAGAGAGTTGTTCAATTGCTATGAGATCTTATGTACTACACAAGACACAATTGAAGCAAAAACAATGTGAATCACTCGAATCGATTCATGAACTATCAAGCCACGATTTGCAATAGCATTCCTTAGATAATTTAGATAAGTTCACAAACATAGTTTTTAAACATAACCACTCAAGTTCGCGGACTGGTTTCGCGGACTTAAGTAACCGGTTGAAGTTCAAAAACTCCAGCATAAATTCTCGGGTTCGAGAACTTCCGTCAGTTCGCGGACTGAAACCGAGCTACAACTCCAGCAGAAATTCTCGGGGTTGAGAACTACGCACGTTCGTGGACTGAGTTCGCGAACTGGGTTGTCTGCTCAAGTTCCGGTTTTCACTTGATCAAAAAAGTTTACAAATTTCGGTTCAAGTGCTAAGGACTTATACATATATGTGTTACCACAATAATGTTTATATCCCCCAGTGGTTATATTGTCTAAACTCTCATTTCAATCATTGAAACATTCTCAGAGAACGTCATATAGTTGTTATTTACAAACTAGTTTTCGTCAGAGAAATTTCCAAAGTGATTGAAACATAACATGACTTTCGTCACCAGGCAAAGATGAACTTGTATAAATCAAAATCTTTACCAACACACATTTCGAGAAATAAATAAGCGAGGTATACTCAGCTCGAAATGTCACATGTGTATATATTTAGTCTATATAGTAAAATGACTTTTGTATCAAGATAGGAGATAGAGTAGATAGACTTTTGAGTGATAGATAAGTTCAAGTCTCCACATACCTTTTATTCGATGAAGATCCACTGGTTCCTTTAGTAGTATTTCGTCTTGTATGATGATTGCCATGGAGTTCTTGAGCTCAACTACACTTTCGATCCTAGTTCGAGACCTTAGCTATAGTAGACTAGAAATCAAGACTTTATAGTTTTGATCACTAACATTGACAAACATGCTCGATATAGCAACGCATGCGAGTTCGACCGAGCAATGCTCTAACATAAATAATGATGAATAATGCAGGGTAATGGATACAAAGGAACGAAAACAACCATGCATAATATTAAAGCGTGTAATTTCAGAATCCATTCCATGGAAAAGGAGTAATACTGGTGATGCAACACCCCAAGAAATATTGTTTGAAAACTGGAAGAAAAAGATTGTTAAAAAACAGCCAAATTATAGCCCATAGAAAGGGGAAAAATAGTGACGCAACACTACAAAATGAGGAGATCAAGCATCGGGAGTCTTAGAATCGGGGCAAGGGGTTCTTAGAAATATATATGGACTTATGCTCTTCAAATACCTGCTTCACACCATCTTTGACCTTCTCGTTCAGTTGATTCTCATAATCCTCACGATCTTCATTTAGCTGATGGGAAAGCTTTGTCGCAGCATCGGCTAATTCATTGTTGAGATTAGCTTCGGTCTCTTTCAGCTTCTCCACTTGACCTTACAGATTCTTAATATTCTTCTGCTCGGATGAAAGAAATAAAAAATAAGACGATCAACTCATTGAAATAAATTAACGAGGAAAACGAAGTCAGGATGAATAAAACAAAACATGCTTAAATACCTGAAATAACGGAAAAACCTTGGTTTACATTTTCTTCAGCCTTAACAAGAGAGGACTCAAGTTCACAAACTCTAAAAACCATCTTTTCATACTCATGTTCGTTAAGTTCATTCGAAGGACAATACTGCCGATGTTTCTTCGATGAAGCTTGTTGATTCTTATGCGCTATTTGAAGACCCGATAATTGAAGGTGAGTCAATTCTAAGTCTCGACTAGTATGTTGATAGAGTTTTAGTAGGGTCCTTAAGTCTTGAATACTACCTCCGTCCCACTATTAAGTGACCTACTTTATAACTAAATTTAGTTATAAAGTAGGTCAATTAATAGTGGGACGGAGGTAGTATTAGTTTTGGATTCATCCTTGCAGCGGGAGAGATGACGTCGATCGGAATGCAGATCACGGTTTTGAAGACAACGAGACAAACATTGACATTCCACACTTTCGATTAGGAGAAGTTTGTCATCAGCAAGCCGATATAATCGGGAAACCTTATGGCGAAGTTCCTCTATCTAAAAGGAATGAAGTTCAAATGCTTGAAGACGAGATATGTCGCGTTTAAGGCCTTCAATCTCCCCATTCTGACAATCAATATTTCCATAGTTATTGAACATCCTCTGTTGACAATTGGCAACATACCTCTATTTTTCTTTTAACTTCAATGACACTATACGATACTCGGAGGCAGAATATCTCTCTAAACTAGGAATCTCAATTATAAGGAAAGACTAGGAATCATGATATTTGCACTTGGAGACATCAATCAAGTTGAGAGAAAAGGTAGGAAATATACCTTTAGCTTCGTTCAACTTTTCCCGCAGCTCGCGAGATCGAGTTTGTTCTTGAGAAAGTAGGGACTGGAGACGAACTATTTCTTTTTGATCATTCTGATGGGAAATGATGACTGTCATTATCCTCCTGAAAATACCAACAGAGTTACTCAACAACCAAAAAGGTGATACACGAACAAACAACAGGGGCAGAGCCACTTAAGATAACATCAAGAGTATAGGCCATAGTGGGACCATAAAAAGGGTTGTCGTCCAACATTTTTGAAGGAGTTAGCGACCTAAAACTTGAAGAGGATATAGCTTTAAGAGAGTCATAAGTAGGACCCGAAAAGGAAAAAACCAAACTCGTGACAATTTCCTTGGTTCGGGAATCACCAACATCTCTTTTGATGTCCTTGATATGAATGTTATCGCGAGGCTGCTCTTCATGTTGAACTCCCTCATTCCGCTAATCCTTGTCAATAATATCACGTCCCCTCCCTCATACTCCACCTCTTCATCAGACTCGGCGAACTGATCCATATCATCATCATCTGACAATACCACACGCACCTTCAACTCTGGAAGCACCGCCTTTTTTCTAGATGAAGAATGTCACGATGGTCGAATCTGGGGCACCTCACGAGCAGTGGAATAAGTACCCTTAACACCTTTATCACCTCCAACAGTATTAGTACTTGCTTCACCCTTTAAAAAATGAGATAAATGGAGATTTTCATCGAGATCAACGCTACTTGTATTATCCAGGGAACCATCACCTTCAACACTACCTTGATCATCTTCATTGTGCTCATTTCCAGTTTTGAATTTCTATAACAAGATCTTCGGAATCGGTAAATGCACCAAATAGAGGCAAGTACATCTACTAAATAAAACAATTGGTATTTGTTACCTTCACTGACTCCTCCTTAGACTTACCACCACTACCAGTCCTCTTGCGACCAGACCGAGTTTGAGCCTACAAAGATAAAATTATCAAGATAACATGACTCAAAGCGAACAGATAAATCAGAAGACACATTGAAGGTTTACCTTGGGTGAGTCGACATTTGCAACCCAGAATTGATAAGTTTCAGCGGGAAAAGTTAGAGGATGAAGCTTTCCACTCAATACAGGGCCACAAACGATCATTGGAACTCTGTGCCATACGAGATCACTAGTGTGACGATCATGCTTATTGGTCTTTCTACCACCCTCGGGATATTCATCTAACATCAATTTCTCGAACCCTTCAGAATCTCGCTTTGCGGTGAGGACTAGTTGCAAAGTTATCCAAATTTCCACTTGATGTAGTTTCACTCTTGTAATTAGCCTAAAAGCTAGCAATAGTGTATTTGTGCTTGTCAGAAGGGTGATACTTAGAATGCTCGGTTCGGGAACATTCACATCTTTCTCTCTTTTCCTACTCAACCATGATCCGAAGAGAATTCCTGTCCCAATGACCCAAGGCACGAGGCGCTTGGATCTGAGATATCACCTCATAGACGAATGGTCGGGTCGGGTGATACAAAGGAAGGTGAAACCCTAGTTCCATCTAAACCTTAGTGATAATCATCGCCTCAGGAGTATGATTGAAAGCAATGAATTTGTCTTTCTCCAGAACTCCCTTCAGACCCGAAAGCAATTCAATCTCATAGTCTTGAAGATCAAACTCGTCCTTCAACTGGTTAATGAACTGAGCATCAGAGAGTTTGGAATACTTAAAGGTTCCCTCTCATCCCTACAATCAGACAGTGAATAATTAGCAGAAAAAATGAAATCAAGAGCGTGATGATCATGAAGCAAAGGGTCAACGGTCGAAAATAGAGAATCAACGGGAAAACTATCTCCATTGAAAAATGTATAACTTACACACCTCTTTTCGGTCATGGAAAGAGATGATGATGCCAGTAATGATGATCACAGAACGATGATAATGGTAGCAACGAGAAAAATTAATAGGGTAATGATCGTGATAGTAATGACGATGACAATGACAACGAGAAAAAAAAAAACAAAGTGTAGATAAGGTGAGCAGTTAAGAAGTTACGGAGAATATTAATGGTAGAAATACACGTTGCAGAGAATAAAATAATCAACAAGAAGTTGCAGAGAATGTTGGAGAGAAAGTAATGGTGAGAGAATATGTTGGGAAAAGTATAGAAGTTAAGGCTTGAACTCGATGTTTAAAGCATGTGAAGTAGCGATCATCTAAAGAAGTAATGTGCATTAAAGTGAAGATCATGGGAAACGTGTCGATTGAGGAGACGTCGTGGTAGCGATTAGGGGAGGCGAACCAGTTTCTTCCTATCGTATCATTCACACGACTGAAAATAAAAGGGCATAAATGTAGTAACAAATATTCAGCAAATGCAGGTGGCTGCATCTTAAGTCACGGTGTAATAGATTGGCCCCCTGTGGCCTTTTTATTTAAAAAAAAAAGAAAAAAATGTACCGCCGTTAGGCCAAGTACTAAGGGAGGTTTTATCCCTTCCATATCCCTTAAATGTGGGGAAGGGATATGAGTCACAAGGAAACCTCACTATGGTGCACTTTTATCCCTTCCTTACATTACACAAAAACTCAAATTCCGTGTAAATAGTGCGAAACAGAAACTCAATTTCCGTTTCAGTGAACTCGTTGACTTGACCCAGACGAAAACTGGGTTTCCGTTTCAGAAGTATAAGTTCACAGAAACCCGACGGATTTCCCATTTCTTCTTTTTCTCTAAAACCCTATTAACCCCCTTTTACCCCCTATAGATTTTCAAGGTGACTCCTTCCAATTCGTTGGTTGGTTTGATCATTACTCTAAGGTGAACCAATTCCATTCTTCAATTTCGAACTCCATCCACAAAATCATAAAAGGTGAGTGATTCTAATTTTAGGGTTTAAAATTAATTTGATTTCGATTTTGATGAAATTGTTGATATTAGGTTGGTTAGATATGTAGTATGCAGTTCAATAACATAGATTTAGTAATTATTACTTGTTTTGTGATGCATTTATTGATTTATGTTGAATGAAATGTTTGTAAGCTATTGACGTTTAACATTGATTGACTTGTATTTATGTATGGTATAGACAAGTTGTATTTTTTGTATGCAAAGGTACAAAATGAGTCTAATGCGTGATTATGTGAGAGTTAAATACGAAATATATTTGGATACTCCTAGTGATGAAGAAGAAAAGGCTTTGCTAATGTTTACACAATTGTGTTTGGATGAACGGCTACGTATTATTCGATAGTCGGTACCTAGGGAGGTGCAGACACGTAGTGTAATTACCCGAGATTGAGTTTAGCATGATGCAAAAATGATGAATGATTATTTTACACCTGGAACTTGTTATACCTCAAGACAATACAAACAACGTCTAGGCAAGAAGGAAGAATTATTCGAGAAAATGTTAGAAAAATTGCTTAAAGTGGATCCAGAATGGAATCAACGTCTGGATGCAACTGGTACTATGGGGCATTCTCCGCATATGAAATTAGTTGTCGTGATGAATTTTTTGTGCAAAAGTACGACAACTGATAATGTTGATGATTACACTCGTATGGGCGCCACGACAATATACTATTATCTAAAAAGATTTTGCCACACCATTTGCATGACTTTTGGAGAAAGATATTTGCATCAATCCATTCTTGAAGATGTTATTTCTAGATGAGAATGCAGAACGAGGATTTTTAGGAATGCTTGGTAGTGTTGATTGTATGCAATTGTTGATGGTGGATTTTCGTTTAAGGGTAAAATTGTAAAACCTAAAGTTATGCGCTAACATCTTGTAAAAGATAAAGACATTAATGAAGTGATGGATACTCCTTCACTTTATTCACCTAGGATGGAGCATGTGGTAACAATCCCATCCTATGAATAAAATACACGAAATCCATCCAGGTTGGAGCATGTAGCAAAAATCCCATATACCCTGTGAATTTCCAGCATTATTAATTAATGCGCAACCAGCCTTGTATTTCCTTTACTCATTATCAGTGCGGTATGACGACTGAGTGTTGCTCTCAGCAGAGCAACACGAATATCCAAGAATTATAATGAAAGCATGTACGAAATACCTGTACAGGCTGAACTCTCGGTGTGTTATACTAGCCCGATTGAGCATCCAGACTTACCGTATCAGTCTGGATATGATCACGACCATCCAACTCCACCAGCATGATTGGATGGCCCAGATCGATTCCATAACCCCTAAGCAGGTATGAAATACCTGCCGAACTAACGCTGACCCCGCATGGTCGGCTCCCTTGGCCTAGCTTTCCAAAACGTCCAAACCATAGCAGTATGGATGGAAAACCCTACATTAGGGTTTGCGGCACATTACATGTGTCGCAAAACAGCCTCAACCATCCATCTTCGCAGGTATAGATGGAGGGTGCAGATGTAGATTCAAAGGGCACGGAATATGTAAATACAATCACCGTAGGCCCACCTACATACCTGACCAATCGGTCAGGACCAATTATGGTTGGTCATTCCAAATCGTGCGCTTGAATGGAGCATGACGCACGGCCTTGAAGCCCAAAATTAGGGTTTTGAATCACAAACGTCCATTTTCTACGGCACGAATGGAGGGTCCGAGATTAGATCAAACCAGGTCCGGTCATATCGACATGACCACCGTGGACCCGTCTATCCCCTCACCTTATCGGCCAAGGCATAACATGCCTGGCTATCCCCAAATCGTTCGCTCCAACATGCGTGGTCGCACCTCCCAAGCTGAAAACTAATCTCAACCGCTCGATTTTTCCAGACAGATTGAGTGGCTTAGATCGTGTTTTCATGGGACGGTAAGGCATAGGCGTGAACACCAGCCTGCCACCTACACGTTAGAGCAGTCGACCAAGACCGACCAAGCCTGGTCGTCTTGGAACGCCCGCCTGAAGTTGTTATGGAATACGGATTTTGCGACACTAATTTTTTATCGCAATTCGAACTCGACCACTCAACTTCGCCGGACGAATTGAGTGGCCCAGATCACGTTTTTATGAGACGGTAGGTATAAGCGCCTACATCGTCACGCCATCTACACACATGTATGATCGGCCAACCCAGAATAGTTTCCTAAACTTGGATTCGATCATGGTGAAGAGCAGTGCTTGCGCACCTCCTTCGAAACTCTAATTTCACCAAGTGTCGCAGATGAGTGTCTCAAAGATCATCTCATCCGTCCAACTTCACCAGCTCGGTTATATAGCCCTGGTCAGGAGTTAATTGGTCAGTGCGAAGTCATGGTGATCACCATCCGTCACTCTACCACATTATGTGGTCGGTCAAGGGAGGGCTTGCATGCGCAACTTCCAAACTATCACATGAAGTAGGCTGGGCATGAAGTTATTACGCTCAAACAGCGATGCTTCATACATGCTGAATATACTCAATGCAGTACCTGCATAGTATACACACGATACTTCACAAGTATCAATTTCCTAAATCATGTAGCATTACATGCTATTTTATGTGGATCCCATAATCCACACACTCGAGACATCAATCATGTCACAAACTGGGGGATACATAATGGGGTATTGGTCTGGCGGTTTACAGCGTGCAGTGCACATCGCGCCATCATAAGAACGTGTCAGGAAGTCATGGACGGTTAGTGATGATGGGGAAGTAGGCAAGCCTGGTTGTGTGACACCAACACACTACTCCACTACTCCATCACTCCACTTTCTTCACTTCCCACGAGATACGAAGGTTAGGCTAAAAGACTTGTATAAATAGGTTCTCCACCCTATTTTCAACAACGACACAAGTCCAGACAACAGAAGCAAGTGTTGATACAATCGCATTCAATCACCGGAACTGATAGCTTACATCATGCAAGCCAATTCAGCTTTCTGATACAAGTCTTGCATAGCCACCACCTTCACATTCTCAACACCTTCTTCGCTTCCCTCCCTAAGATCAACCCCATCTCCTTCACTTTGTGACCGAAACAAGTCTGGAATGACCATTTCTTGGTTTAGGCCAGACTTGCACAGATTGATCTCTCGAATCTACAAGCACTCACCGCGCATTGCATTTGTTTTAGGTTTAGATTCATTCCTCATCCACACCCCAAATTACCAAAATTAGCAGGAATAGTTTTCACCCATAAACAATTGGCGACCACAGTGGGAGGTTGATCTCTCGGTTACAAAAAATTGAATTCTCAATTTTCTCGGTTTTTATCTCGCGATGTACCCTCACCAGGAAACCATAGGCGGTTCAGATACCATGGGAAGTATAGCTAGAATGCTGGAGGATGTCTTGGCAAATCAAGCTGGTATCGCTAGAAGACAGAGCGAAACATTCCGCCTTCTGAACGATATAACATCACAATTACAAGAGGGGTCGACATACATCTACCCATACAGTGTGAGAAGCGCTGGACCCTTAGCCAGGGGTCACACCTTCACCAATGGAGAAGCGAAAAGGGCGCATAATCGCAGGATACTCAGGAAATATGAACAACATGGTCCATTCAACAATGAAGACTCGAGGCAACTCCACAAAGGAAAGGACTCTCCCGGAGCACTACAACGCCTTCCGGATAAATAAAGGGAGCCTGCAGCCTACGGAGTCCTGCTGGAAGATTTATATCTCAAGACTCTTGTTGAAGCATGGAAGACCGTCCAATCCGCGTCAACTTTTCAACCAAGCGAATAAATGCTTGAAGAAGGAGAAATAAATCAAATACGTGAATACTGAGGATGGGAGCATTCGATTCGATCACTCAGCATTGATATTATGATACCTTCCCCATCCCTTTACCCAAGTAAGCGATCCGAGGATATGATGACACTCACAAACTTTCCGACTTCATCACCGAGACGTGATCCACATGAGGGCCATGTAGAGACATCACAACGCCCGCTAACGCAGGAAAATCCCGACTCGAAATACCTACACTTTCAATTCCCAATGAAGAGGATTTTGGAGTTACTGGAGTCATGGGTGCAAAACGGAGAGGTGGAGCTACCTCCAGTATGGAGTTCACCCACTGATCAAGAAGTAATGGACCCGAGGTATTGTCATTTCCACCGGTTCCTTCACCACCCCACCAGTGAATGCAATGCGTTGAAGCGCATTGTTCAAGAAAATCTTGGTTCAGAAGGATAGCTTTCCTTCTCTGAGGAATCAATGTGGATGGCTTCCTTGGAGGAGCTACTTCGGTTTTACACAAGTGAGGTCTCGAAAGCAAGTGTTACATCCAACAATCTTACGAAAAAGATAATCTTAGAATTCATTGGGGACTGAGCATCCCGCACGTGGAAAAAGAGACTCAATAATCAAATGCCATGTCTGTTTCCTTTTATACGACATTTGCAATTTCATATGATATGTGCAATCATTCATGACTAAGATGCAAGTTCTATTTAAGATAATCACTTTTCAGAAAAGTCGATTCACAAAACTATCTCAAAATAAACCAATTCAATTACCTATCAATTCAAAACCCGAAGTCAAATTGTAAACGGAAATCCTCACTATCACTCAAAGAAAAACAAGAACATCTAAAATAAAAGCAAACAATTTGCGGGAATCCTTCAAGGAAAGTCCTTCAATAGAAACTCATCTCTCTATGCAAGAGCGAATTTTATTTTCTGAAGTACAGCCTGTTCCATCTTCAACTCGTTAGACAACCTTTCAATCTTCTCTTCCTGGCGAGTAACACAGTCTGCAGAAGGGACTTCATGTTGTAGTTTTTGGAGCCCCTGAATCTCGGAGAACCCTTTGAAGAACCAAGGAGCATTGAAGTCATACTGCACAAACATGTCTCGATGGCACCTCCAGTCTTCAATCATCTCCTCAGAAACTGTCCGACCAGTTGTAATGCTCATCCCGTGGATGAAAAATAAAGCTTTTTGGACGCGATTGACCAAAGCAATGCGACTCATGAGCTTCTTAGTGGTAGCAATGTGGCCGTGCTTCTCCCATATCGCCATGTACAACCCTTTGAACTGAGCTGGTACACTGAATCCTACAACCAACACATGACCTGGAGAAGGAGTAGTGAAAAGAGGATCGAATAAAGCTCCAGGCTGCATTACCAATACTTCACCAACTGCAGGAGCCTTGTCAGTTGCAGGAGGCCTGTCGGAAGAAGTCACCACAGCTTGATTGATCGGAACTAGTTCAGGACGTGCTTCAAGGGGAGTCATCTCAATAGCATATGTTACCTCTCCTACGTCTCTCCTGATGTCTACTTCGCTCTGGGTACTTATTTCCATCACCTCCTCATCAACAAGATCACTTACAGAGACGCCTTGTCCATCCGAGCTTGCGTTGTCTCCGTCATTGTCATGTGAAGGAACGGTTTCTGTTTCACCAGACTTCTCGGCATGAGGATCAGTATCGCCAGACCTCTCAACGCGAAGGCCAACGTCACCGGACTTTTCATTCTGAATGCGCGCCATCCTGGTAAATACATTCTCCTTTGGAATTCCCTGAATTCAGACAAGGATCACTCTTAGAAGAAATTACTTTGGGGAGAAATGAAGGAATCAGCAGAAGGAGATTCAAATACCTGCATATAGGAGGAATTGAGTATCACCGAACTACAAGCCTGCCTTTTGGATCTTCCTCCTAATTGGGGACTGCAGTCATCAGCTCTGGTTCGTTTTCCTGGGAGCGGTTTCAACCGGAAATGCTTCCTCAACATGTCATAGGATGGCTCACCACGAGAATTTGTCACAACATCCTCTGAAAACTTCTGAAAAGCCAACAGTTGTTTCCTCCAAAATTCTTTATACCCATCGGTTACCGCTAGGTTTCTCCCAATAGGCCAGAAAGGAAGACTCAGCCGCTCTAAAAACGTGTTAGCGTTAAAAATATCTAAGAGAAGTTATTTCGGAGCCTCTGGTAAACGGAACACCCTGGTCAAATCCCATTTGACGAGCGTCCCTATCTATATTATACGAAGTCACATTAAGTGCTTCGTTGAATAGAGACGGAACATACCCCGAGATGCAGCTGTGCAGATAAGTAAGTTCTCTCATGGTCTTAACATCGGTACACAACGTAGCATCAGGACCGTCAGAAGCAATAGCAAAGGTTTTCGGTTGAACAATGGAAGAATGGATCGGCCCCCATGGACGGAAATCTACGGAAGACACATTGTCAAAGATATCCATGAGTCTCGTACCGGTTCTGGGACACCTCCTGTGCCACGAGGTATTCTCGAGCCACTATACAAGATGCTGAGTGAAGTTGCGGGAGAAGGAGCATAACTTTTGAAATGTTCCCATAAGAATTCCTGAAGAAAAGCGAAGTGAACGTGCGTCTCCACTTTCTTGTACCCGTTAGAAACATGCATATCCATTGGTAAAGCATCCAGATGAGAGTACAGTGATCCAAGGAACAAGGCACCTATGGGAAGGACTTTACCTTTCGCTAGCCTTATAGTAATCCTGACCAGGTCGCCGCCTCTTATGGTCTTATTTCCAGAACCGTCGTCGAATATGTCTCTGGACAGCCATAAAGACAGGAATGCAATCACGCTGAGCTCGCTTTCCAACTCTTGACCCAGTTCTGAGTCCACATAAGACCATTCCAACACCCACCAGGTGTAAAAGAATCTTGTATCTTTTTTCTCCTTTTTGTCCAGACCGTTGAATTCTGCCACCTTTTGGAGTATGGCATCATAATTACGTTGTCCAGTATCAGAAAGCTCGTAATAAAGATTCCCAGCCACAGGCATGTTCATTAATGCAGCTATGCTCTCCAGAGTAATAGTCATCTCTCCCCATCTAGATATGGATGTATGAGTAGAAGGGCACCAACGAGAAATAAAGGTAATCAAACCCGAAGCGTCTTTCTTAATTTCGAGAGCAGCAGATGCCATGACCGCATCAAGGATTCACGCCTTGGTCAAATTAGCTTTAACATCCTTGTTATTCAACATGCGTCTCATCCATCCTTCATAAGAACCCAGTGGAGTATGGAAAATCTTGAAGTCGATAGGAGAAGGCGGATATTCGTTCTTTCGAAGACAAAATCTCATTACAAGTATTGAAGAAGAAGATGGATCATCTTTCGTATTTTCTGAGTCGGAGAGCAAGACTATTTTGTGAGAAGTATGTCTCCTGGTGTTTTGGAAAGGCGAGGTGAACAACTCATCATCGATGCTCGGTATATCTTTGAAGCTGTCAACACTTTCTGATTTGGCACCAGTATTATTTCCGGAAGACATCTCAACAAGAATTCTTTTCTTCATTCCACAATGAAATAAAAGATAGGAGTTAGAACTTGTATGAAGATGACAAGACATGATTCACGTTTGAATGCACAAAGTAATTGGATCCAAGTCCGGTATAGCTTCAAGTCCGGTATTTTCTAAGTCCTGTATAGCTTCAAGTCCGATATTGGTTTCATGTTCGGTATTTTCTAAGTCCGATATAGCTTCAAGTTCGGTATTGGTTTCAAGTCCGGTATAGCCTCAGGTCCGATATTTCTCAAGCATCAAGACCGGTGTTGGTTCAGGGCACAAGACTAGCATAAAATCGACTTTCAGTCAAGCATATATAGGTGGGGCCACGTTCGAATCAAACACACATGGTGGGGCCGCGTTCATGAACACGTATTATAACACGGTTTTCTTATATTCATGAGAATTGTGTTTACGGAATTCAAGCCAAATTTCTCTCCAAACTACAACCTAAGAAACTAGGTTTTGCATGCAACAATGGAAGAAGAAGCAAAAGACGACATATTCATGGGATCGCAATACCAAACAATTCTAGCAAAAATGGGCGGTTCTACTATCAATCTTGATGGGAAAGCTAAGCATGATATATCTATCAAAGGATTTTTACCTAAGAAATTAGAGTTTTTCCTTAAAAAAAAAAACAAAAAAAAAAACGAAACTTACCTTGGTCGGACGGACGACGGCGGCGTCTGTCGGAAGCTCTGGCAATGGCGGTCGGCGGCGGCAGTGGAGCACGGACGGGAGCTGCAAAAATAAAAATAAAAAAAAGTTGTGAGGAAAAGAAGAAGGGGTCAGTCCCTTATATAGACAAAGTTTGGAAGAATCCTAATAGAACAAGGATTCCTTTTTCAATTGGATTCCTCTTTTGATTCAAATACCCAAAGAAGGAAACCGGTCCCACCAAAGGATTCCATACAAGCGCAACGGCATGGAAAACTAGCGGGCGGTCAATACTCTTTCGGGTAAAATTCCTTTATCCTATCTTTCTCACATATGTATGTCACCATCTCATGCCTACCCCACAATAGTGTAACCATTATGTGTTAGGCAGGGGACTTAATGTTGATGGTGGATTTTCGTTTAAGGGTAAAATTGTAAAACCTAAAGTTATGCGCTAACATATTGTAAAAGATAAAGCCATTAATGAAGTGATGGATACTCCTTCACTTTATTCACCTAGGATGGAGCATGTGGTAACAATCCCATCCTATGAATAAAATACACGAAATTCATCCAGGTTGGAGCATGTAGCAACAATCCCATATACCTTGTGAATTTCCAGCATTATTAATTAATACGCAACCAGCCTTGTATTTCTTGTACTCATTATCAGTGCGGCATGACGACTGAGTGTTGCTCTCAGCAGAGCAACACGAATCTCCAAGCATTATAATGAAAGCATGTACGAAATACCCGTACATGCTGAACTCTCGGTGTGTTATACTAGCCCGATTGAGCCACTCTCGGTGTGTTATACTATCCCGATTGAGCATCCAGACTGACCGTATCAGTCTGGATATGATCACGACCATCCAACTACACCAGCATGATTGGATGGCCCATATCGATTCCATAACCCCTACACAGGTATGGAATACCTGCCGAACCAACACGGACCCCGCATGGTCGGCTCCCTTGGCCTAGCTTGCCAAAATGTCCAAACCATAGCAGTATGGATGGAAAACCCTAAATTAGGGTTTGCGGCACATTACATGTGTTGCAAAACAGTCTCAACCATCCATCTTCGTAGGTATAGACGGAGGGTGCAGATGTAGATTCAAAGGGCACAGAATATGTCAATACAATCACCGCAGGCCCGCCTACATACTTGACCAATCGGTCAGGACCAACCATGGTTGGTCATTCCAAATCGTGCGCTTGAATGGAGCATGATGCACGGCCTTGAAGCCCAAAATTAGGGTTTTGAATCACGAATAGAGGGTCCGAGATTAGATCAAAGCAGGTCCGGTCATATCAACATGACCACCATGGACCCATCTATCCCCTCACCTGATCGGTCAAGGCATACCATGCCTGGCTATCCCCAAATCGTTCACTCCAACATGCATGGTCGCACCTCCCAAGCTGCAAACTAATCTCAACCGCTCGATTTCTCCGGACGGATTGTGTGGCTTAGATCGTGTTTTCATGGGACAGTAAGGCATAGGCGTGAACACCAGCCTACCACCTACACGTTAGAGCAGTCGACCAAGACCGACCAAGCCTGGTCGTCTTGGAACGCCCGCCCGAAGTTGGTATGGAATACAGATTTTGCGGCACTAATTTTCTGTCGCAATTCGATCTCGACCACTCAACTTCGCCGGACGAATTGAGTGGCCCAGATCACGTTTTTATGAGATGGTAGGTATAAGCACCTACATCGTCACGCTATCTACACACATGTATGATCGGCCAACCTAGAATAGTTTTCGGGAAACTTTCACGCAACGGGATAGCTTCCTTGTCCACAGCAAGACGGCTCAAATGATCCGCAACGGTGTTCTCAATTCCTTTCTTGTCTTTGATTTCAATATCAAACTCTTGCAAGAGTAAAATACATCGTATGAGCCTCGGTTTCGCCTCTTTCTTTGTAAGCAAGTACCTAAGTGCTGCATGATCTGAAAAGACAACAACTTTTGTACCAATTAGATAAGAGCGAAACTTTTCCAAAGCAAATACAATAGCTAATAACTCTTTTTCAGTGGTAGTGTAGTTTTGTTGGGCTTCATTTAACGTTTTAGAAGCATAATAAATGGCATGAGGTATCTTCCCCATACGCTTCCCAAGCACCGCACCAACCGCATAATCACTTGCATCACACATGAGATCAAAAGTATTGCTCCAATCCGGTGGTTTAATGATAGGGGCTGATATCAAAAGTTCTTTCAAACGATTGAATGCCGCCATACACTTTTCGTCAAAGTTAAAAACCACATCTTTTTGCAATAAGGTACAAAGTGGTGATGCTATCTTGGAAAATTCCTTGATGAATCTACGATAAAAACCTGCATGACAAAGAAAAAAGCGTATCTCCCTCACCGTAGTGGGAGGGGTTAGAGCACGAATAAGGTCTATCTTAGATTTATCAACTTCTAAGCCTTTAGAAGATACTATATGGCCTAAAACTATGCCATGAGTTACCATGAAATGGCACTTCTCCCAATTAAGCACAAGATTTGTTTCAACACATCGTTCAAGGATTAGTGACAAATTGTTCAAACAAAGGTCAAATGAATCACCAAAGACACTAAAGTCGTTCATGAACACTTCGATTATGTTTTCAACATATTCTGAAAATATACTTACCATACACCTTTGAAAAGTAGCTGGAGCATTGCACAAGCCAAAAGGCATCTTTCGATAAGCAAAAGTACCGAAAGGACAAGTGAAAGTGGTTTTCTCTTGATCCTCCGGTGCTATCACAATCTGATTATAACCTGAATAGCCATCAAGAAAGCAATAATAAGAGTGTCCAGCTAAACGTTCAAGCATTTGATCAATAAAAGGCAATGGAAGGTGATCTTTTCTAGTAGTGGCATTCAATTTTCTATAATCAATACAAACCCTCCAACCGGTTTGCACACGAGTTGGGACAAGTTCATTCTCATCATTCTCCACCACGGTCACACCTGATTTCTTTGGTACAACCTGTACCGGGCTCACCCACTTACTATCGGATATGGGGTAGATAACACCCACTTCCAAAAGCTTGAGTATATCCTTTTTCACAACTTCCATCATTGGGGGGGTTCAAACGACGTTGCGCTTCCCTTGTAGGCTTTGCATCGTCCTCCAAACGAATTTTGTGCATACAAACGGCAGGGCTTATACCCTTGATATCGGCAATTGTCTATCCTATGGCCGTCTTGTGCTTCCTTAGCACCCTTAGAAGTTTTTTCTCCTGTAATTCACTAAGCTCGTTAGAAACAATCACAGGTAACTCTTCATGGTCACCCAAGTACAAGTACTTTAGGTGACTAGGAAGAGGTTTCAATTCTAACTTTGGAGATTTAACAATAGAAGGTAAAAAAATTTCATCACTGCATGGTAAAGAAATAAAAGAGATATTATGAGTTTCTGGGCATCCTTGTAGTGAGTTGAGATCACCAAGGGATTCTTTGACCTCATTACCACACTCTACACCATTATCAATGGATGTAGTTAAAACAGTTTCCAAAGCATCATCATCGTTCAATTCAAACATTTGTTGTGCCAATGTATCCATAACATCAACGGAGAAGCAAGAGTGGACATCACTAGGATATCTCATCGTCTCGAAAATGTTGAAACGTATTACTTCTCCATCAAACTCCATAGTTAGCGTTCCCTTATCCACATTAATAATGGTCTTCGCCGTTTTCATGAAGGGACGCCCAAGTAGCAATGGAAGAGATGAGTCCGGTGAACCTTCATCCATCTCTAAGACACAAAATTCTGCTGGAAATACTAGTTGATTAACCTGCACAAGAACATCCTCAACAATACCCATTGGGTAAACATTAGAGCGATCGGCTAATTCCAACACAATTTCAGCCTTTTTGAGAGGACCTAAATCAAGTGAATTATACATAGATGCATGCATAACATTAACGGATGCACCTAAGTATAACATTGCTTTGTCAAATGTAGTGTTACCAATTTTTACGGGAATATCAAAGCTACTCGGGTCTTTGAATTTCAGTGGGAGTTTGTGTTGTAAGATTGCCGAAGCATTCTCCCCCACACTAAGCACTTCATTACCTTTGAGCCTTTGCTTATTGGTACACAAGTCCTTCAACACTTTTGCATACTTTGGAACTTGCTTTATAGCATCAATGAGTGGTATGTTCACATGAATCTTCTTAAGAACGTCTAAAATCTCCTTTTCTAGTGCATCCTTCTTAGAATTTGCAAATCTGCGAGGAAAAGGTAAAGGAGGAACATAAGTAGGAATAGGAGTTTTAGAGTTAGGAATAGGTACCTCAGAAGTTTGGGGAGAATCCTCATTCTTCTCCTCCAAAATAGGTTCCTTTGGTGTTTCCACCTCGCCCGAATCAGTAACTTCGGGTGGCACAAGTTGTGTACCACTTCTCAACGTAATTGCATTCACATCTCCTTTTGGGTTGTTAGGTTGATAAGGGAGTTTCCCACTATTTTGTGCCTTCATTTGGTTCAACTCAAGAGCCATCGAACCAACTTGGGTTTGCAACTCTTTCATCGTGCCCTCCGTTCTTTGCATAAAAGATTTCATCAACTCTTCCATACTTGACCCCTGATTTTGAGATTGTTGTTATTGTTGAAATTGTTGACGCGGCTGGAATTATTGTTGTTGAGGTTGAAATCCACCCGAATTATTGAAAGTAGGTTATTGAACCGCTCCTTGCTTGTTCGCATAGCTAAAATTGGGGTGATCTCTCCATCCCGGATTGTAGGTGTTGGAATAAGGATCATACCGTCTTTGCTGATTTGGAAAGAATGCATTAGCTTGCTCATTGACGTCTTCATACCCATGATGATAATTTGGTATCACTGTGGCTGAAACTTGTTGTAGCATTGTTGTGATGTTACCCATTTGTTGATGAAGTTCCTCAACCTCGATTACTTCATTCACTCGCCTAAGAAGCACATCCGAACCACGACTCAAGAATTGTTGGGAGTTTGCTGCCATGTTTTCAATCAATTATCTAGCTTGTGCCACTGTCTTGCTCACTAGTGCACCACCACCCGCAGCGTCAATAAGATTCCTATCACTTGATTGTAGTCCTTCATAGAAGTATTGGATGATCATAGCGTCACTAAATTGGTGATGAGGACAGCTTGCCACCAACCTCTTGTATCGTTCCCAACAATCATATAACGATTCTCCGACATTTTGCTTCATTCCGCAAATCTCCTTGCGAATTTGAGTAGCCTTAAATGCAGGAAAATATCTCTCTAAGAAGAGTTTCTTCAACCCATTCCAAGTTGTGACACTTCCGGGAGGCAAATAATATAACCAATCCTTAGCACTATCCGCCAAAGAGAATCGGAAAACTTTCAACATAGCACCATCGGGCTCCATATTCGCTGGAAGCATCGCCATGACAATGGTGTGGAATTCCATAAGATGTTTGTTTGGATCTTCATTCACCATGCCATGGAAATTTGGTAATTCTCTAAGAAATCCCGGCTTTATCTCAAAAGTAGAGTCGGTTTGAATACAACCTCGCTGTGTATCCAACTTGTGTGAAGCCAAGTCCTTGAGTGTACGATTTGCAGCATCACCCATTGCTTCTTCTTCTTAAACTTCTACTTCAAAAGGAATCTCGTGTTCTACTCCTTCTCCTTCTTGCTGAAGAGCTTCGTGTTCTACTTCCAAGTTGTGTTCTTCCGTTGTGCCTTGCCTTGGTTGGAGTATTGTGCCTTTTCGAGTATCTATCCCGCACCTTGGATAATTCCAATCTTTAGAAGCCAGAGATTAGGTACCTGAAAAAAAATTCTCGCAAACAAGTGAGAAATAAGACAAGAAACGAAACACAAGTATGCAAGCAGAAATAATAAAAAGAAACTAAAAACTAAATAAAGCAAAGCAAATAGTTTGAATAATCAATAAGGAGAAGATATTGGTCAAGGGATAGTATCATTCACAAACATGTATTTTTCATCTATGATTAGAATTGGTATTTAATCTCTCAATTATCAAAAGTCCTAGGATATCTTGATCGCAAGAGTATCCCGTTTATTTCCTGATTTTATCACAAACAACATTAAAAGATGCTATTGTGAAATCTAATTAAAAATCAACCTAAAGTGTAAAAGCACAATTAGATTTAACTCCCTAAGAGCAATAAGTTCTATGAAATAAGACTAATCAATGCAAACAAACGTGTAAAAGCACTAATTCGTTTTAACAAAGGTTATGATTCATATGCGATTAAAAAGATGTATCACTACAAGTATTAACCACAAGATGCTACTAGAAATCAGAGATAATCAACTTTTACGTATTGAAAACCCTAATATAGCTATAGAGATGAAAACAAATCCAATTGATTCCGGACTCAACCAAACTAGCATTCAAATCATATGATAATAAAAATAATGAATCACAAACGATAAAATTGAGACAAAACTAATTCATAGAATCAAATAACATGCTTTAAGAAATCAACTTTTATCCCATAACCAATAATAGTATTTAGCTACTCATATTAATGGAGTTCATCATCATAATATTCAAAGAAATAAGATGAAATATAAAAGAAAGCAAACCCTAGAAGTAGTTCTCTGCCAAATCTCCAAGAATAGAATAAAACGTTATATCCAAAAGTTAGTAGAACTTTTCTTTTTGTAGCTTTTTTCTCCTTCCAAAATTAGGTTTTGTCTTCAAAGTCCATTAGTTGGAAATTCACCCGGCCCACGAGAGAGAGAAACCCGTGTAGGAATTCTGTCCCAAAAACGCTCGCTGGAAAATTGTTTTTTTGCCGGAAATTGGCCGGAATCCGTCTCCGGAAAGTCACCGCCGGCCACCTGAAAAGTCAAACGGTCAACGGTCCAACTCGGGTCAACTGAGTCAACTCGGAGTCAACTGCCGAGTCAAAATGAGTCAAAACCGAGTCATATCGAACTGGCTTGTCTTACTGGGCTGAGTGATCTTGGCCTAGCCCGTTTGCATTGGCCATAATTCTGTTGCATAATAATTCTGCATCGCATCTCCTTGGCCAGCCATCTTGGATGTGCATAATCCACTGCTTCATGCTGCAACCATCCACTTCTGCATCTATACAACTGATCTTCACAGCTTCAAATCCAACTACATAGCTTGTTCTCACTTAAACTTCAACTCCACAAACACTTACTGCAGCTGCATCACCTTTAGATCACTGTAAAACCACCTGCACTTTCATACTCCACTAGGGACTCTTCACTGCAACTGCGGCTCTTCACTTGAAATTCATGACTCACTGCAATTTTCACCGCTAATACCTCACTGTCGGCCAACCATTTAACATAGCCACTAATATCCCAAGCCATACTCCATTGTATATTCATCACCTGTAGAAATCCTGCAACACCATGTTCTACAGCTGCATTACTACCCTGCAACCAGCTCTCTTCCTTCTCTATAATATCAGCAGTACAACCAACTATCCAACAACCCTGCTACTCAACAGCTACAACCATCTATTGTTTCTCCCTCGGTCTGCGCCTTGAATTCAACTCATCTCTTCCTTAAAGCATCTGTTCTTGTGGTTGTGTGTGTTTCCCATTCTCCCATTGCAGCTTCAGCTCACATTCCCATTACATGATTACCATCTTGGTCACCAACCATATCACTGAACCACTTCAGGAAGCATCACTACCATCTGTAACTCCTTAGAAACTTCCATTTGAACTGGACTTTGTTGTCTGTTGCAACAATTTTTTACTCCTAGCCACACACCTGCAATTCACAACCTCCAGTTGTGTTGCCTACCATTCATACACAACATCATCCATTCACAGATCATTCAAACTGTTGTTCCATTCAAGTTGCACCAACCCATTAACTCCAACCCTGTAAGCCTAACATTCATCTAAGCAACTTCTCAATGCCACCACCAGTTCCCTGACTTCCTGCCATTGTTCAACTGTAACAGTTCACCATCTCTCCCTTAATTCATTCACCACCAGCTGCAAGTCCAACTACTATCACCACTTCTACCATTCAACTCCATCTCAAAGTCCAACTCAGTGGCAATACCCATTTCAAATTATCACAGCCACCAAACCAAACCCAATCACCTGCTCAAGTCATTGCAACTGCTTCAGCACTTCAATCGAACCAACATGACCAAATCGATTCCATTGTAGCAGCAGAGGGTTAGCTAGCTCCATTTCTTTATGTGTTTATCAGAAGCTCTATCTTCTAATTTCACCATATCAGATCGAACCAACTAATCAATTCAAAACCCCTTCTTCCATTTCTCGATTTCAAACTCCAAACCCATTGTTCAAAGACCTTGAATCTCAGTTTCCCTCTCACTGTGATCTTTATCAAATCACAGTAACAATTCCTATTTTGATTAGTACCCTTCTCAATCTGTTCATTCAGAACCATTTTCATCTTCACAGCATCATTAATTCCTCCAATTTCTTTCAAAAACATGACCCAATACGTTATCTCTTGAGAAACCCATCTTCCCAATTCCTTTGGAATTCATCTCAATCGCCACAGCCGGAAGCCCAAATTCAACTTCTGAGTTTACAACAAACCCATACTCTCGATCTTCTCCAGCAAACCCATACCGAGTCTACAACCCATCAGTTTCACCTCCTCTCTGTATTCTAGCTACAATTCTCTCAATTTTTCTATCTCTGGCTCTCGATTTCACAGGAGTCAGCAGCCATGGCTGCTGTTCTTTCTCAGTTTTAGTGATGGGATGAATGAAAAATGATTGGGAGAGATTACTCTTCTCTATTTAGGGTTAGAAATGATTGGGTGGTTATTGACACTCCAATACATAGGCTAAGGGACACCCCAATGGGTACCCTATAACAGCTAGCCACCCCTTAACATCAGTGGTCTTTAGTGCTCCCGTAGAATTGGTCGACCCTCAACCATGGCTCGAATCTCCGGATAGTGTTCGCCTAGGAAATGACAGCTTCGCCCCTTTATTCTCCAATTGAACGCTTTCTCCGAGTCCTTCCATTAACAGCAACCGTCCCTTATTTCTCATATTCACTTATACTCTTCAATAAGAGTCATCACTAAAGTTGTCGTGCTTTTCAGACAGAATTCGCATCACTAAAGCCGACATACTTTTCAGGCGATGATAAAGAAATAAAAGCAAATAAAGAGAAATAGTCCGCCTCCAACGCTTTTGCCATGTTTCCTCTTCTTTTGATCCAAATGACTCCAAAGTACCTAAATACTCAAAAACAAAACATAAGATACATAATTTACAAGAAAACTAGCAGAGAAAACATAAAAAATAGATAAATAATAAGGTGTTTTAGACACCTATCATGAAGCGCACAACGCGCCATCACAAGAACGTGTCAGGAAGTCATGGACGGTTAGTGATGATGGGGAAGTGGGCAAGCCTGGTCGTGTGACACCAACACACTACTCCACTACTCCATCACTCCACTTTCTCCACTTCCCACGAGATACGAAGGTTAGGCTAAAAGACTTGTATAAATAGGTTCTCCGCCCTATTTTCAACAACGACACAATTCCAGACAACAGAAGCAAGTGTTGATACAATCGCATTCAAACACCGGAACTGATAGCTTACATCCTGCAAGCCAGTTCAGCTTTCTGATACAAGTCTTGCATAGCCACCACCTTCACATTCACAACACCTTCTTCGCTTCCCTCCCTAAGATCAACCCCATCTCCTTCACTTTGTGACCGAAACAAGTCTGGAACGGCCATTTCTTGGTTAAGGCCGGACTTGCACATATTGATCTCTCGAATCTACAAGTACTCACCGCGCAGTGCATTTGTTTTAGGTTTAGATTCATTCCTCATCCACACCCCAAATTACCAAAATTAGCAGGAATAGTTTTCACCCATAAACAACAATGACCATGGAGGAATTGTCCGATAGCTTGGCAAGGAACTTACCGTAGTAAAGAGAAACATAGTTCTATGGTATCAGAGTCTGTGGCATCATATGATTGGTAACCATTTTGAATCAAACTAAAATATAAGAACTTGAGTAGTAGAAGATAAAGATAAAAATCAAAGAAATATAGTAAGGAAATAAGAAATCAATTAAATTCAATTGATTTGAATAGAGAATTAGAGTTGTATTTACAAAGGATTTTTGAAAAAATGATCGTTGGGATCCGACAGTGGAGAAGATAGAGCCGTTGTGAATGGATGGTTAGGATCTGTTGTGAGAGAAGTGTAAACGAAAAAAAGGTCAAACAATTTTTTTTACGGAATCCGTGTAATATGATACGAGAACTGGGTATCATTTTCAACTTCCAAACGGATACTGAGTTTCCGTAAAGCTCAAGTTTATATGGAAACTCAGTTTTCGTATCATTTCCCTTCCCTACTACCTGGATCAGATCCGATCCACTTTGAAATGTAGGGAAAGGATATCCCTTCTAAATAAAGATGTGGGAGACCATTTTTTTTAGATTTTACCCTGCATTTAGGAAGGGAAAACATGCACCATAGTGCTTGTCCTTGAACGAGGGTGTCATAAAACTAGTTGTCTTGGAGCCGTGGATATACATCCCGCTGACGCAGATATTATAGAATCGTTTTTTTGGGACCATGGTTTTTTGGACATAAGTTCGGTTAGTTGCACAAAATATTTACCAACCGAACTTATGTTCGGTTAGTTGCAAAAACATTTCCCAACCGAACTGGTTAGTTCGGTTAGTTGCAAAAAACTTTTCCCAACCGAACTGGTTAGTTCGGTTTGTTGCAAAAAACATTTACCAACCGAATAATAGTTTGGTTAGTTGCAAAAAACATTTCCCAACCGAACAATAATTCGGTTACGTCGCAAAAAATATTTCCCAACCGAACCTTAATTCGGTTACGTCGCAAAAAAAATTCCAACCGAACACGTTGCTAGGAAAAAAAACCATGATCCCAAAAAAACAACTATGGTCCCAAAAAAACGATTCATATTATATTCTTGCTCTCTGGTTACAAAGTATTACTACCCGTCTCTATAAGATAGACAAGTTTGCGTGGAGTATAAATTACGGAGCATTCCTTTGTATGTTGTATCTATCTCTTTACTCCAAGCCCACTCCACTGGATTCATCTTCTTCCGCTTGGTACCGGATTCAAAGGATTAGTGTATCATTCAAGGCAACACAGCAATATCCCTTTTGAAATAAAAAAGAATAACATACAGATCTTCTCTCTCATTCTCTTTCGGAAACCCTAGTTCTTGATAATGTCTGCAAACACCGATGAACCAGAGTTGGAAAACAGAGAGAAATCAGAATTGGAGAATGGAGAAAATCCAGAATTAGAAAGCATTGATAAATCAGAAATCCCAAAGGTAGAGGTTTCAGAATTAGAGAAAATAGAGAATTCAGAATTGGTGAATGGAGGTGTACAAGAAACAATTGTTTCTGAATCAGATCCAAAGATAAATGATGTTAAAGAGACTGAGATCGGATCACAGGATTCTTCTTCCGTTGTTGAAGAAGTAAAAGCGAAACCTGAATTGAAAAAGGATGAAGGAAATCGAACATTTACAATGAGAGAGTTGTTAAATGAATTGAAGGAAGAAGAGAGTGAAATTATTGATGGGGATTCTCGCACTAGTGCTTCACCACACAGGTTGGGTTTTGTTAATTTAGTCAATTACGAAATTATTCTTTATTATTATTACTAAAATGGAAACTTCAGTGATTATAATCAAGAACATGGTAGATCGAAAATAGAGAAACTCACATTTAGAATATTTAGGTAACCCAATGTTGTTTTTAGCTTCGATCTAAGTGAATTTGTCTATATATTGATCTAACTGAATTCGTCTATATTATGTTCATTCATGTGAAGTTACGTATTGTTTGATGTTCAGTTTCTGTACAGTTGGTGGTGTTGTTGAGTTATTACGGAAACCTAGTTTTCTGTTGACAATAATCAAACTCTAATGAAATTGAAGACCTTAAGCAGCTAATAGGGAGAATTTAGCCTTTATTCTTCAGAACTTAATTAACTTGCTTGGTGATATTAGCTCTCTTTGGGATTACATTTTGCAAATAAACAGTAATAGTTATGAACTCTGAGGTGGGAAGAAACAGTTTCGCTCTAATTGAACTTCGCACCTGAACTGAAGTGAACAATTAAAGGCCCAGTGTATGTAGTTGCGAGTTTCTACGTAGTTGGTTCTGTTTTTGCATTATTTGGGCATACAGACTCCTCTTTTCCCCGAACAAACATTTTACTGAATCATAGCTCCCATTTGGATAAGTTTGACGTAGTAATGGTGGAAAGTTTAAGTCTTAACAGTTATTTCAGGGAGTTTAACTTTCTGAATTTTCTTTCTTGATCATGAGCATCTCTAGGGATTCATTGTCAGCTATCAATGTGACGCTTGTCTTCATTAACTTGCAAGACGATGAAGTCGCATGAGAAGGTAAAGAACATATTAGGGTGAATACTTCACATAATTATGAAATATATGATATATAAAATGAGAACATCGTGTAATTACAAAACCTTTTAAGTAAGAGAAGAGCACAAAAAGAAAGAAAAAAAGAATAAGGAAGGACCATATCAATATTTGAGAATCAATGCTTGAAAACAGTGCACAGAACCGCCAGCTATGTAATAGGTATTTCACCTTCAATCACAAATTTCTTCCGCACATTCAAAACTGATCATAGAAACTATTTGCTCCTTCCAGTGCACTGTACACTTCCAAATGACACATCAAAAGATCCGTTAAGCTCTAACCCTTCATTGTAACCAGTTCCTTGCTCTAGATCTCATTTTCTTTGTTGCATATTTTGGGTATCAATGGTTTGTATCCTTGATACATTACTTGTATTTCAGAAAGACAATGCTCAGTAACTATGTTTGTTACTCCTAAATTTCGACTTTGACTAATTATTTTTTTGTTTGTCTTTTTCCTTTTGTTTTTTCCTTTCCTGGTGTATGTTTGGGTGGATACTCTTGTTTTATCGCATCTCATTAAAGGGTTGTGCTGATTTTTGCTCTCTTTTTTTAACCGAGAAAGCACACAGCAGCAACAACAGCAGCATAACAATGCTGCTATTGATTTGATCGACAGTGTCACAGGTTTAGATGAGGAAGGCCGCTCTCGCCAACGGATTCTTACTTTTGCTGCTAAGAGGTACAGAATTGTTAATTCCAATTGCTTCCCCATTGGAAGCTTAGTAAATTCAGTATCAGGTAGACAAGTATTACACATTCTATAAGACTTGTTCGCCACCTTTTACTTACTGTATTTTTCCTTACCTATCTGAATTCTATCAGATAGGCGAAGATTGTTTGGGGTGATGCTAATTGAGAGTAGTTCTGTAAACTGTGTAACAATTTGGTCCCTTTTTATAGGTATGCTAGTACAATAGAAAGGAATCCAGAAGACTATGATGCGCTTTACAATTGGGCTTTGGTTCTTCAGGTTCTGCTTAACTGCTTAAATTATTGATTAGTAACATTTTTTTTCTTGACTGGCATATGTAAATATGTGTAGTATGATCTTGTTAATTGGCAGTCTAACATGCTTATAATATACTCCCCCATTCCAGTTGTGTGCTCACATATTGTCTATTAAATTGTGTCACATATTCTCTATTTGATAGCAGCCGGGTGTTTCACTATTGTGTTAAGCCTAAAATACTAGAGGTGCCACATATGTATATCGGTTGGAAGTCCTCTCCCTCTTACTCACTCTTGTATGGTTGGTCCCCGAGCCGTAGGCAGGCTGGACAGTGTCTTTCTAGGCTTACTCAGGAAATCGATTTTGTATTGATTACTATAGTTTTGTTCACGAATATGATTCAGATATTTGGTTTTGAATTATTTAAACATGCTAGTGAGTGTTACTTTTAAAGAAAATAATGGCTGAATTTGTGAATGAAAAGCAAATGGAACATTTTTTCAGTTCCTCAGGTGAAGGTTTCAACAAAATTTCTCGTTTGGTAATCAAGTCTGTAAACCCTAAGAATATAACAACATTCTGTCAAGAGCTAGAAGTATAGAGAAGCTCTGATATCAATGAATAGGTTCCTAGTTAGCTTTTGATGAACAAAAAATTAGTAAATTTCTTTCTTTAGGTGATCCAGCAAAAGGCATATTCCTTTCTTCCTATCAATTTTTGGTTTCCAAATATCGTTCTCTGTTTTTATTATGATCCCTTTAGTTTTAAGTTTGTCTCGTCATTCATCAACTTTTATATTAAACCTTAAATTAATTTTTCAATCTGATATTAACTCTACATGCAGGAAAGTGCAGATAATGTTGGTCTAGAATCTAGTTCACCTTCAAAAGATTCTTTACTCAAGGAAGCTTGTAAGAAATACGATGAAGCTACGCATCTATGTCCTACTCTTCATGATGTATGTATATTGTTTTTACATGGTAGCTAAAATTTCCAGTCCAAAAAAAGTGTTACTGTTACAACTACAGACCATACATTTTTTTCTTACCCTACCTTCAAAACAGTGAAGAGCTCAGGAGTAGTTTGATCATACTTAATCTAGAAAAAATCCCTAGTAATGTAATTTGAACGTGATAAAGAGGCTCGAGTATTAAGAGAATAGTTGGAGTGGTATATCTACTGCACTTAGTGCTGGAATATCATCTTTGACCAATATAGGAAGATTTTTTGTATTTACTTCGTCACGGTGCTAACTTATGACTCTATGTTACTAGGCCTACTACAATTGGGCTATTGCCATCTCCGATCGGGCAAAGATGCGTGGTCGTACTAAGGAGGCAGAAGAATTATGGAAACAGGTCTTTCTTTAATATTGGTTTTATGTTATGCCTCAGGTACACTGTCATCGTTAGATTTAATTCTTACATTCTTTATATGTTCCCTTTCATAGGCAACAAGAAATTATGAGAAAGCTGTTCACCTGAACTGGAACAGTCCTCAGGTAGATACATCACCTTAAAAGATTCACTTAATGCTTTTCACTTTTCTGTATTAAAGCTTTGAACTCATGATTTTAGCATACATACTCTGTAATAGTTACATCTGATCGTTGTTATTACAGGCACTTAACAATTGGGGACTTGCTTTACAGGTATCAACTTTCATCTTACAGAAAGTTCCTAAAGTTGTATTTCTACATAATTCTAAGAATCTGACGTCCCACTTTTCAGGAATCTTTCCATCATGTCTTATTCTAATAAGTAGCAACTAATCTTCTTTTATGTGATATAATTGTGCAATTTAGGAACTCAGCGCAATTGTCCCTGTTCGGGAAAAGCAGACCATTGTCAGAACTGCAATCAGTAAGGTATAGAAGTCAACTATAAGCATGTCAGAGTATTTAGATGCTTGTAGTAGTAATCAGCAATCAGTTACACACTTTATACCTTTTGTGCTGGTAGAACATGTCTGTTTTATATTTCTGTAATCGCTTTGGCAGTAGCCATTTCACATTTGCATCATTTTGGCAGTTTCGTGCAGCAATCCGATTGCAGTTTGATTTCCATCGAGCAATATACAACCTTGGCACGGTTCTGGTTAGTATATTTTTGGGAATTTTTTTCAATCTGATGCACAAGCACCACAAGCAAAAATGTGAATCTTAAGCTTTTTGTGTTCTATTATTTAACAGTATGGGTTAGCAGAGGACACAATTAGAACTGGGGATCCAGTAAACACAAAGGAAGTGTCACCTGATGAGCTTTATAGTCAATCGGCCATATATATTGCAGCTGCTCATTCACTGAAACCAAATTACTCTGTAAGTAACTCTGTATTCTTGTTTCATTTCCTATATTTTGGTGTCCTATCTCTAGAATGGTAGCAATTTTAATTTAGTAAATGCACACATGGAAAGAACAATGGGTATCTCACTCTTCTTAGAACAAAATACTTTTGACTGTTGAGCATATTTGACACTTGAGCATATTCTTTCCTCAGCCACAGATTTTTGTATTATGCCATGAAATAAAATTTATTTTTATTTTATCTAGACTAGAAAATTAACTTTCTAGTGCAACTTCAGTGAACAGGTTCTATTTTTCATCCATGCCATGAAATACCTTATACAAATGTGATGTAGGAGCAATTTTTAAATGTAATGATATATAGTATATTTTAGTCACAAGAACAGAGTCGTGGTTTCTAGCAAATACCAATTTATGTGAATAAGACCAAAGTAAATGGTCTGGATAATCTAAGATAAGAAAGTGTAAAAGGTACATTAGAATTTAACCTCTGTTGCTTATTTTTGATGATAATTGGATAATATATATGTATCATTGTTTACTGAAACAGAAGTTCTAATGTAATTTTGTGACATGCTGCAGGTCTACCACAGTGCCTTGAGACTTGTTCGTTCAATGGTTAGTGTTGATCTGTCTGACAATCCTGAGCCTTTTCAGATTCATATATCCTTTTTGTTATTCATTTTTCCTTAGTTATTTTTCTCTTGATAAAAATGGAACTCCACTACGGTCCTTTAAAAATTAGTTGTATTTGTAGTTATTTATGCTAAATTGCTAATACATGCCAAATTGCAGCCATAATTGATTTCGATTATATTTGACAAGAGTCATTTCTTCACAGCTACCGTTGCCCTATCTTAAAGTTGGGTATCTGACTGCACCACCTGTTGGGAATCCAGTTGCAGCCCACAGTGATTGGAAGCGAACACAGTTTGTTTTGAATCACGAAGGACTTCAACAGGTAAGTTTGGCCTTGTTTTATTACATATTATTCTTGACGTTAATCTAGTTTCCTTGCTGCATTCTCATAGTCTATGGTCTGGATATTGCAAATTATAATTATTTTCCTAACTTCATGATGTCATGTAGCCACCATTTTATATATGTATGTCTATTTAATTTCCTTTCTATTCCACCAGGTGACAAAAATATCATGATGTCACTCTACACATTTGTGCCTTTGTTTCTTTGTGCTTTTGTTTAGATCTTTTCTTTATTAGAAGGATGAGTTCCCACGTGGTCAAATCCACTTTATACAAGGACTGCTGTAAACCACTTGTCTTAAAATTTGAAACTACTTAATTAGACTGAAGAAGAGGAGAACAAGGTCAATTTTATGAACTATTAACCTTTATCTTCATGTGCATGTGCCGCATAAGTTTTTCAAATATAATGTTTCTAACTGCATGGTTAATTGCAGTGTCTGATAATAATATTATGTCTGGAGATTTTACTAAATCGGTTAAATTTATTCTCGTAGATTAACAAGGGTGACCAAAACCAGTTATCTCAAAGTCCTTCAGGCAGGTTAGTGGCCGCAGGCACCGTTGATAAATCAGCCATCAAAGTCGAGGTTCCTGACATTGTTTCTGTATCATCGTGTTCGGATCTCACATTACCTCCTGGTGCAGGTCTGTGTATTGATACAGTTAATGGACCAGTTTACTTGGTAAGCATTCTTTTCATTCTGGTTGCAAATTTTTAAACCTGAGGAGAAAAAATGGTGTTGATTTTAATGCTTACTTCGTTAAAAATGGCGGAAAGCCTGAGAGTAATTGGTCCATCAAATTCCTGATTAGGTTGCTGACACATGGGAGTCCTTGGATGGGTGGCTTGATGGAATTCGTCTTGTTTACACAATCTTTGCACGAGGGAAAAGTGACGTTCTTGCAGGCATCATAACCGGTTAATTCATGTGTATCCTAGGTCTATTAGTGTGAATCTATATTGTAAGGTTTTCAAGTATGACATTACTTTTTGAGAATAATAACGTTATATGCTTACTAAAGAATACCCCTTTTTGCTCATTTTTGTTCTCAAATTTTTATGGTTTCCTTTCGATTGATTTTCTTATGTTGTATAATTCTCAATATACCCTCTTGTGCTGTCTTTTTCCTTTATTGTGCGAACTTCATTTGTGTTCCGACAATATACCTCGTGTTCCAATCTATTGCTACTACGGAGCTGCATTGCAAAGTTGTAATAAGCTCTTGATATGCATCGATAGCAGGAAAAATTCGAAAGTTACAATGTATATAATTCACGACGAACACTCTGATGTGCTCTTCCTCTATTTATTGTTCCAATTTTTTGTTACTCCACGGAGCTGCATTGCAAAGATGAGACGAGTTCTTTGGGATCAATCTTTAGTCCGTCATAGAAAAACAAACACAAGTATTGGTGAATGATATGTAAACTAAAAGTATTTGGGAATGAAATGAAAATTATTAACTTATGAATTTTGGCCATTAAAAGATAAAGGCAGTGAAACACTATAAAGAAACTTGGTTTTTTTTTTTTTTGGTAAGATGATTTTATTACACAGAAACTAGTTGAGCCTTACATATCTAGGGAGGGCTCTTCCCTGAACATCACTATTCAAAACAAAACCCAAAAAATCAGGAGAGGTCTCAACCCATACACAAGATATACATTCATTTGCTGGTGATGTTATTTCCCTTGTTTGAATGAACAAATATTGCAGAGACATTAAGTGATGATAGGTTAAGAGAGAAAAACAGCAGAATAACAAATGTTGCACAAAGCAAGAAAACTTCAGTAATGGAATTCTAAAGAGAAAATTCACGGCCATTTGGTGAACTCAAATACTTTGAAGACAATGTCTATACCCGTTGGAATTTGCCATATAAATAGCAACACATTAATTGTATTCAATGCGATGTGTAGACTTCTAGCTGTTTCATTTCCTTTCTGCATTGCAGGTACAAGAGCAGCAGCTGCTGCCCAGAGCACTGTTATTCCTGTTGAAACCCCAAAATTTTAGCATAACACTAGTAAGTCATAACCCATGAAACGCAGAATTTTATTGTTCTAACGAGTGTTGTCATGTCCTAAGGTAAGCACTTAGAAACAACTGTATCGATTTTCTTAGCTACTGAACTAACTGCGACAAGTATTCCTACTCAAAATATAGCCACTCACCTGCTCCAGCAAATAGATGCGGCCCCGGGAAGAGTTTTCCTGTTCGCAACCATGTATTCAGCCCTCCACCAACTGACTCTAACACTCCAAATCCCAGCAGTATCGAACCAGCATTGAAGTGTCTATCCTTGAATGACCCTTTCAACAACAATTTCCTTTCCTGTAAAATTTCCAAGTTTTAAGGCATCAATGACACCAATGACACCAAAATCGTAAGTTATTTTTAGGACAAATCAACTGCAAAACAAAGGTTCATTTGACAATGGTTGTGTATATAAATAGGTTTGCAAATATCGTAAATTGTATACCTCAGTGAGTTCTTGAATTTTAACTTCAATGGGAGAAGGTGGCGAAGGGATCTCTTTTCCTTCTGGTGTAACAGCAACAGGTTTCACTTGTTTCTTGAGTTCATTAATTTCATTCTGGGTAGTTCGTACTCTTCGCCATTGCCAACCTAAATAGCCCGCCCATAGTGTATATAGAAACAAACCACCCATCGCAATTGGATGAATGAGTGCTAATGTCCTACCTTCAAAGATCCCAAATTCTCCACCAGCAGCAAGTGCATCCTGTTTTCAAACAATACCCGCATTTGATAAACATAATCAAATCAAATAATTGATACAATCAAACAAAATAAGAAACAAATATCTACTTCTTTGCTCCAAAAATAATTATAAATGTAAAACATTAAAAACCAGTTATTAAAATGAAATCAAGTTGAAAAAGAAAACCTCCCAAAGCATAATTCAATTCTAAGTTGTATAAATGAAAGAATTTGGTATCAAAAGGTGCAGTATAACTTGCCTGTGGATCAAGTAAGAAAGGCAATGTGAATACAGTAAGAGGAAGAGGAGAAGATTTTAAATGGTGAGTAGTTTGGTGAATGAGATTTTGGAAGAGTTCTGTTGTGTTCTTCTTCTTCTTCTTCTTAATATTAATATTATTATCTGTACTGGCTTTGATCAGTTGGGGTTTTGTTAATTGGTTGAGATTTGACAGTTTTGATTTGGTTTGAAGGGGTTTAATTGGAAGACTTAGAAAGTTGAGTGTGGCGGCCATACTTTCTTGTGTGGTTTTTTCTGGCAGAGCTACAGAGAGAAAGAAAACGAAAGGGAGAATGACTGAATGAGAGGGTAGTAGACTCAGAAAGAGATAAGAAACAACTGTGAGATCTTAGATCTTAGGCCTAGTTAGAAATTCGGGATTCGTCAAACATACGGAACGACAAACGTACGAGTATTATTCGGATTCATAAAAATCAAATTCGGTCAAGAATCCGGTCAACGGTTCGTGAGTCGACAGTAGTACGGATCGGCATACGTATGTGTATAATTCGATTTATCAATATGAGTTCGGGATTGAAAATTCGGTGCATATTAAATAACTAGAAATTATGTTTTTAGTGGGAAATGATGTGATTTTGGATATAAAGTGGTTATATAAAACAATATGTGTGCTGTTAACACAACCAAGCCTCTGGATCAGTGGTTCAGGTACTTGTTAAGTGATTTGCAGCACCCGGGTTCGAACCCAATTTCTAAAGATTTTTGGAAAAATCAAAAAATAAATTGAGTCGGGAATAACTCGGTCGAGTTGGACAACCTGGGTGGACGAACTGAACGTGTGTATTATTCGCGAACCTGAATAGTTCGCCGATTATTCGGGTCAGCCACAAAAGCCGCGTACCTCGTTCGAGATTGCAATCGAACGGCCAAATACTTCGTTCCCAATCAATACGGAAAAGTTCGCGAATTTACAAACTAGGATCTTAGGTAGCGCGTACCTCGTTCGAGATTGCAATCGAACGGCCAAATACTTCGTTCCCAATCAATACGGAAAAGTTCGCGAATTTACAAACTAGGATCTTAGGTAGGATATGAGAATTTTTGGGCCTTACAGAAATACCAACTATCGCACTTGTTTTTGTTTTATAATGTCCACTTCTCTTTTTTCTCTTTCCCACGTTTTTTCTCCTTACAATAAAACAAGTATGAACCGATCAAGGTTGCCAAATTCCACGTTTTTGCTCCCTAGGGTAATCAAAGGTTTGCCCATTTTTCTCCCATTATAAGATGAACAAACTTGAAAAACGAATAGGCAAATCGGCAAAATTATTGGCTTGCTTATTGCAGCCGAGGAGGAACCGCGTGCTTCTTTGTGCGCCGCGCGAGTTTTCTTCAACCGCCCGCGGCTCTTCTTCGACCGCCATCATATTTTGTGTTTCCCGAAAATTATTTTATTATACTATATTCACTTTATCCTATTTTATCTTATTTTATCTCACTTAATATTATATTTTATACTTCGATTTATGTTGATTGATGCATTGTAGTGTGTATGGAAACCGCCATCATCAACCGCCCGTGGCTCTTCTTCGACCGCCATCATCGTGACTTATGCTTGGTGCAGGAAACCGAAATTATGAAGATGGATAAATGGTTGGTGAAGCAGTTATGGGTTGATGAGGGTATTGATTGGCCGTATCTTCTATCTATGGGAAGTAATAGAAATAGTGGAGGTTTACTTTCTATTTGGAATACAAATAAGATTATGAAGGAGGATGAAAGAACCGGTGTTAACAACATTTGAATTGGTTTCTGTTCTAAAGTAAATGGAGCTAAATGTGCAGTTTGTAATGTTTATTCTCCTTGTGTGTGGTTATAATGAAAGGACTTTTTTATTTTATGGAATGATCTTACTAAGGTTAGAAGCTTGTGGAGTGGTCCAATTTCTTTTGTTGTAGATATGAATGTTGTGAGAGGTGAAGCGGAGAGAAATAAAGGAGAAGGTGACAATAGAAATAATGATTTTTTGAACATTTTTTATTATGAACCAAGAATTGGTTGATTTACATTTGATAGGTGGTGTTTTCACTTGGTGTGATATGCAAGAGGACGCTCTTCTTTGCAAGCCAGACAAATTCCTTTTGAGTGTTGACTTTTGGAGTGATTTCTGATCACAACCCCATGATGTTTGTGACTAAACCTAATACCAAAAGTAAACCTTACTTTAAATTTGAAAAAAGTTTGTTGTTGCATAAAGATTTTACAAGAAATGTTAATGGTGGGGATCTATGGATTACCAGGGTCGAGCAAGTTTTGTTTTTTTAAAGAAATTCCAAAACCTGAAGTATTTTCTGAAAGAGTGAAGAAGATATTGGAGTTTGAAGGTGATAGACAAGAAAAAAGGTTGAACTTATTGAAAAGATTGATATGATGAATCAAATGAATGAGACTCACAAGCTGTCTGAGGAACAATTTGAGGATATAATGATGAGTTTGTTGAAGTTGAGAAACATCATGCAATGGAAGCAAGGGAGTGGCATGCAAGAGCTAAACATAATGATTTCAGATAGGGGGACTCAAATTATTCTTATTTTCATATGATTGCCAATGCTAGGAAGAAGAGAAGCACAATAGAAAAGCTTAAATTTGAAGGAGTTGAATGTTTTGATTAGGAAGGAATTAAGGCAGTTGAAAGTTTTATTGCTTTAATCCCTAAAAAAAAAGATTCTTGTACTCCTAAGGCATGTAAAATACTGTTTAAGGTGTTTGCTTATAAATTGAAGACAGTTATGCATAAGTTGGTGTCAGATTTTCAAAGAGCTTTTATTAAAGAAAAATAAATTTTAGATGGTGTTTTAATTGCTGGAAAGTGTGTGGATAATTGATTGAAGGCTAAAAAGCCAGGATTCTTTATGAGATAAACATGGAGAAATCTATTGATAATGTGAGGTAGAGTCCATCGTTGAGAATACTGGAGAAACAAAGATTTCATGGATGAGGTGGTGTGTTTCTACTTCTTATATTTTAGTTATGGGGAATGAGAGTTCTACAGAGAAGTTTAAGCCTTCTAAGGGCTTAAGGCAAGGAGATTCTCTTTCTCTTTTTTAATTCTTGCTGGTAGTGAAGATTTTGTCTAAGCTTGTTGATATGCAGTTATGAATTAAAAAAAATCAATGGCTTTTAGGTGGTAGAGGATGGAATAATGATTTCACATTTGCAATTTGCAGATGAAATTTTGCTTTTTGTGGATGCTAGAGAGTAAGAAGTTAGAAGCATGTTGCTTATATTTTACGATTTTGTCATTGTTAGAGCATAGCTCGGTTGAACTCACCAAGCATTTGTATGTCAAGTTTGGTTGTCATATTTTAGTGTGTCAAAACTCGTCTAAAGTCGCTTGATTATATACTAGAGTCAACTTCGTTTAGGGAAGACTGGAAAGTCTACGAATGTTGATACATACAAGTATTACTCCGAAGACCTGAAGAATGTGAAGAAGTAACAAACTACAACAACGACATCATCCTTCCACTTGAGTTTAATAATATTGACTTGAACTGTTTTATTCCCAACGTATCTTTCAAGTCGTGTTATATTGAAAACATAACTGCGAAGCTTTATATATTGTACATATTGTATAATACTCTACTGATATGATATGTTCATATTTTTATGATCATAGTATTAGGGAACTAGACTACGAAGTATAACGCTTATCTTTTGAACTTCGTAGATATGACATCGACATAATCTTGTATATACTGTTATGATTATGTGAATGGGTTATAGTGAATATTTCATCCTAGGAAACAATGTTTTACATTTGTTTAAAGGAAGTACATTCATAAACTTGTTTTGTGAATCGAATGGTAAATCATTAGGCTTATTGGTTCGTCTATTCATTGCAAATCTTTGGATGACCAATATGTGTGAGATGGTAATACCGATCTTAACCTTGGTATAACTATTCACATTGCCTGACTTATGATTTGGTATGACTATGACTTTTATTAATTGGTGTAACCGATCCTAGTAATTGGTGTGACCGATCACAAGTGTTGTGTAATTGATCCTTGTAATTGATAACTAGTCCTGGTAACTGGTGTGACCGATCACAAGCAATACCATGGGAATATGGAACCTATCCTAGTGATTGGTAGAACCGATTGAACCCATGTATGTGATTTGATATTTGATAAATCACATATACATGGCAATCAATTCTAAACTTGTTTGGAAGTGTGGTATAACCGATTCCAAGAATGTAAATATGAATAAGGATTTACAGTGAAGAGATTGCAACATACTTTGAACACGTATAGTAACTATTATCATTTATTTTTCAAAGATATTCCTTAGTACTCAAGGAGATCCTGTGCCGAGATAAATTAAGAATCTTTTAATTAAAGTTTTTGGTTTTATATGCTTTAATTACCAGCAATTAAATGCATATCTCTAGAGAATAAAAATTAATAATGTGCATTTACTAATTGGAGATTTCTATTGAGAGATTTCGGAAATTTTAGACAAGCATTTATTGGAATTGGGAAAACTAAATTTTTCCATTCATTGCATATCTTGAGAATATTTTCGGTTTTGGAAAATCCTTGATGTCCAAACATTCTAGCAAACTATCCTAAGAGCTAGGCAAACTTCATTTCTTGTTGTTTCTGGTGGAGCCGTCTATTCAGAGAGGAAAGAATCATAATTTGGTGAAATCTCTTACGACCGCTCGTTTAAATACTTTTGTGGGATCAAGAATCTCTACGAGTACCGTTGGTGGGAAACTAGATAATTGCAGTGTTATTAGTTTTCGATTGATTTGATTGACTAATGGTTGTGGTTGCAGATAGTTTGTTTATTCTTGAGAATCTTCTCTTATGATATAAGATTCACTCAAACTAGATCGAAGTATCGACGAGATCTTTACAACTGTTGTTAGATCTAAAGATATCTTGTGATAAATCATTTTTAACAGACTCCGTTCTGTGTGTGATTGATCACAAGAGATTCATGTGGTATTGTGCATGTTATTGTTGAAGATTTAAGAAGATTTTAAGACGAAGATGATTTCTTATTGGTTTTTATATCTTTGCGTGTGCACAAACCTTGATCGGCTGGGATCCAACTAGAATTATATTTATTCGATTGATTATTTGTGCGAGATCGGCATCACTTTATAGTTTCTCGTTGAGATCTATATTGATTGATTGTGAATCTAAACTTAACTACTTTGGTAGTTATTGGATAAATTTATCTAACCATGAAAATGAGTTTATTAGATTAGTCGGAAAAGCCTTGGTGTATGAATTGAGATATCTTTATCTTGAAAGAATCAATAGAGTTGTTACCAAACATATTCGTTGTTCCTTTGCTGTTTGGAATACGATCCAAAGGAATTGTACCCGTGCGTGACTCATTGAAATCGGAAGCGCAGGGATACTGAGGAAACCAAGTGAACTAGGGGTAGTTTCTTGGTCTCAACTATACGAAGTTGGTGTAGATTTGTATAACGGCTTAATTATGAGAGTATTCAATTCTGGACTAGGTCCCGGGGTTTTTCTGCACTTGTAGTTTTTCTCGTTAACAAAATCTTGCGGTGTGATTTACTTTTGTTTTCCGCAATTATATTTTTTTATATAACTTAAAGTAAATTGCACTTTACGTTATCTCCGATATACTTGATAGTGGTCATATGGAGTTTGTTAAGTCCGAACATATTATCAAGTATCACACTTTGGTAGTCATATTGTCTCGATCTCGTATCCAGAGACAATCACACAAAGTGTGAATACCGAAGTTGTTGTATTGTCTCGACTTTGCCCATAGACGATCTCACTTGGTAAGAGGACTTATAGGTTTAAACAAAAAGATTGTGGTGCATTTGGGTACCCTCATCTTTTCAGACATGAATGAAGATTAATTTGGAGAAGAGTACAATGATCAGTATTAGGGAAGATGAAGTTGTTAATACTCTGGCAATGAATTTGGGTTGCAAGGTGGAAAAATTACCATTTAAGTGTTTCGGCTTAAACATTGGTGCTACTGCAAGATATTCTACAATCTGAGAGGTGGTCGTTAAAATGATGGAACTGGAATTATCCTTTTGGAATAATAAATTAATTTCTAAGGCTTGGAGGTTAGTACTTATTAGAAGTTGCTAGCAAGTTTACATGTTTATTTTCTTTCTCATGTTCCTATGCCTGTAAGTGTGCAGTTGAAGCTGAATAGACTGATGAAGAAATTTATATTGGATTCTTTTAAATAAAAAAGGAAAACGTTTTGGGTCTCTTGGATTAAAGTTGGTAAGCCAAAATATTTGGGTGGGTTGGGAGTCAAGAATATAAAGTGCACAAGCAAAGCTTTAAAATCAAAATGAACATGGAGGCATTCTAAAGAGAATATATTTTGTGGAGAAAGGTGGTGCAACAGAAGTTCAAGAATAATATGGAGATTGTTTGACAACAAATGATGTTACTGCTCAAGGGAGGAGTTATTAGAAGTGTAGTTTGAATTCTATTTCTTTTCAGGATGAGCATGTAAAGTATAACATGAATAATGAAGTTAATTAAGTCCTTGTTTAATAATTGGTCTTCATTTGGTACCCTGAAGTCTAAGTTCCTTGCTATTTATAAGGCTTGTAGTATAAAGAATGCCTCAATTTCTAATATGGTTGAGAATGGAAGGTTGAAGTGTCAATTAAGAAGAAGATTGTATCAAAATGATCTGTTTGAATGGAATATTCTGTGTAATGATTTGGGACTAGTAAATGTCTTAAATAGAGATGGAGAATCCGTGGACGTTATGGGGGCCTTTACAGTCAAGAAATGCTATGGTTTACTGGTGTAGCAATATACAAACTGTGATTTCAATAAGTTCTTACATAAAGAAGGAATACCTTCTAAAGTGAGCTTTATGTTATGAAAAACTTTTCTCAGTTCTCTTCCTACTATTACAATGCTTAAGCACAAAGGGGTTAGTATTCAAAATGTGATGTGTCTTTTTATTAAGAGAAAAGGAAACAACTGATCATATTTTTGTCTAATGTTCTTTTGCTTTTGAAGTCTGGTCTTACTTCATTAAGGCTTTCAAAGTATCTAGGGTGTTTCCTAATTCAGTTAATGGGAACTTTGAAGCTTGAAAATTGAACAACTTGCACGAAAGATGCAGAGAGCTAGGTTTGGTAGAAGGTGATATATGCAGTGCAGTGGCATATGTGGAAAGACAGTAACAGAAGAGTGTTTAAAGGAAGATCTTGACAGCTGAGGAAGTTATTTTTCTTATTAAGAAATCTGTTTTTTTGTGGATTTTGATAGGTATGCATTTAAGGATATTGTTGAAAGTAAGATTCCGTTCCAATGGGGCACAATTTTGTATTCGTAATGCTGTTAAACTGTTCCTAGGATCTAAGGTTTTGGTTTTGAGGGCTCACAAGATAAAATCAGGTCATCAAATAGCAATCAACAAAACCTCTTGTCATACTAATTTTGATAATGTCTAGAATAATCTCCATTAATTAAGTACTAATGATTAAATTAACTAAACTAAGTTATATTAGTGATTAGATTAGACCAATAATTTGATTTATAGTTCGTGTTAGAAAATCAATTTATTTATTTTTTTTGAAATTGAACATACGGTTAGGCCTAACCTTAAATAAGTTATATGGTTGGGAGTTCATATATTCCCAACAATAGACAAAGTCAGGGTTACTTACGGTTGGGAAAATTTAGATTTTTTTTCTTCAAAATTTAACATTCAGTTAGGTTTCCTAACCGTAAATATTATATATGGTTGGGAGTTCATATTTTCCCAATAGTAAATGAATTCTACGGTTGGGAATTCATATTTTCCCCACCCTAGATATGGTTTACGGCTGGGAAATAATGATTTCCAACTGTATTGAAAGGGTGGGTTTTTCCGATTCTTACCTAATTGAAATCATCACTGGCTGAGAATGGACGATTAATTGCCGTTGAAGAAAAAATATGAAAGAACAAAAAGAGGCGATGGAGAAGAATAAAATGAGGCATTTTTTTTAGGTGTAGGTTTAGGTTTACTTTTTTATTTTAATTAGATTTAATTTTGGTAATTAGGTTAGTTATCAAAGGGTATTTTTTTTTTTGATATAGATTAGGTCCCCTCATCAATATTTAGGACATTTGAATCCATAGAAGCTCTAAAAACCAAATTATTGGAGCCCTTATAATATGATTATTTTACTATAACATTTCATTGAAAAAATACTTATAAACATATATTTTATTTTATTATATTAAAAAAATCAGTAGTGGGACCCTAGTGATCCAATTTGTTCATGTTAGAGCATTGCTAGGTTAAACCCACCAAGCGTTGGTATGTCAAGTTTGGTTGTCATATTTTAGCTTCAAAACTCGAAGTTGCTTGATTAGATTACTAGATCGAGTCAACTTCGTTAAGTTAGACTAGGAGCATTAGAAATGTTGGGAAAAACTCGTGTTAATCTGAAGAACTTGAATACGTATCGACATCAACATACACATCATCCTTCTGTTCGAGGTTAGTAATACAAACTTAATTTTTTTTAATTTCTTTCTATGTTGCTTTCAAAGTCATTTATATTGAAAGCACAACATACAAAGTATATTTATGAATCTCTAGCATTAGAGACATAATTATTACATTATGATCGAAGTATCAAGGAAGTATATACTAGTTGTTTTATATAACTTTTGTATATTGGATTACGAAGTATAACGTTTATCTTTTGAACTTCGTAAATGCGACATAACACTATTTGGTAATTCGTTACTAGTTTAGCATATTGAACTTTGGATTGATTTCCATACCTAGAAAACTATGTTTCAATACACAACTTTAAGGAAGTAGACTTGCGAAACTTGTTTCATAGTTGAAAGGAATCAACGGATCTAGTCTAGCATCGATCCCTTAAATAATGATCTATACTAGGACCGGTCCCAGGGATCTATAAAAGGACCGATGCCTACTATAACAGGACCGATCCCTTACTTTGGGGTCTATTTCCAGACCGATCCCTATTTGGTTAACCAATTAAAACATGTTTCTGATTTGTCTATTATTGTAGGGTTTACATAGATATCGGAATATGTTTTGATTAACATGGAAAGTTCATTAATGCAATCATAATATTTTGAACATTTGCTAAATACTTATTACTTAATGTTCAAGTATTTTCCTTGATACTCAAGGTGAGATCCCAAACCGAAATATTTCATAATATCTTTTTTCATATTCAAAATTTATACGTCTTTAATTTCCTAGTAATTAAAGCACATCTCTAGATAATATATTGGTAAAGTATACTTGTATGCTAGTTAACATTGAGTTGTCATCCTTGAGAGATTTCGGTATATTTGTTGAACAATATTTGGAATTTAGTGAAAACCTAAAAATTGATATTTATTGCATATCTTCGAATTTGGAAATTCCTTGGTGTCCAAACTACCTTGGCCATTATAATAGTGAAGTTTGTTCTTCTTGCAAAATTATCCTGAAAAACGCGTATTTCATTTTGCAGTTGGTGTGAGGAAAGCCCACTAGTAGTGTTCTCGTAATACTATCATGTAATACTCTCTTATAATACTATCTAACCGAAATAATTAAGTGAAATCTCTTATATTTGTTTTTTTAAAGAATTCTTTAGGTTCAAAAAGCTTTTAGTAGTCTCTTTGGTGAGAACAAAACCGTATTGTTATTTTAGTTTTAGATTATTGATTTGATTGACTAATAGTAAAGTTGAACCTTGATTGCACCTAGTTTGTTATTCCGTGATCATTCTCTTCTAATATAAGGTCACCCAAAATAGATCAAGGATTGACGATTTCAGATCTTATCTTTATTGATTGAAGATTTGAAGATATGACTTGTGATCCTCCATTGTTAACAGACTCCATTCTGCGTGTGATTGATCATAAGGGTATCAAGTTGTTTGTGCAGGTACATTGAAGACTAAAGATCCGAAGACGAGAATATTTTCTTATTAGTATTCTGATATTTGTGATTATACTTCGTGCACACTTGATTGACTGGGATTCGACAAGTTTGTTTATCTTGTATAGACATCTTAGTGCTTGTTGTATAGATCGATAATCAATTATTTGGTGTTTCTCATTAGGAACCAAATTTGATAGACTGTAAACTTAGATAGATTATCTCCGATAGTCTACATATATAGTTGACCTAACCTATGCAAAGGAGTTTACATTTATTATAAGGAAGAACCATTGTAACTCAACATATCTCTGATTAACTTGTTGATCAGGAAGATTGATAGAGCGGTTACCGGAAACAGATTAGCTTTTACTGTTTCAGAAGATCCAAATGAGTTGAGTGCTAGAGAAGTCTTCACAACGGTGAAGCAACTTAAGGTAATGAACTCTATCTTAGGATTCATATGCATAGACCAAATTGGTGGTAGGCACATGGATACTAAAGGAACTGAGTAACTTGGTATCAACTGTACGAAGTTGGTAGTAGTCTTTGTATAACGACTTAATTATGAGAGTATTCAAAACTAGACTAGGTCCCTTGGTTTTTGTGAATTTGTGGTTTCCTTATAAAAAAATCTTGTGTGTTGTGCAATTTAATTTACTTCCATATTATACTGATTTGTCTTTATAATTAAATTAATTTACACTAGTACGTTAATCAAACACTTGGTTTGATCCCGTAGTGGGTCCAATTTATGACTTTAACTACATACCAAGTGTACATCTTGTGGTTGTGATCTTCTTGATAGTTCCTATCTATATTAGATCACGAAAGGTGTGTCTTGAATAGGTTGATATCGAAAATATTATGGTATACTTGGTACCCTCGTCATTTCAATTTGTATTAGAGAAGGCAAACATGATAAGATCCAACAATCTGTGTTTGGTGTCCAACTTATAACATAATGATTTAGAATAAACGTAAAGGAAGACCTAGAAAATACTCAGTTAGCATACCTCAAGATTTTGAGAATAATCTGTCGAAACAAGCCATTGGTAATCGGTCAAATATCTCTTTTAAGTCCAAGTCAAGTACAATGCCCCTATCTGATAAACTCTTGAGTGAGTATTATTATCATGACAAATAAAGGGTATGTCCAAAACCAAGGTTGCAAATGCCTTTTATAAAATCTGTTTTGCGTTTGGTTCCAATAAATAAATATGGAGAACATTCCGCTCCTACCACATTGTCTAACTTGGATAATGTTGATTCAACATCCTTTTGTTATTCATAAAACATGACTAGTTTGCAGATCTTTCTCAAAAAAGCCAAATTATTTTCAGAACCAAGAAAAATCCATTAATATTCTAGAAGATGTCTTAGAATTTGTTGTTCATCATCAAGTTAGAATTTGTGAAATGAAGCGAGAAACACTCGGTTCTTAAGTTAATCTCTTACTGATTATTTGGAAGAAAAAGTTGCTTTGTGTAAGAAAATAAGGAAAAAAACTTTAGAGTGTGAAAAACTTATATGGTCGCTGAATATTTCACAAGTAGAGAGCAAAATTCTTCAAAGAGAACTCCTTAAAGAACTACGCCAAGGGTTATCTTTTGACATATTTCTAGAAAAACATATTCCTCAAGGTATTAGCATCTTGTGCAGGCATATCGAAGGTCTTAAATCAAATATTTCATTTTATAAAAAGGTTTCAGAGAAAAACTTGAAGATTCAAATAAAAAGAACCTACTAAGATGGGCTCAAAATTTCAACTTCGATGATGTAACTATCAACCATCATGGTATAAAGGCTGAATCTTCTTGTCACAAAAGATGTACAAGGATCCAAGAATAATCCTTCAAAGACGATAAAAAAAATTGGCCTAGCAATGCTTGGTGAGAAAGCATCATCTCACCCCAACACCAACTAGAAAGTGTTGGTGCATCCTCACTAAGTGCCCAATCAATTTGATGTAAGAGAGCACAAGCAACTAGGAATCCGAATTCCTGTTAAAACCTCTTATTCAATATAGAGTAAAATAGGCAAACCTCTTTAATGGTATATTTTATATTTCCTTGATCAGGTCCTTAATCTATCTTGCGATAGTTATGTTAACAAGATGATTGAATTTTCTCATCGTATAATGTAATCCTGTACAATAGTATTTGAAGTCTATTTTTTAAATATACTTCTTCAGAGAATTTTATCTTCCCCTACTAAGCTTCCATGTCCATATTTTCATTCGCTTGAACTTCTTTCAATTTTTTTTCTTGTTAAGATTCGAAAGGAATTAAAGATTACATAATCTTTGTTGTCAAAGGAAATAAAATTCACATGTAAGAAACAAAATTATTTTCGGATCTGATCAGACTTATCTTAGATATCCTTCTATATAAGGTTGATACCTATGTTTGGTATATACTAGATTTTATATTTTCTATGAAATGTTAGTATAAGTATTTGACTCTTGAACTTCAGAGTTTATACAAGAAAATGCTCCTCAAATCAGAACTCAAGCTAAGATTCTAAAATCCATGAGTAAGATTGTCCCATATCAAAATGATTATACTGAAAAATATGGATGTTAGAATATGAGTAAGGGATGCAAAGATCATGAAGAAGCAGTTTTATCTCATGTTGGAGTCACAGATCTTCTTGTCCAGAATAGTTTTCATACTAAGATTGACATCTTCAATCTTCGTCAGATTCTTCTTATTATTGTAGAAACCAATCACAAACATGTTATTTGTAACCAAAGTGAAAAAGCAGGGGTCTAACAACCACACCCAATATTTAGAATTGTCAATCTGTATGGACAAACTCCAATATACTTTCTAGAGAATCAACTAGACAGTTAGACTCAATCAATAGAAAAGTATATCAAAGAGTTTATATCTATATCTCCCGATTTAAATCTTACTCAAGCAAACTGCGAGTCTCAATGTAAATACAAGAGAGATAAACTTGGATGGTACCAAAAACCAATATCCAAGTGTCAATCAATTTAAATCAACAACCAAAATGTCAGATATTCTAATTGATTAAACAACAACGCACAACCTGTATTATTTAAATTATAAAGATAAACAATATAATGCGAAAAATGAAATAACACAGACACCAGAATTTTGTTAACGAGGAAACCGCAAATGTAGAAAAACCCCGGGACCTAGTCCAGATTAAATATACACTATATTAAGCCGCTACAGACACTAGCCTACTCCAAGCTAACTTCGGTCTGGACTGTAGTTGAACCCCAATCAATCTCATATTGATCCAAGGTACAATTATGCTCCTATGCCTCTGATCCCAGCAGGATACTACATACTTGATTCCCTTAGCTGATCTCACCCACAATTAAGAGTTGCTATGACCCAAAGTCGAAGACTTTAATAAACCAATATGTATCATACAGAAAAGTCTACGATAATAGATAAATCCGTCTCCCACGAATATACCTACGAGTTTTGTTCCGTCTTTTGATAAATTAAGGTGAACATGAACCAATTGATAAAACCAGACTTATATTCCTAAAGAACTGCTCAGCTTTATCAATCACCTCACAATAGTCTTAATCGACGCAGCGAAAAAATATATTGTGGAATCACAAATGATGAGACGAAGATGTTTGTGACTAGTTTTATATCTTGCCTATCAGATATAGAAATCTCAAGCCAATTATTACAATTGTAATCGTACGATAGAAACATCAAGATCAGATCAAACAACTATGATAAAAGTAGTATCGGTCTGGCTTCATAATCCCAATGAAGTCTTTAAGTCGTTAACTTAGTTTTAGAAGAAGAAAATCAAAGGTTAGAGGAGAATCGACTCTAGCTATGCAACTAGTATCATACGTAAGATATGGGGATTAGGTTTCCCAGTTGCTATAGTTCTCCCTTATATAGTATTTCAAATCAGGGTTTGCAATCAATGTTAGCTTAGTAACAAAGCATTCAATATTCACCATTAGATGAAAACCTGATTAGATTCAAGCTAATATTTATCAACCGTTAGATCGAAAACATAGCTTGTTATACACACATGAAATGCACGTTTGTGGGTTTGTGAAAACCGTACCCAAACTTGTACATTAGTTGGTTCAACATAGTTAACCAAATGGTTAGCCATTTGATAACTTTCACATCAACCATATTCTTCTTCACCATAACTAGTTCAAATAACTCAAATGAACTAGTTAGAGAGTTGTTTAATTGCTTAGATCTTTATGTACTACATAAGACACAATTGAAGAAATTTTTTTTTAACTCGAATCGGTTAATGAACTATATAGCCACGGTTTGAAATAACATTCCTTAGTTTATAGAGATGAGTTCACGAACATCGTTTTTAGACATAACCTACTCAAGTTCGCGGACTTAAGTTCCCGGATGGAGTTCCCAAACTCCAGCAAAAATTCTCGGGTTTGAGAACTTCGTCAGTTCGCGGAATGAAGCTCACGCACTTCTCCGGTTCTCTTGATCAATAAAGTTCGCAAAATTTGGTTCAAGGAATAAGGACTTATACACATATGTGTTTCCACAACAATGCTTATATCCTTCATCAGTTATATTGTCTAAACTCTCATTTCAATCATTGAAACATTCTCAGAGGACGTTATATAGTTGTTATTTACAAACCATTTTTTGTCTGAGCAATTTTCAAAGTGATTGAAACTTAACATGACTTTTGTCACTATGTAAAGATGAACTTGGCTAAAGCGAAAGCTTTACCAACACATATTGACAAACATGGAAAGACTTTTGAGTAAAACTACTTTTGTCTCGGCTCGAAATACCACATGTGTATAATCTTAGTCTATATAGTAAAACGACTTTTGTCTCAAGATATGATATAGAGTAGATAGACTTTTGAGTGATATATAAGTTCAAGTCTCCACATACCTTTTAGCCGATGAAGATCCACCAGTTCCTTGAGTAGTTATTCGTCTTGTATGATGATTTCCATGGAGTTCTTGAGCTCAACTACACTTTCTATCCTAGTCCGAGACCTTAGCTATAGTAGACTAGAAATCAAGACTTATAGTTTTGATCACTAACATTAATAAACATGCTTGAGATAAAAACACATGTGAGTTCGACCGAGCAATGCTCTAACACAAAAATAGCTGACTAAACTTGGAATCAGTAATAAGGAGTATGCTTGCAATATTAGTCGTAAGGTTAATGTTATAGCCTGTTAACATAATCAATGAAAAAGCGGGGGGTCTAACAACCTCACCTAATATTTCGATTAACAATCTGTATGGACTAACTTGAATATACTTTTAAGAGAATCAACTAGACAGTCAGACTCAATCTTAATAAAAAGTATATCAAGGAGTTAATATCTCTATCTCTAGATTTGATCTATACTCAAACAAATAGAAATCTGTGAGTCTTTATCAAATACAAGAGATATAAACTTGGATGGTGCCAAAGACCAATAACCAAGGATCAATCAATTTCCAATCAACAACCAAAGGTTGGATTTCACAATTAATCAATACAACGCACAACCTGTGATATTTCAATTATATAAAAAAATATAATGCTGAATAGAAATAACATAAATACCAAAAAACTTGTTAACGAGTAAACCGTAAATGCAGAAAAACCCCGGGACCTAGTCCAGATTGAACACCACATTGTATTAAGCCGCTACAAACACTAGCCTACTACAAACTAACTTCGGTCTGGACTATAGTTGAACCATAATCAATATCACACTGATTCAAGGTACAGTTGAGCTCCTTATATCTCTGATCCCAGCAGGATACTACGCACCTGATTCCATTAGCTGATCTCACCCACAACCAAGAGTTGCTATGACCCAAACTCGAAGACTTAAATAAATTTTTTTGTATCACACAGAAAAGTCTATGAAAATAGATAAATCTGTCTCCCACAGATAAACCTACGAGTTTTGTTCCGTCTTTTGATAAGATCAAGGTGAACATGAACTAATCAATAACCCGGACTTATATTCTAGAAGAACAACCTAGAATTATAAATCACCTCACAATAATCTAAATTGTATGGTAACGAAACTAGATATTGCGGAATCACAAACGATGAGACGAAGATGTTAGTGATTTTTTTTATCTTGCCCTATCGGAGATATAATCTCAAGCTAATTATTCAATTGAAATCGTACGATAGAAAATGGCAAGATCAGGTCCCTCAACTACAAGAGAAGTAGTTTCGTCTGGCTTCACAATCCCAATGAAGTCTTCAAGTCGTTAACCGACAGGGTCTCGAGAAGCAACCTACGGTTAAAGGAGAATCGACTCTACCAAAACCAACTAGTATCACACAGAACGTGTGGGGATTAGTTTTTCTAGTTGCTAGATGTATCATTTATATAGTTTTCAAATCAGGGTTTGCAATCTAAGTTACCTTGGTAACAAAGCATTCAATAGTCACCGTTAGATGAAAAAAATGATTTATCCAAGATAATATCTTTCAACCGTTAGATCAAAACTTAGATTGTCACACACACCAATGAAATTTCCACGGAGACGCTTCAAGACCAAAGAAAAGTACATATCAACTTTGTTTAGATGCAATCATAAATCCGAAGCTAAATGCATTCATCAAGGAGTTTATAAAGATACAAGATAAACCCTAAAAAATTCCACAGCCACACTCCCCACAAAGATATGGAAATTAAGCGCAAGTTCAAAAGAACTCTCCCCCATTTGATGTCATTCCCGAAAGAAGAACAAGAGCGACCTTACTTTTACAAGAAAAGAAGGATTTCTTTGGACACCTAAAACCACAAAAAATTATTTTGTATCCGAAATTCTCAATTAAACAAACCACAAGAGAACCCATGATTAATTTAATCGGAATACACAACCAAAAAAGAAAATCTATGATTAGTTTAGTTGGAAATGCTTACACAAGAAGACTTATGGAGCTACACATTATATACAAAAAATATGGATCAGGGAAGATCAATACTGTGAAATATACAAAGATTCATTCTATCTTCATCACTATTTGTATAACGACATATAATAGACATAATCTTTGTAAACAAAAGATTTTAACCTATCTTCCATCAACGAATTGACATAATAGGCTTAACTTTTGTTTATCAAAAGTTCATTCAATATTTTATCAATACTTGCATATCGACATATGAAGGACTTATCTTTTGACCATGTATGGGACAATCATAGTTTACGGATGCAAACACACATATCCTATAAAAAATTGCAATATATAAAACCATAAAGAGTAATACCGCAAAAACAATCTTTGTCCTTAGAAGGTAGAATCAATTTTTTTTCGCATGGATTTACACCAAGAATAGATACATAAGGCGTATAAAAAGATTTTCTTAACAAAGAATAACATACAAAGTCATTAATGACCATGCACCATAGTTCACATAAGATGATTATGAACATTCAAGAATCCCATAATAATGCGTACTACTACCCATTCTTGAACTTCCTTCTTTGTGATTCACTATCAACATTCTTGTAAAATCTACAAATGTGCTTAGATTATTAGTACTCCAAGAATCCAAGTGCCCAATTCCAAGAGAAGTGGAACATGTGCAACGTAACGGAGCAAAACACTCAAAAACAAGAGATAGGACAAAGACCAATATTATCTCACCCAAATTCAAGAATTCTCATCTCCATTTTGAATTAAATTTAAATAGGAATAGAATGCAAAAATAATGAGGTCATTCCGAATTCGGACGAAGAAGTTACGGCGAAAACAAATTTACCAAATATCGACGTTAAGTATGCATACCGGTTTGCAAATGAATTTTCATGACATGGGGGAGTATGAAAATGGATATGCGTACTTAAACCCTTGGATTTTGATTTTAAATGATGTTATGCATACCTGGTAGGTATATCATGAAGTCCAAACATCCCGAACTACTATTTTCAAACCTAAACGTTTAAGAACCTTAAACACAGATCAAGTTAGGTAGAAATGAACAATAAGCAAGGTACATGGATCATTATAAGTACTCTAAGCAAATAAAAACACAAATCTTGCTCAGGTTTATAGACATACCTATTTAGAAGAATCCAGTCGAATTCTACAGCCCTACCGAACATAATATGTGTGCCCCAATTCTCGTGCTTCCCTCACCGTATATATAGCAGGGCATTCCTTGGTGAGGATGCACTTACACCACAATCAAGTTGTGTTGAGGTGAACAATGTCTTGCTCACCACAAGTGGCTTTTGGATTATCATGAAAGAGATCCCTTTTAGAACCTTTCACATCCAAATCCATCTTTCCAAAGAACTCTTTAAGTTCCATCATCATGGATACATAATTCTCCATAGTCATGGAATTTTATGGGAGATCATTCCTTTTCACACTCAAAGCATCATTGAATTTATTTGGAACCCATTTATGAGTGCGTTTAGAAACAACCAGAATCTTCTTCCTATTACTCTCTTCAAAATTTCTCGAAAGAGAATTGGATTGACTATCCTTTTTGCAAAATAGTCTTTCTCCAATTGCGAGCATCGGATCTTGTCTTCGTCTTTACGAAGTTATCCTTTTGATAACCATTATGGTTGTGAAAAGGCTTCGTATGAAATTTATAGGAAAAACTAGGTATATCACCGCACTGATTTCTTTGCCTAAAAGTTGGACATTCACAACCTTTAACGTTAAGGAGATTAGTCTTCACATATGATCTTGGTTTCACAACTTCTTGTGATGCCCAAACAAGAACATCATGAAGTTTCTCATTCCTTATACGGAAACGACATCTCCTTTCCAGGTGACCTTTATTTCCGCAATAGTGGCAAACATAAGGAATATTCTTACCTCGATATGTGTGTGCTGACTTTAGAGGTTGATAAACTTTGCTCTTTTGAACCTTAACTGCCGGTGAAGGTATTTTACTTTTGCCATTAATAGAAACCTTTTGTTGAGAAGAATCACTAGCCTTGACAAATTTTACCTCTTTGCTAATACTTGGAGCATCTATTCCTTTATATCCCAATCCTCGTGTATCACGATGATTTTTACTTGCTCCTAGCATAGTGTTTAATTTGCTTGAACTAGTATTGAACTTTTTCAAGTCATCTTCTAACATCTTGATTTTATTAAGAGTAGCAGCTAAATCATCCTCAAGATGTTTTTCTCGAGCGAGAAAAGTGCTTTCTCTGTCATCAAAACTTGTTTGCTGAGAGTTAATCCTTCCTTTAGTTTCTGCAAGTTTCTCTTCCAACAAGAAGTATTTTTAATACACACGATCACATTCAAGTGACTTTCTACTCAGGTTTTCCTCGGTATCTTTGAGGACCGATTCGCAAGAGCGATTCTGACCATAAAGACCACCGTAGATCCTTTTCAATTTATTGTTTTCTCGACATATAAGAGTCAGAAGATATGTGACATGAGAAGTTGTAATCTTCTTCATTTTCAACGAATCCAAAATCTTATCATACTCTGAGACTTCCTCATCAACATCTCTGTCAATATATGAATCACCTTCATCAAAAATTTCACCGAAATTTTCTTCTAGGAGTGTTTCCCAATCAAATGTTTTTACATCAAGAGAATGTTTAGATATTAACTTAGATGTGACAGTTCTCTCAGGTGAATCTAATCTTTCAGAATCATCTGGTAATTTCTGAACTTGTACGGTATTAGAGATAGACACGTCCATAATCAGATCGCTACAAACACAAACTTATAAGGTCTTTAACGTGTTTTCCTGGATCTGATACCAATTGAAAAAGCAGGGTTCTAACAAACTCACTCAATATTTCGATTAGAAATATGCATGGACTAACTCGAATGTACTTTTAAGAGAATCAACTAGACAGTCAAACTCAATCTTAATAAAAAGTATATCAATGAGTTAATATCTCTATCTCTCGATTTGATCTATACTCAAACAAATAGAAATATGTGAGTCTTTATCAAATACAAGAGATATAAACTTGGATGGTACCAAAGACCAATATCCAAGGATCAATCAATTACCAATCAACAACCAAAGGTTGGATTTCATAATTGATCGATACAACGCACAACCTGTGATATTTTAATAATATAATAAAATATAATGTGGAATAAAAATAACACATACACTAGAAATTTCGTTAACGATGAATCCGTAAATGCAAAAAAACCCCGGGACCTAGTCTAGATTGAACACCACACTGTATTAAGCCGCTACAAACATTAGCCTACTACAAACTAACTTCGGTCTGGACTGTAGTTGAACCATAATCAATATCACACTGATTCAAGGTACAGTTGCGCTCCTTACGTCTCTGATCCCAGTAGGATACTACGTACTTGATTCCCTTAGCTGATCTCACCCACAACCAAGAGTTGCTATGACCCAAAGTCGAAGACTTTAATAAAAAAAATTGTATCACACAGAAAAGTCTACGATAATTGATAAATCTGTCTCCCACAGGTAAACCTACGAGTTTTGTTCCGTCTTTTGATAAAATCAAGGTGAACAAGAACTAATCGATAACACAGACTTATATTCCTGAAGAACATCCTAGAATTATAAATCACCTCATAATAATCTAAATAGTATGGTAGCGAAACTAGATATTGCGGAATCACAAACGATGAAACGAAGATGTTAGTGATTTCTTTTTATCTTGCCCTATCGGAGATATAATCTCAAGCCAATTATTCAATTAAACTTGTACAATAGAAAATAGCAAGATCAGATCGCTCAACTACAAGAGAAGTAGTTTCGTTTGGCTTCACAATCCCAATGAAGTCTTTAAGTCGTTAACCGACAGGGTCTCGAGAAGAAACCTACTGTTAAAGGATAATAAACTCTATAAAAACCAACTAGTATCACACAGGAGGTGTGGGGATTAGTTTTTCTAGTTGCTAGATGTCTCCTTTATATAGTTTTAAAATCAGGGTTTGCAATCTAAGTTACCTTGGTAACAAAGCATTCAATAGTCACCGTTAGATGAAAAACATGATTTATCCAAGCTAATATCTTTTAACCATTAGATCTAAATTTATCTAGTCACACACACCAACGAAATGTATTTCATTTAGGTTTGAGTAACCGTTTCTAAACATGTACATTTGGTTGGTTCACAAATAGTTAACCAATGGTTATCCATATGAGCACTTTCATATTAACTGTATTTATCTTTCTCATAACTAGTTCAAATGACTCATAATAACTAGTTGAAAAGTTGTTCAATTGGTTAGATCTTTATGCATAGACACAATTGAAACAAAATCGGTTTGATTCACTTGAATCAATTCATGAAAAATATAGCCATGGTTTGCAAAGATTGCATTCCTTATTGATTTATCGTTTAAGTTCATGAACTTCCGATTTGAGAGATATAACCAACTTGGGTACGTGTACGAGTACGTGTACCATAGCTTCCGGATTTGAGTTTACAAACTCAGCAGAAATTTTCGGATCGAAAACTTCCGTGAGTACATGTACGGGTACGCATACCTAAGGTGATTGGTTTAACAGTTTTCAAACTTACAAACTCAGCTGAAATTTTTGGTTTGAAAACTTCTGCTAGTATGCATATGGGTACACGTACCCAACTTGTCTCCTTCACCAATACCACATGCACACATATGCACGCACTTGGTTTCCGGCATATGGATTTATACACTAATGTGCAAACACACTATATATGCTTATATCCATAGTTGGTTACGTAATCTCAACTCTACATTTCAATCATTAAAACACTCTTTTATAATGTTATAACAATCGTTATACATGACTATTGTCATCAAAGCTATTTTCAAGATTGAAACATCATCATGACTTTCTGCTAGAGCACTGCTCAGTCAAACTCGCATGCGTTGCTATCTCAAGCATGTTTGTCAATCTTAGTGATCAAAACTATATAGTCTTGATTTCTAGTCTACTATAGCTAAGGTCTCAGACTAGGATAGAAAGTGTAGTTGAGCTCAAGAACTCCATGTCGATTATCATACAAGACGAAGGACTACTCAAGGAACCAGTGGATCTTCATCGACTAAAAGGTATGTGGAGACTTGAACTTATTTATCACTTAAAAGTCTATCTACTCTATCTCATATCTTGAGACAAAAGTATGTTTTACTATATAGACTAAGAATATGCACATGTGACATTTCGAGCTGAGTATATCTCGCTTATCTATTTCTCTAAATGGGTGTTGGTAATGCTTTCACTTTATCCAAGTTCATCTTTGCCTAGTGACGTAAGTCATGTTATGTTTCAATCACTTTGGAAATTGCTCTGACGAAAACTAGTTCGTGAATAACAACTATATGACGTCCTCTGAGAATGTTTCAATGATTGAAATGAGAGTTTAGACTATATAACCATTGTGGGATATAAACATTGTTGTGGCAATACATATATGTATAAGTCCTTAACACTTGAACCGAAGTTTGCGAACTTTGTTGATTAAGTGGAACCGAAACGTAAGAAGCAACTTAGTCCGTGAACCCAGTCCGCGAACTGGCGTAAGTTCTCGAACCCGAGAATATCTGCTGAAATTGAAGCTCAGGTGCAGTCCGCGAAACCAGTCCGCGAACTGATGGAAGTTCTCATCTCGAGAAATTATGCTGGAGTTTATTAACTTCAACAGGTTAGCTTGAGTCCGCGAACTCAAGAGGTTATGTCTGAAAATGTTGTTCGCGAACTTATCTTAAATTATTAAGGAATGCTTTTGCAAACCGTGGCTTTATAATTCATGAAATGATTCGAGTGAATCACATTGTTTTTGATTCAATTGTGTCTCTTGTAGTACTTAAGATCTCATAGCAATTGAACAACTCTCTAATTAGTTCATTTGAGTAATTTGGACTAGTTATGGTGAAGAAGAATATGGTTGATATGAAAGTCATCATTTGGCAAACCATTTGGTTGACTAATATTGAACTAACCATTGTACACGTTTGGTACAGTTACACGAACTCAAAATGTCAAGTACATGTGTGTATGACAAGCTAAGTTTTCGATATAACGATTGAGAGATATTAGCTTGTATCTAATCAGGTTTTCATCTAACGGTGAATATTGAATGCTTTGTTACTAAGCTAACATTGATTGCAAATCCTGATTTGAAAGACTATACAAGAGAGAACTCTAGCAACTGGGAAACCTAATCCCCACATATTCTGTGTGATACTAGTTTGCTAAAGCTAGAGTCGATTCTCCTTTAACCTTTGGTTTTCTTCTTCTAAAACCAGGTTAACGACTTAAAGACTTCATTGGGATTGTGAGGCCAGACCAATACTACATTTCTTGTAGTTATGTGATCTAATCTTGCTATTTCTATAGGCAAGATAAAAGTAGTCACAAACATCTTCGTCTCATTATTTGTGATTCCTTAATAATCTTCTTCGCTGCGTCGATTAAGTTTATTGTGAGGTGATTGATGAAACTGATCTATTCTTCGAGAATATAAGTCTGGTTTTATCGATTGGTTCCTGTTTACCTTGATTTATCAAAAGACAGAACAAAACTCATAAGTTTATTCGTGGGAGACGAATTTATCTATTACCTGTAGACTTTCTGTGTGAGATAGATTTGTTTGCTAAAGTCTTCGACTTTGGGTCGTAGCAACTCTTGGTTGTGGGTGAGATCATCTAAGGGAATCAAGTGCGCAGTATCCTGCTGGTATCAGAGGCATAGGAGCATAATTGTACCTTGGATCAATATGAGATTAGTTGGGGTTCTACTACTGTCCAGACCGAAGTTAATTTGGAGTAGGCTAGTGTCTGTAGCGGCTTAATACAGTGTATGTTTAATCTAGGCTAGGTCCCGGGGTTTTTCTGCATTTGCGGTTTCCTTGTTAACAAAATTTTGGTGTCTGTGTTATTTCTTTTCCGCATTATATTTTTATATAATTAAAATAATATAGGTTGTGCATTGTTCAATCGATTAGAATATCCGACCTTATTGGTTGTTGATTTAAATCGACTGACACTTGGATATTTGTCTTTGGTACCATCCAAGTTATTTCTCTTTGATTAGACTCGCGAATCTTATTTGCTTGAGTATATCAAATCGAGAGATTGGGATAATAACTCCTTGAGATATTTTCTATTGATTGAGTCTTGTTGATTCTCTAGAAAACAACTCGGAGTTGTCCATATAGATTGCTAATCGAAATATTGGGTGAGGTTGTTAGACCCCTGCATTTTCAATTGGTATCAGAGCAGGCAAACATGTTAAAGACCTCACAAGTCTGTGTTTGTAGCGATCTAACTCTATGGACAATATAGTCTCCTATAATGCTTCACCAGGATTGGAAACCAATCATAGAAGAAGTTCTGATAGTCTAGTTATTCTTCAGAAAAGGTTGGAGGAACAAATCCGAATCAATTCTGATCTTGCTGCAGAAATTGCAATTCTAAAGGATTTGAAACCCAACTCAAGTCCATTGATGGATATGAGTAACCAAGGTAGTTCCTCTCTAAGGAACCGTCGTATATCAGATGATAAACAACGTTTAAAGGTTGTAAAAACTGATGTGACTCAGAATTATTCTATGAAAAGTAAAAGTGATGGCCCATGTGTGTTTTGTGATTTTCCTAATCATCGTCAACATAAATGTGTGTCTTTTCAAAAGATTTTAAAAGTTGCAAGTGATCTTTATAAGAAAACTAAACAACTACTTATGTCTCTAAAAAGACATACATAACTATTAGGAAATTCCAAACAGAGTAATACTAATAGTATGAGAGCTTTTGCTTTAAAATCAACGTCACCTTTCCAATGGTTTCTTGATAGTGGATGCAGCAGACATATGACAGGTGATCTTACTTGGTTTGTTTCCTCAGATAACTATGAAGGAGGACCAGTAACTTTTGGAGACGGAAGGTGTTGCTATATAAGTAAGAAGGGAACGATCAAATTACCTGGCGTACCTGAAATACATGATGTAGTCTACGTAAAAGGTATGACTGCTAATCTTCTTTCTATTAGTCAAATATGTGACAAAGGCCATCGGGTTGTCTTCAATGCAAATGGATGTGACATTTTAGACAAAACTGGGAAAGTAATTTTCCAAGGAAGTCGTGGTAAAAACAACTGTTATTTTCTCGATACTCAGTTTAGCAATTGTTGCAATTTGACTAAGGTAGAATCTACACATCTTTGGCTTGAGCGTTTTGGTCACATCAATTATCGCCTTCTAACTGAGATCATTAACAAAGAACTTGTTAGAGGTGTTCCAAAAATCAATGAAAAGATTGAAGGTGTATGTGGTGCCTATAAAAAGGGTAGACAAACGAAAGTTCACCAATAAATCATCTCGAGATATTCTCACCAAATCTCCACTTGACTTAATTCATATGGATCTCTTCGGACCAATTAAACAACCCATTGTTGCTGGTAAGAAGTATGCTTTGGTTATATTAGATGATTACACCAGATTCACTTGGGTTGCATTTCTATCTCATAAGAATGAAACCGTTGGAGAATTCAAGAATATTGTAAGAAGAATCCAGAATAAACAAGGTCGTAAACTAAAGAAAATTAGGAGCGACTGTGGAACAGAATTCAAGGACACCAAAGTGTTTGAATTTTGTGACGAACTAGGGATTACTCAACAATATTGTCTACCTATTACTCCTCAATATATTGGAGTTGCCAAAATAAAAAATAGAAATATTCAAGAGATGGCCAGGGTAATGCTCCACAACAAAAATCTTCCTTTAAGATTTTGGGGAGAGGCTGTTTTTGCAGCATGTTATTTGATCAACCGTGTTAACTTACGATCTAAAACTCTTAACACTCCGTATGAGTTATGGTATGGTACAAAACCAAACTTGCACTATCTTAGAGTGTTTGGAAGTAAGTGCTACATACTAAAATATCGAGAACAGAGAGGGAAGTTTGATACCAAAAGTGATGAAGGTATCTTTCTTGGCTATGCTTCTGACAGTCGTGGGTTTCGAGTATTTAATATCCGAACCCAGGTCATGATGGAATATTCTAATGTTATTATTGATGATATTAGTGATTTTCATCATGATAATTCTCCTGCTGAGTTGCCTCCAACAGGGACAATTGAGAAAGTCAAAGAAATACCTGAATCAGTTGAAGTTATTCTAACTGTTACTGATCCTGATATTTCTAGTGACGAGGAGAAAAGCACTGATCAAGCCACCCCTAATGAACCCGAACGTGTTCCCCCTCCACGACACCTTTGGGTTCAAAGAAATCATGATCCAAACAGTATTATTGAAGGAATAGATTCTACTGCTAGAATAAGAGGACAACTTCAAAATATTTGTAATTTTGGTTGTTATCTTTCTCTTGTAGAACCAAGAAATATTGATGAAGCTTTTAGTGATCCCGCTTGGGTAAATGCTATGCATGAAGAGTTAAATCAATTTCAAAGACAAGATGTATGGGAAATCGCACCTTGTCTCTCCAATATTAATATTGTTGGTACCAAATGGATATTTAAGAACAAGTCTGATGAATATGGCACGATTATTAGAAATAAAGCCAGAATTGTCGCTCAAGGATATTCACATATTGAAGGTATTGATTTTGATGAAACCTTTGCACCTGTGGCATGCCTTGAGTCCATTATACTCTTATTAGATCATGCTAGTTTCCTCAAAGTTAAACTTTTTCAGATGGATGTAAAATCTGCATTTCTGAACGGGATTTTAAAGGAAGAAGTATATGTTGCTCAACCAAAATTGTTTGAAAACCGTGATTTTCCAGATCACGTTCTCAAACTCAAAAAGGCTCTATATGGATTAAAACAAGCACCTAGAGCCTGGTTTGAAAAAATTACTACTTCCCTTATTAGAAAAGATTTCTCAAGAGGTGGAGCTGATAAGACCTTGTTTACCAAATGGAGTAGAAAAAACGTTGTCATTGCTCAAGTCTATATAGATGATATCATCTATGGATCAACTTCTGAAAAGTTAGCAAAGGATTTTCAAATTTCACTTGCTAGAGAATTTGTAATGAGCAATGTTGGTGAATTGAAATTCTTTCTAGGATTGCAAATTCAACAACATAAGGATGGAATTTACTTATCCCAAGAAAAGTATGCAATGGATCTTGTGACAAGATTCGGTTTGGATAAGTCCTCTCCAAAATTGACACCTATGCCTACTACTGGTAAACTACATAGAGATGAGAAATGATTAAAAGTAGATCAAAAGTTGTATCGATCTATTATTGGAATCCTTTTATATCTAACAACTATTAGACCTGATATTTCTTTTAGTGTTGGTTGTTGTGCTAGATTTCAGGCTGATCCAAAGGAATCTCATTTTGCAGCTGCAAAAAGGATCATACGTTATGTCAATCACACTGTCGGGTATGGTCTATCCTACACTTTTGATACTAATACTGACATGTCCGCTTATTATGATGCTGATTGGGAAGGATGTGTAGAAGACAGAAAAAGTACATCAGGGGGTTTCTACTATGTGTGACTGAATCTAGTTGCTTGGCACAGTAAGAAACAAAATTCATAATCCCTGTCTACATACGAAGCAGAGTATATTGCTGCTGGTTCATGTTGTACACAACTCTTATGGATGAAACAAATGTTGGTTGACTATGGAGTCGATATTGGAATAATGACGATCTTTTGCGATAACTCTAGTGCGATTCGAATCACCGAGAATCCAGTTGAGCACTCAAGAACAAAACACATTGACATAAGGTACTGGTGAGCGTCGTTTACTCAACAAAATAAAAAGATATTTCCCACTAATTAAATATAATATAGCGGTAGTAAGGATCGTTCCCACGAAGAGTAATGCAATTGATATGTTATCTAAACCGGAGAAAATATAAAAAGGATAATAAGATAAATATATTGAAGAAATCCTTCGCCGTTACTAACCGTTCACTCAACATTGTACCAGTTTATATCTCATGTTAGAATCAATTGTCACCAACCGTAGGAAAGAAGGTACGCTTAGCAATCCCAAAAACTCCTTATATCACCGAATACGGAAGCGCTCGACTACCAGATTCTATTCAAAAGAACCACCTTGACACGGAAGCGCTTGACTACAAGATGTAATTCCCAGAACGTATTAAGATTTGTGAATTTAGGTTTGATCCCAGCAGTTAAACTCGGTATGCTCGGTCCACTTACTAGTGTTGTCTTTACTCGCAATTGCTACACAGAATCCCTCTGCAAGGTCTTGCGATTTCTACTTGTGTAGGAGATGAGAGACAATTACGGATCGACTCAATTCTCTACTAGCAGTAGAATGATTAATAAACTAATCTAGTTGCGCACCCAAACCAATCTAGAATCAATCATAAACCTTCGATATAGTAAAAACAATCCACAATGAATCAATTTAAAACTTGAAACAAACTTGTAAATAATTGAGCTTCACAATTAGAACTTTGAATTCATCCTTAACAATAAAAATAATGTAAAAAAAAGATAGTTCTCCCCCTAAGGGGGAGAAAAACGGTGAAAAGAAGATATCCCAAATTATGCCTAAGCTTCCCTATGTATAGAGTTTTGTAACCTCCTCTTGAAGAAACTAGAAAACCTAGAAAAAATAGGAAAGTGTACCTCCTTAAAAATATCCCGTGCATAATGCCCGATCAAAGTAGGTTGCCAAACTCCTTCTGAAACATGAAACAGCCGCACCCTCAATTCTGTTCATGTAAATTTGGCTGAATATCCTATTGGGATTGCACTCAAGATCCAGCCCATTATCTCGTTATTTACTCCCTGTGATTATATATGGTTGTTTCAGTCCGTAAGCTTCCCTGTAACGTAACTGCCACTGCCAATTCTCCATACCATTGCAGCAACATGCGACTTCCTAGATCCAACCATCTCTGCCTCTATCCTTCAAACGTCTTCCTAATATTCATAATCTTCTCCTCCTTCGACAGCCACAGAATCATCACTATCGTACTCTTTCCCTGATTTAATGGCAGTAGCTCTATCATTGATATTCCACAGTCCACCTATCTCCACGATGGCAGCAATCCATTCAAACTCGAGTATGCACAACTAACTAGCAACTCAATCTCTATCTCCCATTAGCATCACTTAGTCTTTATCTGAGAACAACAATCACCGGCAGCAACTACCTATTGCTGCCATCATCTCTCTGTCTTCCAATCAATCACCAACGACAGCTTCAACTCATCGTCACTGGCTAGTTCTTCCATTACCAGATCAAGCTTGTCTTGATTCTCTCCATCACATGCTTCTCGACATCATCACTTCCATGAACCACCAGCTAACTCCTCATTTGAGCTCAACTAATATCTCTCGGATAACTCTTTCCAGCATTACAACGAATCCCATTCTCAGCCTCAGAAACCAGCAACTCGAGTTGTTTATATATCCTCCATAACCAGCCATCACCCCTGCCATCACATCGACTATTACAACCATCATATAACCAATGGCGATGCTATCTTCCATTAGTCACCATTCTTTACGGCATTCACTTCTTCCACCTTTCTCTCCTGACTTGATCATTTAGTCACTGCCATTAATGGCAGCAGTCCCTTAAACTCGATCTACGCGCATATGCTCTCGATCATTGTCCACTTTCATCACTGGCACGTTCTCGTCACTTCCATAGATAATAGCTAGCAATAACATCAACTTTTGATTGTTTCCCTTTAGCAAAAATGCAAGCAACACAGGCTTTGTAAGCCCAAAATATAATTCAAGCCCAGCTTTTCTTATAAATGTAAGTTGTGGCATTCCTCAAACAGTAATATTTAGAGAATAAAAATTCTCTTCACATCTAGTACCACCACTGACGTCGGCCGACCAGTGATTAGCCAATCCATTACCATGAGTTTTAAGTGTGCCTTCCATTTTATAGGCCAATGTGATGATTTCTTGTTCTTTTAGGCAATAAGCTCCAAAATTCCCATAAAATATATAAAAAAAAGAGCTAATAACACAATTTCACAAGAAAACTAGCTAAGAAAGCATAACCAATCGATACTTAGAAATGTGTTTTTACACACCTATCAGGTACCATTTTATTCGAGATCTTTATGAGAATGGTATCATAAATATGGAATTTGTGCCTTCCGAACAATAGTTGGATGACATCCTCACCAAACCTATAGAAACTTCCACTTTTCAGCACTTAAGGAAGTCTATTGGTGTTGTTTCGGTTCATTAACTATTCCATAACTCTTGCCCCTGTGCTTATCTCGATATTTTGGGAAATTGAGTTAGAAATCTAGTCAGTTTATGACTTGCTTTTAGTTATTTCATTTAGATGTTGTTTTAGTGTGTAGAAATCCTTCTTTTCTCTTGAAATTAAGGTCGCTCTTGTTGTTCCTTTGGGAATTACATCTTATGGGGGAGAGTTCTTTCGAACTTGCGCTTAATTTCCAAATCTTTGTGGGGAGTGCGGCTATGTAATTTTTAGGGGTTATCTTGTTGTAGTTGCAGGAATTCCTACACTACACCCCTCACAAGAATTCACAATTATCAACACATATTTGAAGATTAAAAACAACATTTTATTGATTAATTCTCAGAAATGTTACAAGAAATGGAAGAAATCAAGAATACAATCGCTCACAAGAACTTTCTCTCTCCTCAAAACTTTCTTCAATACTCCAAAAAATGATCCCTCCTTTCTTTTCACTTGTTCGACTCTTTATATAGGAAATTACATAGTGGATGACAGCTAAGTTATCTTTTAATTTCGGATCTGACTCGCGATACTCTCGTAGTAGTTGAAATGTTAACCCTCGCAGACGTTTGTAATATTCGCAGCAGCATCACGCTTTACTCATGTTTCTGTTATCGTCATCCGCTATGTCATTCTTTCAATCATTCTATGACGCTCGCAGTGTGTTGTTGAAGAGCTCGCAGAACTGTCGCTGTAAATCTCGCAGGAGTATTGTTGTGGCGTACATCTTGCCTTTTCTCATGTCTTTTCTGCGAAGGGGAAAATATCATGAGAAATTAAAATTTTCTGAAATACCGCAGATGTCTATATATTCACGTTCTTTTATTCTGACACGTATCTGCATCCCTCGCCAGATTTATTACACGTGTCTTTTTGTCCATTCAACTTCTGACACGTTCTTTTCAACCGCTGCGCTCCAACCATTCACATCTTTTCTTTGCATTAATTGCGCTTATCTTCTCGAGAATTTTTTACCTTCTATATATATCTTCTTCACTCTTCACTTTTCTTCTTTTTACTTTCTTCTTCTTTCTCTATGCAATCTCTCTGCAAATTCACTGTTCTTCCGTAAATTCCGCATTCGCTGCTGTTGTAACCTTTCTTTTGATCTTCTACTCTTTTCTTCATTCCCATACTTACTAAGAATGGCTCCTGCTGGTCGTAAAAATCTCATCGCCTTTGAGAAACTGCAAAAAAAACTTAAGGACGAAGGTTTTGCTTTATCTACCATCCCTGATCAAAAACCTAAAGCCGAACTTTCCATTAAATTATTTTCTGATCATCCGTGTTCTCGCGAGAAGATTATATTCTCGCTAAGTCATCTTGAAGCTGGTCTTCCCATTGCTCTTTATGATCCTGAGCTCCCTTTTTTCTATGAAATAGTTCTCATACGAGATTCTCACGTGTCGTATATCAGTTGAGTGGGGATTGCATTCTTCTGATGCTGGAGTATGCTACTCGCGGTGCTGGTAAGAAATCTCTTTATCTTGATAAAGCGAAGAATCCTAAATTCACTGATGTTCCAATTATTCCTGTGAAGTATACCGTAGAGAACTTATTCGCGAATTATGATATAATCCCCATAAGGAAAGATAGCACTTGTTGGGGTGTCTGCTTGCAAAAGAAGGATGACATTGCTGAAGATAGAATTCTCATGTTGGATATTGACTGGCATCCGGGTAATAATCAAGGTCTGCGCCATTCTAGTGATAATAAGTGGTGTATTTTCCCACTATTTCTAGAGGGTCCCTATATCTGCGGTCCTCATGTTTTACCTGCGAATCTCGCAGAGTACCAGCCATGGGTGTTCAGCTTCTTCTTTTTTTTTAACCGAAACCCGAGCTTTATTAAACCAAGAAAAAAGCAGGAGGGGGGCAAAGCCTTACCTCCATACAGAAACAGAGAAGATCAAACAAAGTAAACGGGGAAACTAAAGCCTAAAAAAAGAATTACATATTGCGAAATCTGTAAAGGGGAAGATAAGAGTTATCTAACGAGAGCCTATGTCTAGTGAAAACCGGAGGGTTTGACCACCAACGAGACTCCGTTGTAGCGCCATACTTAGCCAGCGAGTCCGCCACAGAGTTACCTTCGCGAAATACATGAGTACAAGTTAACGTGATTGTGGAAGCATACTTCATACAGTTTCTCCAGTGCGTTTGAAGTCTCCACGGGACCAAAGTCGGATTTTGAATAGCCTGTAAAACAAAAGTAGAGTCGCACTCCATCCATAACCTGCGAATTCTCTTAGAACCAGCCAACCGAAAAGCATAAATTGCTCCCCAAAGCTCCGCAAACGTCGAGGTGCTTAACCCCAGATTCTGCGCCAGGCATCCTATCACGTTAACTTGGGTGTTCAGCTAGCCTCAAAGGAATAAAGAGGTATTTTCTCTCAATTTTTTTCATAAATTATCATTATCATCTTCCTCATGCTTTTATACTCTCGCTGACTACTCCAATTTTTTCCAGATTAACAGGCTAAAAACTAGCTATCAGAAGCTTAGGAAACCCAGTACTTTATCAGCTCTTAAGTTACTCACAGATGAAGTAAGAAATATTCCTTTGTGATTCTTAATAATATATTGTTTCCTATATTTCTTATCTTTATCTGTGTTTGAAGGTTATCGAAGAACTAGATCCTGTTAAAGTTGTAAGAACCAAGGGAAAAGACAAAGGTGCTGCTCGCAAGGGGAAATCCGATGCTTCTCGCAAGGAGAAGTTTGGTGCTCCTCCTTCAAAGAAAAGAAAAGCTCAATTTCTTTATCCTTCAACTCCTCAATCTATTGAAAGTTCAAGTGACAATACTGATAATGACGATGATGATGGTGATGCTGATATCTTTTCTGCGAAGGAATCCTCTCATCCTGAGTCTTCTATGGCTCATCTATCCGGCATTTTTGCTAATACCATGCAAGTAATTGGTGATACCCCTCTGACTGATGCTTGCAAGTCTATAGATTCCATATGCGATGCCCCTCTCCTAGAGAATAATGAATCTCTTTGCGGGGTATCAAGATCTATATCTCCAAATTTCTTGCATTCACTTAACAGCTTGGTAAATTTCCATACTTACATTTTCCTTATCTTTATTTTCACTTTGAATTTATGATTAACTCTTAAATCTTGCTGTATTATTTCGCAGGATGGGAAAGCTTCTTTTGATGTTGTCTCAGACTTGGAAAAGAGGCGTGCGGTTCTCGCAAAGAAAAACGCTAATCTTCGCAAAGAAAAACGCTAATCTTCGCAAAGAGAATGAAGAATTAAAGTCTGAATCTTCCAATCTTCGCGAGCAGTTAGAATCTGGATCTGTTGGCCTTCATGAGAAGATCAAACAATTAGAAACTGAACTCTATTTTTCACAAGATAAGGTTGTTAGTCTCCAAACTGCGAATGATCAACTTTATGGTAAGAAAATTTTCTCTTTTTCTTTTATCCCTGTATTCCTTGGTGTTTTCTTATTTAGTTAGTCCTCTTCGCAGATATTTACGGCCTCTCTGATGAAGCTGTATTCCTTCGTTCTTTTCCAAATACAATGGATGATGATACTCTCCTCAATTGCCTTAATGATTCTTTGAATAATTTTTTAAATGATGAAATTAAATCTCTTTCCATAGATAAACTTAGATCCAAACTTCACCTCTTAAAAATCGAGCATAAATTCAACTTGGGTTTAACCAATAAATTTAAACGCCTTTATATTGATTCAAAAGAGGAAACTAATAGATTAAGAAGCAAGAATAGTGATCTTATTAACAAGAAAGACCTCATTACTAAAAATGGTGCTCAAGCTTTAGCAGATTTCCATAAAACTCTTCTCGATGTTCAAATTGAAAGAGATAGAATTATCTGCGAGAATAGAGATTTTGTCGAAAGGGAGAACCAAGTTCGCTCCCACCTTCTCATTAGTAATGATGATGAGTTTTCTTGGGCTTCGAAAATTCTTGACAATGCCAGAAACAATTTAGGCGTAGATGTTAGTCTTCAAGCTGATCATTCTGCCCTGATTAAGGATATGATCTTGCAAAGAGAAGGTTGTTATTCTTATTTTTCCACTAATCCTTTTTGTAGTTGTATCTTCACTATTTCATTAATATGTTGTCATCTGTTCGCAGTATCTGAAGGAAACTTTTTCCAAAGAGTTAAAGAGTTGGAAGAAGAAAAGGGAAATCTTGCAAGACTTCTGTCTTCTCGCAATGAGAAGTGTTCCAAATTCAAGAAGCAACTTCAGATTTCTTTGGAGAATTTCAGCAATATTCTTGTTGGTGTTCGCAATGATTCTATTAAGATGGTCTGCAATGACCATAAAATTCCTCATTCTACTTACCCTTATCTCGCGAACGAAATTCTAAAGAATATTCCTGACCTGGCCATCTCCGATAGCGAAGCTGAAGAGTCTGAAGAAGATGAAGATGAAATTGAAGATGAAGAAAAATCTGGTGAAGACAATGATGGATCTAAATAGTTTTGTCTTCCTTTTTAATCTTTTTGTAATATTTGTACATTTATCTCTTTCTTCTTGTAAAATATTGTTATGAATCTCTCCAACTTCTAATGTTATTTGGTGTATAGATCTACATACATTAGAAAATAATTTCTTTTTGCAATATGGGTAATCAATATGCTTATTAATTTTTTAGTTATCTGCATAAATCTGTCATATAAAGATGAATAATAATTTTACCATTCTGTTCATTCCCATACTTGCCTCTGTTATTCATCTGCAATATGAAAGATTGAGTTTATCAGTTACGAATAAGATCTGTTTGTAAGTTTTGCCTCAATATCTGCGTAAATATAGCAAGTCATATCTGCTTACTCTCATGGTCTCTGCGTAAATATCACAGTCATTCAATCTTGATCTCTTGTGGTCTTATTTTGTCTTCCTAGTTAGAGGTCTTATTTAGCCACATTTTATTTTGGCGACAAAATCGCAGGACGTCCTTACATTTGCATGTAAAGACCCATTGATATTGTCTTATCCTTATCTTGTCAATTTGTTGTGACAATATGATAGGCCTAAGTTTTCTTGCGAGAACAAAGCCCCATGACATTTCCGTCTTGCGATAAAATCGCAGGACGTCTTTACACTTTCATGTAAAAACCCATTGACCTCATCTTATATTTTTCTCTTGGATTTTTGCCTCTGTATAATTGTTTCACAAATATGACAAGCCTAAATATTCTTGCGAATATAAAGCCTCATGAAATTTGCATCTTAAGACACTTATCATCTACCTAATGGAGGGTGCCGCCATTATCTTCCCCCTGGTTGCCCCTTCAAGGAGGCGTACATCGGTCATACAAGACTAGCTCCTCCCATCCGGTCCTGACAACAACCAGTTGTTTTCACAGCCTCTTATACTTTTTTCCTATATGGCTTATAGTTACGAGACTGCACCCTAGGTGGGTTTTCTTTGGGCCGAGTGCATCATAGCCAAGACTTGCCAAGAATGGCCAGGGTAGTTTCATACGCCCAGGGCACCCTTGGATCAACCGTGTACCTTGGCGCCTTGGTCATACTTTTCACTTCTTAGGAGAGACCTTTGGTCGTACAACTGTTAATATATATATAGTTGTAAATCCAAAGTATCTCTCTTGGATAGGTTTTCTTTAACCCCAACATCTTCATGACTCAGGTTCCAGCAGCGGTATAACCTTATCCCTGAGCCATGATTACATATACCCCCTTATATGACGTACTTTAGGTCTTACATTTGCCTCTTGCGAATTTTTAATTCACGAACTAGGGTGTACGCCATAAAGGTTCGTCCCATTCTAATGTCTCTGTGAAATTTTTGCGTTTCTTCAGTCTTTGATTTTCTGTTTTTTCATTTCAGCCTCTGTATAATTTTTTAATTTCATCATCAAAACATATTTTTGTGAAATTCTCTTCAACAAATCATTCATACATTTTTCATACTTCACGATCTAGAAATTTTACCTTTTCTACTTACTATTTTCTGCTTCTGCTTTTTTGTTGCGCTTTGCTATGTTTTCTCCATCTGCTAGACGCTCGCCGTCTATTGGTTTCAGCACATGTATCCACCATCAACCTTTCACTTCATTGCGTTTCTTTGATGTTATGTTTCCAGTTTCTGTTCTTCGTAGCCCTTTCCTCGCAGGATTCCATATCAATTTCATAGCATTTTTTCCTTCAACCCAATCTCCCTTGATTACTCCAACACCGCTGGGATGTGAAAATTTAATGCACTGGTGGTAAGTTGATGCTACACCTAGAATCCCATGTAGCCAAGGTCGGCCAATCAGAGCATTGTATGGCGATTCAACGTCAACCACACAGAATTGAATCTTAGAAGATATCCCCTTCAATGGAATGCGGATTGTAACTTCCCCTTTGGGCTTGTTGGAAGTACCATTGAAACCATAGATTTTATAAGTTGACGGTATTAGATATTCATCTCTTCCTCCCATGGTTTTGTAGGTATGAAAAAATAAGATATCCACTGAGCTTCCCGTGTCAATCAGAACTCTGTTAATGGCCCAAGAATCTTCAGTTTCACCATCCTCATTTTCTTCATCTTCTTCTTCTATTTGTTTTGGATTTATTTCTAATCTTACTACCAGTGGGTTGTCATGTATCTCGCCAGGCTTAGGTACTTCTTGTGCAGTGAAAGAAATAGTCTGCTTTTGCCACTCTTCTAATGGCGAAGCTTTCGCAATGTTCATTATCTCTCATCCATCTGCATATCTTGCAAAGACTCTGCTTAAAATATTGTCGTGGAAGTATTCTATAGTTTTGTATGAATGTATGATGGAATTACAGGATAGATTCTTTGCTTTTTCTCCTACTTCTATCACAAATGTTTCTCCTAATTTTGTTGTATTCACTCTGCGAATTTCTGGAGCTGGGGGTAGTTGCTGAGACTGTGGGTGATCCCTTAGAAAATGGTTTAATTTTCCCTGGTCTATCATCCTCAAAATGATTCTTTTTACATTCCTGCAGTTATTTGTTGTGTGACCATGAAAATGATGATAAGAACAAAATTATAGACTTCGATTATTTGGATGTGGTTTTTTTCCCATATTCCAGGGTACGGGTATGTACTCCATCAAAATTATAGCCTCCCAAATTTTCTCTATGCTAGCATTTAGTGGTGGCATCTTAATTTCTTCCCATATTATCTTCTGACTTCCTTGTCCTCTATAATAATTTTTCCTATGTCCACCATAAGTCTCTTGTGGTTGATCAAGCCTCTGAATTTTATTATTTCCACTTCTACTGAAAAAATTTCTTTCCCTTTCGAATTCTTCTTGATCTTTACTTCCCATGGCTACTAATTTCTGTTGACCACCATCCATACTTTTTTCTTGCTTCACCTGCGAAGTGCTCGCTACTGTATTTATTAACCTAGGAAGTAAACTTGTGTTTGTTGCACCTGAACTGATGTTCGCAATGGGATATGACTCCATCTCGTTTTATTTTTCCTCTAATGCAATGTATTCTTCTTGTAACTCTCGCAGCTCCGTCATGGTGATTGTATTTTTGATTCTGAAAATTTGCATGTACAGCAGATTGGTTGCGAACATAGCATTAATGAAAGATAAAATGAGGTATCTCTCATCCACTCTTCTTGCCATTTCACTACACATTGTATTCCATCTTTTGGTTAGATGTTTCAAACTCTCTCCAACTCTCTGTTTTAACCCAAATACATCTTCAATGCCAGGTCGCGAAGAATTGTTACTTATATACGCCCCCAAGAATGTGGTTTGTAGATGATTGAAACAAGTTATAGTGTTCATGGGTAACCCTTCAAACCATTTCAGAGCTTCGCCAGTTAGGATAGATGCAAAATATTTGCACAATACAATATCATGGTTTTCCCACTTCAACATACACCTAACATAAGCTTTGACATGTTGAATAGCACAAGTAGTTCCATCAAAGATACTGGTTAACGTTGGAAAATTATATTTCGGGGGTATTCCTTCCAATTGTACTTCTTGGGTAAATGGAGTTTTCGAAGCTTCTTCAATGGCCTCATAAATTTGTCTTATGCCTCACTCTCTTCTGTTATTTAACATTCCCCTCATTTCTTCTAACTCTCTTAAGATATGTTCATTCCCAGTCGAACTTTGCTCCATTGGCCTTTTCAGTGCAGCTTCCCTTCTTCTGAGTTCATGTCTTTCTTGCCTTTCGAGATTTTGTGCTTCTTCTTCTGCATCTTCACTCTGCCTTCTTCTACGATTTTATTCTTCACCTCTTTCTTGAATTCGCAAATGATTATGCCTTTCATTTTCTGTTCTGCGATTTTCTTCATTTCTCATCGTTGTCTTTCTATTCTTCTTTGTATTCTATCATATTCGTCATTAATATTATCATTGTTGCGATTTCTTGCGCGTCTCCTTTCTCGATTGTCATCATTGTTCTGACGTAATGCTTCTTGAAAGTCTTGTTCTTCCACTTCTGCTCTCAATATTTCTCTCTCGCAAGCTAGACGTGCTTGTTCAACATAATGTCTCTCAATTTCATCCTCGATTATTCTTCGGTTTCTTTGAATTTCTCGCTCATGTAATTTTTTCCTACCTTCTTCTTGATTTTCTCCACTATATTGGTTATTTCCACCTCCTTGATTTCTATTATCACGTCTATCATCCACGGTTTCACCACGCGGAATGTAGCGATCATTAATCATCTCTTTTTCTCCACAACGCTGCTCTTCATTTGGATTTTGCATTTCCTCTCGAATGTTTTCACCATCATTTCTCAGAGGGGAATTTCGCCTTGCTTCTTCTCTATATGATCTTGAACTTGCAGTACTTCTCGATCTTGTAATCTCAAATTCTCCATTCTTAACGCGTGATTTTGTCTTGTTAGATTTGCGCGTTCTTCCGCCTCTAATATACTTTCCTCTTGTATTCTTTGTGTTAGAGCCTCTATTGCTTCATTTTCGTTATCTCCATGAATTAATACTTCAATCGCCTCTTAATCTCTTCCCTCTCTCCTTCCATTTCTTAATTGTCTGTTTTCTGCTTCTTCCATTGAATCTGGTCGCCAAGTATGCACGCTTACTCTATAATAATCCATAGTTTTATCTTGTATTGGTGTTTGCTGATTTGGATGTTGAACTTGATTTTATCCATTATTCCTTGTTCTATTGTTCATTGTTCTTAATATTGAAGATTCTCCTATTTCATTTGTCCTTTATCCTGCAATTCTTCTACTCCTCCTTACGGTTGTAGGTTGTTCTGATGTATTTCTTCTTCTAGCCATTCCTTCAATTTTGATGTATTACTGTAAATCACGTAAAAATTTTCTCCAATTTCTTCAAATTCTTACAAATCACAATTTCAATCTTTGCTTAGAAATTTCCATGTTTCTAGCGCCATTATGTAGTTGCAGGAATTCCTACACTACACCCCTCAAAAGAATTCACAATTATCAACACATATTTGAAGATTAAAAAAAACACTTTATTGATTAATTCCCAGAAATGGAAGAAATCAAGAATACAATCGCTCACAAGAACTTTCTCTCTCCTCAAAAATTTCTCCAGTACTCCAAAAAATGGTCCCTCCTTTCTTTTCACTTGTTCAACTCTTTATATAGGAAATTATGTAGCGCCCCCTAACCCAAGAATTTAACTAAATAAAGAGGCACTAACGGATCTAAATTAAACACTTAAACTTTCAATTAAGAAATTTGCTACAAAAACTTAACCCAGAGCTAACCCCGCTCATGAATATATATACAAGAACTCCTCTCCAATGATACACATAAAATAATCATTTGGTTTACAATTAGAATATACAACAAATTAAACATATCAGTATATAATCAAATAACGAAGTTAACTCCTCGAAACTTTCGCTGCGCAACTCTGCTCTGTCACTGAAACTGAAATTGGGGAATAATTAACATTTAACTTCTAAGTAATCACATACAGATTTGGAAAACAGATTTGGAAAACATTACATGTTTTCCCAAACATTAGAAGATAACAAAACCACTGAAATAAACAATCATGTATATGGACCTAAACTCCTCCTTTAGTTTCTGCGGTGACATTTACACACTGTAGGATAGAATATTGTCACAACAATATTCATGCGAAATAAACAACAGTTCTGCGAGACATGTTTACGATACATCAATGATATTCTGCAATATATCTCAAAATGACGTAAGGAATGACATATCGGATGAAAACGACAGAAACATGAGAAAAGCGTGACATTTCCGCGATGAATCAATAAAACCTGCAAAAGATTAAAGCGGTGCAAACTGCGATGTATCGCAAGAACTTAGATCCGAAACTAAAGGGAATCTTAGCTGTAAATGAGCTGTCATGAGCTGTAATCCACTATGTAAATACCTATATAAAGGAAATGAATAGTTCCAGAGAGAGAGATGAATTTTTGAGTGCTAAGAAAGTTTTTAGGAGAGAGAAAATCTTATTAAGTGAATTGTATTCTTGATTACTGTAATTCTTTTAAGATCATATCAATAAAAAAGGTTCTTAATCTTCAAATTGTGATATAAATTCTTGAGTTGGGTGTAGTGTGGGAATTCCTGCAACTACATTTTGGCGTCCAGAAACAGGGAGAATCAATTTGAGAAATTTCAAATTGCAACTTGAAGATTTGAAGAAATTGTTAGAATTTGAAGAAATGTATAGGAGAAGAAGAAATACATCAGAACCACCAACAACAGTGAGAAGAAGTAAAAGAATTGCAGGAGAAGGAACATGTGAATTGGAAGGATCTTTAAGGATCAGATCAAGAAGAAGTAGAATGAGAAATGGAGCAGAAAATTCAATTCAACCACCGAATCAACAAATACAAGCACAAGATAGAGATGTGGATTATGATAGAGTAAGTGTGCATACTTGGAGGTCGGATTCGATAGAAGAGGCAGAAAATCAAGAAAAGGAAAGAAATCAAGAAGTGGATGGAGGAGTAATTCATGAAGGGCATGAAGTAGTAGATGACTTAAGACAAAGTATACATGAGGAAAGAAGATTAGAGGCAGAAGAACGTGCAAATCTTACAAGTAAAAATCATGAACTAAGAATGGAAAATTTGAGGTTGCAAAACAGAAGATCAAGAAGCAGCATGAGATCAAGTTCAAGATCATATAGAGAAGAAACAAGATAAAATCACCCTATACAAAATATTGGCGAGAATTTGATAAATGATCGTTATATTCCACGTGGAGAAACTTTGGATATTAGACATAATCAAAATGAGGGAGAAAATCAAGAAGAGAGAAGGAGAATGTTACGTGATGAAGAAATTCGAAGAAATCGCAGAATAATTGAAGATGATATTGAGAGGCATTATATTGAGCAAGTACATTTAGCGGGAGATAGAGAGAGATTGCGAGCGGAAATAGAAGAACAAGAAATTCAAGCAGCATTGCGTCAGAATAATCATGATAATCGAGAAAGACCACGTGCACAAAATCGTAATAATGGTAATCTCAATGAGGAATATGAGAGAATTCGCATAGACATAGAAAGGAAACGAAGAGAAACAGTAAGGGATGAGGAAATTCGCAGAGAAGAAGATGAAAGACAAATTAACTTGCAAGTTCAAGAAGAAGAAAATCGTAGAAGAAGGAAAAATCAAGATGTTAGAGAAGAAGCGCGAAATATCGTAAGACAAGAAAGGCATGAACGCAGACGAAGAGAGGCTGCGTTGAAAAGGACAATGGAGCAAAATTCTGATAGGAATGAACAAATCTTGCGAGAATTAGCATAAATGAAAGGAATGATAAGTAACAGAAGAGAAGGAGGAAGAAGACAACTTGATGAGGCAATCGAAGAAGCTGCGAAGACTCCATTTACTCAAGAGGTACAATTAGGAGGGATACCTCCAAAATGCAATTTACCGGTGTTGACCAGTATTTTTGATGGGACTACATGTGTCGTCCAACATATCAAAGCCTATATTCGATGCATGCTATAATGGGAGAACCATGATGTCGTTTTGTGCAAATATTTGCGTCAAGTTTAACTGGCGAAGCATTGAAGTGGTTTGAAAGTCTCCACAAGAATACAATAACTTCGTTCATGCACTTGCAAACTACCTTCTTAGGAGCATACATAAGTAATAACTCTACACGACCTGGAATTGAAGATGTGTTTGGATTGAAGCAGAGAGTTGGCGAGAGTTTAAAGCACTTAACGATAAGATGGAGGACAATGTGTAGTGAAATGGTTGGAAGAGTATATGAAAGATATCTCATTTTATCCTTCATAAATGCTATGTTTGCGACAAATCTATTATACATCCAGGTATTCAGAGTTAAAAACACAATCACTATGACAGAACTGCGAGAATTGCAAGAAGAGTATATCGCTTTGGAGGAAAAACAAAATGAGATGGAGTCATATCCAATTCTCGCAGGCACAAGTTCACCCGCAGCAAATGGAAGTTTATTACCAAGGATGATTAATACAGTAGCAAGTACCTCCCAAAATCAGCGAGAGAAAATGGAGATTGATAATCAATGTAAGATAGTAACAATGGGGGGTAGATATTAGGAGGAATTGGAAAAGGAGAGAAATTTCTATAATCACAATAACAATAATAAGGTACCAAGGTTTGATCAACCGCATGAGACTTATGGTGGACAGAGGCAGAATTATTCAAGAGAGCAAAGAGGTCAAAAGATTATATGGGAAGATGTCAAATTGCCACCTCTAAATACCAGTATAGACAAGATTTGGGAAGCGATTATTTTGATGGAGAATATACCCTCACCCTGGAACATGGGGAAAGAACCACATCCTAACAACCAAAATCAAGAGTTCTGTCCTTATCATCATTTTCATGGCCATTCTGTGAATAATTGTAGAAATGTAAAAAGAATTATTCTGCGAATGATTGAACAAGGGAAGTTAAATCATTTTCTAGCGAGATATCCACAACCCCAGCAATTGCCACAAGCACCAGAAATTCGTAGAGTCAATGTTGCGAAAGACGCAGAAACATTTGTCATTGAAGTAGGAGCTACATCAAAAAATCTATTTTTCAATTCAATTGTACATTCGCAGAAAACAGTAGAAGATTTTTATGATAATGTGCTAAGTAGAGTATTTGCGAGGGATATAGAGGGAAGAGAGGTGATGAATATTGCGAAAATTTCTCCGTTAGAAGAATGGCAGAAACAAGTTATTTATTTTACTGCACAAGAAATACCAGAGCCAGGGAAGATGCATGACAACCCGTTGGTGGTAAAGTTAGAGATAAATCCAAAGTACAGAGAGGGAGAAGAAGATGTTGGTGACGCAGCAAGTGATTCTTGGGCAATAGATAAGGTTTTAATTGATACTGACAGCTCGGTAGACATCTTATTTTGTATAATGGGTGGAAGAGATGATGAATTAATCCCCTCAACTTACAAGATCTATGGTTTTAATGGCACTGCGAATAAGCCAAAAGGCGAAATCACTATGGAAATCCCATTGAACAAGATATCTTCAAAAATTAAATTCTGTGTAGTGGATATAGAATCTCCTTATAATGCCTTAATTGGAATACCATGGCTCCATGGAATCTTGGGCATAGCATCCACATATCATCAATGCATAAAGTTTCCGCATCCTCATGGTATTGGGATAATTAAAGGTGATTGGTTTGAAGGGAAAAAGTGTTATGAAGTTGACATTAATATTTGCGAAGAAAGAAACGCCATAAATCGTAATTGGCAACATAACAGGAAGCAAACTCAGAGAGCAGAAAATTAATGGTGGACAATATAGAGTTGCGGGGAAAGGATATATTACAAGAATAGTTTGTGCCAAAAGAATCAATGGTGATTAATCGCGCAAAAGATGGGAAAAAGCTGAAATCTCCATTCTTCATTCTTCGCAGGAATATAACCAAGTGCAAGGTGCTAATTTTTTTTTTTTGAAATCTTCATTTCTCGCAAGAAAGTAAAAAAATAGCAAAATATTGCAAATAATCATTCGTCACAGAAGAAAATAAGTGCAGCAATGTCATGTTGCGAACAGTTGAAGAACAAAAATAGTAAGAAATATGCAAACCGAATATTAAAAGAAAAACTTTGCTCAAAAATAAGAATTTTTCTATTGAAAGAAAAAGATGATGATTTCAAATCATATAAGAATTTTTAATGCAAATGCATAAGACGGGCGCAGATCGCCTAAAAACATATAAGAATGGGACGAACTTTTATGGCGTACACCTTAGTTCGCGGATTCTATTCCGTAAGAGGCAATGTCCTTAAAGTGCGTCATAAGGGGGGTATCTCTTTGCATGACTATGGGAAAGTCTATCTTTGCTTTCTTTGGAACCTAGTCATGGAGATTTGGGATTATAGAAAATCCATCCGGGAGAAATAACTTGGATTCCCAACTATATAAGGTTATACCCTGGTTGGGCGCCCGAGAGTTTCTCCTAAGGAATGCAAAGTATGATCAAGCCGCCGAGGTACACGGTTGAGTTGTGGGTGCCCGGGACGGATGAACCTACCCTGTCCATCCATGGCAAGTCTTGAATTACGATGTGTTCGGCCCGAAGAAAACCCCACTAGGGTGTAGTCTCGTAACTATAAGCCATATAGGCATAAAGGATAAGAGGCTACGAAAACAACTGGTTGTTTCTAGAACCGGATGGGAGGAGCTAGTCTTGTATGGCAGAAGTACGTCTCCTTGAAGGGGCAACCAAGGGGAGAGATAAGGGCGATACCCTCCATTAGGGAGCTGCGTATCAAAAAAGACGGCAATGTCATGGGACTTTATATTCGCAAGATTATTTAGGCCCGTCATATTGTCGCGTGACACAGACAGCAATGTCATGGGACTTTATATTCGCAAGAATATTTAGGCCTGTCATATTGCCGCATGACAGGCCAAAAAGCATAAAGAGAAATGTTAAGATGAGATCAATGGGTTTTTGCGATAAAAACAAAAGACGAGATAAATGAAATCAATGATAAGAGGATATAAATCGCAAAAACGTCCTGCGATTTCATCGCAAATACGCCAATGTCATAAGTCTTAAAAAGCAAAGAGAGGTTAATCTCACAAGATGGCTTAGACTTATCATATTGACGCAGAGATCAAAATAAATGATAAGACAAGATCAATGGATTATTACATGTAAAAGTAAGAATGTCCTGCAATCTTGTCGCATAAAAGTGGCATAATAAGACCTTTAACTAGGAAGGCGAAATAAGACCACAAGAGAGGTTATATCTGCGAAGCATATAACGAATTTTTCGCACTATTATTTGTGATACTTCATTTATCATATTGTAGATTAATAACAAGGGGCAAGTATGGGAATGATGCATAGAATGGTAAATATTGTTATTCATAATTATATGATAAATTCATATAAATAACAAACAGATAGAAGCAAAAAAGAATTTATATATTGAAAGACATCAGGAGTTGCAGATAATTCGCAGAATATAACAATTTGTCGCAGATAATTTTCGCAAGAAAGAAATGGAGAAATACAGGAGAAGATCAAAAAGAAAAAATAAAACTATTGGGATTTATCTCCATCATTATTTTCATCTTCATCTTCACCATGTTCATCATTAGTTCGTTCCTCATCTTCGCTCTCACTTTCATCTGCATCAGCCTCACTGTCAGAAATAACTGGTACTTGAGAACTGGCTGGGATATTATCCATAAGACAAGGATATAGACTAAGAGGAAGATCATTATCTTTGCAAACTTTCTCAATAGCATTATTGCGAATGGTGAGAAGATTATTACACAAGTTTAGTTGGATATCTTTATTTTCTCTCGCAGTCTTGAGATTTTTTCATTATGGGAAGCAAGATTTTTCGCAAGACCACTTTTTTCTTCTTCAAGTTCTGCTACCCTTTTGGAATATTTTCCTTCAGATTCTGCAATGATACAACAACAAATTAGAAATTGGTTGGAAATATACAAGAAATACAAAGATATTAGAGGAGCAATAAATAACCTTATCTTTCATGGATCATTTCTTGTATCAATGTTGCTTGCTCGGTATGAAGACTGACATCTATCGCTAAGTTTTTCCTAGCGTTATCGAGAATTGTCGCAGCCCATGCGAATTCATCATCACTTTGAATGAGAAGATGGGAACAGATTTGTTTTTCTCTTTTCAGAAGTTTAATGTTTTCATTCTTAAGTCTATCTCTCTCAAGTTCAGTATCAATAAGGGTATTGCGAAATTTTGATAGAGCTTCAGTGCCTTGAGGAGTAATGCGTTCTTTATCCTTCTCAAGTTCATTCTTCGTGGCTTTTAAGGCTTTGATTTTTTTCTCTAAATTCATCTCTGCAAGTCTTTAAACTATTGGATGTACTTAAGATAGATATATAATCCATTCTCATAAGGGAGATATGATATTTAAGCTCATCAATGGACAAAGTATTAATTTTTTCATCTGAATAGTTATTTAAAGCGTCATTAAGACGCTGAAGAAGAGTGGTTTCATCTATGGGTTCATCAAAATAATTAAGAATGATGGTTTCATCAATAAGATTATAGGCATCTGCAAAATGGTTTCCCAAATAAGCTAAAAAAAAGGGGGGGGGGAAGACTTATACCAATAACTTGTTTGCAGAATTTCTCCTTATCAACTAATTTCTGTTGAAGAACTTGGATTTCTACTTCAAGCGATTTGTTTTTATTAAGAAGCTCAATATTTCCAGCTACTTCCAGCTGTTTACATTTTTCGCGAAGAATGGAGATTTCAACTTCGTATTGCTTATTTTTCTCGAGAAGTTTTGCAGATTCAGATTGTGAATCAGTAAGCCTTTTCTGTGATGATGATAATATACTTTCTAATTCTGAAGCAACAGAAAAAGAAGCTCTAGCAGTCTGTGACAGAAAAGAGAAAATGAGTAAGATAAGTAAAAGATCTTTGATACTCATGACAAATGTGAAGTTTACTACAAGAAAATGAAGGAAAGGGGCATACCAACGAAGCTAACGCATGAAGAAAACCTGGGTTAATAAATCTTGAGACTCCTTTAAGATCTTTATTATTAGTCAAGATTGAAGCGTCGCAGATCTTTGAGAGATAGTCGCAAGTACAAGTAATATCATCCTCTCCAACACCTTGTAAGGGGTTTCTAAAAATGTTTGACAATTGATCCATTGGAGTCTCAGGTTGAGAAAAACCCATCGCAGACCTAATTCTTGCGGAAGAAATATGTATTAAAGTGCCCACAGAGGCATCATTATTAATTCCACTATATTTTTCAATTTCATTATCTTTTTCAGCGATAATAGAAGTCTATCTGAGTTGAGAATTATCAGAAGGAAGTGGTTGAGTTTTTCTTATCTTCTTTGGGGGACCGTCAGCGGTTTGATTTTTATTACGGCGAGGAGAAGCACCAGAACTTTCATTTGGAGTTGCTACTCTTTTGCCTTTATCTTTGGCTTCAACCACCGCGATAAATGGTATTTCCTTGAAAACAATCACATATAAAGATAAGAAACAGGGGCAACAATATATTGTTAAAGGTTATAGAAGATTGTTTCTTACTTCATCTGTGAAGGTTTTCAAAATTTGAAGGAGATTGGGACTCCCAGTATTGGCATAGTTAAGCTTCATTCTTTCAATCTGATAAAATATATCTCAATATAATCAATAAGAATGATACATTTATCCAAATTCGCGAATAATGATAAATTTTGCGAGATATACCTCAGAATTCCTTTCAGGCCAGTTAAAAACCCAAGGACAATACGCCGCAAGATTCGCAGGATTCGCAGGAAGATCGAGAGCGCCAGAAATATATGGACCTTCAAGGAGGAGAGGAAATCTACACCAATTATCATCTTTTGAGAAGCATGGACCTTGGTTTTTACTTGAATGATAATCTATATCTTGTATAATAAGTTTATCCTTCGCAACCGTTTTATTCCTATTCAAACGAACATCCCAACACGTGCTATCTTTCTTCATGGGAATCACTTGATAATTCGCAAAGAAATTCTGCACGGTATATTTCGCTGGAATAATTGGGATATCTTTAAAATCAGGATGTTTCGCAGATTCAGGATAGCGAGATCCTTTACCAGCTCCACGAAAGGCATATTCGAGAATGATACGAATATAATCTCCACTTAATTGATAGATTGCTCGTGAAAATTTAACGTCAGAAATAATTTCATAAAAAAGAGGGAGATCTGGGTTATAAAGAGGGATAGGAAGGCCAAATTCAAGTTGACCTAGCGAAATAAGGATTTTCCCATTGGAAGAAGGAAATTCTAAAACTAGATCAATGGAGAGATCAGTGTCTGAAGATTGACCAGGGATCTCAGAAAGTGTGAAACCTAAGGTTTGGAACTTCTGTTGGTATTTTTGGAAAGTAGGTTGACCTAATTTTTTAGCAGGAGCCATTTTTTAGTATGGGAATGATGATTAAGATGAAGAAGAATAAAGAAACAAGATTGAAACAGTAGTAGATCCGGAATTTGTGGAAGAAGATGAAGAACAGAAGAGTTGCAGAGAAAAATTAAAAAGAGAAAGTAAAAAGAAGAGGAGAGATTAGCGAAGAAGATATTTATAAGAGAAGAAGATTCTCTAGAACATCAGTGCATTCAATGAAGAAAAGACGTGAATGGTCAGAATTCAACGGTTGAAAAAAGATGTGTCAAGGAATAAATGAGAGAAGAAACACGCGTAGAATATCTAGCGATGGATGCAGAGACGTGTCAGAGTGAAGGTAGTGTGAAAATATAAGGAGTTGCGGCAAATCAAGAGATTTAAATTCTCATGATCTTTATCTTCTTCGCAGAAAAGATATGAGAAGAGGCAAGATGTATGATCAGAATATTGTCACAACAATATTCCTGCGAAATAAACAACAGTTCTGTGAGACATGTTTACGATACATCAATGATATTCTGCAATACATCTCAAAATGACGTAAGGAATGACATATCGGATGAAAACGACAGAAACATGAGAAAAGCGTGACATTTCCGCGATGAATCAATAAAACATGCGAAAGATTAAGGCGGTGCAAACTGCGATGTATCGCAAGAACTTAGATCCGAAACTAAAGGGAATCTTAGTTGTAAATGAGCTGTCATGAGCTGTAATCCACTATGTAAATGCCTATATAAAGGAAATGAATAGTTCCAGAGAGAGAGATGAATTTTTGAGTGCTAAGAAAGTTTTTAGGAGAGAGAAAATCTTATTAAGTAAATTGTATTCTTGTTTACTGTAATTCTTTTAAGATCATATCAATAAAAAAGGTTCTTAATCTTCAAATTGTGATATAAATTCTTGAGTTGGGAGTAGTGTGGGAATTCCTGCAACTACACACACCTTATAATTTCTGCGGTGACATTTACACACCTTAATACTGAAACGTAAAGTAATCTGTGGGTGAAATATAGACCCGTAATATTGATGCCAATTCCACACCGATTATTAATATTGCGGTGTATCGCCCTAGCCATAAGAATATGAAGGAGCAGAATCCAATATACCATAGATGGAAATTCTCATTTCCCAAAGACAATCATAAAAATAAACAAAGTATGAAATATGCGAATAGACAATGCAATTAAGAAATAGACAATGCATGAGTTTATAAAACAAAAAACTTTCATAAAAGAAATAACAATGATTACAAAACTGTCAAATGCATTCCCACCTCTTTTGATGACAAGCCTCGCATACCTTGAGATCCATGATCCACTGGTTCATTCTCTGAATCGATCGTTGTTAATAGAATCTAACTGATAATCACACAAGCACTCTAAGAGTTTAGCCAAAAGGCTCACAGAATAATCATACAATTCTATCTAATGGTTCTAAGCCCATTATGATATCTTATTCTCTATCTTTTATATAACTAAGAGTTTACTAATCCAATTAGATTGGTTCTATAGTCCATTAGATATGTCTTATGAATATCTACAACTTTGTAGAAAGAACCGGATGCTAATTCAGACCACAAGAGGTCCAAGATATCTAATTAAGAAACGACCTTAAGCCCAAGTCTCATAAAACAGCCCAATAACTAAGGCTCAATCCATATGGTCAACAAACGGTCACTAACAATCCACTTGGTCAACTGATGGTCAACGTCTAAGGACAAGTCAATAGTCAAGGTCAAAGTCCAGGGTTAATGGTCAACGAGTTAACTCAGTCAACTGAGTCGGATCGGGTCAACAACTGGTCACATAATCAACTCAGTTAGACAACTGAGTCAGACAAGGTAAATTAGTCAGACATCTGACTGGGATGACTAACAGCCTAATTTTATTTCAGCTGCAAGAACACCATCAAACTGATTCTACTCATTTGATTCTTAAATAAACAATCCAATAATAACAGAAGTCTATAAATTCAATACAATTACACATTCTCTACCAACCTGATTCCAGGCTTTAATCAAAGTTCAGTTCCACCATCCTTCAACAGCAACACAGGTACATCATTGAACAACATATAACACCACTTAAAATCCCTAATAATTCATCTAACACTTTCACTTCAAATAACCTTGCACGCTCAAACTGAGTCTCTACCAGTTCATTAACTTTAACTGTAACTCAATCAACCAACATCTCCAACATACCAACACCCCTAATTTACAACTGAAACCCCATTACAATCTCTACATCACTGTTTCAATCTCAACCATTTCCTTTGCTGTAACGGCAGGAGGTTCATATCTTATACACATCCATATCTCAAAACAACCAGTTAAGCAGTATCACAATAACTTGAATCCACTTTCAATTCAACAATCTAAAATCCACAATTACAACTATCCACCACAAGTTACATCTTCACAAGAAATTACTCATTTCATTTATATCACATACCCCATCGCCAGATTACTCCCTTAGCAGTTTCAATGGCTACACATGCGGTTCCACATCAACTGTGTTTGAATCTTCTAATCATACATCTGATTCTCACTCCATTACAGACTTAACATTCTTACCATCTCATCACCTTCCCTGTAATTCACTTCTATTCAATATAAAGAGTGATTCATGTGTCATCTTAACCTTTACTCATACTTCGAATCTCAATCACAAGCATAAACAACACTCACGGTTCCATAACACCTTCACCCTAATCATTTCAATTCTTAGCTTAACAACCATTCCATAAAATCAACCATTGAAATGAATAACGTAACAAAAAAACACAGAGAAGGTCAATTACCTCATATATCACTCCGGAAGTTTTCTTCTTCCTCAGAACAGCTCCTCAATATCCAATTAACCTCACCCCATTTCTCAATTGACTAAACCCACTTCTAATCATCTATCTATAACATCAAATTCACTTTCTAAATCTCCTAAGAGCTCTCCTCGTGAAACCCTAACTCACCAATTCATCATCGAATCATCTTCAGAACTTAAATTAAACACCAACCCTCCTTGTCCTTCACTTCCAATCACTTAAATCCTCTTCCAATTAATCGATTCCTCCATAACTTCATCTCACAGAAACCCTAACTTCAGTTCTCATCAATCCATCATGTCTTCTTCCCGATTCAAACAACCACAGTACTATCACCCCTACCATCATCACTTAATATTACTCCTAAGATAATCGATCTCCCATGCTCAGAACGTTCTTAGAATCGCCATAGGCGAGGAACAGAGAAGAACGAAATGAAGAAGAAGAAGAAGAAATAGAAAGAAGAAGAAAGATAAGAAAAGAAATTAAGTGAACTTATCTTCTCGGCTAGATTGGGGATAAGGCCGGCTGACTTTGCTAAAGGCACCCGAAATTTGATACGGGCAACCAAGGTCGGCTAAGAACTAAACCAGTGATATCTTCTTTGTCTGGTATCCGAGTGACGCGTTCGAGTAGTCTATTCCGCGTAACTTTTCGAGATCTATCTAACGATACTAGTCTCGTATCTAACTCATTGTCAGATTAATTCCTATTAATAAACCTTCGTGTTAAACTAATCGATTTATTATCGGCTAAATTGTCACTTGATCATCTCTTGACCGGTCTAACAGCGTTGACAAGCTTCAAGGTCACTACATTGTCCCCACCTTTAAATATTTTCTTCCTCGAAAATCAAACTGCCTTCTAGTCTTGGAAACTCCCCACCTTTTAGAGAAATACTATCTCTTGACTAAGCGCAACCAATAGGAAATAAAGCACAAACTTAAATGGCTTCTACAACTAATATTTGTAGCTCTAGGTTGAACTACTTTGATTTTAAATTCTATCAAATAGGGAAGTCTAACTTCTTAAACGAATTTCCATTTTATAAAATATTTGTCTCTATATCTTCAAGGGAGAATCCTACAAATCTTTTTAGGTGGACTTACACCTATTGGTTTTCTAATTGAATCACAATATCTTTCTATGATCGGTCATCTCTGAATGCAGTTTCCCTTATCAAGGTTGGCCAATCCCAACAATGCCTTCCTACGAACAGAGAAAACACAACCTTCACTATTCTCCAGTGCTAGATAAACTAATTACTAATTTATTAAAATTAATTAGTCTTCAACTTTTATCTTAACTGGTGTAATTATAATAAATTTATTTCGTAAAATATATAAATAGTTCTCATCATTTTAAACAATTTCGTCGTCTGAAATTTAATGACTATTATAAGTAAACCCAATTCGATTGTTTTAAAGTGCTAACTTACTATGACTGATTAATTTCTAAATTCTATTGTAATTGCTTTAACTTGAAGATTTTACTTTATAAACTATGTATATAATTCACAGCATTCTAAACAATTTAAACCTCAAAATTTATTTTATCTTATTTATTTACATGAAACTAAATTTTAATTCCAAATGAAACCATAATATTATAACTAAATAATTATTTAAAATTCATGTACTATTTTAAAATAACTGAATGTTATAACTATTATCCAATTGTTACTATTATTGTTTCCAGTGTGTCTATTTGTTTATTTCATTATGCAACTTGTTAAAAGTAAATAACCACTTTAAATTATTTATTTCTTTCTTTCTTTCATGTCGTTTGGTATTAATATTTAATTATTGTTATTACATACATTTCTTATTTCTTAGACTGATATAAGTTATTCATAATTAATAATAATGCAAAGTTTAACTTTATTATTAATACTAGATTTGATTTGATCTAACTTTATTTCCTTAAGTTTATATTATTGTTAAGTAATCCTTAAGTTGTATTATTAATAAAATCTACATTCTGCTATTACTATCCAATAATATTATCCAAATGATATTTACAATAATTCTAAATTTTATAATAATTAATATTAGACAGTATTATAATTTTCTTATTTTATCGAAAATTATTGTCTTAATTATACTATCATTTTCATTGTTGTTTTATCAAATTTTTTTTTTTTTTGGACAATCAACATATTTCAATTCATTCAAATCAAAACAGTGATTACATGTTCGCTTACAAGAATGACAAAAACATCAAAATAAGAGATAATCGAAACCTAATACAAAAAAGGACATCAATTACATGTAGATCGCGAAGAGAAAGAGCGATAAACCGCAAAGATATCCAAAACAACTTTATGTATAAGGGAAAGATGATGGTAAATCCGGAAATATATTCTGACCATTTAATCTGATTGTATTCTTCTTCCATAAGAGATGCTCCTAAAACAAAGGAGTACTTTGCCCATAAAATTGTCGATCCACACGAACACAGATGCGCGATGTCGTGATAAATCGTTGATATTTTTGAAACAAGAATATCAAGCCACGAACCAGCCATTAAAATTTGAAGAACTCGCCCCACAACGACGAAGAAAAATCGCCCCAAAACGACGAAGAAATATGTCAAAAGACACCAAAAATGATATAAAAACATCTTATTCTATTACCTATTATCAAAAAGCTTTAAAAAGAAAAAAAATCCTTGCTCAGATCTGGTCCAAAAGGACCAAATCTGAGCAAGACGGCTATTGAGTTTTTTTTTTTTTTTTTGAGAAAGGGAAGATGAAGAGAAAGAAGAGAGAGAAGGGAGAGGAAATGGATTGGTTCAGTTTTATCAAATTTTCTTATTTGATTACTAGTGTAATTGACATATAATTAAAATAATTGTTTAGTAATGATACTTAGTTTAATTTTTATTAAGCCCTAATCTTGTAAATATAATTTTAATTTCACGAAAGATCGATATAACACATTTTGTTTATTCAGATTGAATTGATAATATAGTATATCGTGTTACATATTGGCGTCAGTAATTTTAATATGATTTTAAACTTTGAGTCTGCATAAAGATTTAATATGTCTTAATAGTCTTTAGATTTTGGTATTAATTATAAGTGTCTTATTCATATACTAATTTATTTTCCTTTAAGTTAAATTTGTACTAAGCATTCAAATATTATAAATATCACTTCATGCATATTTTAGTGATTTAATAAATCATTTATTGGACTAAAAAGAATCTAGGTGTAAGATTGTTAACAATTTTTGTCTTTATTATGAGTCTTATATGACCTCATGTTCTTTTATTCCTACTTAATAAGTCTTGTTTTAACTATCTTATTTAAATGCAAAACATATACTTCTAATTTGTTATTTTTAACTTTGCAAATCTTAACCGTAGCTAATTACGTAACTTTTTAGTCTTAGTCATTATTTTATCGTTGTATATTTGTTAATGATATTTTAATTTAAATTATGCTCAATACAGTACTAATTTAAATTTTAATAGTTCAAGTTTGTCATACTAACTTTTCATTTCAAAAGAAAATTAATTTATTTATAAAGAAAGATTTTGTAAGTATACAAATTTATTTCCTTTTAATTCTAATATTACACTAAATATCCGATTGCTATTATTACTATTTCATGTATATTTGTTTCATTCTAAAGATTTATTGAATCATTTATTAGATTAAAGATAATTTGTAATTTAATTTAATTTACAAAACTTAATTGAAGATATGCGTAAATAATTTTCGTAGTTATTTAATCATAATAATAATTATTATTATTTTTGTTGTTCTATATCCTTATCAGAATTTTGTTAAATAAAGTTGATACTAATTGTGAATGCAAACATTACTTTATTAAAATTATTATTACTCTTATTAAATTATTATCATCTACAATTAGCAATTATTAATATTGATGGTTGAATTATTATTTTAACTACTCTTACAAATATTAATAAGTCCCAAAAATTACTATCAACATTTATGTGGTTACTCCATAATTTATTTACTCTTCACATAAGTCCATGTGTTCAGTAAGTTTCTATTTGATTTACAAGTTATATCAATTATACTAATTTCACTATTATTATTATAGTATTAGATTATTTACGTTTTCAAACTTTTTAGATTAATTATTATTAAATCCTAAAGTTATTGGTGTACCTTACAATTTTTACTTCAATACATAAACAAACAATCAAAAAAACAATTCAATCAATTAGATAAATCTTTTAATTATTGATAGCTTTTAGTGATTAAGATTTATCTCACAAACCCAACCCAGTTCTAACTAATCTAGTTCACTAACTGACACTGGCTATTCCCATATAAGATCTAATAGTGAGGTCTGATACCAACTTTGTAGCGCCCCCTAAGATAACAGCTGACTAACCCAAGAATTTAACTAAATAAAGAGGCACTAACGGATCTAAATTAAACACTTAAACTTTCAATTAAGAAATTTGCTACAAAAACTTAACCCAGAGCTAACCACGCTCATGAATATATATACAAGAACTCCTCTCTAATGATACACATAGAATAATCATTTGGTTTACAATTAGAATATACAACAAATTAAATATATCAGTATATAATCAAATAACGAAGTTAACTCCTCGAAACTTTATTTGCGCAACTCTCGCTCATCTTTAAAGCGAAATTGGGGAATAATTAAAATTTAACTTCTAAGTAATCACATACAGATTTGGAAAACAAATTTGGAAAACATTACATGTTTTCCCAAACATTAGAAGACAACAAAACCACTGAAATAAACAATCATGTATATGGACCTAAACTCCTCCTTTACTTTCTGCGGTGACATTTACACACCTTATAATTTCTGTGGTGACATTTACACACCTTAATACTGAAACGTAAAGTAATCTGTGGGTGAAATATAGACCCATAATATTGATGTCAATTCCACACCGATTATTAATATTGCGGTGTATCTCCCTAGCCATAAGAATATGAAGTAGCAGTATCCAATATACCATAGATGGAAATTCTCATTTCCCAAAGACAATCATAAATATAAACAAAGCATGAAATATGCGAATAGACAATGCAATTAAGAAATAGACAATGCATGAGTTTGTAAAACAAAAACTTTCATAAAAGAAATAACAATGATTACAAAACTGTCAAATGCATTCCCACCTCTTTTGATGACAAGCCTCGCATACCTTGAGATCCATGATCCAATGGTTCATTCTCTGAATCGATCGTTGTTAATAGAATCTAACTGATAATCACACAAGCACTCTAAGAGTTTAGCCAAAAGGCTCACAGAATAATCATACAATTCTATCTAATGGTTCTAAGCCCATTATGATATCTTATTCTCTATCTTTTATATAACTAAGAGTTTACTAATCCAATTAGATTGGTTCTATAGTCCATTAGTTATGTCTTATGAATATCTACAACTTTGTAGAAAGAACCGGATGCTAATTCAGACTACAAGAGGTCCAAGATATCTAATTAAGAAACGACCTTAAGCCCAAGTCTCATAAAACAGCCCAATAACTAAGGCTCAATCCATATGGTCAAAAAACGGTCACTAAAAATCCACTTGGTCAACTGACGGTCAACGTCTAAGGTCAAGTCAATAGTCAAGGTCAAAGTCCAGGGTTAATAGTCAACGAGTTAACTCAGTCAACTGAGTCGGATCGGGTCAACACCTGGTCACATAATCAACTCAGTTAGACAACTGAGTCAGACAAGGTAAATTAGTCAGACATCTGACTGGGATGACTAACAACCTAATTTTATTTCAGCTGTAAGAACACCATCAAACTGATTCTACTCATTTGATTCTTACATAAACAATCCAATAATAACAGAAGTCTATAAATTCAATACAATTACACATTCTCTACCAACCTGATTCCAGGCTTTAATCAAAGTTCAGTTCCACCATCCTTCAACAGCAACACAGGTACATCATTGAACAACATATAACACCACTTACAATCCTTAATCATTCATCTAACACTTTCACTTCAAATAACCTTGCACGCTCAAACTGAGTCTCTACCAGTTCATTAACTTTAATTGTAACTCAATCAACCAACATCTCCAACATACCAGCACCCCTAATTTACAACTGAAACCCCATTACAATCTCTACATCACTGTTTCAATCTCAACCATTTCCTTTGCTGTAACGGCAGGAGGTTCATATCTTATACACATCCACATCTCAAAACAACCAGTTAAGCAGTATCACAATAACTTGAATCCACTTTCAATTCAATAATCTGAAATCCACAATTACAACTATCCACCATAAGTTACATCTTCACAAGAAATTACTCATTTCATTTATATCACATACCCCATCGCCAGATTACTCCCTTAGCAGTTTCAATGGCTACACATGCGGTTCCACATCAACTGTGGTTGAATCTCCTAATCATACATCTGACTCTCACTCCATTACAGACTTAACATTCTTACCATCTCATCACCTTCCCTGTAATTCACTTCTATTTAATATAAAGAGTGATTCATGTGTCATCTTAACCTTTACTCATACTTCGAATCTCAATCACAAGCATAAACAACACTCACGGTTCCATAACACCTTCACCCTAATCATTTCAATTCTTAGCTTAACAACCATTCCATAAAATCAACCATTGAAATGAATAACGTAACAAAAAAACACAGAGAAGGTCAATTACCTCATATATCACTCCGGAAGTTTTCTTCTTCCTCAGAACAGCTCCTCAATATTCAATTAACCTCACCCCATTTCTCAATCGACAAACCCACTTCTAATCATCTATCTATAACATCAAATTCACTTTCTAAATCTCCTCAGAGCTCTCCTCGTGAAACCCTAACTCACCAATTCATCATCGAATCATCTTCAGAAATTAAATTAAACACCAACCCTCCTTGTCCTTCACCGCCAATCACTTAAATCCTCTTCAAATTAATCGATTCCTCCATAACTTCATCTCACAGAAACCCTAACTTCAGTTCTCATCAATCCATCATGTCTTCTTCCCGATTAAAACAACCACAGTACTATCACCCCTACCATCATCACTTAATATTTCTCCTAAGATAATCGATCTCCCATGCTCAGAACGTTCTCAGAATCGCCATAGGCGAGGAACAGAGAAGAACGAAATGAAGAAGAAGAAGAAGAAATAGAAAGAAGAATAAAGATAAGAAAATAAATTAAGTGAAATTATCTTCTCGGTTATATTGGGAATAAGGCCGGCTGACTTTGCTAAAGGCACCCGAAATTTGATACAGACAACCAAGGTCGGCTAAGAACTAAACCAGTGATATCTTCTTTGTCTGGTATCCGAGTGATGCATTCGAGTAGTCTATTCCGCGTAACCTTTCGAGATCTATCTAACGATACTAGTCTCATATCTAACTCGTTGTCAGATTAATTCCTATTAATAAACCTTCGTGTTAAACTAATCGAGTTATTATCGGCTAAATTGTCACTTGATCATCTCTTGACCGGTCTAACAGCGTTGACGAGCTTCAAGGTCACTACAAATTACATAGTGGATGACAGCTAAGTTATCCTTTAATTTCGGATCTGACTCGCGATACTCTCGCAGTAGTTGTAATGTTAACCCTCACAGATGTTTGTAAGCTTCGCAGCATCATCACGCTTTTCTCATGTTTCTGTTATCGTCATCCGTTGCGTCATTCTTTCAATCATTCTGTGACACTCGCAGTGTGTTGTTGAAGAGCTCGCAGAACTGTCGCTGTAAATCTCGCAGGAGTATTGTTGTGGCGATATTCTGATTCTACACTTGTATCTTTATAAACTCCTTGATGAATGCATTTAGCCTCGGCTTTATGAATGCATCTAAACAAGATGATAGAACATTTACCTTTGGTCATGAAATGTCTCTTACAGAAATTTCATTAGGATCCCGTTCTTGTACCTTTGCTAATTTTATTGAAAAAAAAGGGGAGAATTAATTGTAGTTCACACTAAAAATACATATGTTTTTCGGATCATTATGTAAGGGGGAGTGGTTTCCATGTGAGATGGAGTATTGACTAAGGGGGAGTGAAGTATCACCATAGTATTGTTGTTGAAGTTGTGATGCAATTGGACTTTGACGTTGTGCAATAATACTATTACACTGTATAACAATGATTGAGAACCAATGCTTTTATCATTGTTATAGCTACGGATTTTCAACAATGATGATACTAAACTTACAACCTTTGGGATCATTGGACTACTTGGAAGTGACGAAGATTTCGAGTATTGTTGAAGATGAGACATGTGGAATAAGATCTACAAAGTTTATTTATATAATTTTTGTATTCCATATGTATTAATAGGTTTGCCACTAAAATTGACAAAGGGGGAGATTGTTAGAGCACTGCTCGGTCAAACTCGCATGCGTTGCTATCTCAAGAATTTTTGTCAATCTTAGTGATCAAAACTATATAGTCTTGATTTCTAGTCTACTATAGCTAAGGTCTCAGACTAGGATAGAAAGTGTAGTTGAGCTCAATAACTCCATGGAGAGCATCATACAAGACGAAGGACTACTCAAGGAATCAGTGGATCTTCTTCGACTAAAAGGTATGTGGAGACTTGAACTTATCTATCACTCAAAAGTCTATCTACTCTATCTCCTATCTTGAGACAAAAATAATTTTACTATATAGACTAAGGATATGCATATGTGACATTTCGAGCTGAGTATATCTCACTTATCTATTTCTCGAAATGGGTGTTGGTAAAGCTTTCATTTTAGCCAAGTTCATCTTTGCCTAGTGACGAAAGTCATGTTATGTTTCAATCACTTTGGAAATTTCTCTGACGAAAACTAGTTCGTGAATAACAACTATATGACGTCCTCTGAGAATGTTTCAATGATTGAAATGAGAGTTTAGACTATATAACTATTGTGGGATATAAACATTGTTGTGGTAACACATATATGTATAAGTCCTTAACACTTGAACCGAAGTTTGCGAACTTTGTTGATCAAGTGGAACCGGAATGTGATCAGCAACTCAGTCTGTGAACACAGTCCGCGAACCTAGTCCGTGAACTGGCGTAAGTTCTCGAACCCGAGAATATCTGCTGAAGTTAAAGCTCAGGTGCAGTCCGCGAACCCAGTCCGCGAACTGACGGAAGTTCTCATCCCGAGAAATTTTGCTGGAGTTTATTAACTTCAACCGGTTAGCTTGAGTCCGTGAACTCAAGAGGTTATGTATGAAAACGTTGTTCATGAACTTATCTTAAATTACTAAGGAATGATTTTGGAAACCGTGGCTTTATAGTTCATGAAATGATTCGAGTGAATCACATCGTTTTTGATTCAATTGTGTCTCTTGTAGTACTTGAGATCTCATAGCAATTGAACAACTCTCTAACCGGTTCATTTGAGTCATTTGGACTAGTTATGGTGAAGAAGAATATGGTTGATATAAAAGTTATCATTTGGCTAACCATTTGGTTGACTAATATTGAACCAACCATTGTACACATTTGGGTACGGTTACAAGAACTCAAAACGTCAAGTACATGTGTGTTTGACAAGTTAAGTTTTCGATCTAACGGTTGAGAGATATTAGCTTGTAACTGTTTGTGGGAGAAAACTACTTCTGCAGGTTTAGGTAATATTGGGTGTGTGTGGCTGAGAAGTGAATTTAAACCTTCAACAAATGTGCTGCACAATGAGCACTTTTGATTCGAGAGATAATCTGTACAATTCTGGCCTAAACCGAATACACGGCCGTTCCATATTTGTTTCGATCATAGGTGAAGTATGTGAGGTTGATCTTAGGGAGGGAAGCGAAGAAGGTGTTGAGAGTATGAAGGTGAAGGCTATTTGATGACTTGTTAACAGAAGGTTGAGCGAGGCTAGCAAATGTTGCAAAGCGGAGCTCGGGGTGTCGAATACGATGGTATTAACACTTGGTTTTTTCTGTGTTGTTGGAAATAGGGAGGAGAACCTATTTATACAAGTCGATAAGCCTTCATCACGTCTCTCGTGGGAAAGTGGAGTGATGGAGGAAGTGGAGTTGTGTGTTAGTGTCACACGGTTGCTTGCCCACTTCTCCTATCATCGCTAACCGCCCATGTTTCCCTGACACGATCTTGTGATGGCGTGTTGCATGCTGTAAACCGCTGGACCAATACCCAGTTTGTATCCCCCAGTTGTGACGTGATTAACGTCTCGAGTGAGTCGTGGGACCCACATAAGGTAGCAAACGGTGCTAGGTAAAATAATCAAGTTGCTTGTAGGCGCATATTGTATGCATGCGGTGCATTAAATATGCTTAACATGCTTGAAGCCTACACAACCTTGATGAAAAGATTGCAAGTTGAAGTGACTCAACTAGCTATGTTCAGGTGTTGTTCGGAGGTCGCATGAGCGGGACCCACCTTGGCCGGTTATGCCATAGGGAAGTGTGGAAGATGGTAATCACGGTGATACCTTGTTTGCCACCTAACTCCCTTACTAGTCTATTCATCCAAGAATGCGAACTTGGACTGACGAGATTGATGGAGGAATAACCGTTGGATTAGGGTTTGGAAGGCTTGCAAGCCTCCCTTTTCACCCTAACGGTTTTCAACATTGGGAGGCATGCATGGAGTGGCCGATCAGTCCAGCAGGTAGGCGGGATGCCACTCTACATGCCCATGCTTGTTGTAAGTCAACCAGAGCAATCTAAGTCGCTCGTTTTAGCCTGCGATGATGGACAACCGAGATTAGAATGGGGCCGTACATGCTACCTTTGGGTGCGCAAATCGAGACGGATAGCTGCAACCGTTCACGGCCGATTGGTTGGCCCTGTAGTTGGGCCCACAGTGGACATTCTGGTATGGTCGGCCAGCTAATCCCGCCTTTATTTGGCTTCCGTTCGTTTGTCTCAAAGTGGCTGCCTGCGACCACTTGATGCAAACCCTAATTTAGGGTTTCCGACCGGTTACCTACATCCGACCGAATCCGGCATTTGCCGACCTCTTTTGGTGAGGTCGATGGTGCGAGGGGAATGTTGGGACGACGGTGAGCATGTGCGTGCGCGCTACTCGGTCCCGCGCGTGATCTAGGCCGTCCAACCATGCCTGCGAAGTTGGACGGATGAGATATATTTTTGAGTTTGTTTTCAGCAGGTGAGACTAACATGGGTAGTCTTGCATGCGTTCAACGGGGCTAATATAACCCGCCGTCAGGTAACCTACGGGTGTTTGCATGTCGAACACAAGGATTTAAGCAGGGCATTAATTGTAATGCTGCAAACCTACAGAAAATCGGGATGGTTGCTACATGTTCCGCTCTGGGTATGTTATAATTCTCAGGGATGGTTGCACATGCTCCAATGAATTAATATGGTGAGAATATTCACCACATGAAGGCTTTATCCCTTACGGGGACGTCGACTTAGAATTTGGCTTTTACAATTTTAATACTGAATAGAATTCCACCATCAACATTAAGTCCCCTGCCTAGCATGCAATGGTTACACTATTGTAGGGTAGGCATGAGATGGTGACAGTTTGCACAAAAATAACTAAGGCTAGGGTAAACGTACTTTTACCACATGGGGAGGGCGCTCGTGCCGAATGCCCTATAGAGCTGGTGGAGTTGTTCCCCCTCAACGAATTTTTCTCCGATTTCAGCTAGGTTTCTGAAGCTAGCGCGACTTGGTTGGTGTTGAACCCTTGCCGTCCGGACGTACTCCGAGACAGCTGCTTCTAGGGTTTCCCTTGGCATGTATATATACGTATGCACAGGAATCCTCTTCTACATATTGGGATAGAATTTCTTCTCTGCAGAGTTCCATCATGTCAGGCAACATCAAGTCGTCTTCTTCATATCACCCAGGTTCGTCTGTCAAGCGTACCCGCTCTGCATCTCAGTGCGCTTCTGAAACTCGTGACAATCCTCCAGCTCGTGTTCGTAGAGTTAATAGGGTCATACCGGTTTTTTCTTTTCCCTTTTCTTTTCCGAGTAGTCACCCTTATTTCCTGATCAGGTGAATAATCTTCTCTTTTGCAGAGATGTCTACCTGGAACATGTGTAACAGTCATTGATGACGATGACTTGGATAGTCCACTTTCTTCAAATTCAGCTACACCTTCACCGGACGACCTCGAGAATGCTGATCTGGGCATTTCATCATATGAATACCCCAATGCCGGCCTTTTGTTTGATATTGGTATGAAATGCCTGTCTTCTAGCTACAAGACTGTCGGTGGTTTTTTAGTACGAAAGGAGTTCGTCTCCATGTACACAAATATATGGAGAAAGTATGGCCATATCGCGACCATGAACGTAATTCGGCATTGCTCGTCTGCTTTGGTTACTGTGGTAAACTGCTTGCTTCCCATGATTTCTGAGATGGAAGGTGTCTCTATCCGCAATGTAGATGAATCAAATCTCGAGAAGTGGGAAAACATGCTCTCTACCTGTGAGTCCATGGAGTTCAACGTGAGTTGGCTGCGGAAGCGTCTTGACATCATCAAGGTCGATCAAGCTGGTATCCTGTTGAATGTAGTTCCTGCTGCGAAGGATATCTTGGAGGAAGAGAAGGCTCTGGATGCTGAGTCAGAAAAGTTGGAGCAGGCGATCCAAAGCTTGAAGGCCCGAACAGAGAGGTACCAGGCAAGGTTGAAGATGATGCTTTCCATGGATTACAACATGTTGGATGACCTCTTCTGAGCTGCGTTGAGAGATTTCCTTCCCTTTTTTTTTTCTTCTTTTGCACACCATTGAGAGATGCGAGATTTTTTTTTTGTAGATGGATGGAAAAAAAACTTTTCATTAATTTCTGAATAAATTAACAAGTTAGACATGGAACGAGAATGCATGTATTGTCATGTCGTGGGACAGGTACGGGACAATGATCAGGCGTGATATGTCTTGATCCATTTTCCATTGATGACCGCTTCTAACTTGCCTCCATCCGCCTTAATGATTTTGTAGTATCCAGTGTCGTACGCCTTGGTAATCACGTAAGGACCTTCCCATTTTGGAGAGAACTTTGGTGCAGACATGTCTTGTTGGATGTGTTTGGCTGTCTTCAAAACTAGGTCTCCTACCTTAAAACTTTTGGCCTTGACTTTGTCGTAAGCCCCGGAGACTCGTTTCGTACACCTGAGTGTGTTCCTATGCCTTGCTTATTCTGTGGTCTAGCGTATCCATCTCAGCAATCCTGCAGTTAGACGCCTCAACTTCGTTCCAGTAGACTCCACTTGCTGCTGCAATCCTGGCTGATGGGATTTTGATTTCTGCCGGGAGAATAGTATCAGCCCCGTAAACAAGTGAGTATGGAGAAACTCCAATGTAGCTCCTAGGTGCCGTTCGGTATTCCCATAGCGCCATCGGTAGTCGTTCATTCCACTCTCTGGGATTGTCATGTACTGTCAGATTGAGAATCCGGATTAATGTTTTGTTGGTGCTCTCAGCCTGCCCATTCCCTTGAGGGTAGTAGATGGTGGAGAAGACTTGTTTAATTCCATATCCTTCAAGCAACTCTCGTACTTGCTTGTTGGCGAAGGGAGTTCCGTTATCGGTAATGATATGTTTAGGTACTCCAAACAGGCAGATGATATGCTCTTTAATGAATGCTGCGATCGTTGCTCCTGTGGTTCCACACAGAGGAATAGATTCGACCCATTTTGTGAAGTATTCAGTTGCGGTTATAATATATTCATGCTGCTTTGATGATGGTGGGTTGATCTTTCCAACAATATCAAGTCCCCAGCTATAGAATGGCAGCGGGCTACTTATCGAATGTAGGGGAGTGGAAGGTGCATGAACGAGGTTCCCGTGAATCTGGAATTTGTGGCAGCTTTGAACGAAGGCAGCTGCATCATCTTCCATGGACGGCCAGTTATATTTCTCGTGTATCTGGAGAAACAATTTCTTCTTTCCTTGATGTTCTCCTTCATGCATTTCTTTCAATTTTTTTGAGATTTCTCCTCCATCCAGGCATCGTAGCAGATCACCTCCAAAGCTTTTCCGGTACAAAATCCCCTCGTGGAACACGAAACATTTCGCTCTCTGTTTCATTTTGACTACCTTTTTTGGGTTAGTAGGAACTGTGCCATCACGAAGGTAGTTAACATATGGCTGCCTCCAATCCCCGGTGTGATTTATGTTGAGTACTTCTAGTTGATGAGGTGGTGCCTGGAAGTTTGAGCAAGACTGCTGGAGCGCTCGAGACTGTGTCTCCATTTCTGGCCAGTAATAGCCTAAATGTTGGAGGCGTCGATAGAGTTCCACCACCAATGTTTGTCCACAAATCTCTTTGTGAACACGGTGAAGGTGCAGCTGTGCTTCTTCCTCTCCGAGACATCTTGATAAGGAACTATCCGGGTTTCGGTGGTATAACATGCCGTGGAGCATAAAGAAGTTTTGTAAGGATTTAAGGCTGACATTTTCTTGAGAAAATGAACTGCTAAGCTCCTGAATGATCGTAGTCCGCCAGTCACGGGTTTCAACATCCTTGCATTGTGAGAGCCATGTTGATTCCATTGTCCTTATTTTCACTGTCAGGGTTTCTTCTATGAATTTGAACTGCAATTTAAAAGCTAACGTTTCCAGGCAATCAGCATGCCTGTTGTTGTTGCGGCTGACATTACTTATAGTTGCGTTAGCGAAGTAGTTCAGCAGTCTCTGAGCTTCGGACCGGTACGGAGCTAGAGTTATCTCTTTTAGTGCATACACCCCGTTTATCTGATTAACCAATAATTTGGAATCGCCTCTTATTTCCAAACGTGTGGCTCCCGCCTGCTTGGATAATAGCAGCCCTATAAGGAAGGCTTCATACTCCGCTGAATTGTTAGTGCATTGAAAATCTAACTTGAAGGAGTGTGAAAAGACTTCGCCAGTTGGAGATACTAGGACTATGCCTGCTCCTTCAGTATTGTTGCTGGGAGTAGCGGATCCGTCGAAATATAACAGCCAAGCTTCCTCTTCGACGACATAAATGTCTGGAAACTCTCCAGGTAGGTCTTCATGTAATGCTGCAGGACCTTCTCCAGGGAAAGCTGCTAGTAAATACGCGATAGCCTGACCCTTAACAGCTCTGGGGGGAGTACACATTATGTCTATCTCTGACATTTGAAGGAGCCACTTGGCAGCCCTTCCCATTAGAACTGGTTTTGATAGTAAGAACTTCGCAGGGTCTGATTTAGATATGAGCGTTACCTTGTTGGATAGTAGGTAATGCCTGAACTTCTGGATGGAATGTATCAATTCTAGGCATGCTTTCTCTGCTCTCGGGTATCTGAGTTCAGCGTCCCTCAATATTCGAATGAAGTAGTATATAGGACGTTCGACTCCCTCATCATCCTCTTGAGCCAGCAAGGCTCCAACGGCAGTGTCACTGAAGGCGGTGTAGAGATATAATGGTCTCCCTTGAACATGAGACTTCATGATGGATGGAGACGACAGTATGTGCTGAATTTTCCGAAACGCTTCCTGTTGGACGCTGGTCGATTAAAATCCGCTCATTTCTTGCAGAAGGGGTGAATGAAGCAATGAGTTGAGCCAGACCAGGTATAAAACGTCGAATGTAATTCACCTTTCCCATAAAACTTTGCAGTTCCTTCACGGTTCAGGGTGGCGGCATAGTGAGGATGGCTTGAGTTTTAAATGGGTCCACCTTGATTTCCTCAGCAATCACTTGGAATCCCAGAAACTTTCCAGAGGAGACACCAAAGGCACATTTCAAAGGATTCATCCTCAACTTGTACTCACGGCACCTCTCGAATACTTGTCGCAAGACTCCTGTATGTTCTGTCCGGGATTTCGATTTGACTACTATGTCATCTACATAATCTTCAACTTGTTTATGCATCATGTCATGAAAAATTGATGTCATGGCGCGTTGATATGTCACGCCGGCATTCTTAAAACCGAAATGCATAACTGTATAGTAAAAATTTCCGAGAGGAGTTCGAAAAGCAGTCTTACTTGCATCACGCTTGTACATCCTTATCTGGTTGTAGCCGCTGTATCCATCCATGAAGGAGAACATGCCATGCCCGCCCGTGGCATCTACCAACATTTCGATGTTAGGTAGAGGAAAGTCATCCTTGGGGCAGCACTTGTTTAAATCTCTGAAATCTACACAACATCGGATCTGCCCATTATTTTTCTTTACTGGAACCACGTTAGCCAGGTTGGATGGTGGATGGGCTTGATGAAGCCGGCATCTAGCAATTTATGGATTTTAGATTTAATCTGATCTTCCACCTCATGTCTGAATTGTCTTGGAGACTATTTGATAGGCTTGGATCCAGGCTTGATATGCAGGTGATGAATAACCAACTTTTCATCCAGACCAGGCATTTCATCGTACGTCCAAGCGAATATATCTTGGTATTCTTTGAGGAGTTTCACAAGATTCGTCCGCTCCTCCGTGGACAGAGTGGAACTAATGGAAATGGGCCTGAGAGACTCTTCACTTCCGATGTTAATAGTTTCGAGTTTGTCAGTTGTAGAGGTGGTACCGTCTTGCAGCTGTCTGGGGGCGTCCAACACCTCTTCCTGTGGGTCTCCGTTTTGACAACATTCTATTGGGAGGAGAGACCGAGCATCAGTCTCTCCTTCTAATTGCTAATAGCGGCGGCGGTAGACAGTCTTTCCTTTCTGATCTTGAGTTGCCACAAAGGTTTGTCCAATCTTGGTAACATGGTTTACCGCCCCGCTGGGTGAAGGGGAGTTCCTCGTCATCTGGGATGCATCATGTCTAAGTTTTAATGACGCAAGACGATCCTCCTCCTGGATTGACGCCCACGTGGGAAGTGGGGTACAATGTACTTCGCCTGGCTCTTCCTGCAGAGCTTCCTTCGGTTCGAACAATTCTACTCCGCATATGGGTGCGTATGGAGACAACGATGCAGGTATACGAATGACTTCCTTGTTTAGCATAGTTTTTAGGCACTGGTGATAGGTTGAAGGAACAATCCTATTCTCGTGGAGCCATGGCCCAGTATCATGTGGTAGTCTGGTTCCTTCTCTATGACTTCGAATTTCACTTTTGATTGAACATGACCTACGGATAAGTCCAGATTGACATACCCATATGTGTTGTTTGGTTCCCTTGAAAGTCCGTCATTGTGGCAGATCGCCGCACAATCTTGTTTGGGCGAACCTTAGCCTCCTTGATTGTCTTGAGGGTAATCACATTTGAGGATGCTCCTGTGTCGATGAGGGCCCGCCTGAATTCTGAATCTTTGATGCGTGCGGTTACATGTAGGTCCCGATTGTGGCCCTCTTCTACCATCATGTCTTCCTATGTAAAAGTAACATTGTTTACAGATGCCTCCATCGCGCTTGAAACTTATGGGCGCAAGGGAGTTAACTGTACATCCAAGGCTATCCGGTTGATGGCTGCAAACGTCTCTGTTCACTGCTCTTTTGAGAGGTGTAGGATTTCACATAAACTTCCCACTAAAGAAGCGGCTTCCTGATCCACAGGTCTTTGGCCTGTAGTGAAAATGTTGATTTGGGGGCGTTCAGTCCCCAGTGTCGGGACCTCCATGACAGGGCCGCCCATCTCTGACGTCATCTTGATGAGGAGGTCGAGTATGTTGTTGATCGCTTCTTTGATCAGGTCCATGTTTCTCGTGTGAACCTCTTGTACTCGTGCTAACTCAATCAATGTCGGGATTCTTCCAGCCAGACCATTAGGTGTGCCGTCAGAGGGAACTTGATCATGATCTGAGGATGTCGAGGTATTCCTAAGACCGACCATCTTTAAATCAACTAAATAGGGTTAGGTATCGAAGAAATCGACTTCACAACCGATAGATTAACCTCCTACTGTGGTCGCCAATTGTTTGTTGGAGAAAACTACTTCTGCAGGTTTAGGTAATTTTGGGTGTGTGTGGATGAGAAGTGAATTTAAACCTTCAACAAATGTGCTACACGATGAGCACTTTTGATTCGAGAGATAATATGTACAATTCTGGCCTAAACCGAAGACACGGCCGTTCCAGATTTTTTTCGGTCACAGGAAAAGGATATGAGGTTGATCTTAGGGAGGGAAGCGAAGAAGGTGTTGAGAGTATGAAGGTGAAGGCTATTTGATGACTTGTTAACAGAAGGTTGAGCAGGCTAGCAAATGTTGCAGGCAGGCTCTGGGTGTCGAATACGATGGTATTAACACTTGGTTTTTTCTGTGTTGTTGGAAATAGGGAGGAGAACCTATTTATACAAGTCGATAAGCCTTCATCACGTCTCTTGTGGGAAAGTGGAGGAAGTGGAGTGATGGAGGAAGTGGAGTTGTGTGTTAGTGTCACACGGTTGCTTTCCCACTTCTCCTATCATAGCTAACCGCCCATGTTTCCCTGACACGATCTTGTGATGGCGTGTTGCACGCTGTAAACCTCCAGACCAATACCCCAGTTTGTATCCCCCAGTTGTGACGTGATTAACGTCTCGAGTGAGTTGTGGGACCCACATAAGGTAGCAAACGGTGCTAGGTAAAATAATCAAGTTGCTTGTAGGCGCATATTGTATGCATGCGGTGCATTAAATATGCTTAACATGCTTGAAGCCTACACAACCTTGATGAAAAGATTTCAAGTTGAAGTGACTCAACTAGCTATGTTCAGGTGTTGTTCGGAGGTCGCATGAGAAGGACCCACCTTGGCCGGTTAATCCATGGGGAAGTGTGGAAGATGGTGATCACGGTGATACCTTGTTTTCCACCTAACTCCCTTCCTAGGCTATTCATCCAAGCATGCGAACTTGGACGGACGAGATTGATGGAGGAATAACCGTTGGATTAGGGTTTGGAAGGCTTGCAAGCCTCCCTTTTCAACTTAACGGTTTTCAGCCTTGGGAGGCGTGCATGGAGTGGCCGATCGGTCCAGTAGGTAGGCAGGACACCACTCTACATGCCCATGCTTGTTGGAAGCCAACCAGAGCAATCTAAGTCGCTCGTTTCAGCCTGCGATGATGGACAGCCGAGATTAGAAGGGGGCCGTGCATGCTACCTTTGGGCGCGCAAATCGAGACGGATAGCTGCAAACGTTCGCGGCCGATTGGTTGGCCGTGTAGCTGGGCCCACAGTGGACATGCTGGTATGGTCGTCCAGCTAATCCCGCCTTCCTTTGGCTTCCGTTCGTTTGTCTCAAAGTGGTACGTCTGCTGACCACTTGATGCAAACCCTAATTTAGGGTTTCCGACCGGTTACCTACATCCGACCGAATCCGGCATTTGCCGACCTCTTTTGGTGAGGTCGATGGTGCGAGGGGAATGTTGGGACGACGGTGAGCATGTGCGTGCGCGCTACTCGGTCCCGCGCGTGATCTAGGCCGTCCAACCATGCCTGCGAAGTTGGACGGATGAGATCTATTTTTGAATTTGTTTTCAGCAGGTGAGACTAACATGGGTAGTCTTGCATGTGTTCAACGGGGCTAATATAACCCGCCGTCAGGTAGCCTATGGGTGTTTGCATGTCGAACACAAGGCTTTAAGTAGGGCATTAATTTTAATGCTGCAAGCCTACAGAAAATCGGGATGGTTGCTACATGCTCCGCTCTGGGTAGGTTATAATTCTCAGGGATGGTTGCACATGCTCCAATGAATTAATATGGTGGGAATATTCACCGCATGAAGGCTTTATCCCTTGTAGGACGTCAGCTTAGAATTTGGCTTTTACAATTTTAGCCCTGAATAGAATTCCACCATCAACAGTAACTAATCAGGTTTTCATCTACGGTGAATATTGAATGCTTTGTTACTAAGCTAACATTGATTGCAAACCCTGCTTTGAAAGACTATATAAGGGAGAACTCTAGCAACTGGGAAACCTAATCCCCACACATTCTGTGTGATACTAGTTTGCCAAAGCTAGAGTCGATTCTCCTTTAACCTTTGGTTTTCTTTTTCTAAAACCAGGTTAACGACTTAAAAACTTCATTGGGATTGTGAAGCCATAACGATACTACTTTTCTTCTAGTTGTGTGATATGATCTTGCTATTTTTATTGTACGAGTACAATTGTAATAATTGTCTTGAGATTTATATCTCCGATAGGCAAGATAAAAGTAGTCACAAACATCTTCGTCTCATTATTTGTGATTCCTCAATAATCTTCTTCACTGCGTCGATTAAGTTTATTGTGAGGTGATTGATGAAACTGAGATGTTCTTCGGGAATATAAGTCTGGTTTTATCGATTGGTTCCTGCTCACCTTGATTTATCAAAAGACGGAACAAAACTCATAGGTTTATTCGTGGGAGACGAATTTATCTATTACTTGTAGACTTTTCTGTGTGAGACAGATTTGTTTGCTAAAGTTTTCGACTTTGGGTCGTAGCAACTCTTGGTTGTGGGTGAGATCAGCTAAGGGAATCAAGTGCGCAGTATCCTGTTGGGATCAGTGTAGTTGCAGGAAATCCCACAACTACACCCTCATGAGATTCTATTAATTTGATTTGATGATCTAATTTATTTGATATGAAAATGAAGATTAAAGTACTAAAATTGTAAAAGAGACACGAAGATTTTTACATGGTTCGATCATTGTGATCTACATCTATGGTTCTTCACTAGTGATTGTATGTAATTACATGATTTTACAATTGAGACTCCATTAAAGAATATTTGGAGCTCTAGATTTTTGGGGAATAAGATCATCAAGAAAATAAGTCTCTCTCTCTTTACAAAATTCTAACTTCAAATGTCTCTCCAAAATCTATTCTCCAAAAGAACTCTCTTTTTCTCTTATGCCTAAATGGCTATTTATATGATTTTACATAAAAGATGACAGTTGTGTTGTCCCGCAATTTCGGATCTAAAATATGTCATGCGAGTCTTCGCAGCCTTGCTCGCAAGATGTCTTTTCTCTCCACAATTTCGCAAGTTATCATTTGTTGCGTCGTTAATTATTCGCAAGCATAATAATGCTGCGAGATTCTGCTCCTAAATTTTGCCTCTTTTTTATTTAATATTCTTGCCTCTATTCTTTGATCTAAAATGTAGGAGAAGAATCTCGCAGCATTATTATGCTTGCGAATAATTAACGACGCAACAAATGATAGCTTGCGAAATTATGGAGAGAAAAGACATCTTGCGAGCAAGGCTGCGAAGACTCGCATGACATATTTTAGATCCGAAATTGCGGGACAACACAACTGTCATCTTTTATGTAAAATCATATAAATAGCCATTTAGGCAAAAGAGAAAAGGAGAGTTCTTTTGGAGAATAGATTTTGGAGAGACATTTGAAGTTAGAATTTTGTAAAGAGAGAGAGAGACTTATTTTCTTGATGATCTTATTCCACAAAAATCTAGAGCTCCAAATATTCTTTAATGGAGTCTCAATTGTAAAATCATGTAATTACATACAATCACTAGTGAATAACCATGGATGTAGATCACAATGATCGAACCATGTAAAAATCTTCGTGTCTCTTTTACAATTTTAGTACTTTAATCTTCATTTTCATATCAAATAAATTAGATCATCAAATCAAATTAATAGAATCTCATGAGGGTGTAGTTGAGGGATTTCCTACAACTACATAATTGGCGCTAGAAACAGGGAGGAATAATGGATTTATCCTTCCTGTAACTTGTTGATTCAAGAAATTTTCATGAAGATTAGTTATTATCCACACTTTTATTTTAGATCTAAAAAGTCTGGGTTCAAAAATGGATATTTTATAGAAGAAATTACACTTTCAAGGAATAAACATCATCAACAATTCAAAGACATGAAAAGAGATTCAGGGAAATTATCTATTGCTAGAGTTGGATCTCGCCAGATCTACAAATCAGAGGAAGAAATCAAAAGTTTCTTGGAAGTTTTTCATATTCAAGAGAAAGAGCAAGAGGCAATTTGTGAAGAAACAAAGGAAGGACGAAGAAGAGATAAGAAGCAGACATTGCAATTTCTGTCATGAATAGAAATTCGCAAAGATGGTTTAAGGTTGAATGAGTAACAGAGAGGTCGCAGGTTCGATTATGCTTGCGAGCATAATTTTCTCCTTTTTTACAAAGAGCAAAAAAAATATGAATAAGTTCACAATATTGTTTCATTATTTCGCAAACAAGAGGCAGCACAGTTGGTCGTCTGCGAATTTAAGGAATTCCATGGTCGCGGGATCAAGTCATAGCACAGACATATTTTTTCGCAAGTATATTTACGATATTTCGCAGAGAAGAGTTTATGATTACTTCGCAGAGATATTTCGCAAGCAACAAATAGCACAAATGGACAAGAAGGAAGTATGCGAACTAGAGGACATGAGATCGATTCCCCCTGCGAGCAAATAATTTTTTACATTGCAGATATTCATCTCGCGGAATTAGAATATGATTACTTCGCAAGAACTTTGATTATTTCGCAAGAGCTATTCAGCACAGTTGGTATGTCATGAGAAAATCCAAGAAGCAGGTCAAGGGTTCAAGTCTCACTTCTCACACTTGTTTTTGCGACTCACATGAAAGCTAAGTACCACTTTCCTCGAACATTTTACTTTTACAGAAAATAAAAGATTTTTGATTTGATTTACAAAAAACGATTCAATCGCACAATTACAAAGATTTCAAATTTCACAATTACGAAACAAACTGAGAAAAATCTCACACAAATCAATTTATATATTTCTCTTGAAAAATTTGCTTTGTTTCAAATGATATGATATTCAACATGGAGAGTAGTAGCGGGAAAACCTTTATGGCGTACACTCGCGAAGAAACATTCGCAAGAGGCAAAGAACCTCAGTGCTCCATGTAAGGGGGTACCTATTAGGATCATTTCCATGAAAGATATTTATCAAATGAAATGAAATAAATCATACAAAGGAAATCAAAACAAACAAAAAGATTTTGAAGTAGCATATAAATAAAAAATAAGAAATTTTGATAAAAGAAATATTAAATACTAATCTAAATTCTTATCTGCATTACAGCACAACATGAGGCATAGAATGTGGAATAATAATTTCGCAATACATCTTATTCGCAGTCAGGGATGGATACTTCTTATATATTTCGAGGATTGAGTACTTCTTATACTTCTTCAAGGATACTTCATACTTCTTATACTTCAAGGATTGATATTCTTTACTTCGCAACATTATGGAACTTCGCAACAGAATAGAGGCAAGTACGTACTTTTCAAGTCCAGTATTCGTTCGCTCGTTCCTTCATCAATAAAGATCAAAGACTACTCCAACAGCTACAACAACTAGTTTTTTCCTGAAGATTGCTCTTCAAGCAATATTCAAGAAAAAAGAGTCAAAATATAGGAGCAGAATCTCACAACATTATTATGCTTGCGAATAATTAACGACGCAACAAATGATAGCTTGCGAAATTGTAGAGAGAAAAGACATCTTGCGAGCAAGGCTGCGAAGACTCGCATGACATATTTTAGATCTGAAATTGCGGGACAACACAATTGTCATCTTTTATGTAAAATCTTATAAATAGCCAAAGCATAAGAGAAAAGGAGAGTTCTTTTGGAGAATAGATTTTGGAGAGACATTTGAAGTTAGAATTTTGTAAAGAGAGAGAGAGAGAGAGAGAGAGAGAGAGAGAGAGAGACTTATTTTCTTGATGATCTTATTCCCCAAAAATCTAGAGCTCCAAATATTCTTTAATGGAGTCTCAATTGTAAAATCATGTAATTACATACAATCACTAGCGAAGAACCATGGATGTAGATCACAATGATCGAACCATGTAAAAATCTTCGTGTCTCTTTTACAATTTTAGTACTTTAATCTTCATTTTCATATCAAATAAATTAGATCATCAAATCAAATTAATAGAATCTCATGAGGGTGTAGTTGTGGGATTTCCTGCAACTACACCGCGAGCTCTTCCAATAACACTTTGCGAGCGTCACAAAATAACTAAAAAGAATGATTCAAATAATGACGTAATATATAGCTGACAATTGAAGAAACACGAGAAGAGCATGATTTATCTGCGATGGTTACAATGTTTGCGAGATTTCATATTCTAACTGTTGCGATAAGATCGCAAATCAAATCCGAAAATAAATGACAGCTTAGCTATCATCCATTATGTATCTACCCTATATATAGAGACCTAGTATATCCAGAGAGAGGATGATGTATTTTTTAGAGAGCTGAGAAAGTCTTGAAGAGGGAGAAACTTTGAGAGAATAGTTGTGTTCTTGATTTCTTCCACTTCTATAATACATTCCTGAGAATTAAATGATAAAGAGTCGTTTTTAATATTTAAGTATGAGTTGATTATTGTGAAATCTTAACAAGGGTGTAGTGTAGGATTTCCTGTAACTACATTTTGGCGCCCGAAACAGGGACGAATTGAGGATTACTTGAAGAAAAAGATAAAAATTGACATTGTAATTGAAAGGAATTTGGAACAATTAGTGAAAGATCTAACGCAATAATGGCTAGAAGAAGAAGAAACACATCAGAACCACCAACAACCATAAGGAGGAGTAAAAGACTTGCAGGTGGAGGAACAAATAAAATGGGAGAATCTTCAAGAATAAGAACAAGGAACAATGAAGAAAATCAGGTTCAACAATCAAATCAGCAAACACCAATACAAGGTAGAGATATGGATTATGATAGAGTTAGCGTGCATACTTGGCAATCAGATTCAGTGGAAGAAGATCGAGAATTAAGAGATGAAAGAAGATAAGAGAGAGATCGAGGAATGGTTGAAGGATTAATTCATGGGGAAAATGAAAATGAAACAACGGATGATTTAAGACAAAGAATACAGGAGGAAAGGAGATTAGAAGCATAAGAACGTGCGAATTTAACAAGGAAAAACCATGAGTTAAGGATGGAGAATTTAAGATTGCAAAGAAGGAGATCAAGAAGTACTGCTAGATCAAGTTCAAGGTCATTTAGAGAAGAACCAAGGTAAAATTCTTCTATGAGAAATGTGGAAAGTATGCAAAACCCAAATGAAGAACAACATCATAGAGAAGAAGAGATGATTTATGATCGCCATATTCCACGCGATGAAACTATAAATGGTAGACAAAATCAAGAGGGTAGAAATAATCAAAATGATGAAGAAAATCGAGAAGAAGGTAGAAGAATATTACATGGGCGAGAAATACAAATAAATCAAAGAATCATTGAGGACGAAATTGAGAGACATTATGCTGAACAAGCACGTCTGGCTTGCGAGAGGGAAAGATTAAGAGCAGAAGTGGAAGAACAAGAATTTCAGGAAGCGATTCGGCAGAATAATCATGATAATCTAGAAAGAAGACGCACACAAAATCGCCATAACAATGATATCAATGAGGAATATGATAGAATACAAAGAAGAATAGAAAGACAGCGAAAAGAAATAGTGAGAAATGAAGAAACTCGTAGAGAAGAAATTGGAAGACATAACCAGTTGCGAATCCATGAAGGAAGAGAAGAGGAAAATCGCAGAGGAAGACAAAATGAAAATGCAGATGAAGATACACAAAATCTCGCAAGACAAGAAAGGCATGAACTTAGAAGAAGAGAAGCTGAGCTAAAAATACCAATGGAGTAAAATTCAGCTGGAAATGAACAAATTTTAAGAGAATTAGCAGAAATGAGGGGAATGTTGAATAACTAGAGAGAAGGAGGCAGGAGGCAACTTGATGAAGCCATTGAAGAAGCTGCGAGAACTCCATTCACTCGAGAAGTACAACTAAGAGGAATTCCTCCAAAATGCAATTTACCAGCGTTAAACAGTATCTTTAATGGGACAACCTGTGCTATTCAACATGTCAAAGCTTATGTTAGGTATATGCTACAATGGGAAAACCATGACGTGTTATGCAAATACTTTGCATCTAGTTTAACTGGTGAGGCGTTAAAATGGTTCGAAGGCTTACCTAAAAATACAATAACTTCTTTCGACCATTTGCAAGCTACATTTCTAGGAGCATATATAAGCAACAATTTTTCACGACCCTGTATTGAAGATATATTTGGATTAAAACAGAGGATTGGCGAGAGTCTAAAACACCTAACCATAAGATGGAAAACAATGTGCAGTGAAATGGCAGAAAGAGTGGATGAGAGATATCTTATTTTATCTTTTATCAATGCAATGTTCGCAACCAATCTGATGTACATACAAATTTTCAGAATCAAAAATACCATCACAATGACTGAGCTACGAGAACTACAAGAAGAATACATTTCTTTGGAGGAAAAACAAAATGAGATGGAATCATACCCAATCGCAAACACCGGATCAATAGCAGCAAACGGGAGTTTACTTCCTAAAATGATCAACAATGTGGCAAGCACTTCGCATCCAAAGCAAGAGAAAGTGGTGATTCAAAATCAGCAAAAGTTAGTATCTATGGGAAGTCGAGATCAAGAGGAGTATGAAAGAGAAAGGAATTATTACAATCGCGGTAGAAATAATAAAATTCAAAGATTTGACCAGCCGCAAGAGAATTATGGTGGTCAGAGGCAAAATAATTTCAGAGGACAAGGGAATCAAAGAGTAATATGGGAAGAAATTAAGATGCCACCCTTGAATGCCAGCATAGAAAAGATTTGGGAAGCAATCATTTTGATGGAAAATATACCATCACCCTAGAACATGGGAAAAGAGCCACATCAGAATAATTGAAATCAAGAATTTTGTCCTTATCATCATTTTCATGGACATTCAATAAACGATTGCAGGAATGTAAAAAGAATAATTTTGAGGATGATTGATCAAGGAAAGTTAAATCATTTTCTAATAGGACATCCAGAATCTCAGCAGCTACCACCAGAACCGGAAATTCGCAGAGTGAATACTGTAAAAGGAGCAGAAACATTTGTAATAGTGGTTGGAGCAAAGGCAAAGAATTTGTTTTGTAATTCCATCGTACATTCATACAATACTATTGAGCACTTCCACGACAACGTTCTTAGACGAATCTTCGCGAGATATACAAATGGAAGAGATATTATGAACATTGTGAGAGTCTCTCCATTAAAGGAATGGCAAAAACAAACCATTTCTTTTACCGCACAAGAAGTACCTGAACCTAGAGAAATGCATGATCAACCATTGGTTGTGAGGTTAGAGATAAACCCAAAACAAAAATAAGATGAAGGTAAGGATGAAGATAAAGTTGAAGAGGATGAAAATGAAGATTCATGGAGTGTTGATTGATACAGGTAGTTCGGTGGATATCTTATTTTATCACACTTATAAGACCATGGGAGGGAGAGATGAGGATTTAATACCCTCAACATACAAGATATATGGTTTCAATGGTAGCGCCAATAAACCAAATGGAGAGATCACAATGAGGATACCATTAAAGGGAATCAACTCAAAAGTCTTATTTTGTGTAGTAGATGTGGAGACACCCTATAATGCCTTAATTGGAAGACCATGGTTACATGGAATTTTAGGTGTGGCATCAACCTATAATCAATGTATTAAATTTCTACATCCATATGGTGTCGGGGTCATCAAAGGAGATTGGAGTGAGAGTAGAAAATGTTATGAGATTGATATAAAGTCTTGTGAAGATAGAGTTGCGAAGAATAGAAATTAGAAGCGGAACATCAACCAAAGACAAAGATGTGACAGGTTAATGGTAGATACAATAGAGAAGCGAGAAGATGAGATGCTGCAAAATCAATATGAGCAGCAGAAAATAGATGGCGAGCATATCGCAAATGGATAAAAAATAACAAAACGCAACAAAAGAGCAGAAGCAAAAAGCAGTGAGTAGGAAGGTAAAATGATGAAGTCTATAAATGGTTTGTTCTTTTATTTTGTTTGAATGAGAAAGATGAAATTGAAAAACTTATGCAAAAGCTGAAATAAAATCAAAAGAAGAAATTTCATTAGAAGCAGCGAGTACAATCGCAAGATTATTCAAGGTTACTCAAAGAACAAAAGATTGCGATATTCTCAAAAGAAACAAAGAACGGGACGAACCTTTATGGCGTACACCCTAGTTCGCGGATACAATTTCGCAAGAGGCAAATGTAAGACCTAAAGTACGTCATATAAGGAGGTATCTCTTTACATGACTCAGGGATAAGGTTATACCGCTGCTAGAACCTGAGTCATGAAGATGTTGGGGTTAAAGAAAACCTATCCAGGGGAGGTACCTTGGATTTCCAACTATATAAGGTTATACCCTGGTTGGACGACTGAGGACCTCTTCTAAGGAGTGCAGAGTATGACTAAGGCGCAGAGGTACACAGTTGATCCAAGGATGACCGGGAAGGACGAACCTACCCTGGCCATTCTTGGTAAGTCTTGGCTATAATGCACTCGGCCTGAAGAAAACCCCACTTAGGGTGCAGTCTTGTAACTATAAGCCATATAGGCATAAAGGACAAGAGGCTGCGAAAAAAACTGGTTGTTGGTAAATCTGGATGGGAGGATATAGTCTTGTATGGCCAATGTTCCCTCCTTGAAGGGTCAACCAAGGGGGAGATAAGGGCGGCACCCTTCATTAGGGAGCTGATAAGTGTCTTAAGACGGCAATGTCATGGGGCTTTACGCTCGCAAGAGCGTTTAGGCCTGTCATATTGTCGCGTGACAAAGATTACACAGAGGCAACAAGCCATAAGAGAAAAGATGAGATGAGATCAATGGGTTTTTACATAAAAGTGTAAAGACGTCCTGCGATTTCATCGCAAGACGACAATGTCATAAATCTTTGTTCTTGCGAGAGAACTTATACTTGTCATATTGTCGCAGAGAAATTGAAAAAATACAGATAAGGCAAGATCAATGGGTTTTTACATACAAGTGTAAAGACGTCCTGCGATTTTGTCGCAAATACATAAAGTGGCAAAGTAAGACCTTTAACTAGGAAGGCATAATAAGACCACAAGAAGTTGAATGACTGCGATATTTCTGCAGAGATTATGAAATTTGCGATATTCATGCTTAGATCATAAAAGTATATAACTGATACTTGCAATGATGCTCGCAATTCAATTTTATTTACAATGGATATCTAAGCTCTACTCAATTTTTTCATATCGCAGATGAATAATAGAGGCAAGTATGGGAATGCACGGAGTGATGAAATTATTATTCATCATTATACGATAAAATTACGTAGATCTTATTATATGACACATTTACATAGGCTATTAAAAAATAATAATTGCGTTGATTAATCATGTTGCAGAAAAGAATTGTTTTCTAATTCATACAGATAGAAGCAAAAGAAATTTATACATCAAGTTGGAAAAACTCGCAGTAATATTACGAGAAGCAAAAAATAAGTGTACAAAATTACAAGGAATATAAAAGAAGAAATATATCTAATTAAGATCCACCATCATTGTGGCCAGATTTTTCTCCTTCTTCATCCTTACCATCATCTTCATCCTCATCAGATTCCTCAGCTTCACTATCAGAGATAACAAGGTTTGGAGTTTTTGATGGAAATACTTTTGCAAGATCAGGATATGTAGAATTAGGGATGTTATGATCATCACAGACCAATTTAATGGAATTATTGCGAACATCAACAAGAGTACTACTAAAATTCGCAGTGTTAATTTTTAATTGGTCTTTCAATCTTGAATACTTTTCATTGCGAGCAGCAAGGGTACTTGCGAGCTGATTCTTATCAGCTTCAAGTTCTCCAATTCTTTTAGAGTATCTCTTTTCAGCTCCTGCGAGTATACAACCATAATTTGGAAGTTTTCCATCATTGTGAGGTTGCTTTGTCTTTCTGGCATTTCCTGACCTACTTGCCTTTCCATCATGGATGGTTAGGTCCATCACAGTTACCCTCTAAAAGGAACAAGTTCTATCCTGAATTTCAAGGATCTCAATGTCTTTTTCTCTAATGTCTCAATAGGTTGTTATCCCTAGCATTCCAATTTCTATCTTTTTGGTGAGAAACAATATGTAAACTTAGCTAACCGGATACCATGTGACGCTAGAAGTTTCAAAAGTGCAACTAAAAAGTTCTTCCCTACCCCCAAACTTAAATCTAACATTGTCCTCAATGTTTCTAATGAAAGAGCAATACCAAAATTAAAATAACACGAGGAGAAGTTGGAGAGATAGTACCTGGGTGAAGAGAGATAAAATCAAAACTAATGTACAACATACAACTGCCTCAATGGTCAATCAAGGGTAAACAGGGTCCTCTAGAGGGACCTCCACAACATCACATGTAGGAAATGGCTCTAAAAAGGGTTTCAATCTCTGACCGTTGACCTTAGAAGAACTACTACCATCCGGTGTCTCAATTTCAACAGCTCCATGAGGAAAAACAGTGCGAACAATAAAAGGACCCATCCACGGAGAACGTAACTTCCCAGGGAAAAGATGACCCATCCACGGAGAACGTAACTTCCCAGGGAAAAGATGCAAAAGGGTATCATACAGAAGAATTTTTGACCTAGAGAAAATGACTTCCGTAAAATATTTCTATCATGCACAAGTTTCATTTTGTTCTTATACTCCTTCGCACTATCGTAAGCATTTATACGAATCTCGTCCAACTCATTGAGCTGGAGTTTCCTATGGGCTCCTGCCTTGTCAAGTGAAAAATTTAGCTGCTTAACAACCCAATAAGCTCTATGTTCTAAATCAACTGGTAAATGACATGCTTTGCCATAAACAAGCCGATAAGGCGACATTCCAATGGGGGTTTTAAACGCAGTACGATAAGCCCATAAGGCATCAGTGAGCCTCGACGACCAGTCTTTCCGATTAGGATTAACTGTTTTCTCTAATATACGTTTTATCTCCCTATTGGAAACCTCTACTCATCTGCGTATGATATGGGGTATCTACCTTATGTGTAATACCATATTTCTTTATCAAAAGCTTAAAAGGTCCATTACAAAAGTGCGACCCTCCATCACTAATTATAGCTCGCGGTGTACCAAAACGTGTAAGTATATTATTTTTCAAGAACTCAATCACAACCCTATGGTTGTTGGTTTTACACGCAACCGCCTCAATCTACTTAAAGACATAGTCTACGGCTACAAGGATGTATAGGTTACCAAAAGAATTAGGAAATGGACCCATAAAGTCAATACCCCATACATCAAAGACCTCAACAATTAAAATCGGGTTCAAGGGCATCATATTCCTACGGGAAATGGTTCCTAATTTCTGGAAACGTTCACAAGTAACATAGTAACTATGGGAGTCTTTAAACAATGAAGGCCAATAGAATCCACACTGCAATATCTTAGCAGCAGTCTTCTTAGCACTAAAGTGACCCCACAAGCATGATCATGACAAAAGGAAATAATACTGGACTGGTCACTCTCATGTATACATCTCCTAATAATCTGGTCTGGAAAATACTTAAATAAATAAGGATCATCCCAAAAGAAGTGCTTGACCTCGGCTAAAAACCTAGAATGATCTTGTTTACCCCAATGTTGGGGCATTCGACCAGTAACAAGATAGTTCGCTATATTCGCATACCAAGGTGATTGGGAAACAAAGAACAATTGTTCATCAGGAAAGTTATCCCTTATAGGAAGGGAATCACTAGGGGAACTAAAAACTAGCCTAGAAAAGTAGTCTTCTACTACATTTTCTACACCCTTTTTGTCCCTAATGTTGGGAGAAAATTCTTATAACAATAGGATCCGCCTAATCAATATAGGTTTGGTATCCTTCTTAGACAAAAGGTATTTCAAAGCAGCATGATCAGTATAGATTAAGATATTAAAACCTAAGAGGTAGGATCTAAACTTGTCTAAGGCAAACACAATGGCCAACAGTTCCTTCTCTGTAGTGGTATAGTTCAACTGGGCATCATTCAGAGTTTTGCTAGTATAGTAAATCACATGAAGTAACTTATTTTCTCGCTGACCTAGCACAACACCAATAGCATAATCTAAAGCATCACACATGATCTCAAAGGGTAGGTTCCAGTTGGGTGCCTGGACTATGGTGGCGGTAGTGAGTAAAGTCTTAAGCTTCTCAAAAGCCTCTAAACAAGCATCATCAAAGACAAACGTAGCATCTTTTGCAAGCAAATTGCAAAGAGGTCTAGAAATCAAGCTAAAATCCTTAATGAATCGATGATATAAACCAGCCTGCCCTAAGAATGACCTAATATCTCTTACGGTTTTTGGGACCGGTAAATTTTTAATATGGTCAACTTTGGCTCTATCTACCTCTATACCCTTCGAAGATACGATATGCCCTAGAACAATTCCTAAACGAACCATGAAATGACATTTCTCCCAATTAAGCACTAAATTCTTTTCCTTACACCTAGTCAAAACTAATGACAAATGATGCAAGCACTCATCGAAAGACGAACCAAATACTGAAAAATAATCCATAAAGACCTCTAAGAACAGTTCTACCATGTCAGAAAATATGATCAACATACAACGCTGAAAGGTCGCAGGGGCATTACATAGCCCGAAACGCATGCGTCTATACGCAAAGGTACCAAAGGGACAGGTAAAAGTGGTTTTCTCTTGGTCTTCTGGGGCAATAGGAACCTGATTATAGCCGCAAAATCCATTTTAAAAGCAAAAATGGCTACGTCCAGCTAATCTTTCTAGCATTTGGTCGATGAAGGGAAGGAGAAAGTGGTCCTTCCTAGTGACCTTGTTTAATTTTCTATAGTAAATACAGACACGCCAACCCGTGGTCATTCAGGTTGGTATTAACTCATTGTTATCATTCTGGACTACAGTAATACCGGATTTCTTGACAACAACCTGAACGGGGCTGACCCACTTACTGTCTGAAATAAGGTAGATAATGCCTGCATCTAACAGCTTAAGAACCTCGGTTTGAACTACTTCTTTCATATTAGGGTTTAGTCTTCGTTGCATCTCTCTATAAGGTTTGGTATCTTCCTCTAAATAAATATGATGCATACAAACTGTAGGACTTATACCCTTAATGTCTGCTATGGTCCACCCTAAAGCTTCCTTGTTATTTTGAAGGACGGTTACTAGCCTACTTTCCTGATCACTATCCAAGTCGGAAGCTATAATCACAGGTAAAGTTTCAGATGGGCCTAAAAACACATACTTCAAGGTATCTGGTAATGGTTTAAGGTCCAATTTAGGAGGCTTTTCCAACGAAGGAACTAGGGTTGACTCAGAAACGGGTAGAGGTTCGAACTTAGGTTTCCATCCATTACTAGTGTCTATCAAATGGGTTGAATCTAACAAAGCATTCACCTCATTAATCACATCATCATCATCAAAATCAATCCCAAAGTGAGCTAGGCATTTCTCTAATGGATCTTCTAACAAAGTGTTTGGTAATGAATCCTCAATTAATGTTCCTATCATGTTCATCTCTTCTATGCTCGAGTCATCTAGTTCAGAGGGTAGCTTACTAATATGAAAGACGTTTAGATCAATAGTCATATTACCAAAAGACAAATTCATAATACCAGTTCGACAATTAATGATCGCATTGGATGTAGCTAAAAACGGGCGACCTAAAATTACCGGTATCTGGTTCTCTAGGTCAGGTACAGGTTGGGTATCTAGGATAACAAAATCCACTGGATAAATAAACTTGTCGACCTCTATAAGAACATCCTCGATCACACTACGAGGAATTTTAATGGACCTATCAGCTAACTGAAGATTCATCTGGGTAGGTTTCATCTCACCAAGTCCTAGCTTAAGATACACATGGTATGGGAGTAAGTTCACACTGGATCCTAAGTCAAGCAACGCTTTCTCAACACGGTATTTACCTATTGTGCAAGAAATGGTAGGGGACCCTGGGTCTTTGTACTTAGGAGTAGTGGTATTCTGAATAATAGAACTAACGTGACTATCTAGGAAGGCTTTCTTTTGAACACTAAGCTTACGCTTTCGTGTACACAAGTCCTTAAGAAACTTGGCATAAGCGGGAATCTTCTTAATCGCATCCAACAATGGTAGGTTGATAGTTACCTGCTTAAAAAACTCCAATATATCATTAAAGTTGGACTCCCTCTTAGTTGGAACTAGCAGTTTGGGGAACGGGGCTCTAGGAACAAATCCGGACTCAACAGGACCCTCATTGGTCTCATTAGAGACTCTATCAGTATCCTCATCATTTTATGGCTCAGCAGGGTGAACTACAATATGTTCACTATCAGGCATGGTTACCTTGTTATCTACCACTCTACCACTCCTCAGGGTTTTAATAGTATTCACATGTTCTGATGGCCTTCCACCTACTTCATGAACTCCTCTAGGATTGGGTTGAGTTTGACTAGGAAACTTACCGTTTTCCCTCAAAGACTCATTTAAATGACTAACCTGGGTTTTCAACTCGGAAATAGCCTAAGAGTTAGCATAACCTATACTCTTACTTTCTTATATCCCTTGCGCAACCATTTGGTTGATCTTTTCAGAGCTTTTAATAAACTAGGAGAGAGTCTCTTCTAAACTTGTGATCTTTTTATCCGAATGGTTCTGGAACTGGGGTTGACCTGAAGAGTTCTTAGCATAACCAAAACCTGGGGGAGGCTGGGAATTACTAGACTGACCTTGATTTTGGCCCTTAGACCAAGAAAAATTAGGATGGTTTCTCCAACCAGGATTACAGGTCTCTGAGTATGGGTCAAACTTCTGACGGTTCTCAAACCCAGCGTTGTTATAGACAACATGGGCTTGTTCTTCACTAACATGATTTTCCCAAAATGAGTTATCGGGCTCTATTCCACAACTAGAGACTTGAGAGGCTCTATTAGGTTCAACAAGGGACCTATTTTTAGACTGACCCATTTCCAAAGCTTATAAAATTCTAGACAAAGCAGCAAAATTAGCATCTGACTCGAAGCTTGTATTTACCACATTTGAGCTACTTTTATTGACCAAGAGTCTTTTAGGGGATTCAACACAAGGCTCCCACTGTTGGGATTTTTCAGCGATAGCTCCTAAGAAGGTAAAAGCATCATCAGCAGTTTTATTAGTGAACTCACCAGCGCACATAGACTCGACCATGGATTTAGTCGAATAGTCTAAACCATTATAAATAATCTCCACAAGTTTCATATTATCAAATCCATAGTGAGGAAACTGGGATAGGAGATCATTGAATCTTTCTAAAAACCTATAAAGAGATTCTCCCTCTTGTTGCACACTAGCACTAATTTTCTTCCTATCAGTTCCTGCCATGTTTCAATGGATTCAGATGGTAGGTTTTTCAGCCAAGTCTTGGATTTATCTCTCAAGGAAAATGGAAACATCTTAAGTTTCAAGACCTCATCAGTAAGGTATTTTATTCTAACTGTCCCACAAATTTCCTCAAAGTCCCTAATATGAAAGTAAGGGTTCTCATCATCTTTTCCTAAGAATATAGGGATCATCTGATGAATACTAGGATTTATCTCGAAATTAGCCGTATTGGCTGGAAATTTAATGCACGAAGCTCGGTTGGCCCTAGTTGGGAACATGTAATCTTTCAAAGTAGTCATTGCTGGCACAGCTGACTTACTAGGAGTACTTTCCTCACAAAAAGACAGATTCTCAAAACTGAAGTTTCCAAAAACGGGGCTCTCAAAAGAAGAGTCTTCGAGCTCCCCGCCTTCACAAGAAGAACTACTAGGTTTGTCACTAATCAAACGACCTAGAGTGTTTCTTTTGCAAGCCCGTTCTCTAATGACCTCGGGCATACACTAGGAAAAACAAAATAAAAAGAAAAAGAAAAATCCTAAAAGGAAGGGAAGTTCTATGCAAACACAAACAAGGATGACTCCACCAAAGCAAACCTATAGATTTCTAGCAAACAAAAATCATGATGGTTCCACTTAGATTGTTTCTAGACCAGCTTCTATTCTTTCAAAAAGGAATTCGTTACAATTTGAGCAAAACTCTCTGGAATCAATCTGAGTCAAAATAAGTTGAATAGAGGCGAGGGAAGCTGCGTGGAGCTTTGATACCCAAGGCCTCACCGCATTACAAGGCGGCGTAGTCACGCATTCAACTCACAAAAACCATCATGAACTTCGAAGAATGCTCAAAAGAGTAACCAATATTTTTCGAACGAGTTTCCTATTAAGCTCGTTACCCTATCGGTCTCGTTCTGTTCCAAATTTTATGGCTTAGGTTCTCGTTAAGTTTCGTTTTCCTAAGGCGAGAAAGAAGAGAACTGTGATGAAATCCGAACCCTTATCTTGTATGGCCAGTCCTTGCCCTTTACTAGGGATTTAAAACATCCGTTTTCAGTTCCTCGACATATATGCAAACGAAGGAATACAATAACTCGCTAACAGGGGATTCACGAATGTTTCGAAAAACTTACCTCCCGTTCCAGACGGGGGACGAACCGTTGAAGTCGACTCGGGCCATGACTCCTATGTCATGTACGAACCCGAGGAGCCGAGGTGATATCGTAATCACCGTCCTTCTCTGCAAACAGTTTAATATTTAAACTACCCTTCCGTAGGATTTAAAAATAAAAGAATGTCCAAATGTCCAAGTCCAAAGTCCAAAAAAAGTAAAGTAAAGTGCTAAAAAAAGAAAATTACAAGAATAGAGAAACCCTAATACAATCTAAAAAAAATAAACTCTTTTTTTTTTCTCTCTTTTTTATATAAAAAAAATCTTCTCCTTTCGCTCCTTTCGCTTTGTCTTTAACTCCAAACTTTAAGTATTCACCAAAAGCTTTGGCAAATTTTTCTTTCGATCCAAATTCCAAAATTTGTAGTAAAAAGACAAAAACAAAAACATAAAGAAGAACAAATAAAATAAAAACAAATAAAAAACCTAAAAAAAAAATAGAATAAAAATCTAAAAACTCTAGCCTAAAGACAAGCTCCGTGTCGACGGCGCCAAAAATTGATGTGAATCAATAATGTTGTAGTAATAAAAGGTTCGTTGAGACTTGTGAAAGCAATGGATTTTAGATTTAATAAAACTTAAAAACAAACAAAACTTAAATCAAAAGTTAATTTCAAGATATTAGGAATAACCAAGACACTGATTCCACTATTACACATGAATGAATAACGGTAAATAATCCAAAACTATAATTATCTTTTAAATCCCTTGTTTCTTAATTCACAAATAATCAGGCAAATTCTCAAAAATTAATTTTATCCCTTATGCATAGATTATCTTAATACAAAGCATAACCTATCTAATTGAATCACAACTAATGAAGAAAATTATGCAAACAATTAAAAACTCTGCAAAAGCAGTGATTTAGTGAATTATAATTTATAAATTAGAGAAAATAAATAATTACCAATTATCTATGTGTAAATAGCTTCCTCATTGCCTTGGTTGTGGGAGAATTAGCTCATCATCATGTTGGAAACACACTCAAAATTCATTTTATTGCTCTAAGTATTTACAAAGATGAAAATGGGAGAAATATAGTGAAAACCGGGTTTTTGCAACGTTTATAATTGTTCCAAATACCGTTATAGAAAATGATAAAGATAAACTGTTGCTGTTACTATAACTCTGAGACCCACGGATTTGTGTCGTTCTCACTGTTGAAAAGAATGACTATCTTGGATGGTCTGTTCTTCGTGTTCTTCAGCAATGGCAGCAGCAACAGATTTCTATAACTCTCGATTCTTTGCTCTTTTGTCTCCCAAACTATCCGCCACCCTTGTACGCATCCACTACTCCCATTTTATACCCAGCAAGACAAAGAAATCACGCGTAATAACTCCAAAATATCTTCATTACTCGGCATTGAGAGAAAATATTCTCGGGGTATTTTCTTCCCTGAAATCTTTCTCCTACGCGTCTGCAGCTGTTGAAATGTCCTTATTTAAATCCTACACGCTTCTTTAAGTAACCCAGCTCCATCCAAACACGTGATTACACGTATGAATTTGCTGTAATCCCGTGATTATCTCACCGCACACGTACTCTCTGTTATGTAGAAAATCCACGTATTCATCCCAAGTTTTTCGAATCTGAAGAACTTACCAGTCCTGTATGAGTGTAACAGACTGTAATGAGTTAATTGGAGTGATTGAATCTCGTCACAGCTCCTCCAAATTCGAAACAACAAACTCCGCAGTTTCAAAAATATTTTTCCCACCATTTTTGTTCTTCACGAGAAAGAAGGTGGTTAGCCCTTATCCAACGTCCTGAGTGCTGAATAACAAATAAGTGATGTGGATAAAAATGGGTGACACATAGCCGTGGGTGACACATAGCAAAAGTGGGGGTCCGTATAGTAAATGTCCTCCGGGTGTGTTCCGAGCAACTTTTCGAGCCGAATTTTCTAACAATATTTATTTCCAAAAAAATACCTACAAACACACAAAAACACCATAATAAGTACGAAATCAAGTACTAAAAAAACGAAACATTGAGGACAAATTAGACACATAAATGCGTCTATCAATTCCCCTTTGTGATGTGTTGCACCTCTTACTAGGATCGGTTCCCCTTTACACAGTGTTAGGTCTTGCAAACTACACAAACTCGATCATACCATCAGGTGATTACTTAAGATCGGTTTCACTAATAAAAGTCATACCAATACAAAAGTCAGGCCTCATGTGAATAGTTTTACCAAGAACAAAAACAAGTCATGAGTGGTTATACTAATCACACATATTGGTCGTTCATAATATATGCAATGAAGAACAATCCCAATAACGCCTGGCGATTTCCTTTTCGATTCACAAACAAAGTTTATGAACTTATTTCCTTAAAACACATGTAAAAACATTGTTTCTTAGGATGAAATCCTCACCTCATACCCATACATAATCATAATAACATTCAAACGATTATGTCGATGTATTATCTATAAAGTTTAATGGTTAAGCAATAAACCTCGTATTGTATTCCTTAATACTATGTCTATCTAGAGTGTTCATGCTTCGCAGTTTTGTTTTCAATATGCACGAATTGAAAGATATGTTAGGAAATGAAACAGTTCAAGTCAAATATCACTAACCTCAAGTGGAAGGATTATGTTATGGTTGTAGTTCCTTACTTCTTCACTTCTTCAATTCTTCGCAATACTTTTAATGTCTCATATCTTAATACTTTCAAGCTAACCTATACGAAGTTGACTCTAGTATATTTAATCAATCGACTCTTAAATGAGTTTTGGTTCACTAAAATATGACAACCAAACTTGACATACCAACGCTTGGTTGGTTCAACCGATCTATGCTCTAACAGGCCTGACATTTCTTTTGCAGTTAATTTGTTAGCAAGATTCAGCTCTGCTCTAACAAAGAGATATTAGGAAGGTGTAAAACATATCTTTAGATATCTTCATGATACTGCAGACATGGGATTTTTTTTACTCAAAGTATGTATCCCATTCTTCGCAATTAAAAGGATATACAGATGCATGTTATCTTTCCGATCCACACAAAGCCATTTCTAAAACTGGATATGTGTTTACAAGTGGTGGTACTGTAATTTCTTAGAAATCGTGTAAGCAGAGCTTTATAGCAACCTCCTCCAATTACTCTTAGATTATCGTCCTCCATGAATCTAGCATAGAATGTGTATGGCTAAGATCATTAATTACCCATATCTGAAGTTCATGTGATTTAAAATCTGTCACGAAAGTACCAACCCTCATCTATGAAGATAATGCAGCATATATCTCACAGATCAAAGATGGTTACATCAAGGGTGATCGGATAAAGCATATTTCACCAAAATTATTTTATTCTCATTATCTAGAAAATAATAAAGAGATATGTTTCCAGAAGATACGGTCGTGTGAAAACTATGCAGATTTATTCACCAAGTCTTTACCGACAACAGTCTTTAGGAAGCTAGTTTATGGAATCAGAATGTGGCATCTGTATAAGCAGTAAAACTCTGTTCAGTTCTGATCAGGGGGAGTTAATCTTGGATTTCGACACGTTGTACTCTTTTTTCTTAGTAAAGGTTTTGTTCCTTCAAGATTTTTTCCTTGTCAAGGTTTTAACGAGGCAACTTGTTCATAATCACTTCTTGGAATTGTACTCTTTTTCCTTCGTTCAGGTTTTTCACACTGGGTTTTTCCGTGGCAAGGTTTTAACGAGGCAATGATAGAAAATGGTAGATATCCAAGGGTAAGTATTAGTTAGTGGCTATCCTAATTAACATACATGTCACTTAAGCATGAGGTGTTAATAAACTCATTTTCACTCCTATCTTGATACTTACTGCGTGTATTAATGCATGGTATTGATGTTTCCCTTTTGCCACCAACATTAATATTTGTCTACATTCATGGCAGTATTAGACTAATGATTGACACATGAAATTAGTGGGTGTCAGGAATGTGTTCATTTATAAACACTATATATATACCTCTTTATTCCTTTGTATTTTTATCATCCCATTTTCTTATAAGCTTAATAATAAATCACACTTCTCTTATATTTTCTAAAGTTAATTATTTTGAGATTATATCTAATATTAGTATCTAACTAATATTATTAGAACCGGTCCGATACTTGCACTCTAGTATTTGAACGGGTTCGGTTGCTCATGATCAAATGAAAGGAGTTATCTGTTAGGTTTAAAAAAAATTCTCGAGGGCTGTAGCTCTTTGACTTGGTCAAAGTGCGATTTTCTTCATCGTTTTAGATGGTTTTTTCTCCCCTTCATGGGTGTTTTTTTTTATCTATCACAGATCTGTGAGATTGATTTCCTTATTTTGAAGGTGTTTTATTGATAGTTTGTTACTCGGAGTTGTCGTGATTGGTTTCTCGCTCCGTTTTTCGTTTTCTGGGAAGAAAGATTAGGAAGTTCTGCTGAAGCTATTTTAGTTCTTAGTGAAAGATGGAAGCATATTCAGAAATAAACGGTGAAGATATTGCAGTAAATGGTGAAGGTAGAAGGTATCTTGAAGAACCTCAAACTTATGTCTATGAAGAATCAGTGGAGGTAAATGAAGAGGAAAATAACTACAACAAGGATATTGTGTTTAAGTTCATATCAGGAAGAGAATATAACATAAATATACTCAATGAGATATTATCGAAAGATTGGAAACCGTATGGAACCATATCTATTACAGATCTTGGACAGGGTCATTACAATGCAAGATTTACTTTGATTTGTGATCAAGCTGCAGTTATGCAAGGAACCCCGTGGTCAGTGAAAGAAGATTTGATGGTTATGGAGAAAGGGGTTGATGGGTGCCTATTAGAAGAATACGATTTCAAGACTGTGGTGTTTGGGATACATATTTATGGGTTTACCATTTAGTATGATGAAATCTAGGAAAGTTTATGATATCGCAAAGATAATTGGATATCCAGAACCAATTGATCAACTGATGGAGAAGAAATGGGGAAGATTCGCTAAAGTCAGGGTTCGATTGAACATAACTAGACCATTACCAAAAGACATGGAGATCACACTCAAATCAAAAAAGAAGATAAAGATAACATTCAGGTATGAAAAACTCCCTAGATTGTGTTTTTACTGTGGATATTTTGGGCACCAGATGAAACAATGCCCAAATCTGTCAAAGAAGCTAGAGGAAGATGTATCACTGAGTGTAGCAGAAATAGTCGAAAAAATGAATGATAAATCTCTGGCTAGATATAATGAAGAAATCAGAGCATACTACAAGTCATCAGAACCTGGGATCATCAATATTAATCAATGTATAGAAGATGTAAGAAGATTGAATGTGAATGCTCAAGGACCGTTGATGAAGCAAACTAGCAAGGACGGTGAGATGGACGATACTCAGTATTTGCATCTTGATTTGAGGGAGTTGAGGAAGGATGGATCTAACGGTGGCAGAAGAGAGGTACAGGGATAGCATGTGCCAGTAGAGCACCACGATGGAAGGTCACATGTAAAAGGCAATCTAACAGAGAGGAATAAAACAAAAGATGACGCTGGCAAGACAGGTGCAATGGAGACAAGCGCAGGGAGAGTGAATGGCAGTAAGGTGTTAGCAGATCCAAGAAAACCACCTGATATAAAAAACAACAATCTGTTAGGAGAGCAAGAGGATAGGCAGAGCGAGCTGTCAATAAGGAGGAATAAAGCTAAGAACATGCCAACTAGGACAGGAGGTGGGTATGTTTCTCATGTATTGAACGTGGGTAAACGAATTTCTAAAGTTAATTGTGAAACGGGTAAATCAGCTGGACACAGGCTAGAAAACTATATTTAAGACCCACGAGTTTTACCCGCCCAAATCGAGACTTCAAGTCAAATCCCAAATGTGGGTTTACCAAAAACTAAAACGAGTAGCAGTAAACAAATTTCAGAAGAAAACAATTCATCTTTCTCAACGGCGACGGTAAGTAACATATCAATAAAGAAGAAATCAGGGTGGAAGAGAGCTGCGAGAACCACAAGAAACCAGAAAGGTGATGTTAGTAATGAAGGATGTTCCAGTGGTGCGAAGAGAGATGCAAGTCCAATGTAAATTGATACTCCATCAAAGAAGGTTATACTCAACTCTAATATTCAAATGGGAGTGGTGGCTGCCCAAAATTAGCCACAAGGAAAATGCTGATCTTCTCCTGGAACTGTCGAGGAATGGGAAACATCTCGACAGTCCGTATCCTGAAGGCGTTTCTCAGGGCTTGCAACCCTCAAATTGTATTTTTAACGGAAACATTAATTGGTGAGAATTACTTTGAAAACTTGTTCAATTCTCTTAATTTTGATCATCATAAAGATGAACCAGCTATTGGGAGAAGTGGTGGCTGTGTGGTGTTATAGGAGAGTGAGGTCAACCTTGAAGTGGTAAGGTCAGACAAAAATATGATTCATTGTCGAATTCGTCCAGATGTTGGAATAGAATGGGGTCTGCTATGTATTTATGGACCACCACAGAGCCAATTGAGAAACAAATTTTGGAAGAACTTATCAAATTATGCTGCTCAGTTGAATAATCCGTGGTGTTTAGTAGGTGATTTGAATGCTATAAAATCTGCTAGAGAAAAGCAAGGCGGCAGACAGGGTATGAGTAATGTGAATGCTGAGTTTAGAAATTTTATTCAAGATATAGCTTTGATAGATTTGGGATATACAGGACCTGCTTTTACTTGGTCTAATGGTGCTACATTGGAGAATCCCATCTTTGAGAGACTCGACAGAGCTGTGTGCAATACTGATTGGTATTTTATGGTCCCAGACACTGGGGTCTTACATCTTCCAAGAATTAGAAGTGATCATGCGCTAATTTTAGTAAACACTAATAGAACAAAAAAGAGGAGGCGAAAACACACAAATAAGTTTGAGAATTACTGGACAGATCACCCAGGTTATAAAGATATAGTCCACAATGCTTGAATTGAAAGCCAGCAAGACACAATGCACAAAATTCTGGATGTGAGGAAAAAATTAAATGAATGGAGCAGGAAGACCTTCGGGAATAATTTTAGAGCTACTGAAGATTGTAAAAGAAAACTTCTAAAGGTGCAAATGGAGGCACATATAAGAGATACCAGAAGGGAAGAGAGAATGATGTGTGAGGAAATAGAGAAGCTCAATGTGATGTAACAAAAGTACTACGAACAAAGAAGTAAGGTTAAATGGATCCCAAACATGGATAAAAACACGAAATATTTCCATTTATCCGTGATGCAGAGGAAGAAGAAAAATCAGATTGAGGCTCTTAAATTAACAGATGGCAGATGGGTGACTGAAGAAAAAGACATTATACATTACTTGGTGAATCAATTCAATGAGCCGTTCAAGAAGGAAGCTGATGAAGAAAAGTACCAGATTCTATTTCAATCTGAGAACACAATTGATAGCATGAGTAATGAAAACATCTCTATTGCACCAGCAAATGAGGAGATTTGGAATACTCTGAAGAGGATGAAAAGATTAAAATCCCCAGGCCCAGATGGAATGCCAGCTATCTTCTTCAAAAGTTGCTGGGAAACTATTGGAGAGGAGGTAACTAAGACCATTCAACACTGCTTCGTCACCAAAAATTTACCAAGGGGGCTAAACCACACTAACATTGTGTTAGTACCAAAGGTAAAAAACCCATCTATTCCTTCTGATTTTAGACCCTTGGCCCTGACTAATATCATGTATAAAGTCATAGCAAAAATCCTAGCTCAAAGATTAAAAGGGCACTTAGATAAATTAGTAGATAAAGCTCAGTCAGCCTTCATACCTGAAAGACAGATAATAGACAACATCGTGACAGCCAAAGAGATATTTCATTCCATGTCAAGCTCAAATTCCATCCTTGGGGCTTTCTCTCTAAAAATAGATATTAGTAAAGCATACGATAGAATAAGCTGGAGATTTCTAAGTTACTGTCTCATAATTTTTGGAATTGTTGGTCATACTCATGAGCTAATTATGCATTGTGTTAGCACGGCTAGCTTCTCTATTGTTGTTAATGGGCAGGCTGAAGGTCATTTTGTTAGCGAAAGGGGACTAAGGCAAGGATGTCCCTTGTCCCCATATCTTTTCATACTTTTCTCCCAAGGGTTATCTTGGTTGATGAGGAAAATGGAGGATAATGCATTGTATAATGGGTATAGAGCAAGTAGGGGATCTCCAGTGGTATCCCATCTCATGTTTGCAGATGATCTGCTTCTATTTGGTACGCTGGATAACAGAATTTTACAAACTCTGCTTCACATTCTAAAAATATATGCTGCTTGGTCGGGGTCGAGTAGTGTAAACATGAGTAAATCAAAGAAGATACTTCAGTAAAGGGGTAGAAGGCCAAAGAAGAGTAGAAGTTGCAGGTATACTAGGAGTAAAGCAAATGGAGGACACAAACAAATACTTGGGACACCAGATTCTCAAAAAAGCACATCTAACGGAGTCACACAAATTCTTAGAAGAGAAGATGGAGTCAAAAACTGCAGGGTGGAAGAGGATCTACCTAACTCATGCTGGAAGAACTATGCTCATCAAAACTGAATTAGGACTGATACCACCTTTCTACATGGCCACCTCTTTGATACCTCAGACTACTATTAATCAGTTAACTAGAACTATTCGGAATTTCTGGTGGGGACATGACAAGGAGGCCAAAAAGATGCAATTTATAAATTGGGAAAAATTTGAGCTCGAAAAGGACAAGGGAGGGTTGGGAATTAGGTCACTGGAGCAGTTAAATAAAGCAATGATAGAAAAGTTAGTGTGGAAGTTTTTGGAGGATGATGAATGTATTTGGGGGAAAATTATGAGATCCAAGTATGTCAAAAGTGGAAACTTCTGGGAGGTTGACAAACCAGCTAAATGTTCAGCTACTTGGAGTGCTATGCTGACTGTAAGGGAAGACATGAGAGATAAATGTTGTTGGACAGTTATGAATGGGGAGAAGATTAATGTATGGAAAGACCCTTGGATATCAGGAATCCCAAGTAAGAGACCTGAGTGTGGAGTAGAAGGAGAGCAAAGAAGCATGAAGGTGGAGAATCTCATTATTAAAAGAGAAAACAGATTGGATGAATTTAAGCAGCAGCAGCTGTTCAACCCTTCTGAGGTGGCAAAGATAATGGAGATACACCTATCAGCCTCAACAGAAGACTCTAGAACTGATAAATTGATTTGGACTCCTCACCCTAAAGGTGATTTCTCTTCAAAATCCTTCCTTAGATCATTGAATGATAGCTCTCCATCTTCATCAGTAGTAAAAGATTTTCCTTGGAAGAAGTTCTGGAGTATAAAACAAATACCTCCAAAAATACACATATTCTTATGGAGACTGCTCAGAAATGGCATACCAGTGGCTAAGAGAATAAAGAAGCATTTGAGGGAGATAGATGATGAATGTAGATTATGTTCTAAGTATATAGAAACAACGGAGCATCTATTTATCTACTATCAAACCACTCAAGCTATCTTATTTGCTTCTCCAATTGGATTAAGAACAGGAGAAAAGCCAGAGAGAACTATTCAAGATTATGTAAAACAATGGCTGACTGAAGGAGAGGACTATGGAAGATTGAGAATGGGGGCTTGTTTATGGTGGGAAATCTGGAAGAATATAAATGCAGTAGTCTTCAATAGAGATAGCATGAAGATAAATGTTATATTAAAAGAAGCTATGAAATGGTTTAATATGGAGATTTGTGCTGAAGAATTGGAGACTATGCCTGATGAGACAGATATGCTGGAAAACCAAGATGACTTTTGGAAGCCACTGTGCTGAATGAGAAAATGAAGATTAATTTTGATGGTGCTGCTGGTCCAGGGGGTTTTGCTTGTGGTGCAGTTGCTAGAGACAGTAATGCTAGATTTCATGGCTGTCAGAATAAAAATTTAGTGCATTGTACTGCAGTGGAGGTTGAAGGAAAAGGGGCCCTGTTAGCTGTGGAGTTGACTCGAAAGAAGGGGTTTACAGATATCATCTTGGAAGGAGATTCTCTTATAGTCATTAATGCTCTCAAATACACTCAGTATAAACCTTTCTGGAGGTTGCAAAATACAATCAACAAAATAAGAGATGAACCGAGATATTTCAACAGTGTGGAATTCAGATATGCAAAGAAAAATGCCAATAATGTGGCACATATGGTTGCAGCTTTAGCTGTAACAAATCACTGCTCTAATGAGTGGCTATTCTCCCCTCCCTCTTGTATTACTCACATCCTAGCGAGTGAGTCTTCTATTTCGCTTTAGTATTGCTTTCTCTGTTGATTCAAAAAAAAAAAAAAAACTAATATTATTAGTAGCTTAATTATTACATCCTCTAGTTTATTATCGTTTTTGTGAATCTATTGTATTTATGTTGTTTCTTATTATACACGTTAGTGATGGTTGTGGCTTTCATTTTATCTCTACGGAGGACACATATGTTCTTAGGTCAGGTGGAAATATGTGAGACGATAATTGTATGTTTAGTTGAACGGCTAAACGATAATTATCTCCCACTCAACAATTTAAGTGACATAGCTCTGCCCTCTATCATCTTTCCTCTCTCCGCTCTTTTTATTATCAGGATAATTTCTTTGCTGGAAAAGCAAATGTCAGACTAAAATTTATCGTTATTTTTCCGTTGGAAGAAACTCAAACATTTTTTTGATCGGAATTCAATTGGAAGTTAACCGAATTCTTTTGAAAGATGGTATAAGATTTACAAATTCGTCAAGATTCGAGAACTGATAGATCAAACTCATGAATCTTACATCAAACAGATAGCTTCTTAATCTGAAGGGCTGAATTACAATCTAAAGAAATCCTAAGAAATATTAAAGCCAAAGCCAAACCCCAATCTAGTTCCTACCAAGTACCAACTTTCAGTTTCAGTTTCAAAGACATCAATACTCTAAGACACTAAACCACTAAGATACCAAAGACATCAAGACACCGAAACTACAAAGACAAGCTACACTCCTAGAAAGACCCTTAGTCACAAATTTTAAACTTAAAGTTCGAAGAAACAATCTCTTCAGTTGTTTCCCTATTCTCTCTTCTTCTTTGCTGAAGTTATGGAGCCCAATTCGTTGTTATTTGGCAGTTCTCCCTGGTCATCCTGCTGTAACCACTGATTTCGAAACACAAACAGTTCATGTTCTCCCTGGTCATCCTGCTGTAACCACTGATTTCGAAACACAAACAGTTCATTCTTCTCCGGTTGTTGTCTCATATCTGGGAAAGGAAAAAGAGGTGTAAAACCGGCTTCTTGATATACAAATTCAAGCTCAGGAGGTGTCACAACTGGATACATTTCATCAGAAGTCCCCCATCCATCCCCATAGCTGCCCCTTCTGGAATTCCACTCTTCTAGTGGACAAATAAACTCTCAATCTCTAAGATCATCTGAAGAAGCATAACGATAGTAATCCTCATCCATATTATCTATATCCACGGGACTTCCTGGTGGGGGCTCTTCAGATTTTTCATAACCCATTTCGGGATTCTCAGTGGATTGACGGTTAGCATCTCCAGCCCTTATTTGATTTGGCACTCGACTCTGAGAAGAAAAATCATGTCTAGGAGGCTCGTATATAACCTCTTTATCCTCTATCGCTGGTCATTCCTCTGTAGTGTTTGGTAAATGGTTTTCGTCTCTTTGATTAAGTTGATTACTATTGCTACCAAAATATATTCTCCTCCTCACACTCTCTATAGCAGCACTTTTACCCTTGCTTTTCTTGCTGTGATCACTCATTTTATTAGTGTGATCTGCTTTCTATCTAATTGGCTTGCTATTTTTGTGTGGTGTTTTTTTGATCTTTAGCCTCGAGTATTTATTCTGGTTGGCTTAGCTTAGGCATTAACGGTCAACTGTTTTAGTTATTACTACTTTCTTTCTTGGTTCTTGTCATCTCAGCTTTTAATCTCTCTTGCTGCTTATTTTTGTAGATTAGTCTCATTAGTATTTTTTTCATTGGTTTTATTCTTTGTTTTGTTTTAAACCTCTCTCAACTTGTAATCTTATTTAGGTCCCTCTTAGCTGTTTAGTGGTTAAGCGTCCAATCTTAGGCTTGTGAGCTGATAGGTGTGATAAACACCTAATTTTATATCTAGTATTTATGCTTTCTTTGCGAGTTTTCATGTAAATTATGTATTTTATGCGTGTTTTTGAGTTATTAGGTACTCTGGAGTCGCACAAACGAAAAGAAGGAGAAATCACCCAATTTGGTGAATGTAGGTGTAAATTATCCACAGATCCAGGTGGCAACATCTTAAGCCTTGGTGCACCTAAAAACGAAGAGACGCGAAGCATAGAAGGAAGATCAGCAGGCGCGAGATTTGAGGAGCCACGTGGATCGGGCGTGATCGCTCTACAGTTGTTGGACAAGACTTGACCCCAGGTTTCTGACAGAGCTGACAAGACAAGACAGGGTGGGTCAAACGAGGTGCAACGGTCAAAATGATAAGAAAGTACGTGTCACATCGGCCCACCGTTGTGGCGACAGATAAGACAGGCGACATCGTGTCAAGAGAACACCCGAAGAGGTCGGCTCGGACAAGAGACAGACGAAGGAATCAACATGCAACGGCCATGCGCATAAAAGAAGGGGCGACGTAAGCAGGCCCGATCATAGAACTTCATAATAGATGTAACATGACCCACACCCTAACTTGGTTGTATGGAACTTCTCATATAAATAGAGTGACTTGTATCCAAGAGAGGTAGGTTGTAATTTTGGGAGAGAGAGAGAGAAACTCGAGTTTACACCAAGGAGAAGAGAGTGAGAAGTAAGTTGATCTTTGTAAGGAAATCCGACTAAGAGCAACACCTTTGTAACACTTTGAAGTAATAAGATTCATCCTTTCACCCCCCATGGACGTAGGTAATCATACTGAACCACGTATATCTTGTGTTCATTGTTGAGTGCTTACTTTCATTTGACTTAAGTAGAAGTTTTCTATCCTTTGGATGTAGTTGGTAATAAAATACATCTACATTCTGGCGCCGACTAAGGGGAGCCGATTAAGATCTCCGGATACCTTTCCGTGAAAACCTTCAGAGACGATCAAAAGCTCCTAAATACACATTAACGTGTTGTAGTTGAAGCTAAGATGAACTCTGTTGGCCGAAATAATGTTTGCTTTGAGTCATTTGTTGTGCATGTAAATTTAGGGAAGTAGTAGTGTCTTCGGAGGTAGCAGTTTTCGTATTTTCTTCGCCCGTCAACAGTTCGATCAGCCCGGAGTCTTCATAAGCTCACCAGCGACTAACAGTTCGGGTTAGAAGCTAGATGAAGAATCTGTTGAAAGGACGACTGTTTGTTTCCAATAGTTGAGTGATATGTGACGTTAAACAAGTTGTTCTCTAGCTACGGTATGGAGTTGAGCGTTTAGATTTACCAAGGGTACACTTTTTAGATATCTCCTCGTGTGTTAAGCTTCTAACCGTTTGGAGATTTTGCCGGCGGTGTAACATAAGTTGTCGGAAAGGTCATGATTAGGTCTCGAGAAAGTGGAGCTAGTACAAACTTAGTTTGAATCTTGGGGTTGCGTGCTGTACCATTTAAGCATCATGTGCATAAGTTCAATGATTTGGATCATATAGAACAAAGGACAAACTAACTTAAATACATAGGTCGGGTACTGAAAGCGACGTCGTACGGAGAGATAAGGACGAATGAGAAAAACCTGACGCAGATCCAGCGTAGGACCAAAACAGGATAGATAGGTGGACCTACCTGAGTAATAGGAAGAAACTTTGTGTCGACAAGAGCAGGCGTAGTAGTAATTGTGGTGTCAGTCGAACTTTTTGGTCTTTTGTTTGAACTTATGTTCCAAAAGTCAGGTCAAAGTAAGGTGTTCTTTGTATTTGCTGACGTAGGTTGGGGCGATACTCGTCTAACTACGCGAAGTACCCGATGGCTAGCACTTCAGGAACGAGAAGGATGTTGAGGAATCGTACAGTAACTAGGAGCAGCATGCAGGCAGGGGTAATGGGGCCGAGGCAAGAAGACAGTCGACAACCACCGCCCGAGGAATCTCATGCAGCTGCGCGAGGAATGCCAATTGTCGATGAAGAGGTCGATCTGGGGCGAGACGATAACACTCTACCCTTGGACCAAGTTATTTTGACTCAAAGAAGAGTTGAACAAGTTGACGGGCTCACAACTTCAGATACCGATGACGATGAGGTAGAGCTTGTAGCACAAGCCCAGAGACAAAGAGCATAGGAAACAAGTTGAGTACCAGGAAGCCCTAGAGAAAGATCAATAGCGTTTCAGGAAGATTCAGCTGGGACGAGGAACAACTAGCAACATCGGCCCAACACTCGTTCACACGGTTGGCCATGTAACCGGTCCGATAATACCCCCACCACCCCCTTCTGTACCATTACAGCCTCGGCCGCACAACCCAAATGGGCATTCTAGTCATGAAAGCACGGACCCGACATTATTGGCCATTTTGGAGAGTCAAAGGAGACAAGAAGCGGCACTAAGAGAGCTCCAACAATGGAACCTCGCTTTGGAATATGAGAACTATCGGTTGAGAAATCAGCGAACCAGATCAAGAGGCTCGTCCAGCTGAGGAACCTCGATTTACCATGACCGATCAGGTCACACGCCACCTATGATGGGACCGAGCAACCCTAATCAGTCCGGCCGATCAGGTCAGCCACCATGGCCTCCGGTACCCCCCACGCAAAGATACGGGCCACCCGAGGACTCGTCCACTGATGAGGATATGCGAGGTAGAGACGGGCGACAGGATCGAGCAACATAGGCTAAATTTAAGAAATTGGAGGCAAAAGTCAAAGAGCTCTCAGGCGGAGGCGAAGAGAACAAATTTGCAGAAATCATGAGCGAAGCCGAGAAGACGCCCTTCTCTCAAGAACTCGAAGAAATGCCGTTCCCACCAAAGTGTACATTACCTACATTTCCTTCTAGGTTCGACGGAACAGGAGACACGATCGAGCATCTGAATATGTACACCATGTCGCTAATCCAATGGAAGAACAACCTGGTAGTCATGTGTAAATTCATTCCAGCTAGCCTGGAGGGCGAGGCACGAGACTGGTTCTATTCGCTTCCACCTGGGTCGATTAATGGGTATGATATGTTAGTCAAAGCCTTCCTTGATACCTACATGCACAACAGTCGACCTCGGCCCAGATTGAACAAGTTGTTTACCCTCGCCCGAAGATTCAGGGAGCCCTTAAGAACCCTGACCGATAGGTGGAGGAAGCTATGTACTGACATTGGGAAGTTGCCGGTGGATCATGCCATCTTTGGGTTTGAAAACGCGTTAGGGAGATCGGACCCCATCTGGATATCCATGTTCTTCGAGAAACCGAAAACCTTAAAGGAGATGAGAAAAATGCAGGAGCATTACATCGCTTTGGAAGAAATTCAGGTCGAGTCAAGAGATAGAGGAATACAAGAAGCTAGTGCTGAAGCGGGTACTGAAGCTAAATCGGTCATAGACGACCATATTAGGCGACCAGAAAAGAGATCGGATTCACCCCCGAGAAGCAGTGAAAAGAGAGAGTGGATCGCTAAAGGAAAGAAGCCGAGGCAGGAAGCCCGATCATATACCCCCCTAAATGCTCCTTTGGAGGAGGTATTCAAGGAAGTCGAGAAGAGAAACGATATAAACTACCCAGCGTTGAGGGGAGTTCAGTTCCAAGAGACCAGGGATCACCCCGAATACTGTCACTACCATCAGTATAGGGGCCATTCCACCAACAAGTGTCGAGAAGTAAAAGATATTGTTCAGCATCTCATCCGAGATGGGTATTTGAGGCAATTTGTCCGGCATCCACCACAGCCGACAGAAACACCCGATGCACCAGTTCATCAAGTCCGCATCGATTTCACACTCGGCTATTCAAGACTACACTCTCGGCCCAGTAATTACTTCTAGGATCCATAAAAGGGATGGTGATGGAAAGGAAATATTTATCGTAGATAAGGACCTACCTATGGAACCTTGGATGGTGCAACCCATTTCGTTCTCGGCCAAGGATGTCCCAGCAAATGGACAAGCACACAGTGACCCATTGGTCATCACCTTACTGATCGAAAATTGGGGAGTAAGAAGGATTCTTGTGGATAACGGAAGCTCAGTCGAGGTGTTATTCTACGACACGTTCATAATAATGAAACTATCAAACGACATGCTCGTCCCCTCAACGTATCACATCTACAGATTCAATGGCACAATAACTATCCCCAGGGGCGAGATAACCCTGAGGGTCTCGGATGGTGGAGGCTTCCTCGACACACTAACTACCTTTTGTGTGGTCGACGTCGCCTCACCTTATGAAGCGATCATCGGGCGGCCATGGATCGTTGGAATTAAAGGGGTAGCATCGGCATACCACCAGAGATTAAGGTTCCCGACCTGCAAGGGAATAGATGAAGTTATGGGCGATTCCCAAGAAGCACGGCAATGTATGCAAGTAGATGCAAAAATTAATGAGGATCGGCGAGCTCGGAAAAGGCGAGAGAAGAGTAAATCCGAGGAAATAAAAGATGCTAAGGAATTGGAAGAGGTGATTTCACAAGTGGTCATGGCATATGAGACCCAAGAGAAAGACACTTTATAGCAATCAAAGGAAGTGGTTATCTTCCGAGAGAACAAATCAAATTTTTCGACGGTCGAACCGACTCGGGAAGTAAACTTGGGGACGGTAGAGGTGCCAAAGGTAGTAAGGATTGGGACATTGTTATCGGACGAACAAGCAAGTCAACTCACGATGGTATTAAGGGAAAACTTAGACGCATTTGCCTGGGAAGTGCGCGATTTGGAGGGAATTGACCCGAAGGTCTACTGTCACCACTTAAAGATTGATACGAAGTTCAAACCAGTTAGACAAAAAATGAGGCGCATCGCACCAGAATTACAGACATCAGTCGAGGCCGAGCTGAAGAAGCTACAGGAATCCGGAATAATAAGGAAATCTCACTACCCACATTGGATATCTAACATGGTCGTGGTGCCAAAAAAGAAAGGAGGGGTCAGAATATGTATTGATTTCAGCGACTTGAACAAGGCCTGCCCGAAGGAAAGTTTCCCCCTCCCCAGCATAGATCAGCTAGTAGAATCGATAGTGGGATACGAGGCGATGACCTTAATGGATGGATACATGGGCTACAACCAAATACCATTGGCGCATAAGGACCAGGAGCATACTTCTTTCTTCACACTGAGGGGATTGTATTGTTATACCAAAATTCCATTCAGACTTAAAAATGCGGGGGATACATACCAGAGATTGGTAGGCGACATGTTTGAAGATAAGATTCACGACACCATAGAAGTCTATGTGGACAACATGTTAGTCAAGAGTCGTCGCGCTAAGGACCATGTCCGAGACCTTCGGGATATTTTTCAGACAATGAGGAAATACAAGATAAAGATTAACCCCGCCAAGTGCGACTTTTGGGTCATATCAGGGAAATTCTTGGGGTATATCATCACCCCTAGAGTAATAGAAGAGGATACCGAGAAGGTCCGGGCAGTCCTTGAAATTCCATCTCCCGCGACGGTAAAAGACGTGCAGAAACTAAATGGTGGTATAGCAGCATTGGGGCGATTTGTATCACGGTCATCAGACAAATGCAAGGCCTTTTATGATATTTTGAAGAAAGGAGAAAAATTCCAATGGACGGACGCCAGCGAAGAGTCCTTTCAAAATATCAAGTTACACCTAGCTAGCCTCCCGGTTCTTCAGAGGCCTGAGCCGTCAGAAATTCTCACCCTATACTTAAGGGAGACACCCTATGCCATTAGTGCAGTGCTAGTAAAATCGGAGGGAAATGTGGAGAAGCTAGTATATTTCACTAGTAAAACATTAAGCCCGGCTGAGAGAAACTATACAAGAATGGAGCAGATGGTACTCGCGCTAGCTTTTGCTTCTTCTAAGCTCCGAACATATTTTCAAGCTCACCGAATACGGGTGCTCACCAAATTTCCTATCGAAGCAGTCTTGGATAGTGTAGGGCGATCAGGGAGAATATCCAAATGGGGAGCCATAATAAAACAATATGACGTGGTGTACGAGACGAGAACCGCGATCAAAGGGCAAGTAGTGGTCGACTTCTTGGCAGATTTCCCCCTTAGTGATGAGGATGAGGTAGAAGGTGTACCGGGAATGATGGAGGAACAAGAGGAACCAGCGGACCTATTAGCCGCCAATAGCCCTACACGATGGGAGGTCTTCGTCGATGGGGCATCAAACAAAGAAGGATCGGGCCTCGGGCTAGTATTTACCACACCAAAAGGGAGGAAGATCGTGCATTCGTTCAGACTAGAATTCAAGGCAACAAACAACGTCACCGAGTATGAAGCGGTGATCTATGCCTTACGAATAATTGTAGATATGGGGCTGCAAGAGGTCCGCTTGACTAGCGACTCACAGTTAGTAATCCGGAAAATTACGGGCCAATACGCAACACACGATCCTGTGCTGCAAAAGTATTGGGAGCTCGCTCAATTTTACATCAAGCAAATACCCAACATTAGATTCCGCCACATTTGCCGAAAAGATAACAGGCACTCGGACGCTCTATCATACATCGCCTCACAGCTAGTAGACCCGAGCATCGAAGGCATACGTGTCATGAGGCTTCTTATCCCGTCTATCCCGGAAACACTAGAAGTACGGGTCGAGGTGTCCATTAACACAGCCGAGAGATACAAAGAAGGCAACTGGAGAAAGGCAAAACATCAATACTTAGAGACGTGTGAGCTACCTAAGGGTCGGCCCGAGATGAACAAAATCAAAAGTAAGTCGGGCGCCTACGAGTTAAGGGAAGGGATCTTATATAGGAAATATTACCTTGGACCGCTCCTACGATGCTTGAGTAAAGAAGAGGGCCACATAATCCTTCACGAACTACACTATAGAGTGGCCGGAAACCATAGCTCGGGCAGAAGCTTGTCGGCCAAGGTGAAAACAATGGGCTACTTTTGGATATACATGAACGAATATGCAAAGAAAATGGCGAAAGCTTGTGAAGAATGTTAGAGTTTCGGAAAGAAAATCCATGCTCCCGGAGTACCTTTAAACTCAGTTATAAGCCCGTGGCCCTTCGATAAGTGGGGTGTAGACATTGTCGGGACATTACATATAGGAACAGGGAAAAGGAAGTATCTGATCGTGGCCACTGACTACTTCACCAAATGGGTAGAGGCGGCACCGCTAAGACACATACGAGACAAAGATGTTTTCAAATTTATTTGGGAACATATCATTTTCCGGTTTGGGGTCCCTGCAGCTATCGTCTCGGATAATGGAAAGCAACTACAAGGCGAGAACATTGATCTACTGTTCAACACTTACAACATCAGAAAGAGCAAAGCTACCCCGATTTACCCCCAGAGTAATGGCCAGGACGAGATCACTAATAAGACTATCGCCGATAACATGAAGAAGAAACTGGATGGGGAATATGGCAACTGGTGTGAGGAGCTATATAACGTCCTATGGGCATAGAGAACCACACGAAGGGAAGCTACAAGATTCTCTCCATTTATGCTTACCTATGGAACCGAGACGATCTTACCGACAGAAGGCATGATCCCTACCACAAGAACGGAAGCTTGGAGGCGAAACGTCTCGTCCGATCTGATTTTGGCTAAACTCGACGATCTGGAAGAAACAAGAGAAATGGCGTTATAAAAAATGGAAAACTATCAAAGGAGGTTACAACGAGAATACAACAAGCGAGTTCGACCAAGAGAATTTAACCCAGGGGAACAAGTATTGAAATTCCTGGCTGAATGGGAACGAGACAAAAAGGGCGGAAAGCTATCACCAAAATGGGGCGGGCCGTATATAATTGAATCTAAGGCGGGCGAGGGATCGTATCGACTATTGCGACTCGATGGAACAAAAGAGCTCAAACCATGGAACATCAAGTTTTTGAAACTCTACCATCCTTGACGGGAGATACGAAAAAACGGTAAGCATACATGTCTCCTATCTCTTTGAAACCGGTATGAGATAGGACATGAGCGACTAATGGTCATTCGTACTCGGGGCAATGCCAGTGTGGATGTGCTGAGGTGACTTACACTCGAATGGTCATTCGTACTCGGGGAAAAGCCAGTGTGGAAGTGCCGAGGTGACTTACACTCGAATGGGCATTCGTACTCGGGGCAACGCCAGTGTGGAAGTGACAAGGTGCCTTACAGTCACCTGGCTATTCGTACTCGGGGCACTGGCAGTGTGCAAGTGCCAAGGTATCCTAAGGGTTCTGGTGGTTGGAAAACAAAGGTTGTTGAGACGCGAGGTCTCCTCAGCTAGGTGGCCTACTTACATTTGAAAGGTCGCCCCCATCGCAGGTGGCCGTGTCCACTTGGCCGAGAATGGTTAGTCGATAACCACTCGGGAATATAGGGCCTAGAACTAGGTTGACTAGTACCCTTCCACTGAATCCAAAGAAATAGTGATGAGATACCCCAATCAGGACATGGCATTGGGCCCGATGACCCTCCTTGTTGGGTGTGTTCGACATAAATGATTAAAATACTAACTTACTTGAACAATAATTGCAGGAATAACATGCGAAACAAAGGATAATTCGATTGCGTCAAGCGTCTAGTAAGAAAGTAAGGAAAATGTCGTGCAACCGTGCGAAACGAAGAATTTAACGGAAATAAAACAAACAACGTCGGCGACGCAGTACCCCCATAAAAACAAGAAAGCAGTGTAGCAGAAATAAAAAAGGGGACAAGTGTTCAAAGCGATTTACAACCCGACGGAAAGGGGCAACTTAGTAATGCAGCACTACAAAAGAGAAGTTCAAGCCTTCAAAGGAACAGTTCCGGCCTTCTTCTGTGCGACCTCGCGCCACTTTCTCTCCACCCACGTCTCAATACCCGTCTGAAATTTATCGTCTATCTCATCTGCATGGGCGACGCGTTCATCCTCGAGTTGTTGGGTAAGCTGAGAAACGTTCCCCTTGGCATCGGCTATCTGGGAACTCAAATCAACCTCGACCTGCTTCAATCGACGGACCTCCTGATCCATCTCCTGAGAACATTTTAGCTCGGCTACAAAATCACAAAGACAGAACATTACTTGTCGAACACGGTTTAACAATTTTGCAAGAATAAGACGTAATCTAAACCTAAGGAACGGCCCCAACACATTGTCTAAGAGACCTAAAAGGGCTGGTAACACTGAATGAAGCGACTCTGCCGACTTGGACAACTCATCCTTGGCCTTGGATAACTTCATGGCTAACTCGTTATAGTGTTGCTCGTTGAATTCGTTACTGGGGCAATACTTCTTGTGTTCACTCCACTCATCCATCAAGCGATTACGTGACGACTGAAGAACTGTAAGCTACGACCTAATCCATTCCAGTTCTCCTGCAACTTTGTCAAGCTGGCCGACTCGCCCCAGGAGATCCCGGTTGGATCGTTCCACCGAGTCTTTATCCCTCAATATTCGTCGACGATCTTCATGAAGGTCTCGATTTTGTAATTGAAAAGTGTTTACCCGTTGCTCTAGGTTCGTGTCCAGAGTAGTTTGTTCAGCAGCAAAGTGCTGGAAAGATCCCAGGTGAGCTCGGAAATTGTCTATCTCAGCCGGGTCATACTCAAACTAACGATACCGTTCTAGTTCCTCCTTGAGCTCTTCGATTTCTCCAGCTTGGAGATCTATTTTGTCATCTTTGTTTGCCATTCGCCGACAGATATTCTCTACTAAATCCTTCTCAATATCCCATTTCCTCTTCATGATCCTAAACTCTGAAGACGCGTCTAAGCCTACACTAGTTACCTCGGCTAGTAGAAGGATACCCGACTCAGGATGATGGAACGATAAACTAAATCAACATAAGTTAAGAGTCGCAGAATTGTAACATACCTTGGGCGTCGGCAATTTTAATTTCTAGCTCGTGCGCGCGGATCCTTTCGTTCTGTAACTGGAGTTGGAGAGATTCTAACAATTGCTTTTCCCTGAGGCGACTGGCGGCATCTAAGCGTACCCGGTTCAGGATCTAACACAAGTAAACACGAGTAAATTGTAAGCGACAATAAAAAAAGAAATCAGAAGGGGGCACCACTATGCTAAAATGAGCCGCTCACCACTGTGTCAAGAGTCTGGGCGATATCTCCATAGAGGGGCACCTCATTCAACATCTCTTCTTCAGTATACGCTCCAAAGTTGGAGGAAGTAAGCGCACCCAGAGAGTTCATAATAGGGCCAGAGACAGTGAAGGAAGTTTCATCGCTAGAAGACGACCCCTGAGTAATCCGGGTCACACGAGGAAGCTCTACCGATATATCAACAACAAGCTTCTCAGCGTCGGGCATCTCCAGGGGATCCTACTGGTCTCCCTTCCCTTGCTCATCGTCCTTTCCACCTGAGACATCATCACAAAATAACTCATCCTCATCGGGGATATCAATCACTGGCCCGCCCTTTGATGGGAGTTTAGCAGCTTGCTTACCTCTGAGGGGATTACGCCTAAGAGGGTGAGGGTCAACCTCGTCAACATCATCATCATCGCGCCTAGGGTGTTTCTGCACAAGGTGTCTCGTCAAAACATGTGAAGGTAAAAAACAGGGGCAAGTACATGTACTTATAAGAAAACCAGTGTGTTTGTTACCTTCCCCTGGCCTTCCTCAACCCTTGTGTCAGCACCTCTTTTCCTAGACGATCCGGCACCCTTGGTGGAATCGCCCTGAGATTTCAAACAACAAAAAATGACCAGTTAACACCCGAAGCCAACAAGATAGCAAACGACAACAAAGGAGAAAACTCATACCTTATCAGCCTTGTCGTCATTAACCACCCAGAAAGGATAGGGCTCGGCGGGAAAAGTAGGCGACGGGAAGCTGCCATGAAGAATGGGACCTCGGACTAGAAGTGGAACTCGAGGATAAATCGGGTCATTAGAATGGAGGGCTCGCTTGTTGGAACCCTGGACGATGGGATCGGCATCCAGCATCATCCTTTATACACCATCGGGCATAGTTCTGACCCGATGAGGACTAGCAGCAAAACCGGAAAGGTCACCTAAGGTTGAAGTACCAGCTCGATAGTTGACAAGGAAATTGGCAGTGGTATATTCGGGAGCGTCCTCGGGCTTATAGGTCGACCACTCGGCAGTAGAACCGTGACCGTCTCGGTGATCCCTACATTCGTTCATAATTCGGAAAGTATTACCAGTCCATTGAGCCAAATCACGAGAAGGCTTGAGCTGAGAAAGAATCTCGTAATAAAAAGGGCTAGCAGGTTTGTACAGGGGAAGACGAAGGCCTATCTCCAGTTGGCCCTGAGTGATGACCACGCAATCAGCCGACTGATCATACTTCTTCATATCGGACTTCTTCAAGAGACTGTTTTGGCCCGAGAGAAGGGTAACTTCGTAGTCTCCAAGGTCGTACTTTTCCTTCAGCTATTGAATGAACTCCTCATCGGAAAGATCTCTCACCCTTATCTCGGACCTGCACGAAGCAGAAGGAGAACCATCAGGAAAGATAGAGCTCATGGCGCGATCATCATATTTAGAAGGACTATCAAACGAAAACAGAGAATCAAGATAAAAAGCATCAAACTCGGAAAAAACGTCATCAACAGACCTTCTCTCAGTCATGGAGGGAGAAAAAGCCATTAACGGAAATAATGTAGAACTTGGTTCTCGACGAAGAGAGATAAGGCGACGAGACTGTAACAACGGCTACTGTAGTAATCGGTGAGGAGGAGATGAAGGAAGAAAATCAAGAAAACTAGGGTTCTCAGAAGCAAAGAGTGATGAAGGAATCTTGGAGAAAAGTTGCAGCGGCAGGGAACAGAGAGAGAAAGGATAAAGAAAAAGAAGGAGAAAAAGAAGCAGGCTATTTAAAGGGGAAGAGTTGTAACCGACGCCGACGGTTACAGGTAATAAATTGCAGTTAGTGGGGCATTGCATGGCGGGATTTGCAGCATGGACGAAGACGTGGGCAGTTGGGACGACGTTCTTCCACTCGTGTCTCCCACACGAGCGAAAGAAGAGGAATAAATGTAGGTGTAAATTATCCACAGATCCAGGTGGAAACATCTTAAGCCTTGGTGCACCTAAAAATGAAGATACGCGAAGCATAGAAGGAAGATCAGCAGGCGCGAGATTTGAGGAGCCACGTGGATCGGGCGTGATCGCTCTACAGATTTTGGACAAGACTTGACCCCAGGTTTCTGACAGAGCTGACAAGACAAGATAGGGTGGGCCAAACGAGGTGCAACGGTCAAAAAGATAAGAAATTACGTGTCACATCGGCCCACCGTTGAGGCGACAGATAAGACAGGCGACATCGTGTCAAGAGAACACCCGAAGAGGTCGGATCGGACAAGAGACATACAAAGGAATCAAGATGCATCGGCCATGCGCATAGAAGAAGGGGCGACGTAAGCAGGCCCGATCACAGAACTTCATAATAGATGTAACATGACCCACACCCTAACTTGGTTGTATGGAACTTCTCATATAAATAGAGTAACTTGTATCCAAGAGAGGTAGGTTGTAATTTTGGGGGAGAGAGAGAGAGAAACTCGAGTTTACACCAAGGAGAAGAGAGTGAGAAGTAAGTTGATCTTTGTAAGGAAATCCGACTAAGAGCAACACCTTTGTAACACTTTGAAGTAATAAGATTCATCCTTTCACCCCCGTGGACGTAGGTAATCATACCGAACCACGTATATCTTGTGTTCATTGTTGAGTGCTTACTTTCATTTGACTTGAGTTGAAGTTTTCTATCCTTTGGATGTAGTTGGTAGTAAAATACATCTACAGTGAAGATGGTTCTAAACTGTCATTTCATAGGCAAATGCTATTGGGAGTCCAGCAGAGGATAAGGGACAACTCTATTTGGAAGAGCACTAAACAAAGACTAGCATTGGTTAAGGGGATATCAGCTGGGTAGCCCTTATCAAGATGACCAAACACTTGGTATAACCCTAATCCCATAACCCTTAAGTTGAAGGCTTCTTCCTCTCAATCATTTGTTCATTATGAGAAAAAAAAAACAGCGGCTGCTGCTGTTAGAGATCGAGAGATGGGAAGGGTTCTGATCAAGAACACAGAGAAGAAATTGAAGTTGTTGGTATTGATTATGTGTTCGATGTGATGGGAATGGTGGCTCAAATAGAGAACTCAGTGGATCTGATGAGAATATGGTGGAGGGTTGATGTTGTTTTTGGAGATAAATAAGAGCATAGCATAGATGGGTTTGGATCTGTTGAAATTATGAGAAACAAATAGAATAATCGAGAGATTGAGTGAGACATCAAAATCAGAGGGTAAATCTCGTTGCTGCTAATGAACCGAGAATGAATCTGAGAGATGGTGAGAAGAACAGTGATACCGCAAGATTGATTGACGAGATTCGAAGAATTAGAAAAGGTGGTTCACTTCACGGAATTTGTGGAATGTTTGAGGATTTAGGAAATCAGTGATGGATTGAGACTTGGGTTCATCTCTAATTTGAAATACGGGATGAGATTTGTGAAATTGAGGAGAAGAACAAGATGCTAATGGATGAACCGGAGATGGGTTTTGGTGGTGAGTTTCAGATGAAGATAGAGGAGTTGTTGATGCAGTTGAGGGCCGAGTTGCTGTTTGATTGCAAGTATGAGATGATGCTACTGAATTGAAGCTATCTGAAGCAGCAATTGTGATGCTTAAATTACATAGATGTATGTTAGGAATTGTCGCAAGAAGAAGGCCAAACTGAGGCCAGAATTTGGCCGGGAAATGGCCAGAATACAAACAGAATCGGCAGTTTTTCTCAACCGGCGAGTTAACTTAGTACCGTGATAACCGATCCAACTCAACTGAGTAAGACCAGTTAGCCGAGTAAGATGCTGACTCGGTGTCTAACTCTCTTTCTTGACCCGGTTGGCTAACGAAGACTGTTAGTTTGACAGTTATATATAACGGTGCCCTGACAGAATATTCTGTCAGCGGAATAGAATCTCATGCGACTGATGGTGCCGGATTCCGGCCAACTTCCGGCGTGCATTTTTGGACAGAATTTTTACATGGGTATTTTCCACACATGGCATTGGTGGACCACTTGGAGATGGATTTTGAGAAGACCTAATTTTGGAAGGAGTATCCTTTATGGAAATTGAGAAACATATAAAAGAGAAGACTTTTCTCTAATTATTATCATATCTTCTACTTTTATTCTAGGGTTTAGAAACATGATAGGGTTTCTCTTCCTCCTTGTTATGAACTCCTATGATATGAGTACCTAGTTTTCTTTTGGTTATGGAATAAAGATGGATTTCACATAACATGATTCTTTGATTCAATATATTAGTTTTGTCTCATATTTATCGTTCATGATTTTCTGAAAATATAGTTGTATGATTGACGTATTACAACATGATTGATTGTTTGTTTTGTCAAGTTGCAAATTGGTGGAACTTGTAATCACATCTATTGCTAGTTTAGGGTTCATCATCGAGCGATAATCCTTGAACACAAGTAGCATAAATATGGTTATAGCTTATAGTGATATATCCTTGTAATCATATGTGAACCATGACCTTTGTTCGAATTGTTTGAGAAATGTATTTCAATTGCATTGATTAGCCTAATTTTTGAAACTTAATGCTCCTGGGAATTGAACTTAATTAGGGCAAGGCGTTAGGTTATTCTTTAGGTAGAATTCATATCCGAAACTCTAATGTGTGTGTTGATGACTTAGGAAATTTACGGAATATTCTTGCAATAAGGTATTCTAGGGCTTTTGGTAATGAGAGATTAAATATGAATTCTAGTTATTAAGACAAGAACATGTTAGTGAATGAAAACGAAATCCTTAACCAATATCTTTACATCTTGATTTGCGTGTTTACTTTTTTTTTTTGCTTTTATCTTATTTTAGTTTATAAAAACAGAAAATCCTCCCGGTTCTTTTATAGGAAATCAAAAAAATATTGACAACCTGGTCCTCTCTGTGGGAATGATCCTTTCTTGCCCTTGCTATATTTATATTTTGAGTAGTGAGAAAGTGTAATTTATTTTTGACGTCTACGACAGCGATCATGAGCTTTATGAATTGGTTGCTTCACGGCTCCCATATGATCCCTATCTCTCCATTATCTTTCATTAACTTCAAATGGAGTAGAAGAAAAGGGATAGCTCTTTTTTTTTTTGGAAACCTGCATCATCTCTACTAACTCTAGGAAATAGCACTCCTCAGATGAATTTCTCTCTGTTAGGTTACTTCATTGGATAATACCCTGTACTGATCCTAAGAACTGTAACCAATGGTTAATGGATTATACTAAATACCTCCCTTATGTTGCTTTAAATATGCTTTCAATTTGGACCATGGAATTCAAAATTAAAAAATTTGTTAATTCCAAAACCTGTTCAGGTCATTCTGTCCAGCTCTTAACCTATGTTACAGAACTTAAAAGAAATAACTCTCTCTCACTTTCATTTTATAAGGATATCAGATTAGTGGTTGGTTATATCATCTATACCACATAAAAAATCTCTCAAATGGATACCCTTAACCCATTAAAAATCATTGAAAAATCTAAGGATAAACTCATTGAAGGCTCAATTGAATCCTTAACAAAACAGATGGAAAACTCTATCATAAGCCCACCTAACTTCTCCCCAAAAGTTTATCTTAACTCCAAAAAAGCTAGAATTACACCAATTACCAACTGGGAAAATACTATCATTGGGAGGTTGTGCAGTAAAGCCTCCTATGGTATTAAAAAAATCATTGATGAGGTCAAGTTTACATGGGATCTTAAAGGAGGAGTTCATATTAAATTATATGACAAGAAGATAAACTACTATGAATTTCATTTAAGAAAAGCTGAAGACTTTCTCTTACTCAAACAAGGAGGAGCTTGGAATGTCCTAGGAAAGCTGATAGTACTAGTTGAATGTCTTATCCAAGGTCCTCAGCACATTGATGAAGGTAGCTTCTTCAAAACTAACATATGGATGCACATTAAAAACACCCCAATAAGCTTCATTAATGAAGAAGATCTCAAGAAAATATGTGTTCCAGCTGGTAAGTACTTGAACATAAGAACCCCTATGGTAAAAATCAAGACGAAAAAAATGTGGAGTGCCTTGTAGAAATAAGGGTCCAACATAATCTTCCGTTCGGATATGAGGTTTTTATGGATTTATTTGCCAAACCTGAATGGATAGAGTTCTTGTACAAACTCTTTATCCTTAAGTTGTGCAAAACATATAGATGGCTGGATTATTCTACAAAATATTGTGAGCAAGATAGGGAAAGTCAGCCGATTGAGAAAAAGTTAACTCAACCAACAGCAAACAAAGACAATACAACCTCTAAGGTAAACCAAAATAAAATCTTATTCTTGGTCCTCTCCTTCCATTCAGTTTAAGGCCGGTGAATCAAGTGCTAACAGTTGATGAGCGTCATTTACTCAACAAAATAAAAAGATGTTTCCCACTAATTAAATATAATATAGCGGTAGTAAGGATCATTCCCACGAAGAGTAATGCAATTGATATGTTATCTAAATCAGCAAAAATATAAAAGAAGGATAAAAAGAATAATAAGAAAAATATATTGAAGAAATCCTTCGCAGTTACTAACCGTTAACTCAACATTGTACCCATTTATCTCTTGTTAGAACCAATTGTCACCAACTGTAGGAAAGAAGGTACGCTTACCTATCCCCAAAACTCCTTATATCACCGGATACGGAAGCGCTCGACTACCGGATTCTACTCAAAAGAACCACCTTGAGGTACGCTTACAAGATGTAATTCCCAGAACGCATTAAGATTTGTGAATTTAGGTTTGATCCCAGAAGTTAAACTCGGTACGCTCGGTCCACTTACTGGTGTTGTCTTTACTCGCAATTGCTACACAGAATCCCTCCGCAAGGTCTTGCGATTTCTACTTGTGTAGGAGATGAGAGACAATTACGGATCGACTCAACTCTCTACTAGCATTATAATGATTAATAGACTAATCTAGTTGCGCACCCAAACTAATCTAAGAATCAATTATAAACCTTCGATATAGTAAAAACAATCCACAATGAATCAATTTAAAACTTGAAACAAACTTGTAAATAATTGAGCTTCACAATTAGAACTTTGAATTCATCCTTAACAATAAAAAGAATAGAGAAGAGATAGTTCTCCTCCCTAAGGGGGAGAAAAACGGTGAGAATAAGATATCTAAAATTGTCTCTTGGCTTCCCTATATATAGAGTTTTGTAACCTCTTCTTTAAGAAAACTAGGAAACCTAGGAAAAATAGGAAAGTGCACCTCCTTAAGAATTATGTCCCGTGCATCACACCCCGGTCGAAAGTAGTTGCCAAAACTCGCCACAATTCCTTAACACAACTCACGACCAAGGCTAGTCACGTTCTATGTTCGGAAAACAAAACAACTGGGCTCACATCACCCAAGTCCAGCCCATTTTCTCGTTATTGGAATGTCAGTTCTGTGAGACTGACAGCCTATTCTCGTTATTTACTCCCAGTGATTATATGCGGTTGTTTTTCAGACCATAAGCTTCCATGTATCTCAACTCTTACTCCGTAACTCACGTCCTATTCTCCATCACTTTTTAACGCTGGCAAAACCCAATGACTTGAGCTCGGTCTCCATCTCTCAACCTCTTTCATGTTCGACAGTTAGCATAACTCACAAACCACAACATCACATTCACCAGAGTTTTCGGCATTCATTGCTATTATCATCACAACAAAGTCGAGTCCACCTTCTCTTCCAACATCTCGATCATGAACTAATGGCAAAACTCAACAGATCGATTCCTCTCGAACTCCATATGTCTGCAGTCGACCACCATCACACACAGCAAAACTATTCCATCTTCTCGGTGACTGCATCTCTTCTCTGACCTTCGAGCATCAACCATTGGCAACAAAACTACCCATCACCGCCATGAACCCTCGAACTACTCCATTATCATCTCTCCATCCAACCACAACAAACCATTAGATCCCATTCAATGAATCATACTCGAACTCGAACTTACTTCCCTGTCCACCAACTACCGGCAAAACCATCATGAACCGAGCATCTCTGTCATCACCATCGTCACAGATTTCTTCCATATAAGCAGAGCATCAGATCCATCCATTACCAATCTCAGTCCATAACTTTTAGCACTTGGTCTCGATCTCTTCTCATCCTTCTCATTCACCGATCAAGCTACATCAATAACTCACTACTGAGTCGACCTCAACAGCGTATCACATCTCCATTTCAGTATGTATCCCTGAACTACTCAGTCCCTGTTCATCATCCACCAAACTCAACCCCGATACTCTAGTTCAAATCTTCCTCGTCACTACCATTCTCGACTTCATTAGCTCGAGCTCTTTCTCCATATACGATGAAGCTTCTTATATCAGCAGCCAATTTCATTGATCACCATTGCTGCCTTACCCGAGCTCTCTCTGTTCCTCTCTGTGATTACTCTCTCGAGCTTAAACTCCAACATACAATCGTCATTAACACAGCAAGGACTAAGACTCCATTCTATCCATCGCAATCATCTATCACTGCCAACGACTATCTATGGCATCAACCACCATCGCTCTATGTATCTCGACAAATAACTCGAGCTCCTTATAGCCAAACCCATTATCACTGCCAACTCTAAACTCGAGCTAAACTGCCTCGGTAATGAAAGAAAATAAGATTCCGACAGTAAGGCTTGGACTCTTCTTCTCATCTCAAATTTGGTTTCTTACCTATACATTTCTTCCACCAGCACACATGTGTGCTACCCTTATGTAAACTCCATAGAGTTTACACTTTCCTCCAGTAAATGTATGCGAACCATATAGCCCATGTTGGACTCGGTACCTCCAACCCATTAATTTCATTAGCAGTAATTAAAAAATATTCCCACGCGACTGCCTATAGTAGTTTCCATGCAATGATAATTCCGTCTCTCCTTTGGCAAATTAGATGATTTCTTGTTCTTTTCGGGAATAAGCTCCAAAATTCCCATAAAATATAAAAGAAAGCTAATAACACAATTTTGGACGAAAACTAGCTAAGAAAGCATAACCAATCGATATTTAGAGAGGTGTTTTTAAACACCTATCAAATTCCCCCACACTTAGACTTTGCTAGTCCTCGAGCAAACAAAACGAAACAAAAATAAAATACAACTCCATGTCGTGAGGATACGGTTACTCTTAGCATGAATAACAGGTCTTTAAACCCCTAGGTGTCCCTAGTGGACGAGTTATAGTCTCGTGAGGGATTACGAGAGATATACCCACAAAACCTTTAAGCCAAAAAGAATAACAAACCAATTAGAAATTACTCCTCGGCAACGGTGCCAATTTTGATGAGCGTCGTTTACTCAACAAAATAAAAAGATATTTCCCACTAATTAAATATAATATAGCGGTAGTAAGGATCGTTCCCACGAAGAGTAATGCAATTGATATGTTATCTAAATCAGCGAAAATATAAAAGAATGATAAAAAGAATAATAAGAAAAAGATATTGAAGAAATCCTTCGCAGTTACTAACCGTTAACTCAACATTGTACCCGTTTATCTCTTGTTAGAATCAATTGTCACCAACCGTAGGAAAGCAGGTACACTTAGCTATCCCCAAAACTCCTTATATCACCGTATACGGAAGCGCCCGACTACCGGATTCTATTCAAAAGAACCACCTTGAGGTACGCTTACAAGATGTAATTCCCAGAACGCATTAAGATTTGTGAATTTAGGCTTGATCCCAGCAATTAAAATCGGTACGCTCGGTCCACTTACTGGTGTTGTATTTACTCGCAATTGCTACACAGAATCCCTCCGCAAGGTCTTGCGATTTCTACTTGTGTAGGAGATGAGAGACAATTACAGATCGACTCAACTCTCTACTAGCATTAGAATGATTAATAGACTAATCTAGTTGCGCACCCAAACCAATCTAAGAATCAATCATAAACCTTCGATATAGTAAAAACAATCCACAATGAATCAATTTAAAACTTGAAACAAACTTGTAAATAATTGAGCTTCACAATTAGAACTTTGAATTCATCCTTAACAATAAAAAGAATAGAGAAGAGATAGTTCTCCCCCCTAAGGGGGAGAAAAATAGTGAAAAGAAGATATCTAAAATTGTCTCTAGGCTTCCCTATATATAGAGTTCTGTAACCTCTTCTTTAAGAAAACTAGGAAACCTAGGAAAAATAGGAAGGTGCACCTCCTTAAGAATTATGTCCCGTGCATCACACCCCGGTCGAAAGTAGTTGCCAAAACTCGCCATAATTCCTTAACACAACTCACGGCCAAGGCTGGTCACGTTCTAAGTTCGGAAAACAAAACAACTGGGCTCACATCACCCAAGTCCAACCCATTTTCTCGTTATTGGATTGTCAGTTCTGTGAGACTGACATCCTATTCTCGTTATTTACTTCCTGTGATTATATGCGGTTGTTTTTCAGTCCGTAAGCTTCCCTGTATCTCAACTCTTACTCTGTAACTCACGTCCTCTTCTCCATCACCTTTTAACGCTGGAAAAACCCAATGACCTGAGCTCGGTCTCCATTTCTCAACCTCTTTCATGTTCGACAGTTAGCATAACTCACAAACCACAGCATCACATTCGCCAGCGTATTCGGCATTCACTGCCATTATCAGTACAATAAAGTCGAGTCCACCTTCTCTGCTAACATCTCGATCATGAACTAATGGAAGAACTCAATAGATCGATTCCTCTCGAACTCCATATAGCTGCAGTCGACCACCATCACACACAACAAAACCATTCCATCTTCTCGGTGACTGCATCTCTTCTCTGACCTTCGAGCATCAACCATTGTCAACAGAACTACCCATCATTTCCATGAACCCTCGAACTACTCCATTATCATCTCTCCATCCAACCACAACAAACCATTAGATCCCATGCAATGAATCATACTCGAACTCAAACTTACTTCCATGTCCACTAACTACCGGCAAAACCATCACGTACCGAGCATCTTTGTCATCACCATCGTCACAGATTTATTCCATATAAGCAGAGCATTAGCTCCATCTATTACCAAGCTCAGTCCATAACTTTTATCACTTGGTCTCGATCTCTTCTCATCCTTCTCATTCACCGATCAAGCTACATAAATAACTCACTACTGAGTCGACCTCAACAGCGTATCACAGCTCCATTTCAGTTCGTATCCCTGAACTACTCGGTCACTGTTCATCATCCACCAAACTCAACCCCGATACTCTAGTTAAACTCTTCCTCGTCACTGCCATTCTCGACTTCATTAGCTCGATCTCTTTCTCCATCTACGATGAAGCTTCTAATATCAGCAGCCACTTCCATTGATCACCATTGCTGCCTTACTGATAGGTGTAGAATACACCGTATTTACTATCTAGTATTTATGCTTTCTTTGCTATTTTCATGTGAATTATGTATCTTATGATTGATTTTGAGTTTACCATGTGTTTTGGAGTCATATGGAAAAAAGAGGATAAATATGAGCTAAAGGCTTTACTTGGAGGCACAGGGCGTTAGCCGAGGCAAAGCTAGCAAGCACACTGCACTTCTAAAGCATTAAAAAGAAAGATTATGGAGGAAATTAAACTGTCAGTCTTCCAAGACTGACAGCCAATTGGTCACTGGGTGGCCCGTATTAAATCATGGGGTGCCAATAGAAATCACAAGTTATAACCCACACAAGAAGAGAGATATCAGTTCTCGATTTCCTCTATTTTTTCCCAAATCTCCTCAAGCAGCGACCAAGTCCAACTCCGGCAGGTCATAGGTGATAATTCAGGGTTGAGTGGTTCTGGTTATGGTTCGAGAAAGACAAAGAGTTTAGTGGTACGAATGAAGAGAAAACAGAGATGAGGAATTTGAAGAATGAAATTGAAACGAAGAACTGGTTGGATTATGGAGGTTAGGGTTCCTGAAATTGTGAGAAATCAGAGAAGGAAGATCGATTGAAGGGTTTAGATTCGATAAGGAAATATGGGTTTGAGCTGAAATTGTTTTTGGCAGAAAGATTATTCGAATTGGAGCTGTTTCTGTGGGTTGTGTTCAAAGGGTTAACAATTTTAGATGGAGAAGGTATTGGTTGCTGTTTTGAGTGCGAGAGAGGTTGAGATTGATTGAAGAATTGAAGGTTTGAGATTGAAATTGCAGGATTGTGGAACCATATTTGTAGATTTGGGTGATGTTGTTTTGAGCTGAGGAGTTTGCTGAGAAGAGTGTAACTTGAAGTGGTGGCTGGAATGCAGACAAGAGAGTGCAGTGTTGGTGCTTGCAGGTGAAGGCTTGCAAAGCAGTGACGATAGTTTTGGTTATGTATCAAATGAAGAATTGCAGCTGTTGCAGAAGCAGATTGAATGAATGAGTGTGAATGTTGGAATGGGGTTTTTTGGCCTGAGTTGGGATTTACTGTGGTGGTATAGATGCATGTTAGGAGAAGCTTTGAAGCTGATGACGAGAACTGAAATTGAGCAGAAGGCGTAGATGGTATTGATGTTGATTATCATGGGATAGCGAGCCGCAGTTTCTGGTGGCAATAGGCAGTGAAGCAATGGTTGAGATGGCACTGGTGCAACTGCAACAGGGAGTGGCATTTAAGCTTTATGGGAACTTGAGCATGGCTGTGACAGAGAGTTTGTGCAGTGAGGATAACAAAGACAAACTGAATAATAAAAACAATTACAAGCAAAAATCATTATGATGCCAACAACTCCTCCTCCACAAAATTTGGTTCAAAACCCACCTTCCTAGAAATTATAAATGGTTCAGGAGGAAAGGATAATTGTGACGAATCCACTCCTTCTAGCACCATCAAGTTTGATAGTTTCCATGCTTCAAAAAAAAAAAAAAAGTCTGGTAGTTTCTATTTTCCAATGCTATTGACAGTTGTCCCTCACGATCTACAAAAACGGAGTTTAGATAGATTCTATGTAAATAGAAAGAGAAATGAAATTATGTAGCAGCTTCGCATGTGAATTATAAAGTGACGCAGAGGCCAGTGCACAACACTGTAAAATCATTTTTGTTGAGGTACGACGGTATAAAAATAATAGAATTAAATTGATCGATTTTTCGCTCAAAAATAATTAGCATTTAAACAAGAAAAAAATGGGGCCTCCACTAGAGGACAAAAAAAGTTTCTCAATCATGATTTTGGCCGTCCCTTATCTAAATATTTTGGTAATGCCTAATGTACCCCTTATTTAATTAGTGGTAATCTCACTTTATTAGTGGTAGTCTTACTTAATTAGTGTCAAAAAATTTAAATTTTTAGTGGGGGTTTCAGGAGGAGCGGAGGCCATTTTACATGCAGTGAACAGGTATGTTAGTAAGCACCATTTAGACCCTAGTCTTACTATGCTAACTGTAGACTTCACCAACGCTTTCAACCTAGTTGACCGCACATCCATGCTTCTTGCGGTTCGTAGACTTTGTCCATCTATATCCCCATGGGTGGATTATTTATATGGTCAACCGGCAAGATTATATGTGGGAGATTATCATATCTATTCCTCGACTGGGGTGCAACAAGGTGACCCGTTGGGTCCGTTGTTGTTTGCTTTGGTGCTTCATCAGCTTATAACGAAGATAAATGAGCAGTGCACACTATCCTTACAGGCTTGGTATCTTGATGATGGTACTATTATTGGTGACAATGTCGAAGTAGCGCGAGCACTTATCGTCGTTCAAACAGAGGGGCCTCGGTTGGGACTTATATTGAATATTAAAAAACCGAAATCTTTTGGCCCTCTTGTGATGGAAGAAAGGTAAGGGATGGGATGTTTCGCTGAAATCTCAAGGCCAGACAATGGGGTCAAACTTTTAGGGGTGCGGTCAGCCTTAATGATGAGTTTGTGAAAAGGCTTGCTATCAGGAGAGCAGAGAAGGCAGTGGAGTTAATGCAGATTTTGTCCAAACTACGTGATCCTCAGAGCGAGTTATTACTTCTGTGTACATGTATGGGCATCTCTAAGTTGCTATTTGGACTTCGAATTTGTTTCCCGGGATACACTACAGAGGCAGTAGATATCTTTGATAGAGGCTTAAGGGAGCGATAGAGGGAATCGTTGTGTGTGGAGGCCCGTTTTTCGGGGAGCTTCAATGGAGACTAGTTAAACTTCCTATCAGATATGGAGGCCTTTGGTTATACACGGCTAAGGAAGCATCACAATACGCCTTTTTTGCATCATGTGTGCAATCTTGGGGATTGCAAGATCACATACTTAGGGATAGTGGAGTAGAAGGTATGGACGATAATTTTTATATGGCATTGAAAACCTTACAAGAAACTCTGCCCGACCAAGACTTTAGTAGTTTTACCAATAAAGACACCGCCCCACTTAAAGCACAAAGCAACTTGGCGAGTGCTCTTTTTGGTAAAGTTGTTAAAGATATGGGTAGGGTTTATGGGTTTTCGGATAGACAGAAAGCAGTTTTTGAGTGTCTACAAGCAGCGCATGCGCAGGATTTTCTTCTCGCTATCCCGATTGACGGCCTTGGACAGAAGATGTCCCCCTTGGAGTATCGGTGCATCCTTAAATACAGGTTAATGATCCCCCTATACCCTTCTGATTCTCGTTGCCCTGCTTGTATTACAGGCTGCCTAGAGGCATATGGGGAACATCTTTGTTCCTTGTAAGGTGGATCCTGGTTTCAAATATAGACATGATCATGTGATAGATATCTTATATGATGTATTATGGAGGGCTGGTATTTCGGCAAAGAAAGAGGCGCCGGTCAACTTTTTGACGGATCCTCTTGAAGGCAGATCAACACTCAGGCCAGCAGATGTTCTTATTTTTGGGTGGGCCAACGGAAAACATACGTGTGTTGATCTTACTGGGGTTTCTCCATTAGTAGGCATCGGGCAAGGCTCTTTCACAGTTGGACAAGCAGCTTTGAAAGCTGCCTCGGGTAAGATAACGAAGCATGAAAAGGCTTGTATTGATAATGGACATGCTTTTATTCCCTTTTCCTTTGACACTTTTGGGTATTTAGCTCCGGAGGCGGTTGGACTCCTAGCGAGAGTTCAAAGAGTCATGCACAGTAATGTCATGACTCCCGATTCTAGAGAGTTTGTGTTTAAGAGGATAGGGTTTGCCATTCAAAAAGGGCTTGCGGCGCAGCTTGTTGCTCGCTTGCCTTCTATGTAATAACTCGTGAATCTGATTCATATCTAAAAAAAATGTCCGTTTTGATTCTTAAAAAAAATTAAAATTAAAATCAATATCAATTTATTTTTTTCGAATTTTATATTTGCAAAAAAAAAAAAAAAATTGCGCAAATTTTTATGAAGAGTCGTCATGCAGTTTTTAAAAAATTAATGACCTTCAAGAGTCATCATTGTTTCAGTGACGACTCTAAACAGTCGTTGTTATTTCAAAAACGACCCTCAAGAGTCGTCATCGTTTCAGTGACGACTCTAGACCGTCGTTAATGTTCAAATACGCATATGACGACCCTTTAATGTATTCCGCCATTAATGAATCTTTAGAGAAGATAATGACTCTTTTATAAGCATTAACGATTGTTTAGAGTCGTCACTGAAACAATGACGACTCTTGAGGGTCATTAATTTTTTAAAAAAATTCATGACGACTTTTCATACAAATTTGAGCAGAAAAAAAAATTAACATAAAATTCGGAGAAAAAAAAATTGATTTTAAAGTTCTGATTTTGATTTTAATTTAAAATTTTTGATTTAAAAAAAAAAGGGGGGTAAAACAGTATTTTCACTTTACCATTGATACGCCCCTGAAAATTTTGGGGTGCAAACAAAATTGGTGAGGCCCCCGATTTTTTCTTGCATTTAAAGACGTCCAGACATTGAGAGACGTCTAGGTCCAGGGTGTGCACCCTATCACGGTTTACTGTCAGCATAGCAGACTACTCAGCACCCTAGTTAGTAAGCTCGCGAATAATACTCGTATAATTCGCGAATCCATCCGTATTGACCGTATAACTGGAACTCCGACTTAGATTCGCGAATTTCCAACTTAAAATGAATTATACGCATATTTACGAATTACCGAATCATACGCCCCGTATAATACTTTGCAACATCATCACTAAATAATCATTATTATTATATTTTTGACTTTTAAAATTTTACATACACTAATCTGATTCCAATACCATCAACGTTCATGTTATTTGCTGATTGTGATGCACATATCGTATGTATAGTTCATGTTATTAAACTATAGTATTTTAGGAGAGATTATATTAAAAATGAATTTTTAACAGGTTAATTTATGCCGAATTTTGTACGCCGAATATTATCTCTAAAACGAATTATACACGTACATATGCCGTTCCGTATTACTGACGAATCACGAATCGTTAACCGGATTTTTGACCGAATTTAATTTTTACGAATCCGTATAACTCATACGTATCTCGTTACGAACGTATCCCGTACCACGAATTGCTAGCTAAGGCTCAGCACTCGGTAATCTAAAATGTACCCAAAAAGAAATAGGAGAAGAAAAGAATAGAACTATCTGATGGTCAGGATTACATCGGTAGTACCGATATAGCACACCACCTCGTATTACCATATCTATACTCTCTCGAGGACAAATTCTTTAATTATTTATAAAGGTAAACCACCTTATGTAGTGTTTAGTCCACTACAGAAACTTCTCATTTCTTTGTGTGTTTGTGGTTCAATTTCAATAAACTCAAAAATATAAAGAATATGGGAGATGATCAAAATATGACTAATTATGAAGATTTACTACCAGTAATGGCAGAGAAGCTAGACGTAGAAGGATTTGTAACAGAATTATGTGGTGGATTCAGGGTTCTAGCTGATCCAGGAAGAGGGTTAATAACATCAGAAAGTTTAAGAAAGAATTCCAAGTATTTAGAAATAGAAGAAATGAGTAAAGAAGATGCTGAAGAAATGGTAAGAGAAGGTGATCTTGATGGTGATGGAGCTCTAAATGAAAATGAATTTTGTATCTTAATGGTTAGACTTAGTCCTGGTATGATGGAGGATGCTGAAATTTGGCTTGATTTCAGCATCCTCATTGCTCAACTATTCTTGATGGTGATGGAGCTCTAACTATTCTTCTTCTTGTTATATTTTTGTTACAATTTTGTCACGCTATCCAGATTTGCCACAATCATGTTCTTCTTCCTTCAACGGTTAACTCAGCACTTGTTCGAATCTCGATCGATGGAAGAATTCATTACAGCAGAAACACCTCAATCCACTCTTATTGCTCAACCCATTTTATTCCTTCATCTGTTGGCAGCAGCATCATCATTGCTGGGAGCAGCAGCAGCAGTTTCCGTCTCGTCGTCCTTCATGTATGCAGTCTCATCACAGCCCGTGTTCTCTCCACTTTTGCTTTCCGCCTTTGCTTTCCTTCGACAATTGAGGAAGCAATCTGTTGCTCTTACCCTCAATATTTTTTTTTTTTCTTCCCGATTTGAGGAAACAACCACTTATTGTTCTTACCCTAAAACCCTTCTCTGATCACTTATTAGGAAGTGACCCTTTCTTCTTCTCTTTTATCTTGTTTTTTTTTTTCATGGAGACCCCTTTTTTTTTTCTTCATGGAGACCCCATTTCTTCTCTTTTAGTATTTCTTGCTCATTTAGTATGTCTCCTAACTTCTCGTGCAAGCCTCTACAAATTCAACATTTTTGAAATGTCGATATTACAAAAGCTTTGTCTTGTAGTAGCGATAGTTTTTCTTCTTCCAGTGGATACATGTCCACCGGCTTCGTGTCACAAGTAGAAACTTGATGTTGTCGTGACAAACATGGATTTCTTGCCATTTTTTTTTCTCTCAAAACCGAGTAGGTCGTCTCATTGAGGCTCTCTTCCCACAATATGAGGAGGCGATCATTTGAAGCTCTCTTCCCTCAATATATGGAGGCATTCGTTGTTGACGTTTTCATGATATCGGCTTCTAAAACTCTTGAACGATTGTGGAGGCAATCCTTGGTGCACTCTTCCCACAATTGTCTTTAGAATTTTGTAAACAATTTGAGGAGGAAAATTATTGCTCTCTTCCCTCAAACTTGTCTTCTGGTCACTTATCAAAAAGTGATTTCTTTTTTTCTTCTCTACTTTTCTTTTTCCACATGGAGGCGTTTTTGCTCCTGTGAAGGTAAGATTTTTTTTTTTTTTTTTTTTTTTTTTTTTTTTTTTTTTTTTTGTGAGTTGGAATGGTTGAAATCTTCTTAGTGGTGTTTGCATCTTCTCCTTCTTAAACTTCATATCTTCTCAACTCGAAAGCTTTGAAACCCATCAATTCGTAGCGGAAACTTTTACGCCCATTTCGGATCGAACGAGCTCTGATACCAAGTTAAAATTTATACTTTTATCAAGAACTTAGAACCCTTGATAATGTTTTCGGAGATATACGAGCATAGTGGTGTTGCTCGTATAGAACTCCTAGAACTCTAGTAGTGAGGGTGGAAGCAAGGACTTTGTAACTTGAACCTTGTATTGATTGATTCTTTCTTTCTTACTTACAAATGAATACAACATGCCTATTTATAGGCTACAAAAAGAAGAAGAGAACTATGTCTATGGAGGCTAACAACTATGCCTATGGAGGCTAACAACTATGCATATGGAGGCTAACAACTATGCCTATGGAGGCTTCCACCAAACCAACTACTAGACAATCTAGTATTCTTATTTGATTTGTCTAACTCTAGAACACTCATTTTACACATGTTAATTGTCTAACATTGACTCTAGACATCCTAGATATTTCTAGGTTAATTTAGATAGATGTGAACACTTGACTAAGTTGGTGTTGAATATTCAACAGGTTAGACTTAGTCCTGGTATGATGGAGGATGCTGAAATTTGGCTTGATAAAGCCATAAACGAAGAACTTAAGCAAACTTCTACTACTGCTACTACTACCACTACTTCAATTTAGGCATCTATTACTTGTGTTGATTATTAAGTTTATCAGTAATTTGTATGAAATAATCTTGTAGATAGTTAAGTACTTTGTGGCGTAAAACTTTGATCATATTTCTACCATGAATCCATGATGCTTTTCTGTGTTTGTTTCTTGATGAACGAATGTTGTGGTTGAAGTTTGGTACCATGAGTTATGACTTTTAACAGTGTTAAAACTTTTTGTTAGTCTTTGTGGAAACGGTCAACGGACTCTCATGCTTATGGAGTTTTCTCCCCTCACTACATAGTTTGTTTGAATTTTGAAGTGCAGTGAGACTTATAAAGTGGGAGACTAATTCTCCAATAACAGTCCCATAAGTGAATTTCTTTAATGGCTTGCCCCAGTTACCCTGTGGACTACTATAAAGAACAAAGGCAAGCAAAAAACCAGAAATCTGTTCAGACATGCAACTCTACAACAGACTCCTCAGCTAACCGATGTTGCCCTAATTATCTATCTATTCTAATATATAAAGCCAACTCCACTTACGGTAGGGGAGTGAAGCTGTAAATTTTTAAGACCATTTTGCCCTTAACTTTATAACATGAAAACGAAAGTGAAAATATTATTCGAGGACTAAATGGTAATCTACAAATTTCTGTAAATCATTATTCCCATTTTACACTACATTTTTCACATATGCATTAAAAAAGATCAAAGTCCAGGGTAACTTGAAAGCCGGATCCGATATTCATTTATCCAACACATTGACCTGAATGTGTTCCGAAAATTCTGCACACATTCATAGCGATAGAGTTGTAATTGGAAGCAGAGATTACACGGAATCACGAATGCACCGATTGCTTCTTCTTCTCATAGATCAGGATCTCGAGAAACAAAATCAAATGCGAAGAAACTTGGTACTCTATCCAGCTATCCTACATCGAAGAAACTTGGTACTCTATCCAGCTATCCTACAACAAATTAGCATCACTAAAAAATGATCAAAATAGCCATGTTAGCAAAACCCATATCTAAGCGTCTTCTTCTCTGTAACAGTGGAGTATGCCTGATAAAAAAAAAATAGTGGAATATGTGAGAGAACTTAAGAAAACTTATAACTTCTCAATACCAGATCTAATGGTGGACGGTTGATCAGATATGCATCGTGCAAAACATAATAACTTGAGACAAAAGAGAATGGAAGGGGTGGAGCGGTGGTGACAGAGTATGAATGAGAGTAAAGTAGTTGTTGGAATGGTGGTGTAGGTGCAACAATGGCAGTGGGAAGGAGGAGAAGCTACAGAGGGTGGTAGTTTTAGGTTTCTATTTTGTGAAAAAACCAAGTAACATTTTAAAGTCCTTCAACATGTGTGAACCGGGGACGTCCTAAGACTTACACATGTTTTCACCCCTATACATAATATTAAGGTAGAGTGCTACGTGTCTTCCACATCCTAAAATCAACTCCACCCTATTTATTTACTTTTGCACGCGCAGAGCGCGTGCCCACCATCTTGTGTAAGATAAAAGATAACAGCTCTTCCTGCTTTTTGGTTGTGTGTGGAATCAAGATGGATATCCAGTATGTAAGTTCTAGTTAATGTAAAAAGAAGGATTTTCTTAATATGAAAAAAGCTAATGTAAAGGGAGACCATGACCGTCACTCAAAAAGCAAGACAGGCTACGATTTATACCACACAGCCCAAGGATCCGGTAAATGATATAAAATGAGCAAGCTCAACCAAAGGAAGAATTGAGGCAGTCATAATGTATGTAGGTCTGAAACCAATACTGAGACATGGTCAAACGAACGGAATTCCAGACTTCATTTGAATAAGACAAAATTATAACCAAAGGATTCCTCTTACAGTTATACTACTCCAAATAAAAACACTTGCCATTACCAAATTCCTTGGGGGTTACCAAACTGCATATGATTAAAAGCAGGTATGGAATTAGGTAACCCCTTTAGCAACCTTTTAAATGGGTATAAACAAAACCAAAAATTCAAAATGATACTACCTCTGTTTCAGGAAAAGTGTTACTTTCACTTTTTCAATTTGGCTTAAAAATAGGCCAAATTGAAAAAATGAAAGTAACATTTTTCCTGAAACAGAGGGAGTAGAATGCAAGATTATTCATAATACTAACTCCATTTCTAAGCCTGAACCTTCATTGCACTTCCACAGTAGACCGTAATGCTACTACTAGTTTATGCAATAAAAAATTTCAAAGGCTGTATAATCAGCCCATTTAACCACCAAACTAACTAGACGAAGATCATGAGTTCCAAGCACAGCACTACTGCTCCCTCTCTCTCTCCACCCTCTATAGATAATAACAAATAATATGACAAAGCTTAGACCTATACATATATATTACCAGATGAAGTAAACAGACTTCTTCATATTCAATACCTTCCTTCTATTAGAACTACTTACTGTAAGCCTCAAGCAACATCTACTTTAAACTGCAGGAATTGTATAAGAGAAACGCCGACAATTGCGCAAATTATCCCTTTTCAAGAACTTCACCAACGAACTGGCGAGCGGCTCAGGCTGCGCCTGCAAATGCGAAAGAGAAGAAAGACGCAAAATGGATTATTATATTAGAAAAATAATTTCAGATATCTGCACTATCAAAAGTCAAGACCTTAAACACTTGCTTATCTTTGTCATTCTTTACCTTGGATATCTACCATAATCTGGACTCCTGTCCCTGTAGTATGCCCCACTGTATCTATCATAGACTGGACTACGAGCACGCCCATAATCAGGACTGGGTCGGCCCCTCCGAAGCACTGGACTTCTTGATCGTCCATAATCAGGACTCGGGCGGTTTCTACGAGGAACTGGACTTCTGGAATGTCCACGTGGGCTATAACCTCTTCTAGGGCTGTCATGCCTATCATCCCGCTCACCATCATCCCTTAAAGCATATTCAACTGAGACCACTCTATCTAAGATTTTGCTGTATATTTTGGAAAAAAATAAACGTACGTTAAGCAAAACGAAGATTTACATTCTTTGAAAAGGAAAAAAAAATGTAAAGAATTAAAGGGTTGATGATACTATCATAACCACTGACCTCATATGAGTACATTCGAGTGCTTTTGTCGCCTGTTCCTGGGTCTCAAACTGCACAAACGCAAAGTTCCTCCGGATCCTCACATGCAAAACTTTTCCAAATGGTTCAAAATGCCTTTCAATATCTCGAATCCTTGTATCAGTGGGGTCAAAATTAATGACAAATAGTGTCTTAGTAGGCCTCTGGTTAGCCATAACCCTTGACCCTTCACGAAGGCGAGAACCACGCTCTCCCTGCTGAAGATGTGACAGATTAAATGGAGGAATTCAAAAACAAAAACAAAAACAATGAATTATATAATAAGTATGTAACGCAGTACAATTACCTTTGCCCACTCTACGGAGAGCCTGCGTCTGCTGTGGCCAAACAATGTGTTATCAAGGTGACGGATTGCATCTCTAGCATCACGCTCGTCAACAAAATAAACAAACGCAAACCCTAAAGTAAAACTGGAATTAGAATGAGTAGACATTAAAGAAACTTTAAGTTCTACATATTCGAGGGCTGACTTCTTAGTAAAACAGCCAATTCATGTTTTCTTTTACCACTACAATAACAGAAGAATATAACACCTGCAAACAGGGGAAGACTGGTGAACACAAGGAAGTAAAAAATGGAGAAGCCTTGCATGATGAAATAAAACAATTTCTGATGGCATAGACCAGAACCAAGATCCATTGCCGAGCATGCTTTGTGATTTAAACAGAAAGCGTTGAGTCGAGAAGTCATGGCAAATGAGATGTGATTGATCCAATAAAGATCCATATAGTAGTAGGCATGGCATTGCATGTCTGGTTATGATAGACCTGTTCTATGTAGAGGAGGCATGGCATGGCGTGGTTGATTTGACAGATCGGTCTATGTAGAGTAGGAGAAGTAAACATGGCATGTTTGATTCAACAGTTCCGTCTATGAACAGTGCATAGTAGGCATAGCACGGCCAGTCCATCTACGACCATTCTCTCATAAATCTGCAGTAAGGGTGTGAGTTTCAGATGCTCGAATGAATAACAAGCAGGATTATGTCATTTGTGAGTCTGATGAGTAGGCAAAGAGGAATGTTTCGTTTGCCATTGAGGGGATTTCGCATACATGTTGGTGAGCCCAGGAAGGAGCTCAGCTGTAATCCCTGCGTCAAAACAAACATTTAAATTTCTTTTCTTCTGCAGTGCATGTTATGTCGCTTTCAGTTAGTTTTTAACCTCCCCGATGAACATGTATGTTGTCGCATGCAACATATGTAGCCATATGTGATATGTCAACCTCCCACAAATTCTGATTAACCTCAACACTGGCTACTGATGCAGAATAGAAATGTGTTTGCCTGACTAGTAGTGAACAATGTCGCAATGACTTTGATTCAACAGAAACAAGAACAAATGCTACTATGGCTAAACCCAACGCACAAACAAGCCAGGGAAAACTTGATATATGACTCCCCTAAATCACTTGAGCACTAGAACACTAGACTAATGGTAATATCTTGGTGAGGCCACTACTAAGACCTAAAGTCAGACAACCAACCTCATGCACTAAGTCGAACATAATCATGTGGGTACTCTTGAGTGTGTACAAAACTATAAATCAACCAACAAACATAAACTAGGGTTTCAAAACTGAAGGTATTAGGTAAAGTTCAAATCAAAAATATAAGTAATTATATAAACTGATGAAAACGTTGTCATAACATCTTTTTACTTGGAAAATCAAAATAGTAGATGTATTGAATTGAACAAGCAAAACCACAATAAAGATGAAAAAAAGAACTTTACCAGACTTGATGTCAACACGCTCGACTTCTCCATACTTAGAGAACAGACGCTCCAAATCAGACTGACGAGTTTCGAAGTCAAAGTTTCCACAGAAAACAGGCCTCATTACGGTAACCACAAAACTCCAGAAACCCTAGAGAACATTATAAGTAACGAATAGATTATATCAACGGAAACCCAAGAAAATAGAAAAGAAGAATCAGAGACCTAAAAAAAGAAAAATCGAAAGGATACAGGAAGCAGAGAAAAATACCTGATGAAATCTGATTACTGAAACGTAAAGCTACTGAAGGTTTCAACGAATGATAATAGATTGTGAAAATTGATCTGACGTTAAATTGACGCAGTGTTATTACTAGTATAACCGTTGCCACGGTGGAACGGCGGACCGAAAAAGAATCTGAAGATGGAGTTTAAATTTGATATTGTTGTTTGTGCTCGTTGCGTAGATTTTTTTACAACCTTTTTAACGAGATAAAATTTGTAAAATTCTAAGCCACGGATTTTTATATATGTTATATTAAAGTTGGCTTTCCAATTATACCCCTGAAAAGTAGGATACACAAAGAGTTATAGTAATTGGACTAAAAGAAAGGGATAATCTTGTCTAGTGAAAATGTGACGGGAATCTGCAAGGAATATTCTTTCTCAATCTTTTTATGAAATTGAACATTTACGTTACTCTTCATTTAACAAAAAAGTGGTCATAAAAGGGACTCCCTCCCTACGGGCCCACCGGTCGGTCGGCCCAATAAGTTTACAAGATGGTGGGCACGCGCTCTACGCGTGCAAAAGTAAAGAAATAGGGTGGAGTTGATTTTAGGATGTGGAAGACACGTAGAAATCTACCTTAATAATATGTATCGGGGTGAAAACATGTGTAAGTTTTAGGACGTCCCTGGTTCACACATGTTGAAGGACTTTAAAATGTTACTTGGTTTTTTCACAAAATAGAAACCTAAAACTACCACCCTCTTTAGCTTCTCCTCCTTCCCACTGCCATTGTTGCACCTACACCACCATTCCAACAACTACTTTACTCTCATTCATACTCTGTCACCACCGCTCCACCCCTTACATTCTCTTTTGTCTCAAGTTATTATGTTTTGCACGATGCATCTTTGATCAACCGTCCACCATTAGATCTGGTATTGAGAAGTTATAAGTTTTCTTAAGTTCTCTCACATACTCCACTGTTTTTTTTTTATCAGGCATACTCCACTGTTACAGAGAAGAAGACGCTTAGATATGGGTTTTGCTAGCATGGCTATTTTGATCATTTTTTAGTGATGCTAATTTGTTGTAGGATAGCTGGATAGAGTACCAAGTTTCTTCGATGTAGGATAGCTGGATAGAGTACCAAGTTTCTTCGCATTTGATTTTGTTTCTCGAGATCCTGATCTATGAGAAGAAGAAGCAATCGGTGCATCCGTGATTCCGTGTAATCTCTGCTTCCAATTACAACTCTATCGCTATGAATGTGTGCAGAATTTTCGGAACACATTCGGGTCAATGTGTTGGATAAATGAATATCGGATCCGGCTTTCAAGTTACCCTGGACTTTGATCTTTTTTAATGCATATGTGAAAAATATAGTGTAAAATGGGAATAATGATTTACAGAAATTTGTAGATTACCATTTAGTCCTCGAATAATATTTTCATTTTCGTTTTCATGTTATAAAGTTAAGGGCAAAATGGTCCTAAAAATTTGCAGCTTCACTCCCCTACCGTAAAGGGAGTTGGCTTTATATATTAGAATAGATAACCTAGAACTAGAACTAGCTAAGTTTGAATCGTTTTTTTGGGACCCTTGTTTTTTTGTGGGGACCCTTGTTTTTTTTGGGTAGGACACCCCTTGTAAATGTAGGTCACCCCTTATGAATATACTTTTATTAATACCTAAACTATTTTTTTTGATTATTTTTGGGTTATGATTAAATAAAAATTAATTAGTGAGATTAAATTAAAAGATTGGTTTTTATAAAAAGTAGTAGAATTTTTTACCACCACCACCTCAGACTATCACCACCACTAACCATCGATTACCACCACCACCTCCATATATATAGCTTAATTTAAATCATTAACAAAGATATTCTCACAAACTCATTCCTTGTCATTCGTTTTTGGTTGAAGCCTCCATATATATAGCTTAATTTAAATCATTAACAAAGATATTCTCACAAACTCATTCCTTGTCATTCGTTTTTGGTTGAAAAAATGAGAAGTAATCATCAAAATGAGTTGAAAATGGAAGTTGCATAGAGGTTTAATGGAGGTTTTTTTCTTCCAGAGACAAGTTCGGTTACGTCGCAAAAAAAAGTCTCAGCCGAACTTTTAGTTCGGTTACGTCGCAAAAAGTTCGGTTATCACGAATTGATTATTTCTGAACCGGTTCATTCGCAAAAAATACTTTTAACCGAACTACGGGCTAATTCCATATATGCATTTGCAAGTGCAGTTCGGTTGGATCGCAAAAATTGTTAAGTTTTTACTTTAACCGAACGTTTGCCTAATTGCATATATAAGATTAGTTCAGTTGATTCGCAAAATATGTTGAAGTTTGCGAACCAACCGAACTTCTTACACTAGGTTACTTTTAACCTGCAGTTCGGTTGAGAACTTGGTTGCGTTGAAATTTGCGAACCAACCGAACATACCTCTGTAAATGAGTTCGGTTAACTCGCAAAAATAATTTCAAAACTGAACTCTTCTCTATATAGCCAAATGTTGGGTTCGGTTTAATCGCAAAAAACAAAATTCTGCGAACTTACCAAACTCTGTTGTTTAAAGTTCGGTTACAACGTGGTCTAGTCGACTGAACCGAACAAAACTCTGTAAACTCAAGCATAGTAGTTCGGTTACATTTGATTTTTCATCAGATAGCCGAACAAACAAAAACTCCATTAAAGATCTGGTTCGGTGCATGTGATTTTGGATTTATTAATCGAACTGCATTTGCAGAAAGTTCGGTTACATGTTCTTCATATAATAAAACTGAACTTTGTTGACCTGGTTGAAATTTTTTTGTTACAATTTTGATTTTCAAGATATTTTAGGTCGTTTATAGCAACATTCACTAAGTTACAAGCATACTTCGGTACCCATATGATGTTTTTTCTCCATATTCACCCATCTCAAAATAAAATTTTTCTCCATCTTCTTATTCTTCTATCACTTTAGTCACTCAATAATCGGAGGTGGTGGTGATAATCGGAGGAGGTGGTGGTGGTGGGAGGAGGTGGTGGTGGTGGTGGTGGTGGGAGGAGGTGGTGGGCAGTGGTGTTGGGAGGAGGTGGTGGTGGTGGGAGGAGGTGGTAGGTGGTGGTGGTGGTGGTGGGAGGAGGTGGTGGGCAGTGGTGTTGGGAGGAGGTGGTAGTGGTGGGTTAATGTTAAATAGGGTAAGGGGTAAATTGGTAAACTCATGACTTTAGGATACCCCTTATCAGTGTAGGATAGGGTGGCCTTAAAAATCAATGGTCCCCCAAAAAAACATAGGTCCCCAAAATATGATTCCTAAGTTTTGTTCGAGTACTTCATAAGGGCAAGGCCCATGATTCTCCACTGAAAAAGAACCCTCATTTGGGGCATACAAAGAAATTTTGGGGCATATATAATAAGACAAAAACTGGATGGCTAATAGTCTTTCTAGGGTAGCCCTTATCTATCATTTTTCATAAATGCTAAAATACCCTTGAATGATAAGTGTTTAATTAGTGTTGATTTTATTTATTAGTTGTTAATGATTGTAGTTAGGATTAGAATTTAATTTAGGATAACAACTTTTTTTTTAAAGAGAGTGAGTGAGGTATTTTAGAAGAAGAGTAGATTTTTTTTTTTTTTTTTTTTTTGAGATTTTTGTGATTGTTGATTGATGTGTGATCCAAATTCGAGTGAGGAAGGTGAATCTTCATCACGTAAAGCTAAGAAAATACATATCAATTACGATGGAGATCCAGAGATGGCTTATTTGTTGGATTATGAAAATGATTTTACCCAAACTCAATCTGAAACTCAACTTTTTTCTCAAGCTCAAGATGATGATTTTTTGAAGCCAAATCCCGAAGATGAGTACATGGATGAGGAACCCAATGTTAATAATACCCAGGTATGGTTGTATACGTTGTTTAATGTCCGTTTTGTAGCTTGAATTCACCAAAAGTTTAGATTTTTGTAAGTAGTTCGGCGCGACAGAGTTAGTTTCGGCAGATAATTTGTATGCCGAACCTTGTTAAATAAGAACAATTCGGTTTATATGATTGAATTATTTATAAGCCGAACTGACATTGAATTATTTTCATGGCAAATAAATAACATGGTTCGGCTTTAAAAGGATGTGCCTATATAAGCCGAACCTACTTCCAAAATATTTCTGAGTTATAGTGTAATATTCGGCTCACTCGTGTTCCAGCCGAACATATTATTATTGTGTTATTAAAACATAAGTCTAATGGTTCGGCTTATATTAGTAATCCCCACAAATCCGAACCTAAGTATGTTTTGTAGTTAGGCTTTTGAAGTCTAATACGAATGAGCCGAACATGAAGCTCGACTTACAAGTAGTGATACGACTGAGCCGAACCTAACCCTCAACGTATGTGATTTTCTTGTAGATTGTTCCCGAAATGGAAACTATGGAGGATTAACCACCGCATGTTGATGTCATACATGAAGATACTAAAGAGCACTTCCAAACTGACTTGGTAGGTAAAGTAATTTATGTTTTTTTGTTATTTTTCAAGTATGTTATATTCAAAATCATTAATAAAACTTAACTTTTGTACTTGTAACCATGTAGACGTGGAAAACTCGAGATGAAGCTATTCAATGGGCTGAGGAACATGGTTTAAAAATTAATTGCGTCCTAGTTAAATGTAGACAAAGCCGAAAGGAGCGGGTTGAGATGATTTATGAGAGAGGTGGGAAGAAAGTAAGCAAGAATAAAAAAAGGTGCGGTGTATATTGGAAAGACCGGGAAAAAATATATGACTAAAACAAGGAAGATATATTGTCCCTTCAAGATCATCTTCAATTGGAACATAAATGAAAATGTTTTTACAATGAATAAAAATATAGGTTGTCGTCATCATCCTTATCTTCATCACTGTCACCCTCTTGGTGTGAGGGCAAAGAGAAAGTCGTGTCGATTCCCCTTTTCCCCGCATGCAAGTTCTTAGTGCCACCACCTCGAGGTTTGGGAGTTTTTGAATTAGAATGAGTCACTTCCATTGTTTTCCTTTTAAGCTTGTCTTTGGATTTTCCCGAATGGGTGCTAAAACAAATGATAAACCTTAATTAATTTTCCAAAATAAATAAATATGATTCTACTAAACAATGTGATAAGTCACCTATAAATGGACAAGTTTATAGAAAGCTATTAGCCATACATGTAAAGTTCGGCACATTCGATATTTATCAAAACGAGCCGAACAATGTGCCGAACAGTGTAAGATGGTTTATTAAGTAATAGTATCCAAGTTCGGACGATTATAATGCAAAAATTATAAGCCGAACATGTACGTTCGGCTTATTCGTTATTCAAAAAATAACATGTTTTCAGATGAACTGTTCTTTATCTGTAGAAAAAAAATTAAGTTCGGCTAATGAATATCAGCCGAACACTACTCTGGAGCTACCAAAACCTCGACGAATCATCCATTAAATGTCATGAAATCAACGAAATACGAAAAAACAAGCAATGGGTTTGTGGGAAATACCTTTCTATGTGCAATTTAATAGAATCATGGTCTATTTCTCGCTTTCCAACACCAATCAATCCACTATCCTCTTCATCTCCATTTTTTTTTCCAAAACCCATAGATTGATATGCTACAGAAACAACACCAGGATTCAGCATCGTATTTCTAGGGCATCGCTTAACACGAGGTGCCATATATGTGTTTAATCGAGAACTTAATCGAAAAATGTTTGAGAATCAAAGGGGGAGACCTCGGTTGGGTTTTTGTGTTTTGAAGAAGAAGAAAGAAGAAGGGGAGTTAAGTTTAAATTATTTATTTATTTAATTAAGTAACGATATAATTAGTGGATGAGTGTTAATTAGTGGGAGATTGAATTAATAAGTGAATGGTTAAATAGTGGGAGAGTTTTAGGATTAGAATTTAATTAAGTTAAGGGTAGTAATGTAATTTAAACTATGCAGGGGTATTATAGTAACTTAAGATTGCATTGGGTGCCATAACAAGTCGGGTATATTAATTATATGTCCCTACTTTTAACTCCCTATAAATATATCCTTATGCAACAATAATTATGTCCCTCCTTTTTTATAATCTTATCCATTTAATATTAGATTACCTTAATACCCTCACTCATATAATATTTTTCTTTATTTCAAAATACAACAAATTTCTTCCTCTACCACTTCACCACCACCACCACCAACATTCAACTACCATTCCACCACCACCACCGTTCAACAACCACCACCTACCAACCGCCACCACCACCAATATTCCACTACCACTCCTTCACCGCCACCATTACACCACCACTAGTCCTCCTCTACCACAAATTCGTCGCCGCCGCCGCCACCACCACCGCCGCCGCCACCATCACTGGTTCAAATTTTTTTGTATCAACAAAAAGTAGTTGATCCATTTCAGTTGGATCAAAAAATGGATGTTTATCCATTGCAGTTGGATCAACAGTAGAAATTTATCCATTGCAGTTGGATCAACAATGGATGTTTATCCATGCTGATGGAAAAATGCTACCACTTCATCAGCTGCAGTTTCAGATTCACCAACAAAACCATCAACAGTAGAAGCTTATCTAGTTTATCCAAGAAAAAAGGATCAACAATAGAAGTTGATCCAATTTTAGTGGATCAACAATGGAAGTTGATCCATGTAAAATTGGATCAATAATGATAGTTTATCCATGTAAAATGGAGTGAACTTGGTGTGAGTCGAACACGCATCATCTGACATGGAGTCAGGCATGCTACCATTGCACCACAAGTTCAACATTGGGACAAATTTACATGAATTAAACTACAAAAGCATGAGGTCAAAGGATAAACAACAGTAGTTGATCCCATATAGATGGATCAACAGCCATAGTTGATCCAAAATATATGGATCAACAACTATAGTTGATCCAATATCACTGCCTGCTTCAACCCAGATAACCACCATATTTCATTACCTGTAGCTTCATAAACACCAACATCTCCAAGACCAGCTTCAAAACCAATCTCAGTTGAATCAACAATAGATGTTTATCCATTTTAGTTGGATCAACAGTGGATGTTTATCCATTGCAGTTGGATCAACAACCATAGTTGATCCAAAATATATGGATCAACAACCATAATTGATCCAAAATCACTGCCTGCTTCACTGCCAAAAAATGGGATTAGAAACTACACTTGAATAAAGCTTATATACTATTGAACATGGAACTAGCAATTTGAAATGTTACCAATTAAAAGAACAATAATAAAATTCAACACCACCTAAAACATCATAAACATCAACACCAATTACTAAACATCATCAACACTTTAGTTGGGAAATCTATCTAGTATGCTAGTACTAACGGATCAAACTTATTCAAGCATTAGAATAAATATACTATATTAACAGCAACCGGAAGTCAATCATTAAATTATCACAGAACAATTTCACAAGAACAATGTATGAAATCAAATCCATCATCCATTCTAATCAACCAAAATTTAAAGTTGGACTTACACAACAATCCATATGGCACCAACAACAGGAACAGTACCCCATAAAAATCCATATGGACTTAAACATTTCTAGATATTCATAGCAAAATAATGAGATTAATTAAGTAGTCAAATAACTTACCCTGGGTAGTATGGAGTTGGAACCAACAAAGCAACAGCTGCAAATGAACTAGCAGGTAAATGTTTTCCTTCATATACTGCACACAACATTTGTGTAAGCCGAATAATTGTTTATAGCAGCGGCATAATCAAACATACAATTAGCAGAGTATAAAAAAGTGTTTTCAGTAACAACACCTTTTGATGAAGAAGTACAATTTCGACTGAGGTCAATAAGGAGGTCGACCAGCCACGGGATTCCCGGCCCAGCCATCATTAGGTATCCGACAACCATCCATATTGAGTGGATTAAATAATGGAAGAGCTGAAGATTGGTCAGGAAATGGATTGTTTATGATACCACCAGCACCTCTGCCGCCAAGACCACCCCCATCAGATGATTGAGAAACAGGTAGTTGCATTTTGAGCTATTGCTGATCATCTTCATCTAATGGTAAATTTAGTTTCATTTACTAACATAGATTTGATATCCTCGTGAGAGCTGGAGAAAAAATGTTTAGATCTGAAAAATTAAGAAAACGTGGATACCCACCTTCACTTAGAACTGAACGATCGAATTTCAAAAAGGGAAGAGAAGTCCAAATATTACTCCATCTCTTTGACAAATATTACTTCATTTTACTAATTGAAATCGATGTAGAAAGTCAATGTTTATCCAATTGAAATCGATGTAGAAGATCAATGTTTAGCCTGTTGTAAAATCAATGTTTAGCATGTTGATAGAAAATCAATCTTTATCCTATTGGTAGACGTGACGAAGGTGGGTGTACTGGTTATGGTGGCGACGATAAAGATTATGATGGTGGTGGTAGTAGCGACGGAGATGGTAGTACTGTCTACTGTATGTTTCGCTAGAAATAAAGAGAAGAAGTAGATGGTGATAACGATGGTGGTAAGACATGATGGAGGAAGTGGAGGTGCTACTGGCATGGTGGTGGTGATGACGAAGAAGGTGGTGGTTGTCGGTGGAAGAGGAAGACGAGAGAAAAATTAGATCTGAAATTAAAGAAGATAAGAAGAAATCTATACTTTCAATAAGGTATAAAGGTTGGGGTATATTTGGAAGTCTATAAATTGTTGATGGGCCCCTGATGGGCTTATAGATAAAGAGGGACATAATTATTATGTGATAAGGATATTTGTGTAGACTATCAAAAGTAGGGACAAAAATTCAATTACCATTAACAAGTCTGTATGCCCCAAAATTTCCTTGTATGCCCCAAATGAGGGTTCTAATAAGCCGGGTGGATTGGCAAATGGGCTTTTATGGAAAAAAGCAGGTAACGGTTCGAATAGTAAAAGTGCCGCTGATAGGTACTTTTAGTCTTTTACCTTTAATTAAGAATCCTATTTTTTGGCTACAAACGGATGGGTTTTTGGGGGCTATTTGGGGTCATGAAATAACAACCCATAGGACCCCTTATCCATCTTTTTTTGTAATGTCCAATCTACCTTAATTTGATTAGTGTTAATTAACTTGATTAATCTAACTAATCAGTCTTAGTGAATCGATTAGACTAATCAAAACCTTAATCTTTTGCAAATCAAAACTTGATTTATTTATTTTAGTTTTGAAGAAGGAAAAATGGTGATTTTGGTGAAATTTTTTTGATTTTTTTTTGAAGAAAAATGATGAAACCATTCATCACAAAACTCAAGATAACCTTATAATCAACTCCCAACATCAATTTCATAAATTCAAATCCGTCAAAAATCTGGATTTTTTTGCTGTTACGACCGGGAAATTATGTCGAACCAGCTGTAATGAATCAATTATGGTTAGGTTATCATGCATTCGCAGCCATAAACATTAATAAAGGATGGGAAGTTAAGAACTTCTAGCCATTATTTAACGAGAATCTTCTGAGTCTGTTTTACGGCTGGGAATTCTTATATTTCTCGGCCGTAATTGAATATGTAAGCTGAGAAATTTTGCTTTTCATCATGAATACATACTACGATTGAAAATTAGTAATACTTTTATTAATTAGACCAAAATAAAACCAATTACATACTTAATAGATCCCTGTTACAAAGTTGGTTTTAATAACATCCCTTTCGATGTATTAAGAAGTCTTTGATGATGGCGAATTGAGATTCCAAGTTGAAATCATAACCTTTCCATTTTCTCCATTCCTTCTTAGCTTGAGCTGCGATTTCTCTATCAGTCTCACCTCTAAATCGAAGTTGGTTGCACATACGACGTAAAGCCATATATTCTTCCACTTTTTTTTTGCGTATGTCTGAAAATCGAAGATACAATTCAACCCCATCGCGGTTGTTAGTGTTACCCATTTCACTATAAAAGTTCTCAAAAATATTAGTCCAGTACGATTGATTTGGTAAACCACCTTTCCTTCGTTCTTCTCCTCTCATTGGATAGCATAGTACAAATTTTTTGCAAAAAGATAAGTCTTATTCCAAAGTAAAGTTGGGTTTATCCTTTGAGTACATTGCATTGAGTTTATAGGAGTTTTAGTGGAGACTATTAGTGTAGAAGGTGTAATTTTGATTTGGAGTGGGTGGTTATATGGAAATGGAGTTATTTCAAGTTTAAATAAGTGGTTGAACAGCTAGAACCTTCTTTAGATTAGTCTTCAAACGGATCTATTTTTCAAAATTCAAAAAACTAGCTAATATGATGTGGTATTCAAAATTATAGGTATTTACGGCTTGGAAATAGTAGGGTAGACCCAGCCGTTATTCTGTATAAACTTACATGATTTGTGGTATGTTAGATTTACGGCTAGGTAGTTCAAGCCGTAAATAATACTTGTTGTTTTATGTCAGAATTATGGCCTGGATATATTGGATTTTCCAAGCCGTAAAAATTTTATGGCCTGGAACTTCAAATGTCCACCAAGCCGTAAACCAGAGCTGCAAATTTTTGTCAGTTTTACGGCTCGGAGTGCCAACCGCAAACAAAAACACGGCTTGAAAACATAGTCGTAACCCTGGCTCAGTTAATTTTTGAGTCTATAGTGAAATAAACAGCCAGGTATTTCCTGACCGTAATTGGGTTACGGTTAGGTTTCCTAACCATTTTTGTATAACGGCCGGGAATTTCCAAACGCAATCCTGTGCAAGTATATTTGACAAGGATTATGTGCACTTTCGGCTAGATTATGTAAAGGATCGACCTAGCCGAAAGTGCACAAAAATTTAGTGAATCTTGATTGTTTCCTCAGTTTTCTTAGATTAGACAATTGGAAAGACTAACATTCATTAATAAATGCAAAGTTTTAAAAGTTCTTACATCCAAATCCATAACCAAACACAAAAACAGTAAATAGACAAAGTCTTAGATAATAAAAGATCCATGAAGTAATATAATAAAAAGTAAATAGTCATTCACTTTCACTTGATCCCTCCTCCAACGTGGTTTCCAAAAACTCATCCAAATCGTCCCTTGCATGAGGTTCCACAACTTGTTCTATAACTCTAGATTTTCTACCTCGACCGCTACCACCTTGAGTTGGAGCCTTTTTACCTCCACCACGTCCACCTCGAGCACTTGTTCCAACATGGCTAACTTTTTCACTTGGTCCAGTACCTCGACCTTTTTCACCTCGACTACCTCGAGCACTTGTTCCACCTTTTGCACCTCGACCACCTCGAGAACTTGTTCCACATTTTTCACCTCTACCACCTCGGCCGGCTTTTCGTTGCTTAGATTGAACTTGGTCACGGGGGGGAGTGTCCGATTCGTCGCTAGAAGAAGGAGACCTATCCCTTTTAGCTCTCCTTGTTGCTTCATCGGGATATAAACCTCTTTTCTCAGGGATAATTATGCCTCTAACTCGATTCTGCATTATTCTTAGTTCACCTACCATTATATCCTCACCCGAATTAATCATACGTATGATGTCATTGGCCACCCAATTAAACCGGTCAACCTATTTTTCATATCAAACACACATACTCCCATTATTCATAGATAATTAAAAAAAAACATCATCTACAAACATAATTAGTAGTATACGTACCACCATCTTCTCCCAATCATGTTCTTCATTCCTTGATGTCTTTGAACTTTGTTTCTCTGCATTCTTGAAATGTCTCTGCGCCTCCGGATCCAAATTTTCCACATAAGAAGTACCATGTTCTGCTTTAAGGAGTCTTCTACTCATTTGGGTTACTCTTAGGAATGAGCATTCCAATGGCCGATCGTCGGTGCATTTTCATAGTTCAATTTCACATGTTTGTCCTTAAATTTGGAGGTGGCTATGCTCAATCTAAAATGAGTCTCTTTAGGAATAATTTTTTGGACAATACCGATTTGGCGAAGCATTTTACGAGGATCTAAAATGACGAATTCGGTTGCATGAAACAAAGGTCTCGTATAGGTTGCCACATCTGAAAATATTCTATCATCAACTTACTCTTCTCCATCCTCATCAAGTTTCAAATATGGATCAAAAACCACATATTCAATTGTCAAAGCATCTAGGTTTTTCCTCATGTCGACCATTTCCGTCTCTTTAGCCTTGTACTGGGTCTCTCCAAAGAGGTATCTCCCTCCTGTAGGTTTATCTAGAGGCCAAATTGTATTCCGAGTAGGCCTCAAGCTTTTAAAATGGTCGTAAGCCCATGACTACGACAAAAAATAAAAAATAAATGTTTATAAATAAGTTATTACACACAAATCAGTATATAAAAGTAAAACAAATAAACATTTGTTATATTAAAACAAAAAGATACCTGGATAAGAGCAACACATCCCGTAATTTGTGTTTCGTTCCATCTAGAAGCTTTGAAAAGACAATCCAACACATCAGCAAGGAGGGCGGTGCCCCACGAGTACCTAGGTACCTCATTTGTTTTCTTATCGAGACCGAGAGTCTTCAACCACTGCAAATAACAAGCATGTACCTTATTGCCTGAGAAATCGGGGAAAAGTACGGTCCCAAGAGCATGCAACAAGTAACCTACATCCGTATTTATAACTCTTTCTGCGTCCATCACCACCAATCCCCTATCCGTCTTGCGTTTAGAATCCCCAAACTTATCCCTTAGACGACCCAAATTAATCTTCCTTGATATATTAACAACTTCACTAAGTTTGCCCGGTTCACTAAATTTCCTCTTAGATCTATGAGGTGCTCCATACCCTATCTAAAACTCTTATTCTGCTTCATCTTTAACCCACCCAAGACAGTTCTTCTCCAAGGCACAAAGCTCATCAAAAGGCATGGAATTGTTGAAACCCTAAAACACCGCCTTTCCTTCCAAAGCTAGACCAGTGATTTGATTTGCTTTGAGTCATCCAGAGTGATAGTCATCTCGCCGAATGAGAGGTGAAAAGTCATGGTTTCGGGCCAAAATCTTTCTCTAAAACCATAAACTGTCACAACATCATATGTCTTATGCAAAGCCTCAATTCCAAACCATAACCCCGAAGCTTTTACCAAAGCTATCACATATGGATGATCATCGTCCAATGGCCAAAACTTTGCTTATTGGTGCTTAGTTTAGGGACCGCTTTATCCGGAAACTACAAGAAAAAAATTGGTTGTAAAAATAATAATCCATAACAAAATGAATATAACATATATGTAATTTGATTTATTACCTTTGTGCCACAAACCCTAGCAGCCCAAGAAGATGTGTAGCCAATCAAGACGGAACGATCTCTTGGCTCACCCCAAGGTCTCCCATTCCTCTTGGGAGGTAAATCCTCCATAGCATCAATTACTTCTCTTGGCGTTGTCTTAGGTTTATACTTCTTCTTTCCCTCCTTTTTGTCCTCCTCTTTGCCCTCCTCAACTACGGATTTACCTTTATCAATAGAAGCAGCACTAGAAGTGCCAACTTCAGTTCCTCCGATAACAAGTACACCTTCATTTCCACCACCACTAGAAGTGCCAACAACTTCAGTTCCTTGAGTAACAGCAACTTCAGTTCCCTCAGTAACAGCAAATTCAGTTCCTCCAGTGACTCCAACTCCATCTCCACCACATTCTTTTCTCCAGCAGTCACAACTTCGCTTGCTTTCCTTGCATCTGCACCCAATGGTTTTGCGTGACGAGGTTGCGGAGTCGGGTCACTACAAGGTGTTACTTCTTGGGATCTTTTCTTCTTCTTTTTTCCTCTGTTCCAAGACAAACAAGGCAAAAAACCTAAAGTAGATAATAAATACGTCTGGGAAAATTTGACAGAACCAAACCGTAACACCTAATACGGCTAAGAAAATTGGATAATCCAAGACGCAAACATAATTACGGATGGGAACATAGTAATAGACCAAGCCGAGAAACCAATTACGGATGGGAATTTAGTAATCGACCAAGCCGATAACAAATTACGGATAGGAAAACCTATACGTTGGTATATTTCTAGCTCACAGCACAGCACATGGCATAGATATAGCTAGGAAATTCCAAGCCGTAATGTAAAAACGTCTAGGAAACTGGATATTATGGTCAAGAAATATTGCTACGGATGGGTAAACCGAGACATAACAATACAACTGCTAAAAAAATTATGAACACAAGAGAATATACGGCTAGGAATATCCTAGCCGTATACAACTAGTTACAGATAGGAATTCTCCATCTCGTACACGTCGATTTGGTTATGGCTGGGAGTTCTTAAATATCCCAATCATGTAATTGTTAAACGGCTGGGAAATTAATAATTCCCAACCGTTTTACCTATTTATGGCTGGGAACCAAAGAACTCCCAGCCGTAAGCATTTTCAGAAACCGTTTTTTCAGACCTAAAATTTTCGAAACCAACTGAATAATCAACGAACCGCTTAAATAAAGAGTGGGTTTTTGGATTCATACCTTATTGATGTCATATCAAGAGTCTTGGCGGCTGGTGGATCTCCTTCATTCACTTCTTCTTGATCTTCAGTTTCATCTTCATTGGAAGAAGTTAATTTCTCTGCTTCATTAGGAGGTTGATTCGACGAAGATTGACCTAGATTTTCCTTAGGTTTCATGGTTTTATAGAATGAGTTTAATCGACGAAGAATATTTTTTTTTGAATCGACTATTAATCGTTGAAAAATGTTCAATGGAAGAAGAAAAGAAGAAGAAGAAGAAGAAGAAAGGGGGGGGTCGTTTTTTTTTCTTTTAATGTTCGTCCGTTTTTTTTCAGTTTTATTTTTTAATTAGATTAGGTAGTTAATGAGAGAATATAAGGGAAATAAATTAAAATTATAAAGGGTAGTTTAGAACTTTTACACAAATCTGATCCCCCTATAACATTAAGGCTCCACTTAGTAATTTAGCCCCCAAAAACTCTGCCCCAGCCCCAAAAATAACCTTCTTAATTAAGTCACATCTCTCTTACACAAATTAATTTTCACAAGTTTTTACTTCTTTCTATAGTGACTTTTTTTAATTCTTTAAATTTAATTTAATTTGATCAACGAATCCTAATTTTAATTATTCTGATGAGGAGATGGAAATGATTTTTAATCGATACAATGAAGAGAAACTAAAGTATCCCGGCTAAATTGGGGCCTATGGAATTCTTCATCCACCCCATAGAGAATGATAAGGGGTGTCTAAAAATTTTTAAATTACTAAATTAATCCTTAAAGAAACCTTAATTATTATAACACAAATACTAAATCATATCTTAATTAACAAATCCTAATCAATCAAAACTCATTTTATTTTTCAATTTCCATCAAAATTAAAACTAAATCCTAATCAATCACAAACAACAATTAAAATCTAATTTCCTTTGGTTAAATAAAAAGAAAACCCAAATCTAAGAGATTGAGTGAAATCCCTTTAAACCATTCCATCTAAGAGATACTTTACAATGATGTACCTCTAAATCTTTAAAATTCCTCATCAAGTTTTATTAAAACACACCCAGAATCGGTTTATATCTTCATCATATTAATCCGATTGTGACACAAATAGGTTTTTAATGTAAACATTAATAACCCGATTCTGGGTTGATGTGATGAACATCAACCACAACTGGATTACATTAGTACACACATCAACCGATTCCGTCTTATTATTCGGATTATTTTGGACGATATGTACTCCGATTGTGTAGTTAAAAATCTCTGTACCAACAATCGGACTACATTATCGTCTATATAAACCGAATCTGAAAAAGCTGCAGTAAACTACCTTCAAAATCCCTCTAAAAATGTTTTAGAAGTCCAATTCTGTAAAAACAATCATGAGTCCAAGTTACCCAAAAAAAGAAAACCACTTTCATTCATTCATTAAGCTTGGTTCAAGTATGCAAAATACAATATAAGAAAGCGTCAAAATATAGCCATCCGATAGATCAAGTTTTTAACTTAAGGAAAATACTCATTCCAACAAATGGAAACCATCTAATTGATCCGGCTCGATCAATTCCTACCATCGCCTCATGTTGGCATCGTATTTTTTTAGCCACTCCTTGGTGACCTCCGTGACCTCATGAAACCCATATACCAGTGGTAATGGACACTCATCACGTACTGTAAGACCGATATAATGTATGTTGTTATATTTGAATAAAAAAATTGTAAGGACCCTCAATCTCGTCTACGCTATTTGACCGGTCAAGAGATGATCAAGAGACGTATTAGCCGATAATGACTCGATTAATTAGAGACGAACGTTAATTACTAGAAATTAATCTAACAATGATTTAGATACGAAACTAGTATCATTGAATAGGTCTCGAAAAGTTACGCGAAATAGACTACTCGAACGTGCCATTCGGATACCGGACGAAAAAGATATCACACTCGGAAATTTGGATGTCGAAGTTTGACAAAAATCAACAGGTGTTGACTTTACCGTTGACCGACGAACCCCTGACTATTTGACCTTTGACCGGACCTCTATGTTGACAGATCCTATGTTTAGAAAAGAGTTATCCCTTAGCTGACTTTGAGGATTGGAGATAGTGATCGGTGTAAAGGGGGTGTAATTGAATTTAAATTTTCATGCATATCTCTTCTTCACGTTTGACCGAGTAAAGAAGGTGGGCGGTGTTGTTTTATAACAACAACAGAGAGCTAGTGATGGATTGAGATGAAATATAAAACTAAGAGAAAAGGAAATCGTTCAAAGGGTGTGAGGAAAGAAAGATAGAAAGAAAGATAGATAGAAAGGAAGGATGAAGGAGAGTTCTAGTTCGATGGTGTTGTTGATGTAGAGATGATAATGATGATAGATTTTTATGTTCTAGTGTTGTTTGAGAGAATACTAGTGATTAAGAGTGTGGTAATAATCAATCATGAATACATGTGTGAGAGGTAGTGAATATAGAAAATGGAAATAATCATGGTGATAGTTTTGATGAATATTCTTATGATGAGGAATTAATTGTTAAGAGGATGGGGAGGATGGAAACAAGTTTAAGAAACAAAGGTAACATTTTTAAACTACTCTAGAATGTTTTTGAAGAATTAGGTAGTTGTTAGATAGAAGATTAGAGTAGAAACAAGCAAGTTCTTCATTTGATAGTCATGATTCCATGTAATTATTGTTTTCACTTATTTATGATTTCTAGACATCCTATAGGTTGATTTGATCATGGTTTATACTTTTTAATTGTAGTATATTGAATTATCAATCCATAGGAACTTAGTTTGTTCATTTTGGAGTTGAATTGAGTGAGTTATGGTGATTTTAGTGATTATTATGAAATCTGGAAATTTCTTGTTGTTGCGGTGAGTAGACATGTTCATGGTCGTTTTTAGGTATGATAGAAACAAATCTAGCTCTGTCTCAAAACTAGAAAGTTGTAGTAGAAGATGCTATATTTTTATAGAGCCAACAACTAATTAATTTGGATAGGAAACGAATGACTTAGAGACCTCCAAAGTTAGACCCTCGTGCTGTTTACAAGGGCTGTTAGAGGTTGAAGAAGAAGTGAGTTAAAGTGAGTCAACTCACCTAGTCAACCGAGTTAGATCAACTCAGTGAGTCAGACCAAACGGGTCATGGACCGGGTTTACGGGTCGACCCGATGGGGCAAGTTATGGGTTAATGGGCTGGGTAAGCGGGTTGTCACGGGTCAGGCCCAATGGGCTTGGTCTTAGGGAAGAAACCTTATTTTGATGTTTTGGACCCTTTACGGTCCGAATTAGCTTTCAGTTCCTTTTGTAAGGTTGTAGGGATTTTAAAGTGCTTTCCGATGACACCAAATATAACCCTATTTGGATAAGTAGATATTGTTTTATAACAAAATTACTTATTACCAGGTTATAAAACTATTATTAGGATTAGAGCCATAAGTTATTTTTACTTAGCCTAACTAGAGAATTGTATGAGATTATGTTATGAGCCTTGTGTGAACCTTTTGGATAATCTCTTAGATGCTTGTGTGATTAACAGTTAGTCTTTATTAACAACGATCGAATCAAAGGATGAACCAGTGGATCGTGGATCTCGAGGTAGGCGAGGCTTTTCATCAAAAGAGGTGGGAATCGATAACGAACTCTCTTGTATTCATTATTGTTTTACAAATCAATCTTTGTGTTGCGAAATTCATGCATATCTTTGTGTGCTTGGTGTGGTATGAGATGTGTGCCGACACAATATCAATATTCTATGGCTAGGGCGATACACCGCAATATTATTATGGCTAGGGCGATACACCGCAATATTATTCTTCCTATATATATATATTCAGTATTCTATGGCTAGGGCGATACACCGAAATATTATTATGGCTAGGGAGATGCACCGCAATATTATTCTTCCCTTATGTGTGGCAACACACATCTCATACATGGATGTTTACTGTTATTTATGAATGTCTATGAAGAAGTTTCTGCTTTATGTTTCATTGTCTTTCCTTGTATTACCGACTTTCGATTAAACCTGCATTATTTTCGAATCATATTAATGATTACTTGAAAGCTAGTTGTTATTCCTTCTGGGCACCCCTTTTAGGGATGATGTGCTCACCCATTCCCACTTTCAGTTTCAGTGACAGATCAGAGTAGCGCGGCAAAAGCATCAAGTGTTGAGTTCGCTAGATGATTAACTTCTGCTATGTTTATTGTTGCATATGCTTTGTAAACCAAATCACTATTGTATATGTATCATTCGAGAGGAGATTTTATACATATGTATATTTCAGAGCAGGGATAGTTTTGGGTTAAGTTGTAGTAGATTTTTTTCTTAATTGAATGCTTAAGTGTTTGGTTTAGATTCGTTAGTGCCTCTTTATTTAGTTGAATTCTTGGTTTAGTCAGCTGCTAGCTTAGGGGGCGCTACAAAGTTGGTATCAGAGCTCACTATTAGATCTTATATGGGAAAAGATAGAAATAGCCAGTGCCAGTTAGTGACCTAGATTAGTTAGAACTGGGTTGGGTTGTGAGATAAATCTTAATCACTAAAAGTTATCAATAATTAAAATATTTTTTTGATTGATTTGTTTGTTTGGTTGTTTGTTTATGTATTGAAGTAAAAATTGTAGGGTACACCAATACTTTATGATTTGATAATAATTAATCTAAAAAGTATGAACACGTACATAATCCAATAGAAAAATAGTGAGATTAACACAATTGATAAATCTTGAAAGTTACATAAAATTTATTGAATACCTTGATTTATACATAGAAATCAACAATTTATAATCACATAAATGTTAATAATATCCTTGGAACTTAATAATAATTGAAAGAGTAGTGAATAATAGTCCAGCCATCAATGTTAATAATAAAAATATTATAATAGTAATCATAAAGCATAATAAAAGTGATAATTTTGATAAGTAATGTTAGCATTTCTTAATTAGCAATATATTGAACTTAAACTTAACTAAAATCTCATTAAAGATATATAACGGTAGAAATAATAATTATGATTAAATAACTACGGAAAATTAATAACACTTATCTACCATTAAGTTTTGTAAATTAAACTAATGACAAATTAAAAATAAATGTTTTGCGTTTAAACTAGATAGATAATATAATACTTACTAGGTGTTAGACGTAAAAAGATGAGGATATAAAGTACAAAGTAAAATTACTTAACTTGTTAGTATTATTGTACTGAAATTAATTTTTAATCTAATAAATGACTCAATAAATTTCTAAAATGAAACAAATATACATGAAGTAGTAAGAATAATATTCAGATGTTTAGTGTAATATTATAATTAAAAGAAAATCAATTTGTATATTAATATAATACTTTCCATTAATAACAAAATTTAAGGACTACTAGAATATTTTATAATTTTATGTAGACTCAAATTTAAATCATATTAATTTGTCAACACCAATATTTAACAGTATATAATATACGAATTATATCAATCCTTATGTGGATGTAAAATTATATTTAAAAAGATAAAAGCTTAGTGTATCAACCAGACTATCAACTTAAGAATAATGGAAATAATAACATGGTTGATAATAGTATTCGAATAATTAGGCTAGTAGGAAATTTATAGTAGATTATGTTTGGAAAATTTATATAAAGGTATTATAGTAAATTTAAAGATATCAGATATTATAAATTGACAAGAAATCAAATTTGAATTAATTATATTGATAAAATAAATAAACGATAATAATAATAACAATAACAATAATTAAAAATAAAATAAAATAAATTTAGATGATTAAATTGTTTAAAATGTTATAAAATTTACGAAGTAAATTTTTAAGTTAAATCAGTTACAATTAAATTTAGAGATGAATTAGTCATAATAAGTTAGAACTTAATTAATCTTGATAGATTAATCTAGTACTGGAGAATAGTGAAGGTTGTGTTCTCTCTGTTTGTAGGAAGGCATTGTTGGGAATGGCTAACCTTGACATGGCAACTGCATTCAGAGATGACATATCATAGAAAGATACTGTGATTCAATTAGAAAACCGATATTAATAAAGTCAACTAGAAAGATTCGTAGGAATCTCCCTTGTAATTAGAGACAAGTATTTTATAAGTGTAGATGCATTTTACTACCAACTACATCCAAAGGATAGAAAGCTTCTACTCAAGTCAAATGAAAGTAAGCACTTAACAATGAACACAAGATATACGTGGTTCGGTATGATTACCTACGTCCACGGGGGTGAAAGGGTGAATCTTATTACATCAAAGTGTTACCAAGGTGTTGCTCTTAGTCGGATTTCCTTACAAAGATGAACTTAGTTCTCACTTTCTTCTCCTTGGTGAAAACTCGAGTTTCTCTCTCTCTCCCAAAATTACAACCTACCTCTCTTGGATACAAGTCACTCTATTTATATGAGAAGTTCCATACAACCAAGTTAGGGTGTGGGTCATGTTACATCTCTTATGAAGTTCTGTGATCGGGCCTTCTTACGTCGCCCCTTCTTCCATGCGCATGGCCGATGCATCTTGATTCCTTCGTCTGTCCCTTGCCCGAGCCGACCTCTTCTGGTGTTCTTTTGACACGATGTCGCCCGTCTTGTCTGTCGCCTCAGCGGTGGGCCGATGTGACACGTATTTTCTTATCCTTATGACCGTTGCACCTCGTTTGACCCACCCTGTCTTGTCTTGTCAGTCTGTCAGAAATCTGGGTTAAGTCTTGTCCGACAGCTGTGGAACGATCACGCCCGATCCACGTGGCTCCTCAAATCTCGCGCCTGCTGATCTTCCTTCTATGCTTCGCGTCTCTTCGTTTTTAGGTGCATCAAGGCTTAAGATGTTGCCACCTGGATCTGTGGATAATTTACACCTACAATAAGATAGAAATTAGTTTAAGAAACTTAGACTTTCCTATTTGATAGAATCCAAATCAGTGTAGTTGAACCTAGAGCTACAAATTTTAGATTTTAGTTGTAGAAAGCCATTTAGGTTTGTGATTTGTTATATGTTGCTTGCGCTTAGACAAGATATAAGGTTATTCTTTAAGGTGGGGAGTTTTGAAGATCATAAGGGTAGTACGATTTTCGAGGACGAAAATCATACAAGGTGGGGAGAATTTAAGGACCCTCAATCTCGTCTACGCTATTTGACTGGTCAAGAGACGTATTAGCCGATAATGACTCGATTAATTAGAGACTAACGTTAATTACTAGAAATTAATCTAACAACGATTTAGATACGAAACTAGTATCATTGAATAGGTCTCGAAAAGTTACGCGAAATAGACTACTCGAACGTGTCATTCGGATACCGGACGAAAAAGATATCACACTCGGAAATTTGGATGTCGAAGTTTGACAAAAATCAACCGGTGTTGACTTTACCGTTGACCGACGAACCCCTGACTGTTGGACCTTTGACCGGACCTCTATGTTGACAGGTCCTATTTTTATAAAAGAGTTAGCCCTTAGCTGACTTTGAGGATTGGAGATAGTGATCGGTGTAAAGGGGGTGTAATTGAATTTAAATTTTTATGCATATCTCTTCTTCACGTTTGACCGAGTAAAGAAGGTGGTGGTGTTGTTTTATAACAACAACAGAGAGCTAGTGTTGGATTGAGATGAAATATAAAACTAAAAGAAAAGGAAATCGTTCAAAGAGTGTGAGGAAAGAAAGATAGAAAGGAAGGATGAAGGAGAGTTCTAGTTCGATGGTGTTGTTGATGTAGAGATGATGATGATGATGATGATAGATTTTTATGTTCTAGTGTTGTTTGAGAGAATACTAGTGATTAAGAGTGTGGTAATAATCAATCAGGAATACATGTGTGAGAGGTAGTGAAGATAGAAAATGGAAATAATCATGGTGATAGTTTTGATGAATATTCTTATGATGAGGAATTAATTGTTAAGAGGATGGGGAGGATGGAAACAAGTTTAAGAAACAAAGGTAACATCTTTAAACTACTCTATAATGTTTTTGAAGAATTAGGTAGTTGTTAGATAGAACATTAGAGTAGAAACAAGCAAGTTCTTCATTTGATAGTCATGATTCCATGTAATTATTGTTTTCACTTATTTCTGATTTTTAGACTTCCTATAGGTTGATTTGATCATGGTTTATACTTTTTAATTGTAGTATATTGAATTACCAATCCATAGGAACTTAGTTTGTTCATTTTGGAGTTGAATTGAGTGAGTTATGGTGATTATTATGAAATCTGGAAATTTCTTGTTGTTGCGGTGAGTAGACATGTTCATGGTCGTTTTTAGGTATGATAGAAACAAATCTAGCTCTGTTTCAAAACTAGAAAGTTGTAGTAGAAGATGCTATATTTTTATAGAGCCAACAACTACTTAATTTGGATAGGAAACGAATGACTTAGAGACCTCCAAAGTTAGACCCTCGTGCTGTTTACAAGGGCTGTTAGAGGTTGAAGAAGAAGTGAGTTAAAGTGAGTCAACTCACCTAGTCAACCGAGTTAGATCAGCTCAGTGAGTCATACCAAACGGGTCATGGATCGGGTTTACGGGTCGGATCATGGGTCGACCCGATGAGGCAAGTTATGGGTTAATGGGCCGGGTAAGCGGGTTGTCACGGGTTAGGCCCAATGGGCTTGGTCTTAGGGCAGAAACCTTATTTTGATGTTTTGGACCCTTTATGGTCTGAATTAGCTTTCAGTTCCTTTTGTAAGGTTGTTGGGATTTTCAAATGCTTTCCGATGACACCAAATGTAACCCTATTTGGATAAGTAGATATTGTTTTATAACAAAATTACTTATTACCAGGCTATAGAACTATTATTAGGATTAGAGCCATAAGTTATTCTCACTTAGCCTAACTAGAGAATTGTATGAGATTATGTTATGAGCCTTGTGTGAACCTTTTGTCTAATCTCTTAGATGCTTGTGTGATTAAAAGTTAGTCATTATTAACAACGATCGAATCAAATGATGAACCAGTGGATCGTGGATCTCGAGGTAGGAGAGGATTTTCATCAAAAGAGGTGGGAATCGATAACGAACTCTCTTGTATTCATTATTATTTTACAAATCAATCTTTGTGTTGTGAAATTCATGCATATCTTTGTGTGCTTGGTGTGGTATGAGATGTGTGCCGACACAATATCAGTATTCCATGGCTAGGGCGATACACCGCAATATTATTATGGCTAGGGCGATACACCGCAATATTATTCTTCCTTTATATATATTCAGTATTCTATGGCTAGGGCGATACACCGCAATATTATTATGGCTAGGGCGATGTACCGCAATATTATTCTTCCCTTATGTGCGGAAACACACATCTCATACATGGATGTTTACTGTTATTTATGAATGTCTATGAAGAAGTTTCTGCTTTATGTTTCATTGTCTTTCCTTGTATTACCGACTTTTGATTAAACATGCATTTTTTTCTAATCATATTGATGATTACTTGAAAGCTAGTTGTTATTCCTGATGGGAACCCATTTTAGGGATGATGTGCTCACCCATTCCCACTTTCAGTTTCAGTGACAGATCAGAGTAGTGCGGCAAAAGCATTAAGTGTTGAGTTCGCTAGATGATTAACTTCTGCTATGTTTATTGTTGCATATGCTTTGTAAACCAAATCACTATTGTATATGTATCATTCGAGAGGAGATTTTATACATATGTATATTTCAGAGCAGGGATAGTTTTGGGTTAAGTTGTAGTAGATTTTTTTCTTAATTGAATGCTTAAGTGTTTGGTTTAGATTCGTTAGTGCCTCTTTATTTAGTTGAATTCTTGGTTTAGTCAGCTGCTAGCTTAGGGGGCGCTACAAAAATTCTCCGATCCTTAAGAAATTCATCCCAAATGGTGTATTTTGGTACGTATATATAACATGATCCCTTACCAAATAGATGAACAACGCAACTCCACGTTTCCGCCAAGAGAAGTATTGACATTGGGTTAAGTTCCCATCATCCGCCAAACTTATATGGCCTATTTGTTCCGACGCAACGTGATAACCACAATTCCCATCTGCATCCACGTCGTCGGTGGATAACACATAGGTCTTGATGAATTCAGGAAGTTTCGAGTAATACTCCTCGAATATAGTGTAACACGTTCGATGGGGTCTACCTCGTTCATCCCTAGGTGTGCTTCCATCACCAAGAGTGGCCCTTATAGTCACCATAGAACCCTTTTGTCTTGCTTACCCCTTCCATGCACGTAACCTTGATATTTGTGTTGTACTCGCTTGACTCTCTTGAGAAGGAACGAATAGATTGTTTGGCGCTTGACTCTCTTATGAATGAGCGATTGGATCCTCATGTTGAGAAGGAGCGATTGGATCCTCATGTTGTGAAGGAGCGCGTGTCCCGCTTTCTCCCTTCTTTGGTCGACCCCTTTTCCTCTTAGCCGGTGCCTCTTTATTCTCAATTTGTGAAGGAACGTTTGAAACATTTGTCTTCTCTTGTGCGCTACTTGCCCCGCTTTCTCCCTTCTTTGGTCGACCCCTTTTCCTCTTAACCGGTGCCTCCTCATTCTCAATGTGAGAAGGAATGCTTAAAACATTTGTCTTGGCTTGTGCGCTACTTGTCTCGCTTTCCCCCATATTCGGTCGACCCATTTTCTTTGGAACCTTAGCAACTTCATATTTATCGTATTCCATCTCATGTCGACAAATGATTCTTTTATGACTCAACAACGAGTCTTTTCCAGTACTTATTACAACCTTAAACTCGTACCTTTGTTCCTTCCTATCCATGTTGGAAGGTGGTCTACCCCTCGACGGTACCACCATTGGTTCTCCGACCGATACCATATGGGGGTTTGCAGATAGTTTTAAGTCGTACAACAAAACTTTTCTTCCCAAGCCATCTTTTTTTCCGAATTTCTAAATGATTTCTCTTCCAATATCCGTGTCCACAAAGGATTCGAGTGGTTCTTCGGTTAGGGGTGGTTTGAAAGTAAGTTGCTTCCAAAACGGATCTATGATTTCAAAAGGAATTCCTTGTTGGTACTTCGCGATCATGTGACGACACGGAAATCCGAAGGCCGTCATCGTCATACATTTATATTCAATTCTTCTTCTCCCCATCTCCTTTTACAAATGATATTTGTAATCCTTCATCATAAAAATAATCGCCCAGTGAGACACCATATAATTTAAATTCCTAATATTTATGGGTGAAAACTACTCCTGCCAGTTTTGGTAATTTGGGGTGTGTGGATGAGGAATGAATCTAAACCCTAAACAAATGCACTGCGCGGTGAGTACTTGTAGATTCGAGAAATCAATCTGTGCAAATCCGGCCTAAACCAAGAAATGACCGTTCCAGACTTGTTTCGGTCACAAAGTGAAGGAGATGGGGTTGATCTTAGAGAGGGAAGCGAATAAGGTATTGAGATTGTGGTGTTGGCTATGTATGACTTGTATCAGAAAGCTGAACTGGCTTGTAGGATGTAAGCTATCAGTTCCAGTGGTTGAAGACGATTGTATCAACACTTGCCTTTGTTGTCTTGTCTTGTTTGAAAAATAGGATGGAGAACCTATTTATACAAGTTTTTTAGCCTAACCCTCGTATCTCGTGGGAAGTGGAGAAAGTGGAGTGATGGAGTAGTAGAGTAATGTGTTAGTGTCACACGACCAGTCTTGCCCACTTCTCCCATCATCACTAACCGTCCAAGATATCCTGACACGTTCTTATGATGGCGCGCTATGCGCTGCACGCTGTAAACCGTCAGACCAATACCCCAGTATGTATTCCCCATTTTGTGACATGATTGATGTCTCGAGTGTGTGGATCGTGGGACCCACAGAAAATAGCATGTAATGCTAGATTGAATAAATGCGTTATTCAGGAAGTCGATACTTGTGAAGTATCGTGTGTATACTATGCAGGTACAACATCGAGTATATTCAGCATGTATGAAGCATCGATGTTTGAGCGTCTCAAAATAACTTCATGTCCAGCCTACTTCATGTGATGGTTTGGAGGCTGTGCAAGCAAATCCTTCCTTGGCCGACTACATGGTGTGGTAGAGTGACGGATGGTGATCATCATGACGCCTCACTGACCAATTAACTCCTAACCAGGGTTGTATAACCAAGCCAGTGAAGTTGGACGGGCGAGATGGTCTCTGAGACGCTCATCTGCGACCGTTGGTGAAATTAGGGTTTTGGAGTAGGCACACAAGCACCACTCTTCATCCTGATCGAATCCAAGCTTGGGATACAAATTTTGGCTAGCCGATCGTACATGCACGTAGATGGCATGACAGTGTAGGTGCCCATACCCCATTGTCTCACGAAATTGTAATCTAGGCCACTAAATTCGTCTGGCGAAGTTGAGTGGTCGAGATCAATTTGCGAAAGAAAACTGGTGCCACAAAAGCCGCACATCGTTCCAACTTAAGGCGCGTATCCCAAGACGACCAATCTTGGCCGGTCTTGGCCGATTGTCCTGGCGTGTAGGTGGTAGGATGGTTTTTACGCCTATACCTGACTGTCCCATGAAAACGTGGCCACTCAAATTGTCCGGTGAAGTTGAGTGGTCGAGATTAGTTTGCAATTCGGGAAGTGTGACCGCGCTAGTTTGGGCGTGCGATTTGGGATAACCCGACATGGTATGCCTTGGACGATCAGGTGAGGGAATATATGGGCCAACGGTGGTCATGTTGGTATGACCGGAAATGCTTAATCTAATCTTGAACCCTCCATTCGTGCCAGAGAAGATGGACGCTTGTAATGCTCAAAAAACCTAATTTTGGGTTTCACGGTCGTGCGTCATGATATATTCGTGCGTACGAATCGGGATGACTAACCATGGTTGGTCCTGACCGATCGGTTCTACACCCTCCATCTATACCTGCGAAAATGGATGGTTGAGACTGTTTTGCGACATATTACATGTGTCGCAAACCCTAATTTAGGGTTTTCCGTCCATGTTGCTCTGGCTTGGACGTTTTGGAAAGCTATGCCAATATTTTGGGGAAGCCGACCATGCGGGACCCGCGTTGGTTCGGAAGCGGATATTCTATACCTGCTCGGGGGTTATGGAATCGATCTGGGCCATCCAATCATGCTGGTGGAGTTGGATGGTCTTCCAGAATGATACAAACAGTCCGGATGCTCAATCGGGCTAGTATAACATTTGGAGAGTTTCTCAATCGGGCTAGTATAACACACCGAGAGTTGCAGCCTGTACGGGTATTTCGTATATTCTTTTATTATAATGCTTGGAGATTCTTGTTGCTCTGCTGAGAGCAACACTCAGTCGTCATGCCGCACTGATAATGAGGACAGGAAATACAAGGCTGGTTGCGCATTAATTAATAATGTTGTAAATTCACAGGGTATATGGGATTATTGCTACATGCTCCAACCTGGATGAATTTCGTGTATTTAATTCACAGAATGGGATTGTTGCCACATGCTCCACTCTAGGTGGATTGGTAAAGTGAAGAAGTATTCAACACTTATTAATGGCTTTATCTTTTACAAGATGTTAGCGCATAATTTTGGCTTTTACAATTTTAACCTTAAATAAAAATCCAACATCAACATTAAGTCCCCTGCCTAGCACACATAATGGTTACACTATTGTGAGGTAGGCATGAGATTGTGACAGTTAAAGACAAAGCTTATGAGACAAAGTTAGATGTTACCAGGAGAGACGGGTCATCATGTCCTTGGAGCATGTCACATTCAAGAGGCGTCCAGGTGAGTGTTCCCCTAGCATGATGTCGGTCTTGCCTGCTTCGATGGACTGTTATGCCTGTTTCGTTCGTGGGGCTGCTGCGCCTGCTTGATCGAACGTGGGCTTGATGTGCCTGCTTCGGTTAAACGTGGGTCCATTGCGTGCCTACTTTGATTGAACATGGGACTCATCATGCGCCTGCTTCGGTTAAACATGGGTCCACTATATACCACGTGCATGCTTTGCTTGAGGCCGGCTGCGCCTGCTTTGACCAATATGGGGATGTATCAAGTGGGACCCGCCGCGTGCCTGACTGAACGTCGACCCTGTGTTTCGACTGAAAACCGGCCCTGCTTCTTGCGCCAATTTTATTCGAATACCAGCCTTGTGACTTTGATCAATACCAGACTTGAAACTTGAGCAATACCGAACTTGTGACCTGATCAACACTGAACTTGAAACTTGAGCAATACCGGACTTGTGACTTGATCAACACCGGACTTGAAACTTGAGCAATACCGTACTTGAAATTTGAGCAATACCGGACTTGTGATTTAATACCAGCCTTGTGTAATCCAACGTGAATGTGTGTTCTGTCGTGTGTGACTACATATCTCACGTGTTTTTATACAAGTACTGACTCCTGTCTTTTATTGTAGAATGAAGAAAAAAAACTCATGTTGAGATGTCTTCTAGGGATAATGTTGGTGCCAAGTCAGGAGGTGTTGACATCTTCAAAGATATGCCAAACATTGATGATTAGTTGTTCACCGCGCCCTTTCAACTATATGAAAATATCAGTTCCACAGGATAACCCTTCTCCTATCGACTTCAAGGTTTTTTATTCTCCGCTGGTCCCTCATGAAGGATGTATGAGATGTATATTGAGCAATGAGTACATCAAAGATAACTTGACCAGATCGTAGATTATTGATGTAACTTGAGTGTTGAAACGGCTCGATAGGATATTCAAGTGGCTTCTGGTGCGAACTTTGAGGTGGATCCTGGAGAGAGTGTTGAAGCAGGATTCTGAAGAGAACGTGGGTCCCATAGAGAGCGTTGAGGCGACTCTTGAATAGACCATTGAAGCAGCTTCTGCTGGAGGGAGCGTTGAAGTGGCTTCCTCTTCAGTTAGATTTACCCTTGTGAATTCCATGCTTCTTGAATGACCATCTTTCTCGTATTGAAGAAGTCCTTGACTGACGGTGAAGAAATTTCATGCTGAGCCTCAGTCCCCAAGCGTGGTCTACGTGGCTCTATCTTGTATACCCGATGGGTCTTTTGTACGTAATGGTTGTTGATATGGTGAAGCTCTGGATAATATCAATCGACGAGCAAAAACAGTTCTTGGAAGCAGTTGTGATCAGAAGAGACTGGCAGGGAGGGGCGTGATAGTTGACGTTTCTTCATGAAATAGAGAAGAGGGAGACAACACCCTTCCCACGAGTATCCAGAGCTTTTGGATATGTTGGACAATGTTTCACCATTACGGCAGTCGTGCATATGGTACCGAAGTTGGAGTTGGCGATGTTGGACGCGCAAGATGTTGTATCTCGGTGACTTTCCTCTTGCTGCTTCAGCGAAACTGGTTCTTTCTAGCAGGGCAGATGCTGTTGTAGATAAGCGTTCAACAACTTCAAGAAGTCCAGAGGATGACCAAAAGCGCATATTCTCCAACATATCATGATATACATGCACCATCGTCTGATAGAGTGATTCTCCCGGATCTTGATAAATATGACGCGCGGATATCGCTATCTTCTTGAGGATGCTTCCTTGAGGTGTCGGCTTCAGTGGATCTGAAGATGTCATATGCTCACTCTTGTCTGGGCTGACATAATAGGCGAATCCTTTGTGATGATTCAGAGATGACAATATTCGTTGAATCCTACGAAACGATTCCTGTTGTAGTGCGGTCCAGACGAAACTTTCTCCTTTCTTTAAAAAGGGGTGAATGAAGCAAAAGTTCACCTTTCCCATGAAGTTTTGGAGCTCATTCACGGTTCACGGCAGCGGCATTGTGAGGATATCTTGAGTCTTGGATTTGACTACTATATCATCCACGTAGTCTTCAACTTGCTTATGTATCATGTGGTGGAAGATTGTCGTCATAGCGTGTTTATACGTTGCACCGGCATTCTTTAAACCAAAAGGCATAACAGTATAGTAAAAATTTCCAAGAGAAGTTCGAAAGGTTGTCTTACTTGCATCATGATCATATATCCTTATCTGATTATATCCTCTGTAACCATCCATGAAGGAGAACATGTCGTGTCCGCTGGTGGCGTCTACTAACATGTCGATGTTAGGCATAGGAAAGTCACCCTTGGGGAGGAATTCGTTCAAGTCTATGGAATCCATGCAACACTTGATCTCGCGCCTGAATTTCCTCGGAGATTATTTGACCGATTTGGATCTGAGATTGTATGAATTCTTACATAGGGTCGAGCTGATGGAGATAGGCCTAGGAGATTCCTCATCGTCGAGCTCATCAGTTGTGGAGTTGATACTATCTTGCAGCTGTCGTGGAGCGTCTAGCGCTTCTTCTTGTGGCTCGTCGTTGTTGTAGCATTCCGTTGGGCGTAGAGAAAAATTGAGACCTCTTGTCAGCAAGGATACATCATGTGGCCTAGCCTTCGATGATGCAAGTCGGTCCTCCTCCTGGATTGACGCCCACGTGGGGAGTGGGGTGCAATAGACTTTGTATGATCCTTCCCACGGAGTTTCCCCCTGTTTGAACAGTTCCACTCCGCATATTCGTGCGTAAGGATACAATGTTGCAGGAATGCGAATGACTTCTTTATTCAGCATAGTCTTCAGGCATTGGTGATATGTTGAAGGGGCGATCCCGTATGTGCTGATCTGATTTCCTTCAAAGAATGCCATTGTGGTAGGATGCCATACGATCTTGCCTAAGAGAACCTTGGTCGTCCTAAGAGTCTTGAGACTAATCACATTCGAAGACGCTCATGTGTCGATGAGGGCCCTCTTGAAATCTGAATCCTTGATGCGTGCCATAACATGTAGGGCCCGGTTGTGACCTTCTTCTAGTTGATTGCAGCAAAACGTCTTTGCCCGCTGATTTTTAGAGAGGTATAAAAGTTCGCATAAACTTTCCACTAGAGAAACCGCTTCCTGATCCACCGGCTTCTGGCTCATAGTAAGACTATTGACTTGAGGAGGATCGTTGTGAGGATCAGTCCCCAGTGTAGGAATCTCCATGACAGGACCGTTCATATCTGATGTCGCTTCTTTGATCAGGTCCATGTAGGTCCGCTCCGTACCTTCTCCGGGTGCGTTGAGTGCATTCCTTATTGGGTCCGGGGGATGTCGCGGTTCTTGTGGCAATCGATCAGTTAATGTCTTAAGAAAAGTGAGTACCTCTTTCTGAGTTGTATCCATATCCGTTTGAGTGTTATCCAGAACTTCCTGCTTTTCCATCAAGTATGTAATGGTAATGGGCGGTGGTCCTCATATCGTCCCTCCGGCTCCTCGTCCTGATGAAGGAGTGAAAGTTGTTGCTCTGGTGACCACCAGAGGCGTTACACTTGAGGAGATGTCGGGATTCGTGGTTGCTATGGATCTGGTGATGGGAGGCGTTATACCTACTAGAATATATCCTTCCCCGCTAGCGTTGGTGATAGAAGTGACGGCTCCACGAGATGTATTGACCATGGCGACTCCACTGACAGGTACATAACGGGAGTGTTGTCCACACTAGCTCCATCAGAATTGATTGTTGATCCAGACCTGAGTTCCACCATCTTAAAATGAATTGTTGATTGAATTGGTTTTAAGATCTACCCTTTTTGAAATTGATAAAATTGAATCGGATTTCGAAGAAATTGACTTTACAACTGAGAGATTAACCTCCCAATGTGGTCGTCAATTGTTTATGGGTGAAAACTACTCCTGCCGGTTTTGGTAATTTGAGGTGTGTGGATGAGGAATGAATCTAAACCCTAAACAAATGCACTGTGCGGTGAGTGCTTGTAGATTCGAGAAATCAATCTGTGCAAATCCGTCCTAAACCAAGAAATGGCCGTTTCAGACTTGTTTCGGTCGCAAAGTGAAGGAGATTGGGTTGATCTTAGGGAGGGAAGCGAAGAAGGTGTTGATATTGTGAAGGTGTTGGCTATGTATAACTTGTATCAGAAAGCTGAACTGGATTTCAAGGTGAAAGCTATTAGTTCTGATGTTTGAATACGATTGTATCAACACTTGCCTTTTTTGTCTTGTTTTAAAAATATGATAGAAAACCTATTTATACAAGTCTTTTATCCTAACCCTCGTATCTCGTGGGAAGTGGAGAAAGTGGAGTGATGGAGTAGTGGAGTAATGTGTTAGTGTCACACGACCAGTCTTGCCCACTTCTCCCATCATCACTAACCGTCCATGACTTCCTGACACGTTCTTATGATGGCACGTTGTGCGCTGCACGCTGTAAACCGCTAGACCAATACCCCAGTATGTATCCCCCAGTTTGTGACATGATTGATGTCTCGAGTGTGTGGATCGTCGGACCCACAGAAAATAGCATGCAATGCTAGATTGAATAACTGCGTTATTCAGGAAGTCGATACTTGTGAAGTATCGTGTGTATACTATGCAGGTACTGCATCGAGTATATTCAGCATGTATGAAGCATCGCTGTTTGAGCGTCTCAAAATAACTTCATGTGATGGTTTGGAGGCTGGGAAAGCAAATCCTTCCTTGGCCGACCACATGGTGTGGTAGAGTGACGGATGGTGATCATGATGACGCCTTACTGACCAATTAACTCCTGACCAGGGTTGTATAACCAAGCCGGTGAAGTTGGACGGACGAGATGGTCTCTGAGACACTCATCTGCGACCGTTGGTGAAATTATGGTTTTGGAGTAGGCGCACAAGCACCACTCTTCAGCCTGATCGAATCCAAGCTTGGGATACGAATTTTGGCTGGCCGATCGTACATGCACGTAGATGGCATGACAGTGTAGGTGCCCATAACCCATTGTCTCACGAAAGTGTGATCTGGGCCACTAAATTCGTCTAGAAAATTTGAGTGGTCGAGATCAATTTGCGACAGAAAACCGGTGCTGCAAAATCCGCACATCGTGCCAACTTCAGGCGCGTGTCCCAAGATGACCAATCTTGGTTGGTCTTGGCCGATTGGCCCGGCGTGTAGGTGGTAGGCTGGTGTTTACGCCTATACCTGACTATCCCATGAAAACGTGATCTAAGACACTCAAATTTTCCGGCGAAGTTGAGTGGTCGAGATTAATTTGCAATTCGGGAAGTGTGACCACGCTAGTTTGGGCGTGCGATTTGGGATAAGCAAGCATGGTATGCCTTGGCCGATCAGGTGAGGGATATATGGGCCCACGGTGGTCATGTGATGCTCAAAAAACCTAATTTTGGGTTTCACGGTTGTGCGTCATGCTCTATTCGGGCGTACGAATCGGGATGACCAACCATAGTCCGATCGGTCAGGTATGTAGGCGGGCCCATGGTGATTGTGTTGACATGCTCTGGGCCCTTTGAATCTACATCTACACCCTCCATCTATACCTGTGAAAATGGATGGTTGAGACTATTTTGCGACACATGTAATGTGACGCAAACCCTAATTTAGGGTTTTCTGTCCATGCTGCTCCGGCTTGGACATTTTGGAAAGCTATGCTAATCTTTTGGGGAAGCCGACCATGCGGGACCCGCATTGGTTCGGCAACGGATATTCCATACCTGCTCGGGGGTTATGGAATCGATCTGGGCCATCCAATCATGTTGGTGGAGTTGTATGGTCTTCCAGACTGATACAGACAGTCCGGATGCTCAATCGGGATAGTATAACATACCGAGAGTTTCTCAATCGGGCTAGTATAACACACTGAGAGTTGCATCCTGTACGGGTATTTCGTACATGCTTTCATTATAATGCTTGGAGATTCATGTTGCTCTGCTGAGAGCAATACTCAGTCGTCATGCCGCACTAATAATGAGTACAGGAAATACAAGGCTGGTTGCGCATTAATTAATAATGATGTAAATTCACAGGGTATATGGGATTGTTGCTACATGCTCCAACCTGGATGAATTTCGTGTATTTAATTCACATAATAGGATTGTTTCCACATGCTCCACTCTAGGTGAATTGGTAAAGTGAAGAAGTATTCAACACTTATTAATGGATTTATCTTTTACAAGATGTTAGCGCATAATTTTTGGCTTTTACAATTTTAACCTTAAATGAAAATCCATCATCAACACCTAATCAACCGATGGTGTTCCTTGTAGCTTGTGATGATTTTCATCCTACTTTTTTCCATTTGAGCGGTTATGTTGATTATATCGGCCTTGGTGTATTCATGGATGGCTTCTTGTAATGTAATCACGGTGTTTTGGCTCCCTCGGAGCAAGCTTTTCAAACGTCCATGAGATCCTTCCGCGATACTTGTCGCCTCATTCTTGTAATGCATGTGTTGGTACGTGTAAGCATATATAAATTTTTTCTTGTACGGATCCAACAATTCCTTTAAGCAATTGTTAGAGCATTGCTCGGTCGAACTCGCATGCGTTGTGTAAGGCTTGTCTTAATTTCAAGGGTATTTATGTCATTTTACTAGTAAGGGTGAAATAGTCTTTTACCTTAGAATGATATTTTATTAATTAAGTGATATTAATTGTTAATTTGTGGGAGGTTCCACTGATAGGATAAGTATTAAGTTGAAATGGGTTTTGAGAAATTCTTTAGTGGTCTTTTTGTTGTGTCATCTGGTCATATTGTCATTTTCTGATTGGTTACTGCTCTTTTGCTATTGAATTATTGAATTTTTACTTCTATATGGAACAGATTTCGATTGACATAAAAATGAAATTTTTCCATAATATCACGGGCAGGAATTGTTTAACTCCATCCGTCGCATGCTGACTGTTTGGAATGATTAAGGTTGACTAGAATAGGGTATAAATAAAAACCTATATTATGGACTATCAGGGTTCTTTTCTTTATATACCTAGGGAGACGAAAACATATAAAGAAAAACAAAATGAAATAAATAGTGGCAGACATGAAACACTAAAGATAAGATATCATTTTTTTCAAAATAAAATAAAATAAAATAACCCAGAGATGCATCTGAATGAATGTAATGGAGTCACCCATTTAATTATTACTACTGATTTCATTTCATCTTCTTTGAGAAGCTTGCGAATTCGAGAAAGGAAAAGAGAGATTTGTTAATTAATTTCGTCATAAAAAAATGAGATTTGTTAATTGATTTCGAGAAAGGAAAAGAGATGTTTGCGAATACAGATACATGAAAGAAGAGATCGAGAAAGGAAAAAAGAGAGATGGGAGAATAATTAAAGAAATTCTTTGTTTGTCTAGATCCGTTTAAATAGGAGATTTTAATTATTTCCTTTCATTGCCTTTATAGTGGCAGGCATAAGAAATTTAAATAGTGGATGACACTATTATTAAAAAAAAAAAAAATCTTTAGAGACGTGCGGTTTGAATGTCTCGAGAGTTTGGTTTAGAATTTTTTTTTTTTTTTTTTTGATGTCGTGGCAATACCTAACTAATAATTATCTCCATTAGTATTCTTGGATTCCCTAGAGTAGTGATGCGAGGACTTTGGGGTGAATAAAAGGAAGTGTTAAAACCTTATTAGGGGATTAGCCGCATAGAAATTCTAGCAGAGAAAACTTGTTAATTTATTCATAAAAACCTATTTAGTGCGGCACAAATTTTTGATCCGTAAAAAGAAAAATCAATTTGATTCTTGTGTAAGGATTTCCTTGTTCGTCTATTACTGATTCTTCTTGTTGTTGTTAGCGTTCGAGGTAGGCGCAATACAATAAAAAATCTTCTTTTTATTTAAGTTTCTTTTAATTAAATTTATGTTTGCAAGTTTTCATTAATATATGGATGATAATCGATGTTGTGAGCATGATTATGAATGTTGGACTGCGGACCATAAATTGTGATTCTTAAAAATTATTTATGACGGGATACGAGATATCCTTGGGAACGTTTTTGTTTCCTAAACCCACGTGGGGCTCCCTGGGGCGAGCGGATTGATTGATATTATTATTTGTTATGGATGTGGTGTTTCCATGTGTTTACGGTGTTATTAATTATGCTAGTTGTTTTAAAAATAAATTGATAAATGTTTGAATAAAATGTTTTGTTGCTCCTTTCCCTACTGGGTGTCACAACTCACGTCGTTTCATGACAAAAATTCCAGATTTTATGACACCACAAGGAGCTAATGGCGGAAAAGCATAGAGATCGGTTTTGGTGTTTTAATTAGTAGTTTGCATATTATGATTGGAAAATTGTAATAAAATATCATCAAGCTCTCTTTTGGATGATTTATTGAGTATTTATTGATTATTAATACTTTGGAGATTATTGGGTTAATGTTTAACCAATGGAACAATGTTTTATTAAGAAACTTTTATTTGATTAGACAATGAAAAATTCTGAGTCATGTCAGTTTGACTGTTAATGATAATTATTCTATAATATACTAGCCCTTAACCCGTGCCATAATGGCACGGGCCATGATGTTGGTTCATTTTTAATATATCGTGTAATTTGTGTCCCGAATACTTATCAACTCCTTATGATTTAATATGTGTTTGTCATAAAAATAGTTAGGATTTTCCTCTCTTTTTTTCTTTGTTTTTTCCTTTAATATTTTACCGCCGGAGATTTTCTCAAACGAAAGAAATATAATCTTAACTTCCAGACACTTTTTTAATTAGGTTCATTGCTTATAATGGGATAATGCTCTACATGAACATGGAAGTTTAAATATTTTTTGGAAATATGTCATCAGCAACGCTCATCTCAGTGAAATCAACTAATCAATATCGTCCATAAAAGTCTCCACATGCTCCTATTTCGCTCCAGCTGACTTATCTATCATGGTCATGTTGTTGATCCTCCAAATAGGCAGAGAATAATATTTTTTTGCATCGAACGAATGATACAAACTATCTAATGTGACATGATTTTCCTGTAATTTTTCAACACCCATTAGATGACAATGTTTAAAATGTGTATCCATTACCTTTTCGAAGGGATTGTATATATGCGAACCTCTGCCATTAAGTCTTCAACAAAGTATTGTCCCCATCAATTCGTCTTGACGAAGGCTTTGGTAACTTCAAAAGTCTTGGACATTTTGTCACTTCCGTATGTTCCTACCTTCACTTGGAATACAATATGGAGACACATTACCTCATAAAGAACCTTGAACACATATTGTACTCCCTGATCTTATTTCAAATTAATAGGTTGTCAATAGATCCTTTACCAAAAGTTGACATATTCTACGTTGAATATTTATTTAAAAAAAATGGTATTGTGGAATGTTGCTTTCTAAGATTTTAGTTTTCAAAATTGGCCTCTTTAACTCCCACAGCTTTCTAAGTTTATATATCTTGTTTGTTTTTAACATTTTAGTTAGCCATATTATGTTTGTTACTAACTTTAAACTTGATGTCATCTTCTACTGTGAACTTTATGTGATTTCAGAATCGAAATAGTTATATCTCTTCCATTCGTATCAAGTAATCCATTGTATATCCCAACAATTCTTCTACAATAATTCCTTTCTTTTGTCGTTTCCGGACCATCAGTATCCATTATTGTCAAACGCAACCTGTCTAATTTTTATTGATGTTATGTATTTGCAATGCTCATTTTTATTAAATAAATAGATTGTGGAAAAACTAAAAAAAAAAAATATAAGTATTACATCGGTTCTAAGTTACTATATCCAAAATACTCCGGACACTGCTTATGGTGCCTTGTTTCCTCAAATTACTCGTTGCATTCTAGAAAGTACATGCAACACCAATCATTTGAGAAGTGAGCTATTTGCGCAAGTGTGGTTAATGTATCCCTTGCCTGTAATAATAATAACAACACGTCAATTTTTTTCAAGGCATCCAGTTGTAAATGACATGAATCTAATATATTTGAATTATACCTCAATCTTAGATATCACCTTCTTCTCACATAACATAGCAATTGAGGAAGGACAAATCTTGACCACTCTTTACATAGGCAGAGTTAGCCAAAATATGTTTTGCAATTGTCTTACGTGAAAATTATTATTAATCCATATTTTAGTCAGCTCCTATCGAAGCCGATCTAATTAGTCCAATAGAAAGTTAATCTTAAAATTTTGACCTTTATCTCTTGACCAAATTATTGAAGTATTCTCAGTCATGTTCTGCTTTGTGTGGTCTACCCATCTGTGTATACTCTACCTTCTGATCCAGTGAATGAAACCTATACATATTGATCCGTAATTTGATATTGTTGATTTACTATCAAGAGGTCGCATGATTTGAGAATGTAAAATATAAAAAATATTCCATAATCATCGGAGGCTAAATTTAGATTTATGATTTAGAGTTTTTTATGATGATTTTGATGAACATACATAATTTTCAAACAAATATTTTAGAATGCAAATACATTTTCCCGATCTATAAGGTTTTATATCGGGAATTGAGTGAAAGTTGTTGTCTTTGTAGGTAGTTGTCGCGAAACAACTCGACATTGATGGTCTTTCAGGAAAAAGAATGTAATAGTACTTGAGAGAGCGATAATGTTCTCTTACGCGGGTACACCAATTGCCTTTATATAATACGGGAGATCGAAAAGTCATGATCATATTGTCTTATACATTCTGGTATCATCCTCGAAATATTTGATTTGTGTCCTTATCAATCGTTCTAAAAACAACCAATTACATCTTTCACAATACAATGTTTCATGTTTTGTGAAGATTATTTGTTTACTTAGTCAATAAAACTCGCTAAAAAGCAAAAACTATTATTATACACTACTATTACCAACACTCACCACCATAAAAACCATCCACCGCCACTATTTCTTCCACCAATAGTAATGTTACCACTTCCACTATTCACAAACACCCGCCACCGCTTATACTCACCATTAGAATTAATATAGTTTTTATTAAAATTATTTATTAATAAAATTATGTATTTATGTTAGATTATTAAAGGGACATTTGTAATAGAAATTTAATTAATCATTATGAACAATCAATGAGACACTAATTAATAAAACATTTAAAAATGGTTAAGTTGAACAAACCCTAGCGGTAAATTTATCTTTGCCAAGGTCAAATCCTGACCACTCTTTATATAAACAAATCGATAATAAATAATTTCATATGTTCTGATCTTGATCCGTGTCGTTCGTTTAGTTATTACATAACATGGCAATTGATTGCACCAATTTTTTAAAATGGACATGTGTTTTATCGAGTTTATTTTAACATTAAAATGATCAATCACATTTTATATTTTATAATATGACGTTACACATTTTGTGGCGTTACGAAATTAGAATAATATGTTTTTTCACCAATACCCGCCACCACCATAAAACCATATGAATCCACTTTTTTTATCCACCACCACCTAGTGGCGGAGCCAAGGGTTGACTAACCTGGCTCTAACCCCTTAAATTTTTAATAACTACATAATTTTTTTAGTTTATTTTATAAATAGTACTTTGTCCATATATATTTATGGCTTAGTCCACCAAAGTTTACATTTTTTTTTTAAATAGGCCTCCTCAATGTCAATTTTTGACTCCACCACTGGCACCATCACTGTTGCCCATCCCATGTAGGTTGTTGGACGCAATTCTAATTTTCAATCACAAATGCCATGTATGAGGTTTAGATTGAACAAAATTTCGTCAATTGATTAGTTTCATTATTTTTTTTCCGTGTATATATTTTTTTTTTGTATTTCAATCAATTTTATTTTAACATTAAAAAATCATGATTTATACGATATAGTACCAAAGATAACAGGGGCACCATTTGGGTGATCTAACTATGATCATGAAAATATTGTCTTATATGATATCATCCTTGAAATAAGTGTTAAAAACAACCAACCACATATTCTACACTACGATGTTATCGATGTGGTAATGACAACATAAAATTAATATTGTCCATCACTACTCACCAGCATTCACCGTCACTACTTATTCCACCACAAACCAGGGGCGGAGCCAGGATTTTGAGGAGAGAGGGAGAAAAAATTCTTGGCAAGTTGGATACATGTGAAAAATGGACTTTGTATCCCATTTTACGATAATAGAAAGAAAAAAATATAATTGTGCTTGGCTCTACCCTTAACCACCACTAATCTTTTGGCCTCCACCTCTTCTACTACTCATTGTCGCAGAAAATGTCTATTGATATTATTTATCAAAATTACTTATTAATAGAAATAAATATTATAATTAATTAAGAAACATTTATAATTAAAAAATGATTAGTCATTTATTATGAGCAATTTGTGAAACACTAATTAATAAAACACTTTATAATGAATAGATTATTTATTATGTGCAATTAGTGAAATACTAATTAATAAAGCAATTATGGTATTTGAGTTGAACAAACCACCATTGTTGATTTATATTTTCTATCAATTCCAACCAAGGTGGAACACTGGTTAGAGGCAACTCTTATGACATAATAGGTCATGAGTTCGAACCTCCATGTTATAATTTTTGAATTTCCATATCCTGACTTGAGTATTCATTTTTCATTCAAAATATTGGAATTAACGCCACACGTGCGAGATGTAGGGGTGGTCAGGAGAACCACATCCCTTGATTTATGTTTGTCCAGACAAATCCTGACCACCACTAACAAAGGAAAACTTATCCAAACCCTGTTTTATACTAATGATATATGCCTGAATATTTTATAGTATGCCTAAAATTCACAGTAAATGAAGTGGTTAAAATATATGAATTTTCTGAGTCCCGGAAGTATTTTTAAAACAATTGTTTATCACTATACGAAATTCAGACATTTTCTGACAGATTCAACTATGTTAAAGTTTTCCTGTTTTAAAACTATTCTATGGCATGTTTTAGGCTTTGCTGTAAACTTGAAGATAATTCTTTTTACTTTTTAAATTGATAAACTAAACTTTATTTGGAGTTTCGAGTAATTTTATACGATTTTTATAAAATCGATAATCTCTGTTTTTCTTTTCTAGAGTTCTGGTCCACAACGTGTTTGACTGTGGTCAAAAGGTCCTTGAGATAATCTAAAAATTATATAAATTTTATGAATGAAACTATACTCAGTGGGGATTCAAAATGTATAACCATTTAAATTTTTGGATTTGAATTGGGTTCAGTAAAATTCTTGGAGTTAAATGATGTCTGTTTTTGTTTTATGATTCTTCTTTAAACATGCGATTCTTTTGGATTAAATCAGGAACGTTTAACAGTGAAATTAATTTTTCGGGTAAACTATAGTTCATGTGGGTTAAAAATCAAGACAAGTTAACGGTTAGATGTTCCTAAAAGGATTTTTATGTATCCGCTGCTATAGAATTTCTGAATTGAACATAAATAAAGATTAGACAAAGAATTAGTTGTTTGAACTTGGCCCAAGTGTGGAAGTCTAGGCTTGTTATTAAAAGTATCATTTCGGATTGTGGGTTTAGATTCGGGTCGAAATTCGTGGTGTCACACGTTGCTATCTCAAGCATGTTTGTCAATGTTAGTGATCAAAACTATAAAGTCTTGATTTCTAGTCTACTATAGCTAAGGTCTCGGACTAGGATAGAAAGTGTAGTTGAGCTCAAGAACTACATGGAAATCATCATAGAAGACGAAGGACTACTCAAGGAACCAGTGTATCTTCATCGACTAAAATGTATGTGGAGACTTGAACTTATCTATCACTCAAAAGTCTATCTACTCTATCTCATATCTTGAGACAAAAGTCGTATTACTATATAAACTAAGAATATACACATGTGACATTTCGAGCTGAGTATATCTCGCTTATCTATTTCTCGAAATATGTGTTGGTAAAGCTTTCACTTTAGCTAAGTTCATCTTTTCCTAGTGACGAAAGTCATGTTATGATTCAATCACTTTGGAAATTGCTCTGACGAAAACTAGTTTGTGCATAACAACTATATGACATCCTTTGAGAATGTTTCAATGGTTGAAATGAGAGTTTAGACAATATAACCACTGGGGGATATAAACATTGTCGTGGTAACACATATATGTATAAGTCCGTAGCACTTGAACCGAAGTTTGCAAACTTTATTGATCAAGTGAAAACCGGAACTTAAGCATTCAACCCAGTCCGCGATCGTGCGTAGTTCTCGAACCTGAGAATTTCTGCTGGAGTTGTAGCTCGGTTTTAGTCTGCGAACTGACGAAAGTTCTCGAACCCGAGAATTTCTGCTTGAGTTTGTGAGCTCCAACCGGTTAACTTGAGTCTGCGAACCCAGTCCGCGAACTTGAGTGGTTATGTCTAAAAACGATGTCCTTGAACTTATCTAAAATTTCTAAGGAATGTTATTTCAAACCGTGGATTTATAGTTCATGAATAGATTCGAATGAATCACATTGTTTTTGCTTCAATTGTTTCTTGTTTAGTACATAAGATCTCATAGAAATTGAAAAACTCTCTAAATAGTTCATTTGAGTCATTTGGACTAGTTATGGTGAAGAAGAATATGGTTGATATGAAAGTTTTTATTTGGCTAACCATTTGGTTAACTAATATTGAACCAACTATTGTACATGTTTGGGTACGGTTACACAAACCCAAAATCGTCAAGTACATGTGTGTATGGCAAGCTAAGTTTTTGATCTAACGGTTGAGAGATATTAGCTTGTATCTAATCAGGTTTTCATCTAACGGTGAATATTGAATGCTTTGTTACTAAGATAACATTGATTGCAAACACTGATTTGAAAGACTATATAAGGGAAAACTCTAGCAACTGGGAAACCTAATCCCCACACATTATGTGTGATACTAGTTTGCTAAGCTAGAGTCGATTCTCCTTTAACCTTTGGTTTTCTTCTTCTAAAACCAGGTTAACGACTTAAAGAATTCATTGGGATTGTGAAGGCAGACCGATATTACTTTTCTTATAGTTGTGTGATCTGATCTTGTTGTTTCTATCGTACGAGTACAATTTTAATAATTGGCTTGAGATTTCTATCTCCGATAGGCAAGATATAAAATTAATCACAAACATCTTCGTCTCATCGTTTGTGATTCCACAATATCTTTTTTCGCTGCGTCGATTAAGACTATTGTGAGGTGATTGATAAAACTGAGATATTCTTCGAGAATATAAGTCTGGTTTTATTGATTGGTTCCTGTTCACCTTGATTTATCAAAAGACGGAACAAAACACATAGGTTTTTTCGTGGGAGATGGATTTATCTATCTTGTAGACTTTTCTGTGTGAGACAGATTTGTTTGCTAAAGTCTTCAACTTTGGGTCCTAGCAACTCTTGGTTGTGGGTGAGATCAGCAAAGGGAATCAAGCGTGCAGTATCCTGCTGGGATCAGAGGCGTAGGAGCATAACTATGCCTTGGATCATTGTGAGATTGATTGGGGTTTAACTACTGTCCAGACCGAAGTTAATTTGGAGTAGGCTAGTGTCTGTAGCAGCTTAATACAATATATATTTAATATGGACTAGGTCCCGAGGTTTTTCTGTATTTGTGGTTTCCTCGTTAATAAAATTCTGGGGTCTATGTTATTTCTTTTCCGCATTATATTTTGTTATATAATTGAAATAATACATGTTAGGCGTTGTTCAGTCAATTAGAATATCCGACCTTATTGGTTGTTAATTTAAATTGATTGACACTTGGATATTGGTATTTGGTACCATCCAAGTTATCTCTCTTTGATTAGACTCGCGAATCACATTTTCTTGAGTAAATCAAATTGAGAGATTGAGATAATAACTCCTTGAGTATTTTCTATTGATTGAGTCTAGTTGATTCTCTAATAAAAAATCTCAGAGTTGTCCAAACAGATTGCCAATCAAAATATTGGATGAGGTTGTTAGACCCCCTCTTTTTCAATTGGTATCAGAGCAGGCAAACACGTTCAAGACCTCATAAGTCTGTGTTTGTAAGCGATCTGACTCTATGGACAGAGGTGTTATCTCAATAAACGTACCACCAGTCTTCGATGTCTCTAATTATGGTGGAAAATTGTTATGCGAGCTTTTCTTCAAGAACGTGATTTCCAATCATGGGTATATGTTGTTAATGGCTATGATGCTCCCGTTGAGGTAGTTGAAGGTGTAAATGTTCCAAAAATTATTGTTGAATACACTCCTGTAGAGATTCTTGCTGCAAAGCAAAACTCCGACGGGTTGAATGCAATCATACATGCCATTACCCCAAATCTTCAGCACCATGTGTCTAATTGCACTAAGTCGCAAGAAGATTGGGATATCTTAGCAACCATATTTGAAGAAAACACCAGTGAAAAGAAAGCTAGGCTTCAAAACCTTAGTTCCGATTGGGAAAACCTTCGTATGGCAGATGAAGAAACATTTGGTGAGTTTAATCACAAAGTGTCTGAAATTGTTAACGCATCTTTTGCATTGGGTAAGACTATTCCTGAAAAGGACATTGTGATGAAAATTCTCACATCACTGCCATCTAGATACGATGCTAAGAAGCATGCCATCGTTTAGGGAAATAACCTAGATAATCTCTCCAGAAAGATGCTGGTTGGAAAGCTTAAGATCTTTGATCATGAACATTCATCCAAATCAAGGATATTGCGTTCAAAGCACTAAAGGACACTAAATTACTTGATAAAAGTAAAAAAAGTGTATATCTCTGAAGATGATAATTCTGAGACAGACTCATCAGATGAAGATCTTGACAAATCAGTCTCGATGATCTTAAGACAGTTTAGGGATCTTCTATTCAAGAGAAGTAAACGGTTCTCCAGAGATAAGCCTAAGGCATCAGTCAAACCTCATAATTGTATTCCTCCTAAAAACAGGGATATTGATGAAACTGATGATGAGGATAAGCCTCGGTGCTTTAAGTGTAAGGGATTAGGTCATTTTGCAAACGAGTGTCCAAATCGTAGAAAATACACTAGAAACAAAGGTCTTGCAGCAACTCTTGATGAAATGTATGACAGATATGACTCTAATGAAGATGGGAAATCAAGTGTTGCACTTGTTGGTGAAAATATTGATTTTGATAATTGTAGCAATACACATATCAATTTTGATATTCTTTCAGAAGATAACCCAACCATTCTGGAAGAAAACGTTGACCCTTTTCTTGGAAACTCTGTTTATAATGTTTCGGGATCCACTATATGCCTAGCTGCTTGCACATTTTAGAAGCCTGATTACTATCCAAGTGTGACGTGCTCGTATTGTTCATTAAAAGGTCATGAACTCTCAAAGTGTTACAAGTTCAAACATAACCAAGGATACGTCAACAAACTTCAACGAAGAGAAAATCATCTAGCAAGAAAGCTTTAACTTGCTCAGAAGACCGTAGAGGTATGTAAGATTTTATCTTCGTCTAAGTTTACAGTTTCCAAGGAAAAACCAAAACCATTTGAAAAGAAAGCATGGTCAAACCGTTTTGATAGACGGAAGTCTGTGGATTTTTCACAAGAGGAAATTGGTGGACAAATTGTAGCTCAACTCAATGCAACTTGATTGTGTTTTTCTTAAAATCTTGTCTCATGTGCCTGATCAAAAGAGACAATGATTTTGTACCTCTCAGGCTTTATGAAAAGTTTTTCTCTTTTCTTAAAAGTATTTTCCTTTTGTCTATCAAACAGAAGAAAAGGTACTATCGAGAATTCTACTCTTTTTAGGGATGAGAGTTGATCGTCCACGAACCTATTTTAGGTTTCGAACCCTACATTCCTTTTCCTTCTCTAAAACCTCTCTTTATCTTAAGACTACTTGTTGAGCAAATTGTGAATTCCTCTCTCAAATTGATATGCTTAGGCACGCTCCAAGAATGATGTCTTCTGATGAAAAAGAAGGTAATGTGATTGTTAAGCCATCAATCATGAAGGAAAAAGAAAAATCTCCATTGCCTCCAACCTTGAAAAGAAAAAGAAGGAATATGAGGAAGCCAAGAGTTGTTTCTTCAAATTATCAGAAGTTTTATGATGTTCTTGAAGTGTTGAAGGAGCTGCGAAAGGAGATTCAACAAATAAAGGCTTTTGTGTATAAGATTCATGAGATTCAGAAGGACCTGGTTCGACAACAACAACCAAGAAGGTTCATCTATATAATATCCTTTCTTAATGAACCTTATATTCCCATGGATGTTGACGACAAGGAGTTCGGAGACGATAATGAATTCTTCAAAGGTCTTATTGTCTAGTAAATCATATTTTGTTTCTCTTTTGTTTAGAAGAATAACAAGTGTTTTGGAATAGCCATTATTGTGATTACACATAACTATATCCAATGTTTTTCATCTTCTTGTTTTTATATTTTTTGGTTTAAAATTCTAAGTTTGTTTGGAAGATGATGGTTGCAGTATTAATCTTTATGGTTTTATATATTGCAATATTTTGATGGGATATGTGTGTCTACGTCCGTGAACTTGATTGTCCCATATTTTGTCAAAAGTAAAGTTGTTCGTGAATTGATATGCAAATATTGATAAAAGGATGAATAGACTTTTGACAAACACAAAAGTTAAGCCTATATTGTCAATCTTTGATATAAGATAGGTTAAAATCTTTTGTGATTCAAGGATTATATCTATTGTGTGTCATTATGCAAATGTTGATGGAAACATAGAATGGATCCTTGTTTATTCCACGGTATAAGGTGGATTCTCCGATCCACAAATTTTTGTGTAAATACTGTGTTGTTCCATGAAGTGTCTTATGTTGAGCACTAAAACAACAAAATTTGATTGCTTTGTGATTAGCTTAGTTGTTGTTCCGTAAGGTACTTTATGTTGAACATGATTGGACTAAATTAATCATCTTGTGTGGTTATTTAGTCATCACTCCGTAAGCTTTCTTATGTTGAGCATCTCTTCGACTTAGTTGGTTATTCGTGATTAACTTAGTCATTGCTCCATAGAAGTTCTTATGTCGAGTGTGTCCAATTAAATTGATTACTCTTGTAATTAGTTTGGTTGGGTATGGCAATTATATTATTTGCGAGTTTTCTTGTGACTAATCTAAATGATTTATTAAGTCTCCATAAGTTTACTTGTGTTGAGCATATTTAGTCAAATTAATTGTGGTTCGGTTTGGTTAATTTGATTGAATATGTCTTGTTGGATTCCAAATTCATACTTGTATGTAATATGTTGAGTCTAAAGAAAAATCCTTCTTTTCTCTTGAAATTATGGTTGCTCTTATTGTTCCTTATGGAATGACATATTATGAGGGGGAGAGCTTAATTGCCAAATCTTTGTTGGGAGTGCGGCTGTGGAATATTAGAGGGGTTATCTTGCGTCTTTTTAAACTCCTTGATGAATGCATTTAGCTTCGGCTTTATGATTGCATCTAAACAAGATGATACACATTTACCTTTGGTCATGAAATGTCTCTTCCAATAATTTCATTAGGATCCTGTTCTTGTACCTTTGCCAATTTTATTGATAAAAAGGGGAAGAATTAATATGTAGTTCACACTACAAATACATATATGGTTTTCGGATCATTATGTAAGGGGGAGTGGTTTCCATGTGACATGGAGTATTGACTAAGGGGGACTGAAGTATCACCATAGTATTGTTGTTGAAGTTGTGATACAATTAGACTTTGACGTTGTGTAATAATACTATGACACTGTATAGCAATGATTGAGAACCGATGTTTTTCTCATTGTTATAGCTATGGATTTTCAACAACGATAATGCTAAACTTACAACCTTTGGGATCATTGGACTACTTGGAAGTGACGAAGATTTCGATTATTGTTGAAGATTAGACATGTGGAATAAGAGCTACAAAGTTTATATATATATATTTTGTATTCCATATGTATTAATAGTTTTTCCACTAAATTTGAAAAATGGGGAGATTGTTAGAGAATTGCTCGGTCGAACTCGCATGCATTGTTATCTCAAGCATGTTTGTCAATGTTAGTGATCAAAACTATAAAGTCTTGATTTCTAGTCTACTATAGCTAAGGTCTCGGACTAGGATATAAAGTGTAGTTGAGCTCAAGAACTCCATGGAAATCATCATAGAAGAAGAAGGACTACTCAAGGAACCAGTGGCTCTTCATCGACTAAAAGGTATGTGGATGCTTGAACTTATCTATCACTCAAAAGTCTATCTACTCTATCTCCTATCTTGAGACAAAAGTCATATTACTATATAGACTAAGAATACACACATGTGATATTTCGAGCTGAGTATATCTCGCTTATCTATTTCTCGAAATATGTGATGGTAAAGCTTTCGCTTTAGCCAAGTTCATCTTTGCCTAGTGATGAAAGTCATGTTATGTTTCAATCACTTTAGAAATTGCTCTGACGAAAACTAGTTTGTGAATAACAACTATATGACGTCCTTTGAGAATGTTTCAATGGTTGAAATGAGAGTTTAGACAATATAATCACTGGGGATATAAACATTGTTGTGGTAATAACACATATATGTATAATCCCTTAGCACTTGAACCGAAGTTTGCGAACTTTGTTGATCAAGTGAAAACCGGAACTTGAGCAGTTAACACGGTCCACGAACTCAATCCGCGAACATGCGTAGTTCTCAAACCCGAGAATTTCTGCTGGAGTTGTAGCTCGGTTTCAGTCCCCGAACTAAAAGAAGTTCTCGAACCCGAGAATTTATGATGGAGTTTGTGAACTCCAACCGGTTAACTTGAGTCCGCTAACTTGAGTGGTTATGTCTAAAAACGATGTTCGTGAACTTATCTAAATTATCTAAGGAATGCTATTGGAAACCGTGACTTTATATTTCATGAATCGATTTGAGTGAATCACATTTTTTTTGCTTCAATTGTGTCTTATGTAGTACATAAGATCTCATAGCAATAGAACAACTCTCTAACTGGTTTATTTGAGTCATTTGGACTAGTTATGGTGAAGAAGAATATGGTTGATATGAAAGTTTTCATTTAGCTAACCATTTGGTTGACTAATATTGAACCAACTATTGTACATGTTTGGGTACGGTTACACAAACCCAAAATCGTCAAGTACATGTGTGTATGGAAAGCTAAGTTTTTTATCTAACGGTTGATAGATATTAGCTTGTATCTAATCAGGTTTTCATCTAACGGTGAATATTGAATGCTTTGTTACTAAGCTAACATTGATTGCAAACCCTGATTTGAAAGACTATATAAGGGAAAACTCTAGCAACTGGGAAACCTAATCCCCACACATTATGTGTGATACTAGTTTGCTAAGCTAGGGTCGATTCTCCTTTAACCTTTGGTTTTCTTCTTCTAAAACCAGGTTAACAACTTAAAGAATTCATTGGGATTGTGAAGGCAGACCGATACTACTTTTCTTATAGTTATGTGATATGATCTTGCTGTTTCTATCGTACGAGTATAATTTTAATAATTGGCTTGAGATTTCTATCTCCGATAGGCAAGATATAAAAGTAATCACAAACATCTTCGTCTCATCGTTTGTGATTCCACAATATCTTTTTTCGCTGCGTCGATTAAGACTATTGTGAGGTGATTGATAAAACTGAGATATTCTTCGAGAATATAAGTATGGTTTTATTGATTGGTTCCTGTTCACCTTGATTTATCAAAAGACGGAACAAAACTCATAGGTTTTTTCGTGGGAGACGAATTTATCTATCTTGTAGACTTTTCTGTGTGAGACAGATTTGTTTGCTAAAGTCTTCAACTTTGGGTCATAGCAACTCTTGGTTGTGGGTGAGATCAACAAAGGGAATCAAGTGTGCAGTATCCTGCTGGGATCAGAGGTGTAGGAGCATAACTATACCTTGGATCATTGTGAGATTGATTGGGGTTCAACTACAGTCCAGATCGAAGTTAATTTGGAGTAGGCTAGTGTTTGTAGTGGCTTAATATAGTGTATGTTTAATCAGGACTAGGTCCCAGGGTATTTATGCATTTGTGGTTTCCTCGTTAACAAAATTCTGGTGTCTGTGTTATTTCATTTCTGCATTATATTTTGTTATATAATTGAAATAATACAGGTTGTGCGTTGTTCAATCAATTAGAATATCTGACTTTATTGGTTGTTGATTTAAATTGATTGACACTTGGATATTGGTTTTTGGTACCATCCAAGTTATCTCTCTATGATTAGACTCGCGAATCACATTTGCTTGAGTAAATACATTTGAGAGATTGAGATAATAACTCCTTGAGTATTTTCTATTGATTGTGTCGACTTGATTCTCTAGAAAACAACTTGGAGTTATCCATACAGATTACTAATCAAAATATTGGGTGAGGTTGTTAGACCCCCGCTTTTTCAATTGGTATCAGAGCAGGCAAACACGTTCAAGACCTCATAAGTCTGTGTTTGTAAGCGATCTGACTCTATGGACAGAGGTGTTATCTCAATAAACGTACCACCAGTCTTCGATGGCTCTAATTACTTATGGTGGAAAATTTTGATACGCGCTTTTTTTCAAGCACGTGATTTCCAATCATGGGTATATGTTTTTAATGGCTATGATTCTCCCGTTGAGGAAGTTGGAGGTGTAAATATTCCAAATAATATTGCTGAATACACTCCTGCAAAGATTCTTGCTTCAAAGCAAAACTCCGACGGTTTGAATGCAATCATACATGCCATTACCCCAAATCTTAAGCACCATGTGTCTAATTGCACTAAGTCGTAAGAAGATTGGGATATATTAGCAACCATATTTGAAGGAAACACCAGTGAAAAGGAAGCTAGGCTTCAATACCTTAGTTCCAATTTGGAAAACCTTCGTATGGCAGATGAAGAAACATTTGATGAGTTTAATCACAAAGTGTCTGAAATTGTTAATGCATCTTTTGCATTGGGTAAGACTATTCCTGAAAAGGACATTGTGATGAAAATTATCAGATTAATGCCATCTAGATACGATGCTAAGAAGCATGCCATCGTTGAGGGAAATAACCTAGATAATCTCTCCAGAAATACGCTGGTTGAAAAGCTTAAGATCTTTGATCATGAACATTCATCCAAATCTAAGGATGTTGCGTTCAAAGCACTAAAGGACACTAAATTACTTGATAAAATTAAAAAAGTGTATATCTCTGAAGATGATCATTCTGAGACAGACTCATCAGATGAAGATCTTGACAAATCAGTCTCGATGATCTTAAGACAGTTTAGAGATCTTCTATTGAAGAGAATTAAACGGTTCTCCAGAGATAAGCCTAAGGCATCAGTCAAACCTCATAATCGTATTCCTCCTAAAAACAAGGATATTGATGAAACTGATGATGAGGATATGCCTCAGTGCTTTAAGTGTAAGGGATTTGGTCATTTTTCAAACGAGTGTCCAAATCGTAAAAAAGACACTAGAAACAAAGGTCTTGCAGCAACTCTTGATGAAATGTCTGACAGCTATGACTCTAATGAAGATGGGAAATCAAGTGTTGCACTTTTTGGTGAAAATATTGATTTTGATAATTGTAGCAATACACATATCAATTTTGATATTCTTTCAGAAGATAATCCAACCATTCTGGAAGAAAACGTTGACCCTTTTATTGGAAACTCTGTTTATAATGTTTCAGGATCCACTATGTGCCTAGATGCTTGCATATTTCAGAAGCCTAATTACTATCCAAGTGTGACGTGCTCGTATTGTTCATTAAAAGGTCATGAACTCACAAAGTGTTACAAGTTCAAACACAAGCAAAGACACGTCAACAAACTTCAACGAAGAGCAAATCATCTAGCAAGAAAGCTTAAACTTGCTTAGAAGACCGCAGAGGTATGTAATTCGTCTAAGAAGTTAGTTTCCAAGGAAAAACCAAGACCATTTGAAAAGAAAGTATGGTCAAACCGTTTTGATAGACATAAGTCTGTGGATTTTTCACAAGAGAAAATTGGTGGACAAATTGTAGTTCACCTCAACGCAACTTGATTTTGTTGTTCTTAAAATCTTATCTCAAGTGCCTGATCAAAAGAGACAATGATTTTGTACCTCTCTGGCTTTAGGAAAAGTTTTTTTTTCTCTTTTCTTAGAAGTATTTTCCTTATGTCTATCAAACAGAAGAAAGGGTACTATCGATAATTCTACTCTTTCTAGGGATAAGAGTTGATCGTCCACGATCCTATTTTAGGTTTTGAACCCTACATTCCTTTTTCTTCTCTAAAACCTCTCTTTATCTTAGGACTACTTGTTGAGCTAATTGTGAATTCCTCTCTCAAACCGATATGCTTATGGACGCTCCAAGAATTATGTGTTCTGCTGAAAAAGAAGGTAATGTGATTGTTAAGCCATCAATCATGAAGGAAAAAGAAAAATCTCCATTGCCTCCAACCTTGAAAAGAAAAAAAAGGAATATGAGGAAGCCAAAAGCCGTTCCTTCGAATTCTCAGAAGTTTTCTGATATTCTTTAAGTGTTGAAGGAGCTGCAAAAGAAGATTTAACAAATAAAGGCTTTTGTGTATAAGACTCATGAGATTTTGAAGGCCCTTGTTCGACAACAGCAACCAAGAAGGTTCATCGATATAAACTCCTTTCTTAATGAACCTTATGTTCCCATGGATGTTGACGACAAGGAGTTCGGGGACGATAATGAATTCTTCAGAGGTCTTATTGTCTAGTAAATCTTCTTTTGTTTCTCTTTTGTTTAGAAGAATAAATAGTATTTTGGAATATCCATTATTGTGATTACACATAGCTATATCCAATGTTTTTCATCTTCTTGTTTTTAGATTTTTGGTTTAAAATTCTAAATTTGTTTGGAAGATGATGGTTGCAGTATTAGTCCTTATGGTTTTATATATTGGAATATTTTGATGGGATATGTGTATTTACGTCAGTGAACTTGATTGTCCCATATTTTGTCAAAAGTAAAGTCGTTCGTGAATTGATCTGCAAATATTGATAAAAGGATGAATAGACTTTTTACAAACACAAAAGTTAAGCCTATATTGTCAATCTTTGATATAAGATAGGTTAAAATCTTTTATGATTCAAGGATTATGTCTATTGTGTGTCATTATGCAAATGGTGATGGAAACATAGAATGAATCCTTGTTTATTCCAAGGTATAAGGTGGATTCTCCGATCCACAAATTTTTGTGTAAATACTGTGTTGTTCCATGAAGTGTCTTATGTTGACCACTAAAACAACAAAAGTTGATTGCTTTGTGATTAGTTTAGTTGTTGTTCCGTAAGGTACTTTATGTTGAACATGATTGGACTAAATTAATCATCTTGTGTGGTTATTTAGTCATCACTCCGTATTCTTTCTTATGTTGAGCATCTCTTCGACTTAGTTGGTTATTCGTGATTAACTTAGCCATTGCTCCATAGAAGTTCTTATGTCGAGTGTGGCCAATTAAATTGATTACTCTTGTAATTAGTTTGGTTGAGTATGGCAATTAGATTATTTGCGAGTTTTCTTGTTATTAATCTAATTGATTTATTAAGTCTCCATAAGTTTACTTGTGTTGAGCATATTTAGTCAAATTAATTGTGGTTCGCTTTGGTTAATTTGATTGAATATTTCTTGTTGGATTCCAATTCATACTTGTATGTAATTTGTTGAGTCTAAAGAAAAATCCTTATTTTCTCTTGAAATTAAGGTCGCTCTTGTTGTTCCTTTGGGAATGACATATTATGGTGGAAGAGTTATTTTGAACTTGTGCTTAATTGCCAAATCTTTGTGGGGAGTGCGGTTGTGGAATATTAGAGGGGTTATCTTACGTCTTTATAAACTCCTTGATGAATGAATTTAGCTTCGGCTTTATGATTGCGTCTAAACAAGATGATACACATTTACTTTTGGTCATGAAATGTCTCTTACGGAAATTTCATTAGGATCCCGTTCTTGTACTTTTGCCAATTTTATTGACAAAAAAGGGGAGAATTAATATGTAGTTCACACTACAAATACATATGGTTTCCGGATCATTATGTAAGGGGGAGTGGTTTCCATGTGATATGGAGTATTGACTAAGGAGGAGTGAAGTATCACCATAGTATTGTTGTTGAAGTTGTGATGCAATTGGACTTTGACGATTCGTAATAATACTATGACACTGTATAACAATGATTGAGAACCGATGTTTTTCTCATTGTTATGGCTACGGATTTTCAAAAACGATGATGCTAAACTTACAACCTTTGGGATCACTGGACTACTTGGAAGTGATGGAGATTTCGAGTATTGTTGAAGATTAGACATGTGGAATAGGAGCTACAAAGTTTATTTATATATTTTTTTGTATTCCATATGTATTAATAGTTTTTCCACTAAAATTGACAAAGGGGGAGATTGTTAGAGCATTGCTCGGTCGAAGTCGCATGCGTTTCTATCTCAAGCATGTTTGTCAATGTTAGTGATAAAAACTATAAAGTCTTGATTTCTAGTCTATTATGGTTAAGGTCTCGGATTAGGATAGAAAGTGTAGTTGAGCTCAAGAACTCCATGGCAATCATCATAGAAGACGAATGACTACTCAAGGAACCAGTGGATCTTCATTGACTAAAAGGTATGTGGAGACTTGAACTTATCTATCACTCAAAAGTCTATCTACTCTATCTCCTATCTTGAGACAAAAGTCGTATTACTATAAAGACTAAGAATATACACATGTGACATTTCGAGCTGAGTATATCTCACTTATCTATTTCTCGAAATGTGTGTTGGTAAAGCTTTCGCTTTAGCCAAGTTCATCTTTCCCTAGTGATGAAAGTCATGTTATGTTTCAAACACTTTGGAAATTGCTCTGACGAAAACTAGTTTGCGAATAACAACTATATGACGTCCTCTTAGAATGTTTCAATGGTTAAAATGAGAGTTTAGACAATATAACCACTGGGGGATATAAACATTATTGTAGTAACACATATATGTATAATCCCTTAGCACTTGAACCGAAGTTTGCGAACTTTGTTGATCAAGTGAAAACCGGAAATTGAGCAGTCAACCCAGTCCGCGAACGTGCGTAGTTCTCGAACCCCAGAATTTCTACTAGAGTTGTAGTACGGTTCCAGACCGCGAACTGACAGAAGTTCTCGAAACCGAGAATTTATGCTGGAGTTTGTGAACTCTAACCGGTTAACTTGAGTCTGCGAACCCAGTACGCGAACTTGAGTGGTTATGTCTAAAAACGAAGTTCGTGAACTTATCTAAATTATCTAAGGAATGCTATTGCAAACTGTGGCTTTATAGTTCATGAATCGATTCTAGTGAATCACATCGTTTTTGCTTCAATTGTGTCTTATCTAGTACATAAGATCTCATAGCAATTGAACAACTCTCTAACTAGTTCATTTGAGTCATTTGAACTAGTTATGGTGAAGAAGAATATGGTTGATACGAAAGTTTTCATTTGGCTAACCATTTGGTTGAGTAATATTGAACCAACTATTGTACACGTTTGGGTACGGTTACACAAACCCAAAATCTTCAAGTACATGTGTGTATGGCAAGCTAAGTTTTCTATCTAACGGTTGAGAGATATTAGCTTGTATCTAATCAGGTTTTCACCTAACGGTGAATATTGAATGCTTTGTTACTAAGCTAACATTGATTGCAAACCCTGATTTGAAAGACTATATAAGGGAGAACTCTAGGAACTGGGAAACCTAATCCCCACATATTCTGTGTGATACTAGTTTGCTAAGCTAGAGTCAGTTATCCTTTAACCTTTGGTTTTCTTCTTCTAAAACCAGGTTAACGACTTAAAGACTTCATTGGGATTGTGAAGCCAGACCGATACTACTTTTCTTGTAGTTGTGTGATCTGATCTTGTTGTTTCTATCGTACGAGTACAATTGTAATAATTGGCTTGAGATTTCTATCTCCGATAGGCAAGATATAAAAGTAATCACAAACATATTCGTCTCATCGTTTGTGATTCCACAATATCTATTTTCGCTGCGTCGATTAAGACAATTGTGAGGTGACTGAGCTGTTATTCGGGAATATAAGTCTGGTTTTATTGATCGGTTCATGTTCACCTTGATTTATCAAAAGACGGAACAAAACTCATAGGTTTATTCGTGGGAGACAGATTTATCTATCTTGTAGACTTTTCTGTGTGAGACAGATTTGTTTGCTAAAGTCTTCGACTTTGGGTCGTAGAAAATCTTGTTTGTGGGTGAGATCAGCAAAGGGAATCAAGTGCGCAGTATCATATTGGGATCAGAGGCGTAGGAGCATAATTGTACCTTGGATAAGTGTGAGATTGATTGGGTTTCAACTACAGTCCAGACCGAAGTTAATTTGGAGTAGGCTAGTATCTGTAGCGGCTTAATACAGTGTATGTTTAATCTAGACTAGGTCCCGGGTTTTTTTTTGCATTTGCGGTTTCCTCGTTAACAAAATTCTGGTGTCTGTGTTATTTCTTTTCCGCATTATATTTTGTTAATAATTGAAATAATACAGGTTGTGCGTTGTTTAATCAATTAGAATATCCGACCTTATTGGTTGTTGATTTAAATTGATTGACACTTGGATATTGGTCTTTGGTACCATCCAAGTTATCTCTCTTTGATTAGACTTGTGAATCACATTTGCTTGAGTAAATCAAATTGAGAGATTAAGATAATAACTCCTTGAGTATTTTCTATTGATTGAGTCTAGTTGATTTTCTAGAAAACAACTCGTAGTTGTCCATACAGATTGCTAATCGAAATATTGGGTGAGGTTGTTAGACCCCCGCTTTTTCAGCAATAAACCACAAATTTCTCGTAATCTTTCTTCCATAGCCCAATAAAACTCTCCAAGTGTCAATCGAACTCGGGCACGGACATTGAGTGTACCATTAAATCCTAATGATGTTGAAAAGCCTTCCATAGTATCTTATTCTCTTCATACTAGAATTTTATTTTCTTCTTGTCCTCCTCTCTTTGTTCCGAAGTTAGTTTTTAAAGACGTCCATCTTCGGCTTTTTCACGAGCGGTACCTTTTTGTGGCTTTGGCTTTTGGATATGACCCCTATAATTACTTCTAATATTGCATTGTATGTGCCATGTGCAAAGAAAATGCTTAGCATCCGGAAAAACCACTCCAATGGCATTCATTAGTGTTTGGTCCTTATCCGTTACTATGATCCTCGGAGTTTGATAGCCACAATATATATCCTTCAAGGTCTATAGCATCCAAGTAAAACTCATATCATTCTCCCTATCCATAAACCCCCATTCTACCGTGAAAGTTTGCTTGTCGGAAGTATGGCAAGCAATGTTTAACAATGACATATTGTACTTGTTGGTCTTGTATGTACAATCTATTAACAAAACTTGATAGAAGCATTGTGCCAACTTTATAATCTCCTGATGCGCCAAGAAAATACAAGTCACTTTTCCTTCAAATACTTGCTTCCTCATTGTGTATCCGTGTTGATCGGTTAACCATTGAGATTGATCCATAACCGCTCTACCATCCCATGACCTCCTCCTAAAGGATGCTCTTTCCGTGTATATTTGCTTCAAAGTGGACAAGTTATCCTTATCATCCTCCTTAATATTCCTAAAGATGTCACTTGGTTTACACGCTTTCATTGACCTCACCATTTCCCATTTATGTGGTTTCAACCCACAAACGGTCGCATGTCCAACAAGAGATTCTGGATCATCATGATTATGACAACCATTCAACACTTTAAAGAGCTTGTATACTACTATCATCGGGTTTCTTGCGTGTATTAACTATAATCTTAAACGGGCAACCATACTTCTTTGATTTAGTAATGCATTCCCTTGTCGTCTTCTTCACGTACAGTCTGTCCTTTGGCCAGTGACTTTCTTGCTTTCCAACTCTCTCACAAACAAGTTCCAAACGATCTTGACTTGAGCGACGGCCTAAAACTAACGCGCATTTGATCTCTATTCCCTTGTCTATAAACCATTTCTTTATATCATTTCTATATTTCCATTCCAAATTGGTGAAATTGGGCAGAGGTATCAGGACGCAACAGAGATACGGATTTGGGTTAATCTTCTTCAAAAGCCACAATAATCTACAACAAATATCAAAAAGTTGATGATTCAAAATCGGTTTATATGTTACAGACGATTAACCCGATTAACAATAATCGGTTTATATGTGCAACAATAAAGTCCGATTAAGGTGTTAACAAAAAAAATTCAAAGTACACAATCGGTTCATGTCACATATCATGTAATCCGATTTTTGTTCTTATTTCTACTGGAACTTTTTTTCTCCACAATCGGATTGCATATACACGTAAATAAACCGATTATGAACTTCCTGTATTCCACGTGATTATTCATGTGAAGAAATCGGATTATGCACAACACCAACAAAAACCTATTCTCTTCACGTACCCATCGCGCCAAAAATTTACTACAATTGGTTTATTTGGTGATGAACAAAGACTGATTCCCGTACCTAATTTGGGGGTTTTACCCAGAATCGGTTTATGGCATGCTATCGAATAAACCGATTCTGGTTTAAAGTTTTGAATTTTTTTTTTCTTATTCGGAAATTGGGACATGCAAATACATGTTTGTAGATCGTTACAACTCATACCTATTTATTGGAAGCATTATCATCTTCTTCCTCCCGACGAAATTGTTCTTATGCTTGAATAATATCCTCAAGCATTCTTTGGTTCACTTTCTCTTCTTCATTCAACAAATTTTCCAACTCGGTAGGATCGAAATCATTATAATCTGATGCACCCCCTTCTTCATCATTACTGGAGTCTTCATCATCACTATAAAGTTTCATTTTTTCTAAGAAAATCACAAACCCTACTTTTTCCTTTTTCCCCTCTACTTCTTTCCCTCCCAACCTTAAAAATAAATGAATGAATTTATACTCTGATCCAAACAATATAATCATACTCAAACACTTATTAATTTAATAAACATTAACTTAATTAATCATCACTAATTTAATAAGGGTATATTAGGCATTAATATAAATAGTGGATAAGGGGTTTCTAAAAATTACTACCTAGTGGCCCTATTTTGTCATGTAGTTATAGGCCCCAATTAAGTGGCATAGGCCCCAATTTAGCCAGGTAAAGTATTTGCGGATATTGTAATAATTTGATGATGAGTCAGGCGATGATAGATAAGAGAGCAACACTATGTTAACGTTACAACATTCAGGACTCATACATACCCTTCCAGAGACAAAATGAGTATTCCCAAGAATATAGATGTTTTGAGGGCATGAATTTTACCATAAGAAGTTGATCCCATATGTCAGCATTAATCCTCTTGGCCCAACACTTGGTTTAAAAGATAATTGCATAGCTTTGTTAGGTGCAACCTAAATTTAATTACCAGTATGATGCACGACATGTTTGAAGACATAGTCCTGAACAAAGTGAGTGCAACCATTATTCATTTTGGTCCAAGATTTTCACGAAAACCTAATGAGGAAGATGTTAAAAATACTCTAGCGAAAACACTGGAAAAGTTTTCTGAAAATGATATGAAGTGTTTATCAAGTTTCTACCTTTCTTTTTCTAGTATTTTTTTTCCCTCTGCATGAATCTCATTCTACGGTTTTTCTATTTTGCCTCCTTTTAATACCCATTATCTGTTATTTTTTTATTTCAATTCAGAATCTACTCCGTTTGAGACACCGTGTTTTATTCCTTTTCATCGTCACTAATGAATAACTTTCTAGCATTTTCTTAAAGGTCAAATATAGTTAGGGATACTTAATATTTGGGAAAAATTATTTCTAGCCCAAATTTGTTTTTTTCTATATGAGAAACCCATCATTTAAATTATCTATATTAATAACCCAATATTAGTTTAAAAACGGATTGAATGACATGAATAGCCTTAAACAAAACAGTTGAAAAATTTGTAAAATCTCCCTAATAGATCTCGTTAAAAATTCCCTAAAATGACACCCTAATCGGTTAAAGTCTTGATAAGTTAACATAAATACTAATCCTAAAAGATCTCCCTATAAATTCACCTTTTGCTACGTGTCTTCTTTGACCGTGATTAAAAAACATCCTAAGAAATCTCATAAAATTGTTCTACTCCACCGTTTGAATTTGGGAATTTTCGATTTTACTACCAATGAAAATTACAATTTTCACGTGTTACAAGTTTTTGAAAATCGTGATAATCACATCTCTTTGAAAACTCCTTTTTTCACAAGTGATAATCTCAATTTTTTACTCGTTTACATTTTGCGAAAATTGCAATTATCACACCATGTTGGATAAAATTCTAGTTTTCACAATTTAATTTATTTAATTGCAATTTTCACGTCATGTTTTCCCTGTTATCGAAAATTTGAAGCTGAGAGAATAAGTTTTCATCACAAATAAAAGTGAAAAATGAGTCGTTCAAAAGAATTTTTTTGTGAAAATGAAATTTTCACATGTTGCAAAACCTTATAAGTAGAGATTAGAGAATATATGATGCATGAAAATTATTGTTTTCACTTGTAAACATCAGTCGTGATCATTGATAATCATGATTTTCACATCTAGAAATGGCCCAATTCTCACTGAGATACTAATACTTCTTCTCGCTTCATCACATTCACTTTTAAGATGTACCTCCAAATGTGATATTTCAGCTCTCGAACTTTCTCATCCATTGTATGTTAATATTACGCTGTCGAAGAACATTCAACATCATAGATAATAAATTTGCATTCACATTTGGGAGGATGGTGAAAAATTGACAAAGCAATAATGAGCTGACGATTCAGCTGACTCACCATTGTTCCACTCGAACTATTTTTGTTAGCAAATCATACAGAAGCCTAATAAAAAATTCCGAGATACAAATCACACAAGATATGCAAGAACGACCTTAATTTTCTCGGCGATGAGTGTTTTAATCAAAAAAATCTTCCTCAGTGAATTTACCACAGCTAACCTAACTAACTAGGTGCAGATGTGACCCCTATGGATCCATGGTGTAATTTTGAAAGTTGTAGAAAGTGGTAGTAAAAGTTCGTTCAAAGACTTTTAGAGATTTGATTTAAGACTTAGAAACAAAAACAAAGAAATATATTCACAAGATTGTCACGATAACGAGAGATACTAGGACTTCGGATTCCACCATTAATCACATTCAGTTGGTTCATATATGATTCATAACAATTCTAGCTCTTTTTGTTGACTATTTTCTTTTCCAAATGTAGATTTTGTAAAATATTAATTGTAAATCATAAGCATAACGCATCAAAAGCTCTAAGTCTAAGCATACGCTATCAGACAAAATCACAAATAATCAATGAAAATCATAAATCAATTAAATCAGTGCAAAAGTCATAGAGAATCAATTATAGTTACCAAACAATTGTGAACTAAGGCTTCCTCTATCATCCCAGTGTTGGGGTTTAGCTCTTCATGTTATTCACGTGCTCAAAATAATTGTTCATAGCTCAAATAGGTGAAAAACAAGAGAAAACTAATAAATCAGACAGTTTGCAACGCTGTAACGGCGTTACAAAAAGCTCTTACATCGGGTGTTGAACGTTACAAAGAAAAGACGACAAGCTTGTGATATATGTGATTTATTACTGTTGAACATCGATACTTCTTTTGTGTTGTTTGAATACGATTTCCTTTGCAACTGTTCTCGTCTGTCCAATGTTCTTCAGCTCGTCTTCTTCTTCACCAGCAGCAGTAGCGAACTTATCTGAAATTATTGTTCTTCATTCTTGAGCCCTCTGTTGGCTTCCCCAACTCTCGATCACATTATCTGACCTCGAAGCACTCCTTTTATACACAACAGGTTCAATAAAAATCTGAGAATATCTTATTTTTCCTTCTCCTCAAGCCACGGGAAAATATTTTCTTTTCTTTCCTTCCACGACTCGGAAATCTTTGCTCAATCTTATTTACGCGTCTTCCAAGTCTAATAGAACTTACCATACAGAATACCCTTCCAAGTTTACCATGTAACTTCCGAAAATATGCAAATCAAAATTCCGAGATATCCCTTTCCCCTATTTTATCGAAATGTAGCCGAAAACTCCTTGTTTCTCTCCTACGCGTTTCTGAATGTTTTCCAAGCTTCCCAAACACTTTCTAAGATATATTCGAATCTATGGGAAGATATTCTTTCCATTTAACTACGAAACAAACCTTCTTTATTTGAACAGAATCCAAGAATAAGTCCCGACATTCTTTCCTTACTCTGTTTTGTCGAGATTAGACGAAACCTTCCCCTTTTTACGTGAACTAATATCTTATCAACCATGATTCGACCTAACATGCCCAAACTACTCCAAGTCCGTGTCAAAATCCATCAAAAATCTGGTCCAACACTGTCCAAAGAGTACGCAGTTAACTGGTTTTGATTTCCCGCCAAAGTGATAATTCAAATGATGAAAATGGGTTGCCCCTTAACCAGAGTAGGGGTGCCCATAGCCATTGGGCGTAAATAGAAAATTCGGGGTGCAAATAGTAGTGAGGTGCCCCTTAGTAATTGAATTCCCCTTATCCAAATAAGGTGTGTCTTTATAATTTTCTCCCACGAGCGCAAATTCCACTTTTCGAGCTAATTTTTCCACACAACTGCATTTCTCCAAAAATACCTACAAAGACATAAAATACCAAAATAAGTACAAAAATGGGTACTAAAAATATAGAAAATTGAGATCAAAATAGACACATAACTGCGTCTATCAAATACCCCCAAACTTATTATTTGCTAGTCCTCGAGCAAATCAAATCTAAAAAAAAAAAAACCTAACTCACTGTCGCAGGCATCGTCGATTGCATTTAGCGTATGCAATAAGCCTTTAAACCCCTAGGTGGCCCTAGTGGCCGAGTTATAGTCTTGGGAGGGCTTACTAAAGATATACCCACAAAACCTTTACTCCAAACCCTATCTATCTACGCAGAACCTTGGAAGGTACTAAAGAATCTCCTTGGTTGGCATACTTATTGACTACAGGAGGAAGTACCCTGATGTGAAATTCCAATTGTTGTACACGAGTTTGCACTCAAGTATACTAAAATTCATATATAAGTGACAGAGCTCTACTCAGATAGTCGCACTATGGACATCAATATGCGGAGTCAAACTAATTACATGGATAGATCAAGAAGATGGATATAGAGAAAAACATAGATGGTTTTGATGTTTACTAAGTGAACGGCGTTTCCCATATCTGTCTGAAGGCCTCCGCCAAAATGAACCTATCCTAATGGACTGAGATACTAGTCTGACTAATATCAACACACTGGCATAAACAAGGGAACCAGTGGTCGATAATCCTAACTCTAGGTCAACACAACTGGCATATACAAGGGTACCAGTGGCCGACTTTATTGAATTTATTCCGGTTGGTCAAATGGTCTGGTCTCAATTTCTTTCTTTCTTTCTTTTTTTTTCCAACTTTTTCCAACTTTTTTTTTTGGGTATCTCAATCACTCTATTTCACCTTAGAATTGGTAACAACTTGAATCGTGATCCCCACCTAATCACTTACAGAAACATAGTTTTAAAAAAACAAAACAAAATAAAAACAGAAGTGAAAAGGACTCAACGAGATATGGTGAAACTATCATGTTATTTATAACACCTGAGCTATGTGCTTTTATGAATAGACTCTTTATATGTTTCCATCTAATCAGATTGGTTCCTCAACTCGTACAACCAAAATGCTTCCATCCACTTAGATTGGTTAGTGCCATCCTTAATAAGCATAAGTTTCTAGGCTCTGGAGTTTATTTATGCAACTAAAAAGTTTTTCCCATACCCCCAAACTTAAATCTAACATTGTCCTCAATGTTCTAAAGATCAAATTAAAAGCATGAACAAGGAGAAATTGTTACCATTTGAAGCAAAAGAGTTAAGGAAAGATATTACCGTGTCGCATGAATATCGGGTTACCTCCCAAGAAGTGCTAAGTTTAACGTCTTCAGCCAAACTAAGAAAGGATTAGTCACCTCATAGAATCATAAATTAATAGCTAAAATATATGTGGGTCATCAAAACCAAATAAAGCTATCACAAGTAAAAGGAATATGCAACCTTCCAAGAAAATAAACAAATAAAGCACACCCTTGTCTAGTTTCCTATTTAAGACAACTACATCTAGCGGTGGTTCAGGTTCAGGCTCTATGAAAAGGTCTAAATAAATTTCTTTGGGCTATACTTCCTCATAGCTAAGATCCGCTTCAGGTATTAAAGTCTGGAAAAACTCAAGTAAAAACTTAGAAGCACATAATAATAACCTAAATAACTGCGGATCCTTAAAGTCAATCAGGTTTGACTCACACAATTGACCATAATGAGAGTGATGGTCATTTTTTAGAAAATGTGTCGATTTTAATCTCCTAAGGTACTTAGGTTTAGTCTCAAAACTAAATAATCGACACATATGAAACTTATACGTTCCCACAATTGGTTGAAAAATATTTGGTGGGAAAACAAAATCGATCAGGGTATCATAGCCTGGGTAAACCACATCAACCAGAGGATGAGTTTCTAATAACTGGACTTCCTTATGTACATCACTAGGTTCTGGAGAGCTAGTATAAAGGTAATCTGGCACAATGGTTGAGGCACATATATCAAGTCCCAAGTGAGGGATCTCTATAAGAGATAAAGGTAAGGCACAAGGAGAATGATAATCACCCCTAAACTTAGAGTTTTGGGTGTCTCTAGATAGACTAGCTACAATTTCCCTAATTTCTAGATCATCAGAATCCTGAAAATGGTCAATTACTTCGTGTAAATTATACTCAGGTGATGCATCCTCACTCATATTTAAAAGCTCTACGAGTTCATCTTCTTTTTCTAAGTCTAATGTTTCTAAATCGATAGACTTTGATACAATATTCTCAGGATAAACCCATTCCTCTAAACTATCATCGGCTTCGTAATCATAAGGAAATACTACATCATCTAAAACAGGGGTATCTCTAGTCAAATCCTCGTCCTTTTGAATAGGTGAATAATTATTAAAATTATTTGGATTTGAACTAGAAACATTATCATTATTAAGCTCAATTAGAGTAACAAATTCCTGATCACTATGCCTACTTATTTCAAATTCTTCATCAACACTATCCTCATCATAATCATCATTATAATAATATGAAAATGGTTGAACCTCATCTAAACAAGTAGTGTTACCAATTATAACCTCGGCATCTTGATTATGCAAATAACTATCCTCATTTTCAAGGGTATTATTGGAAACACTATATTGGAAATTAAGATTATTTCGAGCAATTTTTTCGTTCGTCTCAGCTATCATCTTGAGGGATTCCTCAATATAAAGTTTTCTTTTGTCATAAACTAAGTTATTCATTTCTGCTAACTTACGTGTCAACTCCTCTAATTTCCTGAGAGACTCTTATAAAGGAGAAATATAAGAATTTTGCTCGTATGACCGGTGCGTGTGTGGATAGTAATTGGGCTCATCATGGTATGATCCATAACCTTGAAAAAGTTGATGTTCCCAACCACTATTCACGGTATGGTCATAGTAGTAATGTCCATTTTGAAACTCAGATGGATATTCGTTGTATTGGATATTGTAATACCAGTTCGACATTCTATTGCAGGGGTGTGAGTTGTCACACAAAATAAAACCCACTGACAGGGGATTCGTGGGTGGATAGAGTCTTACCTCCCGTACCAGACAGGCGATGAACCGTTGAAGTCGACTCAGGCCACCGACTCCAATGTCAGTGTACGAACCCGAGGGGCCGAGACAGTATCGTAACTGCCGTCCTTCCCTGCAAACAGTTTATATTTAATTTTAACCCCTCATTAGGGTTTTAAAAATAATGTCCAGTCCAAAAAAAATAAAGTCCAAAAAGTGTCCAAAAATAAAAAGAAAAATTACAAAAAATAAAACCCTATTTACAGTTTCTAAAAAATAAAATAAATAAAGTCTAAATAAAATAAATATGTACAAAATCTTCTTCACTCCTTGGACTCCTCTTTTCTTTCCTTCTTTGGCGATGCTTTCCTTTTATAACACTTTTTATTTCCCTGTAGCTTCGCTCCAAATATGAAAAGAATCAAAAAAAAAAGGCGTAAAAGAGAACAAAAATAATAAAAATAAACCTAAAAAAAATAAAATAAACCTAAAACAAATCTAAATACAAATCCGCGTCGACGACGCCAAAAATTGATGTAATTTTGAAAGTTGTAGAAAGTGGTAGTAAAAGTTTGTTCAAAGACTTGTAGAGATTTGATTTAAGACTTAGAAACAAAAACAAAGAAATATATTCACAAGATTGTCACGATAACGAGAGATACTAGGACGTCGGATTCCACCATTAATCACACTCAATTGGTTCATATATTATTCATAACAATTCTAGCTCTTTTTGTTGACTCTTTTCTTTTCCAAAGGTAGATTTTGTAAAAGATTAATTGTAAATCATAAGCATAACGCATCAAAAGCTCTAAGTCTAAGCATACGCTATCAGAAAAAATCACAAATAATCAATAAAAATCATAAATCAATTAAATCAATGCAAATGTCATAGAGAATCAATTGTAGATACCAAACAATTGTGAACTAAGGCTTCCTCTGTCGTCCCAGTGTTGGGGTTTAGATCTTCATGTTATTCACGTTCTCAAAATAATTGTTCATAGCTCAAATAGGTGAAAAACAAGAGAAAACTAATAAATCAGACAATTTGCAACGCTGTAGTGGTGTTACAAAAAACTCTTACAACGGGTGTTGAACGTTATAGAGAAAAAACGACAAGCTTGTGATATATGTGATTTATTACTGTTGAACAACGATACTTCTTTTGTGCTGTTTGAATACGACTGCCTCTGCTTCTGTTCTCGTCAGTCCAATGTTCTTCAGCTCGTCTTCTTCACCAGCAGCAGCAGCGAACTTCTCTGCAATTATTGTTCTTCGTTCTTGAGCCCTCTGTTGGCTTCACCAACTCTCGATCACATTATCTGACCTCGAAACACTCCTTTTATACACAACGGGTTCAATAAAAATACGAGAATATCTTATTTTCCTTCTCCTCAAGCCACGGGAAAATATTTTGTTTTCTTTCCTTCCACGACTCGGAAATCTCTGCTCAATCTTATTACTCGTCTTCCAAGTCTAATAGAACTTTGCGTACAGAATACCCTGCCAAGTTTACCATGTAAATTCCGAAAATATGCAAATCAAAATTCCGAGATATCCCTTTCCCCTGTTTTATCGAAATGCAGCCGAAAACTCCTTGTTTCTCTCCTACGCGTTTCTGAATGTTTTCCAAGCTTCCCAAACACTTTCTAAGATATATTCGAATCTCTGGGAAGATATTCTTTCCATTTACCTACGAAACAAAACTTCTTTATTCGAATAGAATCCAAGAATAAGTCTTGGCATTCTTTCCTTACTCTGTTTTGTCGAGATTAGACGAAACCTTCCCCTTTTTACGTGAACTAATATCTTATCAACCATGATTCGACCTAACATGCCCAAACTACTCCAAGTCCGTGTCAAAATCCATCAAAAATCTGGTCCAACACTGTCCAAAGAGTACGCAGTTAACTGGTTTTGATTTCCCGCCAAAGTGATAATTCAAATGATGAAAATGGGTTGCCCCTTAACCAGAGTAGGGGTGCCCATAGCCATTGGGTGTAAATAGAAAATCCGGGGTGCAAATAGTAGTGATGTGCCCCTTAGTAATTGAATTCCCTTTATCCAAATAAGGTGTGTCTTTAGTAATTTTCTCCCACGAGCGCAAATTCTACTTTTCAAGCTAATTTTTCCACACAACTGCATTTCTCCAAAACCCCTACAAAGACATAAAATACCAAAATAAGTACAAAAATGGGTTCTAACAATATAAAAAATTGAGATCAAAATAGACACATAAATGCGTCAATCAATCCAATAGATCAAAAACATAAAATCTCATTATCTGTTAGTTGCCAAAAAATAGTCTACATCTTCACTACTTTAATACCACCACGACACCACGTATATGAAAGTGGCATTTTGGTTAATTAAGCGCATGTTTATGATTCAAAAGACAGAAAATAAACATGGAAGTGGAGAGATCGATAGCCATTCGTTGCTGCTGAGTAGCCATTGGTAATATATTGCTGTCAATTAAAACCTTGATGTTTTACCTTTTTCCTTCAATTTTAGTTGGAGACGGAAGTTAGGTCCTTTTTTTAAAAAATTTATTTTTGATGAAACCAAACCTCCATTGATGCGGGAAGGAACATGAGAAGTGAAATGACTTTTTCTTCTTCTAAGATCTCGAATAAGGTTTACATTAATCGACCGTAAATACGGTAAATATTTTATTTGAGTGAAGATCTGCCCGGATATATTTCCGGTCATCAACAAATTACCCATAAGAATTGGATCAGTTTTTTAAATAAGTTATTTTAGTCGGATTGAATAAAAAGGTTAATTTAGTCCTACATAAAATGTGAAAGTTTAGATTTCATCTAAAACTATTAATCTTAACCGCATATCTTGTGTTTTGGGCTATACATATATACCATTTTAATGATGGGTTCCTCAGAAATTTCCACTTTAATGTTTGGTACCCGACAAATGTCCAACAGATTGGTTTGGTAACCAACATTTCAAATATTAAGGGATGGTACCTGGACCAACGGTTGACTGTGAAAGACTCCGTTTGACCGTTCTTCATATTATATTTTCAAAATTTTAATTTATTTTCTCGATTTTCTATTAGAATATAAGTTTATTTTACAATTTTACCCTGGGATCCTTTTTTTTTTCTTCTTCTTTTAACTTTTTATGAAAATCCAACTCTTCTCGCCCTCGCTTATTCTCCCCAAATAAAACCCAATTCTTCCGTGTAAGAGTAATTGCAGTCGCTGCCATCTACAACATCAACAAAATTAAATTGAAAAAAATCACAAAAATCCTATATCAACAAACCCTAGAAAAAACGAAATCCGAAAAAAAAAATAAAAAAATTCGAAGTACATACCGATTTAATGAACTGGAATCTTGAAGAAATTGATTAAGAACGGAAAGGATAATTGGATCTTGGATTGAGAAATTAGGGAAAATTGTGAGAGAAGAAATTAAAAAAATTCTTTTGAGTAATGGGGACGATAATTAAATTGGGTTTATTGGAATTATAAACGAAGAGGAAAACATTTTGTTACTGTGTGGATTCGGGTCTGATTCTCCTTGATATCTATGGATTCTAAAATCTTATTTGTGAATCGGTGGTTAAATTTTGTTGGACTGAAGAACATAAAGACGGGAAAGTTATAAAAGAAATCTTCATGATTAATTAGGCCAGAGGAAATAATGGTGAAAAGAGATTTGTACTTACCTAATTTAGTTTGAATCACGTCTTCACTCACTATATTGATTTAATGTTTAGAATCATATTGATCTAATATTTAGTATCATTGTTTAGATAGTCAAATTTCAAAAATTTCTCCTCAGAATTATCTCTGCTACGTTTTGTTCTTTCCACCATTAACGATGGTGTTGTGCTTCAGTAAGAGAAGAGGTAAAATAAATAATTAAGCGAGGTAAAATTATAAAATCCGATAATATGTTAATAAACATCTGAAAACATAAAATAAAGAACGGTCAAACGTGGACTTTCACAGTTAAACATTGGTCCATGTATCATCCCTTAATATTTAAAATGTTGGGTACCAAATCAATGTGTTGGTCATTTCCCGAGTATCAAACATTAAATACCCCATATATTTATATTAAATTACATTAAACACACTCAGCTAAATAAATTAGAATATTGTTTTGGAATAAATAAATCACTTACGAGAAAAGTAGATAACATAATAGGGAGTGCAGCAAATGCGTGAGTTAATTAAGAGACATAACGATTTATATAGTGGCTTTTGTCTTGTCCATGCTGGACTTGGTTGATGTTGCAACATTCCACTGCGTTCTTCCCAGTATGCAAATTTCAATTCCTTACTCATTACTTTAAAGTTCGCATTTTCGATCTTGAACAAAATCTATCTATTCCAAGTATTGAATGAGTGTGAGTTTTTGGTTAATTATGAAGCAACTCCTCCATCTTTGTATCCCCATTACCATCATAACCACCTCGCTCGAATACCATCACTGCTGAAATAATCGGGAAAAAAAAGACTTAGGTATTCCAATTTGGTTGGTCACATGAATAACAAAGAACTCTAAGATACTCGGTTAAAGCATAAATATAATAAAAGTAATTTACTAAGCAAATCAGCATAAATAAAATTTACAATTTACAACCTCAACAATTTTTGTATTGGAGAGACCTCGAATCAAATATACACATAGATGTTATACATGCTTTGACCAAAATCAGAACAAAAAGTGGCTAATAACAGAAGGAGGAAATGAGAAATACTACAAATATTTTTTTTTTCTTTTAGATTTTGAAATTTAATGGGTTGTATATCGTACCACTACCTGATATTGGCTTAGATATTGAAAATGAAAAAACCGATACAAAGTTGACATATTGACTTTGTAAGTAGAAGTAGAAGTAGAAGTTTAATAGAACTAACTGATATTGGCTAAGATTACCTAAAATAGTTATACATTAAATCTTAAATTATACTCATTTTTTTATGGAATACTATTAAAATTCGTTTATATTTTTGGATAGCTATTTTTATTTGGTGCAATATTTTTGTCTAAAGAATACTGAGCATACATTTAGGAATCAAAATTGTTTTTTTATGGAATGAAGTAATGAATGTAGCAATAAAAATAGTATTCAAACTATATTCCACTTTTCTACTATGTTTTGAATTCTCCTTTTCTCAAAATTTTGCTTAATATCATATGCATTAATTGCTCATCACAATTTTGTATCTTGACTATTGGACATGATTGCAATCATTCTTTTGTGGAAGAGGAAGAACATTTCGATTAACAGGTAAATATCCACAATTCTATATGTATTTTTAATCTAATTTTTTTTCCTAATCTCATTGTAATTGTAAGTCGCTGTTAGGGAAAGTTTAATTATTATTATCATTATTTATTTATTTTAAACATTTTTTATTATTGGATAAAGAGTATTACTGGTGCGCGTCGTTTGCGCAACAAATTAATTACACCTTTCCACACAATTAACTGGTAATATAATGGCAAGGAGTTCGTTCCCACGAAGAGCAGGGAGTTTCTAGTTGTTAAAAAGTAACTGAACTGGGGTTTTTATATTTTTTAATCAAACTAACTAATAAAACGAAAATAATAAATATTGGTTTAAATTAATAAGGAATAAGATGACTAGGGAATCATTCGCCGTCACTGAACTGAAGCCTAATTAAATGCAAATTTATTTCTTGTTGAACTTATATTGTTACCAACCGTAGAATTGCAATAAGCTCTGCTATCCAAACGATTCATACTGTCACTGGATACAGAAGCGCTCGACTACCAGATTCTATCCAACCAACCCACCAAGAATAAGCTCTCAAGGTGTAAATTAGTCGAATGCTTTACAATCTGTGAATCAGGTTGATCCTAGCATCAGACGCATAGGCTCGGCCTGTTTACTAGTGTTATCTTTACACACAAACAAAATCCCTCTGTCAGCTCTTGCGATTTACTACTTGTGTAAAGATTTTATGTGACAATTACACGTATCACACAACCCTAAACTAGTAGAAGAAATATTGATTGATTAATTTGATTGATCATTTTAAATAACCCCTCAATATTCTTAGACATTAAAAATAATATAGATAATCAATAATAAAATAAAACTTGAAATAAACGTGATTAAAGAAAATAATGCTTCATAGTTTAGGACTTTGAAATCATCCCTAATCAATCAAAAGTTTAGCTACTCATAGCTAGAAAGCACTCACAAATAAATAAAGGAGAAGGAATTAAAACTACTCTCTATGTTTCTATCTTTCTCGCTTAAAGGAATGATAAAAAAAAGAAGTGTTCCAGGAATGAAAATTTTCACTACTATTTATAGCCTCCAGACCGACCAAACCCTTCCACCATTTCACAAAACCTGTAATGTAAAAAGATTAAAAATTCTAGCCGCCACTCTCACTTCCTTCCGCATACAGACTTCACATGTGATAGAAAAATGCGGTCAAATAGAATTACGACGCGTAGGCTAGAAGCTGCGAAAATGCTACGCTTCCACCATTCGTTACCCCCAGCGCTTTCCAACATTACGTGGCGCTGATGTGGCGTAGGTGGTATTATTAACGGATTTTTAATGCACGATTTAATCGCCGTACGAGTGTTAAAGACAAAAAAGTAGTTGAACCAAAAGTCAAATATTAACTCATTCACTTTTTTCCAGCACCGGTGTAGGTAGATTTTAGGTGAGGTAATTAAAATTTTGGATGAACATAAAATCCTAAATTTTCTTGTAAAACAGAACTAAAAAATCCCTAAATTTCCTCCAAACGCAGAACAAAAATGGAAGAAGATCTCAAAGAATCCGAACAAAATGGTAAGTTACATTTTGCTTTGCTAATTTAATTCGTAATTGAATCATTTAATTCAATTAGTTTTTATATGAATGGTAGAAAGAATAAAAACGTAATCTTTGTTCATATATTAGATCTTGATCCATCACTACTATCATGATTAAAAGAAGATACAAGATTATGTTTATTTAGATGATCCATTTTGCATTATTAGTTTAGTTCATTTCCAATTTTTTGCCATTTGGGTGTTTATTTATTTATATTTGGGACCACAAAAGTATATAAGTATAGATTGATCGATTTCTACTGATCATGTGCATAATTGCTGTATCAGATAATGTTGGGGACCAGTTTTTTGATGACAATGAGGAGAATACAAGTGATAAAATATGTCATCCGTCAACATGGATGCTTTTTAATGACAATGAGGAGATGTTCCAATATTACAAAGGATATGCTAAAAAACTTGGATTTCCGGTGAACAAAAGGTCTCAGGCGGAATGATGAAGGGAATTTAAGAAGTGTAACTTTTGCTTGTGCTAAAGGACGCGAACATAAAAACCAAACTTCTAATCAAACTAAACCAAGGGGGAGTATTAGAAGTGGCTGTACTGCTTCCATTACAGGGCATATGCAAGAAAGTGACAAGAAATGGTATATTTCAGTAGTGCATCTTCAACATAATCATGAGTGTAAACCCGATGATTCTCGTTTTATGAGGTGTTATCGAAAGGTTAGTGGATCATTACAACGGAAAATAGATCTTAATGATCGAGCTGGGATCTCAATTAAAAAGAACTACAACTCGGTTGTTATTGGGGCTGGTGGGTATGAAGAGACAGGATGCACCCTAAAGGATGTGAGAAATGAAATTCATGAAGTAAGAAATTCAAGACTTGGTCAAGGCGATGCTATGTCGATTATGAAATATTTTGCAAAGATGAATGCAGAAAACTCAGGTTTTTATTTCGATATTGAATGTGGCGACGAAGGAAACTTGGAGCATGTATTTTGGGCAGATGGCATGTGTAGAGAAGCTTACAAGGAGTTTGGAGAAGTAATTAGCTTTGATACTACATACTTGGTTAATAAATATGATATGCCATTTGCTCCTTTTGTTGGTGTTAATCACCACGGGCAAAAAACTTTACTAGGATGTGGGTTGGTTTCAAGTGAAATGACGGAGTCATTTGTGTGGTTATTTAGTAAATGGTTGGAGTGCATGTCTAATAAAGCTCTCAAGACAATAATAACTAATCAAGCAAGAGCGATGCAAAATGCCATTGAGATTGTGTTTCCACAAGGACATAGGTGGTGTTTATGGAATGTGATACTTAGAACATGGATATTGGTAGAATATCTTCCACACCTAAACAGGGTGAAGATGTTTTCATTATAAAGATTATTACATACCCAAAATAGGGTCAATCAACAATAAAAGAGAATATTACAATAATGACAATACTCAATCAGCAGCGCTAATTGAGGCATGCATATATCACATTGATTGCTCTAATTTTGTATCCTTAATATGCCGTGATCATAGGCTGATTATCAGTTGTGCTAACACCGCCCCTCAAGTTGTACTGCAGTTTACGAAGGTGCAACTTGCTTCTAATGTACTGGAACCGTAATGAAGATAGCCGTTTTGTATGAGAAAATTGGTGTTTCTCTTCAAATTCATAGTGTGAGATAGCCAAAATACCTCTTCAAATGGTTGTGTGAGATAGTCGAAATACCTCTTCAAAGTTTTAGTTCTGTGTTGATAAACAGACACAAGGGTTATTGATCTGTGTTGGTTAACAGACATAATTGGTAATGGTAGTGATAATTTTGTTGAACTGGTTTTTAAAGAGGGTGTTGATGGGAATGTGGATATGTACTGACAAGAGCATCTTCTCCAATTGTTTTTTTTTTTTTTTTCTTACCGGAAAAAGCAATTGAAAGAGGGTTTGGTATGAAGAGATAGGGTATTTGAGTGTTTGGATGTTGATATGAAAGTGGTTGTGATGGTGGTGATCTTGTGGTGGCGGTGGTTGTTACAGCGGAAAAGCGAGGGGATCGAACCCTCCTGATACCAACTTAGAACATGGATATTGGTAGAATATCTTCCACACCTAAACAGGGTGAAGATGTTTTCATTATAAAGATTATTACATACCCAAAATAGGGTCAATCAACAATAAAAGAGAATATTACAATAATGACAATACTCAATCAGCAGCGCTAATTGAGGCATGCATATATCACATTGATTGCTCTAATTTTGTATCCTTAATATGCCGTGATCATAGGCTGATTATCAGTTGTGCTAACAGTGATGAAAAAACTTTCGGATAAATTTGGTGTATACAAGAGGTTTTATGATATCACTTTTGACATAAAAGCTGCGGTGTATGATTCACAATCTCCAAAAGAATTTGAACAATTATGGGATTGGATGTTAGATGCGTATGATTTGGGTAATAACAAATGGTTGAATGATTTGTATGCAGATAGGGGTCGTTGGGTACCATGATACTTGAAAAATACATTTTGGGCAGGGATGTCAAATACTCAGAGGAGCAAAGGAATAAATGCATTCTTCGATGGGTATATAAATGCAAGGACCACGCTCAAACAGTTTGTGGAGCAATATGAATTTGCACAAATGGACAAAGTTGAAAAGGAAAAGGAAGCCGATGCTGCCACATATCAAAAAAGCATTCCGATTGTAACTCGTTACCCAATGGAGAAACATGTTAGTAAACTATATACTAACTCAAAATTTCGACATTTTCAAGATGAATTGTTAAAGACAATGTACTGTCACTTCAACAAGATCGAGGAAACACCTGACGGTAAAATCTACGATGTCCAACAAGATGTATGGATTGAGGATGATTACTGTGATTTCTATAAAAGGGTGACTTTTTTTGTGACTTATAACTCAGAAGATTGTGATATTCATTGTAGTTGTCAAATGTTTGCATTTAAAGGAATACAATGCAGTCATGTTTTGAGTGTGTTGTCTCATAAACGGTGTAAGAGAACTCCCAGAAGAAAAAAAATATTGAGATGGTGGCGTAAAGATGTGAAAAGATGTCATACAAAGGTGAAAGTGGGGTTTAGTTGTTGGAAAAATGACGATTCAAGTAAGCAATACTATGATCTTTGTAATCAATTTGCGGAGCTTGCGGATTGGGTAGCAGGTACCAGCCAATACCCTGAAATCAATGACTGGTTGTCTTGTAAAAAAAAAGAGACGTGCAACAGGTAATGATCAAAGCAAAGGAAAGCGAGAAACTTAAGGGAAAACAATTTGAAGAGAATATAGTGGAAACGGTTGATTTAAATGGTGATAGTGAAGAAGGTGATGACACAGTCATTACTGTAAATAACCCATTAGGCAAGCCACAGAGAGGTCGAACACGTAAGACGGTAGAAAAACCAGCTAGAAGGCGTCCAAAGAAAAAGGTATTACTTTGGTTATTATTTTCTTATTTTTGTTTTCCTTATTACTGTAAATGAGCCATGTACAAAATTTTAATTGCATAGGATGGTTGGCCCGATGATGCGCATACATCTCAAGTTGATACTGATGTGCTTCAAAGAGAAGAAATTCTCCAACCATTCGGACAACAACGTCCTGGAATAATGTATCAAGTGAATTATCCATATGAACAACAACATGGGATAGCACATCAAGCAAATCCATATGGTCAACCATATGGGATGGTGCATCACGAAAATCAACATGGATTTGCAAACAACGTAAGCAAATGTCATTTGAATTTTAATAATATACACACAATACATATTATGTTTCATATCTTTACTAATTGTTGATATTTTGATTTCTTTTCCTAGGGTGTCGATCAAAGTTTGGCAGGGAGGTTCACTGGTGGTTCATTTAGTCAGTGGATGTTCAATGGACTTCCATAATCAATATTTCAACTCAAACTTCTTGTTGTGTTTGGTCCTAAAGTTAAACCTTACTTTAGTTAATTCGGTTTGTTTTAAACTTATGGCAAAGCTTTTCATTTTTCTTTTACTGGCTATCTCCCTTATAAAGCACAATTAGGCTAACTTAGCATATCTGAGTGGTGGCCAGGATTTAATCTTGGCAAAGATAAATCTACGGTTGTGGGTTATTCAGCTTTAATCTTAGTTTAAGTGTTTTATTAATTGGTTTTGTCTCATTAATTGCTCATAATAAATGGTTTATTAATTTTTATTTCTACTAATTAAATTAATAAATGCATATTCCATTGATTTCTTAAATGATATTATTAGTGTTTTATTAATTGGGGTCTTATTAATTGTTTATGATGAATGATTTATTAAATTTTCATTTCCCTTGATTAATCTAATAAATATATAATTTCGTTAATAAATAATTTTACTAAAAATTACCTCAATTGAAACTATTAAACGTAACGTGATGGTTGTGATAAGGAATAAAGATGCATGTAACGGGCTCAGATCACATGTCCCGTATTTTCCTGTTTGTTCATGTCCTAGCCAATGAAAGTACGCCACCTATTTTTCGCTATATTGTTTTATTTTTAAATTCATGGCGAGATTATATTAACCTAACGTCATTGTCGATCACTAAAACTACCCTGTCTTTAGTTCTTTGTCTTTTCAAAGATTAATCTATATCTACTCCTCTCGCCTCTCTGATAACCTTAAATAACATGTTAAAGATCGTAAAAACAATAACTATTATATAATGAGTGCAAATATTTTTTTGAGAAAACAAAAAATTAAAATAAATAAATAAATAAAAAGGGATCGTCGTTCAAGTCCACAACTACAAATTTAATCCAGTTTGATGAAGCTTGTAGTGTTCAAATAAAAAAATGTTAAGTTCAATCCAAAACCACGGTATCATGCACGCAAAAACCTAACATTTTAAAAATCCATAACAACAAAGTTAAGATAAAATACTTAGCAATATATCAAAGTTTGAGAATATAAAGATAAAATATTTAGCAAAAATTAATGTGTCGAGTCTCGCCTCTCGCTTTAACCCGTGTGAATAGTAACGGAACATGATGTTGATAGAAACCCCAAATATTACGTCAATTTTTCTTTACTTTTGATAGGGCTTAACCCGTGCCATAACGGCACGGGGGTCGACTATTATATTTACATAATATTTTACTTTTCCTTTTAGGCGCCCAGACAAAAAATATTTATGTAAATAAATGAAAATTGTATTATCAATTGAATTAGCTACAACTCAAATGTATCCCTTTTTATGAAAAATGCGCCTCAAAAAAATAAATTAAAAAAATCCTAGCTTCGAGTGATAACCTATAGAAGTATGAGGAAACCATTCACGGTTTCGAATAGACAGGAGTATTTCTTAGATGGAATTCTGCAGGTATATAATTGGTACACACCTGCAAAAAGAATGAATATCGACAATGAAAAATTGTAGTTAGATGCACACATTTACAGTGCATCAATGGGAAACATGAAATGGCCAAAATGGAATAGCTTATGATTAGCGAGAATGGGAGATACCTTAGAAGCAAAACATTTGACATAATAGCTAATGAGAATATTGTATCCATGGACCTGATAGAAATTTGCAGCTCCAAGACCCTAAATCATTTGACATGAGCGTTACATTAGTAAAGTGAGCGTTGATTGAAAATGCACAACAATGGAATACCTCAAATTTGAAACACACAAATGAAAAAAAATGAGAAGTAAAAAAAAACCCTTACATTGAAGACATAGCTTCTTCTCATTATGATTACCTGCAAAATAAAATCAAAATATTAACAAAAACAATAAGAAACAGTAAGATAAAACCAAAAATTGAATATACGATAATCTAGGAAATATGTATTTCAAAGAAAATAAATATTACATTTTTTGGATTCAAAAGCCTTTTGAAACCATTTGTAGACCTGGTATTGATCCAAGAGTTCTTCACAAAGATCGCCTAGAAAAAAAGAATAAGCTAATGAACTGGAAATGCTTATGTAAATTGCATATTTAGAGTTCCGGGTTCAGTTTAGTTTATTCAAATACGTTCTTTGAATATTTGGTGCTGTAATGAACTAATAAAAATGATTTTTTCAGTTTAGTTTATTCAAATATTTGGCGCTGTAATGAACTAATCATAATTTATGAAACATATTTCTCACCTGATTAACACCTAGATAAATACTTGCGATGATGGCCATTATATATCGAAACTTCTTGGTGAGCTCAAAACAAAGGCCACTTATGAACTGTGATGTGAATTGGATTTCTGTAATTTGAGAAAAATATACGCAAACCACCAACTGCTTAAGTAATACCCCAAATGTCTTAGTGTTACCAAGAATTCGATTCAAATATGCAAGATCATATTCACGTTAAGGACCGCACTCTTATATAAATTAGCCACATACATGATACATCAGTGACAATGCAAGCCTTTAATCACCTTTATAATGAGATTCTCTTTGTTTCTTTTTTTTTTATCTTCCTAACATTGCACACTATAAGCACGCATATGAGGTGATATCTAAGATTGAGGTATAATTCAAATCTATTAGATTCATACCATTTATAACTGGATGCCTTGAAAAAAATTGACGTGTTGTTATTATTATTACAGGAAAGGGATACATTGACCACACTTGCGCAAATAGATCATTTCGCAAATGATTGGTGTTGCATGTACTGTCTAGATTTCAACGAGGATTTTGAGAAAACAAGGCACCAGAAGCAGTGTCCGGAGTATTTTGGATATAGTAACTTAGACCCGATGTAATACTTATGTTTTTTTTTTAGTTTTTCCACAATCTATTTATTTAATAAAAATGAACATTGCAAATACATAACATCAACGAAAATTAGATAGATTGCGTTTGACAATAATGTCTACTGATGGTCCGGAAACGGCAAAAGAAAGGAATTGTGTAGAAGAATTGTTGGGATATACAACGGATTACTTGATACGAATGAAATAGGTATAACTATTTCGATTCTGAAATCACATAAAGTTCACAGTAGAAGATGACATCAATTTTAAAGTTAGTAACAAACATAATATGGTTAACCAAAATGTTAAAAACAAACAAGATATATAAACTTAGAAAGATGTGGGACTTGAAGAGGCCAATTTTTAAAACTACAATCCTAGAAAGCAACGATCCATAATACCATATGTGTTTAAGGTTCTTTATGAGGTAATGTGTCACCAGATTGTATTCCAAGTGAAGATAGTAACATACGGAAGTGACAAAATGTCCAAGACTTTTGAAGTTACCAAAGCCTTCGTTAAGATGAATTGCTGGGCACAATAATTTGTTGAAGATTTAATGGCAGAGGTTCGCATATATACAATCCCTTCGAAAAGGTAATAGGTACACATTTTAAACATTGTCATCTAATGGGTGTTGAAAAATTACAGGAAAATCATGTCACATTGGATAGTTTGTATCATTCGTTCGACGCAAAAAAAATATACTATTCTCTGCCTATTTGGAGGATCGACAACATGACCATGATAGATGAGTCAGCTGGAGCGAAATATGAGCATGTGGAGACTTTTATGGATGATATTGATTAGTTGATTTTCGAGATGAGCTGGCTTGACGACATATTTCCAAAAAATATTTGAACTTCCATGTTCATGTACATCATTATCTCATTATAAGCAATGAAACTAAATAAAAAAGTGTCTGGAAGTTAAGATTATATTTCTTTTGTTTGAGGAAATCTCCGGCGGTAAAATATTAAAGGAAAAAACAAAGAAAAAAAGAGAGGAAAATCACAACTATTTTTATGACAAACATATATTAAATCATAAAGATCTGATAAGTATTCGGGACACAAATTATACCATATATTAAAAATGAACCAACATCATGGCCCGTGCCGTTACGGCACGGGTTAAGGGCTAGTTACACTCATAAGGAATAAGGTGTGTGTGCCAACATATTATGTCTATCCAGCACAATGATTATTCACCTGTTGAATACAGACCACCTTAAAGGTTATTTTTTGATGAACTTTATATGCTATTTGATTTGGAGAATTTTCATGTCTTTTTTTTTTTTTTTGACATTGGAATTTTCATATGGTTAAATTATACACCCCTTTTATTAAAAACACAAAATATGTTAGAAGGGGAACTGATGAAAACTGAAAGAAAAAGAGACGTGGCAACAGTTTCACCATTTATTTTAGGCTGCACGTGAAACAACAGTTCCTGTCCCCCTCTGTTCTCTGGCGATTAAATCGCTCATTAAAAATCCGTTAATAATACCACCTATGCCACATCAACGCCACGTAATGGTGGAAAGCGCTGGGGTAACGAACGGTGGAAGCGTAGCATTTTCGGGCTGGAAGTTTATCTTCTGCACAAAAGCATTCCCGTCTTCTGACGCTTAGAGCTAGAACTATGGTGATAGCTATCCCTTCCATATCCCTAAAATAAAGGGAAGGAATGGCACACGAAAGGCAATTCTGCTATGGTGCGTTGCTATCCCTTCCCTACACTATACACGTACTCAGCCCGCGTATGAATAGTGCCAAACGGGTACTGAGTACGCGTATTTTTCAACTCGTTGACTTGACTCAATATGCGTACTCAGTACCCGTTTGATAGGTTTAAGTTCACAGAACCGCACCAGACTGCCATTTTTTCTTTTCTTCCCCTTCTTCTCTATTTTTCTCCTCATCTTCTCCCTATCGATTTGAAGACCTTCCCATACGATTTTGGAGCTAAAAATCATTGGGTTTGTTCATTAGTATCCGGTGTAGCGTTTTCCTTTATCAATTTCTTGTTTCATCAACATAATCATCCAAGGTGAGTTATTTAAAATTTAGGCTTTTATTTTATTTTAATTTGATTTTAATCGAATTTGAGATGTTGGGTTGTTTTGATGCTTCATTGAATGTTGTTTCATAGTTGTGGACATTGTTGGTTGATTGAATGATTTTTTGTTAATTTTTTGAAATAGGGTGTTGTGTATGAATGAATTTTGATATGTATAAGATAGTGTAATTCATGATTTGGGGATTGTAGAATGATTAAGAGCATATGTATTATGTATATGACACATTGGTGGCAAATTGATGAATGTTTTGGTATTGAAGAATGATTAAATGTATATGGATATGGTATTATGTTTGATAATTTTTGATTTTGGTAGACAATGTGGCTAATATGTAAAATACATGATTTATGATCGTTGTTTGAATATGTAAAATACATGATTTATGATTGTTTTGTGATGATATTTGTGTATATGTGTGCCGTAGATGAACAATGCTGATTTTCGACGAATTATGGAAGAGAGATTGCATGTTTCTTCAATGGAACATAGTGATCATAAATTGAAAATTCTTGATACGTCTAATGTTAGGATGACTTCGTTGAGACATCGCAGTACCATAAGTACAATTCATGAAGTGTATACCTCAATTTCTAAGTTTCCTAATGCTAAAGTGATTGTAGATAACTCTGGGTTCGGTTCAGTTTTTCAAGTACAATATCTAAAACTACCAGAGAACTGCCTTACTACCGGAATATTTGAAAGGTGGTGGCATACCACCAATACATTTCACTTCCCCAGTTTTGAAATAGGGTTTACCCCATTAAACTTCACTCAAATTATTGGAATTCCAATCGGTCGAGGAGATCTTATATCATTGGAGTCAATTAGTATGGAGCAAATACATGAAATTGCTCCCCAAACCATAGACTGTTTGCTCCCATATGTTGAGGCGAGACCTACTACTAGAAGAAAAAAAGGCGTGAACCACGCTATCGTTACTGGAGTAAAAGAAGTAATTAGAGATGAATAAATAGTCCCCTTGAGACGGCAACTTGTGGATAGATGCAACTGGATTAAGAATATTATAATTAAATCATTTCTTGAACATAGATTCGGGCTGGAGAACGATGTAATAATATAGGAGCCTATGTCAAGATGGTTTTTGATTTGGGTTATTGTGAATGTCTTTTTCCCAAACAAAAACAGTGTTTTTGAGGTTAAATGGCTTCGTATAATAAGGGATTTAAGTGTGCAGAGGCATTATGATTGGGGTTTGGCGGTGTATGCATATATGTTAAGGGGTCTGAGTACCGGAGTCACGAGCAACGCTCCTGAATTGCAGTTCTTCTCGTTTTCTTTGATGGTAAAAATCTCTACCCTCTCGTAATCTTACTTTCCTTTTTATTTAATTTTGTTACCACTATATATTTATATTTGTTAATAACAACGTTTAATTTTGCAACCATGGTTTTGGGATTATTTCCGATGTCTATTTCCCTATACAAAGGCTGAAAGTGAAAATATGGATCTGTGTCCAGCTGGTAGGTTATATGATGGATCCCAACGAGAGACAAAAAAAGGCGGTCAGAGAGATTCAGGTACCCATTCTATGACTATTGTTCATAACCAAATTGATAACTTTGCATTCGATTCCGTATACTAGTTGCCATGGGAGGAGAGTGAATGGTGATGTAAACCCGAGGTGGAAGAGGCTAAATGAATCTCAGTAACACGTAGAGTTTTTTACGATCCATTTGGTCACAGCGTCCTGTACCTGGGCGAACGATGTCTCAAACAAGTTCTTGGATTGACCGTAATACCGTGAAACCCTCCTGATTCAATAGTAGACATCAATAATGCATATTTGTACATGGGCCAGAATCTTAATATCCTGCATTTTGATGAAGTATCCGATCGACAGTATAAGTTATGGTGGAAGAAGAGGTCAATAGGGAAGTATAGGGGTGTAATTGTACATGGAGCAAACCGGGATTTGTATGGCACCCAAGATAACGATGCGTATGTATGCCGACCAGCCCCGCAACGCCAAAGCACATACACACAAGAGTTAGTGCCCGTCGACCGTCATCTCTTCCCATATCCACCAATCCAAACGACGAATAAGATATGTGGCCCCGACTTTCAGGCGTTTGAGGTACCGGTTGGAATGGAGTATTTGGGAATGTTTCCTAAATCCAACTATGATGTCAGCTTGGGTACACCTGTGAGTATAATATAACCCTTAATTCCAATATATTTGACTTGCGAAAAATATTTATACTCACGTCCTTCCTTGTTGTTCACAGGAGATGTGGCGCGATGCTTATGTGGATATGGAACAAAGATACAAGGCTTCAAATCAACAATATTACGACTACACAGCGGAGCTGCAACACCAAATCAAATACGGTCAAGCACCCCGTGTGAGATTTGTGAAACCGTATGAAGCCCCATATACATGTGAGTCATCTAGCCAAGGCCAGTCTCTGGAATCGGGCCCGTCTACCAGTTCTTTTGTTCCAAATAGTCAAGAAGAACCTTACTTAGGTCAAAATCCGTCTGAGCCAGTCAACCAAAGTACAATGACGTACCAACATCAGGGTAGTGGAAATTTTCCATGGTTTGATGTGTAAAAAGGGCTAGTATATAAATTTCTTAACATAACTATTTTATTTTACAATATAATGGCTACTTAAGACTTTCTTAACTTTGTTCCACATTTTTCAATGATGATTTTACTGTATAACGTCATTATTTCACAACATAACGGCTAATTTTACTGTATAACGACCTTTTTTTTTTTAATTCAAATTCCTCTAATCATATCTCTATATATATATCAAATCACTTTCCAATATAAAACCTATATCCCAACAAACAATCATACCTCTGTTTTATAAAAATGGTAAGATTCAGCACAGAAGAAGATGTTGCTCTTACGCAAGCATGGATTGAAGCAAAAAACAATAATCTTAACGAAGTTCAGGCAACAAATTCTAGAAGAATGTTTTTGAATTGTTTGATAACATTTATGAAAATTCGAACGCCAGAGACAAGGGAGGTCTGAGAGCTAGGTGGAGCAAGATGAACAAGGGGATCATAACTTTTGTCACTATATAGGCCGATGTTAACATACGCAATCCTGGAATGGCATATGAACAAAGGGTAAGAATGTTTTACATATTTCTTTCACTTTTAAGTAAATAAATATACTTGAGCTAATTTTGATTTATAAATTTCAGATAACTGTTGCTCGTTTAGGCTATCTTAACCAGACGGGCGACAACTTTCCTCATGATGAATGTTATCAGCTATTAAGAGCGGTTTACGATACCTACAATCCTGATGAAATGTAGCTATATTGCAAGATGGTTTTAGCATCAGATGTTAATCAAGTCTTCGGAACAACAATCCTGAAGATTGGTTGAATTTGAATGTTCTATCTTTATATTTATGTAATTTTCGGCTTTTCTATTAGGTTTCAGCATCAGATGTTAATCAAGTCTTCGGAACAACAATCCTGAAGATTGATTGAATTTGAATGTTCTATCTTTATATTTATGTAATTTTCGGTTTTTAAATTGCAACTTTAAGCATCAGATGTTAATCAAGTCTTCGGAACAACAGAATGATTGTGTTTGAATGTTCTATCTTATATTTATGATTTTCGGTTTTTGAATTACAACTTTAAGCATCAGATGTTAATCAAGTCTTCGGAACAACAATCCTGTGTGTGTTTCAGCATCATAAATAGAGTCGTTTGTATTTAAAATCCCTGTTTGTTATTTGAAGATGGTTAACACAATTTATAATATCCGCAAAAAATAGTCGTTACAAAGTACATGTTAAAAACTAGCCGTTGCGATATAGTCGTTCGAAAATAGTCGTTATAAAAGTACATTACAATTATTGAATAAAAGCGCAGGTTACTAGTTTTACTAATCCCAGTTGCGGAACAACACGTGCACCAAGCATTTAAACCTCTGGAGGACCGCCGGCATTCATTTCCGGATTGTAATAATCCATGTTACCCAGGTTAGGTTTAAAGATTAAGTAGCACTCAAAGCATGTAAATTCAGTACGAGTATCTAGTTGGTACACAAATTTTCCCATTTCCTCCTACGTAAAAAAAAAACAAAAGGCAATATGTTAGTGTGTAGAAGCACACAACATTTTAAATATCATAACAATTAACGATGACGTACAGTTATCGCAACTGTCATGTATGATGAGTGCCAAATATTGCATATTCATACACCTTTTCATTGGCACTTAACTCATCTTTCGCGCTTTAAAATCATATATTACCCCAAATTCTGCATTTTTACCATTTTCAAGAATAAATATTAGTATTAATTAATTTTATATTTTTAACTACTAAATAAATCTTGGAAGAATTGAGAATCCAAAAGAGCAGAAAACTGGACCGTTCGATCGATTCTAGGATCTGCATCCAAATTAGAAGCGTCCGACTCACACCACAGTTTGTCTACCCCTTCACCTAGACGGGCATCAACCAAACCTCCCCTAAACCATTTTTCTAATCCTTTCTCCATCACGCCCGACAGCACCACCATCATCTTTCCAAAACCCATAATTTCTCCACTACACTAGACAACCCCAACCTCACTCATCATTCTCTTTTTCCTCGTTCAATTAAACTAAACTAAACATCATCTGATGGGAGGAACCGAAGCACGAGGCGTGGAGACGCGGGAGGCGAAGGGATACAAGTGAGTGGGCAGCAACAGCTCGTGTGGGAGGAATTCAACAGCACGTTTGGGGAAGAAAGGGACAGCAAGACGACAAGAAAGTGGAAAGAAGAGTGAAAGTGGAAAGAAGAGGAGAACGTGTGTGGGGAAGGAAGAACGAGCGTGGTGAAATAAGTGACAGAAAGAAGACGGTGTGGCATGGGAAGAAGAGAGGAAAGAAGAAGAGAGTCGTGGGAAGAAAGAAGCAACAAGTGGGGGCGTGGAAAAAGACAAACGTGGGAGACATCATCATAGGGAAGAAAATTGTTGGTCATTCCCCTATAAATAGGATTTGAATTCTTCTCCAAAGGAGACCCGGCGGAGGGGTTCTCAGACATTATATTTTCTGTTTTAATTTCATTTATCATGTTCTAAAACTCTCTGCTAGAGTTTAGATGAAACTCTATCCTACTGATATGTTATTTATACTTTGTGTGTGTTCTTGAATGTTCAAAATGATTTAGAGATCGAATTTAATCCAAGTTTATCAACATTTTGCTCTCACAATGTATGTCTTGTATCCATTGTAGTTAGAATACCACTGTGTTGATTATGCTGCAACTTATGCTTAAAAATATTATTGATCCTTAGATTAGTTGTGCTTTAATAAGACAGTTAATGCTTTGGAGAAATACTTTAGTTGTGATTAATTTATCCATTGGAGAAACACCTTATATATACGGTAGACTTGAATCTGCTGTAAGGACAAGAATAACATCATAAGTTAAATGCATATTGTAGGTTAGTGGTGGATTTGAAAGCTCTAGTATCCATATTCTCAGTATTTACATATTGTGTTGGGTTTTGTTATCTTTTACTTTTATTATTTCAGTAACTTGAAAATTATCATGTCGTATCGACACCAAAAATATTGTGTTACTCTTATTTGAATCAATTTAGTAATATTTTGGAATCACTTCTACACCCACCAAGTCTCTGTGGTTCGACCTATGCTTGCCCTGTGTTGCTTGCCGACACTGTGCACTTGCAGTTTATACATAGTAGTAGGTATCTTTTCCGAGCCTACCAAGTTTTTGGCGCCGTTGCCGGGGACTCGGTAGCGGTGTAGTGATCTAAAAGTTTCCCTTTACCGGTTGTTAGCTTAGTTCTGTATATATGTGTTGATATTTTTCTGTTTTCGTGCTATTATCTTAGGCTAATCGTTGTTGGTAAGTTGTAACCATAGCTTTTTACTTAGTCATTTTATAGTTGTATGCCCGTTTTTCTTTTAGGAAAATTGTGTCTGTAATACTCGTGAGGTTGGTCATAGTGTAAAGTTTGATTTATTTAGCATCATAATCAATTGTTTACTCCTTTTTCTTTCATTCTGTATATTGCATATTAGTCTTAGGCGTGTTGATTAGTCTGTTAGTTCATTTGTCCCGTAGTTTTTTGTTTTACATAAACTTTAATTTTGTAGTTTTTAAATATTAGCATCTTAATTTGTTAGTTGTAGGTTCAAAGTAGTAATCAATCATTTTTTTTTCTTTTTGTAAAGCATTTCATTTTTTTTTTACATTAGTTTCTTTTCCTTTCAGTGTCGTAGTTCGGTTTAAAAAAAAAAAAAAAAAAATTCAACTGTGCCGTAACCTAATAACACTTTCATGTGAGTTTGCAGGTGCCTGCAAGGTGGTAGTGGAAGTCAAGGCGAAGCGAAAAAAGAAAAAAGAGAGTGTATTTTTTTTTAGATTGTATTAGGATTTATTTATTCTTGTAATTTTCTATTTCTTTTGCATTTGATTTTGGACTTTGTACTTGGACATTCTTTTATTTTTATTTTAAACCCTACGGAAGGGTAGTATTAAATATCAAATTGTTTGCAGAGAAGGACGGTGATTACAATATCACCTCGGCCCCTCAGGTTCGTTCATGACATAGGAATCGTGGCCCGAGTCGACAACAACGGTTCATCCCCCGTCTGGAACGGGAGGTAAGTTTGTCGAAACACTCGCGAATCCCCTGTTAGCGAGTTACTGTATTCCTTCGTTTGCATACATGTTGAGGATTTGAATACGGCTGTTTTAATTTCCTAGTAAAGGGAAAGGACTGGCCATACAAGATAAGGGATTCGGATTTCATCACCGTTCTCTTCTTGCCCGCCTTAGGAAAACGATACATACACGAACCTAAGATTTAAAATTTGGAATAGAACGAGACCTATAGGGTAACGAGCTTAATAGGAAAGTCAATCGAAAAATATTGGTTATTCTTTAAGCATACTCCGAAGTTCATGATGGTTTCTGTAAATTGAATGCGTGACTGCACCGCCTTGTAATACGGTGAGGCCTTGGGTATCAAAGCTCTAGCAGCTTCCCTCGCCTCTATTCAATTTACTTAAACTCCGATTGATTCCAGAGGAGTTTTCTCAGATTGTAACGAATTCCCTTTCGAAGGATTAGAAGCTGGTCTAGAAAACAATCTAAGTGGAGCCATCATGCTTTTTGTTTGCTAGAAATCAGTAGGTTTACTATGGTGAAGTCAGCCTTGTTTGCGATTGAATAGAACTTCCCTTCCTTGTTTGTGGTATTCTATTCTATTTTTATTTTTATTTTCTCATTAATTTTATTTTAAAAAAAATAATAAAATAAAAATAAATAAATAAATATTGGTCTGTTTTCAGTGTGTACATCCCAATCTCTGCAACAAGCCTAGTGCGAGATCATGTCAGGATTTTGGTCTGCAGGTGGAGATGAAAACAAATCCATCAGAGAGCTTGCTTACGGGCATGCTTCACATTATGAAACTCCAACAGACCATGATGTCACTAGTTATAGGGATTATTATGGACATTTTCACAGTCCTGAGCATCAATACATGAACCCTAGTAACTACTCACACATGTATCATCCACCACAGGGTGAAAATGAACATCTTTACAGTGCCCAACTCTCACAATCATCACTTTTGGACCAGTTAGAAGCTGGAACTGCAGCTTTAGAAATGCAAATGCATGAATCTGTCGCATATAATTCTTCTAGGCAATCTGAAATCTATGCTTGTACCTTATGTGGAGGCTTAGGCCATCCTGCTGAGAATTGCTATATTTTGCATGATTTTAGGCAATCTAGAGAATATCATGAAAATCCAAAATATGAAATGCCAACAGATTACAAAGCTGATAGTCATTGGGACCATAATCAACCTTTCGAAGGTTGCGATCAGTATTTTATAGACCCTAATGACCATGCACACATGTATCATCCACCACAGTGGGAAGTTGAACAATTTTGTACTTCTCAATCTGTGAAGGAAAATCTCAGACTCATCGAACAAATAATGCTAGGAGTGTATTGCATGATAAACCATATAGCATTGATTATGAATTTCCTACTGTTGAAGACTCTCCTTCCATTGAACAACTTAATGCATTATTAAAAATGAATTTGATTCGTTTACAAAATGTAGGAAGGGAGGAATTTCAGGATGAAATGTTTGTTTGTCCTAATGAAATAAAATGTGAAAATAGTATGCCTAGTCTTACTCTTGCAGCTGATATTGCATATGAACCTGTTTTAAATGAAGGGACTAGAAATACTACGATTTTGAATAATGAAATGCATTTCTGTGATGATGATGATGTTATGTTAGAAGAATATGTTTTTACTGAAAATATTGTCGAACCTTTGAGTTCAGAGACATTAGGCTTCTCTACCTCGACCTTAATGAATGATGTTTCTTCTAGTGTTACATATACATGTGTTGTTGAAACTGATCTTGAGCATGTGCAATTGTCCTGTGAACAAGAGCATGACACATTTATTGTGTCTGACTTAGAAAATGTTGAATCTCCTGTCGACACTAATGATCTTATGCATGAAAATATAATTGACGTGTCTGATTCTATACCTAGGTCACAACATGATGTCTCTTTCGATTTGTTTGTACATGAGAATAATACTTTGGATGATCATGATACTGATTTGGGCCTTGTTGATTTGTTCTATGAATGTGAGCATACTGTCGCACTTGTAGATGACTTAGGAGATGTTAATGTAACTAATGATAATGGTACTCTTGATCTCATCCATATGAGCAACTTATACGTACCTACTCTCCTGATTAAGTCACCAACTGATGGTCTTGCACTAGACCTAAGAATTATTCCTTTGAAGTGTACTGAATCGATGTGGTTGACAGTTTCAAACCTAGGGTTAGAGTTATGTGCATCTCAAATTTTTTTGGACTTTTTGTCCACTAAATATCCTGTTATTGAGAAGTCATATCTGGAATACATTGATGTTTCTCTTCCCATCCCGAACAAAGCCCATTTTGAGCTAGACCTTCTGCGTGATGAACCCCTAAAATTGTTAGATCTCGTGCCCAAAAGTATTACTATTGAAAATCTAGGTTTTGGGGTATCTCATTTTGTTTTACTTTCTCACTTGCATTTCTATCATATCATAATTATGTGAGATTGTTAAAATTTCTGCACTTCATTTTTCGGGTTGATCCTCAACTCTTTAGATTGCTAGTGTATGGTGAATCTTTGTATATAATCCAGTAAATATTGTTAAATCTTGTTTCATGAACCGGTTAAGTTGTATTTTGTATATATTTTGTGCTAACCAAATTTTTGTCTTATCACTCTTATTGTTTGCTTTCAAAGCATTCATCCTTCTATGGTTAGCACCAACCTTTTTGCATTTGGTAATCTCTTTCCTTTGAATCTGTTTTGTTCTCATGGTTTGTTGTTGTTTCTGTCATCTTTTGAAACATTGAGGACAATGTTAGATTTAGGTTTGGGGGAGTATTTGCATATGGCGTTTTGTATTCTTTTGCATTTTTTTTTATGACCAGCTGTGGAGCGGGTCTTTTGTAGGATCTTTTGTAGTCTTTTGCATTTTTTTTGTTGTCTTCTATGACCAGCTGTGGAGCGGGTCTTTTGTAGTGTGTTATCTGATGACCAGCTGTGTAGCGGGTCACTAAAGAAAAAAAATATATATATATATATAATGATCAGCTGTGTAGCGGGTCTTAAAAAAAAAAAATTGGTTACAAATTTTCATGGTTCTACGAAATTCCGAAGTTCAACATCTACATTTGAAGACCGAAGACGAAGACATTTCTATGGATGCTCTGAAATTGGAGAAGGTTTTGTGGGTACATCTTTGGTAGGCCCTCACGAGACTACAACTCGTCCACTAGGGACACCTAGGGGTTTAAAGGCTTAGTGCATACGCTAAATGCATTCGAGAGACCAGCGACAGTGGTATAGTTAGGATTTCTAGATTTCTGTTTCACTTGAGGACAAGTAAAATTCAGGTTTGGGGGTATTTGATGAGTGCCAAATATTGCATATTCATACACCTTTTCATTGGCACTTAACTCATCTTTCGCGCTTTAAAATCATATATTACCCCAAATTCTGCATTTTTACCATTTTCAAGAATAAATATTAGTATTAATTAATTTTATATTTTTAACTACTAAATAAAGCTTGGAAGAATTGAGAATCCAAAAGAGCAGAAAACTGGACCGTTCGATCGATTCTAGGAGCTGCATCCAAATTAGAAGCGTCCGCCTCACACCACAGTTTGTCTACCCCTTCACCTAGAAGGGCATCAACCAAACCGCCCCTAAACCATTTTTCTAATCCTTTCTCCATCACGCCCGACAGCACCACCATCATCTTTCCAAAACCCATAATTTTTCCACTACACTAGACAACCCCCACCTCACTCATCATTCTCTTTTTCCTCGTTCAATTAAACTAAACTAAACATCATATGATGGGTGGAACCGAAGCACGAGGCGTGGAGACGCGGGAGGAGAAGGGATACAAGTGAGTGGGCAACAACATCTCGTGTGGGAGGAATTCAACATCACGTTGGGGGAAGAAAGGGACAGCAAGACGACAAGAAAGTGGAAAGAAGAGTGAAAGTGGAAAGAAGAGGAGAACGTGTGTGGGGAAGGAAGAATGAGCGTGGTGAAAGAAGTGACAACAAGAAGACAAAAGAAGACGGCGTGGCGTGGGAATAAGAGAGGAAAGAAGAAGAGAGTCGTGGGAAGAAAGAAGCAACAAGTGGGGGCGTGGAAAAAGACAAACGTGGGAGACAGCATCATAGGGAAGAAAATTGTTGGTCATTCCCCTATAAATAGGATTTGAATTCTTCTCCAAAGGATACCCGGCGGAGGGGTTCTCAGACATTATATTTTTTGTTTTAATTTCATTTATCATGTTCTAAAACTCTCTGCTAGAGTTTAGATGAAACTCTATCCTACTGATATGTTATTTATACTTTGTGTGTGTTCTTGAATGTTCAAAATGATTTAGAGATTGAATTTAATCCAAGTTTATCAACATTTTTCTCTCACAATGTATGTCATGTATCCATTGTAGTTAGAATACCACTGTGTTGATTATGCTGCAACTTATGCTTAAAAATATTATTGATCCTTAGATTAGTTGTACTTTAATAAGACAGTTAATGCTTTGGAGAAATACTTTAGTTGTGATTAATTTATCCATTGGAGAAACACCTTATATATACGGTAGACTTGAATCTGCTGTAAGGACAAGAATAGCATCATAAGTTAAATGCATATTGTAGGTTAGTGGTGGATTTGAAAGCTCTAGTATCCATATTCTCAGTATTTACATATTGTGTTGGGTTTTGTTATCTTTTACTTTTATTATTTCAGTAACTTGAAAATTATCATGTCGTATCGACACCAAAAATATTGTGTTACTCTTATTTGAATCAATTTAGTAATATTTTGGAATCACTTATACACCCACCAAGTCTCTGTGGTTCGACCTGTGCTTGCCCTGTGTTGCTTGCCGACACTGTGCACTTGCAGTTTATACATAGTAGTAGGTATCTTTTCCGAGCCTACCAATGTGCTGTGGGGAGTAACCATGAATCCTTTTTTGAATTGCAACGTACTTTCGAACCATTATATCAATTCAAGAAATCTTTTGTTGAACTTGTCGTCTTTTTCGGTTATTAACGTTTCCGAACGCTTGTACAAAGCCGTCGAACACCAACGTGCATTGTTCTTACGCGGAGAGGTATTGAGTATCTCCAGTAGGCAGATTACAATCATTTACAAACGCTGTGGTGATTGCAACATCTTTTTCTACGGTATACCCAATGATAGGTGTCTAAAATACCTTAATATTTATCTATTGTTTATGCTTCCTTTGGTAGTTTTCTTGTAAATTATGTATCTTATGTTTTGTTTTTGAGTATTTAGGCACTTTGGAGTCATTTGGAACAAAAGAAGAAGAAACAGGGAAAAAGCGTCATCTCATGTGCAAATGGTGTTTGAGGCGAACTATTTCTCATTATTTGCTTTTATTTCTTCATCTCTGTCTAAAAAGTACGTCGGCTTTAGTGATGCATATTTTGTCTGAAAAGCATGACAACTTTAGTGATGTTAAGACATTGAAGAGAAGAAGTGGATTTGAGATGTAAGAGGCGGCTGCGGCAGGTGGAAAAGCATTCATTTGGAGCATAATCGGGAATCCAGTCAACGCCAAGGGGCAACTCTTTTGTAGGAGCACTACAAACATGCTAGCCAAGGTTAAATGGGGCTCATAGCTGGGTGTATATTCAACAATTGGGTGCATAAATCCACCCAACCATTCCTACACAAACCTGAAATTCAGTGAAGTATTTCTTCTCATTATTACACATCTGAAATTGAGAAAGAAGAGAGAAGTGAGGATGGCGTCTGATGATAATATTTCGAGAGACAAAGTAGAGAAGAAATTGAACAACAGAGAGATGAATATTGGAGACGATTTCGCTGTTGCTGAAGAACAGATCCCAGTTTGGATCGATTCTGGGTTCTCGACTGAAGAATCAGGTAGAAGAAGAAGAGATTGACGTAATTCAAGAAATTGGAGATGAAATCTGTAACAAGAAGAGAAAATAGAAGATGGGTTTTAAGAGATTTAATTTTACAACAAATGTGGATGATTTTCAAGAGTTGGTGATCAATTCAGTTATTAGGGTTTGAGAATAAATTGGGGGTTTCTCTTGATTTGAGTCTGTTGGAGGTTTGGAGCTACAGATGAATTTGATGATGCAATAAGGTGGAAGTTCTGATGCTGTGTGAGATAATGTGCAAGCAGGTGTTGCCAGTTGCAATAGAAAGGGTGTGCTTGACTGAAGTTGGTTGTGATATTATTTGAGCTGCTATTGTATAGGAATGGAGAATGTGTTGTTAAAGAATACCCAAATAATGTTGATATGGAGATGTTGCTAGTCATTGTTATTGTTTTTTGAACACATGGAGAAGTAATTGCAGAAAAGGGTAGATGATTATGTATTACTGATGGCTGCAATGGGGTTTGATGGATTTCTGCTGCTGAGATGAAGCTTTAAATGTATGCTTAGGAACATGTGCAATCTGGTGAATGATGTTGTTAAGAAGTCTCTGGTGGTATGAACCAAGTTAGGTTAAACTGGAAAGGTCACAATGGCAGTGACTGGTGCAGGGTATGATTGTATGTGGACTAAAATCTCAGTGGAAGGAAAGTGGTTACAGCTGAGATAGCTAGAAGAATTGGATGGAGGTTTGAATGGGTTTGCTCATTCAAGATGGTCTAGCATCTGATGTTGATGCTTCTCATCAGTGGAAACTCAATTCTGGTAGTTTGTGACTGAGCAATTGCAACTGCAGTTAATGCAGTGGTATTGGGATATATAAATGGCTAGATAATGGTGTAATGCTGTCTTGTTATAGCTTTGAGAAACTGAATTCATGAGTGGGTCTCTGAAATTGCAGATGAGGGATTTAATGTGGTGTTATGGTTCTGTAATAGAGATGGTGTTGATTTTTGAGCTAAACTGCAGAAGGGATTGCGGGTTCTGATTAATATGGCATGAAATACAACTGGTAGTTGCAAGGATAGAGGGATGGATGTGTCTGTTAGCCTTTGAATATGGTGGATTGGTTTGAGCTCAAATGGAAGTGGTGGAGCTGAGCATGAAAGAACAAGACAGAGAATGCTTGATGTTTGGTAGTATTTGCTCAAGCCTGGAGTTGGTCTTGAGCTGGTGCTTCAGTTACTGGTGGTATTGCAGGTGGATAGGAGGCGTATCAAGCATGAATCCAATGGTCATATGCAAGCAGTCGTTGCAGCTGGATATCACAGGGAGAAGAATGGTGGCTTGAGTTGAATGAAGTTGCAGGAGTGGCAGGGAGAGATAGGTGAACTGATAACTTGTGGATTGCAAGCAGCTGTTGCAGTGGCTGGTACTGGTTATGAATTATTGCAAGTGGTGGTGGCTTGTTATTGTTGTTGAGTTCATGAGTCACAGGCTCACAGGAATGAAGAGCATGTTCCTGGTGATAGATGAAGCTCAGAATTCAGCTGTAGTTGCTGCCATTAAGGTGAACTGCAGATGGTTGTCTTGAAGTTACAGCTGCAATAAAGTGGAAGTGCACTGGTGAAGCACAATGATGGTGCAGCAGGGCCATCATGGCTGAGCGCAATGATTGCAACAGCTCTGGCTAGGATTAGTCAGCCGAGTTAGCCAGCTGACTTGGTTCTGACCCAACCTGACTCAGTTAACGCAGTTAGTGGACGTTAGTATTGACCGTTATACTTAACGGTGGACTGTTCATTAACCGGTGACCGGGTGGACTTTTCCGGTCACCTGAGGTAGTTTCAGGTTACGGATTCCGGCCAAAAAACACAGTTTTCCGGCGACAGTTTTTGGGACATATTTTCTACACGTGTTTCTCTCACGTATGGGCTTGTTGGGTTTTCATCTAATGTACTTTGAAGCTAAACCTAATTTTGGAACAAGAAGAGCTATAAAAAGGAAGTTTTCTACATCTTTTAGGATCACGTATTATTCTTGGAGCTTTGGAGGAGAGCAACGACTAGGGTTTGCTTTCGTATTTAATTTTTCATCTTCTTTATTTGATTATTGATGATGATGAACTCCATTAATATGTGTAGCTAAATCTTATACTATTGGTTAAGGATGTAGTCCTATTTCTAAAACTTGTGCTTGATTAATGCATTAGTTTTCTCTCTTTGTTTTCGTTCAAATCTCTACTGCTTTTAATAATCACATGATTGATGTATTGTGATATATAGGATATAGATGTTTGGTTAGTTAAGTGGCCAATTAATTGAACTTGCATCTTGTCCATAGCTATTTTAGGGTTTTTCATCAATTTGATAACCCAAATACAAGTAGCATGATATGATTATAGTTTGTAGTGATACACTCTTGTAATCATATGTAGAGTTTGACCATTGTCCGAATTGTCATGCGCAATGTATGGCAATTGCATTGATTAGCCTATTTCCCAAACTTAATGCTCCTAGGAATTGAACTTAATTAGCGCAAGGCGTTAGGTTATTCTTTAGGTAGAATTCGCATACGCATCTCTAATGTGTGTGTTGGTGAACTTAGGAAATTTTCAGATTATCTTGCTCTCTTGATATTCTAGGCTTTTGATAATAAAAGAGATAAAATTGTAATTCTAATCACATATGCAAGCACATGTTTAAGATTGAAGATGAATTCCTTGACCAATATCTTTCTTTCATTGATTACTTCCAACTATTTACTTTTCTTTTATTTTACTTTTATTTTACAAAAATCAGAAATCTCCACTTTTGGTTACTAAGAAACTAGAATTTGATAACAACAATCGCCTCTGTGGATACAAACTATTCCTTACTTTATACTTCATTTATATTTTGTTGAGTAAGAAAGTGAATTATTTTTGACGCATACGACAGCGATCAAATTTTGGCGCCGTTGCCGGGGAGGCATTCGGCTTGTTATGTAGTTTTTAGTTTCTTTTTATTATTTCTGCTTGCTTACTTGCTTTTCGTTTCTTGTCTTGTTTCTCACTTGTTTGTGAGAATTGTTTTCAGGTACCGAATCCCTGGCTTCTAAAGATTGGAATTATCCAAGGTGCAGTATAGCTACTCGAAAAGGCACAATACTCCAACCAAGGCAAGGCACAACGGAAGAAGAAAACTTGGAAGTAGAACACGATACTTTCCAGCAAGTAGAAGAAGAAGTTGTAGAACAAGAGGTTCCGGTTGAACAAGAACCACCTTTTGAAGAGGAAGAAGAAGAAGCAATGGGTGATGCAGATCGTACACTCAAGGAATTAGCTTCGCACAAGCTAGATACACAGCAGGGTTGTATTCAAATAAACTCTACTTTTGAAATCAAACTGGGGTTGCTTAGGGAATTTCCAAAGTTCCATGGCATGGTGAATGAAGACCCAAACAAGCATCTTATGGACTTCCACACCATTATCACGGCCATGCTTCCAGCGGATGTTGAGGCGGATGGTGCTATGTTGAAAGTGTTTCAATTCTCTTTGGCGGATAATGCTAAGGATTGATTATACTATTTGCCTCCCGGAAGTGTCATAACTTGGAATGGGATGAAAAAACTCTTTCTAGAGAGATATTTTCCTGCATCAAAGGCTACTCAAATTCGCAAGGAGATTTGCGGAATGAAGCAAAATATGGGAGAATCCTTATATGATTGTTGGGAACGATACAAGAGATTGGTGGCAAGATGCCCTCATCACCAATTCAGTGACGCGATGATTATCCAATACTTCTATGAAGGACTCTAATCAAGTCATAGGAATCTTATTGATGCTGCGGGTGGTGGTGCATTAGTGAGCAAGACGGTGGCACAAGCTAGAGAGTTGATTGAGAACATGGCAGCAAACTCCCAATAATTTTTGAGTCGTGGTTCGGATGTGCTTCTTAGGAGAGTCAATGAAGTGAGCGAGGTCGAGGAACTTCGTCAACAAATGGTTAACATGACATCCATGATGCAACAAGTTGCATCCGCGGTGATACCAAATTCTCATCAAGGATATGAAGAAGCCAATGAACAAGCTAATGTGATCTTTCCAAATCAGCAAAGACGGTATGATCCTTATTCCAACACTTACAATCCGGGATGGAGAGATCACCCAAATTTTAGGATTTCAACATCAACAACAACAATTCTAGCCGCGATAATAATTTCAACAACAACAACAACCTCAAAATCAGGGGTCAAGTATGGAAGAGTTGATGAAATATTTTATGCAAAGAACAGAGAGAACGGTTAAAGAGTTGCAAACCCAAGTGGGTTCCATGGCTACTGAGTTGAGCCAAGTGAAGGTACAAATTGGTGGAAACTCCCTTCTCAACCTATCAGCCCAAAGGAGGGTGTCAATGCTATTACGTTGAGAAGTGGTACACAACTTGTGCAACCCGAAGTTACTGATTCGGGCAAGGTGGAAACACCAAAGGAACCTGTTTTGGAGGAGAAGAATGAGGATTCTCCCCAAACTTCTGAGGTACCTATTCCTAACTCTAAAACTCCGGTTTCTACTTATGTTCCTCCTTTACCTTTCCCTCGCAGATTTGCAAATTCCAAGAAGGAGGCACTAGAAAAGGAGTTTTTAGACGTTCTCAAGAAGATCCATGTGAACATACCACTCATAGATGCTATAATGAAAGTTCCAAAGTATGCAAAGGTGTTGAAGGATTTGTGTACCAATAAGAAAAGGCTCAAAGGTATTGAAGTTCTAAGTGTGGGGGAGAATGCCTCGGAAATCTTACAACACAAACTCCCACTGAAATGCAAGGTCCCTGGTAGCCTTGATATTCCCGTCACTATTGGTAACACTATATGTAACAAAGCTATGTTGGATTTAGGTGCATCAGTTAATGTTATACCTGCATCTATGTACAATTCACTTGATATTGGTCCTCTTAAAAAGGCTGTAATTGTGTTACAATTAGCCGATCGCTCTAATGTTTACCCAATGGGTATTGTTGAGGATGTTCTTGTACAGGTTAATCAACTAGTATTTCCAGCAGATTTTTGTGTCTTAGATATGGATGAAGGTTCACAGGACTCGTCTCTTCCATTGCTACTTGGGTGTCCCTTCGTGAAAATGGCAAAAACCATTATTGATTTTGATCAGGGAACGCTGACTATGGAGTTTGATGGAGAAATAATACGTTTCAACATTTTCGAGATGATGAGATATCCTAGTGATGTCCACTCTTGTTTCTCTATTGATGTGATGGACACATTAGCACAACAAATGTTTGAGTTGAATGGTGATGATTATTTGGAAACCGTGCTCACTACACATATTGATAATGGTTTGGAGTACGGTGATGAGATTAAGGAAACCATTGGTACTCTTGACTCATTACCGGAAAAATATGCACTTAAGAACATTTCATATGTTTCTTTACCTTGCAATGATGAAAAACTTTTACCTTCTATTGTTAAATCTCCAAAGTTAGAATTGAAACCTCTTTCAAGTCACTTAAAGTACTTGTACTTGGGTGACAAAGAAGAGTTACATGTGATTGTTTCTAACGAGCTTAGTGAATTACAGGAGAAAAAACTTCTAAGGGTGCTAAGGAAGTACAAGACGGCCATGGGATGGACAATTGCTGATATCAAGGGTATAAGCCCTACCATTTTGTATGCACAAGATCAGATTGGAAGATGATGCAAAGCCTACAAGGGAAGCACAGCGTCGTTTGAACCCTCCCATGATGGAAGTTGTGAAAAAGTAGATACTCAAGATTTTGGAAGTGGGTATTATCTACCCCATATCCGATAGCAAGTGGGTAATCCCGGTACAATTTGTACCAAAGAAATCAGGTGTGACCATGGTGGAGAATGATAAGAATGAACTTGTCCCAACTCGTGTGCAAACCGGTTGGAGGGTTTGTATTGATTACAGGAAATTGAATGCCACTAATAGAAAAGATCACTTTCCATTACCTTTTATTGATCAAATGCTTGAACGTTTAGCTGGACACTCTTATTATTGCTTTCTTGATGGATATTCAGGTTATAATCAGATTGTGATAACTCCGGAGGATCAATAGAAAACCTCTTTCACTTGTCCTTTCGGTACTTTTGCTTATAGAAGGATGCCTTTTGGCTTGTGCAATGCTCCAGCTACCTTTCAAAGGTGTATGGTTTCAGAATATGTTGAAAACATAATCGAAGTGTTCATGGATGACTTTAGTGTCTTTGGTGATTCATTTGACCTTTGCTTGAACAATTTGTCACTAATCCTTGAACGATGTGTTGAAACAAACCTTTTGCTGAATTGGGAGAAGTGCCATTTCATGGTAACTCATGGCATAGTTTTAGGCCATATTATATCTTCTAAAGGCCTGGAAGTTGATAAATCTAAGATAGACCTTATTCGTGCTCTAACCCCTCCCACTACGGTGAGGGAGATACGTTCTTTCCTTGGTCATGTAGGTTTTTATAGTAGATTCATCAAGGATTTTTCCAAGATAGCATCACCACTTTGCAACTTATTGCAAAAAGATGTGGTTTTTAACTTTGATAAAAAGTGTATGACGGCATTCAATCGTTTGAAAGAACTTTTGATTTCAGCCCCTATCATTAAACCACCGGATTGGAGCAGGCATTTTGAGCTTATGTGTGATGCAAGTGATAATGCGGTTGGTGCGGTGCTTGGGAAGCGTGTGGGGAAGATACCTCATGCTATTTATTATGCTTCTAGAACGTTAAATGAGGCCCAACAAAACTACACAACCACTGAAAAAGAGTTGTTAGCTATTGTTTTTTCTTTGGAAAAGTTTCGCTCTTATCTAATTGATACAAAAGTTGTTGTATTTTCTGACCATGCAGCTCTTAGGTACTTGCTAATGAAGAAAGAAGTGAAACCAAGGCTCATACGATGGATTTTACTCTTGCAAGAGTTTGATATTGAAATCAAAGACAAGAAAAGAATCGAGAACACCGTTGCGGATCACTTGAGCCGTCTTGATGTGGACAAGGAAACTATCCCGTTGCGCGAAAGTTTCCCGGATGAGAAACTATTCTCAATTGCTTTTGGAGAACCATTGTATGTTGATATTGTTAATTACTTAGTTTCTAAACAAATCCCAAAAAACTTGTCTCGTGCTGAGAGGGACAAACTTAATAAATTAGGAAACCAATACATATGGGATGATCAATACTTATGGAAAGATTGTAGTGACCAAGTAATACTAAGGTGCGTTCCCGAATCTGAATTTAACTCTATCTTGTCCTTTTGGTACTCTTATGCATGTGGAGGACACTTTTGGGGGAAGAGAACCGCTCTCAAGGTACTAGAATGTGGTTTCTATTGGCCAACTTTGTTTAAGGATGCACATGCATTTTGTACCACATGTGATAGGTGCCAAATAACATGCAATCTAGGTGCCCGAAATCAAATTCCACAAACTATTATTCAATTTGTTGAAGTATTTGATGTATGGGGAATTGATTTTATGGGCCCTTTTGTCAATTCTAGTGGAAATTATTATATCTTGCTTGTTGTTGATTATGTCTCAAAATGGGTGGAAGCTAAGGCCACCCCGACTAATGATTCTAAAGTTGTTTTAGATTTTGTGCAAGCAAATATATTTGCAAGATTTGGAATTCCAAAGGCTATAATTAGCGATGGAGGTTCACACTTCAAAAATAGGTTCTTGCAAACCTTGTTAAGGAAGTACAATGTGTCGCATAGGATTGCAACACCTTACCCTCCACAAACAAATGGACAAGCCGAGATTTCCAACCAGAAGTTGAAATCTATTCTCGAGAAGACGGTGAATCCAACAAGGAAAGATTGGAGTTTGAGACTCAATGATGCTTTGTGGACTTATAGAACCGCATACAAGGCACCTATTGGGATGTCTCCCTTTAGGCTTGTTTACGGTAAACCTTGTCACTTACCCGTTAAAATTTAGCATAAGGCGTTTTGTGCTATTAAGCAATGCAATATGGAGTTGGATGGTGCTGGAAAGCAAAGGAAGTTGCAACTCCAAGTGTTAGAAGAGATTCGCAATGATGCATTTGAAAGTTCCCGAATTTACAAGGAAAAGACGAAGGAATTTAATGATAGTATGATTACAAAGAAATAATTTTTCATTGGGAAGAAAGTGCTTTTGTTTAATTCTCGCTTGCAATTATTTCTGGGTAAATTAAGGTCACGTTGGACTGGACCTTTTATTGTGACTAATGTGTTTTCTCATGGTGCAGTTGAAATTCGTAGTTTGGCTACAAGAAATGAACTTAAATTGAATAGGAACCAGTTGAAACCATATTATGAGAACTTCTCTTCGGATGTCATGGAAGGAGTTAACCTTGTGGAAGTGCTCCCTCTGGAGGAGTCTTAGCAAATAAGGAGAACGTCGGGCTGACGACTTTAAACCAAGCGCTAAGTGGGAGGCAACCCACCGGTTTTGTATCTTTATCTTTTTATTTTTAAGCATTTTATATTGATTTTCTTGTTTTTGCATATCATTTGCGGAATTTCCCACCTTGAATTTTCTTTGGACGATTCAATTTACATCGAGGACAATGTAAAGTTTAAGTGTGGGGGAGCAATTATATGTTTGTATAGTTTATTTGATGCTTTGTTTGATGCCTTTAGTGAAAAAAAAAACAAGTAAAAATTATGCTTTATGAACTTCAAAATCTAGAAACTTGTGCCTTTAGGATGACACTATAAGTGGATGGAACCATTTTGATTGCAGAAGTTGAGGAACCAATTAACTAAAGGGACGGACATAGCTCAGATTTCACAAATTGCATGATAGTTGTTACCATATCTCGGAATATCACCATATCACATTCTATTTTTATTTTTGCATATTTATCTATTGTTCTCTAAGTGCTTTGGTGGGTCACTAAAACATCGACTTGTTATTACTGCTATGATGAAATAGAGTGATTGAGTTGCTAAAAAAAAAAGAGACCGACCAATTAGACCAAACGGAATAAAAATGACACTTGGATAGCAATGTGTGTGTTCTCCATGTCTCCGTCGCCTAAACAAGCGTGGAATGCAGGAGCATGCGCTTGGATCCAAAAGATTTAATCATGTTGTCTAAAAAAAAAGTGAAAAAGAAAAGAAAAGAAAATATTATTATTGTGTTGAATAAAGTCGACTCCTGGTTCCCTTGTATATGCCAGTTGAGTTGATGTAGAATTAATATTGTGACCGCTGGTTCCCTTGTATATGCCAGTGTGTTGACACTAGAATTCATACCCGTAGCTCAATCCAATAGGATGCATAGGTTCATCTTGGCGGTGACCTTAAGACAGATATGGGAAACACCGATCACTTGTAAACATTCGCAACATCTACCTCTATATCCATCTTCTTAATCTTTTCATTGTGATTGTGGTTAGTAAGATTCCGAGTATTGTGGTTTGTTCAACTTTCTAAGAAAAACTTGACGTACTTGTATATGAATTGAATTTGCACAAGGTACCTCCTCCTGTAATCATTTTGGATTCGTTCATAAACTTTTCACAGGTAGCTGGAATTTGGAGTAGAAAGGTTTTGTAGGTACACCTCTTGTAAACCTTCACGAGACTAAAAATCGTCTACTAGGGACACCTAGGGGTTCAAAGGCTTGTTATTTATGCTAAAAGTGACCGTAGCCTCGACGAGACGGAGTTGTTTGTATGTTTCATAATTATTTTATTTGATTTGCTCGAGGACTAGCAAAGTCTAAGTGTGGAGGAATTTGATAGGTGTCTAAAACACCTTAATATTTATCTATTGTTTATGCTTCCGTAGCTAGTTTTCTTGTAAATTATGTATCTTATGTTTTGTTTTTGAGTATTTAGGCACTTTGGAGTCATTTGGAACAAAAGAAGAAGAAACAGGGCAAAAGCGTCATCTCATGTGCAAATGGTGTTTGAGGCGAACTATTTCTCATTATTTGCTTTTATTTCTTCATCTCTGTCTGAAAAGTACGTCGGCTTTAGTGATGCATATTTTGTCTGAAAAGCATGACACCTTTAGTGATGTTAAGAAATTGAAGAGAAGAAGTGGATTTGAGATGTAAGAGGCGGCTGCGGCAGGTGGAAAAGCGTTCATTTGGAGCATACTCGGGAATCCAGTCAACGCATAGGGGCAAATCTCTTGGAGGAGCACTACAGACATGCTAGCCAAGGTTAAAGGGGGCTCCTAGCTGGGTGGATCTTCAACAATTGGGTGCATAAATCCAACCAACCATTCCTACACAAACCTGAAATTCAGAGAAGTATTTCTTATCATTATTACACATCTGAAATTGAGAAAGGAGAGAGAAGTGAGGATGGCATCTGATGATAATACTTCGAGAGACAAAGTAGAGAAGAAATTGAACAACACAGAGAGATTAAGATTGGAGACAATTTTGCTGTTGCTGAAGAACAGATCCCAGTATGGATCGATTCTGGGTTCTCGACTGAAGAATCAGGTAGAAGAAGAAGAGATTGACGTAATTCAAGAAATTGGGATGAAATCTGTAACAAGAAGAGAAACTAGAAGATGGGTTTTAAGAGATTCAAGTTGACAAAAGATGTGGATGATTTTCAAGAGTTAGAGATCGATTCAGTTATTAGGGTTTGAGAATAAATTGGGGGTTTCTCTTGATTTGATTCTGTTGGAGGTTTGGATCTACATATGAATTTGATGCTGCAATAAGGTTGAAGTTCTGATGTTGTGTGAGATAATGTGCAAGCAGGTGTTGCCAGTTGCAATAGAAAGGGTGTGCTTGACAGAAGTTGGTTGTGATGTTATTTGAGCTGCTATTTATTATATAGGAATGGAGAATGTGTTTTTAAAGAAGACCCAGATGCTGTTGATATGGAGATGTTGCTAGTCATTGTTGTTATTATTTGAACACAAGTAGAAAGAATTGCAGAAAAGGGTAGTTTTTTATGTATTATTGATTGCTGCAATGGGGTTTGATGTATTTCTGCTGCTGAGATAAAGCTTTAAATGTATGCTTAGGAACAGGTGCAAGCTGGTGAATGATGATGTTAATAAGTCTCTGGTGGTATGAACCAAGTTAGGTTAAACTGGCAAGGTCACAATGGCAGTGACTGGTGCAGGGTATGATTGTGTGTGGACTAAAATCTCAGTGGAAGGAAAGTGGTTACAGCTGAGATAGCTAGAAGATTTGGATGGAGGTTTGAATGGGTTTGCTCATTCAAGATGGTCTATCATCTGATGTTGATGCTTCTCATCGGTGAAAACTCAGTTCTGGTAGTTTGTGACTGAGCAATTGCAACTGTAGTTAATGTAGTGGTAATGGGATAGAGAAATGGATAGATAATGGTGTAATTCTGTCTTGTTATAGCTTTGAGAAACTGAATGTATGAGTGGGTCTCTGAAATTGTAGATGAGGGATTTAATGTGGTGCTATGGTTCTGTAATAGAGCTGGTGTTGAGTTTTGAGCTAAACTGCAGAAGGGATTGCAGGTTTTGATTAATATGGCATGAAATACAGCTGGTAGTTGCAAGGATAGAGGGATGGATGTGTCTGTTAGACGTTTTAGATGGTGGATTGGTTTGAGATCAAATAGAAGTGGTGGAGCTGAGCATGAAAGAAAAATACAGAGAATGCTTGATTCTTGGTAGTATTGGATCAAGCCTGGAGTTGGTCTTGATTTGGTTCTTCAGTTACTGATGGTATTGCAAGTGGATAGGAGGCATAGCAGGCATGAATACAATGGTCATATGCAAGCAACTGTTGCAGCTGGATATCACAGAGAGAAAAATGGTGGCCTGAGTTGAATGAAGTTGCAGGAGTGGCAGGGAGAGACAAGTGAACTGATAACTTGTGGATTGCAAGCATCTGTTGCAGGGGCTGGTACTGGTTTTGAATTATTGCAAGTGGTGGTGGCTTGTTATTGTTGTTGAGTTCATGAGTCACAGGCTCGCAGGAATGAAGAGCATGTTGCTGGTGATAGATGAAGCTTAGAATTCAGCTGTAGTTGCTGCCATTAAGGGGAACTGCAGATGGTTGTCTTGAAGTTACAGCTGCAATAAAGTGGAAGTGCACTGGTGAAGCACAATGATGGTGCTGCAGGGCCATCATGGCTGAGCGCAATGATTGCAACAGCTCTGTCTAGGACATATTTCCGGCGACAGTTTTTAGGACATATTTTCTACATGTGTTTCTCTCATGTATGGGCTTGGTGGGTTTTCATCTAATGGAATTTGAAGCTAAACCTAATTTTGGAACAAGAAGAGCTATAAAAAGGAAGTTTTCTACATCTTTTAGGATCACGTATTATTCTTGGAGCTTTGGAGGAGAGCAGCGACTAGGGTTTGCTTTCGTATTTAATTTTTCATCTTCTTTATTTGATTATTGATGTTGATGAACTCCATTAATATGTGTAGATAAATCTTTTACTATTGGTTAAGGATGTAGTCCTATTTCTAAAACTTGTGCTTGATTAATGCATTAGTTTTCCCTCTTTGTTTTCGTTCAAATATCTACTGCTTTTAATAATCACATGATTGATGTATTGTGATAGGATATAGATGTTTGGTTAGTTAAGTGGCCAATTAATTGAACTTGCATCTTGTCCATAGCTATTTTAGGGTTTTTCATCAAGCGATAACCCAAATACAAGTAGCATGATATGATTATAGTTTGTAGTGATACACTCTTGTAATCATATGTAGAGTTTGACCATTGTCCGAATTGTCATGCGCAATGTATGGCAATTGCATTGATTAGCCTATTTTCCAAAATTAATTCTCCTAGGAATTGAACTTAATTAGCGCAAGGCGTTAGGTTATTCTTTAGGTAGAATTCGCATACGCATCTCTAATGTGTGTGTTGGTGAACTTAGGAAATTTTCAGATTATCTTGCTCTCTTGATATTCTAGGCTTTTGATAATAAAAGAGATAAAATTGTAATTCTAATCACATATGCAAGCACATGTTTAAGATTGAAGATGAATTCCTTGACCAATATCTTTCTTTCATTGATTACTTCCAACTATTTACTTTGCTTTTATTTTACAAAAATCAGAAATCTCCCCTTTTGGTTACTAAGAAACTAGAATTTGATAACAACAATCGCCTCTCTGTGGATACGAACTCTTCCTTACTTTATACTTCATTTATTTTATATTTTGTTGAGTAATAAAGTGAATTATTTTTGACGCATACGACAGCGATCAACCAACCATTACCATGTTATCTTCCAAAATCAGGGATATTTTATATACTGATGATATGCTTAAAATTTTGGATTGTTTAGGTTGAAAAAGATTTTGACAACTTATAATAGGTAGTTAAAGTAGTCATTGGAATTTAGCCGTTAGGATTTACCCGTTACGAAAGATCCGTTGGAATAACTTTATTTTATTCAAATTATCATAATTAGAAATACATAAATAATTGTTACCGACATAAAATTAACTACACTACCGGAAAAGAAAAACAACGTTACTTAAAATAAAATATAATTAAACTAATCTATTACAAATTGAACTGATTACAAGATATAAAATACGACATTACTTAAAAAGAATAAACATTTAAGCTAAGCTATTAAAAATGGAACGGATTATCTTGTTGGATCTGCATCTGCCTGGCCAGTATGGCATTCTGTTGATATTCAAAGTACTTTTTTTTGCCTTTGGAGTCATCATCTCGAGATCCAATTGCATTATTTCCTTTTCTTCTTTCATTTGAGCTGCCTGAATTTGTTGTTGAGTTGTCTCTAACAACCTTTCCATAATTTGGTTTTGTTGTAGCTGACGAGGTGGGATAATCGATCGGGATTCTTTTAGATAATCAACAAGTTTACTGCCCGCGTCACTCATCTGAGAGTCTTGCGAGGATGGTGTGTCGGGTTTATTTTTCGCAACCCGCTTTTTAGGAATTTGCGCTTGTTTCTATGCTCTGGAAATGCGTTTATCTCATGTAAATCTACCAGACGAGGTTCCAGGTATAGTCATTGTGCTCGTAGTAGGGGTAGATCCTGATGCAAAAGGGATACCGCTAGGGATATTATTTTGAAATGGATTTGCAAATGGATTTTCGACGAACTGGCTTGAGGGTGGATTTTGGGAACTATGGGGTGGGGAATTAAACATATTAGAGAAATTTGCATTCATTTGAGATGAAGGAGGATTAAAATCTTGTTCCATATCTTCAGTTACACCGACTGGTACAATTGGAACATCTTTAAGCATATCATACTCAACATCTCGTTCAAAAGATTTTCTATATATATCAACATATAAGCTTTTCGCAATTATGATCTACATCAATGTAAAGATACCGTAATTAATATATTAGTAAATTATAATGTTTACAAACAACATATACAGAAACTATAATAAAAATATTTAAATAACATACCCGATTAATTGATTCAATGTCCGGATTAGCGACTGTAGCTCTTGCAACACAACCGGAAAAGTTATCCACTTCACTCTTGATTTTGTTAAACCGATTACGAACGCTTTTCAAAGTACGACAGTATCGATTTCCACTACAAGCTTCGACAAATTTATTAAAAAGCACCTCCCAAAACAGTTCCTTGTCTTCATAACTACTATAACCAATAGCAAGGTGGTGAGTAATAAGGTGATGATTTTCCAAAACACTAAATCTCGTTCTTTGTTTCCTTTTTTGGCTTTGAGTCCCATCCATTGATAAGATTTTTTTTTTTTATAAATATTACTTAAACAGATATAAAATTGGAATGATTTTAGTGAAGAAATCAATTGATGTAGGAAGAAGAAATTGATTTGGTGTGGTTTGAGTAGAGAATTAGATTGCTATTTATAGGGGATTTTGAAAAAATGGCCGTTGGGATCCGACGACTACAAAATAGAGCCGTTATTAGTGATGGATGGTTAGGATCGGGTGTGAGAGAGGTGTCAACGAAAAAGGTCAAACAAATATTATTTGCAGAAATGGGAACTGAGTACGCGTATCAACGGCTTTACGCGTACTCAGTACCCGTAAAGTGAAAAAGCATACGGGTACTGAGTACCCGTGTAATTTCCCTTCCTACAAGGATGAACAGATCTGTTTACCCATGTAGGGATGATGGTGTGTATCCCTATTCGTGTAGGGATATGGGAGATCATAGTGATTGCATTTTTAGAATTTTGATGGAAATTGAGAGATAGGGGAGGGGAAATCCCCTCCCATAGTGCTCTTACACGAGAAACGAGTCAAAAAATCAGTTAGTAAAACCAAATGATTCTGCTACGATGTTGCATGGAATAACTTAACAGATGAAACACAAGTTGCGATTGGCTTAATCTTCAACGGGACCCATATGTAGGACGGTGTCCTCTTCTGGTGCTGGCCATACATCCAAATTGATACATAGTGCTACACTGAATTTCTACATATCCTCAACATGTCCGAGACATTTTTCTGCCACTTCTGCCGCCGGGTCCCGCCACTGAACTTTCTCTACCTTGAATTCTTCTCATTACCGGCCATTGTCTACAGCTCCGAGCTTCCATTATCACCGATCAAAGAGCACCATCGTCCACAGCTCCATTACTGCCTCCGATCATTCTTCTTATCACTGCCATTGATTTCTCTTCTCGACTGCACCATTCTCGAGCTCGTCACTCATCATTCCTGGCATTACTGCCATCTTCACCGTCGAGAAGAAATGACAATAGTAGCACCAGCACATCTTCACTGTAACTTCATGGCCTTCCTTCTTGAGCTCCATAACAGAAATAGCTCCATTATTTTTCGAGCCTCCTTATCCATTGCGGACCATCACCTGCGATAATAAATAGCAGCAGCATCTTGCTCGAGTTCTTTTTATCTTCACTGCCTTCTTCAATGGCAGCAAGCCATTATCTTTACCTCTGTCATTTTCTCTACCCGAGATCCAATGGTAGCAGCGTCTCCCTGAACTTGCTCGAGATCCATCACCATTATCTCCTCTGACTTCTGCCATTGCTCCAAACCCATTGCCGAGCTCTGTCACTCATCAATCCATGATCACGAACTTCTCTGTGCAACTCGAGCTCTCCACTCCATAGTGCCGTTTTTGTTAAACATATAAGTTAAGTGAAAACTACAGCCACACCCATTCTCATAGATTTTTCCACTGTGAAACCCATGCTCCCAAAACTGCAGGCGCGCACCTATTTTTGGGGAAAAAATTATTCCCAAACCCAAAATTAAAAAAAATTCGTTTCTTCGTTTTTTTGTTTCTTCTTCACTGTTGTTTTCACTATAATTTGGATCGAGAAGAAAATCAGGTTATTCCTCTTTTCTTTCTCATTCAGTTGCTGCTGGCGAAGAAGGGGATCTGTAGTTGTTTTCAATTGAGAGACGGTGAAAAACACTTGAGAGTTCGAAGGTCAGATGGGTTTGGGAGATGAAGAATGAGATTGCAGATCTCACTGATGTTTTGGTTCGTTCGAAATTTCTCAATTGACAAACACTCAGAACTTTGAGAAGAAACGGTGGTTGACGGTGGATGTACGAGAGAAAAAAGGAAATGAATTGGGGTTTTTCATATGATCAATCCACCAACAAGCAACATTTGAAAAACTGTGATATTCAATATCTCATTTCCACCAACACAGAACAAACAAGGGATGAAATACTGCACCAAGCACCCTATTAATGTCACCACTCATTTTCAAGGATAAATCTAATTCATCATCAGATATGCACTCGAATTAAATGAATCAAGTAAATAAAATCCTTACAATAACAATCGCAAATAGAAGGAGGAGAAATAGGGGAAGATGAATACTTAGGTTGTTGTTTTCTCGGTTCTTTATGCTTTGAGATTCTTCTTCCAATGATTTCATAGCTTCATCAGTATGTATAACCTTGTTCAATCAATTTATCTTCTAAAGCAACCAATTTGAGATGAAGCTGGCTTTTTTAATCAATTTCAGGATCCCCTACTTTCCCAGTACATTTTCTTCTAATTTTTCACTCAATTTCTTCTTCCAGAGAATTTTTCATGGAATTCGATTATTTACCCTACAAAAGTGTTGGTGGTTGTAGATTAAATCTGCTGGTATCAAGAGCAGATGGGTATGTGTTACCATGGCCATAGTTTCGAATAAAGATGGATTTGAGTTTTCAGCAAGGCAGAAATTGGGGATATGGGGAAGTAATGGATTGATGACTCACGGGATTTGATCAAGAAACAGAAGTAATAAGAGATGTTGCTGGGAAATTGAGATGGGTATTAGCAAAAACAAGAGCATGGATCTGGAATTTAAGGTGTTTCCATTGATTTCTGGTGATCTGGGGAAGTTATGGATCTGGCTTCAATCAATTAATGGGGGTCACAATTGCCAGGCAGTAAGATTGGTTTTTTTGTTTTTCCTGTTTGATTTCTTCCCATTGGATTTCTTCGACCGTGAGAGCGTCGGTTATGTGGCCGGGTGTTTTTTGTTTCTTCTTCACGTTTGCATAACACATTATGCAGCTACTTTTTTTTTTAGTATTGAAATCAACATAAATAAGACTGCATAACTTGTCATGCACCTACAATAATATCTGCATAACATGTTATGTATCTATAAAATTTGTTGCATAACCTGTTATGCATCCGAAAATATGACTGCATAATGCGTTATGCATTGAGAAAATTGTTGCATAATCTTTTATGCATCGAGAAAATTGATGCATAACATGTTATGCATCCGAAAATATGATTGCATAATGCATTATGCATCAATTTTTTATATGTACGCGCTAAAATCAACCAAAAAATGGTAATATAACTTGTTATAGATGCATAACTTTGTTATCCAAATGCATAATTTGTTATGCAGTGGAGAAAATGGTTGCATAATTTGTTATGCATCTGCAGAATGTGTTATGCATCGTTTTTTGGTTGCTGCATAATGATTATGTATCAATTTTTCGAAAATTTTGCCTAAAGTGAGGATCACCTCCGATTTTTTCGTGAAAAACAAAAATTTGATATTCTTGTTTGTACTCGTTGCGTAGCTCTTTTAAAAATATTTCCAATGATATAAAATTTGTATAATTCTAAGGCGCGGATTTTTAGATATGTTATGTGCAAGTTGCGCTTCCAATTATACCCCTGAAAAATTAGGCTGCATAACGAGTTATGCCTGAAAAGATAGTATGCATAACGAGTTATGTATTGATTCATTAATAATTTCATATAATTATGGGTGTCACAGTACCCAAAATTAATTGTGGGTTTGACAATGAGAATATTTTTGTTTTTGGGTCTCCCCTTAATTTTCCCATAAGTGAATTTGTGATCTTAGAAGTATAAGGCTTAAAGAACAAAAGCCCAAAACAATATTAATCATGCCCAAAAAGAAAAAGAAAAAAAAGCTAGAATACGTCTCTAGCATTTTCAGCAATCATTTAGAGAAATTCTCTCTAGATCTTTCCTTAGCTAGTCTTTTGGTCATGTGCTTCTAGAGAAATCGTTTTCTACACATTTCTTCTAGTGGCGGTCATGTGGTAGAGAATTCTAGAGTTAACTAGGATGTTTTTAGTCGGTCATTGAGTTGCCTATAAATAGGCCATGGATGGTTCATTTGTAAGCATAAAAAAAAAAACCAAGTGAGCAAGAAAGTAGTAAGAGTGAGAGTTATAGAAAAAACCAAAGAGTCTTTGTAAACATTTCCAAAAATTAATCAAAGCCTCCTCTTTCAATTAAACCAACCTCTCTTCCCAAAACATTTCCATAAAACCCATTATACTTCCGCTTTGCACCAACAAATTTGGTATCAGAGCAAACCTATCCCGATAATCCTAAAACTCTACCCATGGCAAGTATTCAAGGTTTCAATTATGCCCAAAGTCTAATTCCAATTTTTGATGGTGAGAGTTATGATTATTGGAGTTTACAAATGAAGACGTTGTTCATTTCACAAGACCTATGGGATCTTGTAGAAGAAGGTTATAAGGTACCCGAGTCGGCAGAAACTTTATCGTCATGGACGGAAGCAGAGAAAAAGGAGTATAAATAAAATAAGAAGAAAGATGCTAAAGCACTGCTGTTTCTACAACAAGGAGTGAGCAAAGCTATTTTTTCCTCGAATTTCGGTGGCGAAAAATTCGAAGGAGGCCTGGAATATCCTCAGAGTGGCATACCAAGGATCAGAAAAGGTAATCTCCATTAAACTACAAAATTTATGGCGAGATTTTGATAATTTACTCATGAAAGAAAATGAAACTATCCAGAACTTCTTTTCAAGAGTTACTGGAATAGTAAATCAAATTAGTAGTTATGGAGATACCATTGAAAACAAAAGAGTTGTAGAAAAGATTTTAAGAAGCTTACCGTTCAAATTCGATCATATTGTCGTTGCCATTGAGGAGTCAAAAAATTTATCGACTCTCTCGGTACATGAACTAATGGGTTCACTAGAGGCGCATGAAAAAAGAATAAATAGGTTCGCGGAGCAACCGTTGGAGCAGGCGTTCCAATCAAAAATAAATTTCAGTGAAAAGAAAAATACGGAAGCCAGTAAAGAAATCTCCAGAGGGGGATCATCATCAAACTCGCAATACGAGAAAAGATCGACAACAAATCAAGGGCCCAAAAATTTCTACCATGGACATGGAAGAGGAAAAGCAGGTTATAGAAACAACAATCAAAGGTACGAGAAAAATTACTCCTCAAATCTCCGATGCAATGTTTGCAAAAATTTTGGCCATCCAACTGAAAATTGCAGATATAAGTGCACAAAGTGTGATAAAATAAATCACATGGAAAAGGATTGTTGGTCTAAAAATAATGAAGCCAACTATTCTGAGAAAAAAGATTCTCAAAATCAAGTATTTTATTCCTGTCTCACCTCGCAACAAGAAGCGCAAGGTATATGGTATGTTGATAGCGGATGCAGCAGCCATATGACAGGAAATAAAGAATATTTCGTGAAGTTGGAAGAGCAAGAGATTCCACCAGTCAAATTCGGAGATGGAAAGTACCAAAATGTTGAAGGAAGAGGAGTCATATCCGTACGTACAAGGTTAGGTAAAACTCGATACATATCTGATGTTATTTATGTTCCTGACCTAGCTCAAAATTTATTAAGTGTTGGACAACTTATAAATAAAGGGTACTCAATACATTTTGAAGATGGAGAATGCACAATTTATGATAAAATTAATAAACAATTGGTGGCAAAAGTAAAAATGACAATTTTTTTTGTCTTTACTCTATCTATGCCATCAATTGGAAATTGTGCAATGAGTACAGATCATATCGATGAATGCAAGTTACGGAATTTGAGATACGGGCATCTCAATTACAGATCCTTGAAGGTTCTAAAATCAAAGAACATGGTAATTGGTCTTCCTAATATCAGCGGTGGAGATAAAGTATGTGAAGGTTGTATTCTTGGGAAGTTTCATAGACTTCCGTTCACAAAGAAATCATGGAGAGCAAGAACGCCCCTCGAATTGGTGCACGCTGATATATGCAGTCCGACAAGAACAACCTCACTCAACAATAGAATATATTTTCTCTTATTCGTGGACGATTATACCAAGATGATGTGGGTGTATATTCTCGAGCAAAAGTCCGAGGCATTCACTAAATTCCTAGAGTTCAAGGCGTTGGCAGAGAAGCAAAGTGGTTATCAACTGAAGGTTTTCCGTACAGACCGTGGTGGAGAATTTACTTCAAATAAATTTATTAACTACTGCAAAGAAAATGGAATTAAGAAGGAGATTACCGTCAGATACACTCCACAACAAAACGGCGTCGCGGAAAGGAAAAATCGTACAATCGTAGAAATGGATCGCAGCATGCTAAAAGCAAGGAAGCTACCAAACACTTACTGGGCTGAAGCAGTCAACACGGCGGTTTACATCCTTAATCGCTCGCCAACAAAAGCAGTTCTCAACAAAAATCCATATGAAGCTTGGTATAAGAAAAAGCCCGAGGTAACTTCTTTCAGAATTTTTGGTTGCGTAGCATACTCACATATTCCATCCCAACATAGAGAAAAGTTCGATGAAAAAGGAGAAAAGCTAATATTCATCGGATACAGCGAAGAGTCTAAAGCATATAGACTTCTAAATCCAGACACAAAGGAACTGGTAATTTCAAGGGATGTTATTTTTGATGAATTCAAATCATGGGATTAGAGTGATGAACCAGACGACCACGAATTGTCACTACTCATTGAAGACGAGCTAGATCAACCACGTCAGGAAGAAAGTACTCCACCAGCTAGCCCGAGATCTCTAAGTCCAACACAACAAAGTCCAAGTTCATCAGAAGCAAGTGCCACACCTAGAAGGGTGCGTTCCCTAGTATATATTTATAATACATCTAATTGTGCATTTATAGCACTAGAACCTCACAAATATGATGAAGCGGCAAAGGAAGAAAAATGGAGACATGCCATGGATGAAGAAATGTGAGTAATCGAGAAAAATAAGACATGGGAGCTTGTTAGTCAGCCAATTGACAAAGAAATAATTGGTCTGAAGTGGGTCTACAAGACAAGATATAATGAAGATGGGTCAATTCAAAAGCACAAGGCAAGGCTAGTTGCAAAAGGATATTCCCAGCAACCAGGAATTGACTACAACGAGACGTTCGCCCCAGTCGCTCGCATGGAAACAATCCGGATGATGTTAGCCTTGGCAGCTCAACTAAAAATGAAGGTCTACCAATTGTACGTAAAGTCGGCGCTCCTAAATGGAGAAATTGAAGAAGAGGTGTATGTGGAACAACCTCAAGGATACGTCCGAAAAGGAAAAGAAAAATGGTTTATCGTCTCCGCAAAGCACTATATGGCCTAAAGCAAGCACCACGTGCATGGAACAGCAAAATCGACAAGTATTTTCGAGATAGTGGATTTGAGAAAAGTCCAAGTGAGCTATCCCTCTACATAAGAAAACAAGGTACGGATTTCCTAATCGTCTGTCTCTATGTTGATGATTTAATTTACGCCAGCACAAAACAAGAAATGGAAGAAAAATTTAAGAAGGAGATGATGAAAGAATATGAGATGACAGAATTAGGACTTATGCGATATTTTCTTGGGATTCAAGTAAAACAATCTCCAGAAGAAATATTTATTTCCCAAGAAAAATATGCAGAAGACTTACTGAAAAGATTCAACATGATGGATTGCAAACCAATTGCAACTCCAATGGGTGCCAATGAGAAATTGGTAAAAAACGATGGAGCAACTAAAGTGGATCCAACCTTATTCAGAAGTCTAGTCGGCTCACTGATCTACTTAACAAATACAAGGCCAGACATCGTCAATGCAACTAGCATTGTTTCTTGGTTTATGAGCGAGCCAAGCAAGTTACATTATGCTTCCGCAAGAAGAATTCTTTGCTATATCAAGGGAACAAAGAATTTTGGCATCAAGTATACAAGAGAAGAAGATTATAATTTAATTGGCTTCACAGACAGCGATTGGGCAAGTTCTATTGACGACCGAAAATGCACATCAGGCTATGTTTTCTGTATGGGAACAAAAGTTATCTCCTGAGTTCTAAAAAGCAAAGTACGGTGGCACTATCACCAGCCGAAGCAGAGTACATAGCAGCAACAAGTGCAGCATGTGAAGCAGTATGGTTGAGAAGAATAATGACCGACCTACAACAAAGGAAAAAGAAGCCGACGACTATCTACTGTGATAATATGTCCACAATTACAATGACAAAAAATCTAGTCTTCCACGGAAGGACGAAGCACATAGAGCTACGACACCACTTCATCAGAGAACTAGTGAAAAACAAATAAATCGAGATACAGTTCTGTCCGACGCAAGAACAAAATGCCGACATCTTCACAAAAGCAGTCACGATGGATAAGTTCAATCATTTTAGAGACCGTCTTAATATCACAAATTAAGAGGGGGTGTTAAACATATAAGTTAATTTGTGATCTTAGAAGTATAAGGCTTAAAGAACAAAAGCCCAAAACAATATTAATCAGGCCCAAAAATAAAATGAAAAAAAAGAAGCTAGAATACGTCTCTAGCATTTTCGGCAATCATCTAGAGAAATTCTCTCTAGATCTTTCCTTAGCTAGTCTTTTGGTCATGTGCTTCTAGAGAAATCATTTTCTACACATTTCTTCTAGTGGCGGTCATGTAGTAGAGAATTCTAGAGTTAACTATGATGTTTTTAGTCGGTCATTGAGTTGCTTATAAATAGGCCATGGATGGTTCATTTGTAAGCATCCAAAAAAAACCAAGTGAGCAAGAAAGTAGTAAGAGTGAGAGTTATAGAAAAAACCAAAGAGTCTTTGTAAACTTTTCCAAAAATTAATCAAAGCCTCCTCTTTCAATTAAACCAACCTCTCTTCCCAAAACATTTCCATAAAACCAATTATACTTCCGCTTTGCGCCAACAGTTTTGATCATTGTATGGACCATAGCTTCATTCATCTACTCTGCTACGCCAGCAGCTCCATCAATCACCGAGATTTTGATCATCAATAACGAAACCGGTTCTCGTTGAAAACTCGAAATCAGGCAAGAACCCATGTTTTGTTTCGTCTTCAATTACCCAATGATGTCTACAACAGCCCGAAATACCTTCATCCGAATTCCATCGAAATCATGATCATCATGATGACCACCATTAAGAACTGCTCATGTTATTCATGTTCATATTAAAGGAGAATAAGAGGTGTCCTGAGTAATAATCCAGGTGCCTTTAGTTATTTTTGAACATGGCTTCCCCTTAACAAAATGGACGTCCCCTAGCAAAATACTAACTGCGTTTAGTAGCTCCTCTGAAATAGTGTGCCTCTTAACAGGAAGGTGTCCCTTAACATTCGGTTCGGGTGTCAATAAAAAATCCGCTAGAGAATGACCTTACGGCCCCGGCTCAACCTCCCGTGATAGTCTTCAATTTACATACATTAAATCAGACTACATCTTAGTTAATGTACCCAAATACTTTAAAAGATAAGTAAGCAATTTAGTTACTTCTTAGACTCCCCGTGATGTTCACATGTATTCCATAAAATACATTTCGATACGAAAAACTATTGTAATACTGTCTCATTAGACACCTAAAATATATCTACATTGAAGGAATAAAAATACATGTCGACAGGAAAAATAATAATGTAATATTGTTTTTCTTATGAGAAAAACTTTGGATTAAATGTCATTACAATAGGATTGCATATGAAAAAATCCAACCCTTATAAATAAATCAGTAATCTCAAAAAAAAAAATGAAGAATTAATTTCCCTACATATATGCGTACATATTCATACCTGCTGCAGTAACGTAAAAAAATGACATGGAAACAACCATAAAGGTTAACGTAAAACGTAGCATGACATTACCTTTGAATCCAATTTGATAGCTTCTAGTCATTTAATCTAACCAAATCTATGTCGTTAAATTGCGCTCGAATCATCATATTCTTTCTTCATATCTATACACTGTAATCATAAAGATTTTCTTTGAATGTTAAACATCCTACGTTATTTTCATTTTACTTTTCGTTCATCTTTGTAATAATATTTCCCAAATCCTTCTATTTGCGCTTCAACTCCATGGTTTAAGAAAAAACTCATATTATTACGCTCTTTATATATTTATTTTGTTTCGTGTTCTCCAAGGAACAAAATAACTTTTTTGTCTCTTTATTTTAGTATTTCCTTATTCAATATGATATCTGGAAAACAAAAATTGCCTTTTTTAATGCTGCAAAGATGCTCAACACAAATAATAGGATTATTATAAATTAAGGTATCCGTATCAGGTGCTGGCTAAAAACATATAAAAGTATAAGTATAATCTCATTACCCCATTAATTATCTATTCTTGATACAGGATAACATTTGGAGACCATTACTTTTGAAAATGGTAGCTAGGAGTTGTACGCTTTAATGTAGATATATTTTAGGTATGCTGAGCATATATAATTAGGTATAATAATCCTCTTCGGTATCTTGAGCATCTTAGGATCACTGCATTAAAGAGAAGACAATAATGAACTATGTCTACTCACTTCAATTATGGACCATTCATATGGATAAAGTATCAGTTAATACAGTACTCCTAAGATGCTTAGTTTACTGAGGAGAATCATTTTACCTAATGGTTATACAACATAAGTATTATTTTGTAATATGGACACTAATGAGCTGGTTGTACTCACTCTGTTTCCATTGTACACAATATTAGCAATAATACCCTCAATTGCAGTACCGGTGTCAAACTGCATATCTTGAAATACTCGGTATATAACAACCTCAAAAACGCTTCAGTTTATTTATATATATATATATATATATATATAGGATCTTGGAAAGACAGATGTTACTAAAATTTATTAAACTTAAGAATGCAATGGAGAGACTGTAAAGATTGAAGTTTAATTATGCACCAAGGCGCTTAAAAATAGATTTTAAATAAAAATAAACATGTAATATGAAGATTGAATCTAAATTTTTGCTAGACTAACCCATACCTGACAATCATACAGGTAACATTGTTGATCTTTAAGAGCAGAAGATTACACAGTAGTCTTTAACAACTTGTTGTACGATTTCTTTCCATCACAAATATGTTGAGTTATAATCTTAGTAATTTCTGAAAATCTACTGCCCATGGAAGCTAGCGATAAAGATCCATCATGTAAAATATTGTAGCCATCATAATACGGAAATACTTTATATTACAAAACCAAATGATATACAAAAATGAAAAAATTATGTAGGAAAGACCAAGTGTCGCACATCACATAGTTCTACATGCTGAAAAGTCTAGCAAAGATGAAACAATTATAGTTACCTTCATCAAGCTGAAGGCCTCAAGAAAACACCTCCAATTCTGTCTTACCTTTTAGATTCTATAATATCACATACCTGGAGTGTAGTTGTTTTTGTAACAAGGCATCAGAAAGAAAAATCAGAAGAGTAGACAAATTATATCAATTACACAGATGAAACTGAAATTCTATTAATATTAACCAACTTGTTTATGTTTAAGAATCCCAAATGGAGCACTTGATAGTGTTGGTGATGGTTTCTCAAATGAAACTGTAGCCTCTGCTATAGTTGTTGATTTTTCAAGCCAGCTTTGCTGCATCCAAGAGTAACAGACTTCAGATAAATGTTTCTAACTGCTGGAGGTAGCATAGAGAGATCTCTGATACTAAATCACTTCAACGTAGCAGCAACTGCATGCAAGAAAAAAATCCTAACTACACACGAAATCAGTCTGGACAGAAAGACATGCTTCTGGATCGCTGCAATGTTTTCATAACACTTGATCTTGCACCATATGATGCTGGAGGTCTACTGCTGGGATTCTCGCATGCATAACAAATCTCATATGAGAATCATATAGTTTCTTATATAATGAATTATTTAAATCAATAATGCAAATCGTGGAAGGATATGAGCAGCAACTATTAGCTTGTCCATATCATAAAAGGCAAAGCTCTTCTTACATAAGAATAACTACTACCACAATGTTCAAGATCGTACAAATAATAAATTTAATAAAATCATGAATGTTCATGCTCAGTACTCATTATTCCGTAGATATCTTGTATTCCACATGAAAAATAATGAGATGCAAGGGTATGTAACACAAAAATGTAAGAGGGGGGTTATATTTATGACCCATGTTGACAACTAACAAATAATCATTGTAAAGGGTCAAACTGATTAAGGAATGATTTGCTAATAACGAAACTCTCTCCTAGTAAACTCAAACCTATCCACCTACACCAATAGTTAAGTAGAGAAGCTGCCAAAACCTAAAGGTCATGACTCCATCCAATTAACTTTAATACCGACAATCTTTTCACGTAGTCATAAAACTGTGATATTCTAAATTGCATATGTATCAACATTAACCACGTTCTTCAAAAGCATATAACACCATGCATATTATCCATTTGTGAACATTCATAACGTAAAAAATAAATTTACCAATCAATTCAATTTTACGGAAAATACTAAAGCATTCAGCTTCAAATGTCTTAAAGACCTTACCATGTTTGATGTCTGTTCACGTTGATCGTCTAACTGTGCATCAGAGAATAAAAGATATTTCATCAAAGAGTCACCAAAAATTTTCTGTTTGACAACAAAAAATAACAGCCAAAATTGAGTGAGAATTATCTATGGGCGTATGCAAAATGGCAGATAACGTATTTCAACATCAGAATTCCTACCATAATCATATAGTTCATTATTCATTTCGTATACTAAAATGCACATCTCTTGTTCATCATCCATATTTATATTTGACTGGACATCCTCCGATTATAATATACAAACATCCTCCTATACATACGAAATTCAGAATAGTAAGTTACCATTTACTTTAACTAACCATGGTCCAGAACTAATAGCAAAGGCATCCTCCAAATATATATACAAAATTCAAAATAGAGATTTTACATTTACCTTGATCTTACCATTGGTCCAGAGCTAAGAACTGGAAGGAAAAAATCGTGTCAAAAGAGCTCCAAGATTTTGTGAATAGAACATCTTTGGACTGCAGATGAAAAAAAAAATACAAAATTAGATTGATCAATGTTCAAAATTGGAATAACTTGTAATCAATTTCATATCTTGCAAAACCAAACAATGTATAAAAGTAACATTTTTTATTATATATATAATTCGTATATGAAAATATGCTCACAAAACGTTATGAAAATATGAGTAAAGGGATTTAATGGATTCGGTGAAGCTAACAAAATTAAGTATAGAAATCTTTAAGCCTTGGAATTTATTTAAGGGATTTAATGGATTCAGTGAAGTTAACAAATTAACTACAGGAGTCTTAAGCCATGACATTTATTCAAACACTTTTCAGTTCATAACAAATTTAACTAAAAAATTTAGACTTGCCCATTTGTGCCTTCACCAATCTGCTCTAATTTCTCGAAATAATCCACGCTCGAAGAAGGAGACCGGGCAAAAAAAAGCTGTCATGGTGCTGCTACAACCATTATTTTAAAGCATCACATCTCAGAATATCTGGACGTACCCACCGATTAATGCAACAGTAAAATATAGCGGATTAAATGGAAGAAATAATGCCAGGAAATACCCCTCCCGCAACATGAGGAGTGGTGAGAAAATGGATGCCAATATTAATAACATAGTCCCATATAAAGCATATAAGAATCAAATTAGATGAGAACTTCTATCCGTATATCTATAATGGTGCACAGAATACCTCAATTGAAGCCCCTTGCACAATTGAACTGCCATTTACTGCTGTTACAAACAAAAAATAATTTTATCCACATAACTAAGTCCAAGATTTTCTAATCACGTACAACAACATACTTACGAATATCTGTCAAAAATAAAAAAATCAACATCTTAGTGCTTATTTACTGAAAAATGTTAAAATAAAAAGAAGGATTAAAGGTATCAGAGAGGGTTTAGGAAATGAAGATAGCATCTTGTGCCAAGTAGGCCAATTAAAATAAATTTTTACACGGGAAGTTTAATTTGATTTGAGTGAAATTAAATATACAGATAATACCCGAGATGTTACATACCATATATAGTCAACTGTTCCCACAAACCACCTGTTACAACTGATTACTTGTGGCTCCTTTAATCCGTATTTGATAGAATATTATCATCTGATAGAATGATTCATATTTGATCATTAATGTATGAAGTTTAGTGTACCCTGTTCATAATAAGTAGTGTAATATGGTGCAACTTTCATCTAGAAATGGTATTCACGGCAAAGCGACTTGTGGAACTCCGTACATCGAGTACTTATCTGTATCTTATGTTTATGTCGTAACCTATGTGAACCAAAAAAAAAAAAAAACAGGATTACGTTTTCATATTTGACCAACTATTTATCTTTGAGAATTTTTTAAGCTGCAATTTATTAAAAGCTAGTTCTGTGTATGTATACAAACTCGCTACTATTCCAGATTCCAATTTTTTTTTTTTTTTACTTATTCAAATTCTCTAAAACTCTAGTAACCGAAATGTGAAAAAGCAAACAGAAAACGAAAACTCATAGTTCTAACGTACAAACTTAATGGAACATGGTTTTCAGAATGGAAACATATATTACAAAGAAAATCGAACTGTCCATACAAAAATCAACTGCAAACATGTTTCATCTTGGGAACAAAGATCACAATAAATAATTTTGAAAATTATAGTACCAAATAATCTAGAAATTTGAACCATGTAAAAAACCTGTGCATTAGAGCTCGATCAATATCATTCTGGATAGAGACTATTTTCTTTTTCTGTTTATGTGAACTCGTTCCGAGCATCCTATGCCTTCTTCCGGATGTTGATTGATGGAGTCATTAAAACTATGTTTTTTTCCCACCTTAGATAGAAGTGTATACTACTATCTCGGTAACAACAATTCTTATAAACATAAGGTAACTCCATCAATAAGATAAGTTGAATGATCTAATGCTAAGTTGAATAGATTTAACTGACCTCTGTTGATTACTCGGTAGATGCTAAGCTATTTATACAACTAATCCGTTGCCCATCAGGTGGTACCCTGAAAGAAAGTGCATTAGTTCTACAAATATAGAAAAACTAAATTCTTATGGAGTCATAAGAGCAAAATTCTTATGGTTTTTAAGTAACTCATATACGCGACTACAATGTCAATACTTTCCCTTATGGATTTATAGACCAAAACTATACCCACAGTGTTATTTGATGACATAGCCCACCATAAACGCAAACACGAAGAACCTCTTTGAAAACATTGTTCACATGAGATTTGTAACAGAATCAATTCATACCTCAAATCAATAAACTACGCAGGTAATTAAAAATCAGAGTTCTTAAATAGAGGAGTCGCACTAACAAAATTCCGAGCAATCTCCTTCTCTATACAAATCACAATCTTACAACAAACTGAAGATGGAAATCGTTTCGACCCATCTCTGACAATTCCTTGTGATAAATCTGAACTAATTATATTTTTCAAAAGTATGCAATTACATAAAATAAATTGATTTCTATTTGAATTTAAATGGAAAAAGATCTAACCACGTGACATAGTGAATTCCTCAATCTTAAAACCAAGTTAAACCCCAATATGAATTTTCTTATGCATCGTCTTTGAAATTAAACTTTTCCTCCTACCTTGTTCTTACATGACCATGACCCCTGCATCTACCAACAATCAAAAATAAAGTCGGTACATTTCTCCCCAAAACTAATCAGCTTCTAACCCTATAAGAAAACCTCAAAGACCAAATCAAAATCTTACAACGAATTAAACTATTTTTCAAAAATATATTGTTACCCAATCTACAAAACATAATTAAAGTCCTAATTTCCCTACGCCAAATTAAAATCCATTTTGAATCTGCGTACACCAAATTAAAACCAAATCTATTTTTTTAATAAATATAGGGTCTCCACATGTTTACCTTGTTCTTCCCTTCCTCTCATGCGTCTTTGAAATTATAATTTTCCTCCTGGAAAATCAAAATAAGCCAAATAAATAAATCTAGGATTTCAATACCAAAATTTTGATTAAATCAATGTCATCAATCAAAAATAGGAAAAGTAAATAAAAATTCTAGGGTTTCAGCATGTTTACCTTCTAATCCCTTTCCTATGTTCCGTATTTTTTATTAAAAAAATTCTAAAACCTATAGAGTTTCTGCGAGAGAGAGAGGAGAAGAACAACAAAAACAGAAAAAGAGAAAGAGAAAACGTTTTATGTAAACTAAAAAGCATCATCCCACCCTATTAACGTGTGATGTATGGTAAAGAGGTTATGATTCATATTAGCTGCACACAGATGGTTACCTAGAACCAAGATTTCCCAACACTTGCATAGCCCTGAAGGACACAATGTTGTAGTATAAAAAAAGTGTAACATATGTGCTCCCTATCCGCCTGACACAGACGATGTAGCATACACCAATCAAAGACCACACATAAGAAATAAAATCCAAAAACATTTGGAATGTGGATTAAGGAACAAAAACCTAACAAAGTTTTTCATATTCTGTAACTTTCTTTAAATGTTCATACTATATTTTTTTTGTGGTTTAATTGTGGAGCAACCTATTTACCGCCTCAATACAATGCTTATGTTGTATCGGCACCTCATCCCATATAATCAAAGTCGCCTGTTTTATAAATTCAGCTTCTTCCTTTTATTTAGATATTGAACAAACGCTGATGCTTGTTATATCTATAGGAATTCTGAATGTTGAATGTGCAGTACGGCCTCCCTCCAAAAGCAAGGAATCTATTCCTGGTATATGTAAATAAATGCAATTTAGTAATTAAAATTAGATCAATATAAGAAATGATTTATAAACATAAAATATTAAGCAATGTGATATATTTACCAGATGATGCAACAGTCAAAACAATGTCTCCCTTCAAATGGCAGCTCGCATCAATGGCGTTGTAGACAAATGTCTTACATATCCCTGCACTACCATTCAGAAAGAATTTAGACCCGTATTTTCGCTCCACGGAATCTGTTACTGCATTGAAAGCCGCAAGCTTCTCCTCATTCAATTTAGCAATATTATGCTTAAGCTGATCCACATCTATTTCTGCCATCATTTGCATATGCTCACGTATGTAACGGTTTCCATAAAGATTATCCCAATCAATCTTAGACTTAGGCATCGAGAAGAACTGCGCCATCTCTTTCCCTCCCTCAGTCCATTAACTTCTAACACCCCGTCAACTACTGTGGAAGAACTACCCAAGTTACCAGATTACTTAAAGTGACCTGACATGCTCACATTCTTTTCCCTTCCTTTATGTTTTCTCTCCAGATTTACTTCCGAACAGGTATTAGCTGACCTTTCATGTGAGAAATCGAGGCCTAGTGGCTCATGCAGAGTTGGCTTATCCATTATAACATCATAAATTAGGTTGCGACCTGATTTAGTGCATCTTTCTTTACAAACCGAGGGCTCGAGAGTATATGTTCCCATTTTACTGCATACGTTTTCTGTCTCAAAAACGTTGGCCACCGGCATATCATCATGTTTCTTTTCACCAGAACCACCAGGTAAGTTCTCTGGCTTAGTAAGTGCATCTATTGTTTGACATTTCCTGGTACGACGGGCGAAGGGATTTGGATTCTTATTCAGTAACTTCCATGTAGTGGATGAACTCATTCTGCTGAGGGAGGAGTTAGTGTGTTTATCTACCTCATTGGAATTATATTTGTCAACTACTCCCACTGCTTTTCCCTAAGCAACCACTTTTGGAAATCTCCTGCTAGAGGTTTCACATAGAACAACAGCATTCCTGGTACTTGAGCTTACACCAGACTTTGGTCTACCCCTCTCTTTTTTTGGTTTAATTGCTGAACTCACACTAAAAGCCTCCAGTTTAGTTCTCTTAGAACGTAATCGAGATGAAATAGGAAGTGAAATTCCAGTATTTGTTTTTTCGATGGATATCGGCCTACCCCTCTTTCGTTCTGGTATTGCTGCGAAGTCCTGTCTCAAGTCCCCCAAGTATCTTAGAACCCATTCGAGATGTATACCAAAAAAAAGAACCCATTCGAGACGAAGTTAGAATTTAAGTACTTGATTTGGTATAATGTGTCTTTGTTCTCTTGGGCTTAAAAAGACCTCTGTATCAGATGAAAAAAGCCTCTTCCGTGTGGATGCATGCTCTTGGTAAGATGTAATGCCCATCACATCTCCCGAATTTGGTAAAACTTGAATAGTATCAACAGCATGATGGTTGTTTGGAAACCCACAAACTAAGGTTTCCATAGATTCTGCAGCCCTTTGAGTGTCGATACCAACATCATACATCCCCCGAGAGTCTTCGAAAATATTAGTTTCTTCTAGTTGCTGCTCTGCAGACTCTAGATTAATATGTTCATCGAATTCCTGGGAGAGATTCTTTCTAGCTTTTATTTGGGGTATTTTCTTATCATCTGCTCTCAACTTTTGCAACAATACCCTTGAATCTGAATGAACTGTTCCATTATTTTCTGACAGAGGTTTAAATCTTGTTCTTTATCATACATGCTCTTGCGTTGTCCGGATTCGAGACTCCTGGGGATTCTAGGTTGTGTAAAGGATTAGCGTCCGCGTCCAGAGCTTGGAAACAACACATCCTTCTTGGGACCGGAATTTAGCTAATTCCTGGCCGTCCACTCCTAAAACTCAATCCGGACATTTCAGACTGCGAGATGGTCCTCCCTGATATATCCTGACCATTTAATGACTCTCAAATCTCAAAGTCAAAGTGCATGTCTTTTTATAACAAAGATTATTATTATATTATAACATGTTTATATTATTGGATAACGAATATTACATGAAACTAGTTGGAAGCCTAACAAGCTAGGCTCCAACGGCGTACTACTATATTAATTAAACAGGTTGTCGCGCTAGTCTACCAGCGAGCCTTATGAGGAACCAACCAAGGGAGTCTAAGCGGATAGGGGATGATTATGTCGCAAGGGGGGCAAGCTAACTCTACCTTCCATGTCAAATACTACAATATTGCGCCATCGAGGACTCGAACCTAGGACCTCCTGGAGCACATCAACCTTTAAGGAACGAGGATGACCAGCTGAGCTAACTACCCGTTATTATTATTATTAGATAAAGAGTATTACATTAACTAGTTGGAATCCTAACAAGCTAAGCTCCAACAACATATTACTACATTAATTGAACAAGTTGTTGTGCTAGCCTACCAGCGAGCCTCATGGGTAACCTAGCGAAGGGAGCTGAAGCGGATGGTGGGGCTGAGATTGTGTCACAATGGGGACAAGCTAACTCTACCTTCCATGTTAATTCCTGCAATATTACGTCATTGGGGGATCGAACCTGGGACCTCCTGGAGCGCATGAAACTTTGGGAAACGGGAATGACCAGCTGAGCTAGGTGCCTGTTCTTCTTATTTATTATTATAATAATAAATAAATTATGGTTATATATACTTTTATTCTCTCATGGTGCTCCGGCGGCCAGTTCTGGCGTTTCAATGCCGAATTTTTTCTTCGCAATCACTATGGTTTTTTCTTTGTTTTTCGATCCCCTTTGGTGTAGTTTTCCACGGTTTCCCCTTGTTTTTCTTTTCTTTTCTTCTTGTTATTTTGTTCGCGGGTTTTTTTTCCTGTATTTCTAGGGTTCGTGCTTCTCCATTTACGGTTTTTTAGTTTTTGTAGTTTTTACAGTCATCATGCCTATTGCTACTAGGGATTCTTATTGCACCACATCACATGCGTTCCCCTCTTCCCAGTCTACCCCTTCCATAGATGAAGATGTACCAGAAGACAGCATGTGTCATTGCCCCTTCAAGCAAACCAATGGTTTCCAAGATGGAGTTAATGGCAGAGGTTATGTAAAGGGTTCTTTCCTGAAGCACGTATATGACATCCATCTCTTCTATGAGGATAACAAGACCATATGCAGGGATTTGATTGCTTCCAACTTGCACATATACTCAGCTTGGGAGAAAGTCTTACGTCGCTTGCGTATGTGGCTATGCCGCAGATGCATGCATCTACATGGTTGTAAGAAAGCCTGTAAGGGGAGAAACGGAGTTTTGCATGGAGATGTTATTGTTGGACCTCTCATCAATGCAGAGGTTGATTTCCTTCTTCATGGTTTGGATAAACCAGGTGAGTGTTTGCCGGAAGGTGCTGTTGTTTGAATGGGTTTTTCCAGAACCGTGATTGGTGCTGCTATCGCATTGGATTATGCGGATGCTGTCTCAGATGATGAAGATAATGCTCTAAGACCCTCCTTGTCTACAAACTTACTAAACGCGGTGCTCCAATGTCAGTTCACAACTGTCACTAGCATTCCGCATAAATGCAGGATAGCTTTTGCGAGGACGTTGAAGGTATGTCTTGACAGGGTTATTGGAAATTATGGTAGCCTGGCAGCTTGGTTGCAATTGGTTTTTCTCCCAATCTGCACTCTCACCTTGTTTAAGCCGAGAAGCTCTGCTGAGAAGAAGTCCGACAATAAAAAATGACTACAAGTTGCAGTCATTAACCAAGCACTTTCTATTTGGAAAAATCCTAACGGTTGTTCAAATTTGTTGAAAAAACTTCTACAACAGCTGTTACACTTTGGCTCTAAGGAGGCGGACGAGAAGAGACAGGGTGCTGCTACTTTGTTAGCATGTCAAAAGAAGATAAGCTGCGGCCATTTTGCAGCTACCATTCAAGTACTGTCTTCGTCTGGTGTGGCTCTATGCAACGAGAACACGTACCTTGAACTTCTAGACAAGCATCCATCTGCACCTCCCCCCACTGTTCCGGGTGATGACGCCATTGTCGACCCAATTACAGTGGATTCTCGGACTATTTTAAGGGCTATCAAGAGCTTCCCTAAAGGTACTTCATGTGTTCATGATGGTTTGCGTGCTCAGCACTTAGTTGATGCAATTAGTGGGGAAAGAGCTTCTATTGCGGATGATTTACTTGTTTCAATCACTGGAGTTGTCAATCTTTGGTTGGATGGGAGATGTCCTGCGGTTTTGGGAGAGTTTATCGCAAGTGCACCTTTAACTCTATTACTTAAACCCGGAGGTGGTATTAGGACCATTGAAGTTGGTACAATATGGCGTAGATTGGTATCGAAAGTGGCCGTTGTCTCAGTTAGAAAGGATATGCCAACTTATTTTGGTTATTACCAATTCGGGGTTGGTATTCCTGCTGGTGGGGAAAGTATTTTTTATGCTGTAAATCACTTATTAGAGTTGAATGGTCACTCAGACAAAATTTTAATGCTGCTTATTAACTTTTCCAATGCCTTCAACATGGTGAGCAGATCGCAGCTCTTCAAGGAGGTTCGTCTTCATTGTCCAGATATTTCTCGCTGGGTAAAATTTTGTTACTTGAGGCCTGCAAAACTCTATTATGACCATTATATTTTGTGTTCTGCACTTGGAGTTCATCAAGGTGACCCTCTCGGTCCATTGCTCTTTTCTTTGACACTTCACCCACTCGTGTAGACTATTGCTTCTCGATACAAACTTGACTTACACGCTTGGTACCTTGATGATAGTACAATTATTGGTGACACATTAGAGGTTTATAAGGTTATAAACATAATCAAAACTGAAGGACCATGCAGGGGTTTACATCTTAATGTTAAAAAAAAAACTTAAGTCTTTTGGCCTTTTACTGACCCTAGAAGCACAGCTAATGGTGTTTTCCCTGCTGATATTGGTAGACCTTGTAATGGTGTTAAACTGTTGGTGGACCCGTGAGTTTAGATTTGAACTTTATCAGTGATATGATGTTGAGCAGAGTGAATAAGACTGTTCAATTGATGTTTGCAATCAAGAAACTCAAAGACCCTCAATGTGAGATGTTGTTACTTCGTAATTGCACTGGAGTTTCTAGATTATATTTTGCAACGCGTACTACCAATCCTGCAACCCTGCAATCAGCCATTTCCCATTTTGATGATCACTTACTTAAGTACTTAAGACTTCTTATCACCGGTGAAGGTGCGGGGTTTGGTCCTCTTCAGCAGCGATTAGGTACCTTGCCTATCAAAGATGGTGGACTTGGCATTTACACCATGGATGACACCAGCGCCTATTGTTACCTTGCTTCTCAGAGTCAGACTATTTTTGTGCAAAAGGTGATTCTTGGTAATTCATTCTCAACTGACAAGGGCTCTTCTTATCAGTTTGCACTTCAGAAGTTTGTTCAGGTATGTGGCTTGCCTTCTACATAGATGATACTGCCCCCCCTTCCATGCACTCCCCGACAGTCATTTATTTTGATGCAGTTAAGAAGCAAATTCCCGAACAATTTTCTATGTATGCAAGAGATTCCATCATGTGGCAGTGCAACCGGGTCAAGCATGTACAAGACTATTTATTGGTTGTACCTATCAGTGGGCTTAATCAGTGCCTTGGACCTAGATATTTTATAGTTGTGCTTTGGTATCGTCTTGGTATACCATTGTTTGATGAGAATGGCTTATGCCCAAGTTGTAACAAATCCATGGACATATTTGGGGATCATGCGCTTCATTGTGCTAAGGATATAAGCCTCAAGTTTCGACATGATTTTGTTCGTGATATAATCACTGATATTTGTTACAAAGCTAGTGTGACTGCATGTAAGGAAGTTTCTTTGGATTTTCTGACAGATGATGACAAGGAGTTGAAACCTGCTGATATTCTTGTGATCAACTGGGAAAATGGGAAGGATGTTTGTATGGATGTCACAGGTGTCTCGCCCTTCACAGGTGAAGGAATTCTCTCTTTCGTCCCCGGAAAATCCTTAGCTAATGCGGTCGCCCATAAACACTCTAAGTACTTGGACAAGTGTGTCTCACATGGCCATGGTTTGGGTGTCCTAGCTTTTACTACTTTAGGAGAATTGGGTGAGGATACTTTGTGTTTTTTCAAGCGTTTGAAAAATTATTTAGTTAGTAACGACGCTAGTAGTGGTATTGGTAGTTTTATTTTTCATAGATTAGGCATTGCTATCCAAAAAGGCGTTGGAACCCAGCTTGTTGCTAGGTTACCAACCAAAAGCTTTGTATAATTATTTTTTTTATTATAATTTTTTTTTTTTTTGATAAAGAGTAACATTAACTAGTTGGAAGCCTAACAATCTAAGCTCCAACAACATACTACTACATTAATTGAACAGGTTGTAGTGTTAACCTACTAGCGAGCCTCATGGGTAACCTAGCCAAGAGAGCCGAAGCGGATGGGGGGGGGGGGATTGTGTCAAAAGGGGGGAAAACTAACACTACCTTCCATGTTAATTCCTGCAATATTATGCCATTGGGGGCTTGAACCCGGGACCTCCTGGAACACATGAAACTTTGGGGAACGGGGATGACCAGCTGAGCAAGGGCCCTTTCTTCTTCTTCTTCTTCTTCTTCTTCTTCTTCTTCTTCTTCTTCTTCTTCTTCTTCTTATTATTATTATTATTATTATTATGAAGAGTCACCTCTGAGGGCCTTTATTAAAAATAAACTTGAAATTATTCATACACAGTTTTTTGGTAGACGAGCCACCAACTGGGCGCCAACACCCTTTTGAATTGCAATGCCTACTCTATGAAATAAAAAGTTTCCAGTGTCACAGTTGGCATCATTGTTAGCAAGGAAGTTATTTAGTCTCTTTAGGAATGTGGTAGTGTCTTAGCCTAGTTCGCCTAAGGTGGTGAAAGCTAGAACACCTAACTCGTATCCATGCGCTTCACAAGTAGCAATATATTTGTTGTGTTTGCGAAGAACTGCTTTGGCAATTTCCTATCCGGGTGTGAAGTACCGAATGTCACTTGTGAAAGGAGATACACCTGTGATGTCGAAACACGTGTTCTTCCCGTTGATCCAATTGTAAACTAGTAAATCAGCAGGGAGTATAGTAGTATTAGTCCCCAAAAGGAGGCCAAGTGATGCTTCTTTCCTGGCTAAAATTCCATCTCTAAAACAGATGTAGACAAAGATATATCGAACAAGATCGTGGCGAAACTTAAGACTGATTTCACTAGCGCAATGAAGTGCATGATCCCCATTGTAGATGGGGAAAACGGTTTGTTATTTTTTTGGGGAATTAAAGAGACAAGCGTGTCGAGACTCCTCGAACCGATCAAACTACTCAATCTCACACATATGCACTGCAAAGGGAGTGCTTAGATTCGAGAGATCAATCTGTAGGACTCCGGCCTAAAGCAAGTCAATGTCTGTTTCAGAGTCAATTCGGTCACAAATAGGGAGATGGGTTGATCTGTAGGAGGAAAGCTGAGAATTGTGTGGAATCAGTGATGATCAAGGATTGTGAATGTGTTGAAGGTTTCTGCAAATTGAAGAACTGCTGAATGTGAGTTATGTGAATAATTTTTTATCAAGTTGTTGACGGATGATGATTGCCATCTGTTGTCCTCTATTTGGACTTATTTATATTGCAAGAATGATGAACCACTAATCCATGTAAGTGTGACGGTTTCTTGAGTGAAAGAGTGGGAAAGTGGAAGAATGTGGTGAAACCAGTTCCAGGTCGCGCGGAGACTTGGTTAACCATCCACCCACTACTTTTCTAACTCCTTCAACTGTTGCATGACTTACTCACATTATCATCGTGGATGAATCCACGTGCCGTAGGCCGGAAGACCAAAACCCTAATTGATATCCCCATTTGTGACGTGATTAATGTCTCACGATCGTGGAGTCTGCAGGGAAGACCTGTATTTAATTTGTTGACTGATTAACAATGAGTCTAGGTTTTGCTGAATTGAGCATTATTGGGAATGCTCAGTGATTCATGGATTTGGACGTGTTAGTCCTTGTGTTGATATTGCTCGTGTATAATTATTGTAAATTCGGGCGTATGAACAAGTTTTGCTCAAATTGACGAATTACTGATAGTTGGATGAGAAATTGAGCAAGTATTGCTTAATTCGACGAAATACTTATAAATTACTGAATATTGATAGTGGATCAATATTCGAGCAACTGAGAAAGTATTGCTCAATTCGACGAATTACTGAATATTGATATTTGGATCAATATTCGAGCAACTGAGCAAGTATTGTTCAATTCGACAAATTATTTATTTATTGGTGATGTGACCCAATAAAACATTAAAAATATTTTTAGATTACCGAATATTATATAATTAATTCGCGTGTTCCTTGATGGATCAACATAAATTTATTTTGTGTTTGAACTTGCTCAGAATAATGATTTGTTGAGTGTTTGTTCGAAAACCCTAATTTTTGATCAATTGCTCATTAGTCAACGAATTGCTGAAAATAGGTCATGAGCGAAGGAGGGATTGACCACACGAGACTATGGACGTCCATGTGATGCCCAGTTGCTCGAGTGAGCGTGCACCAGGGTCCCGAGTTGGCCAGTTGGTAAAGGAATGATGATTAAATGTCGGTTTTATCATTTATTGAAATAGTGATGGATTGAGCATTAGGTGATAAACCTAATCATAGAAAAGTGAGGGACCGACCAAGGTGTCATGAGACCGTCCCTTAGTGGTCGTGGGACCGCTGATGGGCATTTGCACAAACTTTGAGTTGGTTGTGAAGAGTTTGGACCCACTATGAGCGATTGCGCAAATTAGGTCAAAAGTATGAAAACATGTGGGACCGGCTTTGTGAAAGACCTAGGGATGACCTTGGTCGGTCAAGAAGGAATACACATGTTACAATAATGTCCGTGTTTCCGTACTGAGAGTTTCAGTATTTTCTGATGTGCGTTTGAGCAACATTGTGAATTTTCAGAAGAGTTTCAGCTTGACTGAAATTCTTGATTTTGTTGGAATGAGCATGTATGCTCAATTGATCAATATTTTATAAATATTAACATTAAGAGTATTTTAACATTTAAAATTGTCGTGAGAGGCTAGCCGGTCGTGTGACCATGTTGGCTTTTGGATTTTCATGATTCGAGCAAAATTTGAAAAATTATGACAAAATCATGATTTTGCTCAAACCGAGGAGTTCATGAATTGAGGAAAATAATAATTATAAAAGACTAGGGATTTCAAGGTGTGGGACCGGACATGTCTTGGGCATGGAAGGCCGGCTAGGTTGCCTGGTCCCGCACACCTTTCCCTAATTTTATATTATTATTTTTGCATGATTCCATGAAGTTATGGAGAATCCATGAGTTTTTGTTGAAACGGAGGAGTTTTATGAAATTGGGGAAATAATAATTATAAAAGGCTAGGGATTGTAAGGTGTGGTACCGGCCACGGCTTGGGAATGTCCGGCCGGCTAGGTTTCCCGGTCCCGCACACCTTTCCAATTTGATAATATTATTTTTCATGAATCCATGAAGTTATGGAGAATTCATGAAAATATGGAGAAACCTTGAGTTTTGCTCAAACAAGGAAAGTTGTTAGAATGGAGGAGTCTTCATGAGTTCATGAAAATAACAAATAAGGAAAATAATGGAGGAAGCATGGGACCGGCCACGGCTAAGGCACGGCCGGCCGGCCCATCCCAAGGGCGCTTATCTATTATTTTAATGTTATTATTTTCTCTTTCCTATTTTATGCAGGATTCCTCATTTGTCCATATTTTCGAATGCTCGTTCGTGCATCATTATCGAGTACACTTGCACCATTTTTTATGGGGCTTACGCAGTGATAGTTCAGATGCCCGATTGTTGAGTATTTATTACTAATTTATGAAATTCAGTGGAGAATGATTCATGAAACCGAGTAATAAAAGTGAGTAGTTATTTATTATCAATCCATAGGACCAGCCGTGGATTCGACCATGGATTCAGAATAATAAAGCGAGTATTACCATTCCATGGGATCGTGGATTCGACTACGGAATATGAGTAATAAAGTTGTGTATTACCATTCCATGAGATCAGTCGTGGATTCGATCATGAAATCGGAGTAATGAGATTATCTATTACCATTCCATGAGATCAGCCGTGGATTCGATCATGAAATCAGAGTAATTAGATAATATATTATATTCTAGGAATTCAGCGGTGAATGTCACGGTAGAACTAATCTATTGCAGAAGGCATATATCCAGTTGAGCATATCCGTCCTGCAAGGTGCATAGTCAGGATACGGCTGATATCCTGAATGCCTTATTGCTCTCAATCTTACGGAGAACCGCCTGGGTCTATACATGGCCTCTTTACATAGTCGGGAACAGTGAGTGTCACCGTCCTGAAGGCGTTTTTGATCTCAATCTTATGGAGAACCGCCAAATCGTTCTTCTATGTAGAGGTGGGTCTCTCTCCTGTAGTCAGGGAACAGTGAGTATCACCGACGTCCTGAAGGCGTTATTTCTCTCAAAGATATATCGAACAATCGTGAAAATTTGTTTTTAAAGTTCAGTTGTTCATGAGTTGTTCAAAATAAAATTCAATGTGTGCATGTATGCGTAAGTTTCATGAAAATTTGTTTTAGAAAACATATGCACGTTCATTCGTTAGTTTAAGAAACGAGCAATAATCCCTAATATGAAAGAGATACATGAATTCTTGAGTAGACATGGTCTAGTTACAGTAGATAAAATTTTGTTTATGAAGTTTCATGAAAACTTAAATTTATTTTCAAAGCATGGACTTTCACAAATACTTTTAGGAACGTATTGTTCATAGTAAAAGTAATAAATAATGATCCTTAGAGTCCACCTTGTTCTACAACAACATCCGCCTCATCTCAATCCTACAATGCAGCCAACAACAACATCATGTTTCCTACCAAATGCTCATACCCATTTCATCTCTGCTTGTAGCTTCTGCAATTCACTTAAACTAACTACAAGAGCAGTTCACTGCTTCCCAAAGCACCCATCTATGTAGTTGCAATCATAATAACTCTTGTCCTGCAACTCAGTTGTACTTAACTCACCACCAGAGACCCATTTCCTCAACCTGATTGCATTTTCTCAGCCACAAATCCATTACTGCACACTCTCAACTTCACCAGAAACACCATCTTCAATTGCAGAAACACACTCACACACACCCATCTCTTTCTCTTCCATCCAACACCAGTTCAAAATTAATCCAGCTTCTTCTATGATTCCACCAAAAACCCTAACCTGAGCTCCTTCTTCATCTGCAACAGAGACCACCACCTAGCTTCTTTATAATACCTCCAACTACAAATTCGACCAAAACCCATCTCAATTCCAGGGGAAAACCTAAATTGAAGCAGCTCAAACTCCAGATTCAATTCCCTTAAAACTCTGTCTCAGATCCAATCTGCGTTTTTGACTTTAACACCGTTATCACCATCATCTTTGTCCTGCCAATATAATAATACGTTCACCTGCTTCATTCCCTTGCTTTATCATTTCCATCACTCGATTCAGAAGGAAATCGTCTCAAACACTGCGCCTCCCTTTCCTCTCTTCGAAATTTTGGTTGAAATGTAATGAAAAGAGAAACATTTCCATTAATGTTAGGGCTGTAATAATGAATATTACTATTGGCGCCCAGAGGCTGGATACGAACAACCAGGATTCATTTGGCTTGTCAGTTTCAGGAACCGACCGCCCATTCACTTTCTTACTCAATAGTCAGTTGCGAATGAACTGACAGTTCATTCTTCATCTCCTTTGCAGCATAACCTTAGCTGGCTCCAAGTATCACTCGCCTGACCTTTTTACCCTTTACGCTTTGAATGAATGCTTTATTATCTTCGAATCCTTCCACCAATAGCAGCTGTCTTTTACCTCTCAGATCCACTTCTTCTCTTCAATTTCTCTTCATCACTAAATTTTCCATGCTTTTCAGACAATGAATTTGTATCACTAAAGCTGACATGATTTTAAGACAAAGATGAAGAAATAAAAAAAAATAATGAGAAATAATTTCGCCTCCAACAACATTTGCACGTGAGTAATGATGCTTCTTCTTCTTTTGTTCCAAATGACTCCAAAGTACCCAAACACTCAAAATCAAACATATGATGCATAATTTACAAGAAAACATAGCAAAGAAAGCATAAATGGTAGATAAATATCAATGTGTTTTAGACACCTATCATCTATCTAATTTTCCATTAGAGTCATCATGGATTTGGGAAAAACCAAAATGACGACCATTTTTTAGAATAAAGGATCGTTATGGTTTACGTAACAGACATGACGACCCTAGAAGCAGTAATTGTAAATTTTGAATTCGACCAATTAATGCTTAACCCAACAGTTTTTTTATTTAAAAAACTAGTCGTTATGCCATTAAAAGCTATAAAAGGACACACATCCCTTTCAAACTTCCAAAATCATTTACCCATCACTTTCATATTCATTCACCCATCACTTTCAAACACCAAAAATGACTATTCCGTTTAATAACGATGTAGATATCGCAATTTTTAGAGTGTGGATTACGGTGATGAAGCACGACTATGATAGAGAGTATTAAACACATCTTAACCATGACATGTACCTTAATATGGATCAAACATCTGATGCTTGGTGGAACCGTATATATACGATTTTTGAGGATTTGGACGAAAATATCCATAGGAGGACGCTCTGATTCATGAATAATATATTCGAGGAGGTATATAAAGCATGTGAAACGTTGAAAGATAAAATAAAAGCCGCAACGGATCCTAATACCGATTCGATAATAGTACGTATATCAATCAATAAGTCGTTCACCAAAAATAGTTTTTTTTATAATTTTTTTATTATGAATAATGCTAACTTAGAATTGATTATTTTCCAGTGGGTGATGGCTATCAACAGATATGAAACTAAGTATGCAAAACTTTTTGGCACGAGGATTGTTATCGCATTTTGGAAGAAAGTACGTATCCATTCAAAGCTTATTCTAAAGTGTTACTTTTCACAATATAATGAAGTATATTATTTGTTTTCTTTCAATTATTTTCCTATGTCATATGTAAGCCTTTTCGATTCAATGTAATGATTTTATGATCCTTATCAATCAAAAGTCGTTAGGGTATATATATATATATATATATATATATATATATATCAATGGTGACGACTCTCCAACTATTAATTACGGAGAGAGTCTTTATACCAGAGTCGTCTTAACACAAACATATTACGATAACGACTCTGACTGAGTCAATCTATATAAGGATCGTCATTGCAATACTATACAGTATGACGACTTTAGAAGCGTTTATTGCAAATTTTGAATTCCACCAATGTGGTTGAGTTACCAAACAATTTTTTTCTTCTTCCAAAAACCTAACCTTTGGGTCATTAAACTCTATAAATAGAGACACTTCTCTCATCTACTTTTCACCCAAACCATAGTTTTAAACTTTCAAATTCATTTTCATCTATTTTTAAAAAAGAAGAAAAAACACCCGTGGCGACTCCCTACACTTACGTAGAAAATTGCGTCATTGTGAGAGCATGGGTGACGATTAGACAACATGAAAATGATCTATACAAACAAAATGATCAAACCACCTACTCATTTTGGAACCGTATATTCATAGTTTTTGTGGCGTTAAATGGTAATTGTAACTCACGGACTTTGAAACTCATTAAGGAAAGATTCCATGAGATATTTGAAGCAGATCATTCAAAAAGAAACTGAAAGTTGTGAAGGCAGCCAATCCAATTATTTTGGGTACTGTAAGATTAAGTATTCCAACAAATAGACACATGTAATCCTAAGTTTTGAATAATACTAACTAACTTATATTTGTTTTGTGTTTTCAGTGGGGTGTGGCTCTTGCTGGATATGAGACTATCCATGGGAAAAAGTTTGATCTCAAAGATTGCTACCATATCTGGGAAAATACTACCTATGATTACGACTTATATGAATAAGTGTTTAATTGCAGTGTTATTATATATTGTATTTGATGTATGCCTTTTCGATACAATAAAATGATTTTATGAAATCAAAAATTAAAACAATCCAGAACAAGAGTTGTTAATGTATATAAATATCGACCATGAAGACTTTATCTAAAATCTGTAATGGTATGTTAGGGTCGTCATCGTATAAAAATGGCACAATGAAGATTCTATTAGTTATATTCAGATATAATTTTTTGGTTATAGAGTCGTCGTGGTATAAACATTAAAAATGACGACTCTGTAAAAGGGTCATCATGCTAATATGTTATACGATGACTATATATGCTTGCAATACATAAGGGTTTGGTGTATCACCCAACGGCCAGGATACATTGGATTTTCTAACTACTGGCCAGGATCTCCCCTCCCCTCCTAAAATAACATACTTGATTTGGTAAATCCAATGGATGGCCTTCGCTCGTGTTAATTCTACTTCTTAAATGGCGGGGCTTCCATTGTATGTAATGACATATTCTATATTGATTTATTTCTCTTAGATTTCCTATTCCAATGGATGAATGCTTTTCGATTCTTTCCTACTATATCAGAAAAGAAAAAAAAAACCGTTCATCCTTGAATTAATTGGAGTCTCTCTATAAAATGTCTAATCCCAATCGAGAGCAACACTAGTTCTAATCGAACATGTAAGTATTTTTACCGTTGCTTCCAATTATGTTTTTCATCCAATTTCAGTCCGGTGATTCTTTTCCTTTTCATTTATGCAAAGTTGCTTAAATTTAGGTTTTCAAATCCTATGACAATGTTGTGTTGTGGTTTTTTATTTTTCACTCCTTCTTTTTACTTTCCCAATGTTTTTAATAATCTTTCATTAGGTCTATATTGTATCGCTTTATCCTATGTTTGAATTAGGTTTCTGATGAATTTTTTTTCCAATTTTCACTTGCTGCCCAAACAACATACAGAATGGCATCGCAGATCAATATCATACCCCAGTAGGTACCATCCTTAGTTACCCAGGACAAGTTGAAAGTTTGTGTACGTTACTAGTGTTTGATATGGTTATTATTGATGAGCATGTATTAATCCCCCTATTTTCATTAATTTACAAAATAAAGCTTCAATTATGTTTTACTAACACCTTCGCTGATACAGGGAGATGAGTAACATGCTATCATACCCAGAAATATTATCTGGAAATTTGATAAGAAGATTTGAGAGGGTGGTTTGTACACCATTAAGAAATTATACTTGACTGATGCTAAACACAAATTCAGGCCAGCAAACAGTGAGAAGAGGGGTTACTTTTGGTAGAACACCTCACTCTCCGTGCTGGATGCTTATTCTATGTTGATTATCCCCCATAATTTCTGTTTCACCGAATTTAAAGCACTTGAATAAATCTCCAGAACATATATAAATCTTACAGGTAATTCTTACTGCATGTGTTTCGTGTAATGTTATATTCTGGTTCATGTATGTAATGTTACATACATTATAGTTCATTATTCAGTTAAGATTAAGGTGATATTTACTGAGATATTAATGTTAGAGATTAGGAAATTATTGAGGTTGTTAACGTTGTCAGATACAAACCTTGATTTTTGGTAAGTTGTCTGACAACTTCTTTTGTTTCTTTGTTTCCTTTTATGATGGTTTAGATTAAGAGTACAAAATTTGACTTCTTGTGATGATTCGGTTGGATGAGGATGAAATACTTGCAGTGAAACTTGGGATTGATTTTAGACAATGCTGCTAGCCTGGTTTGCAGCTGATTCAGCATCATATCAAGGTACATTCAACATCTCATGAAGTTTTTTCTTTTCTAATAAATTTCTTTTGTAAATCATGATTTTGTTTTTGGCATCAATTATTTTTTAGGACTTACGATATGTGCCAGTTTATGGAGTGTATAGTGTAGAAATTCAAACTTTTAGAAGAGTAGATTGTAATATTAACTTGATTTCTTAGATAGGAATTTGGTTTTGGTTTTATGTTATGGTTTTTTGCTAAATTTCTCAGCCAGTTCACACCCAAATCTTCTCATAATTTGCATTAAACTCAAATTCAGGATATACCCATCCTTTCTAATCAATCCAGGACCCCCACAACTTTGAAATTACTCAACAACCTTAACGACATACAACACTAAGTCTTGGATAGTTTTTACGGCTTTAAATCAAACCTAGAAAAAAAAAACTCTCACCAGTTTCCTTCTCCATCTTGGCTCAAATGAAACTCATATATCTTTTTAACAGTCGATTTGTTGTTAGCGTCCCTACTTGAGATATGTTATATGTGGCAAATTGGATGCATATTAGTTACAAGGTTCTCATTTATCGGCTTTAACTTCTTAAATTATTATGTTATGTCATCTTATTTGGGAAATTTTGGTTTCTGTATTGCAGTTTTTAGCTGCAACACTTTTGTTGAGGTTGTTTTTGTTTTGAAATTTATGAAAGCTAATTATGTAATCATATAAATTATTGGACCCATAAGTTGTTGAACGCCAAATATTAACGGCAACAAGAAGTGAGATTCGTAGTGTACATGCAAGCTTTTCATTGTTGATCACTGAAGATAGGACAAGGTTGTGTAAGTTTGCTGGATGCTTTGATGTTCATTTCCGAGTATGTGTTTATTCAACATCCTGCATGATAATAAGCTAATAATACTATGTTAGAGCATTGCTCGGTCGAACTCGCAAGGTTGTTATCTCAATCTTGTTTGTCAAGTTTAGTTGCCAAAACTATAAGTCTTGATTTCTAGTTTACTTATAACTAAGTCTCGGATTAGGATAGTAAGTGTAGTTGATCCTTAGACTCCACGGTGTTCATCGAATGAAGACGAATAACTACTCAAGGGAACTTGTGGAACTTCATCAACAAAGAGGTATGTGGAGACTTGAACTTATCTATCACTCAAAAGTTTATCTATTCTATCTCCTATTTTGAGACAAAAGTCGTATTTCTATATAGACTTCAATTATACACATTTGCTATTTCTAGCCGAGTTTATCTCACTTATCTATTTCTCGAAATATGTGTTGGTAAGCTTTCGCTTTAGCCAAGTTCATCTTTACTCGTGACAAAAGTCATGTTGATTATTTTAATAACTTGAAAATTGCTTTGATGAAAATTAGTTTGTGAATAACGACTATCTTAACATCCTCTAAGAAAGTTTTGATGATTGAAATGAGAGTTTAGAACAAGTAACCATGTTTGGATATAAACATAGTGTGTTCTCACATTTGTGTAAAAGTACAAACTCGGGAACCTAAAGTATGCGTACCCGTACGCGTACCGGAGGTTGTTGGAAACTCGGGCAAGTATGCATACCCGTACGCATACTGGAGGAAAGTTCATGTCAGTGAATTTCTGCTAGAGTTTGGAAGTGTGAATCGATATGCGCACCCATACGCGTACTGGCGTAACCAAACTTGGTCCGACCACTTAGGTATGCGTACCCATTTGCATACTTAAGTAGGTTACTTTCTGAAATCGGTTTATTCATGAACTAAAAAATTTATATAATAAGTAATGCAATCTTTGCAAACCGTGGCTATAATGTTCATGAATTGATTCGAGTGAATCAAAATTTATTTTGCTTCAATTGTGTCTTGTATACTACTATGAGATCTAAGCAATTGAACAACTCTCTAACTAGTTCATTTGAGTCACTTGAACTAGTTATGGTGAAGATGAATAAGGTTGATTGAAAGTGCTCATATGGATAACCATTGGTCAACTATTGTTGAACCGACTAGGTGTAAACATTTAGGTACAATTACCCAAACCTAAATGAAGGTGCATTTCATTTGTGTATAACAATCTAAGTTCGATCTAACGGTTGAAAGATATTAGCTTGAATTTAGGTTTTCATCTAACGGTGAATATTGAGGTAGCATAGATTGGAAACCCTGATTTGGATACTATATAAAGGAGAACTCTAGCAATTGGTAAACCTAATCCCCACACCTCATTTGTGATACTAGTTACATAAGCCATAGTCGATTCTCCTTTAACCCTTAGGTTTTTCACGAAACCCTGTAGGTTAACGACTTAAAGACTTCATTGGGATTGTGAAGCTAGACCCAACTATTTCTCCGTAGTTGCGTGATATGATCTTGCTGTTTCTATCGTGTTTGAGTATAATCGTAAGATTTACTTGAGATTTATATCTCCGATAGGTAAATAGAAAAGTATTCACAAACACCTTTGTCTTATCATTTGTGATAACACAATATCTTATTTCGTTAATCGATTAAGATTATTGTGAGGTAATATATAATTCTAAGCTGTTCTTCGGGAATATAAGTCAGGGTTATCAATTGGTTCATGTTCACCTTGATTTATCAAAAGACGAAACAAAAACTCGTAGGTATATCTGTGAGAGATCTATTCAATAGACTTTTCTGTGTGATACAGATTTGTTTATCAATACTTCGACTTTGGGTCATAGCAACTCTTGGTTGTGGGTGATATCAGCTAAGGGAATCAAGTACGTAGTATCCTGCTGGGATCAGAGATGTAAGGAACACAATTTTACCTTGAATCAGTGTGAGATTGATTAGGGTTCAATTACAGTCCAGCCCGAAGTTAGCTTTGTAGTAGGCTTGTGTATGTAGCTGCTTAATATAGTGTGGTATTCAAATCTGGATGAGGTCCCATGATTTTTCTGCATTTGCGGTTTCCTCATTAACAAAACTTCTTATGTCTGTGTTATTTCTTTTTCGCATTATATTTTGTTATATAATTGAAATATCACAGGTTGTGCATTGAATTGATCAATTGGTAAATCCGACCGTTGGTTGTTGATTGAAATTGATTGATCCTTGAATATTGGTCTTTGGTACTGTTTTGGGGTACAAACTGATGATGCTGGTTTTGGTAATTTTGGGTGTGCCACCGAGAAACGAATCTAAATCCTAAACAAACGCACTGCACGGGAGTATTTTAGATTCGAGAGATCAATCTGTACAATTCTAGCCTAAACCAAGAAATGGTCGTTCCAGTCTTGCTTCGGTCACAAAGTGAAGGAAAAGGGTTGACCTTAAGGAGGGAAGCAAAGAAGGTGCTCAGATAAGAATGGTTAACCCTGAAGGCGTGGCTATTTTATGACTTGTATCAGAATACGAAACTGGCTTGCGGAATGTAAGCTATTAGTTCTTGGTATTTTTATGAATACATGTGTTAATAACCCAAACTCCGTTGTTGGTTGAAATAGGGTGAAACCTATTTATACAAGTCATAGTTGAACGCACCCTGATCTTATAGAAAGTGGAGATAGTGGAGAGATGGAGAAGTGGGGTTGTTAAAAAAAACATCCCTACTATGAAGGAAAACAAGTCGGTTTACAACCAGTACTTCTCTGCTGCCACTAACTTCTGCCTTTCTTGACACTTTCTCATAATGGGCATGTTGTACGCCGTACGTTGTAAACCGCTAGACCAATACCCTGATGAATATCCCCTAGTTTGTGACATGTTTGATGTCTCGAGTATTTTATAAAAAATATGTAGCAAGTGAGTCTTGCCTAATTATACTAACCAATCACGCGCAAGCTAGGTGGCAGGTATTCATGTTGTGACGATCCAAGTCATGAGACTTGCCGCAAAGAATAATATGTAATGTTATTAGGTTAAATAATTAAGTTATTTTTGAAACCGATATTCATAAAATATCGTACATATTCGATGCATGTAAATCATCGCTTTTAAGCAAGCAGCTCAAAATAATTGATGCCCATAGAGCACCGTTGTATAAAGTTCGCTTAAATCAGTCACGGAGCTTAATGTCTTAAAAGAGACACAACCGGCCATTTTCAGGAAGCTTCTAGGAGCCATTCACACGTGCCAAGGTCATGATGGTCGGTCCCTATAGGAGAGTGATGGTTGGTAGCCATTTTGACATCCTATTGATTGGTCCAATTTAAATCTAAACTGGTTAAATTGTCTAGCCAAATTGGATGGCTGAGATGATTTGCGGAGATTATTGGTCGTCGCTAATTTATTTAATACTTTTATAAGGAGTGTGGCCAGCCATCTTTGGTCGGGCGTTTAGGAGTCATACGGGCGGCCGCGGCTTGGCCGATTGCTCCTCATGGAAGGCAGGTGGCCGATGATCATGGCCATATCTCGTTTGGCGCCTAGAATAGGGCTTTGGCTGGCCAATTCGTCAGGCGAAGTTGGGCGATCGGGATGATTTGCGGCAGTTAATGGCTGTCGTGGATTTAATTTAGGTTTAAAAAGTCGTGTGGCCAACCTATTTTTGGATAGCGTTTTTGTTGATGAGCACGTGTTGTGAGCTTTTCGGCTGGCCAGTACTGTAGCCAGGTCTCTAGTGAGCATATTCAGACCTTGCCTGTTGATCGAGATTAAATCTAGGATGGTCAATTCGAATAGCGAAGTTGGGCGGCCAGGATCGTTTTGCGGCAGTAATGTGGTGCCGCTTGATAAAATTAGGGTTTTGTAGCTCGCGCGGCTAACTATTTTAGGATAAGTGTTTGATGGCTCTGATCGTGAGTGGGAAGGATGACGATTGGACTAGGTATTAGTAGGCTCGCCGGTGTGTATCATGGCGCTTGTCTGACCTTGTTAGGAGGTGGCCAGACTTAATAAATCGAGTGGCCAAAACGTACGGGCATGATCGTTTTTGAGACTGACATGGGAAGTCTAGATTAGATTCCTTGAGGAATTAGGCGCATCGACCAACCAACTTCCAAATTTATTTAAAAGTGCATGTGGCGGGTTTAAAGCAATCTGATTGGTCGATAGAAAAGGGTGCCGGCAAGCTATTTAATGGGGGCGTGACCGGCCAGCCACGGGCGGCGCCTGTGGGTCAAACTGGTCGGCCAAGTGGCGTGGCCATGCCTCATTGTTGTTGCTTTTGTTTATCGCAGCTCCTTTTTTACTTTTTGTTTTCTTCCATTGGTAAGATTTTTCTCCTATTAGTCCATGGCGTATTAATTTCCTAGATTGCCTAGGTCCGGTCTCGACCAATAGGGTTCGAGATATTGCGCAGGGCGCAAAAAAGCTTACATTTGCAAATTAATTAGGCCAAAATTTGAATTTTGTGAGCTATCACAAAATTGATCAAATTATGTGTGTTAACACAAAATTATTTTATTCTCAGAGAGCAGTTAGCGCATCTTCTGATTGAGTATTTTCATGCAGACTTTAATCTTAATACTTCGGGAAATTCATGCTACTCAGCTGCGAGTGAACATTAATTGTCATGTCATACCAATATTAAGGGTTCATCCAGGGAACATAGCATAAGAAAAATACTCGATAAATCATACATTAATGAATAATGTAGTAGGTTAAAATTTACAAAATATCTGGGATTGTTTCTTCATGCACCATTCTGGATAAATTTTATAAATATGCTGAATTGCTCAATACATATGTAAGTAAAGAGGTATGGACACTCATTACTTTTAAATGGCTCAGTATCTTTGGAGAATGACGATGCATTAAATACAGGGTTTATTTTACAATTTTATCCCTGAACTAAAAACCACCATCAACATTAAGTCCCTTGCTTAGTACGTAACAGTGACATTATTGCAGGGTAAGCAATAGATGGTGACAAACAAAGAATGAAATTAACATGGTCAAGGAGATGAAAGTTACCAGGAGAGGCTCAGTTGCTTCTCGAGCATGGGACCACACGTCTAGTGGACTTGATGGTGTTGCGCCGCCAGTTCGTCTGTGCGTTGGTTCTGCAGGCCCGGCCGTCTGTGCGTGAATCTAAGAGGGATTTCTCCTCTTGATCGAACTCCAAAACCGTGTACATAAAAGGGCGTTAACTTCCTTTCCTTTTATTATTTGCTCGCCCTGATTCCCTATCAGCTGGTGCTCCGTCGTTGTCAGCGCCAACATCGTCACGACGAGCCGTCCGTCATTAGCAACAAGGTAAGTATTTCGTTCTCTTTCTTTCTTTTCTTTTTGTGTGGACTCCAGTTGTATGTGTTGCTTCCATAGTTTTGAAACCCTATTCTATCACGAGTGAATCCCTTTTTGTTAGTATCATTGTAGCGAGGATTGATAGTATTTGTAGAGGTAATCAACAGCAACAAGTGTAGATGGTGGATTTTTAACAAAGGGCAAATCGTAAAATCATGAGGCATATTTTGACATGGCTTTCAAGCATGCACCGATTCATATTTTACGAAGCCATGATGAATATGTTTTCGAAAGGCCTCCACCAACCGAGCGTTTGATCCCTGGAATTTCATTGTGACCTCTATGCAGCTGGTCGGTTCTCCGAAGATTGAGAACATAGCGCCTTCAGGCTGTCGGTGATACTCACTGTCCCTGACTATAGGAGAAAGACCCACCTCCACATAGAAGAATAGTTGGGCGGCGGACGCCTTCAGGACGTCGGTGACACTTCACCGTTCCCTGATTATGTGAAGATACTGTGCATATATTCAGGCGGTTCTCCGTAGATTGAGAAGATCAACAACTTCAGGTCGTAAACACCACCGTGACTCCCTGACTATACACCATTCAGAATAGATGTGGCGCTTAAATTGGATAATATCTTTTCTGAATATAGATTACTTCTTCCGTGATATTCACCACTGAATTCTCAGAATGATCTACTATTGCTCCTATTCTATGGTCGAATCCACGGCCTGATCCCATGGAATGGCAATAAAAATTGCTCCTATTCCATGGTCGAATCCACGACATGATCCTATGGAATGGAAATAACAATTTCTCTGATTCTATGATCGAATCCATGGATTGATATCATAGGATAGAAATGAAACAACTATATTATCTCATTACTCTGATTTCATGATCGAATCTACTGGTCTCGTGAAATGGTGATGGATAAATCTCAATTACTCTGATTCTATGGTCGAATCCACAATCCCATGGGGTGGTAATGCTCGTTTTGTTATTCTGAATTCGTAGTCGAATCCACATATGATCCTACGAATTAATAATGAAACATATATTCACTTATATTACTCAGTTTCATGAATTATTCCCCACTGGATCTCATAAATTGATAATAATTACTCCACAATAGGGCATCTGGACCATCACTGAGTAAGACCCACAAAGTGGTGCAAGTGTACTCGACAATGATGCACGACTGAGCACTCGGATGCGCGAACGAGCATCCAAAAACATGAAACAATGGAGAGTTCTCCACAAAAAAGGAGAAAGAAAATAATAAACAGTAAAATAAAGGGAAGCGCCCATGGGCCGGGCCCGCCGGCCGGCCGGCCGTGCCCCAGCCGTGGCCGGTCCCATGTTTCCCCATTATTTTCTTTATTTTCTCACGATTTTCATAAACCCATGGAGAGTTATCTTGGCAAAAATTTCCAAATTTGTGAAAAAACTCGAGAGTTCTCCATAACTTGGAGGATTCACCAAATAAATTATAAAATAAGGAGAGGTGTGCGGAACCGGGAAACCTAGCTGGCCGGCCATGCCCAAGCCGTGGCGGTCCCACACCTCACAATCCTTAGATTTTTATAATTATTATTCCAAAACTTCATGGATTCTCCATATCTTCCTGGATTCTCCATATCTTCAAGGACTCTCCATAACTTCAAGGATTCACGAAAAATAATAATAAAATAGGGAAAGATGTGCGGGACCGGGCAACTTGGACGGCCGGCCATACCCTAGCCGTGGTCAGTCCCACACCTTGCAATCCCTAATTTCTCATTATTATTATTTTCCTCAACTCGTGAAACTCCTGGGTTTGAACAAAATTCGTGACTTCTCCATATTTTCTCAAATATTGCTCGAATCACGAAAAACAAAAAGCCACCATGGTCACGCGGTCGGCTAACCCCTCACGGCAATTTTGGATTATTAAAATATTTTATTTTAATATTTTCAAAATATTGATGAATTGAGCATACATGCTCATTCCACCAAAAAGTCAAGAATTCTCAGCCAAGATGAAACTTTTCTGAAAATTCACAACATCGCTCAAACGCGCATCAGAAAATATCGAAACTCTCAGTATGGAGACACGGACATCATGGAAACACGTGCATGCATCCATGACTGACTAGTTTGCTTCTAGGGCTTGCACGAAGCCGGTCCCACATGTTTTCGCAATTCTGACCTAATTTGCTCAATTGCTCATACTGGGCCCGAGATCTCCTCAACCAACCGGAGTATCCTCCAAACGACCAACACTTGGTCACATGGTCACCAAGAGTCATCCCCTAGTTCTCTTGGTCGGTCCCATCTCTCGTACTTAGGTTTTACACCTAATTCTGAACCCAGCAAGATTTTCAGTAAATGGTGAACTCCTTATTTAATCATCATTTTTCACCAACTCTCAAACTGAGAACCCTGGTGCGTGCTTACTCGGGCATTGGACATCACATGGACACGTCACAAATGGGGGGATATCACTTTGGGTTTTGGTCTGGCAGTCTACGGAACATGTATTCATCCCACGACGAGAAATGTGCGTAAGTCGTGTTAACGGTTGAAGGAGTCAGTAAAGTAGTGGGTGCCCGATCAACCCTCCACACGACGTGGAACTGACTTTACCACGATCTCCTACTTTCCCACTCTTTCACTTAAGAAACCTTCACACTTACAGGGGTCAGCGGTGTTACTACTCTAACAGTATAAATAAGTCTCTGAATACGTGATTGAAGATCAACATTCGAACACTCGAATACACGTCTAATACTTAATTTCTTGAGTAACTACTCTCAAGAATTTATCAATCACTTAGAACTATACAGTTCAACAATACTGCAGAAACCTTCAACACACCCACAATCCTCGATCATCACTGATCCCACACAATTCTCAGCTTCCCTCATACAGATCAACCCATCCCACTCTTTGCGACCGAATTGATTTTGGAACGGCTATTGTCTTATTTTAGGCCAGAGTCATACAGATTGATTTCCCGAATCTAAGCACCCCTTTGTAGCGGTGTATCTGTGTGAGGATTAACATCTTGCCCGACTGAGGAGTCCCGACAGCTCGCTCGACTCCCCACTTTCTCTAAAACCTGCGATACGTTTTTCCCCATCCACAGATTGGCGACCACAGTGTGAGATTAATCTCTCGGTTGAAATCTCTCATTTTTGCAAAGATGGTCGATCTTAGGCCAGGTTCAGTTACACATCCAAACACCAATAACGTTAGTACCAGCAACAACACTGGTGGTACTCCGGAAACAATTCCCGCTTCTAATGATGGTGGTGACATTACTCCTCCTCACACCAATGTCGAAGATCATCCTCTTTTCGGGAGGCATCAAGAAGAAATCAGAGAAAATCCTCCTACCATAGGCAATCTCATGAAGGTCCAAGAAGTTCTCGCCAAGAATCAAACTGACATGGCTGTTACTCAGAAGAAACTATTCAACTATCTCAAAACTCTCACTGACAAGATGTCAGACAAAACTCAAGAGAAGGGGAAAGAGAAGGAAACGTCTCCAACGGACCCCGAAGTTATTCCTGTTCCTGATGACGATGAAACCCGCAAAGCCACAGAGCCTCAACCCGCCAGCTTCATCACCCGTGAAGACTTGGAGCTCTTTATGGAGAATCGAGGAACGGGTCATACAACGACCGTGTACCGTCATCAACCTTCGTATCCTGCAGCCACGCAGAGGATCCCTCTCCCAAAAGGCTACACCTCTCCAATGTTCACACTCTACAACGGAACGGAAAATGCTCGAGAACACGTTTCTCGATTACTTGAAGCATTAGGAGAACATGAACACAACCATGTTATCCGCTTGAAGGAGTTTCAAAATCCCTGACGGGTCGTGCATACACTTGGTACAATAACATCGCACCAGGAAGCATTGCTAATTGGTGAGAAATGATTAATGCTTTCTACAGGAAATATTTCTTTGTTTCTGAGAAAATCACCCTATCTGACTTAGAGAGGATGGCTCAGAAGACTACTAAAAACCCCAACGATTATATGAAGAGGTTCAGGATCCAATATTTGGATTGTCATGATCCAAATTTTATTGAACAACAACCGGTGGACTTGTGCATTAATGGGATGATCCCTGTTTATAGATCTTTGTTGGAGAATCTCCGCTTCCAGACCTTTTCGGAACTTCACGAAGCAGCCAAGCGATCGGTAACTACTGCTCCCTCCTTGCTAGAAAGAACGAAAATTATCAAAATGGAGGAATCGAAAGACAATCGAAGCAGCAGTGCTCGGTGCCTGATCAACAAGCAGTACAATGTTGAAGCTTCCATGAATGTTGCTGAAGGAATCAAGAGAAAAGCCGAAGCACAGCAACACAAAAAATCTTTTCCAACGTCTCACCCTATAAAATCTCTAAGGAAGGACAACCAGACCAGAAATACATAATCACAATAGAATGATGAGGAAGTTATTGATTTTCCATTTCCCATTGAAGAAGTATTCGAACTACTAGAAGTCTGGATCCAAGATGGTGCAATCAAGCTATCTCCTGTCAAAAAGGAACCAACCGCGGAGCAAATGGAAAATGCACGCTATTGCCACTTCCATATGTATGTCAGTTATCTAACCCATGACTGCAGAAATTAGAAGTGCATCTTCAAAGAAAAGGCCGACTCAGGAGAACTTGGGACTGAAGGAGTACACAGAAATCCTCTCCCGATCAAAATATTCGCACCCTCCGAGCAGCCGGTCAAGGAAGCAGTTCACTCTTTAATGGAGCACGTCTGCGAGTTTTTGTACTTGTTAAGGGCCCAAAGAGATGACATGTTTGCTGAGCTAAACCATGTTGTGTCAGGAAAACGACTGACAATTCAGGAAACATTCCCTAAACCACCTGTGACAGAAAAAGAGATGTACGACTGGGGACTTCTCACCATGGTGCATATCAAGGGGAACGAATTAAGACAAGCATTAGTCGACGTTGGCACTGCTGTTAACATCATCCCTCTGAAAACCCTCAGATCTGCTGGCATTACTCGTCAAGAAGCAACTCACACTCTAGTCTCAATCAGAGATCATGAAGGAATCTCCAGGGATGCTTATGGTTACATCATTCTCAACATAAGAAGTGATTCAACCTGGACAGAAACTAAATTCTTCATAATCATGGAGGATCCTGGATACGACATGGTTCTTGGAAGGGAGTGGATTCATGATAGAAAAATTGCTGCGGTATCTTCACCTTCAGTTGCACACTTCTCCACCGAAGAAAGATCTGATACAGAAGATGACCAGCCTTTCGAGCATTTAGAAAAGGTCGAAACTCTGATGAGACTCACGCAAAATCCTGGAGAAAGCCCTAACGAATTCGTCAGCAGGTTTCGCACTCAGGAAAGTCTTATTCCTCATGATGCATATGTGTTACCTACTTTCAAATATGCTACCCTAATTCGGGGACTAGCTTAAAACCTACATGTCATCAAACGCTATGAGTGGACAGTCTCACCTCAGAAATACTACACTACATGGTTGGAACCTTTTCTGACTATGCACCATATTGAAAGGTTTATCGCTGAAGACTTGGCTCAGTTTGACAAGCGATACCCACCATATTTTCCTTTGCATGAGTGTCTACATGTGCCACATAATTGGAAATCTTCACCTGCATGGAATCCACAGGTGATTCCAAACCAGCAAAAGATATTCAGGGCATGCACAACCAAGCCTAACAAGTTTCATGAAGGGGATTTGGTTCTTAAGGAAACCAGGCGCAATCTGCATTCTACAAAGGGTTCTAACTAAGAAGGACCTTTCATGGTTGCTAAGTCAGTTGCTGGAGGATACTACAAATTGGCTAGCATCAAAGGCAAAACGGTTGTACATGTGATTTACTAGAATTGGCTCAAGGTTCTCAACGCATGAAGCATTCAACATTGGATGTTTTATGTCCAAGGCAAGCGCTCAAAATATCTGACGTTTGCACTTTAGAATTTTCTTTTAATTGTATTTTCAATTCCTCCAAAATGTGTGCATACTTGTACTCAGTATTTGAAAATTCATCAATCTATCAAAGTTCTTTATTCAAGAAAATCTCTATCAAATCCAAAATCAAAAGAAAACCCTCAGTCACTCATAAATTCAAAACCTATCAGAAATCAAAACCCAAATAGAATCTCACATCTCTCTCAGAAGTTCAATGTTCATGAGATTATGTAAAGGAAACTAAAGAAAGCCAACAAAGAATGATTTCTGCTTCTCCGCATATTTCAAAGCTTTCAAAGACGGTTTCTCCAACTCCAGCTTCTTCGTCATTTTAGCAACTTCGTTCATCTTCTTCGTCACATCATCACTAGGAGGGAAAGGAGCACCACCCTCTAATTTTTTCCTGATAGCTTCAAGCCTTTGACGAAGCCACTTCATATTGAATCCAAGTTCTTCAGCATTCTTCAAGTTGTACTCCCAATCAAAGAATACGTCTCGGGTAACAGCATTTCTGGGAGTGATACATATATCATGTATAACACGCAAGATGGCTTCCACTTGCTTTGTCAAGAAATAACTCCGGTATGGATCCTGAGTAACCACGATGTGTCCATATATTTTCCACAGTTTCTCATACATAATAACATATCCGATGGGAACACTAAAACTACCAACTAACTGGTGGTATGGGAGTAACTCACCAAATTGAGGATCAAAAGCAATCCATGCATTGGGATACTCATGCACTATCATACGCCTCTCAACTACTGGAGAAGCATCAACAATCGTAGACACCACTTCAGACGAAGCAGTTTCTGCTATTATCGATTCGGGTTCCACCATCTGAGGCTCAATTGGGGATTCCACTACTTTACCTGCATCAACAACCAGCATTTCATAACCTAGAGGTGCAGATATATGAGTTTCATCGCCAAAAACTCCAGGACTTCCCAAGCTATCATTATTGGATCCATGATTCCCAACTTCGTCGTTTGGTACCTAATGCGAAGATTACATGGGATTAGGATGGTTCACAAGCATCAACCCTAGGATAAGCATCTACGGACTTCTACGAGTTCTCAGGATGAAGAACGCTGATAGTCACAATCATATACTTTCCATTATTCTTCTTCGTGGCTTCGATAACAACATGAACGTCACCCTGCAATGATGAACCATTCAGAAAACCTGGATAATGACTCAATCAGTGGAGATTTTGATTCGAAGACTTACAGACATTCCAGCTAAAACTTCATGAGTGGACCTGTAACGCACAGGAGCCCTAACAGTTCGTTTGGGTCTCAGACGAGATTTATTCCCCTGGTTTCCCTGCAATGAATAACTTTCTTTAATCAGGATCAATTTCTGATTGAAAAAATAAATAAATGGGAAACATGTTATACTTACTGGAGTAGGCATCCCAGGATCATACTTTGTCAAAGATTCATTTCGAGAGGATACACTACTATCAGACATGTTGATGGGAGATACGCGGAGATGCGGGAGGAGCACCACAACACTAGGGACTGACAGATCAGCTATATAGTCAACGTTGCATTCAATGAACTAGCGTTCCACATGCATCCCTAACCAGCTCATGTGGTCACGGATCATCATATCCTACGTGGCCTTGGGTCATATTGTTCAGAGTTGGCATGTGAAGAAATTTGGTGAAAGAAACGATAGGAAATTATGATTCAAAAATAATTATAGCAACATCTCTACAGCCAAATTACTCAAAAATCGGAAAGTATCTACTTCAGCAGAAAGGAAAATTTCAGAAAAAAAAAAACTCATGAGCAAGATCAGTCAGACTCATCAGAGTCATTGGATTTGTCAGGATCATCAGACTTGTCGTCGTCTTATGATGAATCCTCTTCGCGCACTTCATCAGAATCACTATCGGGGTCATTGACGAAGTCTAGATGAATATCTTCCTCACAAGCTTCCCAGTCAGCTTCCTCCTCACGCTCAGCCTCAGGATCATCTCGGGCCAGCCTCTCCATTTCTCTAGTAAACCGGTCTGGTTTGATGTCGTGCTCTGACGATCCCCATACGGATCCATCCTATGAAACATCAGGGTCTGAAGCCACCTTCAGCACGGGAATGAAGCTTTTCTTCAGCCGCTGCTACCCGGCGCACAATTCGGGCTCTCCTCCGAAGACGATCCTCCAATTTGTCATCCTCAGCCATTCTCTTCCTGAGTTCATCATAAGTGACTCGTCGGTTGTCAATGGGTGCATCACGATTCTCCTTAGCTCAACCTTTGACTGTCGAAGGTTTGGAATCCTCTTCCGAGGAGCTGGAAGAACAATCGCCGCTGCTGCCAGAAGTCACCATCTTCTGAAACAAGGAATGTGGAGTTACAAATACATTCATATTAGCGTATGCAAAAATGGTATTCCTCAATTCTCACCTCTTTACGATTTCACGAACTTAGTGATAACAACGTAAAACCTCCAAAACCTGCTCATTCTTTCAAACTTGCAGAATCGAGTATAAAACATATCATTCAAGAGTCTACATTGACTTTTTAAGAAATAATGAGTAGTTCACATAACCCTATATGTGAGCACTCGCTGATCTTATGTATATATACGCTATAAAATCATACTGAATTCACGCATACACTGTGAATTCACCAAACTCATAAATTGCGTATTTTCAAAAACCCAATTTTTATTTAATAAGGCGTGAATAAGTCACGCACTTTTTTTTTTTTTTTAAATCGTGAGTTAATAACTCACATAAATTACACAAAAAAAACTTTTGCTCAACCGAGCATTCGTCTATGGAACCAGGAACTTTTCTATTTTTGTAGAAGTTCTCCATATTTCAAATAAAACTTCGAGAGTTCTCAAATAAAATTTCAATATGAACTCCAGGCCTTTTCAAAATTCCTTTAACTCTAAGGATTATTATTTACTACTTTTACGAACAAATTATGTTTATAAAAGTATTTGCAAAGTTCATACTTTTAAAAAACGAACTTGGGTTTTCATGAAACCTAATAAACAAAACTGTTGCTACTGCAACTAGACCATGTATATTCAAAAATTAACATATCTCTTCCATATTAGGGATTTTTGCTCGTTTCTCCAACTAACGAACAAACGTGCATATACATACATTTTCTAAAAAATCCTTTGTAAATCCTACGCATACACGTGTAACCATGGATTTTTGGGTTTTATGAACAATCATCAAGCATAAAACCTACAAAAAATCGCATGGACTTACCTGTCGGTGTTGGCCGGACGGTGGTCGGTCGGGCGGTGGTGGCGCTGAACTCCGACGAGATTTTCCTCCTGATGTTGCTGAACTCGTGAGGTGAGGAAGCTTGGTCGACCAAAAAATAAAAATATATTTTAGGGCCCATTCCCTTTTATATCAATTTGTTTCCAAAACCTAATGAAACATGGGTTTCCTTTTCGGGCTCGGGCACACAAATCCTAAATCGACCATAACTAAGCTTCTAAACTCCCAAATTAGCAGTACCTTATCTCTATGCGCTCGTGAGATGACCCCCTACCTTGCTATCATAGTTCTCAGCCACACATTTACTCGTACATGGTCTCATTGGGGTAAATTGAGGATTCTGAAACTACTTTTGTAGACTGAGTTCAACCATATATCGTCGACTGAAAATCACCATTGAATGCATACTGCAGAACATGACTGTTCCCCACAATGCAGGGGACTTAATGTAGATGGTGGATTTTCAACAAAGGGCAAAACCGTAAAATCATGAGGCATGTTTTGACACGGCTTTCAAGCAAGCACAGATTCATATTTTACGGAGCCATGATGAATATGTTTTCGAAAGGCCTCCACCAACCGAGGGTTCGATCCCTGACATTTCATTGTGACCTCTATGCAGCTGGGCGGTTCTCCGAAGATTGAGAACATAACGCCTTCAGGCTGTCGGTGATACTCACTGTCCCTGACTGTAGGAGAGAGACCCACCTCTACATAGAAGAATATTTGGGCGGCGGACGCCTTCAGGACGTCGGTGACACTTCACCATTCCCTGATTATGTGGAGAGACTGTGCAGTTCTCCGTAGATTGAGAACATCAACGCCTTCAGGTCGTAAACACCACCGTGATTCCCTGACTATGGACCACTTAGAATAGATGTGACGCTTTAACTGGATAATATCTTTTCTGAATATAGATTACTTTGGTTGTGATATTCACCACTGAATTCCCATAATGATCTACTATTGCTCCTATTCCATGGTCGAATCCACGGCTTGATCCCATGGAATGGCAATAACAATTGCTCTGATTCTATGATCGAATCCACGACTTGATCTCATAGGATAGCAATGAAACAACTATATTATCTCATTACTCTGATTTCATGATCGAATCTACTGGTCTCGTGAAATGGTGATGGATAAATCTCAATTACTCTGATTCTATGGTCGAATCCACTATCCCATGGGATGGTAATGCTCGTTTTGTTATTCTGAATTCGTAGTTGAATCCACATCTGATCCTACGAATTAATAATGAAACATCTATTCACTTTTATTACTCAGTTTCATGAATTATTCCTCACTGGATCTCATCAATTGATAATAATTACTCCACAATTGGGCATCTGGACCTTCACTGAGTAAGCCCCACAAAAATGGTGCAAGTGTACTCGACAATGATGCACGACTGAGCACTCGGGTGCGGAACGAGCATCCAAAAACATGAAACAATGGAGAGTTCTCCACAAAAAAGGAGAGAGAAAATAATAAACAGTAAAATAATGGGAAGTGCCCATGGGCCGGGCCCACCGGCCGGCCGGCTGTGGCCTAGCCGTGGCCGGTCCCATGCTTCCCCATTATTTTCTTTATTTTCTCACGATTTTCATAAACCCGTGGAGAGTTCTCCATCTTGGCAAAAATTTCCCAATTTGTGCAAAAACTCGAGAGTTCTCCATAACTTGGAGGATTCACCAAATAAATTATAAAATAAGAAGAGGTGTGCGGGACCGGGCAACCTAGCCGGCCGGCCATGCCCAAACCGTGGCCGGTTCCACACCTCACAATCCTTAGCTTTTTATAATTATTATTCCAAAACTTCATGGATTCTCCATATCTTCCTGGATTCTCCATATCTTCAAGGACTTTCCATAACTTCAAGGATTCACGAAAAATAATAATAAAATAGGGAAAGGTGTACGGGACAGGGCAACTTGGACGGCCGGCCATTCCTTAGCTGTGGTCGGTCCCACACCTTGCAATCCCTAATTTCTCATTATTATTATTTCCTTCAACTCGTGAAACTCCTGGGTTTGAACAAAATTCGTGACTTCTCCATATTTTCTCAAACATTGCTCGAATCACGAAAAACCAAAAGCCACCATGGTCACGCGGCCGGCTAGCCCCTCAATACAATTTTGAATTATTAAAATATTTTATTTTAATATTTTCAAAATATTGATGAATTGAGCATACATGCTCATTCCACCAAAAAGTCGAGAATTCTCAGCCAAGATGAAACTTTTCTGAAAATTCACAACATCGCTCAAACTCGCATCAGAAAATATCAAAACTCTCAGTATGGAGACACGGACATCATGGAAACATGTGCATGCCTCCATGACCGACCAGGTTGATTCTAGGGCTTGCACGAAGCCAGTCCCACACGTTTTCGCAATTCTGACCTAATTTGCTCAATTGCTCATACTGGGCCCGAGATCTCTCCAACCAACTGGATAATCCTCCAAACGACCAACACTTGGTCACGTGGTCACCAAGAGACGGCCCCAGGTTCTCTTGGTCGACCCTATCTCTCGTACTTATGTTTTCCACCTAATGCTGAACCCAACAAGATTTTCAGTAAATGGTGAACTCCCTATTTAATCATCATTTTTCACCAACTCTCAAACTGAGAACCCTGGTGCGTGCTTACTCGATCACTGGAAGTCACATGGACAATCCTCATGCCATGAGGTCGGTCCTTCCATCACTCATAATTAATTTTCGGCAATTCTCCAATGGATGGAGGATAGTCCAAAATTTAGGGTTTCGAATGAACGCTCTGTGAAACCATCATTCTGAGCAATTTAGAACACCAATAAATTTATGTTGATTCATCAATAAACATCTAAAATTAATTAAACAATATTCGGTAATCTACCAATATTTTAATTAATATTTTACTGGGTCACGTCACCAGTAAATAATTCGCTGAATCGAGTAATTCTTGCTCAATCGCTTGAATAATAGTCAATATTCAACAATTCTCCAGTATTTGGTGAATTGAGCAATACTTGCTCAGTTGCCCATCAAATCCTTAATTTTGGAGAGTTGAGCAATACTTGCTCAATTGCCCATCAATTTCCCATAATTCGGTGAATTGAGAAACACTTGCTCAGTTGCTCATTGAATTCTCATAATTAGCGGCAATACTTGCTCAATCACTCAACTAGTCAGTAATTCATCATACTGACATCTCTCCAGAGAACTACATGTTCGACCCATGAATCGCTGAGCATTCACCATTCATACTTGATTCACCAAACTTAGATTCAGTGTCTAATCAGTCAACAATTGACTAAACCTAAACATGTCTGCCCCGCAGACTCCACGATTCGTGAAACATCAATCACGTCACAAATGGGGGGATATCACTTAGGGTTTTGGTATGGCAGTCTACGGCACATGGAATCATCCCACAATGAGAAATGTGCGTAAGTCGTGTTAACAGTTGAAGGAGTCAGCAAAGTAGTGGGTGCACGATCATCCAAGTCTCCACACGATGTGGAACTGACTTTACCACGATCTCCCACTTTCCCACTCTTTCACTCAAGAAACCTTCACACTTATAGGGGTCAGTGGTGTTATTACTCTAACAGTATAAATAAGTCTCTGAATTCGTGATTGAAGATAAACATTTGAACACTCGAATACACGCCTAACACTGAATTTCTCGAGTAACTACTCTCAAGAATTCAAAAATCACTCAGAACTTATCATAACTCAACAGTTCTACAATACTACAGAAACCTTCAACACACCCGCAATCTTCGATCATCACTGATCCCACACAATTCTCAGCTTCCCTCCTACAGATCAACCCATCTCTCTCTTTGCGACCGAATTGATTCTGGAACGGCCATTATATTAGTTTAGGCCGGAGTCATACAGATTGATTTCTCGAATCTAAGCACCCCCTTTGCAGTGGTGCATATGTGTGAGGATTAACATCTTTCCCGGCTGAGGAGTCTCGATAGCTCGCTCGACTCTCCACTTTCCTGAAAATCGGCGATACGTTTTTCCCCATCCATAACAGGATCATAGTAAGGCCAGCAGGAAAGTTTGAGGTAAGTGCCGCCGCTGCTTTCTCCTATTATTTTTTTTGAAACCTAGTTTTAGGTTTTTGTTGTGGGTATAATACCCACAGAAAAAAATTCTTATCGAATGGGCGCAAGTCCCCATTCGACTTGGTTGTGGATATGACGTCCCGTGGCCAGAATATTTTCCCAAAATTTTCGTTGGGCATACAAAATCCATGTAAATTCAAATACTGGTGGCCATATTGAATTTTAATAAAATTTTCATGCATGGCTATTCTCGAAGTAGTGACTCATGTCTATCTTGCTCATTGTATTTATTCAAAAGTGAACGCAAGAAATTTTGTTAAGATGTCACCTGGAAATGTTTCTGCCGCCAAGCTGGGAAGTGTCAACAATTCCAAAGATAGGCTGAATATAGATGATAAATTCTTTACAAGGTCTTACACAGTTGCAAGGACACACCCATGCCATGTAATAACCCTCCTTACTTATTCGTAGAATGAAGGAACCGTTCAGTCGATTTCTCCAGAGCGTGTGATACGGTTTTGTCTCTAGAGAAAAGAATATTCGGCTTCTCTCGTTGACTTCAAGATTTTCCATAACCCACTGCGCTCTTATGAAGGATGGATGAGACACATGATGAGTAATGACCATGTCAGGAATGATCTGGTCAAGGAACAAATCGCGGATGCTGTCATGGCGTCTGCAATACTTCGTATTAGGAAAGATGCTGCAGGTTTGATTAATTTCATCTCTAGATGGTGTATGTCTACTCACACAACCATATGTAGGTGGGGCGAGATGACTATTACTTTCGAAAGTGTGGATGTTCTGCTAAATCTTCCGATTGTGGGAAATATTGATTTTAGCTTGTCCGACTAAGAAGAAATAATGCACGCCACTCCAGTTAAGAAGGCCAAAGGATATAATCGGCAGTAAAATAATAAAAAAATGCTTTTACACTTGGTGGGTGTCTGAGTGGTTTCCTATGAAACCAAAACCAGATCAGGTGTTAAATGACACACTCAGTGTCGCTGCATTTTTATCCTTGTAGCTGTCTAGATATGTTTCTCATAGGCACCGGTAAGAAGGAAATAATACAAAAGCTTGTTAAATTCGCTATTAAGTTGGGGAAAGATTTTCTCTTCCCATAGGCAGCTTGTTTTTTGGTTCCTCGTATACCCATCTGGATTGTCTGGAAGCAGACATGTATGCTTCTAACGGGTATATGAAGATAGAATCATACGTTCACATCGCCTTTCTCCAAGTATGGTTATGGGAGCATTTCAAAGGTTACGATCCTAATCTTGTAGTTTCGTTTTCCAATACATATGGAGGAGCTAGGATACTTCATTGGCTGAAGAAGCATCCAAGACCTGGCTTAAGGCTCATCGATTTCTTTGAAAATATGCATGTGGTTAAATTTCGTCCCTGGGAACCGGCTCACACATCTATAGTTCATTCGAATACTTTTGCTTCCATCTCTGGCACAACATTGCATTCGGATGGAGAGGGTATGAGTATTAGAGAAACCGTGTTCATGCGAAGCTGTATACCTCGATATGACCCATCTTTCTTCAGGGTATCTTTTAAAGTGGTTTCTTATAATGTTGACATAGCTACTCGTCAGATGGGTTTCGACCAGGGGATTCCGTTTCACATTCCATTGACGCCTTCAACAGACCTTTTGCCATCTGTTTTTGATAGTAGTGTTTTTGCGACAAATAAGAGTCTCCCATTCTTGTTCCCAGAAAGAAAGCTGGTGATAACCCCCAAGTATAAGGAATTATGGCAAGAGGATTTTCTTGGTCTTCATCGATTCGTGTAGGATATCGTGAAGGACCCACGCAAAAAACCTTCTCATAAGACTTTAGAAAAGCATAAGTTGTTGAAGCCGCTTCCTTCGGATAAGCGAAATTCTTCCGAATAAGGCAGAAACAGCCCTCAGAGAAAGGAGCAGAGGTAAAAAATTCATGCCGGTGGTATTCGATCAGCTTTGACAGCCCTAGTGGTCTTCAATTCTTCAAATGCAAGTATGTATAATCTTCCTTTTGATTTGTTCGGATTACTTAAATATTTCAGATTATCCTCATTGAACATTCCTATTTTAATTCAGGGTATTGATGATATGAACGCCTTTGCTAGACTTGCACGTTGTTAAAATATGGCGCCTCCAAATGAGGAATCTGGCGATACCGAGTCTCTTGAAGGTGAAGATGAGGAAGAAGAAGATTCAGAATCTGGTGGCGATGATGGAAGCACTTCTGAGTGTAGTAGCGGTGAGTCTAACTCTCCCAATAAGCCAGCGGATGAGTTGGTAAATCCCACACGTTTTCTTTTCTTCTTAGATTATTTATTTATTTTTTTCATATGAAATAAATATTCAGTCGGTGGTATTACAAAAAGAAACTGCACCTGGAGATAACCCTGAGATGTAGATTAACCATAATGAAGACATTGTTGCGCCTTTAATCATAGAAACCATGTCTGTGGATAACCCTGAGATGGAGATTATTTATAACAAAGATGTTGTTGCGCTTTCAATAGTGGAAACTACACATGTGGCCGTGGGAGTAATCGTTTCTGAAGAATCTTCTGGAGTTGAAGGAGCGCTAATCGTACATTCAGCTGCAGGTGCCATTTTCAACCCTCCATTTGCGGCTCCCTTTGAGGATCATGTGTTGAATTAAAGATTCAGCGTACCATCTAAGTATGCAGAGCTATATACTCGAATGTGGGATAAGTATGGACACATCGAAACAACCAAGAAGATTAACAATCACTTTTCATTGGTTAAACGCGTGGAGGAAGCCCTATCTTTAATCCATGACATGTGCAGTGTGACTGAACACACCATTTCTGAAGAGGTAGTCTCAAGCTGGGAGTATCATCGGGACATGTGCGTGAACTTTGAGTTTAACGCCTCCTGGTTCTGTGAAGGGTTTTCCAAAATCGAAAGGTTGCAGACTGAAATGAACGAGGTTCCCTCCCTGGATCTCATTAATCAACAGGAGGAAGAGATCGAGAAATTATCCCAAGAATTATAGTTGAAGAAGACTGCTCTCCAAAACGTGAATGACGCTTTTTCCAAGAAGAATAAGTTGTTGCTGGATAATTTCCCTTAAATGCTTTTATTTTTTCGAACTTTCTCCTCTTAATTTTTTTTTTCTGAAAGGCAAGAGACGCCTCTTTAATGGTTTGATTTTCTAGTTTTGAACTAGTATGTAATTGCTCTGTGAAGATATTTGAATTGATTTGCTTCTGAAATGATTTTGTGAGTAATTTTCTGAATGATATTTAGATCAACTAATAAGTTGGAATCTTAATCATGAATGCAAATAGTGCATCCAATTGGGAGAAATTATAAATATTACAAGAAAAGGGAAATACCAGAGTGACATGATATTTTAGAATAATTAGGTTGTCGGCTTCTGTTCTCAAAATGGGATTGACGTCTGTGTTAAGTCCACAACGAATTTCAAAACAATTGGTCGTGCAAACATTGTTTGATTAAACTTACTCGTGTACGAGGCCTCCCAGCAAAACTGAATTTTCCGGATATTTGCTTCAAGTCTGAACCTAGTGTGTGCGTAGCCATAAAAATAAGAAGTCCTCGGCCGTTTTATGGTTCTCGTAACGCCTGGAATTATACATAGTGAATATTCCTTCGATAGATAAGAAGCATGTGTCATGGGGCGTATATGTGGGAGTATCTTTATGTCGATCCGCAGTAAAGTGGAGGATCTTCAGTTTCCAGGCGTAATTCTCCCGAATTGATCTTTTCTTGGATAATGCGCTTCAGACCATTGCATTCACTGGTAGGATGATGGATGAACCTGTGATAGTGGCAATATCTCCAATCTAACATCTCTTGATCAGTTGGTGGATTCCATACGGGAGGCAGTTGAACCACCCCGTCTCGTACCCAAGTTTCGAGTAATTCCAAAAAAATTCTTATAGGGGTTGGGAAACACTGGTAGTTCGAGTCCGACCTCTCTTATGTTATAGGCCATTGTCGTGGAAGCTCTTATAGGCTTTGGCATAAAACTCGTTTCGAGGGCGGAGTTGAACCTTGAGCGAGTATTGATTCTAGCACGGATCATTTAGTTCGAAAATTTCGCTGAAATACAACTTCTCTTGAGGTCCCTGCATCAGTGATAACAATGTAAAGCAGTTGGACTAAATACTGTTCATTGGCGCAGTTCCCGTCCTCATAGGTATCTTGGTAGATTTCCCATTCTTCAGGTGCTTCTCTTTTTAGGAAGGTTAGTGCGGTCGTGGCTGCGGATCGTTGGACAACTTTCTGAACTTTCGCTAGGGTTTTGAGATACAAGTTTTCCAACAAATCTTCATAGGCCGGCTCCTTACCCTTATCTTGCAAATATTGTGACGCACCTGGCAGGTCTCTTCCCTTTGTCTTATGAAATTGTCTCAGCTATTTGTCATTGGCTGAGCTTAGTTGGTCATTTCCTTTCTGCTCTCGTCTGATGCGGCTATGTACTCTATCTGCACTGTCGTTGGAGGCACAGACCTCAGAAAAGGATTCAACATTTCTTGTACCACTTTTAAAATTGGTGGCGTCCCCCGAGCAAATGTTCGCTGATTCTTGCCATAACCAGTTTTCCATACTCTTTAAGAGACAAAACATCTCATTTTGTAGCTTGACGATATTGACCTGATTTGCAACAACTTCCTCTAGCATTTTCGTCATATCTTCCATGACGATTGGATTTCGAGCATTCGTGATTTTGGAAGAGTTTGGCTGACCCGGTACATCATAAAAGGGAAAGTTGGAATTCGTGATTGAAGTGAATTTTGGTTATTACATCTAAGATCTACCCTCTTGAAATCGAGAAAATTGAAATGAAATTGAAAATTGATCTTGCAACCGAGAGATTAATCTCTCACTATGGTCGCCAGTTGTTTTGGGGTAAAAACTGATTCTACTGGTTTTGGTAATTTTGGGTGTACCGCCAAGAAACGAATCTAAACCCTGAACAAACATATTGCACTAGAGTACTTTAGATTCGAGAGATCAATCTGTATAATTCTGGCCTAAACCAAGAAATGGCCATTCCAGTCTTGCTTCTTTCACAAAGTGAAGGAGAAGGGTTAATCTTAGGGAGGGAAGCGAAGAAGGTACTGAGATCAGAATGGTTAACTCTGAAGGTGTGGCTATTTTATGACTTGTATCAGAATATGGAACTGGCTTGCGGAATGTAATCTATCAGTTCTTGGTGTTTTTCTGAATACGTATGTTGATAACCCAAACTCCGTTGTTGGTTGAAATAGGCTGAAACCTATTTATACAAGTCATAGTTGAACGCACCCTGATCTTATAGTAAGTGGAGATAGTGGAGCGATGGAGAAATGGGGTTGTTGAAAACCACATCCCTACTATGAGGGGAAACAGGTTGGTTTACAACAACTACTTCTCAGCTGCCACTAACTTCCACCTTTCCTGACACTTTCTCATAATGGGCATGTTGCAATCCGTACGTTGTAAACCGCCAGACCAATACCCTGATGAACATCCCCTAGTTTGTGACATGTTTGATATCTCGAGTATTTTATAGAAAATATGTATCAAGTGAGTCTTGCCTAATTATTCTGACCAATCACGTGCAAGCTAGGTGGCGGGTAGTCATGTTGTGACGAGCCAAGTCAGGAGACTTGCCGCAAAGAATAGTATGTAATGTTATTAGGTTAAATAACTAAGTTATTTGTGAAACCGATATTCATAAAATATGGTACATATTCGATTCATGTAAAGCATCGATTTTAAGCAAGCAACTCAAAATAATTGATGCCCATATAGCATCGTTGTATAAAGCTCGCTTAAATCAGTCGCAGAGCTTAATGTATTAAAAGGGGCACAACCGGCCATTTTCTGGAAGATGTCAGGAGACATTCATGCGTGCCAAGGGCAGGACGGTCGGTCCCTATAGGAGAGTGATGGTTGGTAGCCATTTTGACATCATATTGGTCGGTCCAAGTTAAATCTAGACCGGTTAAATTGGCTAGCCAAATTGGATGGCTGAGATGATTTGCGGCGATTATTGGTCGCCGCTAATTTATTTAAGAATTTTATAAGGAGCGTGGCTAGACATCTTTGGGCGGGCATTTAGGAGTCATACGGGCTGCCGTGGCTTGGCCGATTGCTCCTCATGGAAAGAAGATGACCGGTGATCTGGACATATCTCGTTTGGCGCTTAGAATAGGGCTTTGGCGGGCCGATTACTTTGGCGAAGTTGGCCGGTTGAGATGATTTGCGGAAGTTAATGGCTGTCGTTGATTTAATTTAGGTTTAAAAAGTCGTATGGCCAACCTATTTTATGCTAGCATTTTTGGTGTTGGCCGCGTGTTGTGAGCTGTTCGGACGGCCAGCACTGTAGCAAGGTCGCTAGTGAGCATATTTGGACCTTGACTATTGATCGAGATTAAATCCAGGTCGGTCAATTCGTCTAGCGAAGTTGGGCGGCCATGATCGTTTTGCGGCAGTAATGTAGTGTTGCTTAATAAAATTAAGGTTTTGTAGCTCGTGCGGCCAACTGTTTGGGCAAAGCGTTTGATGGCTCTGCTCGTGAGTGGTACGGATACCGATTGGCCTAGGTATTAGTAGGCTCGCCAGTGTGTATCATGGCGCTTGTCTGACCTTGTTAGGAGGTAGCCATACTTGATAAATCGAGTGGCCAAAACGTACGGCCGTGATAGTTTTTGAGACTAACATGGGAAGTCTAGATTAGATTCCTTAAGGAATTAGGCGCATCGACCAACCAACTTCCAACTTTATTTAAAAGTGTGTGTGGCGGGTTTAAAGTGATTTGATTGGTCGATAAAAAAGGGGGCCGACAAGCAATTTTATGGGGGCGTGGCCGGCCAGCCTCGGGAGGCGCCTGTTGGGTCGAATTGGCCGGCCAAGTGGCGTGGCCGCGCCTCTTTGTTGTTGCTTCTGTTTTCCGTATCTCCTCTTTTACTTCTTGTTTTCTTCCTTTGGTAGGATTTTGCTCCTATTAGTCCATGGTGGATTAATTTCCTAGCTTCCCTAGGTCCGGTCTCAACCAATAGGGTTCGAGATATTGTGCAGGGCGCAAAAAAGCCTAAATTTTCAAATTAATTAGGCCAAAATTTAAATTTTGTGATCTATCACAAAATTGATCAAATTTTGTATGTTAACACAAAATTCTCTTATTCTCAGAGAGCAGTTAGCGCGTCTTCTGATTGAGTATTTTCATGCATACCTTAATCTTGATACTTCGGGAAATTCATGCTACTCAGCTGCGAGTGAACATTAATTGTCATGTCATACCAATATTAAGGGTTCAGCCGGAGAACATAACATAAGAAAAATACTCGATAAATCATACATTAATAAATAATGCAGTAGGTTGGGATTGTTGCTTCATGCACCATTCTGGATAAATTTTATAAATATGCTGAATTGCTCAATACATATATAAGTAAAGAGGTCTCGACACTCATTACTTTTAAATGGCTCAGTCTCTTTGCAGAATGGCTGCGCATTAAATACAGGATTTGTTTTACAATTTTAGCCCTGAACTAAAATCAACCATCAACAGGTACCGTTCAAGTTATTTCTCTTCTATTCAATCAGGCTTGTAAATTCCTATTTGTTTGAGTGCTGATTAAATTGAGAAATTGAGATATAACTCTTTGATATACTTTTTATTAAGATTGAGTCTGACTGTCTAGTTGATTCTCTTGAAAGTATATAGGAGTTAGTCCATATAGATTGCTAAGCGAAATATTGGGTGTGTTTGTTATGCCCCGCTTTTTCATACTATATTGTGCTTTGAGATAGAATGTATGGCTTTGAAAATTCCTTTTGCTTTGGTTTCAGGGAAACAATGAAAATCCAGCTAAAAATGAGGTTGAGTTGACAGCTGCTCCCAGCATGGAAAACGGGATACATTGGTGCCAACAAGTACTGTTACCCTGTGCTGAAAACGACTAACTCAAGCCAGAATGTTACATTCTTGCAAACTCTAAATCCTAATTGTGGTTATTATGAAGTAACATTGCCAGTTATGTAGGAGTCATTTTATTTTATTCCTCCTCGCATGACATATTCTCAAAGATATGGACAATATGTGATGTATTATAATACGAGATTCATATTCCGAAAAACTGACTAGGTCAAGTACTATCATTGTTGATTGTTCACCCCGATAGTTATTTTTAGAGTCAGTAGAACATGTCGGCTGTAGTGAAAAAGAAACAAGTGTTTGTTACAAGTTTTGTCTGTCTGAGAATTTTCTCCATCAGTAGGTGTGTCGAAGACACTCATATGTTGTTCTCTGCCAGCAATGTCAACTGAATTTATTTCCTTTAAGTCAGATTGTATAATGAGGAGACGTGGCAGAATGAGTCGCATCTTTGTTTTATAATCCAGCAATTGTTGTGTGAACTTATTTTGTATTTGTGTATTTCTGATTCTGTGCATATGTTCTTTCATGCACCCTTTTGTACATGTTAGATAAGGGGATGAGTTGAGTGTTTATTTCTCAATGGATTCTTCTAAAGAAAACCATCGGTTGATGGAGGTTGAGCTTGGTTGTGAGATGTAGGAGGAATCTGGGAAATATTATAAATGGTTTCCAGTGATACCCTGACTCTTCGAATCTTGGTGTTAGTTGCCTTAGATTTTACGGTTCAATTTTTCCCTACCATGCCATTCATTTTTCTTTTATTTTACGATTGCTCCTAATACTTTTCTCATCGTGCAACGTCCAATGTTGACGAGAGATATCAAGGAGGAGCCGAATTTAATCAGCTAAAAGGCGTCCGTGAACAGTTGAGCGTGTGGTAATCTAATCTTTTCCTTTTAAAATGGATGGTTAGTTTACCTAAATTAAAATGTACCCATGCTTTCTGTTCTCTTTCTAGGAAAAATCTTTAGCAGGAAACAATATGTGAGATCGTTGGATGGGATGTCTGCAAAAAAGACAATCTTCATAATTGGTGCTACCAACAGGCTTGATATCATTGATCCCGCACTTTTAAGGCCACAATCAGTTGATCGATATTCCATTGCCTGATGACGCCTCTTACTTCCAGATCTTCAAGGACTGCCTGCCTCAGGAAATCTCCAATTGCAAAGGATGTTTACCTTTCCGCCCTTGCCAAGTATACTCAAGGATTTATCAGAGCAGATGTTACTGAGATATGGCAGAAATCTTGCAAATATATGCAATTAGAGAGAACATTGAGAAAGGTAAAATCAACTGTTGAAACTCTTTTATCATATGCAATAGAGATTACGAGAATGTTACATCATTTGAATTAGAAGAAACTAGCATTATCGTTATTGTCAAAAACCTAATAACAAAATAAAACATAATTTATGTTGGGAAAGAGAATGTCCGGATTTCTCGGGGCAAAAATGGTGAGAGATTCATCTTCTCGAATGAACAGGGTAGGGATTTTGGATTTGGATCGGAATAAGACGTGCAAGCAGGGATCTTCGAACAGTGCATCAGGTGTTTTGAGTTGGGTAGCAGTGGTTAATGGAAACAAGATAGCAAACAAGGAAGCAGATACAGGTGCAGTTGAAGATGCAGAGACGGGAGTGTGGGAAACAGTAGGAGGGAGGAAGAACAAAGGAAAATCAGATCAGGCGGCTAAGGAGATCCTCATCAATTGTAAGTACAAATCGTTTGGGCTCACTAAAAGATCAGATGGAATTTTATTCGATGAGAAAACAAAGAATACAAAAAAGATTATTCAATCTATAATTTGCCTGGAGGGTGTCATTTGGATGAGAAATATTTTGAAAAAAGAATAAAAAAAGAGCTATTATGGATCGTGGTATTGGACGTTTCATAGAGGGGAGGAACATATTCTATTTTCTCGAAATCAAAACAAACATGGAGAGTTTTTTCGAGTAACTATTTTCTAAAGATGGAGTTAAACAATCTATGTGTTTTCCAGCTGAGGAAGGAACATCTACTTGGGATTATTTTGTGAATGCTTTCTCTAAAGTGGTTTCAAAAAATCTCTATAAAACCAAACAGGTTGCTTCTTTCCAACCCGACAAGACTATTCAAACACCAAGTCAAGATCTTAATCAAACTCAGGATTTCAGCAACACGGCTTCTTCGGCAAGTTGAAGTCAAGCAGTGATAATAGAAACTTCCCTCAAAGTAACATCATGGAATAGTATTGGACAAGAAATTGCCAAAAGATTTCATATGGATTTGGGTTTTGATATTTTTCCTTTTGATTCTCAAAAAGCTTTTTTTTTCTCACATCAACAGGATCGTGACATTTTGATTCAGAAAGGTTTATGGAATTTTAATAATATGTCTATAAGGTTACTTCCTTGGTGGAATGCTTCAAATTCAATCTCTCTATCTGAAATTGACTCAGAGGGTTCTTGGGTGGAAATTCATGGTGTTCCTTTTAATCTGTGGGGTTCATCTTTTTATAATGAATTTAGTCAAAAATTTGGTGGCCTTATTGAGGTACATAGCTCTACTTCAGAATGGAAAGATGCATCAGCAATACGCCTCAAAGTTCGCAGTTATGATGGTACTGTCTCATCATCTCTTTACCAATACGGGGGATACTCTTTTCCAGTTAAAGTTTCACCTTTAAGGTTCATCAACGGCGATATTGATCAAACACATAAGAAAATTACTGTTCAGGATCTGGAGGTGGTTACTGTGAATACATCTTCGATTGAGTCAGTAAAAGAATTTTCAGTCAATGTAGATTGGCCGAGAATATCTCAACCAGTTTTAAGGCCGCATGATTCTAGGAGGAAAAATATGTTCAGAAAATTTGTCGGAGCTGAAAAAGGAAAGTCGGTAACACCAATTCAAATTTTAAATCCAAATTTAAATTTGAACTCAACTGCCAATCTAAATGGGAAGAGACAACGGTCATTGGAGGAAGGTTCTTGTTCGAATATGGGTAAGGAAAACTCTTCGGATATGAAAGAAAATAAAGCGGGTTCGGATTCAGTTTCTTCTTCTAACAACTCAAAAGATAAGGCTCTCATTATTTCAAATGAAACTCAACCATCTTCATCAACTGTTTTACCAAATTTTCAAACAGAAGAAGATGTGAATGATTATTTGGAAACGGCGGTTTCAATTCCCTATCTACAGATGATTGATTCTTTTGGCAATGCTCATTCAAGTACTTTGGATTCTCAAGTGGCGGAAGTTCCTAATATGATTGGTGATTTTGATTTCTTCTGGAGGAGAACTGAAAAATGGAGCTCCTTAAAACATAAGGTAAATCCGACTTTGAAAAATGATTTTGAAAATGTTTTACTTCAAATGGCGGTTATGTTCCCTAAATTGGGTATACACCTAAAAGGTTCACAAGATGAAGTTAATGATGCAATGGTTGAAACATTCAAAGCCCATCTTTTTAACTATGATTTGGAGAATCGTAAATTTGCTTGATTTGGTTAAGTGGATTTCCTGTTTTGCCTGGTTATTTCTGTTTTTATGGATTTCAATTTCACATTTTGGAATATCCGTGGTCTTAATGACCTTAACAGAAGAGATGTTGTTAGGAAGAAGATTAGAGATTGGAAACCAAGCATCATTTTTTTTGCAAGAAACAAAAATTCAACAATGCAACGATCTTCTAGTTTGGCAATGTTGGAGTAACAATTCTGTTAAATGGTTAGACTCCTCTTCTCAAGGTAGCTCAGGTGGTATTTTGTGTTTATGGGACTCCTCAAAAATTCAGGTGTTGGATTCTTTAATAGGGCCTTACTCAATTTCCATTCATTGCAAGAATATTTCTAATTCTTATGAATGGATGTTATCTGGAATCTATGCTCCATGTGCAAACAATTCTGATGAGGTCAAACTGTTTTGGAGAGAAATAGAAGAAGTTAGGTGTCTTTGGAGCTACCCATGGGTCATTGGTGGTGATTTTAATTAAATAAGATTCACTTATGAACGATCCTCTGGAGGTGATGTTACTGCTAGTATGAATAAACTCAATAGATTCATTTCAAGACATCATTTGGTTGATCTTTCTTTAGTCGGCGCAACATACACATGGACCAATAATCAAGCTCAGAGTGTTAGAAGCAGAATAGACAGAATTCTCTTATCTCCTGATTGGGAACATGCTCATCCTAATGTTATTCAACAGGCTCTTGCACGGCCTTGTTCTGATCACAATCCAATTTCTCTTAACTGTCAGGGTTTGAAGCATGGGCCTCCTCCATTCCGCTGTGAGTATTTTTGGTTTTCGCACCCAAATTTTCTTGTTTTGTGAAAGATCTGTGGCTTTCTTTTTCTGTTTCAGGAAGTGCTAGTTTTATTTTTTGTAAGAAACTTCAGATGCTAAAAGTTAAGTTAAGAGAATGGAGCAAAATAGAGTATGAGGAAGTTGACAGAAGGCTTGAAGAATTGGAGGATATTTTCACAACTCTTGATACAACAGAAGATACCAACAATGGGCTTACTGAAGCTCAGTGGGAGGAAAGAGAAACAGCCAGACAATAATATTGCAAGTTAACCTTCATAAACTCTGAAAAGTTGAGAAGCAGGACAAGAGTGACTCACATCAAAGACAATGAAAACAATACAAAGTATTTCCACAGGTTGGCTAACGATAGAAGAAGAAGAAGTTACATTGGTTCCATAAAAGTGGATGGTGCTTTAACATCTGATGAAGGTGAGATCAAAGAAGGTATTGTTAAATACTTCCAAAATATTTTTCAGTCTCAATGTCAAAGAAATGTTTTTATGGAATGAATGATTTTTTCTAAGATTTCTGAGGAGATGAATGACTTACTTGAGAGAGATTTTGAAGAAGAGGAGTGCCTTGCAGCTATCAAAATGTTGGGACAATGCAAGGCCCCAGGGCCAGATGGCTTTCCAATAAAGTTTTACTTACTTTGTTGGAATTTCATCAAAGAAGACTTTCTTAACATTATGTCTGAGCTGCAAAATAGAGGCTTCTTGGACTGGAGATTGAAGAACACCTTTATTGCTTTAATTCCTAAAAAAGATACCATTGAAGAAATTAAAGATTTGAGACCCATAAGTATAATTCATGGTGTGTATAAGATTATGTCTAAAGTTCTTGCCGAGAGATTTAAGATCACTCTTCCTCATATTATCTCACAACATCAATCTGCCTTTGTGAAGAAGAGACAAATTTTGGATGGAGTGTTAATTGCTAATGAGTTGATAGATTCAAGGCTGAGAAGTGGAAAACTAGGTATCTTATGCAAAATTGATTTTGAAAAAGCTTTTGATCATGTGAATTGGGACTTCCTTGATGAAATTTTCTTGCTCATGGGGTTTGGTCATAAATGGAGGATATGGATAAGATGTTGTGTGGAATTTTTTAAATTTTCAGTACTTATTAAAGGCAGTGCTTCTGGATTTTTTACAAGCAAGAAGGGTATCAGGCAAGGTGATCCCATTTCCCCCTTTTTATTCTTACTGGTTGGTGAGGCTCTAACTTTTATGATTAAAAAAGCTCAAGAAGAAGGAATTATTTCTGTATTTCAAGTTAAGAATGATGGCTTGGTCATTAGCCATCTGCAATTTGCAGATGACACCCTCATCTTCTTAGATGCTAATGTTGAGCAGGTAAAAAGTTTAAGATTAATTCTTCTCTCCTTCGAAATGCTTACTGGGTTAAAAATCAATTTTGCAAAGAGTCAAATCTTTGGAGTAGGCTATGATGGTGATCTTTCTATCTTTTCTTCTATTCTAGGCTGTTATAGTAGTTATTTTCCAACTACTTATCTTGGTTTACCTTTAGGAGATAGATGTGGTGGTGTTGCAAAATGGGATAAGATCATTGAGGAATTTATTCTTAAGCTTGCTGGTTGGAAAAAACCTCCCCTCTCAAGAGCTGGTAAGATAACACTTATTAATAGTGTCTTAGCAAGTCTTCCTATGTATTACATGTCTTTATTTGAAATGCCAAACTCTGTTGCTAAGAAGATTGAGAAGATTATGAAGGATTTTCTATGGCATGATAATAAAGGTAGAAGAAAGTTGCATTTGGTCAAATGGTTAGCTCTTTCTAGGAAGAAAAAGGCTGGTGGTTTGGGCATTAAAAATCTTAAGCAGGTTAACCATGCTCTTCTTACAAAATGGTCTTGGAGGTATGCTATAGAAGAGGAAGCTTTATGGAGGCAGATTGTTAAGGAGAAATATGATTCTGGAGCTGTTACTTGGATCACTAAAGTTCCTACTTGCACTTATGGGAAGTCACTTTGGAGAGCAATTATGAAATTTTACCCTGTTTTTTTAAAGCACATAAGGATTAAAGTCAACAATGGGATTCTCTGTAGGTTTTGGGATGATAATTGGCTTTATCAAAATCCAATCAAAAGTTGTTATCCTAATTTGTATGTTATCTCTAGAGCTAAGAATTTTTCAGTAGCTGAGGTGGGTCCTCTGATTGATAATGAGGTGGTTTGGAACCTGCACATTCCTAGAAGACTAAATGCTGCAGCTACAGTGGAGTTGAGGCTTTTGTCTGCTGATCTGAGAAACTTCAAAGATGATGAATTGAAATGGTCCCTTACTAAGAGCAACAAATTTTCAGTCAGTTCTGTCTATGACTTTCTGTCAGAACAAGACTCCTCTTTGCTTTCAGGTACAAATTGATGTGCCTGCAAACTGTCTTTTCTGTAATGAGGCTGAATCCAGTTCTCATCTCCTACTCCATTATAGCTTTGCTAGACAAGTTTGGAGTGATTTTATGAGACACATAAACTGGTTTTTCTCAATGCCTGCTGATATTGTGACTATGCTTCATGCTTGGGGTTTATTGCGGAGAAACAATGCTGCTAATGCAATTTGGAACTTAATTCCTGCTGCAATTATGTGGAGTATCTGGAAAGAGAGGAATGCTAGAGTATTTTCTGACAAAGGGAGTAATATTAGGGTTATCATCAACAAAGCAATCTACAATCTGTTTTCTTGGTCTTTGGCTATTAAGGACTTTGAGAACGTCGAATCTTCAGAGGTCATGAACAATTGGTTCAACATCTACTTTAACTCTTCTTAAGTTGGTAGTCTGTTTTCTCTTTTGCTCTTCTTTTGTTCCTTTTTCTTTCTTTTGTTCTTAGGGTGGTATAATTATTTTATACCCTCTCTTTTTTGATCAATATATTCTTTCTTTACCGATCAAAAAAAAAAACATCATTTGAATTACTAATCTTATTTTTTTGGAATTACGATAGTCAAAACAATATTTTTTCTTCAAATTATATCATTCTATAATTTTTATATATAAAAAAAAAACATTTGGGGACATAAGCATGGAGTCCCAACCATCTAAAAAAATGTGTTAATACATCAACTAGATAGGTGTCACATATTACGACACTCGAAATGTACCATCCATATTGGTAGTTACATAAATAACACATTATATAGATTACAGTACACCTCTGTGAAATAGCTCGTGTCGTGCCATTTCGGCACGGGTGATACCTTAGTTTTTTATAACTTGTGAAAGTTTCAGGCTAGAGTCTTCATTGGTTGATCCCAAGAAAATAATGACTTAATAGAATCGTCATGGTATTGACCTCCACCCTTTCACTGTGTTGTTGCGTAGTGATTCGACCACTTGGAGCACCATCAGACAAATCGAAGAGTAGTTTACATGGGTATTTTGAGCTTCGAGTTCTTCATTTTGAGGATTGGTTTCTTTATTTTTAGCAATTGGATCTTCATTTGTACTCTCATTTTCGGCTTCCTCTATTAAACATTTCATAATCATATATCAAATCCATAGGATAGAATTATCATCAACACAATCATCCTTGTTATTTGAACCTTCCCCAACATCATTTTCACGTAATCTAATCAAACTTTAATCCTAAAATCTATATACTAATCTCCCACCCCTTTAATGTGCGGAAGCCAAACTAAAATTCTCATCCAGTTTGGAAGCGGACAGAAATTCAGCCGTCAGATCCAAATCACCTTTTCCGTGTGAACATTTAATAGGAGCCATAGGATTTTCGCGGAAGGATTCAGATATAAATATGGTTAAACGTAGGGGTTAACTTCATAAATCAGAAATAGGTTTTACAAAAGTGCCATTTTCATAAAATTTAAAATGTAGGCTTGAAACTTCTCATCTTTCTTTGGATTTTTGTAAAAATATACGGCCGGAAAGTACTTCGAGTTGTCTACGCAAGAGCATAAACAAGAATATAAAATATAAAATTTCAAATACAGTAAAACCTCTATATAAGAATACTCTTGGGACCATAAAAACAATTCCTATATAGAGGTTATTCTTATGCAGAGGTAATTTTTACACGGATTAAGCCAAGTTGGGACCATTATTTTTTGTTCTTATACGTAGTTTATTCCTTTATAGAGTATTCTTATATGGAGGTTCTACTGTATTTTTATTTTTACATAATTTACATTTTCTACACAGATAAACAGTTTTTTTTTAACATTTTCATTTGAAAGAATTTATAACATATATTTTGTTGTAATAGTGTTTATCGGTAATATATTTTCACATGCATATAAATAGATCTCTTTTTTTTTTTTTGATAAACAAAGAACATTTTCATTAATGGGATTTTAAGGTTACAATGAGTTTAAGATCGAAGATAAGAGAATACAAAGTAACAAGAACATACCGTAAGAGTACAATACCGAGAAATCCGACAATAAAAAGAGAAGGATTACCGGAGTAAGTCAAATACAAGTATGAATAAGATCCGATTAAATCGGAAGAAGGATGGTTTTTCTCAGAATTAAATTCCAACCATTTAGTTTATTTTTCTTCTATAGAAAGAAATGCTCCCAAAATAGGAGTGATTTGCTCAAATCTCTTATAACTAGTGATGAAGCTTCCGTCGTCAAAAAGACCATCTATGGAGATATCGTCGCAAGATAAGTTGATGATGAAGATTCCGATGAAGATTTCGTCGCCGAAGATAACCAAGATGAAGATTTCGTCGTTGGAGAGCTTGGAGAGCATCACTATCAATCTAAAAACCCAACCAAATAACCAAGAATCGCCATTAAAGCGAAGATAAATCTCAAAAGAGTAGATAAAACCACCAAAATGGTGTAGATAAATAGAAAACATAATAAAAACCAAACTAATCTAACAACTAACCTAGAAAGCAAGGAAAAATGAAGAAATCTGCTCAGATCTAGTCCAAAAATGGACTAGATCTGAGCAGAGAAAAGTTTTTTTTTATGGTTTTGTTGGAGAAGAAAAATGAGTGAGAGAGAGGAGAGAGAAATGTTTGATTTCCCCAACATATAAACTTGTTGTATTATAATACTATACTAGTTGTTTGATAAACTAGTGTATGATGTGATAATGGTTGATGGCGAACTGATGTTTTTTAAATACATCTCACAAAAAGTGGGTTTTGTTGCAGTGGAAAATATGGAGAAAGTAAAGAGACAAAGAGAGGTTTCTATTGATCTGGATAATAGGGTTACATGGATACAATATCCTTTATATATGTAAAGGTAAACTCTAGGTAACTAGATAGACCGCACATCCATGGGCCATAGGCCCTATAACACTCCCCCTTGTGCGGTTCAATAACAAAACTTTATACATAGTGCTTCACATATAGTTCTTTGAATGTTGTTCTTCAAATGTCGTTCTCTCCTTGATGACTTGTGCCGAAATCAATTTCCTAACTAAAAATTTGACAAGGAAAAACCCAGTGGGATAAAACCTTGGTACACCTCTTCACATGTAGTACTTCACATGTTGTCTCTTACCTTACATGTAGTTCATCACATGCAATACGATCTTCACAGATCGATGAGACTAAGTTGATTGCCTCGTTAAAACTTCGTCAGGAAAACCCTTAGGGACAAAACCTGAACTAAAGAAAAAGAGTACAATATTACGCAAACGTAGAACATAGTTAGACTCGAATATGTCGCCTCATTAAAACCTTGACAAGGAAAAACCCATTGGGACAAAAACTTGACGAAGGGAAAAGAGTACAATGTGACAGATGCAAGTAAAGGTGATCCATTGCAGATGATTACTTTTCTCCATTGAAGTTGACTAATTGCTTCACAACTCCTAAGGAAGAAAATCCTCGTGGGAAAGACAATAGCCTTAGTTGGGAAATTACATTCCCGGTGTTTGTTGTTGTCTCATTAAAAACCTTGCCGAGTAACAAAACCCTGTGGGAAAAAGTAATCTCGGTGAAGGAAAAGAGTTCAATACACCATTAGATGATCCCCCTGATGTCGGACAATTTTCATTAGTCTAACACAATCAAAAGGAGTTCATCACACATTACTTTGTTGACTTGAATATTTATAAGACCTTGTTGTTGATTCTGGAAGTTAGGTTTCTTAACCGACTATCGCGTTTCATTTCTTTGATTCAAATATTTTCAGTAATATCAACACGATCTTTATGTCTTCAACGTTCAACATACTTGATGTTTTTAGTGTTGTCTCGCTAAAAACCTTGTCAAGTAATAACTAAACCATTTGGGAAAAATAATTCTCGATCGAAGGGAAAAATAGTACAACACATTTTTAATTTCGAATTAAATTATGTCGACATCATATCCTTGGATCCTCCCCCTGATGTCGGCATCTCCCTCTGATTACTTTCAAAGTTGTTCTAGACTGTTCCTTTAGTCATGTATTTTTCGAAACTGAATATTGGTAATGACTTAGAAAATAATCTACCATATCTCCCTCTGATTACTTTCGTTGGAGAAGAGATTATTGTTCCTTCTTAATCAACAACTTTTGGATTACACTTTCATTAGAATTCCTTTTAATGTCTTTGTAGGGATAAAACAAATTTATGTCAATGGTTACTTTTAAGTACATGATTACATTCACTATACCATTCCAATGACCTTGCGTTGGTGCTGAGCTATATCTAGCTAACAAGTTCCTTGAGGATGCAAAATTTTATCGAGTACATTATTATACTAAGTACAACAATGCGTCTATTATACTTAGATATGGTAATTTCATCTCCCAACACATCTTCTTCATCTTCCTTTAGACAAAATGATCACTTACTTACATTTGAACCTCGACTAATCATGGGAGTGCTATCAGGATGCATGTTTTTGTTAAATTGCCTGACAACTTTAGATAAATGCAAACTGGTGGGATAATATACCATAAGCTCAGTATTCGGTCGAGCTTTCCCCAGATTTTTCATCTCAAATTCGGATTTCAAATAGCTTTTAAAATCTCTTATTACATCAAGAGTACCCATCATGTGTGTACCAACGACATAGATAGCTATAATTCCAAATCAGGAACTTTCTTGTGAATACGCAAGGATAACTAACTTACTTGTCTATCCCCTCCAAATCAAATAGTCATTTAGACGGGTATACCACATCCGCTTGATTGCTTGAATCTATAAGTGAGCGTTTTATCTAACTGTAAACGCACTCTGTGGTTTAGATTCATTTGATTTGGGCAACAAAAGTCTATCAATTACTTTTGTAAATATCTTCTATCTCTTGATTATTTCAGAGATACGTAACAACCACATACATATGCTGCATTTCAAGTCCTTTCGAAATTACCAATCTAACTAAGTAGCGGAACTCTATAACGTTCATTATAAGAGAACAATTCCAGGGCTTTGTGAGAAACCTCGCGCCACAAGGCGAGTCATTGTACTTTAAGAATAATTTCTTCTCATTATGCTTTATGACAAATTAATTATGTATGTCCAATAGGCTTTACACTTGGTTGGTTAGCACTACCACACCAAATACCCATATATTTTCCAAAGAACTAAGTTCTACCTGGATTGTGTAGGCCAAATATGTTGTTTATTTGAAATTAATCAAAATAAAGCATGGTTCAATCTTATTGTGCTCTACTTCTGGAGCAACTATTTATGGATTATATCATCATTGTGCACGCATGATCCTTCCATTGACTCATGTGCATTCTCATAATTCGTTAGGATTTTATTGTTCTCTATAATCATTTAAAACTTTGGAGCGTCCTCTAATTTGATCCATGGACATATTCAGAGACAATCTTATGAGATGATTTCTGATGATATAAATAAGTTGTGCCTTACTCACCTATTTCCTTTCTAGGTGAGGATTGATCGAACCAAGTGGTCTCCCAAACTTCCTTTATTAAGCCAAGGCCTCAACCACACTTCCAATGGGTGTAGTTGAAACACCTTAGTCTATGGTGTATATCTCGTATTGAGGATTTGTAACTTTGCAGGTAGGTTTGCAGCTGGTATGTGTGATCTCATTACTTTAGCAACATCATTGTACATTCTGAAAATTGAATATTCTTTATCACTTCACATTTACATTTGTGGAGTACAAGAATCAATATGAGACACATTAGGAACACACCATGACAATTCATGTCGTTCCCTTAGAAAATACTTTTTCTTCTCTCCCCCTAACGACGGGAAGACTGTCTCATTAAAGTGATAACCCGCAAATCTAGCAGTAAGTGATCTCCTGCCAAAAGATTTAAAATGCGGATAATTGTTGGGAACTCATTTCCAACATAAATACTTAACAGTTTTGAAGACCTATCATAGTACGATGTGGAGTCGTAATGGCACATATATAGTGCAACCAAAAATGCGTAAAAACACGAATGTCAGTCTTAAATCCAGTTACCAACTGGTACGCAGAAAAGGTTGACTAATATTGGGTTCTAAAGCGAATTAAGTAAAGATGCATCAATATTGCATATTCCCCAAGCAGTTAAAGGTAGGTTTGTACGCATAACCATGACTTAGGTACCATATGTAACCTCTAATAATAGCCTTTGCGAGACCTTGGGTTATAGGATACTCTGCATTTGATCCTATTAAACATGCAATAACCATCAAGTCCTTTTGATGTACACTCGCTAGCATTTATAAGGGGTGGTGAGTCCTTACATGTAAAATATGTGCTAGTAGTTTCCAAGCGCAAATTTCTTTGGAGCTATAATTAGTCCAAAATGTCAAAACATTCACCAGATCCATCAGTCACATCAATGGTCCGCATTCTGCATGAATATTTTTCTAAATTTCACCTTGTTTTCTTTGTAAGATGAAATTTTTACCATTTGCATCTTAGGATGGTCTCGATCCTTTTTTACTGAAGACTTTGTAAAAATGAGTGATATGCTTTCTTACCTAAAAGCATAATGGGAAGGGGGGTTATGCATCTAGTAATTTAGAAAACACTTATTGAGAGATATGTCGTCACTTTGCATTCTGTCAATCTTTTTCCCATTTTCGTTCACTCAAATAAAGTGATATTTGTATGAGTTCTTTCAAAACAATCATCATGTCACAACCAAGGTTTCTTTATAGTTATGCCCAAAGTCGGTATGATTCAGTTTTCAACATTTCATCGTCGGTGATGATCTGGATTCAATTATCCAAATATTAGAGATTTACAGTTCATTAGACTAATTGGTTCATTATTTTCTCTAAAATGTGAGTCCTTTCACATTCACTAGATGCAATTTATAGATGCATTCCCATTCTCACAATGAATTTTTTTACGATAACCGTTCACACAGATTTCGTAAGAAATTGACAAAGTGTGATTAGCTCTTAGTTCTCATAGAGCTTATGTAACATTTAATCGTTATACCAATTAGGCGACAAAGATTGAGCATTCCTTCGCTCGGCTATTACATGTAATGATCCAATCATCACATGGTATTATATAAGGAAACAATTCAACAAGCAGTTTAATATATTTTCTTAGGATCTTCGTGTAATAAGTGGTGTGGCCTTATTACGTAACAAAAGAAAAATTATCTCATTTACTTTAGAGTGTTACAATTCATGAAGATGATATACTTTTCATCATAATGTATGAATGATCCTTTTAACTCAAGTACTTTTGAGTATATCTCAAGTGATTTAGAGAATTTCTGTCTCATGGAAATGATATACTATTCATTCTGTAAGAGCATATAATGGATATAATTATTCGCAAAAAAAATTTCTTTATTTTAGCTAATATAATATCGGTCAAACTATCATGTAGACAATAGTTTAGGATCAAATCATGCAAAATATAGAATCTAACCATACGAATTCGATTGAATAAAGACAAACAATAAGAAAAATTGGCAAAGTTCTTGTTGCCATTAATGTTGACGTCTAACTATGATATGACCTTCTCCAAGAATACAGTGAGTTCGTTTTCCTTTAAACTCCCTATAACTCTTATAGTTGACTACTAATATATGATACTTGCATTACAACACTTGTACCATTCTTAGTAAAATGCTTATACCAATATTTTCAACTCTCATTCATATGAGTCAGAATTACATCTTTGTCCCATAATAGGTAGATACATTTACTTTGTATCATTATTACTGGATCCAGAATTACATCTCTGACTCATGAAAACTTATGTGAGTTTCTCTTCACAAAAAGTGAGGTTTGCTTTTAATTACAACATATCACTTTCGAAGTTATTGACTCATCATAGTCTAACAAGTGGATTACATCCCACTGAACATTCAAGTTTGGGGGAAAATGAATGTTTCGACAAACTTCCTTCAAAGCATTACATCGTCTGAAGTTAATATGCCGCCTTGGAAATGTTAAAGGAATGACTTCCTCTTTGAAAGGTGTATCTTTACAAGTTGAAGATTTTTATGATGAAATTATTGTACTTGGGCACACATACTTCAACTTCATAGACTCTTTAATGGTGCTCAAGTACTTCTGAGTTCAAAAGGTCAAATTAGAGCCAAATTGGTTTAGTCAAAGTCTGGACAACTATTTGGTCAAGACCTGGTCCATTAGGTTGACAAGGTCATGGCTAATGAATATAAACATATATGGTTCATTATATATGAAATATTCAAGCCCATTGATAATAAGTTTGAAACTATTAGTATATGAGCCCAAAACATATCGTTAACCCTAAAAGTTGACAAAATTCTTCTTTCAACTTTTCTGATCGACAGACAAATGCGTCGTCGTCCGATCATGATATATTTTTACATTAGATTTATCACAATGTTTCGACAAACATATTAAAATTTCAAAGACATCCAACGGCTCGATAAAAATATATTTATGACGCCGTATGACTATTTGGATTCACGTTTCTATGGACACTGCAGAAAATATCACGTACTTTGGAATACTTTCCATGGTTGGAACTTTAAGAAATTTTTACAGTGCTTTAAGGACAACAATATGTAACACATAACAAAAATACAGCATAATCTAACGGTTTTAATTCCTAAAACATACGTTTTTATACGCTATTATAAATTAGGGTTTTCCTGAACGTACACAGATTCATTAAAATCCAGTTTTGGAGATTGCATCTTATTCCACTGGTCATGTATGCTCTAGGCTCTGACTCGGCTTACTGAGGTTTCTGAATAACTCCTAAGATATCCCCGCGAGATACACTGGTTATTCTGCCTCCAGGACATTTCGACAGACTCCTAGAACATACTTTTAGGATACACTGGTCTTGTTGGCCCATCATATGGACACATAGTTGATTCCTAGCACATCTCTGCAAGATACGCTGGTCAAAGACAAGTGAGCCAAAGTATAGCAGAGGCATTAATTGGGCGTACAAAGATTTTTTTTTCTCTTTCCAGACGAGTCCCAGCTGACCATAGAGAGATTCGAATCCATTAAGAAAATCTTCAGAGATATTTTGATCCATTTGCAAAATCTCGGAGAGATTCAAATATCTTTGCAAAATCTCGGAGAGATTCAAATATCTTTGCAAAATCTCGGAAAGATTCAAATCTCTATGCAAAAACACAGGGAGATTTTAAGCCGTCTGAAAAATCTCGGAGAGATTCAAATCTCTCTGCAAAATCATGGAGAGATTTTGAGCCGTCTGCAAATTCTCAGAGAGATTCAAATCGCTCTGTAAAATCACGAAGAGATTTTGATCCGACCGCAAAATATCGTAGAGATTTTGATTCGTCTGCAAAATATCAGAGAGATTCGAATATCTCTGCAAAATATCTGAGTGATTCAAATCTCTCCTCAAAATCTCGGGTAGCACACGCCTTACCTAGGGATCAAGCCTATTTCTCAGCCTTTAAAACACACTCATGGCTAGTAAATTGAGCGTGAACTGTACATGTCTATCCAAAAATGTGGATAAGCTTTCTTGAGCTCCGCACGCTCAACAAAGGGACCCACAAACATAATATGGTCTTCATATGACATATGTGACCGTATATGGAGATAGGGGGATCAGCCTCAGCTCCTCTCACACTCTGCACACGATTCCTGAGAAATTTTATACCTTTTCACGTGACTTATCCTAATCATTCTCACAAATCATAGAATATCACTCTATCTTGGCCAACTCGGATAAAGAGAATATTTCTCTCTCAACATACATCATCACAAAGGATGACTCAGCTTCACACAAATAGGGGGATAATAATTAGGGTTTTGGTCTGGCGGTCTACGACACGTGTGAGAAATACCCAGGTTATTTCTCACCGCAGAAAAGAGTAAAAGCGGTGGAATAATGAGATAAACTCAACCTAGTTTATCCATATTCCTGAAGAGACGGGAGAATTGTTACGCACGGCACAAAAAAGCAATCCTTATTTTCACCGACTTGAGATTAGAGAATTCAGCTATAAATAGGTCATATATTTTCCAAGCTACGATAATATTTCTCATAACCTCTCATAGCAATAACTTGTTCTATGATCTCTCTCTTCATCTGCTTCCCTCCCTAAGACCAGCCCTAAATCTCTTCCATGTGACTGAAGCATTCTTTGAACGGCCACTATACGTGGTTTAGGGGAAGACTGTTCGTGCTTAACCTCCCGTAACTCACTTTCAGAAAATATAGAATCCCACTTCTAACCACTCACCGATTTTAGGTAACTACAACAAGTTAACCAGATCAAGCCAACCAGAACTACCAAATACAGATATTAAACTGTACCACCAAATGATAGCTTGTTTATCTAAATATGACTGGCAATAACAAGTCTATCAAAAGATAAATTAGATCTAGTCGGATCCCATCCGATCAAGTTTGTGCATGAATCAAATCACAAATATACGAAACCAATAAGAAAAAATTTATTGTCTTCAATTCTTGAATTGTCTTATTACTTACACAATAAAAAACTTGATTCCAACTTATGATCGATCATGCATAGAACAAAGTCTGTAAGAATGGATGATTGATGGTTATTTTCAATGATGTTGTAGTACGAAGATTCGTTCAAGACTTGTGAAAGAAGATTTTTAGACTTAAATTTAAAGCAAAAATATAAAAAACTCAAATTTAAAAGTGTTGTCAGAATTATGGAGAGACTGGGGCTAGGATTCCGCTATTTACCATTTCCAAAGTGACACTAATTACAATCATGCAATTTCACACGTTCAACTTGATTCTCAAATATTGCAAAAGTAGATTTTTAGAAACAACAAATGTTAATCCAAAGCATGGGATATCAAAACCCTTGGCCAAGTATATTCCATCAATAGAAAATACAATTGTTTAACAAAAATCATAAATTCTATTTTCAATCTAGGAAAATAATCATAATTAAAAATTGCACAAATTAAATAATTAAGAATTACCACTTTTTCATTGGAAAGATAGCTTCCTCCGTCGCCCCAGAGGATGGGTCTAGCACATCATGTTGCAGACACGCTTAAAATGGTTTTTCATTGCTCAAATAGGTGTTTACAAGGATGAAATATAGAGAAAGTGGTTAAAACCGGGTGTTTGCAATGTTTATAATTGTTGCAAAAAACTGTTACAGAAAACGATAAAAGGTACTGTTGTTGTAACTGTAGCTCTGCGACACACTTTCTTGTGTCGATGTCACTGTAGCATGAACGACTGTCTCTTGGTGTCTTATGTTCTTCGTGTTTTTCACAGCAGCAGCAGGAAAATATTCTCTGCAACTCGATCAAACCTCTCTTTTGTTGCTCTAAATTGTCCTAACCTCCTCGACCCCCTCTATGAATCCCAAGGACCTTATTTACATCACAGCACCTCGAATCACCAAAATCTTCTCGTAATCAATGCATTATTCTCCTCGACAGACACGTAAAATAATTTCCCTTTTTATCACTTGCATGCTTCTTCTGATGCTGAATTTCTACCAAAATGTTTCTTACCCATCTCTGATGAAGTCAAGCGCGCTGTAGACACACGAAATCATTCCAAAGATAGCTAAAAAAATCGAGAATATCTTCCACACAACATGCGTACCCTGTTTTCTTCAATACGACAATTTAGCTAATACTAGTCAATACAAAAGCCCATACCAACCTTGTTTTGGCCTAACAAGATCATCCAAGTCGAAAGCAGTGATTAAGTCTCACTGCAATTCCTCCAAAATCAAAACAGAGAATGTCGCAGGTGAAAGATCAGTTTCCTGCCAAAAATCATTTTCAAACGATAAAGATGGTGCCCCCTAACCAAACTGGGGGTGAGAATAGCAGGTGCCCAACATAGGTGCCCCTTATCCAAAGTGAGGGTGCCTTTAGTACTTTTCTCCTGGGGGTCCAAATAACACTTTTTAGTAACTTTTTTCACACAAGTGTATTTCTCCAAAAACACCTACACAAACATAAAAACATCATAATTAGTACAAAAATCGAGACTAACAATAGACACTGAGGATAATTCAGACACAAAAATGTGTCTAACAATGATCACAAGCGACGTCAGATCTAATGACAGATTTGAACTACCACTATTATATTGATCTAGTTTGAGTGGCCTTATGTCATAAAAGAAGGCTCTCAAAAATAATCAAACTAGGTGCAATCAAGATTTAACAATCGTTAGTCAGTCAAATCAATAATTGAAAACTAAAATAACAATGCAATTCTAGTTTCTCACCAACTGTACCAGTAGATGCTTCTTGATCTCAAAGAAGTCTATAAACTAGCGGACATAAGATATTTCTCCTAATTAAGTTACTGTCCTCTCCAAGATAGTATTATAAGTAATACTATTATTCGGGTATAGCAATGACTACGAAATGACGAGGGTACCAAGTACGCCACAATATTTTTATTATCAACCTATAAGTACGTTACCTTGTGTGATCGTCTATGGAAAAATTCGAGACAATACAACAACAAGGTAATCACTTAATAATAGTTAAAGTACAGTTTCGATATACTATAAGATCAATATCAAGTGCTTTGGATTAGCGTACATTGTAATTTTTTCTAATATAACTAAACAATTATAATGCGAAAGTAAAGTAAATGAAATAACAAGATTTTATTAACGAGGAAACCACAAATGCAACTGCAAACAGAGTCCTAGTCCAGTTTTAAATACTCTCATAATCAAGCCGTTATACAACGACACTACCAACTTTATATACTTGAGACCAAGTAAATTACCATATTTACCTAGTTTCCTCATTATCCCTGCGCTTACAACCAATCTGGCCAATGCATGTGAGTCCTAAGATAGATTCCACTATCTTAAATTGCTTCGGTCTCTCCGAAGACTTTATACAATCAACCCTTTGGATCATCTTCCAAACAGTAAATGACTAATATGTTTGGTAACAACTCTTCTATCTCAAGAAGTCAATCAGAGATATTGATATTGAGTGTGACAAAGGATTTTCTGTTTAAAATCAACTAACTCCTTCGTCGGGTTTTAGATCTTACAAGATCTGAATCAAACAAGTTAACCAGATTAAGTCAAGCAAAACTACCAGACTCAGATACTGAAGAGTACCACCAAATGATATCTTGTCGATCTAAATATCACTACACAATAATAAATCTATCAAGAGATAAACCAGATCTATTCATATCCCAGCCGCAATAAAGAAGATATAAAACCAATAAGAAAAATATTCTTGTCATCAATCTTCAATAGTCTTTTATACATACACAATAACAAACTTGATTCCTGACTTATGATCGATCGCACACAGAACAGAGTCTTTTAATAGCGGATGATCACAACTCAAATTTATACTCTTGATGTAGTTTGAGTGACCTTATGTCAGAAGAGAAGTCTCTCAAGAATAATCAAACTAGGTGCAAATCAAGAGATAACTACCAGTCTACCATTAATTAATCAAATTTAAAATTGAAAACTAAAATAACAATATGATTCTAATTTCCCACCAACGGTATTAGTAGACGCTTCTTGATCCCAAAGAAGTCTTTAAACTAGCGGACGTAAGATATTATGTGTAATTAGGTTAATTTCTTCCTCAAGATATTATTAAGAGAATATTTATTAGAGCATTGCTCGGTCGAACTCACAAGCGTTGCTATCTCAAGCTTGTTTGTCAAGTTTAGTTGTCAAAACTATAAGTCTTGGTTTCTAGTCTACTTATAGATATGTCTCGAATAAGATAGAATGTGTAGTTGAGCTTTATACTTCAAGGCATTCATCGATTGACGACGAAGAACTACTAAGGGGATCTTGTGGAACTTCATCAACAAAAGGTATGTGGAGACTTGAACTTACCTATCACTCAGAAGTCTATTTTTATTTTATCTCCTATTAAGACAAAAGTCGTACATCTATATAGACTTTACTTTATACACATTTTATATTTCGAGTTGAGTTTAACTCGCTTACATATTTCTCAAAATATGTGTTGGTAAGCTTTCGCTTTAACCAAGTTCATATTTTATTCTTGACAAAAGTCAAAAGATGATCACATGAAAATCGCCTGGTAACATCTAACATGATTTGTGTGAGACAGTCATTTGACGTAGACTCGGAATATTTCTTATTGATCTATTGATCACTTGAAAATTGCTTCGAAGTTAATAGTTTGTGTGAGACAGCTATTCCTGTCTTGTAAGAATGTTTCAATGATTAAATTGGAGTTTAGAACGATTAACCATTGATTGGATATAGCATAGTATGCATACTTGTATGCTAACTGTTGTAGATATATTCCAAGTCCGGGAACTTAGTATGCATACCCATATGCATACTGATTCAACGGTTGAGGTCCGGGAACCATAGTATGCATACCCGTATGCGTACTTATTTCAACTGACGTTGGTCGTGAACGATAGTATGCATACCCATTTGCATACTTGCAAATTGACTTAGTCCGGGAACTCTAGGTATGCATACCCGTTTGCATACCTGAGTGGGTTAAGTTCTAATATCGGTTTATTCGTGAACAAATAAATTTATGTAATAAGGAATGTAATCTTTGCAAACCGTGGATATAATGTTCATGAATTGATTCGAGTGAATCAAATCAATTTTGCTTCAATTGTGTCTTGTATACTTCTATGAAAATATAAAAAATTGAACAATGCTATAAATAGTTTCATTTGAGTTATTTGAACTAGTTGTGATTAAGATGAACAAGGTTGATATGAAAGTTTTCATATGGCTAACTTCGGTTAACTATTGTTTAGCTAACTAAGTGTGCACGTTTAGGTATGGTTACCCATATCTAAATGAAGGTATATTTTATTTGTGTGTAACAAGCTAAGTTCAATCTAACAGTTGAAAGAAATTAGCTTGAATCTAATCAGGTTTTAATATAACGGTGAATATTAAATGCTTTGTTACCAAGGTAACATTGATTGTGAATCCTGATTTGAACATTATATAAGGGAGAACTCTAGCAACTGGGAAACCTAATCCCCATACATCATGTGTGATACTAGTTGCGACTAGAGTCGATTCTCCTTTAACCTAGGTTTTTCTAAAACCATTGTAAGTTAACGAATTAAAGACTTCATTGGGATTCTAAAGCCAGACCCAACTATTTTCTCTATAGTTGCGTGTTCTGATCTTACTTTGTTCTGTTGTATTGAGTATTATCTTCTCTAAGATTTGCTCGACATTCAATCTCCGATAGGTAAGATAAAAAGTAGTCACAAACATCTTCGTTTCATCAATTGTGATTCCATAATATCTTATTTTCCATACGGTTAAGATCATTAAGAGGTGTTTGATATTACTAGGTTGTTCTTCGGGAATATAAGTCCGGTGTATCAATTGGTATCTGTCCACCGTGATTTATCAAAAGACGGAACAAAAACTCTTAGGTATTTCTGTGGGAGATAGATTTATCTATTCAATAGACTTTTCTGTGTGAGACAGATTTGTTTATCAATTCTTCGACTTTGGGTCGTAGAAAATTTTAGTTGTGGGTGAGATCAGCTAAGGGAATCAAGTGCGTAGAGTCCTTCTTGGATTCAGAGGCGTTAGGAATGCGATTGTACCTTAATCAATGTGAGATTGGTTAGGGCTCAACTACATTCCAGTCCGAAGTTAACTTGTAGTAGGCTAGAGTCTGTAGCAGCTTAATACAATGTGGTGATCAAATCAAAATTTCTGGTGTCTGTGTTATTTCTTTTCCGCATTATATTTTCTATATAACTGAAATGTCACAGGTTGTGCGTAGTTCAATCAATTAGATTGTATTACCTTTGGTTATTGATATAAATTGATTGACACTTGAACATTGGTCTTTAGTGCCATTCAAGTTGTTCCTCATAATAATCAGGCTCGTAGATTTATATCTGTTTGATTTGCTGATTTCATTGAGAAACAAAGATATAACTCTTGGATGTATTTTCCTTGATTGAGTCTGAATGTCTAGTTGATTCTCTTAGAAATATATTGGAGTTAGTCCATACATATTGCCTAAACGAAATATTGGGTGTGGTTGTTAGACCCCCACTTTTTCAATTGGTATCAGAGCAGGAAAACACGTTTAGGACCTCATAAGTCTGTGTTTGTAGCAATCTGACTCTATGGACAGTTTTGTAATCTCAAACAACGCATCACCAGTTCAAAAACGTCTTGACTTGGTTCAAATCTCTGCTTTTCCTGAGAAATCTTTCTCATCCTCTCCATGGTCGAAACTGTGTATGACTAAGAAACACGCCTAGATGAACAGTTGGATGATCTTTCAAATGAAAGTGATTCAGACGATGGATACGATGTTGATGAGGAAGTCTCTCAATATATCAAGATTTTTGACCATCTCATAAAGAAAAAGAAGTCAACATCCTGCTTGGCTAAGTTTCTGACTCCTCTCTGTCTAGAAAACAAGAAAAATAAGAAAGCTCTTTAAAGGCTACGATTGTGGATATAATCTCCTATAACCTATTCTTAAAGATCGAGAAGAAGATGTGTGTTCAAAGAATTCAAAATGCGAAAATCATCATCGAAATATCTTTATGTTAAAAGAAGAACTTGCTAAATCTGAAGCTAGATGTAAATCTCAACAAAGTTGTTTTAAAGACAGAGAGAACATTTTTCTCTCCCGAGAAAAACAGTTGGAGGATGAGTTTTCTGCTGCTCAAAATAAGGTAATTATGCTGGAGGAAAACTTGAAAAAGTTTAATTAATCTTAGTTCATTAAAATTATCCACTATGCTGGGAGTTTGTAAGAAACATCGTGATACATGAGGTTTGGTCTATGAAGGAATAAACACTCCAAGTAGTAGCAAGATTAATTTTGTTTGTACTAAAAACGACTTCCTACAAAAAACTTTCTCTAATGATAAAAATGGAATACTACCGTTTGCGGCAGAAACCACAATAGACAAAGGAAGTAAACCTCCTACTCATATGAGAAAGATTAATAACATTTCCTTCAGATGTTATTATTTCGGAAACAAAGGTCATCTTGAAAAGAGATGTCGTTTTCGTTTGCGGAATGAAAAACTTCATAAAATTCTTGTTTGGATGTCTAAGGAAGTTATCAAACCAGTTTCTCATATTACTGGTCTTAAATGTCCAACTCTCAGACAAGAAAAGTGTTGTGATGAGCCAAGTCTTGCCTGTAAAGATAACACAAAGGCTTTCTACAATTATAAAAAGTTATGTGTTAAACGGAAAAATGACTATATTGTTAATCCAATGAGTAAGAAAACTTCTTTAAACTTTTCTTTCGTGACTAAAGGAAGTGTTGGATCAAAAGCGTAAATCTTTCATGATTATATACATATTAATAATCGTGTTTCAGAACTAAATACCAGTATAAATCGACTCAACCGCAACATTAAGAAGGCAATGAAGGAAGCAGCTTCAAGTATCTCTTGTCCTCCTTTTGTTAATTTTCTTGAGACTAACTCTATTGACTTTCCTTATGATTCTCAAGAAATAAAGGGAAAATGGCAATACCTCTGATGAGCTATATGCTCGTCAAATTACAACTTGACTACTTACGTGTGTACATCCTCTTTGATACCATGTGAGGATGCACATAATTCTCAAGAAGCTATTTTCTTCTTGAAAAAGTGGTCTTTGTTGTAACTTTTATTTTTTAGTTTAAATATATATATATATATATATATATATATATATATTTGAACATCTTATTGTTGAGCCCTGCTCCGGTTTTCTATTACAATGTAATATAAATGATCAATAACTCTTGAGAATATTCTCTTTGTTGTTTTTCTTGGAAAACTTCGTTTTGTTCTTCCTTAATGACAGTTGATGTGTTGACTATCCACGTTTGCCATGTGCTTTTTTTGAGCTAAAGTTTTCCTGTCATATGTTTGGAACATGTTTTTAGAACACACTTCAAAAATAAGCTCCATTGGCGTCTTGGTTTTGAGCCTGGCTCATAAACACGAATGTTCGTGCATCCATCTCTTACCTAATATAAACGAGTAACCCTAGGGTTTCCCTATGAAACACTCATAGTACTGAACATCCCTCCTGTAATAGTGCAGGCTCCCATAACAATGATATATTTTGGTTCAGGCATTTCCCGTTTGATACCTGATAAAGAAAATATGGGTTTTCGTTTCCCTTGTGACGGACCTGGAAGAGGGGGGACATGTCAAGTATCCTCCTGGGATCATGTCTTCTTAGGTTTATTCTAGATGTACAATACAATTTCAGTAGTAATATTTCATTTCAGTTGGAAAATGTAGTCAGATGTCTGGGGTAGTATAAACGATCAAGGAGTGGTAACTCATATCACGGGAGGAAACTTTGCGCAGAGTTCCATTACTATTAATGGGTGGCTCCATGAATTTTTATGGGCACATGCATCCCAGGTAATTCAGTCTTATGGTTCTTCATTATCTGCATATGGTCTTTTTCGTTCCATGCCTCATTTCATAGGGAACCTCAAAGTGTCTCTATTTCATTATATTCCATCCATATCCCAATTCCATCCATATCTCAATTCCATTCATTTAATATCCCTTTGGTGTCATTGATTTCCAAGGTTTAGCCAAGGCTTAGCCCAGGACCCCACTACTCGTCGTATTTGGTTTGGTAAGAAGTCCTATTAAAACCAAGAAATATAGGCTTGCCTGCCATCTACACCAGAATAGATGGAGTTTTCCGAAAAAACCTGCTAGTGGAGGAATACTTGAAAGATCACCGGATCATTTTTAAGGTCGGCTTTCAGTTATGACTTCTTTTGTGGAATTAGCCACTCCATTTCTTTTAGAAATAAATTATGTTACCTTAATTAAATTTGAATCACCAGATCGCATGAACTGAAAGATCTCCCTCCAAGACGTACATATGACTTTCATCGATACGGCTTTCCATAGCTTGAATGCCATGATTCAACGCCAAAGAATTTCCTGTTGACACCATACATATGAAATGACAGCAATGGAATGCCAATCCTCGGGCTTTATTTGTAAAGTTTCGACTCCTTGTTAATTGAAACCTAAAGATCTATAAACTAACCCATGCTTGACTATCCAAGCAGACAAACGACCCTACATTTTTTAATCTCTCCCGGATTTTCATTTGAGTTATTAAATGATAAGAAGAAAAATTCACAAATTTAGGCACAATCCCTAAAGGGCCCAATGAATTTAGAATGGAAATTAGGAGATCCCTTTTCGTTGGTTCTTTTGTAACAATGGGGCCGTAGATAGTCAAGTGAAATCCAATTCAAGAAATAATTTGATCTCTGGACAGCGTCATTGTGGTAAAGGTCGTAATGCCAGAGGCATCATTACCGCAAGGCATAAAGGGGGAGGTCATAAGCGTCTATACCGTAAAATAGATTTTTGACGGAATGAAAAAGACATATCTGGTAGATCACGGATAAATGAAAATTTTATTGATAATACCTCTTCAATTGTGGCCAATATCTTATTACATGGATTCTACATCTTAGAACCAAGCCAACTTTAGAGCAGCTTTGTGATAATGGAACCAACCAGCAAAAATCGGGAAAACTAGGCCCACTAAAGGCACAAAAATAGAGGGTAAATCAAAAGTTGTCATAGAATGGATACCTCGATTTAAAATATGTACCTGTTATAAAGATATCTTATGATATATATATATATATCATGGATCTCTTCTTCTCCTGATATATACACATTCTGTAACTTCAAGATTTCTATTGAAATTTTGCGGTGTGCACAATGGATGGGTGCAAAAAGGAAGACAAAGTTGAAGAAGGCAAAGTTTTCAAGTTTCATGAGAACCCTGTTATCATAACCTGCTACCATGAAGTAGATCATGAAAACAAACTTCCAGTTCAGATGTCATCTCAATTGGTGGGAAATCTTTTTCGAAATTTTAGGGTTGTATGTGAACAACTTGAAATTACAACAAGAATCTTGAATTTCTGAAAACCGAACTGAAGAAAGCAGTTGATGAACTTGTTTTTGTTCGATCTCTGGTTGATAATTATGTTTGAAGATCTTCAGTTTTGTTCTTCTTAGGAGTTTTATTTTAATGTCTAAGAAACTTCTTATGAGAATTTATTCTTGTGTTTTAAGAAGGATAACTAGGGTTTGGAATATCTTATATTGTGATTAAACATAGCTATTTCCAACGATTTTCATCTTGCAATGCTTTTAGATTTATTTATTTAAATTCTAAAGTTTATTTGGAAGATGATTTTGCAGTATTAATCTTTATGGGTTTTATATATTGCAAATAATGTTATGGGATATGTGTGTTTGCGTCCGTGAACTATGAATGTCCCATATATGTCAAAAGTTAAGTGTATTATGTCATTCTGCAAATATTAATGGAAAATAGAATGAACTTTTGATGTCAAAGATTAAGTCTATGGTGTCATTATGCAAATATTGATGAAAAATAAAATGAATCTTTGAATATTCCGCAGTATTTATCTTTCCATGATCCACTACTATGTGAAAAAACTGTACGGCTCCGTAAGTTTTCTTGTGTTGAGCATTTCCGATTAAATTAATCATAGGTTCTCTTGTGGTTAATTTAATTTGAGTTTTCTGGATACAAATTCATGTTTCATGTAATTTGTTAATGTCCAAAGAAATCATTCTTTTCTTGTAAAAGTAAGTCGCTCTTGTTGTTCTTTCGGGAATGACATTTTATGGGGGAGAGTTCTTAATTGAACTTGTGCTTAATTGCCAAATCTTTACGGGGAGTGCGGCTATGGAATATTGTAGGAGTTATCTTGTATCTTTATAAACTCCTTGATGAACACACTAAGTTTCGACTATGTGAAATCATCAAAACAAAGTTGATATGTTCTCTTTTAGTCATGAAGTATCTCTATGAGAATTTCATTATGATCCCGCTAGTTTTCGTACCTTTGTCAATTTATATTGACAAAAATGGAGAGAATTATTGTGTAGTTCACACTACAAATACATATGGTTTAAAGATCATTATGTAAGGGGGGTGGTTTTCATTGTGAGATAAAGTATTTACTAAGGGGGAGTGATACATATCACCATAGTATTATTGTCAAAGTTGTGATACAATTGAACTTTGATGCTATGTAATAATACTATGGCACTGTATAACAATACGAAAACATCTTGTTTTTATATATTGTTATGGCTACGGATCTTCAACAACTATGATTCTGAGTTGAACACGTTCAGAATCACTGGAGTACTTGGAAGTGACGAAAATTTTGAGTAATGTTGAAGAACCAAGGAAATCAAGCATTTGGATGAGAAGCTACAAAGTTTAATTATTTTGTAATCCATATATATTGATAGTTTTGTCATTACAATTGATAAAGGGGGAGATTGTTAGAGCACTGCTCGTTCGAACTCGCAAGCGTTGCTATCTCAACCTTATTTGTCAAGTTTAGTTGTCAAAACTATAAGTCTTGATTTCTAGTCTACTTATAACTATGTCTCGGATTGTGATAGAATGTGTAGTTGAGATTTAGACTTCACGACATTCATCGATTGAAGATGAAAGTCAAAAGATGATCATGTGAAAATTACCTGGTAACATCTTTCATGATTTGTGTGAGAGAGTCATTTGATGTAGACTTGGAATGTTTCATATTGATTTATTGATCACTTGAAATTGCTTTGAAGCTAATATTTTGAGTGAGACAGCTATTCATGTCTTCTAAGAATATTTCAATGATTAAAATGGAGTTTAAAATGATTAACCATTGATTGGATATAGCACAATATGCGTACTTGTATGCTAACTTTTGTAGATATATTCCAAGTCCGGGAACTTAGTATGCATACCCGTATACATACTAATTCAACAGTTGAAGTTCTGGAACCATAGTATGCATACCCGTATGCGTACTGATTTCAACTGATGTTGGTTGTGAACGACAGTATGCATACCCGTTTGCATACTGGCAAACTGACCAGGTTCGGGAACTCTATGTATGCATACCCGTTTGCATACCTGAGTGCGTTAAGTTCTAAAATCGGTTTATTCGTGAACAAATACATTTATATAATAAGGAATGAAATCTTTGCAAACCGTGGCTATAATGTTCACGAATTGATTCGAGTGAATCAAAATCGGTTTTGCTTCAATTGTGTCTTGTATACTTCTATGAGAATATAAACAGTTGAACAACTCTATAATTAGTTTCATTTGAGTCATTTGATTTAGTTGTGATTAAGATAAACAAGGTTGATATGAAAGTGTTCATATGGATAACTTCGGTTAACTATTGTTGAGCCAACTAAGTGTACACGTTTAGGTACGATTACCTATATCTAAATGGAGGTACATTTCATTTGTGTGTAACAAGCTAAGTTCAATCTAACGGTTGAAAGATATTAGCTTGAATCTAATCAGGTTTTCATCTAACAATGAATATTGAATGCTTTGTTACCAAGGTAACATTGATTGCAAACCTTGATTTGAATACTATATAAGGGAGAACTCTAGCAACTAGGAAACCTAATCCCCACACCTCTTGTGTGATACTAGTTGCGACTAGAGTTGATTATCCTTTAACCTAGGTTTTTCTAAAACCATTATAGGTTTGAAAATGCGAGGGTCTAACAACCTCACCCAATATTTCGATTAGAAATCTGTATGGACTAACTCGAATATACTTTTAAGAGAATCTAATAGATAGTTAGTTTCAATCTTAATAAAAAAGTATATCAAGGAGTTAATTCTCTATCTCTCGATTTGATCTATACTCAAACAAATAGAAATATGTGAGTCTTTATCAAATACAAGTGATATAAACTTGGATGGTACCAAAGACCAATATCCAAGGATCAATCAATTTTCAATCAACAACCAAATGTTGGATTTCACAATTGATCGATACAACGCACAACTTGTGATACTTCAATTATATAAAAAAAATATAATGCGAAATTGAAATAACACAGACACCAGAAGTTTTGTTAACGAGGAAACCACAAATGCATAAAAACCCCGGGACCTAGTCCAGATTGAACACCACACTGTATTAAGCTGCTACATACACTAGCCTACTACAAACTAACTTCGGTCTGGACTGCAGTTGAACCCTAATCAATCTCACATTGATTCAAGGTACAATTGTGCTCCTTAGATCTCTTATCCCAGCAGGATGCTACATACTTGATTCCCTTAGATGATCTCACCCACAACTAAGAGTTTCTACTACCCAAAGTCGAAGACTTGAATAAACAAATTTGTATCACACAGAAAAGTCTACGATAATAGATAAATATGTCTCCCACAAATAAACGTAAGAGTTTATTCCATATTTTGATAGAAATCAAGGTGAACAGGAATCAATCGATAACCCGGACTTATATTCCCAAAGAACAGCTTAGAATTATCAATCACCTCACAATAATCTTAATCGTATGGTAGCGAAACAAGATATTACGGAATCATAAATGATGATACGAAGATGTTTGTAATTTCTTTTTATATTTCCATATCAGAGATATAATCTCAAGTCAATCTTTCAATTGAACTCGTACGATAGAAAATGGCAAGATCAGATCGGTCAACTATAAGAGAAGTAGTTTCGTCTGGCTTCATAATCCCAAGGAAGTCTTTAAGTCGTTAACCTACAGGGTCTCGAGAAAAAACCTAAGGTTAAAGGATAATCGACTCTATCTAAACCAACTAGTATCACACAGGAGGTGTGGGGATTAGTTTTTCCAGTTGCTAGAGTTCTCCTTTATATAGTTTTCAAATTAGGGTTTGCAATCAATGTTAGCTTAGTAACAAAGTGTTTGTGGGTGAAAATTGTTTCTGCTATTTTTGGTAAATTTGGGCATGGATGAGAAACAAATCTAGACTCTAAATAATGAACTGCATGGGAGTACTTTTGATTTGAGAGATCAATCTGTACAATCCTGGCCTAAACCAAGAAATGGCCATTCCAGGCTTGCTTCGGTCACAAAGTGAAGGAGAAGGGTTGGTCTTAGGAAGGGAAGCGAACAAAGTGTTGAGAACATAATGGTTAATTCTGAAGGTGTGGCTGTTTTATGACTTGTATCAAAAAGTGGAACTGGCTTGCAGAATGAAAAGCTATCAGTTCTTTGGTGATTTCTGGATACTATGTTGTTGCTAACCAAAACTTGTTGTTTGGTGGAAATAGGTGAAACCTATTTATACAAGTCATAATAAAACATACCTTGGTCTCGTAGGAAGTGGGAACGATTGAGTGATGGTAGAGTGAAGTAATGTATAATCGTCGGAAACCATGCTTCCATGATGAAGGAAGTAGATCCGTTTACACCCGTTACTTCTTGCCACCATTAATTATTCCATTTCCTGACACTTTCTTATAACGGGCGTATTGCATGCCGCACGATGTAAACCGCTAGACCAATACCCTGATGAGTATCCCCCAATTTTGTGTAATCTTTGATGTCTCGAGTGTTTTCGTGGAAAACATGTAGTAGTTTGTTACGTGTGATAAGTCAAGGTCAAGAGACTTGCCATAGGAAAATATCATGTGGTGCTATTAGGCTTATCTCGGCTGGTCGCCTAAAACTTGCAACAAGCCTGTTAGTTCGGTGGCGAACTTGGACGACTGAGATTGCATCTCATGAGGAAGGGTAGCCATTGATTCCACACCCTGTTAGCGCCTCATAACGGCACAATGGCACTTTTAGCGCATGCCAGTGGCACCGCGACATGGATGGCATAGTTCGTGCATGGCAGTGGCACGGTGGAATGACTGTCATAGTTCGTGCATGCTAGTGACATGATAGTGCGAGTGGCGCCTGGCATAGCCATGGCCGCTGGATTTTAGCACATTGATGTTAAACTCAGACGTGATGTGGCAACATCAATTCTGGTAGCTATATTGATCCCAATGCTTTTTGGAATATTATTTGGCCTGGTTGGTGTAGCAACTTTGCCTAAATTAGGGTTTGGCATGCCGAAACCCTAATTAGCGCATAAGGCATGCGGCATGTGACCGTGGATGGCTAAGATGATTGGCCCAAATTAAATATTAACCATTTAAGTTGGCTAGACAAGTTGGATGGATGAAATGATTCACATAAATTTGTGTTAGCTCATGAAATTTCGTAATCAGAAAAATTTAGATGTGGGACCCTCACTAAAATCGTTGTAGAATTCTCTTACGAACTCGTATTTTGACGGTCCTCCCCTCTATTCTGATCAGAAAATAATTTCCTATCTCCCTGCTCAGGAATATTTAGGTTTTGAGATCGTTTAGAAGGTGAAAATAGCCCGACAGTAAAACCCAAGAATAATTCAGGAGGGATTCTGTCAGTTTTCAGCCATGACCTAGCTCGCCTTTTATGATGTATCTTTTAGCTTGTTACTCCGATTGATTTTAATTTGTTAGTATGTTATGCTAGACATCCATACGAAACTTTTGGAATGTAGCTCAGACTCAAATTGTTTACCAAACGTTCCCAGTTGTTTGTACAATCTTTAGGAAGCCAATTTGGCATGGTGACCACTTCACGCAATTCTACCTCTTTTAATATTGTGGTAGGTTTAGAGGAACCTGATTGGTCAAAAAAGAGCGGGCCGGCCAAGCTCGAGTGTGACCACACTTATGGTGCGCGTGGTAGGTTTAGTGCAGCCCGATTGGTTGATGGAGAATATGGCCGGCAATATGGGCCTAGCCACAACTCATTGGGAGTGTGGAAGGTTTAAAGCGACCTGATTGGTCGACAAAGGAATAAGGGCCGGTTGGGTAGCATGGGGTGTGGACAAGTGGCTCCGTCTAGCCTATGGCATGGCCATACTTTCTTCGTTGTTTCTCCTACTCCGCGGCTCTGTTTATTCTTTGCTTTCTGACTGAGTATTTTGTGCAAGGGCCTTAACCTTGGTACTTGGAGGTCTGTGCTACTCTGCTGTGAGTGAACACAAATTCGTCATGCCATACCAATATTAAGGGTTCTTCCGGGGAACATAAGCACAAGAAAAGTACTCAGTAGGTTCCGACATTTATGAGTAATGCAGCTAGGAGCTTATACATTCATTAGGCTCTATATTAGTGGAAAATTCATCTAGGAGCTTGAGTTTCAATATAATATGAAGAGAGACATAGACACTCATCAGATTTGGATATATTTTTCAAATTCCCTGCGGAATATAGACATATCAATGTCTACTACATCTGATGCCGGATCAGGTATATAGACTTTTATAAATTTATCCCTGAACTAAAAACCACCATCAACACAATGCATTCAATATTCACCGTTAGATTAAAAACCTGATTCAACCAAGCTAATATATTTCAACCGTTAGATCGAAACTTATCTTGTCACACACAAATGAAATGTATTTCATTTAGGTTTGAGTAACTGTACCTAAACGTGTACACTTAGTTGGCTTAAAAATAGTTAACCAATGGTTAGCCATATGAGCACTTTCATATTAACCGTATTCATCTTTCTCATAACTAGTTCAAATAACTTCAAAAGAACTAGTTAAAGAGTTGTTCAATTGCTTAGGTCTTTATGCATAGACACAATTGAAACAAAATCGGTTTGATTCATTTGAATCAATTTATGAACAATATAGCCACGGTTTGCAAAGATTGCATTCTTTATAATTTATTGTTTTAAGTTCATGAACTACCGATTTGAGAAATAACCAGCTTGGGTACGTGTACGGGTATGCGTACCTTATCTACCGGATTTGAGTTTCCAAAGTCAGCAGAAGTTTTCGGGTAGAAAAGTTTCGTCAGTACGAGTACGGGTACGCGTACCTAAGGTGTCTAGTTTATGAGTTCGTAAACTCCAAACTCAGTAAAATTTTCCGGGAGGAAAAGTTCCGCCAGTACGCGTACCCAACCTGTCTCTTTCACCAATATCGCATGCTCACATATGTACTCACTTGGTTTCCGACACATGGATTTATACACTAATGTGTGAACACACTATATATGTTTGTATCCATAGATGGTAATCTCAACTCTACATTTCAATCATTGAAACATTCTTCTATAATGTCATAACAGTCGTTATTCACAACTATCGTCATCAAAGCTATTTTCAAGATTGAAAAGTCATCATGACTTTTGTCACGGGTAAAGATGAAAAATGGTTAAAGCGAAAGTTTACCAACACATATTTCGAGAAATAGATAGGCGAGTAAACTCGGCTCGAAATAGCAAATGTATATGTATGAAAACTATCATACTTATACGACTTTTGTCTCAATAGTAGGAGATAGAGTAGATAGACTTTTGGTCAGATGAATTTCCAATGGTACCTTGAGTAGTTCTTCGTCTTCGTAAGATGATCGTCGTGGAGTCTGAAGCTCAACTACACTTAACTATCCTAGTTCGAGACTTAGCTATAAGTAGACTAGAAATCAAGACATATAGTTTCGACAACTAAATTTGACAAACAAGCTTGAGATAGCAACGCTTGCGAGTTCGACCGAGCAATGCTCTAACAAGGTTAGCGACTTAAAGACTTCATTGGGATTATGAATCCAGACCCAACTATTTTCTCTATAGTTGCGTGTTATGATCTTACTTTGTTATATCTAATTAAGTACTATCTTCTCTAAGATTTTATCGAGATTCACTCTTCGGTAGGTAAGATAAAAAAATAGTCACAAACATCTTCGTCTCATCGTTTGTGATTCCACAATATCTTGTTCCGCTTCCATAAAATTAAGATCATTGTGAGGTGATTGATATTATTAGGCTGTTCTTCGGGAATATAAGTCCGGTGTATCAATTGGTTCATGTTCACCTTGATTTATCAAAATACAGAACAAAAACTCTTAGGTGTTTCTGTGGGAGACAGATTTATATATTCAATATACTTTTCTGTGTGAGACAGATTTGTTTATCAAGTCTTCAACTTTGGTTCGTAGCAACTCTTAATCGTGGGTGAGATCAGCTAAGGGAATCAAGTGCATAGAGTCATGTTGGGATTCAGAGGCATAAGAAACACGACTGTACCTTAATGAGTGTGAGATTGGTTATGGCTCAACTACATTCCAGTCCAAAGTTAACTTGTAGTAGGATAAAGTTTGTAGCGTCTTAATACAGTGTGGTATTTTTCTGCATTTGCGGCTTCCTCGTTAACAAATTTTTTGGTATCTGTGTTATTTATTTTCCGCATTATATTTTCTATATAATTGAAATATCTTAGGTTGTGCGTAGTTCAATCAATTAGATTGTCCAACCTTTGGTTGTTGATATAAATTTATTGACACTTGAACATTGGTCTTTGGTACCGTTCAAGTTGTTTCTCATAATAATCAGGCTCACGGATTTCTATCTGTTTGATTACATTGAGAAACAGAGATATAACTCTTGGATTTATTTTCCTTGATTGAGTCTGACTGTCTAGTTTATTCTCTTTGAAATATATTTGAGTTAGTCCATACAGATTTCCTAAATGAAATATTGGGTGTGGTTGTTAGACCCCGGCTTTTTCAATATTATTAGTCGGTTACACCAGAGATATCAAAGATGAAGTTTTCCTAGCTCAGGATAAGTTTGTAAGAAGAACAAACTTCACAAGTATAGACCAAGGTAGTTTGGACATCAAGGAATTTCCATAACCGGAAATGTTCTCATGATATGCAATAAAGCACCTTAATTCGGTTTTATCTAATTCCAACCAATAGCCAACTGTATAACCACAATCTCTTGGAGAACTCAATATTATCTAGCACTTAACTAATATATCTTTCCAGAGATATATTTTGATTGATGGTAAAACAAAATATATTAACTTAGAAAATCTCAAAAATATTATCTACTAATTTTAGTTTGGGATCCCACCTTGAGTATCAAGGAATATCTTTGAACAGTTAAGAAATAATATCTCATTATATGTTCAAATTACTCACTATGTGGACATCTTGAACTTTCCTATTTTGCAAATCCAATTTCCAAATCACACAAACCCTAAAGTGTATGTGATTTATAAAAATTGGTTTTGCCTATTAGGACCAGTTCTACCATGATACCTAAAGCAAGTTAGGATAGGTTCTACCTTGACTCTCAATATAGGTATGGATCGGTTCTACATTGACTCCCACTGTAGTTGCAGGAATTCCTACACTACACCCCTGATAAGAATCTACAGAAATTGAATTATGTTTGAGAATGAATTACGACACTTTTTATTATTTTAACTTTTAGAATTCTTTACAAAAGACATAAGAACTCAGAAGTACACATTTCTTTCTAGAGTTTCTCTCTCCTCAAAATCTTATCAACTCTCCCAAAGACATCATCATTTTCTGAACCTAACAAACCCTTTATATAGGGTTTTACATAGTGGATGACAGCTAAGTTTTCCTCCTTTTTCGGATATACTTTGCGATCTTATCGCGATTGTTATAATATTCTCTTTCGCAAAATTGATAATCATCGCGGGATAAGCATACTCTCTTTGTATTTCTTCTATCGTCAGCTTCTTTTGGATTCTTCTGTGACGCTCGCGAAATGTTGTTAAAGAATTTTCTGTGACGCTCGCAAAAGTGTTGTTAATATCGCAGAAATAGTGTTGTAGCGATATTATGGTCCTACATCTTGCCTATTCTCATGTCTTTTCTGCGAAGAAGAGAAGATCATGAGAACTAATACTCGCAACTTCTTTCCCTCTTACATTTTCTTCTCGACAAGGTTCCGTTAATCTAGCTTTACCGCCTACACGTGTTGTTTAGCCCTCTTTTTACTGACACGTCTTTGCTTAATAGGTCAAATCCTTTTTTCCTATAAAAGGTAGAGTTAAATTTCAAAACTAATTTTCCTCTTCCGTTTCTTTATCTTCTTCATCTATTTACTTCGTCTTCCGTCTGCAACTTTTCTTCTTCATATTCTCCTGCTACTGTTTTAATGGAGTCACCAAGGTATATTTCTTGACTTATGATATTTATTTAAACCAATTTTTATTTATATTTTCCAACCTTTCTTATTTGATTCTTCATAACTTCCATGTTATATCTTCTTTTCAGCGAAACTATCTCTAACACACAATCCACAAATCAAAACCCTAATATTCGCAAAAGGCCAGCTGAGAAGAAGAAGAGGAGTTCTGCGAATGATAAGGTAGTAAGAAACACCCTCTATTTTTTAATAACAATATTGTTGCCTCTGTTTCTTATCTGAATTATTATTCGCAGAATGACGAGAACTCTGTTAAACCTCCCAAGAGATCTCGCCACTTTAAGACTCTTGGGGATAATCTCATTATTCCCCCGCTAACATCCGCGAGGGCTACTTCCACATTGTCGCAACCAAATCTTTCTTCTTTTGTCTGCGAGGATATCACTGCTCATACTTCTACCTCTTCTGACCCTTTGATGAATCAAGCTTCTAAAATTGATGTGAATGAGACTCCTTATAGTCCTCTATTGCCTTCAACTTTTGTTTTTCCAAATACCCCTCCTTCTGACAACTCAATCATCGCAAATGATTCAAATCGTCAACTTGCTATAGTTACTACTTCATCTTCTACACCCCTTCCTTCATTAAATGAAACTTTTGCAGGTGTTGATATTGCTTTTAAAATCTTGTCCAATAATTTAGACAATGCTAGAAAGTCTTTTACTGATCCCCTCCAATATGAAGCTTGCGAGACTCTACTCAAATATTTTATCTCTGATTGTAATGCTTCACGAGCGTCTATGGAAAATGAGGTTGAAGCTCTGAGGAGAAGCCTTCAAGCCAAAACTACTGAATGCGATACTTTGAATCATATGCTCCGCAATTCTTCTCTAGACTGCGAGAATCTTCGCAAAAAAAATGACGAGCTGAAAGATACATTTTTCTTGCCTCTGCTCCTTTGTTTTTCTGTTTTCCTTTTATATCTTCTGTACTCAAGTCTTTTTCTTAAATTCTTGATTCATATATTAGTTTCAAATCATACTCGTTTCATGGAGAGACTTAAGTTTGAATCTATTGCTGATGAAGCTCGTTTCGAAAGAGATTCTTGGATAGACCAGTATAATAGATTAGATAATCTTCATACATATTCGATTGATCAAATAGATAATCTTACTAATGAGAATAACCAATTATCGCGAAGTCAAAGTTTATTAAGTAACGAGATTTCTCGTCTCTCATATTCGTTAACCAAGTCTAACCTGGCAGTAGAATCTTTATCAGATGAAAATAGAACTTTATCCCAAGAGAAACATAGATTTTCAAGCTTGATGGCGATTTCTTCACAGAAATTGAGTAATCTACAAAGGATATGTGATAATCAAGAGCAATCTCTTCGTTCCCTTAAAAATGAGCTTAAGGAAGTAACTGAATCATCCGCTGCTGAGAAGGATAAACTTATCAAAGGTAGGTTGACTCTTAGTTTGAAGGCCAGCGAGCTTCGAGACTAGTGCTCTCAATTGAAGGAATCTCATTCTTTACTAGCAAAGGAAAACTTGTATCTACACACTAGAGAAGAAAACATGAAATCTCGTCTGAAGAGTGTGGTTGCCAATAAATTCGATGATGCTATGAATCAATGGGAAAACTGTTTCTTTATATTAATTCAAAACTTAGCCTCGCAGAAGGAAGGTAGTCAATTGACTTCCTCTCTTATTGACCTTTCTGTTAAATTTTGTGTTATATTTCTTCCAAAATCTTTGATTAAATGATCTTTTATCACTTTTGTCACTCGCAGAATCTGAAAGTTCGCAAAGAGAACAAGTCTCTTCTTTCCAATTATCTTGAAGCCCGCGACAAAGCAGAAAGAAGACTTGATTATCTCGAGTACTTTAAAAATATAGAGATTAGGAATCGTGATAGAGGTTTCCTTCGCAAGGTCCACCTCAGTGCTGAAGTTCTTGTGAATGAGATTCTGCTCTCCCATTCTCTCCCTCCTGTATCTGTTCCTCCTCTAAAGGTTGATGATGATGAAATTCCTCTTCCCATGGATGAAGATTTAGAGTTCACTAATGATGAAGAAAATATCACCCAAGAAGATGGTAAAGAAGAAGAAATAAGTCCTCCCAAATAAGTAACTGCAAGTGGTGAAGTAATCGCTGATGAAGAATCAAAAGAATAAGAGTCTCGTGGTGAAAAGGATGCTGATGAAGTTGATAACTCTGGCAAAAATAATAAATCTGACGAGCAAGAATAATGAATTTGGTGAGGCTTGAACTTTATTTTTGCTTTCTTTTCCTTCTTCTTTCTTGCGAGCGATGTAACTTTTGAAACCTTTTTAGAATTTAACTTTCAACTTAGTTTATTTTGAATATTTTCAAGGAAGATAATGAAATGTTACTTCTCCATTCCCCTATTTTCCCTTATTATCTTTCTTGAAATGGTGAATTATTTTTTGTATCTGCGATGCAATGAATACTGCTGCGATGTTCTGAAAAATTCTGAAGGAATCTACAATGTTAAGAATTTGCCTTCTCATATATTGCTCTGCGATGAATGAATATTTCCTGCAATCTTAAAATAGAATAGTTAATTGGTAAGATTATTCTTTTGGTCTTATTTTGCCAAACTTTTTCTTTCTGCGACAAAATCGCAGGATTTCTTAACATTTGCATGTAAAGACCCTTTGATCTTATCTTATCCATGTTTTTTCAAAATCTCTGCGACAATATAATAAGCATAAACTCTCTTGCAAGAATTTAACTTTATGACATTGTCGTCTTGTGATGAAATCGCAGGACATCTTTACACTTTCATGTAAAAACCCATTGATCTCATCTTAACATTTATCTTGTGGCTTGTTGCCTCTGTATCATTTACGTCACGCAACAATATGACAAGCCTAAATGTTCTTGCGATCATAAAACCCCATGACATTGCCGTCTTAAGAAAATTATCATCTCCCTAATGGAGGGTGCCGCCCTTATCTTCCCCCTGGTTGCCCCTTCAAGGAGGGCACATCGGCTATACAAGACTAGCTCATCCCATCCAGATTTACCAACAACCAGCTATTTTCGCAGCCTCTTATCCTTTATGCCTATATGGCTTATAGTTACAAGACTGCACCCTAAGTGGGGTTTTCTTCAGGCCAAGTGCATCATAGCCAAGACTTACCAAGAATGGCAAGGGAGTTTCGTACGCCCCAGGCACTCTTGGATCAACCGTGTACCTCGGTGCCTTGGTCATACTTTGCACTTCTTGGAAGAGATTCTCAGTCTTCCAATCAGGGTATAACCTTATATAGTTGGAAATCCAAGATTTCTCTCCCGGATAGGTTTTCTTTAACCCCAACATCTGCATGACTCAGGATCCAGCAGCGGTATAACCTTCCCCTTGAATCATGTCAAGAGATACCCCCTCCTATGACGTGCTATTAGGTCTTACATTTGCCTCTTGCGAAATTTTATTCGCGAACTAGAGTGCACGCCATAAAGGTTCGTCCCATTCTATTAATCTCTACGAAATTTGTATTCGCTTTTCTTGCGATGATGCTCGCTGTTCTTGTTGTGCTTTGTTATCAGAAGAATTTTTCAGTTGTAAAATAGAGATAGAAGAATTTATTACCGGTTTCATCATATAACATACCAGTATCTCTTATCTTGTAGAAGATGTCATTAATAATACCTTTTCAGAAATAATATATTCCATGGTCTATGGAGTCTTTGACCAACATCTCTTCCTTCAGGATCCATTAGTTTGTAAGCCCCAGTCCCAACTATCTCTTTAATGATGTATGGTCCATCCCATTTTCTTTCCAACTTTCCACCATTCTCTCGCTGATAACTTGGTGTTTCTCGCAGCACTAAATCGCCAGGTTTAAATTCACGTTTCTTAACACGTTTGTTGTACTCACGAGCTAATCTTCGATGGTAATTTCCCATATGTTGCAAAATTTTTTCTCTTTTTTCTTCTAATTCATCCAATTTATTTAAAATCATTCCAGCACTTAGATTTCTTTCCCAAGCCTCCCTTTTTGTTGTAGGAATAGCTACTTCTGTTGGTAACACATCTTCAACTCCATATGTCAAACAAAAAGGTGACATTCCAGTAGCTTCTCATCTAGTTGTATTTTAGGCCCATATTTCATTATACACCTGTTCACACCATGCTCTATGATATCCTTCTAGCTTCTTTTTTAAGATGTCTGCGATTGTCTTATTGGTTGCTTCAGCTTGACCATTTGCTTGTGGATATAGAGGAGTAGATTTTCCACACTTTATCTTAAATGCATTGAGTAGCAATTCTATATTCTGCCCTTCAAATTTCTTTCCATTATCAAATACCAAATGTGTTGGAATCCCGAATCTGCAAATTATATTCTCAAATATGAATGTAAAAATATCTTTATCGCGAATATGTTGTACTGCGTTTACTTCTCCCCATTTTGTGAAATAATCTGTTGCGACAATCAAATATCTTCTTTTTACAGAACCAGGTAAAAATGGTCCCACAATATCTAACCCCTGTTTCCCAAAAGTCCATACACTTTTTTAGGATGATAATGGTGCTCCTGGTGCATGTATCTTCTTTCCATATTGCTGACAATCTTCACAACGCCTTGAGAGTTGTTTTGCATCTTCATGCATATATGGCCAGTAGTATCCTTGCATTTTTGTTCTATATGCCAAAGATCTTCCTCCGCTGTGATTACCAGCGTCACCACTGTGCAACATCTTCAATATCTTTTGTCCTTCTTCCCTCGTCAAACATCTTAGCGATGGTCCATTAAAAGATCTGCGATATAATACTCCATCTCTTAATTCATAATTGGTTGCCCTACTCTTTAATTTATGCGCTTCCAATCGATTTCTTGGGATTTCTCCTCTTGCCAAGTATGCATGAAGATCTGCTCGCCAATCTCTGATATTGCTCACTGGCTCTCCTTCGCTAGCTTCTACCATCATTACATCTGTCTCTTCTTCTTCCTTGTTTACCGACGGAAATGAAAGTGTTTGAATTTTTATGCACCTTTCCAATGGATTTGTCATCATACTAGATATGAAAGCAAAAGCATATGCAAGTCTATTATCTTTCCTTGATATATGTCTCCATTTTATTTTTGGAATTCTCGCAGATAATTCTTCAACAAGTCTTTTGTATTTTCTCAAGGACGGTTCATTTGTTGTGTATTCTCCTTTTATCTGGCGAATAACCAATTATGAATCGCTGGTGATTCTCGCATTTTCCAAATTCATTTCTATCGCAAATTTTAAAGCATGGATCACGGCCTCATACTCTGTCTCATTATTAGTTGATGCAAATTCAAGTCTAAATGAAAAAGATGTTTTTTCTCCTTCTGGCGATATGAAAACAACTCCAATTCCATTTCCTTCTCCATTGGACGATCCATCCACTAATATTTCCCATCTGTGGGGTTCTGTTAATAGCTCTTTTGGATCTCCACATTCCTCTTCTACATCCATCATCTCTTCCACAACTTCATCATCTTTTAAAGGAAATTCGGCTAAGAACTCTGCGATGACGTGTGATTTTGGCGAGGATAAAATTTCATATTGAATATCAAAGTGTCCTACTTGTGCATTCCATCTCTGAACTCTGCCTGATCTCGTTGAATTTTTCATTACTGACTCAATTGGCACTTTCGTTAACACTTTGACCTTATGTGCTTGAAAATAGATGCACAGTTTGAAAGTTGCATATACCAATGCTAGAATTAGTTTCTCAATCTTTGAATAATTTCTCTCTGTAGAATTGAATGTTTTACTAATGTAATAAATTGGTTTTTCTACCCCTGCATCTACTCGCAGCAACACAACACTTAGCGCATATGTGGTTGTCGCAAGATAAATCAATAATTCTTCTCCCGGTTCAGCTTTCTGTAAAATAGTTAGGTTCGTTAAATGTTCTTTGATTCATTGAAAATATTTTTCGCATTCATATGTCCACTTAAATTTTGTTCCCTTTTTGAGTATATCGAAATTTTTTTTGCACTTGTCTGAAGATCGTGAAATGAATCTTCCTAGCGAGGCTAAGAGTCCATTTAATTTTTGTACACCATTTACTGTCGCAGGTGTTGGCATATCGCGAATTGCTTGTACCTTTTCTGGATCAACTTGTATTCCTTCTTTTGATAGAATATACCCCAAAAATTTCCCTGAAGTTACTCCAAAAGTACACTTATCGGGATTCACTTTAATATTAAATTGCCGCATTTGATCGAAAATCTCGTTCAGATCTTGCACATGATTCTCAGATTCTTTGCTTTTGATCAGCATATCATCTACATACACTTCTAATGTTTTGTGGATCCACTTTGCAAACACCTTCTCCACCATTCTTTGATATGTTTCACCAGAATTTCGTAAGCCAAATGGCATCTTTGTATAACAATATAATCCTCTTGGAGCAAAAACTGCGGTATGTTCTTGATCTTCTTCAGCGAGAGGGATTTGATTATATCCTTTATATCCATCCAACGATGATATTCTAGCATTTCCTGCTGCTGATTCAACCATCTATGGGATATCCGGTAATGGAAAACTATCTTTAGGACAAGCCTTGTTTAAATCAGTGAAATCTATACAAATTTTTATCCCCTTATTCTTCTTTGGAACCACTACCATATTTGCAATCCACTATGGATATTTTTCTTGCCTTATAATTCCTGCATCGAGCATCTTCTGTAATTCTTCTTCTATTTGAGAATGATATGTTGTTGCGATCTTCCTTATCCTTTGCTTAAATGGTCTTACGTTTTTATTGATTTCTAATTTATGACATGCTATTGACGGATCTATCCCTGGCATCTCATCCATGCTCCACGCGAAGATATCTGCATATTCTCGCAAGAGATTTATAGTTCTTTCTTCCTCATCTGCCTCCATTCTAGTCCCGATTTTCAGCATTTTAGGCCCTTCTTTACTCCCAATGTTTATTTCCTTTGTTGGTTATGCTGAAATATAACTGGATTCAGGTTCTCCCATTGGTGTTGGTGTTTTCATAATTCTTGCGAGTTCATCTCCTTCTTGTGGGATTTCACTGGGTATTCCTTTTATTTTGCTCTTATCATGTAAATTCTTCTTCCTTCTTTGTTTCTCTCGCCAATTTTCTGTGAGCCTTTCGTAGCTTTGGACGTCTTTCATAATTTCTTACTTCAATTTGGAAACACAGTTTCGTAAAATCTGTGTCTCCTCTGATTTCTCCAATTCCACTGGGTGTAGGAAACTTGATTCATTGATGCAACGTTGATGCTACAGCCTTAATTGCGTGTATCCATGGTCTTCCTAATATCATGTTATACGGTGATTCCACGTCTACCACACATAACATTACTTGTGTTTCAATCTCCCCTAATGGAATTCGTACCATTATCTTGCCTTTAGGTTTTGTTAAAGACTTTCCAAAGCCATGAACATGATATGTTGAATAAGACATTTCTTCATCCTTATATCCCATTTTCTTGAAAGTATGATAAAATATCATGTCTACAGAACTTCCTGTGTCCACCAAAGTTCTATTCATAGCCCATTCTTCTACAGATTTTATTGATTTCTCCCTTCTCATTGGTATAGTGGTTATTATGACCACCAATGGAGATATATGACTTAGATCTTCTTCTGGTATTTCTGCTCCTGTAAACGTGATTTCTTGCTTTTCCCAATCTTTCAATGGTGATATTTTTTCCATCGTCATAATTTTCCTTCCTTCAAAATCCCGTTTGTGTATCTTCCTCTTAATATTTTCATGAAATCTATCAATCATTGTTCTTGTTACCATATCACACTCCAATTTTCTACAATCCTTTTTTATTCTGATCATTCTCCCTTCAATTATCTCACCAATTTCTTAATCTTGAAAAATTCTTATATTCTTCTTCACTTTCTCTTCAATTTTTGTTAATTCAATCCCTGTTTCGGGCGCCAAAATGTAGTTGCAGGAATTCCTACACTACACCCCTGATAAGAATCTACAGAAATTGAATTATGTTTGTGAATGAATTACGACACTTTTTATTATTTTAACTTTTAGAATTCTTTACAAAAGACATAAGAACTCAGAAGTACAAATTTCTTTGTAGAGTTTCTCTCTCCTCAAAATCTTATCAACTCTCCCAAAGATATCATCATTTTCTGAACCTAACGAACCCTTTATATAGAGTTTTACATAGTGGATGATAGCTAAATTTTCCTCCTTTTTCGGATATACTTTGCGATCTTATCGCAATTGTTATAATATTCTCTTTCGCAAAATTGATAACCATCGCAGGATAAACATACTCTCTTTGTATTTTTCTATCGTCATCTTCTTTTGGATTCTTCTGTGACGCTCGCGAAATGTTGTTAAAGAATCTTCTGTGACGCTCGCAAAAGTGTTGTTAATATCGCAGAAATAGTGTTGTAGAGATATTCTGGTCCTACATCCACCATAAGCTAGGATCAGTTCTTCCCTTATTCCATATATAGGTTAGGATTGGTCCATACATAAGATCTTCAATGAAAATCGATACCATAATCCTTTTGATTACCTTTCCACTATGAAACAAGTTCATACGTCTACTTCCTTAAACTTATGTAATTAAACATATTTTTTCTAGGTATGAAATCAAACCTATGTTCAATACATAATATAGTAATAAGTTACAATGATTATGTTGGTATCGCAGTTACCAAGTCCAAAATAAAAATACGAGGGTACCCAAATATACCTTAATCTAAAACTTTTCCACTTATAAGTCCTTTCTATGAAAGTGATTGTCTATAGACCGAGTCGAGACAATACAAATAATCGGTTCACACTTCGTGTGATCGCCTATGGATACGAGATCGAGAAAATACGACAACAAGATAACTTGTGTGATTGACTATGGATACAAGATCAAGACAATACATCAACAAAGTATGTTTACTTGATAAATGGTTCAGACTTAACCAAACACAATAGGATTACTATCAAGTAAATATGAATTAACGTTTGTGTATTTTACTTCTAATTATAATAAAACAATTATAATTGCAGAAATAGAAAGTAAAAGACACAGCAAGATTTTGTTAACGAGGAAACCGCAAATGCTGAAAACTCCGGGGCCTTGTCCAGAATTGAATACTCTCAGGATTAAGCCGCTATAGTAAATCAAACCAACTTCATATAGTTGAGACCAAGCAACTTAATCTATAATTCACCTAGTTCCGTCTATATCCTTGCGCCTCTAACTTTTTAATAAGTCACGCACTTAGAACAATTCCTTTGGTTCGTATTCCAAACAGTATAGGAACAACAAATCTGTTCGGTAACAACTTTTTTCAATCAAATGATATGAGTTCGACAAAAGGCTCTTCTGTTTTTCCCAATAAACTCCTTTGTCAGGTCCTTAGATCTATCCAATAATAACTACCAAAGTAATTGTCAAGATTTTGCAATCAATACTTTGAATCACAAATAATTGTATTGATGCTGATCTACTCAACTAATCAATACAATCTATCACAAAGATAAACCGATTATAGTTGGATCCTCGTTACCCGAAACAAGTATTGTGTACACCAAAGATTTTGAACCCAATTCATAAATCTTCTTCATCTTCAAATCTTCTTAAATCTTCAATAAACACCTACACAATCAACTTGAATCTCTTATGATCAATCACACACAGAACGGAGTCTATTAATAATGGATTATCACAAGACGTCTTTAGATCTACAAATAGTTTAAAGATCCCCGTCGAAACTTCGATCTAGTTTGAGTGAGTCTCATATCAGAAGAGAAGATTCTCATGCATAAACAAACTAGGTGCAATCAAAGTTCAACAACCATTAGTCAATAAAATCAATCAAAAACTATAATATTATCAAGTTTCCCACCAACGGTACTAATAGAGCTTCTCAATCCCAAATAAGTCTTTAAACTGAGCGGCCGTAAGAGATTTCGCCTAATTAGGTTACTATCCTCTCTAAATAGGCGGCTCCACCAGTAACAACACAACTAGGTAGTTTTGATGGCTCTGAGGATTAGTTTGCTCGAAATGCAAACTTTAATATTTATAGACCAAGGAAGTTTGGACACCAAGGAATTTCCAAAACCGAAAATATTCTCAAGATATGCAATATATTTCCAAATTCGGTTTCCATGATTCCTGGAAATGCTTTGTCCAAATGTTGACCTAAATATCTTAGTAAATCTCCAATTAATAAATGCACAAAATTGATTTTTATTTTCCAAATATAAAATTAAAAACCTTAATTAAAAGATTCTCAACTTATTTTCGATCCGGGATTCTCCTTTAGCTATTAAGGAATATATTTGAACAATAAAAGATAAGCATTACTTGACATGTTCAAAGTATGTCGACATATTTACTTTGTAAGCCTTCTTTCATACTACAATCTTGGAAACGATTTGCCACACTTCCAAACGAGTTTAGAATTGGTTCGTCTGACTTCCAAGAACTATGTGATTGATTATCCTATCAAATCACCAAACATGGGTTTTACGGTTCTACCAAAATAAGTTTCGGTTATACCTTCCATGTTGGTACTGGAATTAGTCACGCTAGTTACCAAAACTTGGTTGACTAGGTACTAGAATCGGTTCCCACATATATATGGTATCTAACTTGTATTTGTTGCACATGTCCATAGGATCAGTTCCCAATATCTAAAAACGTGTTGCACATGTTCATAAGATCGGTTCCTAATATCTAGAAACTTGTTGCACCTCTTACAAGGATCGATTCTTCTTTTGTGATCGGTTGCACCTCTTACAAGGATCGATTCCCCTTTTGTGATCGGTTGCACCTCTTACTAGGATCGGTTCCCCTTTGCCTAGAGTTGGTCATAATAATAACACTAAATCGATCATACCATCTCAGGTGATTACTTAATATCGATTTCACTAATAAAAGTGTTTGTACTAAAAATTACTATTAGGCAGAAACACGATCGATTTTACAATGATGAAGAAGTAAGATAACCATAAAAAAACAATAATGAAGAAAAGAATTTTACGTGGTTCAGAAAGTAATGCCTATGTCCATGGATGATGTTTGTACCAAAAATTACTATTAGGCACAAACACGATCGATTTGACGATGATGAAGAAGTAAGACAACCATAAAAAATCAATAATGAAGACAAGAATTTTTCGTGGTTCGGCAAGTAATGCCTACCTCCACGGATGAATCCCCTTGGGGAGAGAAGTTTTATTGATATAAGCATTACAATGGTTTTTCTCTTGTTAGAAAGCATATCTAAGCAGATGAAATGTGATGAAAATGGTAGCCCCTTCTCCCGCCCTTTGAGTTGGGATTTAGCCTCTATTTATAGGCAGAAAGTAGATCTAGATTTAGGGTTTCATAGTTATCTTCATAACTTCCCTTCCATATATAAATCCAAGAAAACAACCAGATTCATGATAAAGTTTGTTATTCCTCTAATATTTATCATAATCCTTATTTATCTTAAATAATAATCATAACCACTTAAGAAAATTATCATCTTTCTGTTAGGATTTCACAATTATCTTGAATAATAATTATAACCACCTAAGATAATTATCCTCTTCCTGTTAGGATTTATTTGGGCTTCCATATTAAACAAAAATAGGTTTCCATAATAAACCAAACGGGCTTCAACAATAATCCAACCGGGCTTCCAAAATAAGCAAGTTATGTTTCCATAATAAACAACATGGGCTTCAATAATAAGCCATCTGGGCTTCCAAAATAAGCCAACTAGACTTCTTTAATAAGCCCTGGCTTTCTTTAATAAACCAACTGGGCTACCAAAATAAGCCATGTGGGTTTCTTTAATAAACCGATGGGTTTATCCAATAAACCATGTTTCACCGGTATTGAATAGCTTGTACGGTACGCAAGTGTACCATTTTCATGGGGTACAAAGAAAAAGTCATACCAATACAAAAGTCAGGTCTTGTGAATAGTTTTACCAAGAACATAAGCAAGTCATGAGCGGTTATACCAATCACACATATTGGTAGTTCAAAATATATGCAATGAATAACAATATCAATAAGCCTAGCGATTTCCCTTTCGATTCACAAAAAAAGTTCATGAATTTACTTCCTTTAAACGAATGTAAAACATTGTTTCCTAGGATGAAATCTTCACCTCATACCCATACATAATCATAATAGCATTCAAACGATTATGTCGATGTCTTATATATGAAGTTCAAAAGATAAGCATTATACTTCGTATTGTATTCCTTAATACTATGTCTAACTAGACTATAATTGAAAAGGCGAGGGTACCCCAAATATACCTCAAGATATAACTTTTCCTTCCTATAAGGCCTTTCTCCGAAAGTGATTATCTATAGACTGAGTCGAGACAATACAAAAAATCGGTTCACACTTCGTGCGATAGTCTATGGATACGAGATCGAGACAATACAACAACGAAGTATGTTTACTTGATTCAAAGGTTCAGACTTAACCAAACTCAATAGGATTGCGTATCAAGTAAATATGAATTAACGTTTGTGCAATTTACTTTAATTATAATAAAATAATTATAATGCGTAAATATAAAGTAAATGGGCCGGGTTAGGTCATCCGGTGGTGGATTGGTAGGTATGTGGGTTAGCCTTAACCTGACTTGTTTTTTGGCTGGTTTATAAATGTCACCTCGAACCCGGATCGTTTAGGCGACGGTTTAAGCCGGGATAAGGTCAACTGGAGAACCAAGTTATAAATTAAAAGTTCTATCCTAATGCATATTTTCATCACTCTCACAGCATAGAAACTAGATCCTCGATGCCCCATAACTAATATCTAAACATGGTATGATCCTTCAAGGCAGGAAGAAACCCCACCAACATTATCAATACCCCATATCCAACCTTGGAACAATCGTAGAACCAGCATCAATCTCTGATTTTTTCATCCTGCATAGAAGAGACGACGTAGTGCCAATCACAAAGAGTCCGGACTTTTCCACCAAGTTTTCAATGGAGGTGCCTAAAAACTTCGCAATTAGTTAGTTGCAGATGAACCATGTTAAAGCCAAAGTTTGAAAGACGTGCAATTTATCCTGGAGTATGTGCCCAAATCGACAAACACAAACTTTCCTTAGAACTCAATTGCCATAAAAGAAACGTTTTGGCCATAATAAGTAACATTTTATCTCGATCGGTCAGACAACTAGCATTATCCAAGAGAAGCAACACTCATCATCCGTAGAGTATACATACAAAGTTGTGTTGTAACGAGGTCACCCTCATGACCACTTTCGTAAGGGAGCACCTCTTAGTCCTTGGATATTGTATAGTTGATATGCACATATCCCAAAACAGATTTTAGAAAACAAAAATACATATTTTTATTCTATCTTATGAATCCCTAAAATCTATATTATTTAGTCTAAAAGTCATTCAAGCAAATCGGTGATTTTTTTTTTGTTGGAACAAGAAATTTTATTAAGTCTGATTAAGAGACTGATACATAATAAGCATCCTCTTGCAGAAGAGGTATTACTTCAGGTAGAAGATAATCATTCAAAGACTGATTGAGATTGTTTACTCTAGCTAGCTTAGACAGTGCATTATCCACTTTATTTCTTTCCTTTGGCACATAATAACATTTCCAAGAGGATTTGTCTTTAAAAAAAAATCTAATTATCTTTAACTAAGTTCAGAAGTCTCCAATCTATGGATTGATCTTCATTATTAACAACATCAGCAACAACTTTGCAATCTAGTTCAAACTGCACCTTCTCCAGCTTTAGATATTTAGTCCATTCGATTGCCTCCCAAAGTCCCCAGCATTCTGCTTGTTCTGTGCTTTCAACAACTCTTAGATGGATGCACCTTGCTGCATATTGTGTACGTGCAAAATCCCTAAGTATTAGTCCAATTCCACCAGTATTATCAATAATTTGGTAAGAACCATCACAATTCATAGTAAGCATGTCAGATGATGGGGGTATCCAGTGAATATTAACACGATTCACTCGAAGATAATTATTATATTTGGGAGATTTCTGCTTAGCATGCTCTTCAAAAAACAGTTCGCATCTTCTAGCAATCTTATTAGGAGTGGGATTACTATTATGAAAGATTTTACACATCTTTCACTCCAGATGCACCAAGAAACAATGCATCTGTTGATTAGGTTTTTCTCACTGATACATTTACCGTGGAGATATTCAAACCAGCTACAAACCCATTATGCTAGACTTGGTATGCTGCTAGAGTTTCCTCCAAGGGTTGAGAACCAAAGTTCTCTTGAAAGATTGTAATTAATGATGACATGATCTGGTGTTTCTAAATGTTGAGAGCAGAAAGGACAAGTTTTGTCTTCACCTGTTATAGCTGAGTTGAGAATATTCCTTGTAGGAAGAACTTCAGAGAGACATTTCCAGATGAACTGTCGAATTCTTGGCAGCATTGGAATATTCCATAATTATTTATAGATTTTTTGCATTCTTGGTCCTACTGAGTTGGATAGCTGACTCTATGCAAACATCTGACGATAGCAGGACTTGACAGAGAAGTTACCGTTTTTCTCTAATAACCAGATTAGTATGTCTTCATGACTTATATGAATAGAGATATTTAGGATTTCTCTTATCGTTGGTTGTTCAAACAATTCTTCAAGAATGGTTATATCATATGAGGAGGAATCAGCTGTGAAGAGTTGGTGAACATGCTTATATATATGCCCAAAATTACAGCTTTGTCTTTGTTGAGGAGGAGAATGAAGACTTGGAATCCATCAATGCTTCCAGATTAGGATTTTTTTACCATTACCTAGTGCCCAACAACTGTGATCTTTGATAAACTGAAGCTCTGAACTGATGCTTCTCCATGACCAGGTGGTATTAGTTTTTTCCTGTAAGTTAAATAGATCACCATTTGAGTAGTACTTAGCTTTAAGAGACTTTGCCATCACATATTCAGTTTCTGAGCACAGCTTCCATGATGATTTATCTAGAAGAGCCCTATTAAAAATATGCATATCTCTTAAACCGAGTCCACCTTCCTCTTTTGGTTTTTGAACCCTCTGCCAAGTAATAATTTGTCTACCCTTATTGTTTTTCTTGTTTCTCCAGAATGCTTGTTGAGAAGAATTCATCTTGTTGATTGTAACTTATGGTAATTTAAAACTGGACATGTGATGAATTGGAATCGCATTAGTCACATGTTTGATCATCACTATTCTTGCAGCTTCTGACATATTACCAGCATTCCATCTAGAAAGTCTGTTATCCATTTTATTCACAAGAAGTAAAAATGGGACTTTCTTATTTCTACCAACATAGAATGGAAGACCCAAATATTGTTCTTCTTTGATGTTTAGTTCTCTAACCCTTAGAATACCACTCAAGTCTTGACAGCTTCTAGGGTTCATATTTAAGCTAAAAAATAAAACAGACTTACTGAAATTTATAAGTTGCCCAGAGCAGGCACTGAATTCCTTAATAACTTCAAGTAACTTGTTAACCTGTGTGAGATTTGCTTTACAGAAAGTAAGCAATCATCAGCGAAAAGGAAATGATTTATTTTAAGAGATGATCTCGAGATGTTCATGCCTGTAAGCTATTTTTTTGTTTCACAATGCGCAATATATCTCGAAAAAGACTCCATGGCTAGTATAAACAAATAAGGCGATAATGGATCGCCCTGACGTATACCTCTTGATGGAGTGAAAACTTTTGTAGGAGAACCATTAAGTTGGATTTCTATCTGAGTAGTGCTAATGCACTGAGATATTAACTGACGAAATTTCTGGCTGGACCCAAAGTGATCCATTACATCAAGCGAAAAACTCCATTCAAGCCTGTCGAAGGCTTTGAACATATCTATCTTCAAGTCTAAGTGGCCTGATCTATCTTCCTTGCATTTCATAGCTTGAACTAACTCTTGAACAAGACATATGTTTTCAGATATAAGCCTACCAGGTACATATGCTGCTTGAAAGGGGGAGATTATACTACTTATGTGCTTTTTCATTCTTAAAGCCAAAATCTTGGAGATAATCTTATAAACCGTGTTGCATAATGCAATAGGTCTATAATCTTCAGGTTTGTGCGGAGTCTGAGTTTTTGGGATTAGGGGTACTCTTGTGTGGTTCAGATGTTTAAGAAGGTAACCAGAGTGAAAGAAGGACTTGACCATGTTGCACACATTATCTTTAACAGTAACCCATTGTGTTTGATAAAAACCCGTAGGAAAACCATCCGGGCTAGGAGAAGTCCATGGATCCATGGGCACTAGAGCTTGATATATTTCTTGTTCTGAAGGAATGGCTTTAAGTTCATTATTATCTTCAATTGTGATGCAAGGTGAGATATGCTAGATGAAGTGATAATTATATGTTGGAGAAGAGGTTGTCATGATGCTCTGGAAATTTAACCTGAGGAGTTTCTCTAGAGATTCCCTATCTGAACACCAAGAGCCATCTGGTGCAAGAAGAGAGTCAATTCTATTTCTAGTTCTTATTCTATTTGCTCTGACATGAAAATACTTTGTATTTTTATCCATATCATTGTAGAAATGGTCTCTTGATTTTTGCCTGTAAGAACGTGCTAAAATCTTATTAAGTGCACTGATTTCCTTCTCAAGAATAATGACAGCATTTGTATTGCAACCATTAACATCTGTAGACTTAAGATGAGACATATCCCTCCGCAGTTGAAGAATTCTGTTTTGTATATTGCCAAAAGTGGAATTGCTCCATTTTGAAAGAATGGTTCTAGTATAAGATAACTTTTTAGCCAGAATAAAAGCATTTGAGCCAGAGAAATTAGTAGACCAAGCATGCTAAATTTCATCACTACATTTATCATGCATTAACCCATGCTCAAAAAACTTCCAAGTTCTACCAGTTATCATATTGACTTTATAAAGATCTAACATTATGGGAGTATGGTCAGAACCATTTTGAGGGAGATGAGAAAGGATGGAATCGGGAAAAGCTAAATACCACTCACTATTGACCATGGCTCTATCTAGTCTAGATTTAGTTTTTCATGTACCATGCTTATTGCTAGTCTAGGTGAAAGGATTACCATTAAAGCCTAGGTCTGCTAAGCTAGAGTCTCTAATTAATTGTATGAATTTAGTAGGAGTACTTTGACTAGAAGTATTTCTCTCATCAGGAGAAGTAGCAATGTTTAAATCCCCAATCAAGACCCAAGGAACATTTATAGATTTACTCAAACTTTTAATGTATTCCCATTGACTAGCTTGTTCATTCCTATATGGAGTTCCATAAATGCAAGACAAGAACCATTCCCCCTTACTAGAATCATTAGTGACTAGAGCATGAATCATCTTATCAGATTTATTAAGAAAGGTTAAAGAAAAACCATCTTTCCACAAAAGAATAAGACCACCAGCAAGTCCCACAGAAGGAACAAAACATTTATTTGGCATGAAGAGATATTTTGTGAGCTTTATAATTCTATTGTCATTTATTTTTGTCTCTGAAATAAAGATGATATTAGGAGTATAAAAAGCATTTAAGTGATGAAGGTGGTCTCTAGTTTCCTTACCCAAAAACCCTTGACAGTTCCAACTTAAAATTTTCATTGTTGAAAACACAACAACAGGGCTTAAACAAAAATATCTAGGAAAATCAGAGATGAACACAAGTAAAAAATAATGTTGATAACAGTAAGATTTGAGGTTGCAAATAAACAAAGAGAAAGTTTTAGAATAAATTATGACAATGGAAGCAGCCTTATCCCTTCCATGAAGGTTCTCTCCTGCAATAATCTCTCCTTCTTTAGCCAAGTCATGTACCATATCATCGGCTCCAAGGTTTGCAGATTCAGTATTATGATTAATGCTTGAGTTATGAGTGCCTTCTTATCCACTGCTTCTTGATCTTTTGGATTTACGTAATTCCTCTTGCTGCTCACTTTGTTCCATGATTCTTCTTTGACTGGCTTCACAGATTTGTTTCAGCATAAGATCAATATCATTAGCGATTTCAACCCCGTATGTTGTTGCTAGTTCATGAATATAAGCAATATATTCATCATTGGTATATCTCCTTATTTTTAAGTCTTCTGCGACATTGTCACTCTCCTCATCATTATGATCTATTGTAAAACACTTTGGACAAAGGCTATGTGGTTGTTTCTCCAAATGATAGCGCACCCAAGTAACACCACCAGCTTCAGTGTTCCACCATCCTCCTCTATGAAGAGGTTTCTTCAGATCAATTTTGACTCTTGCTGAAATCATATTACTTCCTCCAGATCTACAGTTTTCAAGATTTGTAGATATTTTTGAGCCCAGTTCAACTAATTCTTCATCAATGACTTGAACTGAGTGATGTTAAAGAAGGAGATTCTTAAACTGCACATTCCAATCTTGTTGAGAAAATTTCTGATCTTTTACAGCTATAATAGCATCATATTTTTTCAGATTAAGAAGGCATTTATTGACATTCCATGGTCCTTATCTTAAGATAGCTTCAACTACCTCCATTGAGTTAAAGTTGAAGTTAAAAATGTTTTTATCTAGAGCTTGAATTTCATTAGTTTTGTATTGCTTCCACGGAAGAGAAACTACCTTCCTCACAACATCAGTTTCAACTGGATCTTTGCAAAAGAGTTTACCAATCAAAGTGTTTTTCCATTCATCTATGGCTGATAAGATAGCTCTTGGAGTACCAAATGAACGCCTTATCTTCCTAGCACTAAAGTCACGAATCCTAGCATTATTGAGCTGAGAAGTGATTTCAGAAACTTGATTGTTTGAGGATGATGCCATTGTGTTAGGTTTTGGAAGAAGCAAGGATAATTCTGAAAAATATATCTCTAAAAACTTCAAGTTTTGGTTATTATAGTAGTGAATAGATAATATGTTGTAACTATAATTAGTTATCCCAAAATAAATGTGATTAGGGATATACGGAGTAGAGATAATCTGTTAATTAGGAGAATTATTATTATGAGAAAAAAACGGCATGGTCAACTGGGGTGTAACCAAAAAAAGACTGCATGTCCACCAATTACGCTTCAATCTAGGGGGAAAAGTTGAATTTTTGAATTTTGAATTTGAAGCTTTACTGCACTGAATCGGTTTTTCTGAGACTTTACTAGCTAACTCATAATCAGCATAGCGAACATACACATGATCTGAATCATAATACTGGATCATACTATTGAGAGCTACCATATTGGTAGTTTGCAATACTGATAAAAAAGAAGCCATTGAGACAACATGAGACTGCAACAAAACCATTGACATAAGGAGATAATATTGGACAAAAGTACAATAACGGATGCCAATCATGGTAGGTTTAAGGCCCTGCAAAGAAATTTAAGAGTTCATTAGAGAATTGATGCACAAAACAAAATTAAAAACGAAATGGAAAAGAATAAAAAAACTAAAAAAGAAAAGTTAATAATAATATTTTTGTTTTTGAGATAGACCAAACAAAGAGGATGCAGACTGTTGAAGGAACATGATTAGAAGAAGTAGAGAAGAAAGAAAAGAAAATATCAGGAATGGAATGGAAGATCAGGAAAAAAATCATGAAGAAATCAAAAGAAAATTGCCAACTGAGTTAACTTAGTTTTCACCGATTTGCAGAGCTTAGCAATAAATCTCCAAATCGGTGATTTTTTTAGCATGTATTTTCCTCTATTTTTTTGCATCCTAGAACCTGGAACAATATGAGTTTTTTCCCCGTAAATTTGATCGTTATATTTTTGGAGAAGCTTCCCAAGCATCTCATCGAAACTCATTTATCCAGTAGATTTTGCTGTTCTAGACACCCAGTTTGTTCAGAACGAAAATGCCCAAACACCGATGAGAACGATCGAGATTCATTCACGTATTATATATATAATAGAAATAGCACGTGCCGTAACGGCATATGACGAAATAATTTTTGGTTATAATGATTTAAATAAATATTACAAATTATATAATAAGACTTATTTTGGCCCACAAAAACTTGTAGCTATGAAAATCTTAGATATTTGTCATTATAAATTCGGTTACACTTATAATCGATTAAAATAATAATTTTTGGAAAAAAATGTCAGGTAAATTATTTTATTTTGGCCTAAAATAATAATTTTTTAGTCAATCCCAAAATATTGGCGATCTTTGATATTGTTTTCTGTTCTATTCATACCATTATGTTCAATCTTCATCGATATTTGCAACCATTTTTGGATGAAGATATAATGCCACTCTGCACGTTTTCCATATTCGATATCTGCAACACCAAATCAGAAGTTGAGAAGCTGGAGGTGAATCATGATAATAAAGAAGGATTTGGTGATAGTGATGGTTCAATAATTGAATGTTTGGTAAACGATTCTCAAACGTGTTGTTATAGAGGAAAAGACAATCAAGATCAAGAAGATAACAAAATAAACTTAGTAGACGCAGAGGAGAAAGGTAACCATCCAAAAAGTCGAGATTTATGAAAAGATTAAGGTTTCAGTGTCAATGTAGATTTCATAAGCAATGTGATTCCAAGATAGGTAGTTGTCTCATTTGCAAGGATAGGAAGAATGCAATCTTGCGAGTTTGCATGTCCTAGCTAGGTCAATTATAAGCTTTAAAATAACATTTCCTTTGTCACTAAAATTAAAATGAGGCCTATGATAAAATAAGAACATGCAATTGGAGGATACATAAACTAATTGTGAGATATTTCGATGTAGCTGCCGACATGGTTTTTCAATGCCGACAATCTATCGACCATGCCGGCATCATTGAAAAACCATGCCGGAAACTACAGTAAAAATATCCCCCAATTAGTTTATGTGTCCCCCAATTAATTGTTCTAAAATAACATTTCCATTTTCACTAAAATTAAAATTAGGCCTATGATTGAAGTGAAAACTTTTGGTGATTCATTATTTGGATATAGATTTTTTTTTAATTGTTTTAGGAGAAAAAAAAGTCAAATATTTTTTTTTTGTATTTTTAACAAAATATTCTTTGTTCTTTGAAGGTTGGTGAAGGACGGTAATCTATAACATAATGAAATAAAAAATTTACATGTTGTAACCACAAATGTTCTAATGTTATTTATTCTTTATAGGTTGATGAAGGTAGGATAATTCGATTTTAAAAAGATATGAGCCAATTATTTTTTAAAAAAATTTGAACAAACATTGTGAGTTATACATTGTTGTAAAATTTATTTGTAAGGTTTTTCTTTTCACATTAATTTTCTTAATGAACTAATTATGAGGGTTAGCAATGCATATATCCATAACTGATGGAGGTTACAAATCCTACATCCGCCAGATGTCTTTATCTGGGATAAGACTGGGATGGTCGGATACAACGTTTGTCTCTCAAAATGTTATCCGACCATCCAAGGCTCAAAACCCCTTCTGTTTTGTATTATAGTTAATTAAGAACGCACAATTGGGGGATATCAAAACTAATTGGGGGATATGAATTACTTCCCCCAACCAGGGTTGGCTGATAAGGGGTAACTTTTGATTATGAAAATACCAAAATACCCTTTGCCTAATTAAAAACCTTTATGAAAAGACTGTTATGCCCTTTCCCCTAAAACAATTAAATATAAAAACCAAATAATTTTATCCCCCAATTCCATTTGAGTTTCGGCACAGTTAGTGTTTTGAAAAAAAAAATCTTCATCTTATTCATTGTTCATTGAGAAGGTTAGTGATTGCTAAAGAAGAAGAAGAGGACGACGCGGCGAACTCGGACGATCAACCACTCACAGTCATGGCTTCTTTGAGAAGGTTAGTGATTTTGAACTCATTTATGATTGTTTTAATCGATTTATAGCAATGGGTTTAGGTTAGAATCTCCAAACATATCTGAAACAGTCGAGTTACACAGAGTACCGGCATTCTATTTACGATGAATACCACGCCGGTTTTAAGTACCGGCATTCGATCTAGGATGAATACCACGCCGGTTTTAAGTTCCGGCATGCTCGATATAAATCTTTCCATGCCGGTAGTCAAATGAAAAAAAAAAATCAATTTTCTGGATACTTTTCATCATGTGTCGGCATTCGATATGGGATGAATACCACGTCGGAAGTGAGTTCCGGCATGGTTATTTAGGATGAAGACCACGCCGGAAGTGATGAAGAACATGTCGGAAATGATGAAGACCACGCCGGAAGTGATGAAGACCATGTTGGAAATGATGAAGACTATGGCGGAAGTCATGAAATTCAATGCCGGTACTGAGTTCTGGCATGATCGATATAAATCTTTCCATGCCGGTAGTCAAATGAAAAAAAAAACAAGTTTCTGGATACTTTTCATCCTGTTCCGGCATAGAAATTTAAGCAAAATATTATGCCGGAACAGGTACCGGCATGCTCAAAAACTAGATTACCATGTCGGTACCAGTTCAAAACCAGAAAAAAATCTACATTATGAAGATCAAAAAAATCGATGCCCCCCCGAACCCCCCCCCCCCCGGATAGTGGCAAACAATTTAAGAAAAATTCCAACAAATTCCGGCATGGTTTTTTGGTTGAATACCATGCCGGCACCAAGATTTTACACCTGCAACAATGGTGGATTCAAAGAAATAAAATCAAATTTTCAACCTCTTAGCAGCAATTCTCTCATCACAATCATCTTCCATTTAAAAAAAAAAAAATCCACTAATTTTTTTTTCCTCTCCTTATACTCCTCACTCACACAAATTAAAATCAAAACACACACTAATATATCCCCCAAAAACTTAAGAATTTACTAATTATTATTAACTACTAAACATGATTAGTGAGGGCTAGATTAGAAATTAAAAAAATAATTACATAGGGGGTAACCCAGAATTGCTATTGGGACACCGTTTTTGTCCTGTAGCTATATCCCCCAATTAGTTTTGATATCCCCCAATTGCGCGTTCTTAATTAATAATAGAAATATCAAGTTAATTGGTGTGCTACATATGCACCATAAATGTGGATATATACGAAGAAAAATGATTTTTATAATACAAAAAATACATATGCCTACAACAACCTAATTTTTTTTTCACCCTTTACACCTTAGACGGAAGGAATCCATGGAAATGAAAAACAAAATTTAGACCATTATCCGTGGATGATGAACATTTTACCATTGTCTGTGAATATTTTATGCTCAATTGCATTGAACTGGACAAATATACAACACAAAACTAAAATTGCGTATAAAATATAAATGATGAAATTTAACAAAAAAAAAAAAAAACTACCCATGCAAATTTTGAACCAACCATTTGCTTTGAACACGTTTCCGTTCACAATTTTGCTTCGGTTAAGCTCGCAATGAATTTAAAAAACAACATTAGTTAGTGGACGGGCAGCGTTATTTCAACCATTAGTTTTCAAAATTTTAACAAAAGAACAGATTTGGATAAGTGAATATTTGGTTAATGTGGCATAAACTCGTACATATTTTTTTCTTCAAAAATCTGCCTCTACTTCAAGTGAGAGCTACCGACAATGATAAAAATAAAAAGAGGTTAATTGTTAACGTGGAGAGATGCTGCAAGTACAAAGTATTCATTCCCTAAAAAAAGTTCACTTGAATACGGTTTTAACCAAAATAAAAATATACGAATGGAGGTAAACTGAATATATTCTCCAACTAATCTGGCACAAAGTTTTTCAAGTAAAAGAAAATAGGCATATTTTTACAAGGGACTTCTTCGTAAGCTAGAATGTGTCCTTGTGTAATAGGTGTGATACTTCCTAAAAGCTCAACGTGTTTTACAACATCCACTCTAAAAATTTGGGAAGCTAAATGAAGATATAGCAACCAAATTCATAAGCGAGATTAAAACTTGATTGGTTATTACATTTCTCTTACCTTTTTAGAGCATCCACTCTAAAAATTTGGAAAGCTAAATGAAGATTGAACAACCAAATTCATACGCGAGATAGAAACATGATTAGCTATTACATTTCTCTTACCTTTTGGAAAATCGTTAATGCTCAGTGCAACTTTATATAGGCTTCTCTCTGTTGGTCAATAGTTTTTCTACATCATTTTTATGGGATAATTAATGAGAATACTAAAAGAGGATATTGGAAATGTGTAACCGATGGGGGACTAATGAAGGTAAATAAATAATAATTTGTAACCGCTAGATAATGGTAATTTGTAACCGTTAAGCTTTAAATAATGGCGATATTATTACCATTTGGAACGTTCTTTATGTGAGGAAACTATAAATGTCTATCCATACGTAAAAACACAAAGTAATAGTATGGTTTGATCGTGACCGTCCTTTATGTACCTAAACTGTCTATCTAAACACACATATTAATGATATGATCATGGCCGTCATTTATGTATCCAAACTATAGATGACCGTACAATGAGAAAAACACCATTGTCCCTTATAATATATATATATATATATATCCTAATTGCATTAATTATCAAAGTACATATATACATACATACATATATCGTTACCGAGGGCCTCATTTCAAAAAAATACGTCATATGGGGGCCTTACCAGGACTAACTAGTAAAAGACCTAAGGCCGGAAATGATCTTAAAAATCAATCACGTTATGGGAAAAAGTCTTAATATCGTATTCGTCTAGAAGAAAAACAAAAATTATGGTTTCATTATGGTCTGACAGAGCGAGAATTACTTAAATATGTTCATTTTGACGGAAAAGCCAAAGGGTCAACTGGCCAGGTTTTACTACAATTACTTAAAATGTGTTTGGATAACATACTTTTTCGATTGGGTATGGCTTCGACCATTCCTGGAGATCGGAAACTAGTTAACAATATACATATTTTAGTTAATGGCCATATAATAGATATACCAATTTATCGCTGAAAACCCCAAGAAAATCCAAAACTCTGATTCAAAATTATCTTGATTCATCATGCATGCACGCGTGTATATATGTGATCATCTTTCCTTATACGTTCGATCGATCAGATGAAATATTTATGAGTACTTCAGATCATGTACATGCATGCATGCACGCTTACATATTGTAAATCCCCGATTCGGCATGTAGGGTTCGACGAATTGAATATAGGTAATGGTTGTCATTTTCTAACACCGTGGCCTTTTTGAAAAAGAGAGGGTCTAACAACCTCACCCAATATTTCAATTAGCAATCTGTATGGACTAACTCTAATATACTTGTTTATGGGTGAAAACTATTTCTGCTGGTTTTGGTAATTTGGGGTGTGTGGATGAGAAATGAATCTAAATCCTAAACAAATGCATTGTAAGGGAGTACTTTTGATTCGAGAGATCAATCTATACAATTATGGCTTAAACCAAGAAATGGCCATTCTAGACTTGTTTCGGTCACAAAGTGAAGGAGACGGGGTTGATCTTAGAGAGGGAAGCGAAGAAGGTGTTGAGATTGTGAAGGTGTAGGATGTTTTATGACTTGTAACAGAAAGGTGAGCAGGCTTACGGATAATGGAAGTAGGCTCTGGGTGTTTCGAATACAATTGTATTAACACTTGATTTATGTGTTGTCTTCTTTTTTGGAAATAGGGAGGAGAACCTATTTATACAAGTCATTTGAGCCTCATTCACGTCTTTCGTAGGAAGTGGAGTGATGGAGTAGTGGAGTTGTGTGTTAGTGTCACACGATTAATCTTGACCACTTTTCCCATCATCACTAACCGTCCATGTCTTCCTGACACATTCTTGTGATGGCGCGTTGCACGCTGCACGCTGTAAACCGCCAGACCAATACCCCAGTATGTATCCCCCAGTTTGTGACATGATTGATGTCTCAAGTGTGTGTATCATAGGACCCACAGAAGGTAGCATGTGATGCTAGGATAAATAACTAAGTTATTTAGAAAGTCGATACTTGTGAAGTATCGAGTGTAATCTATGCAGGTTATGCATCGAATGTATTCAACATGTATGAAGCACCGTTGTTGAGCATCATGCCCTGCCTACTTCGAGTAACCGTTTGGAGGCTGCATGGGTGAGCCATGCCTTAGCCGATCGGTGATCATGGTGATATCTCACTTGTCTCCTAATGCCTTAGAAATCAAGGTGAACATGAACTAATTGAAAAACTAGACTTATATACCCGAAGAACAGCCTAGAAGTATCAATCACCTCACAATAATCTTAATTGTATGGTAGCAAAACAAGATATTGCGGAATCACAAATGATGAGATGAAGATGTTTGTGATTTCTTTTTATCTTGCCATATCGAAGATATAATCTCAATCCAATTATTCAATTGAACTCGTACGATAGAAAATTGCAAGATCAGGTCACTCAACTACAAGAGAAATAGTTTCGTCTGGCTTCAGAATCCCAATGAAGTCTTTAAGTCATCAACCTACAGGGTCTCAGGAAGAAACCTAAGGTTAAGGGAGAATCGACTCTAGCAAAGCCAACTAGTATCACACAAGAGGTGTGGGGATTAGTTTTTCCAGTTGCTAGAGTTCCCCTTTATATAGTTTTCAAATTAGGGTTTGCAATCTAAGTTATATTGGTAACAAAGCATTCAATATTCACCATTAGATGAAAAATATGATTCAACCAAGCTAATATCTTTCAACCGTTAGATGAAAGCTTAGCTTGTCACACACAAGTGAAATGTATTTTATTTAGGTTTGAGTAACCGTACCTAAACGTGTACACTTAGTTGGTTCAAAAATAGTTAACCAATGGTTAGCCATATGAGCACTTTCATATTAACCATATTCATCTTTCTCATAACTAGTTCCAATTACTCAAAAGAACTAGTTGAAGAGTTGTTCAATTGCTTAGGTATTTATGTACAAACACAATTGAAACAAAATCGGTTTGATTAATTTGAATCAATTCATGAATAATATAGCCACGGTTTGCAAAGATTGTATTCCTTATAATTTATTGTTTTAAGTTCATGAACTACCGATTTGAGAAATAACCATCTTGGGTACGCGTACCTTAGCTACCGGACTTTGAGTTGGTTTTAGTTCCCAAACTCAGCAGAACTTTTGAGTAGAAAAGTTTCTCCAGTACGCGTACCTAAGGTGACTGGTTTATGAGTTCGTAAACTCTAAACTCAGCAGAATATTTCGGGAGGAAAGTTCCGCCAGTACGCGTACCCAACCTGTCTCCTTCATCAATACCGCATGCACACATATGCATGCACTTGGTTTCCGGTATATGGATTTATACACTAATATGTGAATATGCGAATACACTATATATGCTTATATCCATATGTGGTAATCTCAACACTACATTTCAATCATTGAAACATTTTTCTATAATGTTATAACAATCGTTATTCACGACTATCGTCATCAAAGCTATTTTCAAGATTGAAACGTCATCATGATATTCGTCACGGGTAAGGATGAAAATAGTTAAAGCAAAAGCTTACCAACACATATTTCAAGAAAAAGATAGGCGAGTAAACTCGACTCAAAATAACAAATGTGTATGTATGAAAACTATCATACTTATACGACTTTTGTCTCAAGAGTATGAGATAAAGTAGACTTTTGAGTGATAAATGAGTAGTTCTTCGTCTTTGTAAGATAATCGCCATGGAGTTTGGAGCTCAACTATACTTAACAATCCTATACCGAGACTAAGCTATAAGTAGACTAGAAATCAAGACATTAGTTTTGATCACTAGCATTGACAAACATGCTTGAGATAGCAACGCATGCGAGTTCGACCGAGCAATGCCCTAACAATCTCCCTCTTTGTCAATTTTAGTGACAAAACTATCAATACATATAGATTACAAAATAGATAAAACTCTCTCGTCCACATGCTTGATCTCCTTAGTACTTCAACATTACTTGAAAACTTCGTCTTTTCTAAGTACTCCCATGATTTCATAGATGTTTAGTTCAGCATCATAGTTGTTGAAGTTCCGTAGCCATAACAATAAGAAAACAAAAGCTTTCAATCATTATTATACAGTGTCATAGTATTATTATACAACATCAAAGTTCAATTGCATCACAACTTTGAAAACAGTACTATGGTGATATGTATCACTCCCCCTTAGTCAATACTTTCGTCTCAAAACGAAAACCACTCCCCCTTACATAATGATCCGAAAACCATATGTATTTGTAGTGTGAACCACATATTAATTCTCCCCCTTTTTGTCAATAAAATAGGCAAAGGTACGAAAATGTGATCCTAATAAAATTTTCATGGAGACACTTCAAGACCAAAAGAAAGAAACATATCAACTTTGTTTAGATGCAATCATAATGCCGAAGATAAATATATTCATCGAGGAGTTTATAAAGATACAAGATAACCCCTAAAATTCCACAATCGCACTCCCCACAAAGATATGGAAATTAAGTGCAAGTTCAAAAGAACTCCCCCCATTTGATGTCATTCCCGAAAGAACAACAAGAGCGACCTTACTTTTACGAGAAAAGAAGGATTTCTTTGGACACTAAAAAAACCACAAAAATGATTTTGTATCCAAAATTCTCAATTAAAATAATCACAAGAGGACCCATGATTAATTTAATCGGAATACACAGCCAAAATAACCAAAAACGAATCTATGATTAGTTTAGTTGGAAATACTCACTGTAGGATCAGAATATCGCAAGAAGGACACACCTGCGAAGTTTGGTTAACAACACATTGCGAGCGTCGCAGAATAATTTGAATAATGATACAACAGGTGACGGTAGCAGAAACATGAGAAAAGTGTGACGATTCTGCGATGATTAGAGTGTTTGCGAAGATTTAACAGTAGAACTCTTGCGAGAATATCGCAAGTAAGATCATAAAATAAAGGACGGATTAGTTGTCATCCACTATGTAATTACCTATATAAAGACTTGAGCAAGCGTAAGGAAGGGGGAGATCTTTTTTGAGTGTTGAGCAAGTCATTAAGAGAGAGAAAGTCCAGAGCGGTTGTTAATTCTTTAACTTCATCTTGTAAAAGTTGTAAGATTAATCAATAAAGTTTATGATTGTTGATCTAAAAATGATTTGATTGCATGAATTCTTGTGAGGGGTATAGTGTGGGATTTCCTGCTACTACATATTGGTGTTAAAAATAGGGACTGAAGATTATCAAATCAAAAAAAATTGATTAGAGATTGTGGAGACTATTGTTAAAACTGTTTAAATCGAGAAAATGATAAAAGAAAACAACAAATCAGTTGGAGAAAAGATAGTAAAGATCAATGAGAATAAAATAAGATTGGAGTGTAATGTAATCACAAAAACGATGGTTAATGAATTCCATGAAAACATTAGAGGGAGTATACGTAAATGAGATTTTGAAGGAAAGAAGATTATGACGGTAGAAAAAATATCTTCGTTGAAGGATTTGGAAAAGCAGAAAATTACATTCACAGCGGCAGAGATACCAGAAGAAAATTTGAACCACACATCTCCTTTGGTAATCACAGTAACAGATATACGAAAAGAAAAGGAGAAATCAACAAAATCTATGGAAGAATGGGCGGTGAATAAAACTTTGGTAGATATGGGAAGCTCAGTTGATGTAATATTTTATCGTGCATATAAAGGAATGGGATACAAAGATGAAGAAATGTCTCATCCAACATATCATATTCATGGCTTCGGCAAGTCCACAGCTAAACCAAAAGGAGAAATAACAGTGAGAATTTCGTTGGGAGAAATTGAAACACAAATAACGCTATGTGTGGTGGATATGGAGTCACTATATAACATGATGTTGGGAAGATCAAGGATACACGCAATCAAAGTTGTAGCATCAACATTACATCAGTGCATCAAGTTTCCTATGCCAAGAGGTATTGGAGAAATTAGGGGAGATATTGAAGGTGCGAAACTATGTTATCAAATTGAAGTAAAAAATTATGAAGGACGAGAGAAGAAGCGAAAAGCTCGCACGAAGATGGAGAAAGAGGCAAAGAAAGAAGAGGGGTTTAAAATATACATGATAAGAGCAGAAGAAGGAAAAGGAATACCCAACGAAATTTCGCAGGAAGGAGATAAACCAACGAAAATTATAAAAGAACCAACACCAATGGGAGAACCTAAAGCAAGTTACACTGCAGCAGAACCAACAAAAGAAGTAAATATTGGAACTGAAGAAGAACCTAAAATGTTGAAAATTGGAACTAAGATGGATACAGATGAGGAAGAAAGAACCGTCAATCTCTTGCGAGAATATAAAGATATTTTCGCATGGAACATGGATTGAATTCCTGGAATAGATCCATCAGTTGCATGTCATAAATTGGAGATAAACAAAGACGCAAGACCATTTAAACAAAGGATAAGAAAAATTGCAACAACTTACCATCCCAAAATAAAATATAAGCTGCATAAAATGCTTGATGCAGGAATTATAAGACAAGCAAAATACCCGGAGTGGATAGCAAATATGGTTGTGGTTCCAAAGAAAAATAATGGGATAAGAATTTGCATAGACTTTACTGATCTAAACAAAGCTTGTCCTAAAGACAGCTTTCTATTACCATATATACCTCAAATGGTCAAATCAGAATCATGAAATGATAGAATATCTTCTCTAGATGGGTATAAAGGATACAACCAAATTCCTCTCGCCGAAGAAGATCAAGAACATACTTCTTTTTTCGCTCCAAGAGGATTATATTGTTATACAAAAATGCCATTTGGTTTTCGAAACACGGGAGCAACATATCAAAGGATGGTAGAGAAGGTATTCGCAAAGTCGATACACAAAACATTAGAGGTGTACGTAGATGACATGTTGATAAAAAGTAAAGAAGCTAAAAACCATGTACAAGATCTGAAGGAGATTTTTGAATAGATGTGGCATTTTAACATCAAGGTGAATCCAGAATAATGCATTTTTGGAGTTGCGTCAGGAAATTTTTAAGGATACATTGTATCCAAGGAAGGAATACAAGTTGATCCATAAAAAGTGCAAGCAGTTCGCGATATGCCAATACCAGCAATAGTAAAAGATGTGCAAAAGTTAAATGGACTCTTAGCTTCGCTGGGAAGGTTCATCTCGCGATCATCTGATAAATGTAAACATTTCTTCAGCATACTAAAAAAGGGAACAAAATTCAGATGGACAGATGAATGTGAGAAATCTTTTCATGGAATAAAAGAATGCCTGGCGAATACATCTATTTTAAAAAAAGAAGAACCGGGAGAAGAGCTGCTAATCTATCTTGCGACAACTTTGCATGCATTAAGTGTTGTGTTATTGCGAGTTGAAAAACCAATTTACTACATCAGCAAGACGTTCGATGCCGCAGAAAGAAATTATTCTAAGATTGAAAAACTAATTATAGCATTGGTGTATGCGACCTTTAAGCTCCGCATATATTTTCAGGCACATAAAGTTAAAGTGTTAACAAAGGTACCAATTGAATCAGTAATGAAGAACTCAAAAAGATCAGGCAGAATAAAGAGATGGAATATGCAAGTAGGACATTTCGAAATTAAATATGAACTGTTATCTTCACCAAAGTCGCAGGTTGTTGCAGACTTTTTAGAAGAATTTCCTTTAGAAGATGATGAAGTTGTTGATGAGATGATGGATGTAGAATAAGAACAAGGAGATCCAAATGACTTTTTAACAGAACCAAATAGATGGGAGATATTTGTGGATGGATCCACAAATGGGGAAGGTAATGGAGTTGGAAATATCTTGATTTCACCAGAGGGAACAAAGATGGCTTTTTCATTTAGGTTGGAGTTTGCATCCACTAATAATGAAATATAATATGAAGCTGTGGTACATGCCATAAAATTCGCAATAGAAATGAAATTAGAAAATGCTAGAATTACCAGTGATTCGCAGCTAGTCATTCGCCATATAAAATGAGAATACACAACAAATAAACAATCCTAGAAGAAATACAAGAAACTTGTTGAAGAATTGTCAGCGAAAATCCCAAAAATAAAATGGAAGCATATATCAAGGAAGGATAATAGGCTCGCAGATGCTTTCATTTCAAGCATGATGACAGATACAACTGCAAGATGCATAAAGATATAGAAACTTTTATCGCCATCAATCAATAAAGAAGAGGAGGAAGAAGTAGATTTAATGATAGTAGAAGGTGGTGAAGAAGGGCCAAATGACAATATCGCAGATTGGAGAACAGAACTTCATGCATATTTAGCAAGAGGGGAAATACCAAGAAACATATTGGAGGCACACAAATTAAAGAGTCGTGCAAAGAGATGGGATATTGTATATAAAATCATTTAATGGACCATCACTTAGATGTTTGACATGATAAGAAGGAGATAAAGTGTTAAAAATGCTGCATAGTGGAGATGCTGGCAACCACAGCGGAGGAAGATCTTTGGAATATAGAGAAAAAACACAAGGTTATTATTGGCCATATATGCATGAAGATGCAAAGCAAGTATCAAGGCGTTGCGAAGATTTTCAGCGACATGGAAAGAGAATACATGCACCTGGATCACCCTAATCATCCTCAACCAGTGTGTGTCCTTTTGGAAAGTGGGGGTAAGATATTGTGGGACCATTTGTACCAGGATCTAGACAAAAAGGATACTTAATTGTCACAACAGATTATACCACAAAATGGGCAGAAGTAAAAGCAGTACAACACAATCACGACAAAGACATATTTACATTTATATTTGAGAATATCATTTGCATTTTTGGAATTCCAGCACAGTTGGTATCTGATAATGGGAAGCAATTTGAAGGGAAGAATATAGAAATGTTGCTTAATGTATTTAAGATAAATTGTGGAAAATCTACTCCTTTATACCCATAGGCTAATGGGCAAGTAGAGGAAACAAATAAGACAATCACAGATATATTAAAGAAGAAGTTGGTGGGACATAATATGGCATGGTGCGAACAAGTACATAATGCAGTATGGGCTTACAACACAACTAGGTGAGAAGCAACGGTAATGTCACCTTTCTATCTAACATATGGGGTTGAGGCAGTGTTACCAACAGAAGTTTCTATACCCACGACAAAAACAGAGGCCCGGGAGAAGAATCTTAGTGCTGGAATGATCTTAAGCAAATTGGGTGAATTAGAAGAGATGAGAGAAAAAGCTTTACATCATATGAAAAATTATAAACGGAGATTAGCACGAGAATACAATAAGCGTGTAAAACCACGTGAATTTCAGCCAGGTGACTTGGTTCTTGGCGAGACGCCAAATTATCAGCGAGAAGGTGGTGGAAAATTAGCGAGAATATGGACCTTACATTATAAACGAAATAATTGGAACATGGGCATATAAATTGATGGATCCAGAGGGTGTTGTTGGTCAAAGACTTGGTAGACCATGGAATAGATTATATTTAAAGAGATATTACCTGTGAGGAACTTTGAGAATCCCTAGTTGATGAAATGATGTATGATGCAACAAAGTAAGTAATAACAAAAAAAAAATTATGAAAAAAATACTGCGAGATTATTCAAGATCAAATTAAAATAAGAATGTGTGAAAATTTCGCAAGAAATGATCATTTAGGATCCAGAATGGGACGAACCTTTATGGAGTACACCCTAGTTTGCGAATAAAGTTTCGCAAGTGGCAAATATAAGACCTAAAGTACGTCATTGAAGTGGGTATTTGTTTCATGGCTCAGCGATAAGGTTACACCGCTGCTGGAACCTGAGTCATGAAGATTTGGGGTCAATGAAAGCCCATCCAGGAGAGACACCTTGGATTTTCAACTTGAGCATATGACTTGAGTTGGGAGACTAAGGTAATAATAGCTCTCCTACGGGGTACAGAGTATGACCAAGGCGCCGAGGTACACGGTTGATCCAAAAGTGCCCGGGGCGTATGAAACTACCTTGGACATTCTTGGTAAGTCTTGGTTATGATGCACTCGGCCCGAAGAAAACCCCACTTAGGGTATAGTCTCGTAACCGTAAGCCATATAGGCAAAAGGGATAAGAGGCTGTGAACACAACCGGTTGTTGTTAAGACTGGATGGGAGGATCTAGTCTTGTATGGCCGGTGTACGTATCCTTGAAAGGGAAACCAGGGGGAAGATAAGGGCGACACCCTCCATTAGGGAGCTGATAAGTGTCTTAAGATGCAAATGTCATGAGACTTTTTACTCACGGGAGTATTAAGACTTTTTATATTTGTGCAATATTCCTGAAGAGGTAATAATACAAAAGAGAAGATAAGACGAGATCAAGGGGTCATTACATGCAAGTGTAAAGACGTCCTGCGATTTCGTCGCAAGACGGAAATGTCACGGGGCTTTAATTTCGCAAGAAAATTTAGACCTGTCATATTATCGCAGCAAAAATAGAAAAGTATAAAAATTTAAGGCAAAATCAATGGGTTTCCACATGAAAGTGTAGAAACGTCCTGCGATTTTGTCGTAATACAAAAGATAGCAAAATAAGACCTTTACCTAGGAAGGCAAAATAAGACCACATTATAAAATAAATTCTTTTTATAAAGTACTAATCATTTTTCATGCAAATCATATATCACAAGAAAGATAATGAGAGGAAAGCATGGGAATTAATAAATAAGATGTCATTATATTTCTCGTAAGTTCTTTCTCCCAAGTTCTTAAAATACCAAAAGCAAAATTGATTCCAAAAGAGGTCCAAAGTACATTGTTTGCAAGAGGAGAAAGAGTAATTCAAGAAAATAAAATTAGAACTCAGACTTCAATATCTTCTTCACCAGATTTATCTTCTTCTCCAACCTTATCATCTCCACCAACTTTATCATCTTTTCCAGTGTTTTCCTTATCTTGGTCGACTCTGGTTTCTTCTTCATTTGGCTCATCACCAGCAATTGATTCATTACCAACATCTCCTTCTAAAATTTCTTGGGAAGCGCTTTCTTCATCACTTTCATAATCAAAGTCACTGTCACCAGCACGAGGAATTTTATCTTCATCTACTTACAGAGGTTTGAGTGATACAGGAGAAAGAGATTTGGACAGCAGAACCTCATTTACAAGAACTTCAGCACTGAGATAAGCTTTGGGAAGGAAAGCTCTGTCACGGTTTCCAATCTCCATGTTTTTGAAATATTCAAGATAATCATACTTTCTTTCTGCTCGATCGCGAGAATGGGTAAGATGGGCAGCAAGCAAACCATTTTCTTTGCGAACCTTGGAAAGTTTAGAATCCAAAGTAAAAATGGAAGACTGGAGCTTTCTTTCAGATTCTGCGAAAGGTAAAAACAAAAATTATTCAGGCGAACACCTCGCAAGGGAAATATTGCAAAGAAGTTTAACAAAAGAAAGATGTCCGAGGAAGTCAAAATGACTACCTTCCTTTTGAGATATTAGATTTTGAATTAGTGCCAAGCAAGTTTTCTCCAAATGATTCATGGCATCATCAAATTTATCTCCAACTAGACCTTTCAGACGAGATTTTAATTTCTTTTCTTTAGAAATGAGAAAAGTGTTTTCCTTCGCAAGTAAAGAGTGAGATTCTTCTAATTTGGAATATTGTTCTTGAAGCTGATTGGCCTTTACACTTAAAGTTATTCTACCTTGAATGAGTGTATTTTTCTCAGTAATAGATGATTCAGTTACTTCTTTAAGTTTATTTTTCAGCGAACGAAGAGATTGTTCTTTATTATCATACACTTTTTGAAGAACACTTAATTTCTGTGAAGTGATCGCAACCATATTTAAAAGGGTTTGCTTTTCCAGATAAAGAATTCTGTTTTTATCTGATAAAGTTTCCATCTCTAAGTTAGCTTTAGTCAAAAAATAAGAGAAACGAGATATTTCAATGCTTAATGAGTTTTGCTCTTGAACTAATTGAGTATTCTCTTTGGTAAGATTATCTATTTGATCAATAGAATATGTATGAAGATTATCTAATCGGTTATTTTGATCCATCCAACTATCTCTATCAACGCGAATTTCTTCAGTGGCAGATTCAAACTGAAATCTCTCCATCATTCGTTTCTGGTTTAAAGCTTAACAAGCGAAGAAAGCCTTTAAGAATGAACAACATGAAAAGAACAAATTTGTTAAGAGGAAAGTTAAGAACGAAGAAAATAAATTCATACATTTTAATTCATTATTTTTCTTGCGAAGAAGTTCGCAGTCCAAAGAAGCATTTTGAAACTTCTGTTTTTCAAGAAGAAGATTCTCCTTCAAAACTTCAACTTCCTTCTCTAAGGATGTTTTCGAAGCTGTCCTATCAGAACCAAGATATTTACCTAAAATTTCACAAACAACAGATTTGACAGGGTCCATAGATGATTTCTTAGCGTCAACTAAAAGATCAGATAAGACCTTTAAGGCAAGAGCCACTCTTTCTGTAGTTTCCTTAGAGAAAGGGAGAGACTCGGATGAAGAAGTAGCAACAATAGAAAGTTGATGATCATCATCTTTTGGTAAAGATACGTCATTTGAGGGTAAAGTGTGAGGCAGATCAAGGGTTGAGATTATGGTGGAATGAACTTGAAAAGTATTGGTTGCAGGGGAGGTAGAGATTTCATTCACAACAGGTTGTGCAATAGGTATTTCATCCATAAAAGGATTAGTTAAAATATCAGATCTTATTGCGATATTTTCGCAAACAGTAAGTGGAGGTTCAGTTTGTGAAGAAGAAGTTGAAAGACCAAGTTTGGGAAAAGAAACATAAACATCAACAGTTTTAGCTTGGCGAGATTTCTTGGGAGGTTTAGTGGCATCCCCATCACCCTGCGAATCACAACTCATATAAGAAACAGAGGCAATAATATTGTTATTAAAAAGATACATGTTTCTTACTACCTTGTCATTCGCAGAATTTCTCTTTTCCGCAAGAACCTTGGGATGCGATCCTTTGGGAGCATTAGGGTTTTGAACTGTAAATTTGGTACTGGAAGCGCTTTTGCTGAAACAGAAACAGTATGGGAATTACACAAAGAACAAACAATATGAATTCAATAAAACAAATTCAGTTTCGGCAAAAGAAGGAAAACTAACCTTGGAGATTCCATGAAAGCAGAGAAGAACGGTAGAAGGAAGATGCATTTGATAAAGAAAAGAAAAATTGCAGATGATATGAAGATGAAGAAGATGAAGACGAAACAAAAGAAGGAAATTATCTTTCTTCCAGATCTCTCTTTAAATAGACAAAATAAGATGACCGGTTAATGCTAAACGTGCCGGTGATTATGAGAATATTTAACATGTGTAAACAGTTATGCTTAATTCACGGGACCTTGTTGGTAGGAAAAGATGAAGAAGGAGAAGATGAACAGTTGTGGCATTTTGGAAAATAATTTCTCATGACATTATCCCCTTCGCAGAGAAGACATGACAAAAGGCAAGATGTAGGATCAGAATATCGCAAGAAGGACACACCTGCGAAGTTTTGTTAACAACACATTGCGAGCAGCGCAGAATAATTTGAAGAATGACGCAACATGTGATGGTAGAAGAAACATGAGAAACGTGTGATGATTCTGCGATGATTAGAGTGTTTTCGAAGATTTGACAGTAGAACTCTTGCGAGAATATCGCAAGTCAGATCCTAAAATACAGGACAGATTAGCTGTCATCCACTATGTAATTCCCTATATAAAGAGTTGAACAAGAGTAAGGAAGGGGGAGATCTTTTTCGAGTGTTGAGCAAGTCATTAGGAGAGAGAAAGTCCAGAGCGGTTATTAATTCTTTAACTTCATCTTGTAAAAGTTGTAAGATTAATCAATAAAGTTTATGGTTGTTGATCTAAAAATGATTTGCTTGTATGAATTCTTGTGAGGGGTGTAGTGTGGGATTTCCTGCTACTACACTCACACAAAAACACTTATGGAGCCACACAATACATACATAAAATATGGATTAGGGAAGATCAATATTGCGGCATATACAAAGATTCATTCTATTTTCATCACTATTTGCATAACGACATATATTAGACATAATCTTTGTAAACAAAAGATTTTAACCAATCTTCCATCAATGAATGACATAATAGGCTTAACTTTTGTTTGTCAAAAGTTCATCGATCTTGTATCAATACTTGCATATCGACATATAAAATAGATAACTTTTGACATCGTATGTGACAATAATAGTTCACGGACGCAAACATGCATATCCCATAACATATTGCAATATGTAAAACCATAAAGATTAATACTGCAATCATCATCTTTCAAATCAACTTTAGAGTTTAAATAAATAAATCTAAAAACATTTCAAGATGAAAACGTTGGACATAGCTATGTGTACTCACAATAATGGCTATTCCAAACCCTAGTTATCCTTCTTAAACAAAAACAAGAATAAAAATTCTCTTAAGAAATTTCCTAGATAAAATAAATCAGTTTTCTTTGATTATTTCATACCTTTGAGGAGGTCCATCAAAATATGATTCACTGATATCCTTGATTTTCTTGACCGTAGACACCATGTTCATGAGTTAGAACATTAGTTTTTCGGTCAAAAATGCGAGCAAGGTGCCTGGATTTGACGCAATCAAGGATAACCTTCTTCTGGTTTCTGATCAAGATGTTTTGATTATCAAGGATTCTTGCTTGTCTATCAAAGAGTTGGTTTATCTATAATTGAAGGTTAGCAAGATCATTATTTACTTCATTCTGAACTAAAATTAAATCCTTGACAGATTCTCCTATCCAAGAGTTAAACTCCTTTCTTTCAAGCATATTTTTCAGAAGTAGATCTTGAATAGAATCACATCCTTTAATGTCTTCTTCCATCTCTATTTTTACTTCTTTTTGAGATTCAACTGTGGTTCCCATAAACAACCTTTTCTGATAAAAGGATAAACACATACAATAATATATATGTTAAAAATAAACCCTAGAAGATTTGGACGTTCGTGGACCAGGAGAAGATACCAGAAACAAGAAGGACCCAAGAATAAATACATATTATTTATAAAAATGTCTATTTTTAAACATGGCTCAATATCTGAACAAGATAGATAGAGCAAAAGAGCTACATTAGATACATAGAGAGTAACAGAAAACTCAATCTGTAAAACAAACATCAAACCAGCAGAACGGATGGTGATCGACCTAAGACTTGATAATATCATAAACAAACATCCTTATAACTCTCAAGTTAGATACAAGGATGAGAATACCTATAGTTAGGTAGAAGGATGAGATATGATCTCACCATGAGTGTTTAGAGATGATTTAGGGATATCATCTGACAGTCTGATTTTTGTATTTATTTTTTCTCTTTGACTGTTTTTAACACCATAGAAATTTCTTACAGCCCTTTGAGAGAATCCATTAAATGGAACTTTTTTATGACTAAGTTTAGGACCTCTAGATATTGGTTCTATAGAATTAACTGAGATAGGTCTCCACCTTCTAGACTTAGGTCTACCAGTTTTATTCTCATAGACATTGGAAAACTGTGTTTTTATGATGTAGTTTGCACTATAAGTAAAAAACAATCCCTGTACAGATTTTGAAATGAGTGGTCATTAAAAATATTTTTACGAGAATTCTGGTTTTCTGTGGGAGTAAAATCCATTGTTGATGCCGCCAGATGATTAACTCGGTTGATGGTAAATATAAAAAGATTTTGAAGATCGGATATCTATTTCTTACTAGCAAATATTTAGCACTATGATTCCTTTTCCCACAGAAGTAACAAGTTCATGGAAGAGAATTGTTGAAAGGTATTTGTTTCAAACCCATGTCCCGTTTGGAAGCCTGTCGTTTATTTTTTTACAAGGACTTCCTTTGGTGAGTTTTTCTCCATGTCAAGTAACTCATATTGAGAATCAGCAAGTGACATGGAAGAATTTCTCATTACAGTTGTTAGAACATTGCTCGGTCGAACTCGCATGCATTGCTATCTCAAGCATGTTTGTCAATGTTAGTGATCAAAACTATAAAGTCTTGATTTCTAGTCCACTATAGCTAAGGTCTCGGACTAGGATAGAAAGTGTAGTTGAGATCAAGAACTCCATGGCAATAATCATACAAGACGAATGACTACTCAAGGAACCAGTGGATCTTCATCGACTAAAAGGTATGTGGAGACTTGAACTTATCTATCACTCAAAAGTCTATCTACTCTATCTCCTATCTTGAGACAAAAGTAGTATTACTATATAGACTAAGAATATACACATGTGATATTTCGAGCTGAGTATATCTCACTTATTTATTTCTCGAAATATGTGTTGGTAAAGCTTTCTCTTTAGCCAAGTTCATCTTTACCTAGTGACGAAAGTCATGTTATGTTTCAATCATTTTGGAAATCTCTCTGACGAAAAATAGTTTGTGAATAACAATTATATAATGCCCTCTAAGAATGTTTCAATGATTGAAATGAGAGTTTAGACAATATAACCATTGGGGGATTTAAACATTGTTATGGTAACACAAATATGTATAAGTCCTTAGCACTTGAACCGAAGTTTGCGAACTTTGTTGATCAAGTGAAACCGAAATTTGAGCAGCCAACCCAGTCCGCGAACGTGCGTAGTTCTTGAACCCGAGAATTTTTGCTGGGGTTGTAGCTCGGTTTCAGTCCGCGAACTTAGTCCGAAAACTGACGGAACTTCTCGACCCGAGAATTTCTGCTGAAGTTTGTGAACTCCAACCGGTTAACTTGAGTCCGCGAACTTAAGTGGTTATGTCTAAAAACGATGTTTGTGAACTTATCTTAATAAATTAAGAAATGCTATCGCAAACCGTGTCTTATAGTTCATGAATCAATTCGAGTGAATCACATCGTTTTTACTTCAATTGTGTCTTGTGTAGTACATGAGATCTCATAGCAATTGAACAACTCTCTAACTAGTTCATTTGAGTCATTTGGACTAGTTATGGTAAAGAAGAATATGGTTGATATGAAAGTTATTATCTGGCTAACCATTTGGTTAACTAGTATTGAACCAACTATTGTACACATTTGGGTACGATTACACAAACCCAAAACCGTCAAGTACATGCGTGTATGACAAGCTAAGCTTTCGATCTAACGGTTGAGACATATTAGCTTGAATCTAATCAGGTTTTCATCTAACGGTGAATATTGAATGCTTTGTTACCAAGATAACATTGATTGCAAACCCTGATTTGAAAGACTATATAAGGGAAAACACTAGAAACTTGGAAACCTAATCCCCACACATTCTGTGTGATACTAGTTTGCTAAGCTAGAGTCGATTTTACTTTAACCTTTGGTTTTCTTCTTCTAAAACCAGGTTAACGACTTGAAGACTTCATTGGGATTGTGAAGCCAGACCGATACTACTTTTCTTGTAGTTGTGTGATATGATCTTGTTGTTTCTATCGTACAAGTACAATTGTAATAATTGGCTTGAGATTTCTATCTCCAATAGGAAAGATATAAAAGTAATCACAAACATCTTCGTCTCATTGTTTGTGATTCCTCAGTAATATTCTTCGCTGCGTCGATTAAGGTTATTGTGAGGTGATTGTTCAAACTGAGCTGTTCTTCGGGAATATAAGTCTGGTTTTATTGATTGGTTCCTGTTCACCTTGATTTATCAAAAGACTGAACAAAACTCATAGGTTTATTCGTGGAAGACAAATTTATCTATCTTTTAGACTTTTCTGTGTGAGACAGATTTGTTTATTAAAGTCTTCGACTTTGGGTCGTAGCAACTCTTGGTTGTGAGTAAGATCATCTAAGGGAATCACGTGCGCAGTATCCTGCTGGGATCAGAGGCGTATGAGCATAATTATACCTTGGATCAGTGTGAGATTGATTGGGGTTTAACTACAGTCCACACCGAAATTTATTTGGAGTAGGCTAGTGTCTGTAGCGGTTTAATTTAGTGTATGTTTAATCTGGACTAGGTCCCGGGGTTTTTCTGCATTTGCGGTTTCCTCCTTAATAAAATTCTGGTATATGTGTTATTTCTTTTCCGCATTATATTTTTATATAATTGAAATAATACAGGTTGTGCGTTGTTCAATCAACTAGAATATCCGACCTTATTGGTTGTTTATTTAAATTGATTGACACTTGGATATTGGTCTTTGGTACCATCCAAGTTATCTCTCTTTGATTAAGACTCGCGAATTGTATTTGCTTGAGTAAATCAAATTGAGAGATTGAGATAATAACTCATTGAGATATTTTCTATTGATTGAGTCTAACTGTCTAGTTGATTCTCTAGAAAACAACTCGGAATTGTCCATACAGATTGCTAATCAAAATATTGGGTGTGGTTGTTAGACCCCCGCTTTTTCAGTTGGTATCAGAGAAGGAAAACACGTTCAAGACCTTACAAGTCTGTGTTTATAGCGATCTGACTATATGGACAAGACTAGTATCTCTGATGATGCAACACCAGTTCAAAGTCACTCAGGCGAGACTCAAAGTCTTGATGCTTCTGAGAAAAACTCTATCTCCCGTCCCTTGACTGAATCTGTATCTGACTGGGAAAAATATCTTGATGAGAAATTGGATGACCTTTCAGATGACAGTGATTCAGAAGAAGGATCGAGTATTGATGAGGAAGTATCTCAATATATCAAGCTGTTTGACCATACATTGATAGAAAAAAGGTCAACAACTTGCCTGAGTAAGTACATTGCTCCTCTTTGTCAAGAAAACATGAAATTGAGAAAACTATTTAATGGATATGATGGTGAGTATAAACTCCTAAAGTTTATCTTTAAGGATCGTGAAGAAGATGTTCACAGAAAGAAAGACCTGCATATTCTGAAGCAAGACCTGCATATTCTGAAGCAAGACCTGCATATTATATGGTGAGTATAAACTCCTAAAGTTTATCTATGTGTTGAAAGAAAGACCTGCATATTCTGAAGCAAGATATGACTCTCAACAGAAATGTTTTAATGACAATGAACTCAGACTTCTTTCTAAAGAAAAGTCATTGGAGACTGACCTTGCAACTACTCTTGAAAGAGTAAAATCACTAGAAGAGAATCTGGAAAGATTTAATACTAGCTCTACGAAATTGACTTATATGATTGGAGCATGTAAAGAACATCGTGATGCACATGGTCTGGGCTATAAAGGGATAGACGCTCCAAAAACTAGTAAGATCAATTTCGTTAAAGCTATTGATAATTCTTCGTGCAAAAAAACGTTTCATGTCTGTAATATGCCTAAGGACAAAGGGACTCCTCCTAAATTTACCCACATGAGAACAATTAAGAATAATTCCTTTAACTGCTATTATTGTGGGAATAGAGTACATTTTGAGAGAAAATGTCGTTTTCGGTTAAGAAATAAAAAACTTCACAACATTCTTGTATGGGTGTCTAAGGAAGTGATTAAACTCGTTTCTCATGTTGTCGGAATAAAAGGCACATTCAACAATCAATAAAACTACCTTGATAAGTCATTTCTTGTTCATGACTTTGGAACAAAAAATGTATATCAAAGTAGAAGGAGGAACAACAAATGGGTAACTGACAACCCTGAAAGGAAAATAAGGCATATGAGAAAGAAAAAGGGATCTGGTTTTATGACTCCTTCTGTAGAAGGGTGTGAATACAAGAATTATGTTCCAGATTTCCTTCATATAAATAATCGAGTCTCAGAACTTAAGTCAAGTATAAACAGACTCAGACGGGGCGTTTCCAAAACATGGAAAGCGGTTAACTCAGGTAATCCTAGTAAAAGTTCTTCAATTTTGTTGAGTGATTTGTCTCTACATACCTTTAAATGAGAAAAAGGAGAAGTCAATAATGATGAGAAAAATGATAATCCTAATATACCATGACTGGTTTCGGTAGCATCCTTCCTTAGGAATAAGAAGGATGCTCTGTTGTCTCAAGAAAGTGTCTTGAGAAAGCTGTTAAAGGTGTTTTTGATCTCAAAAGTCTTTTTGTTTGAAGGCTGCTTTTAATGTTTTTAATGTTTCACTTGTTGAAGGAGGAGAAGACTATCGAGTTTCATGAAGATCCTATTTTCATAATCTGTCATCAAGCTATTGATCATGAAAACAATCTAGCAGTTCAGATGTCTTCGCAATTGGTAGGAAATCTTCTTCGAAATTTTGAAGTCGTTCGTGAACAACTCGGAATAGCAACAAGGAATCTTGAGTTTCTAAAGAACGAACTGAAGAAATCATCTGGTGAACTTACTCTTGTTCGATCTCTAGCTGCAAATCGGGTTTAGATTACCTAGTAAATATTTTTTTTTTTTAGAAGAATAACTAGTGTTTGTAATAGCCATTATTGTGATTTCACATAGCTATGTCCAATGTTTTCATCTTCTTGTTTTTAGATTTATTGGTTTAAATTCTAAACTTGTTTGGAATATGATGGTTGCAGTATTAATCTTTTGATTTTACATATTGCAATATTTTGATGGGATATATTTGTTTACGTCCGTGAACTTGATTGTACCATATTTTGTCAAAAGTAAAGTTGTTCGTGAATTGATATGCAAATATTGATAAAATGATGAATATACTTTTGACAAACACAAACGTTAAGCCTATATTGTCAATTATTGATGTAAGATAGGTTAAAATCTTTTGTGATTCAAGGATTATGTCTATTGTGTGTCATTATGCAAATAATGATGGAAGCATAGAATGATTCCTTGTGAATTCCGCAGTAATTAAGCTTCCATGATATATCTTGTGTGCATTACTGTGAGACACCGTAATGTGTCTTATGTTGAGCACTAGACAACCAAGTTGATTATTTTTGTGATTATCTTAGTTGTGTTCTGTAAGGTACTTTATGTCGAGTATTCTGGACTAAATCAATCATCATGTGTGATTATTTAGTTATGACTCCGTAAGTTTTTCTTGTGTTGAGCATGATTGACTGGGATGGTTATTTTTATGATTAACTTAGTCATCGCTCCATAGAATTTATTATATGAGTATAAACGATTGAATTGATTACTTTTGTGATTAGTTTAATTGTGTATCCCGGTTAGATTAATTATGAGTTCTCTTGTGAATAATCTAATCGAGTTATTAAGTCTCCATAAGTTTTCTTGTGTCGAACATATTTAGTCAAATTAATCTTGGTTCGCCTGGGTTAATATGATTGAGTATTTCTTGTTGGATTCCAAATTCATACTTGTATGTAATTTGTTGAGTCTAAAGAAATCCTTCTTTTCTCTTGAAACTAAGGTCGCTCTTGTTGTTCCCTTGGGAATGACATATTATGGGGGAGAGTTCTTTTGAACTTGTGATTAATTGCCAAATCTTTGTGGGGAGTGCGGTTGTGGAATAATATAGGGGTTATCTTGTATCTTTATAAACTCCTTGATGAATGCATTTAGCTTTGGATGCATGATTGCATCTAAATAAGATGATACACATTTACCTTTGGTCATGAAATGTCTCTTACGGAAATTTCATTAGGATCCCGTTCTTGTACCTTTGCCAATTTTATTGACAAAAAGGGGGAGAATTAATATGTATTTCACACTACAAATACATATGGTTTTCGGATCATTATGTAAGGGGGAGTAGTTTCCATGTGAGTGGATTATTGACTAAGGGGGAGTGAAGTATCACTATAGTATTGTTGTTGAAATTGTGATGCAATTGGACTTTGACGATGTGTAATAATACTATGACACTGTATAACAATGATTGAGAACCGATGCTTTTCTCATTGTTATAGCTACGGATTTTCAAAAACGATGATGCTAAACGTATAACCTTTGGGATCATTGGACTACTTGGAAGTGACAAAGATTTCAAGTATTGTTGAAGATTAGACATGTGGAATAGGAGCTACAAAGTTTATTTATATATTTTTTGTATTCGATATGTATTAATAGTTTTGCCACTAAAATTGACAAAGGGGGAGATTGTTAGAGCATTTCTCGGTCGAACTCACATGCGTTGCTATCTAAAGCCTATTTTTCAATGTTAGTGATCAAAACTATAAAGTCTTGATTTCTAGTATACTATAGCTAAGGTCTCGGATTAGGATAGAAAGTGTAGTTGAGTTCAAGAACTCCATGGCAATGATCATACAAGACGAAGGACTACTCAAGGAACCAGTGGATCTTCATTGACTAAAAGGTATGTGGAGACTTGGACTTATCTATCACTCAAAAGTCTATATACTCTATCTCCTATCTTGAGACAAAAGTTGTATTATTATATAAACTAAGAATATACAAATGTGATATTTTGAGCTGAGTATATCTCGCTTATCTATTTCTCGAGATATGTGTTGGTAAAGCTTTCGCCTTAGCCAAGTTCATCTTTACCTAGTCACGAAAGTCATGTTACATTTCAATCATTTTGGAAATCGCTCTGACGAAAAATAGTTTTTGAATAACAACTATATAACGCCCTCTTAGAATGTTTCAATGATTGAAAGGAGAATTTAGACAATATAACCATTGGGGGATATAAACATTGTTGTGGTAACACATATATGTATAAGTCCTTAACACTTGAACCGAAGTTTGCGAACTTTGTTGATCAAGTGAAACCGAGACTTGAGCATCCAACTCAGTCCGCGAACGTGCGTAGTTCTAGAACCCGAGAATTTTTGCTGGAGTTGTAGCTAGGTTTCAGTCCGTGAACTCAGTCCGCGAACTGACGGAATTTCTCGACCCGAGAATTTCTGCTGGAGTTTGTGAACTCCAACTGGTTAACTTGAGTCCGCGAACTTAAGTGGTTATGTCTAAAAATGATGTTTGTGAACTTATTTTAATAAACTAAGAAATGCTATTGCGAACCGTGGCTTTATAGTTCATGAATCAATTCGAGTGAATCACATCGTTTTTGGTTCAATTGTGTCTTATATAGTACATGATATCTCGTACCAATTGAACAACTCTCTAACTAGTTCATTTAAGTCATTTATCATTTGGCTAGCCATTTGGTTAACTAGTATTGAACCAACTATTGTACATGTTTGGGTACGGTTACACAAACCCAAAATCGTCAAGTACATGTGTGTATGACAAGCTAAGTTTTCGATCTAGCGGTTGAGAAATATTAGCTTGAATCTAATCAGGTTTTCATATAACAGTGAATATTGAATGCTTTGTTACCAAGCTAACATTGATTGCAAACCCTGATTTGAAAGATTATATAAGGGAGAACTCTAGCAACTGGGAAACCTAATCCCCACACATTCTGTGTGATACTAGTTTGCTAATCTAGAGTCGATTCTCTTTTAACCTTTGGTTTTCTTCTTCTAAAACCAGGTTAACGACTTAAAGACTTCATTGGGATTGTGAAGCCAGACCGATATTACTTTTCTTGTAGTTGTGTGATCTGATCTTGCTATTTTTATCGTACGAGTACAATTGTAATAATTGGATTGAGTTTCTATCTCCGATAGGTAAGATATAAAAGTAATCGCAAACATCTTCGTCTCATCATTTGTGATTCCTCAGTAATCTTCTTCGATGCGTCGATTAAGTTTATTGTGAGGTGATTAATAAAACTGAGCTGTTCTTCAGAAATATAAGTCTGGTTTTATTGATTGGTTCCGTTTCACCTTGATTTATCAAAAGACGGGACAAAACTCATAGGTTTATTCGTGGGAGACTAATTTATCTATCTTATCTATCTTGTAGACTTTTATGTGTGAGACAAATTAGTTTATTAAAGTCTTCGAGTTTGGGTCGTAGAAACTCTTGGTTGCGAGTGAGATCATCTAAGGGAATAAAGTGCGCAGTATCCTGCTAGGATCAGAGGCGTAGTTGCATAACTGTACCTTGGATCAGTGTGAGATTGATTGGGGTTCAACTACAGTCCTGATCGAAGATTATTTGGAGTAGGCTGGTGTCTGTAGCGGTTTAATTTAGTGTATGTTTAATCTGGACTAGGTCCCGGGGTTTTTCTGCATTTGCGGTTTCCTCGTTAACAAAATTCTGGTGTCTGTGTTATTTTTTTTCCGCATTATATTTTTATATAATTGAAATAATACAGGTTGTGCGTTGTTCAATCAATTAGAATATCCGACCTTATTGGTTGTTTATTTAAATTGATTGACACTTGGATATTGGTCTTTGGTACCATCCAAGTTACTCTCTTTGATTAAGACTCGCGAATTGTATTTGCTTGAGTAAATCAAATTGAGATAATAACTCCTTGAGATATTTTCTATTGATTGAGTCTAACTGTCTAGTTAATTCTCTAGAAAATAACTCGGAGTTGTCCATACAGATTGCTAATCGAAATATTGGGTGTGGTTGTTAGACCCCCTATTTTTCAACAGTGTTTTCCTTTGTCAAGGTGATTGACTGTCTTTGGGCTAGGCGAAGAGATTCAACAATATTCTCTGTTTCAACACGAAGGTTGGTCAAATTAGATGAGTGTATCTCAATCAAATATTTTTCTCTAATTGTTCCCTCTTTAACAATATTCTCAAGGATAATAATCTTTTCTTGTTGCAGCATAGTTTCCTGAGTGTGTCTTTTAATATTGTTAAAGAAATACACAATGATTTTATAGAGTTCACATTCTCAACCGATAGACTTCTCAAATTCATCCAAGAGTTGAGAGTGATTACGAATATCAAACATCTAAGTTGGATTTTCTTTAGTTCTGGTGATATTCCTTTCTACCTCTGACATCCTGTCAATCATATCATTTCTTTCTCTGGATTCGGAAGAATCATCTAAGGAATTATCCTCTGAGGAAAACCCAAGAAACTTGACAAAATCAAAAGTATAAGAAGACATAGACTATACGTAGATAGGAGATATTACTTTTTCTACAGAATCAGATTGCTACAAACACATACTTTTGAGGTCTTAAACGTGTTTGCCTGCTCTGATACAAATTAAAAAAGAGGGGATCTAACAACCTCACCCAATATTTTGATTAGCAATCTATATGGAATAACTCTAATATACTTTTAAGAGAATCAACTAGACAGTCAGACTCAATCTTAATAAAAAGTACATCAAGGAGTTAATATCTCTATCTCTTGATTTGATATATACTCAAACAAATAGACATCTGTGAGTCTTTATCAAATACAAAAGATATAAACTTGAATGGTACCAAAGACCAATATCGAAGGATCAATAAATTTCCAATCAACAAACAAAGGTTGGATTTCACAATTGATCGATACAACGCACAACCTGTGATATTTCAATTATATAAAAAAATATAATGCGAAATAGAAATAATACAGACACCAAATTTTTTGTTAACGAGGAAACCGCAAATGCAGAAAAACCCCGGGACCTAATCCAGATTGAGCACCATACTGTATTAAGCCTCTACATACACTAGCCTACTATAAACTAACTTCGGTCTGGACTGTAGTTGAACCCTAATCAATATCATACTGATTCAAGGTACAGTTGCGCTCCTTACGTCTCTGATCCCAGCCGAATACTACACACTTGATTCCCTTAGATGATCTCACCCACAACCAAGAGTTATTACGACCCAAAGTCTAAGACTTTAATAAACAAATTTGTATCACACAGAAAAGTCTACGATAATAGATAAATATGTCTCCCATAGATAAACCTATGAGTTTGTTCCATCTTTTGATATAAAACAAGGTGAACAGGAACTAATTGATAACCTTAACTTATATTCCTGAAGAACAACCTAGAATTATCAATCACCTCACAATAATCGTAATCATATGGTAGAAAAACAAGATATTGCGGAATCACAAACGATGAGAAGAAAATGTTTGTGATTTCTATTTATCTTTCCCTATCAGAGATATAATCTCAAGCCAATTATTCAATTGAACTCATATAATAGAAAATGGCAAGATCAGATCGCTCAACTATCAGAGAAGTAGTTCCGCCTGGCTTCACAATCCCAATTAAGTCTTTAAGTCATTAACTTACAGGGGCTCAGGAAGAAACCTAAGGTTAAAGGAGAATCGACTCTATCAAAACAAACTAGTATCACACAAGAGGTGTGGGGATTAGTTTTTCCAGTTTCTAGAGTTCCCCTTTATATAGTATTCAAATCAGGGTTTGCAATCTAAGTTACCTTGGTAACAAAGTATTCAATATTCACCGTTAGATGAAAAACCTGATTCAACCAAGCTAATATATTTCAATCGTTAGATCAAAACTTAGTTTGTCGCACACAAATGAAATGTATTTCATTTAGGTTTGAGTAACCGTACCTAAGCATGTACACTTAGTTGGTTCCCAAATAGTTAACCAATGGTTAGCTATATGAGCACTTTCATATTAGCCGCATTTATCTTTCTCATAACTAGTTCAAATGACTCAAAAGAACTAATTGAAAAGTTGTTCAATTGCTTAGGTTTTATGCATAGATATAATTGAAACAAAATTGGTTTGATTCATTTGAATCAATTCATGAAAAATATAGCCACGGTTTGCGTAGATTGCATTCCTTATAACCAGCTTGGGTACACGTACGGGTATGCGTACCTTAGCTACCGGACTTTGAGTGGGTTTTAGTTCCCAAATTCAGCAGAAATTTCCGGGTAGAAAAGTTTCGCCAGTATGCTTACATAAGGTGACTAGTTTATGAGTTCGTAAACTCCAAACTCATCAGAATTTTCCGGGAGGAAAGTTCTGTCAGTACGCGTACCCAACCTGTCTCCTTCACCAATAATGCATGCACACACTTGGTTTCCGGTGTATGGATTTATACACTAATGTGCGAACACACTATATATGCTTATATCCATAGTTGGTTACGTAATCTGAACTCTACATTTCAATCATTGAAACATTCTTCTATAATGATATAACAATCCTTATTCATGACTATCGTCATCAAAGCTATTTTCAAGATTGAAATACATCATGACTTTCGTCACGAGTAAAGATGAAAATGGTTAAAGCGAAAGCTTACAAACACATATTTCGAGAAAAAGATAGGCGAGTAAACTCGGCTCGAAATAGAAAATGTGTATGTATGAAAACTATCATACTTATACGACTGATGTCTCAATAGTAGGAGATAGAGTAGAATTTTGAGTGATAGATGAGTTCAAGTCTCCACATACCTTTTAGTCGGATGAAGTTCCACTGGTTCCTTGAGTAGTTCTTCGTCTTTGTAAGATAATCGCCATGGAGTATGGAGCTCAACTATACTTAACTGTCCTAGACCGAGACTAAGCTATAAGTATACTAGAAATAAAGACATTAGTTTTGATCACTAATATTGAAAAACATGCTTGAGATAGCAACGCATGCGAGTTCGACCGAGGAATGCTTTAACACTTTTCAGTACTATTGGCTCCATAATTGGCAGAAAATATAAATTTATAAGCGTTCTTGCGATCAGGCGAGAGTAATATTCCAAGGATGTGTACTAACCTCTCGGGAAGATGCCGCTGGATGATTGCAAAAGGTACTTCCCATTAAAAAAACCATACACTGACGGATACTGCAGTTCCAAGCCCGAATCATTTGTTCCAAGTTCCCCAACCGAGTAGGATCTTGGAGATCGTTGAAATACTTTGACGTGTATATAATATTTATTCATCTCGGTGGGCTTAAATCTAGGTAAAAAGAACCATGAAATTAATTAATGACCATTGGTCGATCCCGGTCCGAGAGCTATATATCTAATTAAGTACTAATTAGGGGGCGAACTCCATGTACATAGAGTACAAAAAAGTAGTATTACGCTGATTCTCCATAAGCACTAGTATATAATTTCAAAAGTCACAAGAAAAAACATTTTACAAGCAGGGGGAAGCCAAGTATTCAATCATGGGTGTGCAAGTTACCAACCGACCCTTTTTTCCATAAGTACCTTCATATTCCGCTGAGTAGGATTCGACAATAGGTTTAAGTAAGTGATTCGAAGACTTCCTTTCCTCAATCTTGCGTCCTGCGTAGTATTTGAAATAAGGGAAAGAAGTATCAATCGGGTAATACATATCCAAAGGAGTAGTAGCAAACGGATCTGAATGCAATTTCGCCAATCATGAATTAACAATTCTAGAACCGCTGAACCTACGTTACATGTAATAGTATACCTAGAATTACTACTGGAAAAACATATAAAATATATTTTGGCCAATCGGGTAATACTTCAGATCATGTACATGCATGCATGCACGCTTACATGTTGTAATACCCCGATTCGGCATGTAGGGTTCGATGAAATGAATATAGGTAATGGTTGTCATTTTCTAACACCATGGCCTTTTCGAAAAAGCGAGGGTCTAACAACCTCACCCAATATTTCAATTAGCAATCTGTATGGACTAACTCTAATATACTTGTTTATGGGTGAAAACTATTTCTGCTGGTTTTGGTAATTTGGGGTGTGTGGATGAGAAATGAATCTAAATCCTAAACAAATGCACTGTATGGGAGTGCTTTTGATTCGAGAGATCAATCTATACAATTCTGGCTTAAACCAAAAAATGGCCGTTCCAGACTTGTTTCGGTCACAAAGTGAAGGAGACGGGGTTGATCTTAGAGAGGGAAGCGAAGAAGGTGTTGAGATTGTGAAGGTGTAGGCTGTTTTATGACTTGTAACAGAAAGGTGAGCAGGCTTACGGATAATGGAAGTAGGCTCTGGGTGTTTCGAATACGATTGTATTAACACTTGATTTATGTGTTGTCTTCTTTTTTGGAAATAAGGAGGAGAACCTATTTATATAAGTCATTTGAGCCTCATTCATGTCTCTCGTAGGAAGTGGAGTGATGGAGTAGTGGAGTTGTGTGTTAGTGTCACACGATTAGTCTTGCCCACTTCTCCCATCATCACTAACCGTCCATGTCTTCCTGACACGTTCTTGTGATGGCGCGTTGCATGATGCACGCTGTAAACCGCCAGACCAATACCCCAGTATGTATCCCCCAGTTTGTGACATGATTGATGTCTCAAGTGTGTGTATCGTGGGACCCACAAAAGGTAGCATGTGATGCTAGTATAAATAACTAAGTTATTTAGAAAGTCAATACTTGTGAAGTATCGAGTGTAATCTATGCAGGTTATGCATCGAATGTATTCAGCATGTATGAAGCACCGCTGTTGAGCATCATGTCCTGCCTACTTCGAGTAACCGTTTGGAGGCTGCATGGGTGAGCCATGCCTTAGCCGATTTGTGATCACGGTGATATCTCACTTGTCTCCTAATTCCCATTCTAGGCTATCCATCCAAGCTAGCGAAGTTGGACGGATGAGATGGCTTGCGACCCTTATCTGCGACCGTTGGATTAGGGTTTGGGAGGTATGCAAGATGCCACTTTCAGATCGAACGAATTCAATTTTAGGGACCATTTCTAGAGGGACTGATTGGTCTTACAAGGAGGTGGCACGCTGGTGTTTACGTCCATGTTTGCTTGACTCGCAAAGGTTCATTCTAGACCACTCAATTTGGCCATAAAAGACGAGTGGTCGAGATTAGATTTCAACAAAAATCCTATGTCGCAAAGGAGTTGTTAAGGCAGCGTGACACACCATTTTTGGGCGCGAGAATCGAGGTTCCTGACCAAGGACGGGCTTGGCCGATCAGTCGGACATGAATCTAGGCCCACGGTGGTCATGCTAGCATGTTCGACCTCCCCTAAAGTTTTATCTTTGCCTTCCATTCAAGCCTGCGAAGATGGACGCTTGAGATGATTTTGCAATACATGGATGATGTCGCAAACTCCAATTAGAGTTTTGCTGGCCGTGTGTCACGTCTTGTTTGGGCGCACGAATTGTGAAGACCAAACATAGTTGGTCTTGACCGATTGGTCAGGTATGTAGGCGGTCCCACGATATTTGTGTTGACATGCTCTGGGCCCTTAGAATCTACATCTACACCCTCCATCTATGCCTATGAAGATGGACGTTTGTGATCGATTTGCGACGCATATAATGTGTCGTAACCCTAGTTTAGGGTTTCACGTCCATGCTGTTATGGCTGGACGAACTGGTAAGCTATGCTTTCCTCTTGGGGAGGCCGACCATACGGGGCCCGCATTGGGTCGGTGGTGAATACTCCAATACCTTCTTGAGGGTTATGGATTCGATCTAGGCTATCCAATCATGCTGGTGAAGTTGGATGGTTGTGATCATTTCTGAGACTGATATGGTCAGTCTGGATACTCAATCGGGCTAGTATAACACTCCGAGAGATGATTCTCTTTGTTAGAGAATGGTGTAAACTGTACGGGTATTTCGTACATGCCTCATTGCTGGTACTTGGATATTCATGCTACTCTGCTGAGAGTAACAATCATTCATCATGCCGCACTAACAATAAGAGTTCTGCTAAGAACAACACAGGAAATACAAGGCGTTTCATGCATTAATAAATAATGCCAAAATTCGCAGAATACTTGGGGATTGTTGCTACATGCTCCATTCTAGGTGAATTAATAAAGTGGAGAAGTATTTATCGCTTATCATATGGCCTTATCCTCTGCAGGATGACTGCACAAAATATTAGTTTTATGACTTTAGCCCGAAACTAAAATCCACCATCAATAATACTTTTAAGAGAAACAACTAGACAGTCAGACTCAATCTTAATAAAAGGTATATCAAGGAGTTAACATCTCTATCTCTTGATTTGATCTATACTCAAACAAATAGAAACTTGTGAGTCTTTATCAAATACAAGAGATATAAACTCGGATGGTACAAAATACCAATATCCGAGGATCAATCAATTTCCAATCAACAACCAAAGGTTGGATTTCACAATTGATCGATACAACGCACAACCTGTGATATTTCAATTATATAACAAAATATAATGCGGAATAGGAATAACACAGACACCAGAAATTTTGTTAACGAGGAAACCGCAAATGCAGAAAAACCCAGGGACCTAGTCCAGATTGAACACCACACTGTATTAAGTCGCTACAGACACTAGCCTACTACAAACTAACTTCAGTCTGGACTGTAGTTGAACCCTAATTAATATCATACTAATTCAAGGTACAGTTGCACTCCTTATATCTCTGATCCCAGCAGGATACTACGAACTTGATTTCCTTGTTTGATCTCACCCACAACCAAGAGTTGCTACGACCCAAAGTCGGACACATTAATAAACAAATTTTTATCACACAGAAAAGTCTACGAAAATAGATAAATCTATTTCCCACAGATAAACCTATGAGTTTGTTCCGTATTTTGATAGAAATCAAGGTAAACATGAACTAATTGAAAAACCATACTTATATACCAGAAGAACTGCCTAGAAGTATCAATCACCTCACAATAATCTTAATTGTATATTAGCAAAACAACATATTGCGGAATCACAAATGATGAGACGAAGATGTTTGTGATTTATTTTTATCTTGCCATATCGAAGATATAATCTCAAGCCAATTATTCGATTGAACTCGTATGATAGAAAATGGCAAGATTAGGTCGCTCAACTACAAGAGAAATAGTTTCGTCTGGTTTCACAATCCCAATGAAGTCTTTAAGTCGTTAACCTACAGGGTCTCGGGAAGAAACCTAAGGTTAAGGGAGAATAGACTCTAGCAAATCCAACTAGTATCACACAAGAGGTGTGGGGATTAGTTTTTCTAGGTTATAGAGCTCCCCTTTATATAGTTTTCAAATCAGGATTTGCAATCTAAGTTATATTAGTAACAAAGCATTCAATATTCACCGTTAGATGAAAAATATGATTCAACCAAGCTAATATCTTTCAACCGTTATATCAAAGATTAGATTGTCACACACAAATGAAATGTATTTCATTTAGGTTTGAGTAATCGTACCTAAACGCGTACACTTAATTGGTTCAAAAATATTTAACCAATGGTTAGCCATATGAGCAATTTCATATTAACCATATTCATGTTTCTCATAACTAGTTCAAATTACTCAAAAGAACTAGTTGAAGAGTTGTTCAATTGCTTAGGTATTTATGTACAGAAACAATTGAAACAAAATCGGTTTGATTAATTTGAATCAATTCATGAATAATATAGCCACGGTTTGCAAAGATTGCATTCCTTATAATTTATTGTTTTAAGTTCATGAACTACCGATTTGAGAAATAACCAGCTTGGGTACGCGTACGGGTATGCGTACCTTATCTACCGGACTTTGAGTTGGTTTTAGTTCCCAAACTCAGCAAAACTTTTGAGTAGAACAGTTTCGCCAGTACGCGTACCTAAGGTGACTGGTTTATGAGTTCGTAATGTAGTTTTAGGAAATCCCACAACTACACCCTCATGAGATTCTATTAATTTGATTTGATGATCTAATTTATTTGATATGAAAATGAAGATTAAAGTACTAAAATTGTAAAAGAGACACGAATATTTTTACATGGTTCGATCATTGTGATCTACATCCATGGTTCTTCACTAGTGATTGTATGTAATTACATGATTTTACAATTGAGACTCCATTAAAGAATATTTGGAGCTCTAGATTTTTGGGGAATAAGATCATCAAGAAAATAAGTCTCTCTCTCTCTCTTTACAAAATTCTAACTTCAAATGTCTCTCCAAAATCTATTCTCCAAAAGAACTCTCTCTTTCTCTTATGCCTAAATGTCTATTTATATGATTTTACATAAAAGATGACAGTTGTGTTGTCCCGCAATTTCGGATCTAAAATATGTCATGCGAGTCTTCGCAGCCTTGCTCGCAAGATGTCTTTTCTCTCCATAATTTCGCAAGCTATCATTTGTTGCGTCGTTAATTATTTGCAAGCATAATAATGCTGCGAGATTCTGCTCCTATATTTTGCCTCTTTTTTCTTGAATATTGCTTGAAGAGCGATCTTCAGGAAAAAACTATTTGTTGTAGATGTTGGAGTAGTCTTTGATCTTTGTTGATGAAGGAACGAGTGAAAGAATACTGGACTTTAAAAGTACGTACTTGCCTCTATTCTTTTGCGAAGTTCCAGAATGTTGCGAAGTAAAGAATATCAATCCTTGAAGTATAAGAAGTATGAAGTATCCTTGAAGAAGTATAAGAAGTACTCAATCCCCGAAATATATAAGAAGTATCCATCCCTGACTGTGAATAAGATGTATTGCGAAATTATTATTCCACATTCTATGCCTCATGTTGTGCTGTAATGCAAATAATAATTTAGATTAGTATTTAACATTTCTTTTATCAAAATTTCTTATTTTTTATTTATATGCTACTTCAAAATATTTTTGTTTGTTTTGATTTTCTTTGTATGATTTATTTCATCTCATTTGATAAATATCTTTCATGGAAATGATCCTAATAGGTACCCCCTTACATGACGCACTGAGGTTCTTTGCCTCTTGCGAATGTTTCTTCGCGAGTGTACGCCATAAAGGTTTTCCCGCTACTACTCTCCATGTTGAATATCATATCATTTGAAACAAAGCAAAATTTTCAAGAGAAATATATAAATTGATTTGTGTGAGATTTTTCTCGGTTTCTTTTGTAATTGTGAAATCTTGAAATCTTTGTAATTGTGCGATTGAATTTTTTTTTGTAAATCAAATCAAAGATCTTTTATTTTATGTAAAAGTAAAATGTTCGAGGAAAGTGGTACTTAGCTTTCATGTGAGTCGCAAAAACAAGTGTGAGAAGTGAGACTTGAACCCTTGACCTGCTTCTTGGATTTTCTCATGACATACCAACTGTGCTGAGCAGCTCTTGCGAAATAATCAAAGTTCTTGCGAAGTAATCATATTCTAATTCCGTGAGATGAATATCTGCGAAGTAAAAAATTATTTGCTCGCAGGGGGAATCGATCTCATGTCCTCTAGTTCGCATACTTCCTTCTTGTCCGTCTGTGCTATTTGTTGCTTGCGAAATATCTCTCCTAAGTAATCATAAACTCTTCTCTACGAAATATCGTAAATATAATTGCGAAAAAATATGTCTATGCTGTGATTTGCTACCGCGACCATGGAATTCCTTAAATTCGCGGATGACCAACTATGCTGCCTCTTGTTTGCGAAATAATGAAACAATATTGTGAACTTATTCATTTTTTTCGCTCTTTGCAAAAAAGAAGAAAATTATGCTCGCAAGCATAATCGAACCTGTGACCTCTCTGTTATTCATTCATCCTTAAACCATCTTTGCGAATTTCTGTTCATGACAGAAATTGCAGCGTCTGTGTCTTATCTCTTATTCGTCCTTACTTTGTTTCTTCACAAATTGCCTCTTGCTCTTTCTCTTGAATATGAAAAACTTCCAAGAAAATTTTGATTTCTTCCTCTGATTTGTATATCTGGCGAGATCCAACTCTAGCAATAGATAATTTCCCTGAATCTCTTTTCATGTCTTTGAATTGTTGATGATGTTTATTCCTTGAAAGTGTAATTTCTTCTATAAAATATCCATTTTTGAACCCAAACTTTATAGATCTAAAATAAAATTGTGGATAATAACTAATCTTTATGAAAATTTCTTGAACCAACAAGTTACATGAAGGATAAATCCATTACTCCTCCCTGTTTCTAGCGCCAATTATGTAGTTGCAGGAAATCCCACAACTACACCCTCATTAGATTCTATTAATACGATTTGATGATCTAATTTATTTGATATGAAAATGAAGATTAAAGTACTAAAATTGTAAAAGAGACACGAATATTTTTACATGGTTCGATCATTGTGATCTACATCCATGGTTCTTCACTAGTGATTGTATGTAATTACATGATTTTACAATTGAGACTCCATTAAAGAATATTTGGAGCTCTAGATTTTTGGGGAATAAGATCATCAAGAAAATAAGTCTCTCTCTCTCTTTACAAAATTCTAACTTCAAATTTCTCTCCAAAATCTATTCTCCAAAAGAACTCTCTCTTTCTCTTATGCCTAAATGGCTATTTATATGATTTTACATAAAATATGACAGTTGTGTTGTCCCGCAATTTCGGATCTAAAATATGTCATGCGAGTCTTCGCAGCCTTGCTCGCAAGATGTCTTTTCTCTCCATAATTTCGCAAGCTATCATTTGTTGCGTCGTTAATTATTTGCAAGCATAATAATGCTGCGAGATTCTGCTCCTACATTTTGCCTCTTTTTTCTTGAATATTGCTTGAAGAGCGATCTTCAGGAAAAAAACTAGTTGTTGTAGCTGTTGGATTAGTCTTTGATCTTTGTTGATGAAGGAACGAGCGAAAGAATACTGGACTTGAATAATACGTACTTGCCTCTATTCTTTTGCGAAGTTCCAGAATGTTGCGAAGTAAAGAATATCAATCCTTGAAGTATAAGAAGTATGAAGTATCCTTGAAGAAGTATAAGAAGTACTCAATCCTCGAAATATATAAGAAGTATCCATCCCTGACTGCGAATAAGATGTATTGCGAAATTATTATTCCACATTCTATGCCTCATGTTGTGCTGTAATGCAAATAAGAATTTAGATTAGTATTTAACATTTCTTTTATCAAAATTTCTTATTTTTTATTTATATGCTACTTCAAAATCTTTTTGTTTGTTTTGATTTCCTTTGTATGATTTATTTCATCTCATTTGATAAATATCTTTCATGGAAATGATCCTAATAGGTACCCCCTTACATGACGCACTGAGGTTCTTTGCCTCTTGCGAATGTTTCTTCGCGAGTGTACGCCATAAAGGTTTGCTCGCTACTACTCTCCTTGTTGAATATCATATCATTTGAAACAAAGCAAATTTTTCAAGAGAAATATATAAATTGATTTGTGTGAGATTTTTCTCGGTTTCTTTTGTAATTGTGAAATCTTGAAATCTTTGTAATTGTGCGATTGAATTATTTTTTGTAAATCAAATCAAAGATCTTTTATTTTCTGTAAAAGTAAAATGTTCGAGGAAAGTGGTACTTAGCTTTCATGTGAGTCGCAAAAACAAGTGTGAGAAGTGAGACTTGAACCCTTGACCTGCTTCTTGGATTTTCTCATGACATACCAACTATGCTGAGCAGCTCTTGCGAAATAATCAAAGTTCTTGCGAAGTAATCATATTCTAATTCCGCGATATGAATATATACGAAGTAAAAAATTATTTGCTCGCAGGGGGAATCGATCTCATGTCCTCTAGTTCGCATACTTCCTTCTTGTCCATCTGTGCTATTTGTTGCTTGCGAAATATCTCTGCGAAGTAATCATAAACTTTTATCTGCGAAATATCGTAAATATACTTGCGAAAAAATATGTCTGTGCTGTGACTTGATCCCGCGACCATGGAATTCCTTAAATTCGCAGATGACCAACTGTGTTGCCTCTTGTTTGCGAAATAATGAAACAATATTGTGAACTTATTCATTTTTTCCGCTCTTTGCAAAAAAGAAGAAAATTATGCTCGCAAGCATAATCGAACCTGCGACCTCTATGTTATTCATTCATCCTTAAACCATCTTTGCGAATTTCTGTTCATGACAGAAATTGCAGCATCTGCGTCTTATCTCTTATTCGTCCTTACTTTGTTTCTTCAAAAATTGCCTCTTGCTCTTTCTCTTGAATATGAAAAACTTCCAAGAAACTTTTGATTTCTTCCTCTGATTTGTAGATCTGGCGAGATCCAACTCTAGCAATAGATAATTTTCCTGAATCTCTTTTCATGTCTTTGAATTGTTGATGATGTTTATTCCTTGAAAGTGTAATTTCTTCTATAAAATATCCATTTTTGAACCCAAAATTTATAGATATAAAATAAAAGTGTGGATAATAACTAATCTTTATGAAAATTTCTTGAACCAACAAGTTACAGGAAGGATAAATCCATTACTCCTCCCTGTTTCTAGCGCCAATTATGTAGTTGCAGGAAATCCCACAACTACACCCTCAGGAGATTCTATTAATTTGATTTGATGATCTAATTTATTTGATATGAAAATGAAGATTAAAGTACTAAAATTGTAAAAGAGACACGAAGATTTTTACATGGTTCGATCATTGTGATCTACATCCATGGTTCTTCACTAGTGATTGTATGTAATTACATGATTTTACAATTGAGACTCCATTAAAGAATATTTGGAGCTCTAGATTTTTGGGGAATAAGATCATCAAGAAAATAAGTCTCTCTCTCTCTTTACAAAATTCTAACTTCAAATGTCTCAACAAAATCTATTCTCCAAAAGAACTCTCTCTTTCTCTTATGCCTAAATGGCTATTTATATGATTTTACATAAAAGATGACAGTTGTGTTGTCCCGCAATTTTGGATCTAAAATATGTCATGCGAGTCTTCGCAGCCTTGCTCGCAAGATGTATTTTCTCTCCACAATTTCGCAAGCTATCATTTGTTGCGTCGTTAATTATTTGCAAGCATAATAATGCTGCGAGATTCTGATCCTACACGTAAACTCCAAACTCAGCAGAATATTTCGGGAGGAAAGTTACGCCAGTACGCGTACCCAACCTGTCTCCTTCATCAATACCGCATGCACACATATGTATGCACTTGGTTTCTGGTGCATGGATTTATACATTAATGTACGAATACACTATATATTCTTATATCCATATGTGGTAATCTCAACACTACCTTTCAATCATTGAAACATTCTTCTATAATGTAATAACAATCGTTATTCGCGACTATCGTCATCAAAGTTATTTTCAAGATTGAAACGTCATCATGACATTCGTCATGGGTAAGGATGAAAATGGTTAAAGCAAAAGCTTACCAACACATATTTCAAGAAAAAGATAGGCGAGTAAACTCAACTCGAAATAACAAATGTGTATGTATGAAAACTATCATACTTGTACGAATTTTGTCTCAAGAGTATGAGATAGAGTAGACTTTTGAGTGATAAATGAGTAGTTCTTCGTCTTTGTAAGATAATCGCCATGGAGTCTGGAGCTCAACTATACTTAACAATCCTATACTGAGACTAAGCTATAAGTATACTAGAAATAAAGATATTAGTTTTGATCACTAGCATTGACAAACATGCTTGAGATAGCAACGCATGCGAGTTCGACCGAGAAATGCCCTAACAATCTCCCTCTTTGTCAATTTTAGTGACAAAAATATCAATACATATAGATTAAAAAATAGATAAAACTCTCTCGTCCACATGCTTGATATCCTTGGTACTTCAACATTACTTGAAAACTTCGTCTGTTCTAAGTACTCCCAAGATTTCATAGATGTTTAGTTCAGCATCATAGTTGTTGAAGTTCCGTAGCCATAACAATGAGAAAACAAAAGCTCTCAATCATTGTTATACAGTGTCATTGTATTATTACACAACATCAAAGTTCAATTGCATCACAACTTTGACAATAGTACTATGGTGATATGTATCACTCCCCCTTAGTCAATACTTTCGTCTCAACACAAAAACCACTCCCCTTTACATAATGATCCGAAAACCATATGTATTTGTAGTGTGAACCACATATTAATTCTCCCCCTTTTTGTCAATAAAATTGGCAAAGGTACGAAAACGGGATCCTAATAAAATTTTCATGGAGACACTTCAAGACCAAAAGAAAGAAACATATCAACTTTGTTTAGATGCAATCATAAAGCCGAAGCTAAATATATTCATCGAGGAGTCTATAAAGATACAAGATAACCCCTAAAATTCCAAAATCGCACTCCCCACAAAGATATGGAAATTAAGTGCAAGTTCAAAAGAACTCTCCCCCATTTGATGCCATTCCCGAAAGAACAACAAGAGCGACCTTAATTTTACGAGAAAAGAAGGATTTTTTTGGACACTAAAAGAACCCACAAAAATGATTTTGTGTCCCAAATTCTCAATTAAAATAATCACAAGAGAACCCATGATTAATTTAATCGGAATACACATCCAAAATAACCAAAAACGAATATATGATTAGTTTAGTTGGAAATACTCATTGTAGGATCGGAATATCGCAAGAAGGACACACCTGCGAAGTTTGGTTAACAACACATTGCGAGCATCGCAGAATAATTTGAAAAATGACGCAACAGGTGACGGTAGCAGAAACATGAGAAAAGTGTGACGATTCTGCGATGATTAGAGTGTTTGAGAAGATTTGACAGTAGAACTCTTGCGAGAATATTGCAAGTCAGATCATTAAATAAAGGACATATTAGCTGTCATCCACTATGTAATTCCCTATATAAAGAGTTGAGCAAGCGTAAAGAAGGGGGAGATCTTTTTCGAGTGTTGAGCAAGTCATCAGGAGAGAGAAAGTCCAGAGCGGTTGTTAATTCTTTAACATCATCTTGTAAAAGTTGTAAGATTAATCAACAAAGTTTATGATTGTTGATCTAAAAATGATTTGATTGCATGAATTCTTGTGAAGGGTGTAGTGTGGGATTTCCTGCTACTACATATTGGTGTTAGAAACAGGGACTAAAGATTATCAAATAAAAAACATTTGATTAGAGATTGTGGAGACTATTGTTAAAACTGTTTAAATCGAGAAAATGATAAAAGAAAACAACAAATCAGTTGGAGAAAAGATAGTTAAGATCAATGAGAATAAAAGAATATTGGAGTATAATGTAATCATAAAAACGATGGTTAATGAATTCCATGAAAACATTAGAGGGAGGATACATAAACGAGATTTTGAAGGAAATAAGATTATGACGGTAGAAAAAATATCTCCGTTGAAGGATTGGGAAAAGCAGAAAATTACATTCACAGCGGCAGAGATACCAGAAGAAAATTTGAACCACACATCTCCTTTGGTAATCACAATAACAGCTATACGAAAAGAAAAGGAGAAATCAACAAAATCTATGGAAGAAGAATAGAACTTTGGTAGATATGGGAAGCTCAGTGGATGTAATATTTTATCGTGCATACAAAGGAATGGGATACAAAGATAAAGAAATGTCTCATCCAATATATCATATTCATGGTTTCGGCAAGTCCACAACTAAACCAAAAGGATAAATAACAGTGAGAATTTCGTTGGGAGAAATTGAAACACAAATAACGCTATGTGTGGTGGATATGGAGTCACCATATAACATGATGTTGGGAAGATCATGGATACACGCAATCAAAGTTGTAGCATCAACATTACATCAGTGCATCAAGTTTCCTATTCCAAGCGGTATTGGCGAAATTAGGGGAGATATTGAAGGTGCGAAACTATGTTATCAAATTAAAGTAAAAAATTATGAAGGACGAGTGAAGAAGCGAAAAGCTCGCATGAAGATGGCGAAATAGGCAAAAAAAGAAGAGGAGTTTAAAATCTACATGATAAGAGCAGAAGAAGGAAAAGGAATACCCAGCAAAATTTCGCAGGAAGGAGATAAACCAACGAAAATTATAAAAGAACCAACACCTATGGGAGAACCTGAAGCAAGTTACACTGCAGCAGAACCAACAAAAGAAGTAAATATTGGAACTGAAGAAGAACCTAAAATGTTGAAAATTGGAACTAAGATGGATACAGATGAGGAAGAAAGAACCATCAATCTTTTGCGAGAATATAAAGATATTTTCTCATGGAACATGGATGAAATTCCTGGAATAGATCCATCAGTTGCATGTCATAAATTGGATATCAACAAAGACGCAAGACCATTTAAACAAAGGATAAGAAAAATCGCAACAACTTACCATCCCAAAATAGAAGAGGAGCTGCATAAAATGCTTGATGCAGGATTTATAAGACAAGCAAAATACCCGGAGTGGATAGCAAATATGGTTGTGTTTCCAAAGAAAAATAATGGGATAATAATTTGCATAGACTTTACTGATCTAAACAAAGCTTGTCCTAAAGACAACTTTCCATTACCAGATATACCTCAAATGGTCAAATCAGCAGGAGGAAATGATAGAATATCTTCTCTAGATGGGTATAAAGGACACAACCAAATTCCTCTCCCCGAAGAAGATCAAGAACATACTGTTTTTTTCTCTCCAAGAGGATTATATTGTTATACAAAAATGCCATTTGGTTTTCGAAACACGGGAGAAACATATCAAAGGATGGTAGAGAAGGTATTCGCAAAGTGGATACACAAAACATTAGAGGTGTACGTAGATGACATGTTGATAAAAAGTAAAGAAGCTAAAAACCATGTACAAGATCTGAAGGTGATTTTTGAACAGATGCGGCATTTTAAAATCAAGGTGAATCCAGAAAAATGCATTTTTGGAGTTGCGTCAGGAATTTTTTTAGGATACATTGTATCCAAGGAAGGAATACAAGTTGATCCAGAAAAAGTGCAAGCAGTTCGCGATATGCCAATACCAACAACAGTAAAAGATGTGCAAAAGTTAAATGGACTCTTAGTTTCGTTGGGAGGTTCATCTCGCGATCATCTGATAAATGTAAACATTTCTTCAGCATACTAAAAAAGGGAACAAAATTCAGATGGACAGATGAATGTGAGAAAGCTTTTCAAGGAATAAAAGAATGCCTGGAGAATACATCTATTTTAAAAAAGGCAGAACCGGGAGAAGAGCTGCTAATCTATCTTGCGACAACTTCGCATGCATTAAGTGTTGTGTTATTGCGAGTAGATGAAGGAGTTTAAAAACCAATTTACTACATCAGCAAGACGTTCGATGCTGCAGAAAGAAATTATTCTAAGATTGAAAAACTAATTCTAGCATTGGTGTATGCGACCTTTAAGATCCGCATATATTTTTAGGAACATAAAGTTAAAGTGTTAACAAAGGTACCAATTGAATCAGTAATGGAGAACTCAAAAATATCAGGCAGAGTAGAGAGATGGAATATGCAAGTAGGACATTTCGAAATTAAATATGAACTGTTATCTTCACCAAAGTCACAGGTTGTTGCAGACTTTTTAGTAGAATTTCCTTTAGAATATGATGAAGTTGTTGATGAGATGATGGATGTAGAAGAAGAACAAGGAGATCTAAAAGACTTGTTAACAGAACCAAATAGATGGGAGATATTGGTGGATGGATCCTCAAATAGGGAAGGTAATGGAGTTGGAATTATCTTGATTTCACCATAGGGAACAAAGATAGATTTTTCATTTAGGTTGGAGTTCGCATCCACTAATAATGAAATATAATATGAAGCTGTGGTACATGCCCTAAAATTTGAAATAGAAATGAAATTAGAAAATGCTAGAATTACCAGTGATTCGCAGCTAGTCATTCGCCAGATAAAAGGAGAATACACAACAAATGAACCATCCTTGAAGAAATACAAGAAAATTGTTGAAGAATTGTCAGTGAAAATCCCAAAAATAAAATGGAGCCATATATCAAGGAAGGATAATAGGCTCGCAGATGCTTTCATTTCAAGCATGATGACAGATCCAACTGCGAGATGCATAAAGATACATAAACTTTTATCGCCATCAATCAATAAAGAAGAGGAAGAAGAAGTAGATGTAATGATAGTAGAAGGTGGTGAAGAAGGGCCAAATGACAATATCGCAGATTGGAGAACAGAACTTCATGCATATTTAGCAAGAGGGGAAATACCAAGAAACAGATTGGAGGCACACAAATTAAAGAGTCGTGCAAAGAGATGGGATATTGTATAGAAAATTATTTAATGGACCATCACTTAGATATTTGACATGATAAGAAGGAGATAAAGTGTTAAAAATTTTGCATAGTGGAGATGCTGGCAACCACAGCGGAGGAAGATCTTTGGCATATAGAGCAAAAACACAAGGTTATTATTGGCCATATATGCATGAAGATGCAAAACAAGTATCAAGGCGTTGCGAAGATTGTCAGCGACATGGAAAGAGAATACATGCACCTGGAGAACCCTAATCATCGTCAACCAGTGTGTGTCCTTTTGGAAAGTGGGGGTTAGATATTGTGGGACCATTTGTAACAGGATCTGGACAAAAAAGATACTTAATTGTCACAACAGATCATTTCACAAAATGGGCAGAAGTAAAAGCAGTACAGCACAATCGCGACAAAGACATATTTACATTTATATTTGAGAATATCATTTGCAGATTTGGAATTCCAGCACAGTTGGTATCTGTTAATGGGAAGCAATTTAAAGGGCAGAATATAGAAATGTTGCTTAATGTATTTAAGATAAAATGTGGAAAATCTACTCCTTTATACCCATAGGCTAATGGGAAAGCAGAGGCAAAAAATAAGACAATCACAGATATATTAAAGAAGAAGTTGGAGGGACATAATAGGGCATGGTGCGAAAAAGTACATAATGCAGTATGGGCTTACAATACAACTAGGCGAGAAGCAATGGGAATGTCACATTTCTATCTAACATATGGGGTTGAGGCAGTTTTACCAATAGAAGTTGCTATACCCACGACAAAAAGAGAGGCATGGGAGAAGAATCTTAGTGCTGGAATGATCCTAAGCAAACTGGGTGAATTAGAAGAGAAGAGAGAAAAAGCTTTACATCATATGGAAAATTATAAATGGAGATTAGCACGAGAATACAGTAAGCGTGTTAAACCACGTGAATTTTAGCCAGGTGATTTGGTTCTTCGTGAGACGCCAAATTATCAGCGAGAAGGTGGTGGAAAATTAGCGAGAAAATGGACCTTACATTATTAACGAAATAATTGGAATAGGGGCATATAAATTGATGGATCCAGAGGGTAAAGATGTTGGTCAAAGACTTGGTAGACCATGGAATATATTATATTTAAAGAGATATTACATGTGAGGAACTTTGAGAATCCCTAGTTGATGAAATGATGTATGATGCAACAAAGTAAGTATTAACAAAAAAAATAATATTTATGAAACAATTACTGCGAGATTATTCAAGATCAAATTAAAATAAGAATGTGCGAAAATTTCGCAAGAAATGATCATTTAAGATCCAGAATGGGACGAACCTTTATGGCGTAAACCCTAGTTCGCGAATAAAGTTTCGCAAGAGGAAAATGTAATACCTAAAGTACGTCATAGAAGTGGGTATCTGTTGCATGGATCAGCGATAAGGTTACACTGCTATTGGAACCTGAGTCATGGATATTTGGGGTCAATGAAAGCCCATCCAGGAGAGACACCTTGGATTATCAACTTGAGCATATGACTTGAGTTGGGCGACTAAGGTAATAAGAGATCTCCTAAGGAGTACAGAGTATGACCAAGGCGCCGAAGTACACAGTTAATCCAAGAGTGCCCGGGGCATATGAAACTACCCTGGCCATTCTTGGTAAGTCTTGGCTATGATGCACTCGGCCCGAAGAAAACCCCACTTAGGGTGTAGTTTCGTAACCGTAAGCCATATAGGCAAAAGGGATAAGAGGCTGCGAACACAACCGGTTGTTGTTAAGACAGGATGGGAGGAGCTAGTCTTGTATGTCCGGTGTACGTATCCTTGAAAGGGAAACCAGGGGGAAGATAAGGGCGGCACCCTCCATTAGGGAGCTGATAAGTGTCTTAAGATGCAAATGTCATGAGAATTTTTACTTACGGGAGTATTAAGACTTGTCATATTTGTGCAATATTTCTAAAGAGGCAATAATACAAAAGAGAAGATAAGACGATATCAATGGGTCATTACATGCAAGTGTAAAGACGTCCTGCGATTTCGTCTCAAGACGGCAATGTCATGGGGCTTTAATTTCGCAAGAAAATTTAGACCTGTCATATTGTCGCAACAAAAATAAAAAAGTATAAAAAGTTAAGGCAAAATCAATGGGTTTCCACATGAAAGTGTATAAACGTCCTGCGATTTTTCGCAATACAAAAGATGACAAAATTAGACCTTTACCTAGGAAGGAAAAATAAGACCACATAATAAAATAAATTCTTTTTATAAAGTACTAATCATTTTTCATGAAGATCATATATCACAAGAAAGATAATGGGAGGCAAGTATGGGAATTAATAAATAAGATGTCATTATCTTTTTCGCAAGTTCTTAAAATACCAAAAGCAAAATTGATTCCAAAAGGGGTCCAAAGTACATTGTTCGCAAGAGGAGAAAGAGTAATTCAAGAAAATAAAATTAGAACTCAGACTTCAATATCTTCTTCGCCAGTTTTATCTTCTTCGTCAACCTTATCATCTCCACCAACTTTATCATCTTTGCCAGTGTTTTCCTTATCTTGGTAGACTCTGGTTTCTTCTTCATTTGGCTCATCACCAGCAATTGATTCATCACCAACATATCCTTCTTTAGTAGGGATTTCTTCTTCTTCTTCTAAAATTTATTGGGAAGCGCTTTCTTCACCACTTTCATAATCAAAGTCACTGTCACCAGCACGAGGAATTTCATCTTCATCTACTTACAGATGTTTGAGTGATACAAGAGAAAGAGATTTGGACATCAGAACATCATTTACAAGAACTTCAGCACTGAGATAAGCTTTGTGAAGGAAAGCTCTGTCACGGTTTCTAATCTCCATGTTTTTGAAATATTCAAGATAATCATACTTTCTTTCTGCTCGATCGCGAGAACGGGTAAGATGAGCAGCAAGCAAATCATTTTCTTTGCGAACCTTGGAAAGTTTAGAATCCAAAGTAGAAATGAAAGACTGAAGCTTTCTTTCGGATTATGCGAAAGGTAAAAACAAAAATTATTCAGGCGAACACCTCGCAAGGGAAATATTGCAAAGAAGTTTAACAAAAGAAAGATGTCTGGGGCAGTCAAAATGACTACCTTCCTTTTGAGATATTAGATTTTGAATTAGTACCAAGCAAGTATTCTGCAAATAATTTATGGCATCATCAAATTTATCTCCAACAAGACCTTTCAGACGAGATTTTAATTTCTTTTCTTTAGAAATGAGAAAAGTGTTTTCCTTTGCAAGTAAAGAGTGAGATTCTTCTAATTTGGAATATTGCTCTTGAAGCTGATTGGCCTTTACACTTAAAGTTATTCTACCTTGAATGAGTGTATTTTTCTTAGCAATAGATGATTCACTTACTTTTTTAAGTTCATTTTCCAGCGAACGAAGAGATTGTTCTTGATTATCATACACTTTTTGAAGAACACTTAATTTCTGTGAAGCGATCGCCACCATATTTAAAAGGGTTCGCTTTTTCTAAGAAAGAGTTTTGTTTTCATCTGATAAAGTTTCCATCTCTAAGTTAGATTTAGTCAAAAAATAAGAGAGACGAGATATTTCGCTGCTTAAAGAGTTTTGCTCTTGAACTAATTGAGTATTCTCTTTGGTAAGATTATCTATTTGATCAATAGAATATGTATGAATATTATCTAATCAGTTATATTGATCCATCCAACTATCTTTATCAACGCAAATTTCTTCAGCGGCAGATTCAAACTGAAATCTCTCTATCATTCGTTTCTGGTTTAAAGATTAACAAGCGAAGAAAGCCTTTAAGAATGAACAACATGAAAAGAACAAATTTGTTAAGAGGAAAGTTAAGAACGAAGAAAATAAATTCATACATTTTAATTCATTATTTTTCTTGCGAAGAAGTTCGCAGTCCAAAGAAGCATTTTGAAACTTCTGCTTTTCAAGGCAAAGATTCTCCTTCAAGACTTCAACTGTAGTTGCGGATTATCTCACAACTACACCCTCATAAGAATCCATTAAAATGATTCCTAAATCTAATTAATTTGATATGAAACTAAGAATTAAAGTACTAAAATTATAAAAGTGACACAAAGATTTTTACGTGGTTCGATCAATGTGATCTACATCCACGGTTCTTCACTAGTGATTGTATGTAATTACATGAATTGACAATTGAGACTCCATTAATGAATATTTGGAGCTCTAGTTTTTTAGGGAAGAAGATGATAAAGAAAATAAAATCTCTCCTAAAAATTTCTCTCTCCTCCTAAAATTATCCTCTCTTGCTCAAAAGATCTCCTCCCCTTCTCATGCCTAAATGGATATTTATATGATCTTACAAAATATGACAGTTGTGTTGTCCCACCATTTCGGATTTGATAATTATCTTGCGAACCTTCGTAACTTCATTTCGCGAACTTCTTTTGCTTTCCTCGTGATTTCATTTGCTCGCAAAATGTTCTTTGCTCGCAAGATGTCTTTTCTCTCCACAATTTCGTAAGTTATCATTTGTTGTGATATTCCGCTCCTACATCTTGCCTCTTTTTTCTTGAATATTGCTTGAAGAGCGATCTTTAAGAAAAAACTAGTTGTTGTAGTTGTTGGTGTAGTCTTTGATCTTTGTTGATGAAGGAACGAGCGAAATAATATCAAACTCAAAAAAGTATATACTTGCCCCTATTCTTTTGCGAAGTTCTGAAGCTTTAAAAAGTAATTAGAAGTATCATCTTGAGAAGTATGAAGTATGTGAAGTATCTTGAAGAAGTATGAAGTATAAGAAATATAAAATATCCTTGAAGAAGTATAAGAAGTACTCAATCCTCGAAATATATAAGAAGTATGAAGTATCCTTAAGAAGTATAAGAAGTACTTAATCCTCGAAATATATAAGAAGTATTCGTCCTTGAATGAGAGTGATAAATATTGCCTCTGTTCATATGAAATTATTATTCCATTTTTGATGAGGATTCTTGCTGAGAAGATAAAGAATCATAAAATATTTTCTTGGGTATCCATAGTTGCCTCTGTTATTTATCTATGAAGGAGAATCCTTAAGAAAATGTTGAATAACTAAATTGCGTCTCTATTCTTATCTTGTCTCTGCCTCAAGTGGTAACCCTGCTAACTTCTGAATTTTTCTGCAAATTTCTGAATTTTTCTGTGAATTTCTGGGGTTTTCTGCGAATTTCTAAACTTCTGAATAATGCTGCGAATAGTGTTGCGAATATAGTGTTGCGAATATAGTGTTGCGAACATAGTGTTGCGAATATAGTGTTGCGAACATAGTGTTGCGAATATAGTGTTGCGAATATATTGTTGCGAACTATAAATAGTCCTGCGAATTATGAATGTTTCTGCGAAGTTTCGCGGTATTATCCTGTAAAATTTTGTAAAATACTTGTGTGCATATAATACTTATATAATGATTATGTTATGAAATGTGTATGCGATGCTTATGCCTTGAAATGCTTATGCAATGCTTTTATGATGCGAATATGATGCTTGAATGATGCGAGTATGATGCTTGTATGATGCGAATACTTATCTATTGCAATGTATATTTCAAGTTTCTGTTACTTAGCTCCTTTTGCCGTAGTAAAATTGATATATCTTTGAGTTTCCTCCATTCATATAAGCATCTTCGCAAGTTTACTTGTGTATTTTCGCGAATGAAATCGCCTCTTCTGGTATGACTTCGTGATATATATTCTTGTAAAATTCTTCAATGATATTGATGGAATTGTCTTCTTTGATATATATTGTCTTCAAAATTCTTCAATGATCTTGATGGAATTGTCTTCTTTGATATATATTCTCTTCAAAGTTCTTCAATGATCTTGATGGAATTGTCTTCTTTGTTAGGACTTCATGATATATATTCTTGTAAAAATTCTTCAATGATATTGATGGAATAAATTTCATGAATTGCTGTGGTCTTATCATGCCTTCCTAAGTAAAGGTCTTATTTTGCCACCTCTTTTGTGATAATATTTTGTATTTGCGATAATATGACAAGTCTGAACATTCTTGCGAATATACAACCTCGTGACATTATCGTCTTGCGATGAAATCGCAGGACGTTTTTACACTTTCATGTAATAACCCATTGATCTCATCTTAACTTCATTGTTATGTTCTGCGAGTTCCTTTTTTTTTAGAAGGCTCGCAGAAGTTCAATTGTTGCACAAATATGACAAGCCTTTATGTTTTCGCAAACAAGAAGCCTCATGACATTTGCGTCTTATAGCACGTATCAGCTCCATAATGGAGGGTGCTGCCCTTTATCTTCCCCCTGGTTGCCCCTTCAAGGAAGCATACATCGACCATACAAGGTTAGCTCTTCCCATCCGGTTCTGCCAACAACCAGCTTTTGATCGTAACCTCTTATCCTTTTTTCCTATAGGGCTTATAGTTACGAGGTTGCACCCTATGGGGTATCTTTGGGCCAAGTGCATCATTTGCCAAGACTTGTCAAAAATGGCAGATGTGGTTCAACCTCACCCGGCACTCTTGACTCAACCATGTACCTCGGCGCCTTGATCGTTTTCTGCACTTCTTGGGAAAGACAGTATGCCTTAGTCGCCCAACCTAAATCCTCTTACACCGCATTTTATATTGCGTAATGTCGCTAGATTAGGTGATAATCCAAGGTGTCTAACCCGGATAGGTACCCCATTATTGGGTTGTACCCCTAAAATTTTACCATGTACTAAGGGTCCTTGGTGGTGTTCCGGTTACCCTTAGCCACGTTTATAGGTACCCCCTTAAATGACGCACTTTAGGACTTTGCCTCTTACGAAATATAGCTTCGCGAACTAGGGTGTACGCCACAAAGGTTTGCCTGTATAAAATTTTCTGCGGCTCTCTTTCTTTTTTGGAGGCTGATCACAGATTGCGGTCTTTTATTCGCAAATTAATGAAAGTTTAATCGCAATTGATTTTTGGCGGTATGTTTTCGCCTTTTTTAAAAATTCATCGTAAATTTTTCATGTATATAAAATGTTGAATGTTTTCATGAAATGTTTAGTATAAGAAGTATGAGAAGTATCCATATCACATCTTTAAATCAAAATTATTCTATAGAAATACAGGAATTTAATTTTCTCTGTTTTTTGCAATTTTGAAGTCTTTGAAAATTTTTGAGATCTTTTAATTTTTGCGATGAAGTAATTTTAGAATCTTGCGATTGTGTCGCTTTTTCCAATCTAAAAAATCTTTAAAATGTTTTGGAATCTTTGAAATTGTAGAAATTTTGCGAGTATATAAATTCAAAAATCTTTTATCTTCCGTAAATAAAGTATTAAAGGAAATGGTACCTACCTTTTTACGGCTTGTTGTTGTCTTTTGCGAAGTATATGACTTTCCATTTCTTGCGAAATAATCTTCCATTATATTCTTGCAAAATATCCAAAAATCTTGCGAAGTAAACGAACATCTGCGAAATATTCATGTTGCGAAGATTCGTAAGGTATTTGCGAACATTTGCGAGATATTTTATTATTCATAAGTAATAATTTGATCATGCTGTAATATTGCTTTTCCATCTGCGTCTTCCCGTAATGAATAATGTTTCCTGCGTTAAATAAATATGGTGATGGACTGTATTGAAAATTGAGAGATATTTCCTTATTTGCTCCGCATGAAAATATTTCTTTGGATAAATCAAATTCTCATAAGAACGTAAATTGGTTTTAGATAATTTTCTTAAACTTCATTTAGAAATTCCAAGGCTCAAATAATTAAAGATAAAACTAGAGAAGTAAGGGAGAAATTTGCTCTTTTTCAGCTAGTGGAGTTCATAATGCTGTTTCGTTGCTGAGTTGAGTTCGTTTATGTTGATTAAATTCCATTTCTTTGCATTTACAGGTTCTATATTTTTGTTTGTCAAGGTTCTACATTGACAGCTGCCTAACATCATAGTACCCAAGAATGATGAAATGCATCTAACTGTTTCAAGTTGATATTTCGCAGAACTATCCTTCGTAAAAACATATCCCTTTTCTTCGCAGAATAGTGTTGCTTCTTCGCAAGAGTTCTTTGACACATAAGCTACTACATCATAGACTATATTCTTCATCAGTTGTTTTGATAGTTGTTCTCATAGACTATACTCCAAGTAGCTAACTGGATGAGTGGACTTCGTATACTCCAAATAGTATATATTCTCAAAACACCATTTGGTGGGACTTCGTAATTTCCTGCGAATATTCTCAAAACACCATCTTTGTAATTATACTCCATCTATCCCTTCCGGTATACCCTCTCGCAAATTGGCTTAATATCGCAAGAAACAATTCACTGTCAATCTCACCGAAATTTTTAGTCATAAATGTTGTTTTTCCCATCCTAGGAAAAAGGACTCTAACAATCGCAAAAGTGAACTTCACAGAATGAAAACGATCAATGAATTTGGTTAGTAAGATGTATGGTATTAAGATGAATAATTTATCCCTACGAAGAATGAAAACTTTCAATAAAATCTTTTTAATTTTGTTTTTGCGAAATGTAAATTTCTAATCAACAGAAAATCTCGAAGTTTGACCTTTTTAGAAATTCATTAAACAAATTTGTAAAACGAAGTTTCATTACTACAAATTCGTAGCAAAACATTTTTAAATTCAAGATTTCCACAATAAATCAAATTTCTACAAAAAGCAAAGTTTAGATCGCAAAAAATTTATTTTTCAATTTGTGTTTTGAAATTCCCAAATTTTGAAAAATGAAACAAAGAATAAGAAAAGTGAGAAGAAATTTGTCATTTTTGGAAGCGATTGTTGACGTAGCCTGTGTAAATTTCATTTTGCTTGACGATTTCTCCATATCCACATATCTCTTCCTGAACTACTAAAATGCGTTTGTTGTTTGAAGATGCAAATAAAAGAACTTACATTCCTGTCTTCAAAACTCATAGATCCGGTACAATTCATCATCAACAGTAACCAATTTTTCTAACTTTCTTGAACCAACAAGGTTAGATTCCCTGTTTCTAGCGCCAATTATGTAGTTGCGGATTATCTCACAACTACACCCTCATAAGAATCCATTAAAATGATTCCTAAATCTAATTAATTTGATATGAAACTAAGAATTAAAGTACTAAAATTATAAAAGTGACACAAAGATTTTTACGTGGTTCGATCAATGTGATCTACATCCACGGTTCTTCACTAGTGATTGTATGTAATTACATGAATTGACAATTGAGACTCCATTAATGAATATTTGGAGCTCTAGTTTTTTAGGGAAGAAGATGATAAAGAAAATAAAATCTCTCCTAAAATTTTCTCTCTCCTCCTAAAATTATCCTCTCTTGCTCAAAAGATCTCCTCCCCTTCTCATGCCTAAATGGATATTTATATGATCTTACAAAATATGACAGTTGTGTTGTCCCGCCATTTCGGATTTGATAATTATCTTTCGATCCTTCGTAACTTCATTTCGCGAACTTCTTTTGCTTTCCTCGTGATTTCCTTTGCTCGCAAAATGTTCTTTGCTCGCAAGATGTCTTTTCTCTCCACAATTTCGTAAGTTATCATTTGTTGTGATATTCCGCTCCTACATCAACTTCCTTCTCTAAGGATGTTTTCGAAGCTGTCCTATCAGAACCAAGATATTTACCTAAAATTTCACAAATAACAGATTTGACAGGGTCCATAGATGATTTCTTGGCGTCAACTAAAAGATCAGATAAGACCTTTAAGTCAAGATCCACTCTTTTTGCAGTTTCCTTAGAGAAAGGGAGAGACTCATATGAAAAAGTAGCAACAATAAAAAGTTGATGATCGTCATCTTTTGGTAAAGAGACGTCATTTGAGGGTAAGGTGTGAGGCAGATCAAGGGTTGAGATTATGGTGGAATGAACTTGAAAAGTATTGGTTGCAGGGGATGAAGAGATTTCATTCGCAACAGGTTGTACAATAGATATTTCATCCATAAAAGGATTAGTTAAAATATCAGAACTTATTGCGATATTTTCGCAAACAGGAAGTGGAGGTTCAGTTTGGGAAAAGAAACAGAAACATCAATAGTTTTAGCTTGGCGAGATTTCTTGGGTGGTTTAGTGGCATCCCCATCACCCTGCGAATCACAACTCAGATAAGAAACAGAGGCAACAATATTGTTATTAAAAAGATCCATGTTTCTTACTACCTTGTCATTCGCAAAAATTTTCTTTTCCGCAAGAAGCTTGGGATGCGATCCTTTGGGAGCATTAGGGTTTTGAACTGTAAATTTGGTACTGGAAGTGCTATTCTTTGAAAGCAAAGTGATGAGAATTACACAAAGAACAAACAAGATGAATTCAATAAAACAAAATCAGTTTCTGCAAAAGAAGGAAAACTAACCTTGGAGATTCCATGAAAGCAGAGAAGAACGGTAGCAAGAAGATGAATTTGATAAAGAAAAGAAAAATTGCAGATGATATGAAGATGAAGAAGACGAAAACGAAAACGAAACAAAAGAAGGAAATTATCTTTCTTCCAGATCTCTCTTTAAATAGACAAAATAAGATGACCGGTTAATGCTAAACGTGACGGTGATTATGATAATATTTAACATGTGTAAACAGTTATGCTTAATTCACAGGACCTTGTCGGTAGGAAAAGATGAAGAAGGAGAAGATGAACAATTGTGGTATTTTGGAAAATAATTTCTCATGACATTATCCCCTTCGCAGAGAAGACATGAGAAAAGGAAAGATGTAGGATCAGAATATTGCAAGAAGGACACACCTGCGAAGTTTGGTTAACAACACATTGCGAGTATCACAGAATAATTTGAAGAATAACGCAACATGTGACAGTAGCAGAAACATGAGAAACGAGTGACGATTCTGCGATGATTAGAGTGTTTGCGAAGATTTGATAGTAGAACTCTTGCGAGAATATCGCAAGTCAGATCCTAAAATAAAGGACAGATTAGCTATTATCCACTATGTAATTCCCTATATAAAGAGTTGAACAAGCGTAAGGAAGGGGGAGATCTTTTTCGAGTGTTGAGCAAGTTATTAGTAGAGAGAAAGTCCAGCGTGGTTATTAATTCTTTAACTTCATCTTGTAAAAGTTGTAAGATTAATCAATAAAGTTTATGATTGTTGATCTAAAAATGATTTGCTTGTATGAATTCTTGTGAGGGATGTAGTGTGGGATTTCCTGCTACTACACTCACACAAAAACACTTATGGAGCCATACAGTACATACATAAAATATGGATCAGGGAAGATCAATACTGCGGCATATACAAAGGTTCATTCTATTTTCATCACTATTTGCATAACGACATATATTAGACATAATCTTTGTAAACAAAAGATTTTAACCAATCTTCCATCAATGAATGACATAATAGGCTTAACTTTTGTTTGTCAAAATTTCATCGATCTTGTATCAATACTTGCATATCGGCATAAAAAATAGATAACTTTTGACATAGTATGGGACAATAATAGTTCACGGACGCAAACATGCATATCCCATAACATATTGCAATATGTAAAACCATAAAGATTAATACTGCAATCATCATCTTTCAAATCAACTTTAGAGTTTAAATAAATAAATCTAAAAACATTGCAAGATGAAAACGTTGGACATAGCTATGTGTACTCACAATAATGGCTATTCCAAACCCTAGTTATCCTTCTTAAACAAAAACAAGAATAAAAATTCTATTAATAAGTTTCATAGATAAAATAAATCATTTTTCTTTGATTATTTCATACCTTTGAGGAGGTCCATCAAAATATGAGTCACTGATATCCTTGATTTTCTTGACCGTAGACACCATGTTCATGAGTTAGAACATTAGTTTTTCGGTCAACAATGTGAGCAAGGTGCCTGGCTTTGACGCAATCAAGGATAACCTTCTTATGGTTTCTGATCAAGATATTTTGATTATCATGGATTCTTGCTTGTCTATCAAAGAGTTGGTTTATCTATAATTGAAGGTTAGCAAGCTCGTTCTTTACTTCATTCTGAACTAAAATTAAATCCTTGACAGATTCTCCTATCCAAGAGTTAAACTCTTTTCTTTCAAGAATCTTTTTCAGAAGTAGATCTTGAATAGAATCACATCCTTTAACGTCTTCTTCCATCTCTATTTTTACTTCTTTTTGAGATTCAACTGTGGTTCCCATAAACAACCTTTTCTGATAAAGGGATAAACACATACAATAATATATATGTTAAAAATAAACCCTAGAAGATTTGGACGTTCGTGGACCAGGAGAAGATACCAGAAACAAGAAGGACCCAAGAATAAATACATATTATTTCTAAAAATGTCTATTTTTAAACATGGCTCAATATCTGAACAAGATAGATAGAGCAAAAGAGCTACATTAGATACATAGAGAGTAACAGAAAGCTCAATCTGTAAAATAGACATCAAACCAGCAGAACGGATGGTGATCTACCTAAGACTTGATAATATCATAAACAAACATCCTTGTAACTCTCAAGTTAGATACAAGGATGAGAATACCTATAGTTAGGTAGAAGGATGAGATATGATCTCACCATGAGTGTTTAGAGATGATTTTGGGATATCATCTGACAGTTTGATTTTTGTATTTCTTTTTTCTCTTTGACTGTTTTTAACTCCATAGAAATTTCTTACAGCCGTTTGAGAGAATCCATTAAATGGAACTTTTTGATGACTAAGTTTAGGACCTCTAGATATTGGTTCTAGGAAATTAATTGAGATAGGTATCCACCTTCTAGACTTAGGTCTACCAGTTTTATTCTCATAGACATTGGGAAACTGTGTTTTTGTGATATAGTTTGTACTATAAGTAAAAACACAATCCCTGTATAGATTTTGAAATGAGTGGTCATTAAAAATCTTTTTACGAGAATTCTGGTTTTCCGTGGGAGTAAAATCCATTGTTGATGTCGCCAGATGATTAACTCGGTTGACGGTAAATACAAGAAGATTTTGAATATCGGAGATCTATTTCTTCCTAGCAAATGTTTAGCACTATGATTCCCTTTCCCACAGACATAACAAGTTCATGGAAGAGAATTGTTGAAAGGTATCTGTTTCAAACCCATGTCCCATTTGGAAGCCTGCCGTTTATTTTTTTTACAGGGACTTCCTTTGGTGAGTTTTTCTCCATGTCAAGTAACTCATATTTAGAATCAGCAAGTGACATGGAAGAATTTCTCATTACAGTTATTAGAACATTGCTCGGTCGAACTCGCATGCATTGATATCTCAAGCATGTTTGTCAATGTTAGTGATCAAAACTATAAAGTCTTGATTTCTAGTCCACTATAGCTAAGGTCTCGGACTAGGATAAAAAGTGTAGTTGAGCTCAAGAACTCCATGGCAATCATCATACAAGATGAATGACTACTCAAGGAACCAGTGGATATTCATCGACTAAAAGGTATGTGCAGACTTGAACTTATCTATCACTCAAAAGTCTATCTACTCTATCTCCTATCTTGAGATAAAAGTAGTATTACTATATAAACTAAGAATATACACATGTGATATTTCGCGCTGAGTATATCTCGCTTATTTATTTCTCGAAATATGTGTTGGTAAAGCTTTTTATTTAGCCAAGTTCATCTTTACCTAGTGACGAAAGTCATGTTACATTTCAATCATTTTGAAAATCTCTCTGACGAAAAATAGTTTGTGAATAAAAACTATATAATTCCCTCTGAGAATGTTTCAATGATTGAAATGAGAGTTTAGACAATATAACCATTAGAGGATTTAAACATTGTTATGGTAACACATATATGTATAAGTCCTTAGCACATGAACCGAAGTTTGCGAACTTTGTTGATCAAGTGAAACCGAAACTTGAGCAGCCAACTCAGTCCGCGAACGTGCATAGTTCTCGAACCCGAGAATTTCTGCTGGGGTTGTAGCTCGGTTTTAGTCTGCGAACTCAGTCCGCAAACTGATCGAAGTTCTCGACCCAAGAATTTCTGCTGAAGTTTTTGAACTCCAACCGGTTAACTTGAGTCCGTGAACTTAAGTGGTTATGTCTAAAAACGATGTTTGTGAACTTATCTTAATAAATTAAGGAATGCTATTGCAAACCGTGGCTTTATAGTTCATGAATCAATTCGAGTGAATCATATCGTTTTTACTTCAATTGTGTCTTATGTAGTACATGAGATCTCATAGCAATTGAACAACTCTCTAACTAGTTCATTGGAGTTATTTGGACTAGTTATGGTGAAGAAGAATATGGTTGATATGAAAGTTATCATTTGGCTAACCATTTGGTTAACTAGTATTGAACCGACTATTGTACACGTTTGGGTACGATTATGTAGGGGCAGAATATTGTCACAACAATATTCTTGCGAAATAACCAACTGTTCTGTGATGCATCAATAATAAACGAATTACTCTGCGGCACATCAGTGATATTATGCGACACATCCAAAGATGACTTAAACAATGACGTAATGACTGAAAACGACAGAAACACGAAGAAAGTGTGACATGTTTGCGGTATATCAATAAAACCTGCGAAAGATAAAGGCGGTGCCAGCTGCGATTTATCGCAAGAACTCAGATCCGAAATTGAAGGGAATCTTAGCTGTAAATGAGCTGTCATGAGCTGTAATCCACTATGTAAATACTTATATAAAGGAGGTGAATAGTTCCAGAGAGGGGATGAATTTTTTGAGGGTGAGGAAAGTTTTTAGGAGAGAGAAAAATATTTGTTAAGTGTTCTGTGTTCTTGATTTCTGAAATTCCTTAAGGTCATATTAATGAAAAAGTGTTCTTAATCTTCAAATTATGTCATAAATATTGATAGATTCTTGAGTAGGGTGTAGTGTGGGAATTCCTGCAACTACATTTTGGCGCCCAGAAACAGGGAGAATCAAGCTTGAGAAATTTCAAATTGCAGTTTGAAGATTTGAATAAATTATTAGAATTAAAGAGAAATGGCTAGAAGGAGGAGAAATACATCAGAACCACCAACAACAATGAGAAGAAGTAAAAGAATTGCAGGGGAAGGAACAGGTGAATTGGAAGGATCTTTAAGGAACATATCAGGAAGAAGTAGAATGAGAAATAGAGCAGAAAATTCGAACCAACCACCAAATAAAAAAAAAACGAGAACAAGATAGAAACATGGATCATGATAGAGTAAGTGTGCATACTTGGAGGTCGGATTCGATAGAAGAGGCGGAAAGTCAAGAAGAGGAAAGAAATCAAGAAATGGAGGAAGGATTAATTCATGAAGGACGTGAAGTGGAAGATGGTTTGAGACAAAGGATACAGGAAGAAAGAAGGTTAGAGGCAGAAGAACGTGCTAATCTTACAAGACAAAATCATGAATTAAGAATGGAAAATTTGAGGTTACAAAACAGAAGATCAAGAAGCAGCATGAGATCAAATTCAAGATCATATAGAGAAGAAGCAAGGCAAAATCTTCCTATACAAAATATTGAGGAAAAATTGATAAATGATCGTTATGCTCCACGCGATGAAACTTTAGACATTAGACATAATCAGATAGAAGGAGAAAATCAAGAAGAGAGAAAGAGAATGTTACGTGATGAAGAGATTCGAAGAAATCGCAGGATTATCGATGATGATATTGAGAGACATTATATTGAGCAAGTACGTTTAGCAGGAGAAAGAGAGAGATTGCGAGCAGAAGTAGAAGAGCAAGAAATTCAAGCAGCGTTGCATCAGAATAATCATGACAATCGAGAAAGACGACGTGCGCAAAATCGTAATAATGATAATCTCAATGAGGAATATGAGAGAATTCGCAGAGACATAGAAAGGCAACGAACAGAAATAGTAAGGGAAATTCATGGAGAAGAGAATGAAAGACAAATTAACTTGCAAGAAGAAGAAAGTCGCAGAAGAAGGCAAAACCAAGATGTTGAGGAAGAAGCGAGAAATATCGCAAGACGAGAAAGGCATGAACGCAGACGAAGAGAAGCTGTGTTGAAAAGACCAATTGAGCAAAATTCTGATAGGAATGAACAAATCTTGCGAGAATTGGCAGAAATGAGAGGAATAATAAATAATAGAAGAGAAGGAGGAAGAAGACAACTTGATAAGGAAATCGAAGAGGCTGCGAAAACTCCATTTACTCAAGAGGTACAATTAGGAGGGATACCTCCAAAATGTAATTTACCGGTGTTGACCAGTATATTTGATGGAACTACGTGTGCTGTCAAACATATCAAATCTTATATTCGATGTATGCTACAATGGGAGAACCATGATGTCGTTTTGTGCAAATATTTTGCGTCAAGTTTAACTGGCGAAGCATTGAAGTGGTTCGAAAGTATTCCCAAGAATACAATAACTTCATTTATGCACTTGCAAACCACTTTCTTAGGAGCCTACATCAGCAATAATTCTGCGCGACCTGGAATTGAAGATGTGTTTGGATTAAAACAGAGAGTTGGTGAGAGTTTGAAACACTTAACCATAAGGTGGAGGACAATGTGTAGTGAAATGGCAGGAAGAGTAGATGAAAGATATCTCATTTTCTCCTTCATAAATGCTATGTTTGCGACAAATCTATTATACATCCAGGTCTTCAGAGTCAAAAACACAATCACTATGACAGAGTTGCGAGAATTGCAAGAGGAATATATTGCTTTAGAGGAAAACAAAATGAAATGGAATATTATCCAACTCTTGTAGGCACAAGTTTAGCCGCAGCAAATGGAAGTTTGTTACCAAGGATTATTAATACAGTAGCAAGTACTTCCCAAAATCCGCGAGAGAAAATGGAGACTGATAATCAACTTAAGATAGTAGCAATGGGGAGTAGAGATCAAGAGGAATTAGAAAAAGAGAGAAATTTTTATAATCGCAATAACAATAATAAGGTTCCACGGTTTGATCAACCGCAGGAAACTTATGGTGGACAGAGGTAGAATTATTCAAGAGAGCAAAGAGGTCAGAGGAATATGTGGGAAGATATCAAATTGCCGCCTTTAAATACTGGTATAGATAAGATTTGGGAAGCGATTATTTTAATGGAGAACATACCCTCACCCTGGAACATGGGGAAGGAACCACATTCCAACAATCACAATCAAGAATTTTGTCCTTATCATCATTTTCATGGTCATTCTGTGAATAATTGTAGGAATGTGAAAAGAATCATCTTGCGAATGATCGAACAAGGAAAATTAAATCATTTTTTAGCAAGATATTTACAACCACAGCAATTGCCGCAAGCACCAGAAATTCGCAGAGTTAATGTTGCGAAAGAAGCAGAAACATTTGTCATTGAAGTAGGAGCTACAGCAAAAAATCTATTTTGCAATTCAATTGTACATTCACAAAAAACGATAGAGGATTTCCATGATAATGTGCTAAGCAGAGTATTTGCAAGGGATATAGAGGGAAGAGAGGTGATGAATATTGCGAAGATTTCTCCGTTAGAAGAATGGCAGAAACAAGTTATCTCTTTTACTGCAGAAGAGATACCAGAGCCTGGGAAGATGCATGACAATCCATTGGTGGTGAAGCTAGAGATAAATCCAAAATATAGAGGAGAAGATGATGATGATGCAGCAAGTGATTCCTGGGCAATAGATAAAGTTCTAATTGACACTGGTAGCTCAATGGACATTTTGTTTTATCATACTTATCGCACAATGGGTGGAAGAGATGATGAGCTAATCCATTCAACTTACAAGATCTATGGCTTTAATGGCACCACAAACAAGCCAAAAGGAGAAATTACTATGGAAATTCCATTGAACAAGATATCTTCAAAAATCAAGTTTTGTGTAGTGGATATAGAATCTCCTTACAATGCCTTAATTGGAAGGCCATGGCTCCATGGGATCTTGGGCATATCATCAATGCATAAAATTTCCACATCCTCATGGTATTGGGATAATTAAAGGTTATTGGTTTGAAGGCAAAAAGTGTTATGAAGTTGACATTAATACTTGCGAAGAAAGGAATGCTAGAAATCGTAATTGGAAACATAACAGGAAGCAAAATCAGAGAGCTGAGAAATTGATGGTGGACAATATAGGATTGCGGGGAAAGGATATACTTCAAGAATAGTTTGTCTCAAAACATTCAATGGCGATAAATCATACAAAAATGGGGAAAAGTTGAAATATTCATTTTTCGCAGGAGCACAAAAACATGAAGTTGCGAATAATCATTCGTCACAGAAGAAAAGAAGTACATCAATATCATTTTGCTAACAATTAAAAAACAAGATGATTTCGAATATTAAAAGAAAAATTCTGCTCAAAAATGAGAAATTTTTCTATTAAAAAGAAAGAGATGATGATTTCTAAGAATTTTTAATGCAAATGCATAATACGGGCGCAAATCGCCTAAAAACATATAAGAACGGGACGAACTTTTATGGCGTACACCTTAGTTCGCGGATTCTATTCCGTAAGAGGCAATGTCCTTAAAGTGCGTCATAAGGGGGGTATCTTCTTTACTTTCAATTATCATAAGAACGGGACGAACTTTTATGGCATACACCTTAGTTCGCGGATTCTATTCCGTAAGAGGCAATGTCCTTAAAGTGCGTCATAAGGGGGGTATCTCTTTGCATGGCTATGGGAAAGGCTATACCGTTGTTGGAACCTAGTCATGGAGATTGGGATTATAGAAAATCCATCCAGGAGAGATAACTTGGATTCCCAACTATATAAGGTTATACCCTGGTTGGACGCCCGAGAGTTTCTCCTAAGGAATGCAACATATGATCAAGGCACCGAGGTACATGGTTGAGCTGTGGGTGCCCGGGATGGATGAACCTACCCTGGACATCCATGGCAAGTCTTGGCTTACGATGTGTTCGGCCCGAAGAAAACCCCACTTAGGGTGCAGTCTTGTAACTATAAGCCATATAAGGCATAAAGGATAAGGCTGCGAAAACAACTAGTTGTTGGCAGAACCGGATGGGAAAGTGCTAGTCTTGTATAGCCGATGTATAATCCTTGAAGGGGCAACCGGGGGGAGAGATAAGGGTGATACCCTCCATTAGGGAGCTGTGTATCAAAAAAGACGGCAATGTCATGGGGATTTATATTCGCAAGAATGTTTAGGCCCGTCATATTGTCGCGTGACAGAGACAACAATGTCATGGGACTTTATATTCGCAAGAATATTTAGGCCCGTCATATTTCCGCATGACTGGCCAAAAAGCCTAAAGAGAAATGTTAAGATGAGGTCAATGGGTTTTTGCGATAAGGTCAAAAGATGAGATAAATGAAATCAATAATAAGAGGAAATAAATCGCAAAGACGTCCTGCGATTTCATCGCAAAGACGACAATGTCATAAATCTTAAAAAGCAAAGAGAGAATTAATCTCTCACAAGATGGCTTAGATTTATCATATTGTCGCAGAAAATAAAATAATGATAAGGCAAGCTCAATGGATTATTACATATAAGGTAAGAATATCCTGGGATTTTGTCGCATAAAGGTGGCATAATAAGACCTTTAACTAGGAATGCGAAATAAGACCACAAGAAAAGATATGTCTGCGAAACATATAATAAATTGTTCGCAGAAATAATTGCGATAATTCATTTATCATATTGCAGATTAATAACAAGAGGCAAGTATGGGAACGATGTATAAGAATGATAAATATTGTTATTCATCATTATATGATAAATTCATATAAGTAACGGATGGATAGAAGCAAAAAGGGAATTTATATATATTGAAGAACATCAGGAGTTACAAGTATCTTGTTGAAAGGATGATACAATTTGCCAAAGATAATTATCGCAAGAAAGGAAGATAAAAATACAGACGAAGATCAAAAAGAAGAAGCAAAATTATTGAGATTTATCTTCACCATTATCTTCATCTTTGTATTCATTATCTTCATCATCAGTTTCTTCGTCATCTTCGCTTTCATTCTCATCTATATCAGCCTCACTTCGGGAAATAACTGGTACTTCGGATCTGCTGGGATACTTTCCAAGAGGCAGGGATATAGGCTAAGAGAGAGGTTATTATCAATGCATACTTTCTCAATAGCGTTATTGCGAACAGTGAGAAGATTACTATGAAAATTGGAGTTAGATATTTTTATATTTTCTCGCAGTCTAGTGATCTTATCATTGCGGGAAGCAAGATTATTCGCAAGACCACTTTTTTCTTCTTCAAGTTCTGCGATCCTTTTAGCATGTTTTTCTTCAGATTCTGCGATAACACAATAACAAGTTAGAAATTTATCAAGAATTTACAAAAAATATAAAGATGTTAGAGGAGAAATAAATAACCTTCTCTTTCATGAATCATTTCCGTATCAAGGTTACTGTTCGGTGTGAAGACTGACATCTATTGCTAAGTTTTTCCTAGCATTATCGAGAACTGTCGCAGCCCATGCGAATTCATCATCATTTTGAATGAGAAGATGGGAACGGATCTGTTTTTCTATTTTAAGAAGTTCAATATTTTCATCCTTAAGTCTATCTCTCTCAATTTCAGTGTCAATAAGGGCATTGCGGAACTTTGATAGAGCTTCAGCGCCTTGAAGAGTAATGCGTTCTTTCTCCTTCTCAAGTTCCTTCTTTTAGGCTTTCAAGGTTTTGATTCTTTTTCCAAATTCATCTCTACAAGTCTTAAAACTATTGGATATACTCAAAGTAGATCTATAATCCATTCTTATAAGGGAAATGTGAAATCTAAGTTCATCGATAGATAGAGCATTAATTTTTTCATCAGAATAATTATTTAAAGCGCCATTAAGACGCTAAAGAAGAATGGATTCATCTATGGGTTCATCAAAAGAATTAAGAATAAGAGCTTCATCAGTAAGGTTATAGGCATCTGCAAAATGGTTGTTTAAATAAGCTAAAATAACAATAAAGAAGAAAGTAAAAATAAAATAAAATAAATCATACCAATAATTTGTTTGCAGAACTTCTCCTTGTTAGCTAGTTTTTGTTGAAGAACTTCAACATCTACTTCAAGCGATTTATTCTTGTTAAGGAGCTCAGTATTCCCAGATACTTCCAATTGTTTACATTTTTTGCGAAGAATGGATATTTCATCTTCGTATTGCTTATTCTTTTCGCGAAGTTTCGCAGACTCAGATTGTGAATCAGTAAGACTTCTTTGCGATAATGATAATCTATTTTCTAATTCCGAAGCAACGGAAAAAGAAGTTCTAGCAGTCTGTAGCAGATAAGAGAAAATAAGTAAGGGTAAAAAGAAGATCTTCGAAATTCATGACAAGTGTAAAGGGGCATACCAATGAAGCTAGTGCATGAAGAAAATCTGGATTGATAAATCTCAAGACTCCTTTAAGAGCTTTGTTATTGGTTAAGATGGAAGCATCTCAGATTTTTGAGAGATAATTGCAAGCGTGAGAAGTATCGTCATCACCAATACCTTGCATGGGATTTCTAAAGATATTTGACAATTGATCCATAGGAGTCTCAGGTTGAGAAAGACCCATCGCAGATCTAACTCTTGCGGAGGAAAAACGTAATGAAGAGGTGCTCATGGTAGCATCATTATTTATTCTTCCGCTCTTTTCAACCTCATTATCTTTTTCAGCGACAGAAGAAATGTCTTTAAGTGGTTGAGTTTTTCTTCTATTTTTTGGAGGACTCTCAGCAGTTTGATTCTCATTGCGATGAGGAGAAGTGCCAGAACTCTCATTTGGGGTTATTACTTTTTTGCCTTTATCCTTGGCTTCAACTACTGCGACAAATGGTATTTCCTAGAAAACAACCACACATGAAGATAAGAAACATGGGCAACAATATATTGTTAAAAGTTATAAGAGAATGTTTCTTACTTCATCTGTGAAGGTTTTCAAAAAATTTAGGAGATTGGGATTCCCAGTACTGATGTAGCTAGCCTTCATTTTTCCAATCTGATAACAAATAATTCAATAACTAGTAAGAATAGTATATTTATCTGAATTTGCGAATAATGATTAACTTCGCGAGGTATACCTCAGAATTATTTTCAGGCCAATTAAAAATCCAAGGATGATAAGCCGCAAGATATGCAGGATTCGCAGGAAGGTTAAGAGTACTAGAAATATATGGACCTTCAAGGAGGAGAGGAAATCTACACCATTTATCATCTTTGGAGAAGCGTGGAATATTGTTTCTTGTGGAATGATAGTCTATATCTTGCATAAGGATTTTATCCTTCGCAACTTTTTTATCCCTATTCAAACGAATATCCCAACACGTGCTTTCTTTCTTCATTGGAATCACTTGATAATTCGCAAAGAAGTTTTCCACGTTATATTTTGCTGGAATAATTGGAATTTTCTTGTAATCAGGATGTTTCGCATCATCAGGATAAAGAGATCCTTTACCAGCTCCACGGGAAGCATATTCAAGAATGAGGCGAATACAATCTCCACTTAGTTGGCAGATTGCTCGCGAAAGTTTAGCATGAGAAATAATCTCATAAAAAAGAGGGAGATCTGGGTTATAAAGAGGAATAGGAAGGCCAGCTTCTAATTGACCTAGCGAAACAAGGATCTTCTCATTAGAAGAAGGAAATTTTGAAACAAGATCAATGGTGAGATCAGATTCTGAAGATTGATCAGGGATTTCAGAAAGTGTGAAACCTAAGGATTGAAGCTTCTGCTGGTGCTTTTTGAAAGTGGATTGACCTAATTTTTTAGCAGGAGCCATTTCTTAATATGGGAACGATGGTTAAGGCGAAGAAGAATAAAGAAGAAAACTGAAAGAATAATTGAGATCCGGAATTTGCGGAAGAAGACGATGAATAGTGAAGTTGCAGAGAAGAAAAGCGAAAGTAAAAAGAAGAAGATGGATTAGCATAAACGATATTTATAAGAGAGGAAAATTTTCGAGATTATCAATGTGCATTCAATGAAGAAAGGACGTGAATGGTCAAAACTCAACGGTTGGAAGAATACGTGTCAAGGAATAAATGGAGAAAAGAAAAACATGTGTAGGATATTTAGCGATGGATATAGAGACGTGTCAAAATAAAGGAAATATGAAAAGACAAGATGTATTTGATATTCTCTAAAAATATGAGTTGCGGCTAATCAAGAAATTTAAATTTAAATTCTCATGATCTTTGTCTTCTTCGCAGAAAAGATATGAGAAGAGGCAAGATGTAGGGGCAGAATATTGTCACAACAATATTCCTGCGAAATAAACAATTGTTCTGCAATGCATCGATAATAAACGAATTACTCTGCGGCACATCAGTGATATTCTGCGACACATCCAAAGATGACTTAAGCAATGACGTAATGATTGAAAATGACAGAAACACGAAGAAAGTATGACATGTTTGTGGTATATCAATAAAACCTGCGAAAGATAAAGGCGGTGCCAGCTGCGATTTATCACAAGAACTCAGATCCGAAATTGAAGGGAATCTTAGCTGTAAATGAGCTGTCATGAGTTGTAATCCACTATGTAAATACCTATATAAAGGAGGTGAATAGTTCCAGAGAGGGGATGAATTTTTTGAGGGTGAGGAAAGTTTTTAGGAGAGAGAAAAATCTTTGTTAAGTGTTTTGTGTTCTTGATTTCTGTAATTCCTTAAGGTCATATTAATGAAAAAGTGTTCTTAATCTTTAAATTATGTCATAAATATTGATAGATTCTTGAGTAGGGTGTAGTGTGGGAATTCCTGCAACTACAGATTACACAAACCCAAAACCGTCAAGTACATGTGTGCATGACAAGCTAAGTTTTCGATCTAACGGTTGAGAAATATTAGCTTGAATCTAATCAGGTTTTTATCTAACGAAGAATATTGAATGCTTTGTTACCAAGATAACGTTGATTGCAAACCCTGATTTGAAAGACTATATAAGGAAGAACACTAGCAACTTAGAAACCTAATCCCCACACATTCTATGTGATACTAGTTTGTTAAGCTAGAGTCGATTCTACTTTAACCTTTGGTTTTATTCTTCTAAAACCAGGTTAATGACTTGAAGACTTCATTGGGATTGTGAAGCCAAACCGATACTACTTTTCTTGTAGTTGTGTGATATGATCTTGTTGTTTCTATCGTACGAGTACAATTGTAATAATTGGCTTGAGATTTCTATCTCCGATAGGAAAGATATAAAAGTAATCACAAACATCTTCATCTCATTGTTTGTGATTCCTCAGTAATCTTCTTTGCTGTGTCGATTAAGGTTATTGTGAGGTGATTGATAAAACTGAGTTGTTCTTCGGGAATATAAGTCTGGTTTTATTGATTGGTTCCTGTTCACCTTTATTTATCAAAAGACAGAACAAAACTCATAGGTTTATTTGTGGAAGACGAATTTATCTATCTTGTAGACTTTTCTATGTGAGACAAATCTGTTTATTAAAGTCTTCGACTTTGGGTCGTAGAAACTCTTGGTTGTGAGTGGGATCAGCTAAGGGAATCATGTGCGCAGTATCCTACTAGGATCAGAGGCGTAAGAGCATAATTATACCTTGGATCAGTGTGAGATTGATTGGGGTTTAACTACAGTCCAGACCGAAGTTTATTTGGAGTAGGCTAGTGTCTGTAGCGGTTTAATTTAGTGTATGTTTAATCTGGACTAGGTCCCGGGGTTTTTCTACATTTGCGGTTTCCTCCTTAACAAAATTCTGGTATCTGTGTTATTTCTTTTCCGCATTATATTTTTATATAATTGAAATAATACAGGTTGTGCGTTGTTCAATCAACTAGAATATCCGACCTTATTGGTTGTTTATTTAAATTGATTAACACTTGGATATTGGTCTTTGGTACCATCCAAGTTATCTCTCTTTGATTAAGACTCGCGAATTGTATTTGCTTGAGTAAATCAAATTGAGAGATTGAGATAATAACTCATTGAGATATTTTATATTGATTGAGTCTAACTGTCTAGTTGATTCTCTAGAAAACAACTCGGAATTGTCCATACAGATTGCTAATCAAAATATTAGGTGTGGTTGTTAGACCCCCGCTTTTTCAGTTGGTATCAGAGCAGGAAAACACGTTCAAGACCTTACAAGTCTGTGTTTATAGCGATTTGACTATATGGACAAGATTAGTATCTCAGATGACGTAACACCAGTTCAAAGTCACTCAGGTGAGACTCAAAGTCTTGATGCTTCTGAGAAAAACTCTATCTCCGGTCCCTTGACTGAATCTTCATCTGACTGGGAAAAATATCTTGATGAGAAATTGGATGACCTTTCAGATGATAGTGATTCAGAAGAAGGATCGAGTATTGATGAGGAAGTCTCTCAATATATCAAGATGTTTGACCATACATTGATAGAAAAAAGGTCAACAACTTGCCTGAGTAAGTACATTGCTCCTCTTTGTCAAGAAAACATGAAATTAAGAAAACTCTTTAAAGGATATGATGGTGAGTATAAACTACTAAAGTTTATCTTTAAGGATCGTGAAGAAGATGTTCGCACAAAAAGGTCTAAATGTGACAATCTTCTCTGAAAATTCTATGTGTTGAAAGAAAGACTTGCAGATGCTGAAGCAAGATATGACTCTCAACAGAAATGTTTTAAAGACAATGAACTCAGACTTATTTCTAAAGAAAAGTCATTGGAGACTGACCTTGCAGCTACTCTTGATAGAGTAAAATCACTAGAAGAGAATCTGGAAAGATTTAATACTAGCTCTACGAAATTGACTTATATGATTGGAGCATGTTTCGAACATCGTGATGCACATGGTCTGGGCTATAAAGGGATAGACGCTCCAAAAACTAGTAAGATCAATTTCCTTAAAGCTATTGATAATTCTTCATGTGAAAAAATGTTTCATGTCTGTAATATGCCTAAGGACAAAGGGACTCCTCCTAAATTTACCCACATGAGAAAAATTACGAATAATTCCTTTAACTGCTATTACTGCGGGAATAAAGGACAATTTGAGCGAAAATGTCGTTTTCGGTTAAGAAATAAAAAACTTCAGAACATTCTTGTATGGGTGTCTAGGAAAGTGATTAAAATCATTTCTCATGTTGTCGGGATAAAAGGAACATTCAACAATCAAGAAAACTACCTTGACAAGTCATTTCTTGTTCATGACTTTGGAACAAAAAATGTATATCAAAGTAGAAGGAGGAACAACAAATGGGTAACTGACAACCCTGAAAGGAAAAGAAGGCATAGGAGAAAGAAAAAGGGATCAAGTTTTATGGCTCTTTCTGTAGAAGGGTGTGAATACAAGAATTATGTTCCATATTTCCTTCATATAAACAATCGAGTCTCAGAACTTAAGTCAAGTATAAACAGACTCAGACGGGGCATTTCCAAAACATGGAAAGCAGTTAACTCAGGTACTCCTAGTTCCTCTCCTAGTAAAAGTTCTTCAATTTTGTTGAGTGATTTGTCTCTACATCCCTTTAAATGAGAAAAAGGAGAAGTCAATAATGATGAGCAAAATTCTAATCCTAATATACCATGACTGGTTTCTGTAGCATCCTTCTTTAGGAATAATAAGGATGCTATGTTGTCTCAAGAAAGTGTCTCGAGAAAGCTGTTAAAGGTGTTTTTGATCTCAGAAGTCTTTTTGTTTGAAGGTTGCTTTTAATGTTTTTAATGTTTTACTTGTTGAACCGTCTCTTCATTGTTTTATTGTTTATCCATGTTTTGGTCATCTATGACCACTTGTGCACGTTCACAAGACCCTCACGGACTTTCTGTTTCCAAGGGTTTTATATGAACCTCCTTATATATGTCATTAATTGATACTTTATCCTATAAGTTTAAAAGGATTCTTCTGAATTTTTAGCACAATGGAGAGAAACAACAAAGATATGATGAAGGAGGAGAAGACTATCGAGTTTCATGAAGATCCTATTTTCATAATCTGTCATCAAGCTATTGATCATGAAAACAATCTACCAGTTCAGATGTATTCGCAATTGGTAGGAATTATTCTTCGAGATTTTGAAGTCGTTCGTGAACAACTGGGAATAGCAACAAGGAATCTTGAGTTTCTAAAGAATGAACTGAATAAAGCATCTGGTAAACTTACTCTTGTTCGATCTCTAGCTGGAAATCGGGTTTAGATTACCTAGTAAATATTTTATTTTTCTTTTGTTTAGAAGAATAACTAGTGTTTGGAATAGCCATTATTGTGATTTCACATAGCTATGTCCAATGTTTTCATCTTCTTGTTTTTAGATTTATTGGTTTTAATTCTAAACTTGTTTGGAAGATGATGGTTGCAGTATTAATCTTTTGATTTTACATAGTGCAATATTTTGATGGGATATGTTTGTTTACGTCCGTGAACTTGATTGTACCATATTTTGTCAAAAGTAAAGTTGTTTGTGAATTGATATGCAAATATTGATAAAAGGATGAATAGACTTTTGACAAACACAAAAGTTAAACCTATATTGTCAATTATTGATGTAAGATAGGTTAAAATCTTTTGTGATTCAAGGATTGTGTCTATTGTGTGTCATTGTGCAAATAATGATGGAAGCATAGAATGATTCCTTGTGAACTCCGCAGTAATTGAGCTTCCATGATCTATCTTGTGTCCATTACTTTGAGACTCCGTAATGTGTCTTATGTTGAGCACTAGACAACCAAGTTAATTATTTTTGTGATTATCTTAGTTGTGTTCTATAAGGTACTTTACGTCGAGTATTCTGGACTAAATCAATCATCATGTGTGATTATTTAGTTATGACTCCGTAAGTTTTTCTCGTGTTGAGCATGATTGACTGGGATGGTTATTTTTATGATTAACTTAGTTATCGCTCCATAGAATTTCTTATATGAGTATAAACGATTGAATTGATTACTTTTGTGATTAGTTTAATTGTGTATCCCGGTTAGATTAATGATGATTTCTCTTGTGAATAATCTAATGGAGTTATTAAGTCTCCATAAGTTTTCTTGTGTCGAACATATTTAGTCAAATTAATCTTGGTTCGCCTGGGTTAATATGATTGAGTATTTCTTGTTGGATTCCAAATTCATACTTGTATGTAATTTGTTGAGCCTAAATAAATCCTTCTTTTCTCTTGAAATTAAGGTCGCTCTTGTTGTTCCCTTGGGAATGACATATTATGAGGGAGAGTTCTTTTGAACTTGTGCTTAATATCCAAATCTTTGTGGGGAGTGCGGTTGTATAATAATATAGGGGTTATCTTGTATCTTTATAAACTCCTTGATGAATGTATTTAGCTCCGGCTTCATGATTGCATCTAAATAAGATGATACACATTTACCTTTGGTCATGAAATGTCTCTTACGGAAATTTCATTAGGATCCCGTTCTTGTACCTTTGCCAATTTTATTGACAAAAAGAGGGAGAATTAATATGTAGTTCACACTACAAATACATATGGTTTTCGGATTATTATGTAAGGGGGAGTAGTTTCCATGTGAGTGGATTATTGACTAAGGGGGAGTGAAGTATCACTAAAGTATTGTTGTTGAAGTTGTGATGCAATTGGACTTTGACGCTGTGTAATAATACTATGACACTGTATAACAATGATTGAGAACCGATGCTTTTCTTATTGTTATAGCTACCAATTTTCAACAACGATGATGCTAAACGTACAACCTTTGGGATCATTGGACTACTTGGAAGTGACGAAGATTTTGAGTATTGTTGAAAATTAAACATGTGGAATAGGATCTACAGAGTTTATTTATATATTTTTTGTATTCGATATGTATTAATAGTTTTGCCACTAAAATTGACAAAGGGGGAGATTGTTAGAGCATTTCTCGGTCGAAATCGCATGCGTTGCCATCTCAAGCATATTTTTCAATGTTAGTGATGAAAACTATAAAGTCTTGATTTCTAGTATACTATAGCTAAGGTCTCGGACTAGGATAGAAAGTGTAGTTGAGCTCAAGAACTCCATGGAAATGATCATACAAGACGAAGGACTACTCAAGGAACCAGTGGATCTTCATCGACTAAAAGGTATGTGGAGACTTGGACTTATCTATCACTCAAAAGTCTATCTACTCTATCTCCTATCTTGAGACAAACGTTGTATTACTAATAGACTAAGAATATAAACATGTGATATTTTGAGCTGAGTATATCTCGCTTATCTATTTCTCGAGATATGTGTTGGTAAAGCTTTCGCCTTAGCCAAGTTCATCTTTACCTAGTCACGAAAGTCATGTTACGTTTCAATCATTTTGGAAATCGCTCTGACGAAAAATAGTTTGTGAATAACAACTATATAACGCCCTCTGAGAATGTTTCAATGATTGAAAGGAGAATTTAGACAATATAACCATTGGGGATATAAACATTGTTGTGGTAACACATATATGTATAAGTCCTTAGCACTTGAATCGAAGTTTGCGAATTTTGTTGATCAAGTTAAGCCGGAACTTGAGCAGCCAACTCAGTCCGCGAACTCAGTCCGCGAACGTGCGTAGTTCTAGAACCCGAGAATTTTTGCTGGAGTTGTAGCTAGGTTTTAGTCCATGAACTCAGTCCGCGAACTGACGGAAGTTCTCGACCCAAGAATTTCTGCTGGAGTTTGTGAACTCCAACCGGTTAACTTGAGTCCGCGAACTTAAGTGGTTATGTCTAAAAACGATGTTTGTGAACTTATATTAATAAACTAAGGAATGATATTGCGAACCGTGGCTTTATAGTTCATGAATCAATTCGAGTGAATCACATCGTTTTTTCTTCAATTTTGTCTTATATAGTACATGATATATCGTAGCAATTGAAAAACTCTCTAACTAGTTCATTTAAGTCATTTGGACTAGTTATGGTGAAGAAGAATTATGTTGATATGAAAGTTATCATTTGGCTAGCCATTTGGTTAACTAGTATTGAACCAACTATTGTACATGTTTGGGTACGGTTACACAAACCCAAAATTTTCAAGTACATGTGTGTATGACAAGCTAAGTTTTCAATCTAACGGTTGAGAAATATTAGCTTGAATATAATCAGGTTTTTATCAAACGGTGAATATTGAATGCTTTGTTACCAAGCTAACATTGATTGCAAACCCTGATTTGAAAGACTATATAAGGGTAAACTCTAGCAACTGGGAAACCTAATCCTCACACATTATGTGTGATACTAGTTTGCTAAGCTAGAGTCGATTCTATTTTAACCTTTGGTTTTCTTCTTCTAAAACCAGGTTAACGACTTAAAGACTTCATTGGGATTGTGAAGCCAGACCGATACTAATTTTCTTGTAGTTGTGTGATCTGATATTGCTATTTCTATCGTATGAGTACAATTGTAATAATTGGATTGAGTTTCTATCTCCGATAGGAAAGATATAAAAGTAATCACAAACATCTTCGTCTCATCATTTGTGATTCCTCAGTAATCTTCTTCGCTGCGTCGATTAAGTTTATTGTGAAGTGATTGATAAAACTGAGCTGTTATTCAGGAATATAAGTCTGGTTTTATTGATTGGCTCCTGTTCACCTTGATTTATCAAAAGACGGAACAAAACTCATAGGTTTATTCGTGGGAGGCTAATTTATCTATCTTGTAGACTTTTCTGTGTGAGACAGATTTGTTTATCTAGGAGCGGAATATCACAGCAAATGATAACTTACGAAATTATGGAGAGAAAATACATTTTGCGAGTATAGAATATTTTGCGAAGATAAAGAAATCACGAAGAACGTTTTACGAGTAAAGGAAGTTCGTGAAGTAAATTTGCGAAGGTTCGTATGATGATTCTTTGATCCGAAATTAAGGGAAAGATTAGTTGTTATCCAATGTGTAAAATCATATAAATAGCCATTTAGGCATGAGAGGAAGAGGAGGGACACATTTTGAGAGAGGGGATAATTTTAGGAGGAGAGAGAAATTTTTAGAGAGAGATGTATTTTCTTTATCATCTTCTTCCCCAAAATTCTAGAGCTCCAAATATTCATTAATGGAGTCTCAATTGTAAAATCATGTAATCACATACAATCACTAGTGAAGCACCGTGGATGTAGATCACATTGATCGAACCACGTAAAAATCTTTGTGTCTCTTTATAATTTTAGTACCTTAATTCTTAGTTTCATATCAAATTAATTAGGTTTAGGAATCATTTTAATGGATTCTAATGAGGGTGTAGTTGTGAGATAATCCGCAACTACATAATTGGCGCTAGAAACAGTGACCTAACCTTGTTGGTCAAGAAAGCTAGAAAAATTGGTTACTATTGGTGATGAATTGTACCGGATATATGAGTTTTGAAGACAGAAATGGAAGTTCTTTTATTGGCATCTTCAAACAACAAACACATTAGTAGTAGTTCAGGAAGAGAGATGTGGATATGGAGAAATCGTCAAGCAAAATGAAATTTACACACGCTACGTCAACAATCGCTTCCAAAAAGGACAAATTTCTACTCACTTTTCTTATTCTTTGTTTCATTTTTCAAAATTTGGGAATTTCAAAACACAAATTGAAAAATAAATTTTTTGCGATCTAAACTTTGCTTTTTGTAGAAATTTGATTTATTATGAAAATTTTGAATTTAAAAATGTTTTTGCTATAAATTTGTAGTAACTAAATCTCGTTTTACAAATTTGTTTAAAGAATTTCTGACAAAGTCAAATTTCAAGATTTTTTGCTGGTTAGAGATTTAGAGATTTACATTTCGCAAGAACAAAAACAAGTAGAATATATGGAAAGTTTTCATTCTTCATAGGCAAACATTACTCATCTTAATGGTCTATAAACTGCTAACCAAATTTACTGATCGTTTGCAGCAATTTTTTTGCAAAGTTCTGCGTCACTGACGAAGAAATGTCATTCCTATGAAGAAACGGGATAAATGTCATCGTGGGTTCGAATCTTATGAACGTTCGCAGAAAGTAATCATACAGAGAAATGTCCAGGGAGAAGAAGAAAGTTCGCAGCTACTAATTCTTACGAATGAAGTTACTAAAGGATGCTTTAGTCACGTGTGCTGGAAGACTAAGATACTTTAGGAGGATATACTAAAGAATTAAATGAATTAAAGTATTCATTTAATATACGTAAAAGAACTACCCTGCCAGCAATGTCTTTTGGCATCCGTTCAGAATTTTCGCAATAAGAGACATTTAATGTTAGCATCCCACAGAGATTCATAACTGACTTGGGCAAGACCTTTATTCCTGAATATGAAAGATCAAGATGCCTCAACTTTTTCATCGATCCAAAGTCTTCAGGAAGTTTTGAAAGGGAACTACAATTCTGAAATACCAATGTCTGCAAATTATATAGCTTGTTGACAAACCCTTCTCGTAATACCTCAATCTTGTTACGACTGGAGAGGTTTAGATACCTTAAATATCTCAACTTTGAAAGGGTAGCTGTCAACTACTTCAAAGTCAATGAATGGGCGTAACTTAGTTACGTTACTCCCAGCTTCTGGAAAATTTCTTAACTTTCCATCATCAAAAATCAAATGCAAACGTAGAGCTTCAAAAATATTAACAACCTCATCAGCCTTCATAATTGAGCATTCGTCGTTGCTAACAACAGTTCGTGCAAGAAATTTTTTGGATAAGCTTCAGTTCATTGTCAAGCAGCATACAAAGATCAACATCATATCAACCATTAGTTCGCAGGCGAAATAATGGTGTTGTTCGCATCTTAGTGTTACGAGTAATGAATAAGCAAGAAGTTAAGGAAAACTTATTTCGTAAGAAATACGAGAACCAAATATCAGATAAAGCAATAGTCGAGCATGCTGTGTCAAAGATCACAGATGGGGATATGCTATTGACGTATGGATCACCAACTATTGTTGAAACGATACTGTTGAAGGCTCACGAACTGGGGAAACAGTTTCATGTGGAAGTGGTGGACTCACGTCCAAAGCTTGAAGGACTAGCGTTACTGCGAAGATTGGTGGTGAAGGGGCTCAACTTCACATACACCCATATAAATGCTATTTCATACATCATGCATGAGAGCACAAGGATTTTCTTTAGGGCTTCTTCAGTGTTATCCAACGGAACTGTATACTCGAGGGTTGGAACTACTTGTGTTGCTATGGTTGCTCATGCATTTCGTGTTCCTGTCTTGGTATACTATGAAGCATATAAGTTTCATGAGAGGGTACAGCTTGTAACATACTCAAACGAAGAGGAGAGTCAATGAAATTTACTTCGTCAGAAAATATGCGAAGACAACGACCCACGACAAAGAAAGGACGAAATGAGAAAGTTGGTTCAACCATCAATGACTATTTTCAAGAATCAAACAGAATTCAGTTCGAATGGAATTATGAAGCTCATCATCCACTTCGCAACAATATCAAACTCAAAACAAAAGATGAACTTCTAATATTCGCAACAACAAAAGATGAGCTTACGAGGCAAAAGAAAATAAAACACGTTGATGTTCACCTTCAGGAGTTCCAGTTCATACGTGAATAAGAAGAATTTCTGAGAAGAGAGTAATAGCATGAGTAAATAAGAAGAGTTTCAACACGAGTGCCCTTCAAAAATAGTTTACGAATGTTCGCAAAAAATTGACGGACCATAGCTGCACACAACTACTGAAGTTGCGCCAGTAAGATACACATAGCATAGCATCATAGCATCATCAGGGTGCTATAAGACAACAAGAAAAGTAAGACGGAAATGTCATAAAGGGCGAATTACTATAATATGATGCTATGCTATGGTTTTAGATGATGCTATGCTATGAAATAATGCTTTTTATCTGATGACGTGGTCTTCATTTGCGTCTTAACAATTATTGAACCATAGCATAATCAGGGTGATGAACTGAAGATGAACCAGTGGCTGCACACGAGATACTCATTGCAACATATGTTCAGAATCCATTAAGTTCCATCCCCACGTACTACTAAGAATAATTTACATAAAGAGGAAGGGTCATCAGTTCGCAAGAATCAGAAGTTGCGAAGATAATAGTTCACTCAAAGCTAAACCAACTTCCGAAGAAGAATCAGTATAAGGAAAAAATTATATAAGGGATGATAACATCAGTATAAGTTTTACGAATTTCACTACGTTTACAAAAATAGGATCTTGGACAGATGGTCGTAAGAGCAGCTGATAAGATGATGGACGCAAGTTCGAGTCTCCACATTCGCAAATTTTTTTGAAATTCGCAAATGTTTGCTATGCGAATATTCGCAACACCAACACTTCTACTCTTTGCACTTCGCAAATATTTACCTTGCGAACCTTCGCAGCATGAATTTATATCGTAAATATTTACTTCGCAGATGTTAACTTCGTACAAATGTTTACTTCGCAGATGTTCGTCTACTTCGTGTAAATCATTACTTCGCAGATGATCGTTTACTTTGTGCAAATTATTACTTCGCAAGATTTTTGGATATTTCGCAAGAAGAAAGTGGGAGATTATTACACAAGAAATGACAAGTCATATACTTCGCAAGAGACAACAACAAACCGTAAAAAGGTAAGTACCATTTCCTTGAATACTTTATTTACTAAAGACAAAAGAATTTTGATTTAATTTACTAAAACCGATATACTCGCAAAAATTCTACAATTTCTAAGATTTCAAAATATTTCAAAGATTTTTTAGGTTGGTGAAAAACGACACAATCGCAAGATTCAAAAATGACTTCATCACAAAAATTTAAAGATCTCAAATTTTTTTTCAAAGACTTCAAAATTACAAAAAAAAAGAAAATTAAATTCCTATATTTCTATAGAACAATTTTGATTCATACTTCTCATACTTTTTATACTAAATATTTTATGAAAACATTCAACATTTTATGTGCATGAAACATTTACGATGAATTTTTACAAAGGCGAAAAAATACCGCCATTTACGATTAACTTGCGAATAAAAGACCGCAATCTGTGATCAGCCTCCAAAAAAGAAAGAGAGCCGCAGAAAATTTTATACAGGCAAACCTTTGTGGCGTACACCCTAGTTCGCGAAGCTATATTTCGTAAGAGGCAAAGTCCTAAAGTACGTCATTTAAGGGGGTACCTATAAACGTGGCTAAGGGTAACCGGAACACCACCAAGGGTCCTTAGTACATGGTAAAAATTATGGGGTACAACCCAATAATGGGGTACCTATCCGGGTTAGACACCTTGGATTCTCACCTAATCTAGCGACATTATGCAATATAAAATGCGGTGTAAGAAGATTTAGGTTGGGCGACTAAGGCATACTGTCTTTCCCAAGAAGTGCATAAAACGATCAAGGCGCCGAGGTACACGGTTGAGTCAAGAGTGCCGAGTGAGGTTGAACCACATCTGCCATTTTTGACAAGTCTTGGAAAATGATGCACTTGGCCCAAAGATACCCCATAGGGTGCAACCTCGTAACTATAAGCCCTATAGGCAAAAAGGATAAGAGGTTGCGATCAAAAGCTGGTTGTTGTCAGAACCGGATGGGAAGAGCTAACCTTGTATGGTCTATGTACGCTTCCTTGAAGGGGAAACCAGGGGGAAGATAAAGGGCAGCACCCTCCATTAGGGAGCTGATACGTGCTATAAGACGCAAATGTCACGAGGCTTCTTGTTTGCGAAAACATAAAGGCTTGTCATATTTGTGCAACAATTGAACTTCTGCGAGCCTTCTAAAAAAAAAAAAAAAAAAAAAGAAAGAACAGAAAAAAGAACTCGCAGAACATAACAATGAAGATAAGATGAGATCAATGGGTTTTTGCATGAAAGTGTAAAGACGTCCTGCGATTTCATCGCAAGACGATAATGTCACGAGGTTGTATATTCGCAAGAATGTTCAGACTTGTCATATTATCGCAAATACAAAATATTATCACAAAAGAGGTGGCAAAATAAGACCTTTACTTAGGAAGGCATGATAAGACCACATCAATTAATTCCATCAGTATCATTGAAGAATTTTGAAGAGAATATATATCAAAGAAGACAATTCCATCAAGATCATTGAAGAATTTTGAAGACAATATATATCAAAGAAGACAATTCCATCAATATAATTGAAGAATTTTTACAAGAATATATATCACGAAGTCATACCAGAAGAGGAGATTTCATTCGCGAAAATACACAAGTAAACTTGCGAAGATGATTATATGAATAGAGGCAATTCAAAGATATATCAATTTTACTGCAGCAAAATGAGCTAAGTAACACAAACATTAGCTATGCATTATAATAGATAAGTATTCACATCATACAAGCATCATATTTGCATCATACAAGCATCATACTCGCATCATTCAAGCATCATATTTGTTCATCATAAATGCATTGCATAAACATTTCATGGCATAAGAATCGCATACACATTTCATAACATAATCATTACATGAATATTATATTCGCACAAGTATTGTACAAAATTCTACAGGAAAATACCACGAAACTTCGCAGAAATATTCATAATTCGCAGGACTATTCATAATTCGCAACAGTATATTCACAACACTATGTTCGCAACACTATTCGCAACATTATATTCGCAACACTATACTCGCAGCACTATTCACAGCACTATTCAGAAGTTGAAATTCGAGAAAACCCTTTAAATTCACGGAAAAATTAAGAAATTTGCAAAAAATTCGGAAGTTAGCAGGGTTACCACTTGAAGCAGAGGCAAGATAAGAATAGAGACGCAATTTAGTTATTCAACATTTTCTTAAGGATTCTCCTTCATAGATAAAGAACAGAGGCAACTATGGATACCCAAGAAAATATTTTATGATTCTTTATCTTCTCAGCAAGAATCCTCATCAAATGGAATAATAATTTCACATGAACAGAGGCAATATTTATCACTCTTATTCAAGGACGAATACTTCTTATATATTTTGAGGATTGAGTACTTCTTATACTTCTTCAAGGATATTTTATATTTCTTATACTTCATACTTCTTCAAGATACTTCACATACTTCATACTTCGCAAGATGATACTTCTAATTACTTCTTAAAAGCTTCATAACTTCGCAAAAGAATAGATGCAAGTATATACTTTTCAAGACTAGTATATACTTTTCAAGACTAGTATTCTTTTTCTCGTTCCTTCATCAACAAAGATCAAAGATTATTACAACAACGGATTTTTTCTTAAAGATCGCTCTTCAAGCAATATTCAAGAAAAAAGAGGCAAGATGTAGGAGTGGAATATCACAGCAAATGATAACTTACGAAATTATGGAGAGAAAATACATTTTGCGAGTATAGAATATTTTGCGAAGATAAAGAAATCACGAAGAACGTTTTACGAGTAAAGGAAGTTCGTGAAGTAAATTTGCGAAGGTTCGTATGATGATTCTTTGATCCGAAATTAAGGGAAAGATTAGTTGTTATCCAATGTGTAAAATCATATAAATAGCCATTTAGGCATGAGAGGAAGAGGAGGGACACATTTTGAGAGAGGGGATAATTTTAGGAGGAGAGAGAAATTTTTAGAGAGAGATGTTTTTTCTTTATCATCTTCTTCCCCAAAATTTTAGAGCTCCAAATATTCATTAATGGAGTCTCAATTGTAAAATCATGTAATCACATACAATCACTAGTGAAGCACCGTGGATGTAGATCACATTGATCGAACCACGTAAAAATCTTTGTGTCTCTTTATAATTTTAGTACCTTAATTCTTAGTTTCATATCAAATTAATTAGGTTTATGAATCATTTTAATGGATTCTAATGAGAGTGTAGTTGTGAGATAATCCGCAACTACAGTTTATTAAAGTCTTCGACTTTGGGTAGTAGCAAATCTTGGTTGCGGGTGAGATCAGCTAAGGGAATCAAGTGCGCAGTATCCTGCTGGGATCATAGGCCTAGGAGCATAACTGTGCCTTGGATCAGTGTGAGATTGATTGGGGTTCAACTACAGTCCAGACCGAAGATTATTTGGAGTAGGCTAGTGTCTGTAGCGGTTTAATTTAGTGTATGTTTAATCTGGACTAGGTCCCGGGGTTTTCTGCATTTCTAGTTTCCTCGTTAACAAAATTCTGGTATCTGTGTTATTTCTTTTCCGCATTATATTTTTATATAATTGAAATAATACAGGTTGTGCGTTGTTCAATCAACTAGAATATCCGACCTTATTGGTTGTTTATTTAAATTGATTGACACTTGGATATTGGCCTTTGGTACCATCCAAGTTACTCTCTTTGATTAAGACTCGCGAATTGTATTTGCTTGAGTAAATCAAATTGAGATAATAACTCCTTGAGATATTTTCTATTGATTGAGTCTAACTGTCTAGTTGATTCTGTAGAAAATAACTAGGAGTTGTCCATACAGATTGCTAATTGAAATATTGGGTGTGGTTATTATACCCCCTCTTTTTCAACAGTGTTTTCCTTTGTCAAGGAGATTGACTGTCTTTGGGATAGGAGAAGAGATTCAACAATATTCTCTGTTTCAACATGAAGGTTGGTCAAATTAGATGCGTGTGTCTCAATCAAACATTTTTCTCTAATTGTTCCCTCTTTAACAATATTCTCAAGGATAATAATCTTTTCTTGTTGCAGCATAGTTTCCTGAGTGTGTCTTTTAATATTGTTAAAGAAAGACACAATGATTTTATAGAGTTCACATTCTCGACCGATGGACTTCTCAAATTCATCCAAGAGTTGAGAGTGATTACGAAGATCAAACATCTCAGTTGGATTTTCTTTAGTTCTGGTGATATTCCTTTCTACCTCTGACATCCTGTCAATTATCTCGTTTCTTTCTCTGGATTCGGAAGAATCATCTAAGGAATTATCCTTTGAGGAAAACCCCAGACACTTGACAAAATCAAAAGTATAGGAAGACATAGACTATACGTAGATAGGAAGACATAGACTATACTTTTTCCACAGAATCAGATTGCTACAAACACATACTTTTGAGGTCTTAAACGTGTTTTCCTGTTCTAATACCAATTGAAAAAGCGGGGCTGTAACAACCTCACCCAATGTTTTGATTAGCAATCTATATGGAATAACTCAAATATACTTTTAAGAGAATCAACTAAACAGTCAGACTCAATATTAATAAAAAGTATATCAAGGAGTTAATATCTTTATCTCTTGATTTGATCTATACTCAAACAAATAGACATCTGCGAGTCTTTATCAAATACAAAAGATATAAGCTTCGATGGTACCAAAGATCAATATCGAAGGATCAATAAATTTCCAATCAACAACCAAAGGTTAGATTTCACAATTGATCGATACAACGCACAACCTGTGATATTTCAATTATATAAAAAAATATAATGCGAAATAGAAATAATACAGACACCAAAAATTTTGTTAATGAGGAAACCGCAAATGCAGAAAAACCCCGGGACCTAATCCAGATTGAGCACCATATTGTATTAAGACGCTACATACACTAGACTACTACAAACTAACTTCGGTCTGGACTGTAGTTGAACCCTAATCAATATCATACTGATTCAAGGTACAGTTGCGCTCCTTACGTCTCTGATCCCAGCCGGATACTACACACTTGATTCCCTAAGATGATCTCACCCATAACAAAGAGTTATTACGACCCAAAGTCTAAGAATTTAATAAACAAATTTGTATCACAGAAAAGTCTACGATAATAGATAAATCTGTCTCCCATAGATAAACTTATGAGTTTGTTCCATCTTTTGATAGAAAACAAGGTGAACAGGAACTAATTGATAACCCGAACTTATATACCCGAAGAACATCCTAGAATTATCAATCACCTCACAATAATCGTAATATGGTAGAAAAACAAGATATTTCGGAATCACAAACGATGAGACGAAAATGTTTGTGATTTCTTTTTATCTTTCCCTATCAGAGATATAATCTCAATCCAATTATTCAATTGAACTCGTATGATAGAAAATAGCAAGATCAGATCGCTCAACTATCAGAGAAGTAGTTTCGTCTGGCTTCACAATCCAAATGAAGTCTTTAAGTCGTTAACTTACAGGGTCTCAGGAAGAAACCTAAGGTTAAAGGAGAATCGACTATATCAAAACCAACTAGTATCACATAAGAGGTATGGGTATTAGTTTTTCCAGTTGCTAGAGTTCCTCTTTATATAGTTTTCAAATCAGGGTTTGCAATCTAAGTTACCTTGGTAATAAAGTATTCAATATTCACCGTTAGATGAAAAACCTGATTCAACCAAGCTAATATCTTTCAATCGTTAGATCAAAACTTAGTTTGTCGCACACAAATGAAATGTATTTCATTTAGGTTTGAGTAATCGTACCTAAGCGTGTACACTTAGTTGGTTCACAAATAGTTAACCAATGGTTAGCCATATGAGCACTTTCATATTAGCCGCATTTATCTTTCTCATAACTAGTTCAAATGACTCAAAAGAACTAGTTGAAAAGTTGTTCAATTGCTTAGGTATTTATGCATAGATATAATTGAAACAAAATCGGTTTGATTCATTTGAATCAATTCATGAACAATATAGCCACGGTTTGCGCAGATTGCATTCCTTATAATTTATTATTTTAAGTTCATGAACTACCGATTTGAGAAATAACCAGCTTGGGTACACGTACGGGTATGCGTACCTTAGCTACCGGACTTTGAGTGGGTTTTAGTTCCCAAAATCAGCAGAAATTTTCGGGTAGAAAAGTTTCGCCAGTATGCTTACATAAGGTGACTAGTTTATGAGTTCGTAAACTCCAAACTCATCAGAATTTTCCGGGAGGAAAGTTCTGTCAGTACGCGTACCCAACCTGTCCCCTTCACCAATACCGCATGCACACATATGCACACACTTGGTTTCTGGTGCATGGATTTATACACTAATGTGTGAACACACTATATATGCTTATATCCATAGTTGGTTACGTAATCTCAACTCTACATTTCAATCATTGAAATATTCTTCTATAATGATATAACAATCCTTATTCACGACTATCGTCATCAAAGATATTTTCAAGATTGAAACGTCATCATGACTTTCGTCACGGGTAAAGATGAAAATGGTTAAAGCGAAAGCTTACAAATACATATTTCGAGAAAAGATAGGAGAGTAAACTCGGATCGAAATAGAAAATGTGTATGTATGAAAACTATCATACTTATACGACTGTTGTATCAAGATTAGGAGATAGAGTAGAGTTTTGAGTGATAGATGAGTTCAAGTCTCCACATAACTTTTAGTCGGATGAAGTTCCACTGGTTCCTTGAGTAGTTCTTCGTCTTTGGAAGATAATCTCCATGGAGTCTGGAGCGCAACTATACTTAACTGTCCTAGACCGAGACTAAGCTATAAGTAGACTAGAAATATAGACATTAGTTTTGATCACTAATATTGACAAACATGCTTGAGATAGCAATGCATCCGAGTTCGACCGACGAATGCTTTAACACTTTTCAGTACTATTGGCTCCATAATTGGCAGAAAATATAAATTTATAAGCGTGCTTGCGATCGGGTGGGAGTAATATTCTAAGGATGTGTACTAACCTCTCGGGAAGATGCCGCTGGATGATTGCAAAAGGTACTTCCCAGTAAAAAAACCATACACTAATGGATACTGCAGTTCCAAGCTCGAATCATTTGTTCCAAGTTCCCCAACCGAGTAGGATCTTGGAGATCGTTGAAATACTTTGACGTGTATATAATATTTATTCATCTCGGTGGGCTTAAATCCAGGTAAAAAGAACCATGAAGTTAATTAATGACCATTGGTCGATCCCGGGCCGAGAGCTATGTATCTAATTAAGTACTAATTAGGGGGCGAACTCCATGCACATAGAGTACAAAAAAGTAGTATTACGCTGATTCTCCATAAGCACTAGTATATAATATCAATAGTCACAAGAAAAAACATTTTACAAGCAGGGGGGAGCCAAGTTTTCAATCATGGGTGTGCAAGTTACAACCGACCCTTTTTTCCATAAGTACCTTCATATTCCGCTGAGTAGGATTCTACAATAGGTTTAAGTAAGTGATTCGAAGACTTCCTTTCCTCAATATTGCGTCCTGCGTAGTATTTGAAATAAGGGAAATAAGTATCAATTGGGTAATACATATCCAAATGATTAGTAGCAAACGGATCTGCATGCAGTTTCGCCAATCATGAATTAACAATTCTAGAACCACTAAACCTACGTTACATGTAATAGTATACCTAGAATTACTACTGGAAAAACATATAAAATATCATTTGGCCAATCAGGTAATACTTCATATCATGTACATGCATGCATGCACGCTTACATATTGTAATACCCCGATTCGACATGTAGGGTTCGATGAATTGAATATAGGTAATGGTTGTCATTTTCTAACACCGTGACCTTTTTGAAAAAGCGAGGGTCTAACAACCTCACCCAATATTTCGATTAGCAATCTGTATGGACTAACTCTAATATACTTGTTTATGGGTGAAAACTATTTCTGCTGGTTTTGGTAATTTGGGGTGTGTGGATGAGAAATGAATCTAAATCCTAAACAAATGCACTGTACGGGAGTGCTTTTGATTCGAGATATCAATCTATACAATTCTGGCTTAAACCAACAAAAGGCCGTTCCAGACTTGTTTCGGTCACAAAGTGAAGGAGACGGGGTTGATCTTAGAGAGGGAAGTGAAGAAGGTGTTGAGATTGTGAAGGTGTAGGCTATTTTATAACTTGTAACAGAAAGGTGAGCAGGCTTATGGATAATGGAAGCAGGCTCTGAGTGTTTCGAATACAATTGTATTAACACTTGATTTCTGTGTTGTCTTCTTTTTTGGAAATAGGGAGGAGAACCTATTTATACAAGTCATTTGAGCCTCATTCACGTCTCTCATAGGAAGCGGAGGAAGTGGAGTGATGGAGTAGTGGAGTTGTGTGTTAGTGTCACACGATTAGTCTTTCCCACTTCTCCCATCATCACTAACCGTCCATGTCTTCCTGACACGTTCTTGTGATGGCGCGTTGCACGCTGTAAACCGCCAGACCAATACCCCAGTATGTATCCCCCAGTTTGTGACATGATTGATGTCTCAAGTACGTGGATCGTGGGACCCACAGAAGGTAGCATGTGATGCTAGGATAAATAACTAAGTTATTTAGAAAGTCGATACTTGTGAAGTATCGGGTGTAATCTATGCAGGTTATGCATCGAATATATTCAGCATGTATGAAGCATCGCTGTTGAGCATCATGCCCTTCCTACTTCGAGTGACCGTTTGGAGGCTACATGGGTGAGCCATGTCTTAGCCGATAACATTATATGGAAGAGTATCGGACGGTGATCACGGTGATATCTCACTTGTCTCCTAATTCCCATTCTAGGTTATCCGTCCAAGCTAGCGAAGTTAGACGGATGAGATGGCTTGCGACCATAATCTGCGACCGTTGGATTAGGGTTTGGGAGGTATGCAAGCTGCCACTTTTAGCTCGAACGAATTCAAGCTTAGGGAGCCTTTCTGGAGGGACCGATTGGTCTTGCAAGGAGGTGGCACACTGGTGTTTATGGCCATGCTTGCTTGACTCGCAAAGGTCCGTTCTAGACCACTCAATTTGGCCGGCAAAGACGAGTGGTCGAGATTAGATTTCAACAAAAATCCTATGTCGCAAATGAGTTGTTAAGGTAGTGTGACACACCATTTTTGGGCGCGCGAACTGAGGCGCCTGACCAAGGCCGGTCTTGGACGATCAGTCGGACATGAATCCAGGGCCATGGTGGTCTTGCTAGCATGTTCGACCTCCCCTGAAGTTTTATCTTTTCCTTCCATTCAAGCATGCGAAGATGGACGCTTGAGATGATTTTGCAATACATGGATGATGCCGCAAACTCCAATTAAAGTTTTGCTGGCCGTGTGTCACGTCTTGTTTGGTCACACGAATTGTGAAGACCAAACATAGTTGGTCTTGACTGATTGGTCAGGTATGTAGGCGGTCCCACGGTGTTTGTGTTGACATGCTCTGGGCCCTTTGAATCTACATCTACACCCTCCATATATGCCTACGAAGATGGACGTTTGTGATTGATTTGCGACACATGTAATATGTCGTAACCCTAGTTTAGGGTTTCACGTCCATGCTGCTATGGCTGGACGAACTGGTAAGCTATGCTTTCCTCTTGGGGAGGCCGACCATACGGGGCCCGCATTGGGTCGGTGGTGAATACTCCAATACCTGCTTGAGGGTTATGGATTCGATATGGGCCATCCAATCATGCTGGTGAAGTTGGATGGTTGTGATCATTTCTGAGACTGATATGGTCAGTCCGGGTACTCAATCGGGCTAGTATAACACTCCGAGAGATGATTCCCTTTGTTAGAGAATGGTGTAGCCTATATGGGTATTTCGTGCATGCCTCATTGCTGGTACTTGGATATTCATGCTACTCTGCTGAGAGTAACAATCATTCATCATGCCGCACTAACAATAAGAGTTCTGCTAAGAACAACACAGGAAATACAAGGCGTTTCATGCATTAATAAATAATGCTAAAATTCGCAGAATACATGGGGATTGTTGCTACATGCTCCATTCTAGGTGAATTAATAAAGCAGAGAAGTATTTATCGCTTATCAAATGGCCTTATCCTCTGTAGGATGGCTGCACAAAATATTGGTTTTATGACTTTAGCCCTGAACTAAAATCCACCATCAATAATACTTTTAAGAGAAACAACTAGACAGTCAAACTCAATCTTAATAAAAGGTATATCAAGGAGTTAATATCTCTATCTCTTGATTTGACCTATACTCAAACAAATAGAAACCCGTGAGTCTTTATCAAATACAAGAGATATAAACTTGGATGGTACCAAATACCAATATCCAAGGATCAATCAATTTCCAATCAACAACCAAAGGTTGGATTTCACAATTGATAGATACAACGCACAACCTGTGATATTTCAATTATATAACAAAATATAATGTAGTTGCGGATTATCTCACAACTACACCCTCATTAGATTCCATTAAAATGATTCCTAAACCTAATTAATTTGATATGAAACTAAGAATTAAGGTACTAAAATTATAAAGAGACACAAAGATTTTTACGTGGTTCGATCAATGTGATCTACGTCCACGGTGCTTCACTAGTGATTGTATGTGATTACATGATTTTACAATTGAGACTCCATTAATGAATATTTGGAGCTCTAGAATTTTGGGGAAGAAGATGATAAAGAAAATAAATCCCTCTCTAAAATTTTCTCTCTCCTCCTAAAATCATCCCCCCTCTCAAAATGTGTCTCTCTCACTTCTCATGCCTAAATGGCTATTTATATGATTTTACAATAGATGACAGTTGTGTTGTCCCTCCATTTCGGATTTGAAGATTATCTTGCGAACCTTCGTGGCTTCCTTTGCTCGAAAAATATTCTTTGCTCGCAAAATGTATTTTCTCTCCACAATTTCGTAAGTTATTATTTGCTGTGATATTCTGCTCCTACATCTTGCCTCTTTTTTCTTGAATATTGCTTGAAGAGCGATCTTTAAGAAAAAATCACTTGTTGTGGTTGTTGGAGTAGTCTTTGATCTTTTTTGATGAAGGAACGTGCTAAAGAATATCAAACTCAAAAAGTATATACTTTCCTCTATTCTTTTGCGAAGTTCTGAAGCTTTAAGAAGTAATTAGAAGTATCATCTTGCGAAGTATGAAGTATAAGAAATATAAAATATCCTTGAAGAAGTATAAGAAGTACTTAATCCTCGAAATATATAAGAAGTATGAAGTATCCTTAAGAAGTATAAGAAGTATTTAATCCTCGAATTATATATGAAGTATGAAATATCCTTAAGAAGTATAAGAAGTATTTAATCCTCGAATTATATAAGAAGTATAAAATATCCTTGATGAGAGTGATAAATATTGCCTCTGTTCATGTGAAATTATTATTCCACTTTTGGTGAGGATTCTTGCTGAGAAGATAAAGAACATCAAATATTTTCTTGGGTATCCATAGTTGCCTCTGTTCTTTATCTATGAAGGAGAATTCTTGAGAAAATGTTGAATAATTAAATTGCATCTATATTGTTATGTTGCCTCTGCCTCAAGTGGTAACCCTGTTATCTTCTGAATATTTCTACGAATTCCTGAGTTTTTCTGCGCATTTCTGAACTTCTGAATAGTGATGCGAATAGTGCTGTGAATAGTGCTGCGAACATACTTCTGCGAATCATACTGTTGCGAATGTACTATTGCGAACATACTGTTGAGAATCATACTGTTGCGAATGTACTATTGCGAATATAGTGTTACGAACATAGTGTTGCGAATATAATGTTACGAATATAGTGTTACGAACTATGAATAGTCCTGCGAATTATGAACTTTTCTGCGAAGTTTCGTGATATTTTCCTGTAAAATTTTGTACAATACTTGTGCGAATATAATATTTATGTAATGATTATGTTATGAAATGCGTATGCGATTCTTATGCCATGAAATTTTTATGTAATACATTTATGATGCAAATATGATGCTTGAATGATGCGAGTATGATGCAAATATGATGCTTGAATGATGCAAGTATGATGTGAATACTTATCTATTATAATGCATAGCTAATGTTTGTGTTACTTAGCTCATTTTGCTGCGGTAAAATTGATATATCTTTGAATTGCATCTATTCATATAATTATCTTCGTAAGTTTATTTGTGTATTTTCTTATAAATTCGTCTTTGATCGCGAATGAAATCGCCTCTTTTGCTATGACTTCATGATATATATTCTTGTAAAAATTCTTCAATGATATTGATGGAATTGTCTTCTTTGATATATATTGTCTTCAAAATTCTTCAATGATCTTGATGGAATTGTCTTCTTTGATATATATTCTCTTAAAAATTCTTCAATGATCTTGACGAAGTTGTCTTCTCTTCAAAACTTCATGATGTATATTCTTGTATAATTTCTTCAATGATTGTAATGAATTTCATTAGTTGATGTGGTCTTATCATGCCTTCCTAAGTAAAGGTCTTATTTTGCCACCTCTTTTGTAGTAAACTTTTGTATTTGCGATAATATGACAAGTCTGAACATTCTTGCGAACATACAACCTCGTTCATCGCAAGACGCTCTTACACTTTCATGCAAAAACCCATTGATCTCATCTTAACTTCTTTGAATAGTATTTTAGCCTCTTCAGGAATTGTTGCGACAATATGACAGGCCTAAATATTCTTGCGAACATAAAGCCCCATGACATTGCCGTCTTGCGATGAAATCGCAGGACGTCTCTACACTTTCATGTAGTGACCCATTGATCTCATCTTAACTTCTTTATTATGTTCTGCGAGTTCTTTATTCTTTTCTTTCTTTCTTTCTTTCTTTCTTTCTTATTTTTTTTTTTTAGAAGGCTCGCAGAACTTCATTTGTTGCACAAATATGACAAGCCTTTATGTTTTCGCAAACAATAAGCCTCGTGACATTTGCGTCTTATAGCACGTATCAGCTCCCTAGTGGAGGGTGCTGCCCTTTATCTTCCCCCTGATTTCCCCTTCAAGGAAGCGTACATCGACCATACAAGGTTAGCTCTTCCCATCCGGTTCTGCCAACAACCAGCGTTTGATCGCAACCTCTTATCCTTTTTGCCTATAGGGCTAATAGTTACGAGGTTGCACCCTATGGGGTATCTTTGGGCCAAGTGCATCATTTGCCAAGACTTGGCAAAAATGGCAGATGTGGTTCAACCTCACCCGGCACTCTTGACTCAACCGTGTACCTCGGCGCCTTGATCGTTTTCTGCACTTCTTGGGAAAGACAGTATGCCTTAGTCGCCCAACCTAAATCCTCTTACACCGCATTTTATATTGCGTAATGTCGCTAGATTAGGTGAGAATCCAAGGTGTCTAACCCGGATAGGTACCCCATTATTGGGTTGTACCCCAAAATTTTTACCATGTACTAAGGGTCCTTGGTGGTGTTCCGGTTACCCTTAGCCACGTTTATAGGTACCCCCTTAAATGACGTACTTTAGGACTTTGCCTCTTACGAAATATAGCTTCGCGAACTAGGGTGTACGCCACAAAGGTTTGACTGTATAAAATTTTCTGCGGCTCTCTTTCTTTTTTGGAGGCTGATCACAGATTGCGGTCTTTTATTCGCAAGTTAATCGTAAATGGCGGTATTTTTTCGCCTTTTAAAAATTCATCGTAAATTTTTCATGTACATAAAATGTTGAATGTTTTCATGAAATGTTTAGTATAAGAAGTATGAAAAGTATGAGAAGTATTAATCAAAATTGTTCTATAGAAATATAGGAATTTAATTTTCTCTATTTTTTGTAATTTTGAAGTCTTTGAAAATTTTGAGATCGTTAAATTTTTTGCGATAAACTCATTTTTGAATCTTTGCGATCGTATCACTTTTCACCAATCTAAAAAAAATAATCTTTGAAATGTTTTGAAATCTTAAAAATTGTAGAAATTTTTCGAGTATATCGGTTTTAGTAAATAAAATCAAAAATCTTTTGTCTTAGTAAATAAAGTATTCAAGGAAATGTTACTTACCTTTTTACAGCTTGTTGTTTTCTCTTGCGAAGTAAATTGCTTGCTTGCAAAATGAGAAAGAATGAGAATTAAATTTTTGACCCGCCATGAAACTCATACTTCTGTTGGATTGCTTGTTGTTCACGAAGTAGTTTTCTTCTTCCCGAAGTAGGTTATGTTGATGCAAGCCTTGGAAAATATATACAAAGTAAACATTCACGAAGTTAAATAATTGCGGACTTAAATGAATATTCGCGAAGTAAATGGTTGCGAAGTAAATTTTCATGAAGTTAAAATTTATGAACAAAGAAAATGAAAATTCGGTACTTAAAGTAAAATTCCACGAAGTAAATGTTTACGAATTTCCCTCTTTATTTCTTAATTTCATGAGTGAAATATGACTGTCTCCCATCTTCATCGTACGTCTCCTTCTAGATTTTATTGTTAATGAAGCTTTGCTTCAATTTTAAATCCTTTTTTTTGTTGAGAAGATAAATTTCACAGAACTTTTGTTTTTGCATAACCCCCTATTTTCTCTTGAAATGTAACATTGTTCTCACGCCGGGCAGTGTGATTTCTGAGTTATCTTGTAAACTTCACGAGTAAACTTCTTCATTAAACTTCACGAACCACTACTGAGTTCTCTGAGTTCATAGTTCTTGGAAAGTTCTTTACTGCGAACCATTATTTCATGAGTAGTGTCTGGTGTACATTTAGACTTCTTCTCGCAATAGGGTTTGTGTGAACACCATTGTAAACTTCATTTGTCTTCTATGGTTGAATACCTCTTGAGGAAGTGCTTGGGTATCACGAATTTCCTGAACTTCTCGAGTAAATAACTCTTTCAAATTGAACCTGAGGTATCATGTACTTTTTTTTTTTATGCAGGCACTTGGGAAGAAGACTTCCCGTGAAGGACGTTAATATTCTGTTCTCAACAACCATTTTTCCATCTTTCCGTCAATTTTTACGAACAATCGTATAAGAAATTTCGCAAAGCTCACTAACAACCTTATTTCAACCTTATTTCATAACCTTATTTTTACGAACAATCGCAGCAACCTTCACCAACAGCTCATTCGTATAGGTGGTGAAACTTTACAAGAATTCACACGCTTCCCTTAACGATGTTGAACAAATACGTGCCTGGAATTCTTAGTTTCTTAGTAGAAGTATGATGTTGAACTGATGCATATACGTTTTGATTTCCCTCCTTTGCTGGTTTTTCTTCTTTAAGAAACTATTAACTTCGCAGGAATTATTACCTTCGCAAATATTTTACAAACTCTCGAGATGTCTTTGCATCCGTAGGTAGGAAAATGGAAAGATGTCTTTCTTCATTCTTTATTAGTTGTTGAATAATTATCTGATGAGCCTTCACCAGACTTTTGTTTAGGTGCTATACTACGATTAACACGAGTTTGTTGTCTTGTCTTCGTTAGTTGGTATTCGATGGAATACTGCATTTTTATTCTTAGCTCGTTGCTTTAGGATTTTAGCTGGCTTTGCCTAAACTATTAGGATGGTTGGCTCACATTTATGGCTCGTGAATCCGACTTCTTTCCATCTATCATTGTTCTACTTATTTATTTCATGCAAATGTCTTGCTAATAAATTATTCTATCTTCGTATTAGTTGGTAACGAAGAAACTGACGACGTCCACTGCATCTTTACTTCCTATATCATGCGAAATGAACGCACACATTTATCTTCGCCTATAGCAATCTAGTAGAGTTGGTCTTTCATCTTCGCAGAAGTTTGCCACCTCCCTTTCTTATCTATTTTCTGAGTCCACTTCATGAGTTTGTAGTCTTCTTGGATTTCACCATCCTTTGTTCCTCTCATCATGCAGCATCCACTTCTTAGCCATTTGGTGTGAAATTATATGTCTATCAAATTATTTATTCGCATGAAAGAAATCATGAACTAAATTCTTCTTCGTATATTCGTTCCTTTTCATTTGACAGAGAAAACATACTTCTTCGCATAAAGAGTTCTCAGCTATTTGCTTACGTATATCTCCCTGGACAGTTTATGTAACTTGAATTATCTTATGCAAAGTGAACTACTGAACTTCACCCCGTCCTACTGAATTTCTTCTTCTTCTCCGTTCGTAAGATTCGAACCCACGATGACATTTATCCCGTTTCTTCGTAGGAATGATATTTCTTCGTCAGTGACGCAGAACTTTTGCAAATTTTTTGCTGCAAACGATTAGTAAATTTGGTTAGCAGTTTATAGATCATTAAGATGAGTAATGTTTGCGTATGAAGAATGAAAACTTTACATATATTCTTCTTATTTTTGTACTTGCGAAATGTAAATCTCTATATCTCTAACCAACAGAAAATCTTGAAATTTGACTTTGCCAGAAATTCTTTAAACAAATTTGTAAAACGAGATTTAGTTACTACAAATTTATAGCAAAAACATTTTTAAATTCAAAACTTCCATAATAAATCCAATTTCTACAAAAAGCAAAGTTTAGATCGCAAACAATTTATTTTTCAATTTGTGTTTTGAAATTCCCAAATTTTGAAAAATGAAACAAAGAATAAGAAAAGTGAGAAGAAATTTGTCCCTTTTGGAAGCGATTGTTGACGTAGCATGTGTAAATTTCATTTTTCTTGACGATTTCTCCATATCCACATTTCTCTTCCTGAACTACTACTAATGTGTTTGTTGTTTGAAGATGCCAATAAAAGAACTTCCATTTCTGTCTTCAAAACTCATAAATCCATTACAATTCATCACCATCAATAACCAATTTTTCTAACTTTCTTGAACCAACAAGATTAGGTCCCTGTTTCTAGCGCCAATTATGTAGTTGCGGATTATCTCACAACTACACCCTCATTAGATTCCATTAAAATGATTCCTAAACCTAATTAATTTGATATTAAACTAAGAATTAAGGTACTAAAATTATAAAGAGACACAAAGATTTTTACGTGGTTCGATCAATGTGATCTACATCCACGGTGCTTCACTAGTGATTTTATGTGATTACATGATTTTACAATTGAGACTCCATTAATGAATATTTGGAGCTCTAGAATTTTGGGGAAGAAGATGATAAAGAAAATAAATCCCTCTCTAAAATTTTCTCTCTCCTCCTAAAATCATCCCCTCTCTCAAAATGTGTCTCTCTCACTTCTGATGCCTAAATGGCTATTTATATGATTTTACAATAGATGACAGTTGTGTTGTCCCGCCATTTCGGATTTGAAGATTATCTTGCGAACCTTCGTGGCTTCCTTTGCTCGCAAAATGTATTTTCTCTCCACAATTTCGTAAGTTATTATTTGCTGTGATATTCCGCTCCTACATCTTGCCTCTTTTTTCTTGAATATTGCTTGAAGAGCGATCTTTAAGAAAAAATCACTTGTTGTGGTTGTTGGAGTAGTCTTTGATCTTTTTTGATGAAGGAACGAGCTAAAGAATATCAAACTCAAAAAGTATATACTTGCCTCTATTCTTTTGCGAAGTTCTGAAGCTTTAAGAAGTAATTAGAAGTATCATCTTGCGAAGTATGAAGTATAAGAAATATAAAATATCCTTGAAGAAGTATAAGAAGTACTTAATCCTCGAAATATATAAGAAGTATGAAGTATCCTTAAGAAGTATAAGAAGTATTTAATCCTCGAATTATATATGAAGTATGAAATATCCTTAAGAAGTATAAGAAGTATTTAATCCTCGAATTATATAAGAAGTATAAAATATCCTTGATGGGAGTGATAAATATTGCCTCTGTTCATGTGAAATTATTATTCCACTTTTGGTGAGGATTCTTGCTGAGAAGATAAAGAACATCAAATATTTTCTTGGGTATCCATAGTTGCCTCTGTTCTTTATCTATGAAGGTGAATTCTTGAGAAAATGTTGAATAATTAAATTGCATCTCTATTGTTATGTTTCCTCTGCCTCAAGTGGTAACCCTGTTATCTTCTGAATATTTCTACGAATTCAAGTTTTGGCATTTAACCGAAAAGTGTCTTTGTGAATAGTCTTTGCGAACATCTTCATTGCAGAATCATCTTTATTGCGAATGTACTATTGCGAACATACTGTTGAGAATCATACTGTTGCGAATGTACTATTGCGAATATAGTGTTACGAACATAGTGTTGCGAATTTAATGTTACAAATATAGTGTTACGAACTATGAATAGTCCTGCGGATTATGAACTTTTCTGCGAAGTTTCGTGATATTTTCCTGTAAAATTTTGTACAATACTTGTGCGAATATAATATTTATGTAATGATTATGTTATGAAATGCGTATGCGATTCTTATGCCATGAAATTTTTATGTAATACATTTATGATGCAAATATGATGCTTGAATGATGCGAGTATGATGCTTGTATGATGCAAATATGATGCTTGAATGATGCAAGTATGATGTTTGTATGATGTGAATACTTATCTATTATAATGCATAGCTAATGTTTGTGTTACTTAGCTCATTTTGCTGCGGTAAAATTGATATATCTTTGAATTGCATCTATTCATATAATTATCTTCGTAAGTTTATTTGTGTATTTTCTTATAAATTCGTCTTTGATCGCGAATGAAATCGCCTCTTTTGCTATGACTTCATGATATATATTCTTGTAAAAATTCTTCAATGATATTGATGGAATTGTGTTCTTTGATATATATTGTCTTCAAAATTCTTCAATGATCTTGATGGAATTGTCTTCTTTGATATATATTCTCTTCAAAATTCTTCAATGATCTTGACGAAGTTGTCTTCTCTTCAAAACTTCATGATGTATATTCTTGTATAATTTCTTCAATGATTGTAATGAATTTCATTAGTTGCTGTGGTCTTATCATTCCTTCCTAAGTAAAGGTCTTATTTTGCCGCATCTTTTGTAGTAAACTTTTGTATTTGCGATAATATGACAAGTCTGAACATTCTTGCGAACATACAACCTCGTGACATTATCGTCTTGCGATGAAATCGCAGGACGCTCTTACACTTTCATGCAAAAACCCATTGATCTCATCTTAACTTCTTTGAATAGTATTTTAGCCTCTTCAGGAATTGTTGCGACAATATGACAGGCCTAAATATTCTTGCGAACATAAAGCCCCATGACAATGCCGTCTTGCGATGAAATCGCAGGACGTCTCTACACTTTCATGTAGTGACCCATTGATCTCATCTTAACTTCTTTATTATGTTCTGCGAGTTCTTTATTCTTTTCTTTCTTTCTTCTTTTTTTTTTTTTTTTTAGAAGGCTCGCAGAACTTCATTTGTTGCACAAATATGACAAGCCTTTATGTTTTCGCAAATAATAAGCCTCGTGACATTTGCGTCTTATAGCACGTATCATCTCCCTAATGGAGGGTGCTGTCCTTTATCTTCCCCCTGATTTCCCCTTCAAGGAAGCGTACATCGACCATACAAGGTTAGCTCTTCCCATCCGGTTCTGCCAACAACCAGCTTTTGATCGCAACCTCTTATCCTTTTTGCCTATAGGGCTTATAGTTACGAGGTTGCACCCTATGGGGTATCTTTGGGCCAAGTGCATCATTTGCCAAGACTTGTCAAAAATGGCAGATGTGGTTCAACCTCACCCGGCACTCTTGACTCAACCGTGTACCTCGGCGCCTTGATCGTTTTCTGCACTTCTTGGGAAAGACAGTATGCCTTAGTCGCCCAACCTAAATCCTCTTACACCGCATTTTATATTGCATAATGTCGCTAGATTAGGTGAGAATCCAAGGTGTCTAACCCGGATAGGTACCCCATTATTGGGTTGTACCCCAAATTTTTTACCATGTACTAAGGGTCCTTGGTGGTGTTCCGGTTACCCTTAGCCACGTTTATAGGTACCCCCTTAAATGACGTACTTTAGGACTTTGCCTCTTACGAAATATAGCTTCGCGAACTAGGGTGTACGCCACAAAGGTTTTACTGTATAAAATTTTCTGCGGCTCTCTTTCTTTTTTGGAGGCTGATCACGCAGTTGCGGTCTTTTATTCGCAAGTTAATCGTAAATGGCGGTATTTTTTCGCCTTTTAAAAATTCATCGTAAATTTTTCATGTACATAAAATGTTGAATGTTTTCATGAAATGTTTAGTATAAGAAGTATGAAAAGTATGAGAAGTATTAATCAAAATTGTTCTATAGAAATATAGGAATTTAATTTTCTCTATTTTTTGTAATTTTGAAGTCTTTGAAAATTTTGAGATCGTTAAATTTTTGCGATAAACTCATTTTTGAATCTTGTGATCGTATCACTTTTCACCAATCTAAAAAAATAATCTTTGAAATGTTTTGAAATCTTAAAAATTGTAGAAATTTTTCGAGTATATCGGTTTTAGTAAATAAAATCAAAAATCTTTTGTCTTCGTAAATAAAGTATTCAAGGAAATGTTACTTACCTTTTTACAGCTTGTTGTTTTCTCTTGCGAAGTAAATTGCTTGCTTGCAAAATGAGAAAGAATGAGAATTAAATTTTTGACCCGCCATGAAACTCATACTTCTGTTGGATTGCTTGCTGTTCACGAAGTAGTTTTCTTCTTCCCGAAGTAGGTTATGTTGATGCAAGCCTTGGAAAATATATACAAAGTAAACATTCACGAAGTTAAATAATTGCGGACTTAAATGAATATTCGCGAAGTAAATGGTTGCGAAGTCAATTTTCACGAAGTTAAAATTTATGAACAAAGAAAATGAAAATTCGGTACTTAAAGTAAAATTCCACGAAGTAAATGTTTACGAATTTCCCTCTTTATTTCTTTGCTGCGGAGTGAAATATGACTGTCTCCCATCTTCATTGTACGTCTCCTTCTAGATTTTATTGTTAATGAAGCTTTTCTTGAATTTTAAATCCTTTTTTTTGTTGAGAAGATAAATTTCACAGAACTTTTGTTTTTCCATAACCCCCTATTTTCTCTTGAAATGTAACATTGTTCTCACGCCGGGCAGTGTGATTTCTGAGTTATCTTGTAAACTTCACGAGTAAACTTCTTCATTAAACTTCACGAACCACTACTGAATTCTCTGAGTTCATAGTTCTTGGAAAGTTCTTTACTGCGAACCATTATTTCATGAGTAGTGTCTGGTGTACATTTAGACTTCTTCTCACAATAGGGTTTGTGTGAACACCATTGTAAACTTCATTTGTCTTCTATGGTTGAATACCTCTTGAGGAAGTGCTTGGGTATCACGAATTTCCTGAACTTCTCGAGTAAGTAACTCTTTCAAATTGAACCTGAGGTATCATGTACTTTTTTTTTTTTTTATGCAGGCACTTGGGAAGAGGACTTCCCGTGAAGGACGTCAATATTCTGTTCTCAACAACCATTTTTCCATCTTTCCGTCAATTTTTACGAACAATCGTATAAGAAATTTCGCAAAGCTCACTAACAACCTTATTTCAACCTTATTTCATAACCTTATTTTTATGAACAATCGCAGCAACCTTCACCAACAGCTCATTCGTATAGGTGGTGAAACTTTACAAGAATTCACACGCTTCCCTTAACGATGTTGAACAAATATGTGCCTGGAATTCTTAGTTTCTTAGTAGAAGTATGATGTTGAACTGATGCATATACGTTTTGATTTCCCTCCTTTGCTGGTTTTTCTTCTTCGCAGAAACTATTAACTTCGCAGGAATTATTACCTTCGCAAATATTTTACAAACTCTCGAGATGTCTTTCGCATCCGTAGGTAGGAAAATGGAAAGATGTCTTTCTTCATTCTTTATTAGTTGTTGAATAATTATCTGATGAGCCTTCACCAGACTTTGTTACCGGTGCTATACTCTGATTAACACGAGTTTGTTGTCTTGTCTTCGTTAGTTGGTATTCGATGGAATACTGCATTTTTATTCTTAGCTCGTTGCTTTAGGATTTTAGCTGGCTTTGCCTAAACTATTAGGATGGTTGGCTCACATTTATGGCTCGTGAATCCGACTTCTTTCCATCTATCATTGTTCTACTTCGCTATACTGCAAATGTCTTGCTAATAAATTATTCTATCTTCGTATTAGTTGGTAACGAAGAAACTGACGACGTCCCTTTGCATCTTTACTTCCTATATCATGCGAAATGAACGCACACATTTATCTTCGCCTATATCAATCTAGTAGAGTTGGTCTTTCATCTTCGCAGAAGTTTTCCACCTCCCTTTCTTATCTATTTTCTGAGTCCACTTCATCAGTTTGTAGTCTTCTTGGATTTCACCATCCTTTGTTCCTCTCATCATGCAGCATCCACTTCTTAGCCATTTGGTGTGAAATTATATGTCTATCAAATTATTTCTTCGCATGAAAGCAATCATGAACTAAATTCTTCTTCGTATATTCGTTCCTTTTCATTTGACAGAGAAAACATACTTCTTCGCATAAAGAGTTCTCAGCTATTTTCTTACGTATATCTCCCTGGACAGTTTATGTAACTCGAATTGTCTTGTGCAAAGTGAACTCTGAACTTCACCCCGAATCCTCTTTGAATTTCTTCTTCTTCTCCGTTCGTAAGATTCGAACCCACGATGACATTTATCCCGTTTCTTCGTAGGAATGATATTTCTTCGTCAGTGACGCAGAACTTTTGCAAAAATTTTGCTGCAAACGATTAGTAAATTTGGTTAGCAGTTTATAGATCATTAAGATGAGTAATGTTTGCGTATGAAGAATGAAAACTTTACATATATTCTTCTTGTTTTTGTTCTTGCGAAATGTAAATCTCTATATCTCTAACCAACAGAAAATCTTGAAATTTGACTTTGCCAGAAATTCTTTAAACAAATTTGTAAAACGAGATTTAGTTACTACAAATTTATAGCAAAAACATTTTTAAATTCAAAACTTCCATAATAAATCCAATTTCTACAAAAAGCAAAGTTTAGATCGCAAATAATTTATTTTCCAATTTGTGTTTTGAAATTCCCAAATTTTGAAAAATGAAACAAAGAATAAGAAAAGTGAGAAGAAATTTGTCCCTTTTGGAAGCGATTGTTGACGTAGCATGTGTAAATTTCATTTTGCTTGACGATTTCTCCATATCCACATTTCTCTTCCTGAACTACTACTAATGTGTTTGTTGTTTGAAGATGCCAATAAAAGAACTTCCATTTCTGTCTTCAAAACTCATAAATCCAGTACAATTCATCACCATCAATAACCAATTTTTCTAACTTTCTTGAACCAACAAGATTAGGTCCCTGTTTCTAGCGCCAATTATGTAGTTGCGGATTATCTCACAACTACACCCTCATTAGATTCCATTAAAATGATTCCTAAACCTAATTAATTTGATATGAAACTAAGAATTAAGGTACTAAAATTATAAAGAGACACAAAGATTTTTACGTGGTTCGATCAATGTGATCTACATCCACGGTTCTTCACTAGTGGTTGTATGTGATTACATGATTTTACAATTGAGACTCCATTAATGAATATTTGGAGATCTAGAATTTTGGGGAAGAAGATGATAAAGAAAATAAATCCCTCTCTAAAATTTTCTCTCTCCTCCTAAAATCATCCCCTCTCTCAAAATGTGTCTCTCTCACTTCTCATTCCTAAATGGCTATTTATATGATTTTACAATAGATGACAGTTGTGTTGTCCCGCCATTTCGGATTTGAAGATTATCTTGCGTACCTTCGTGGCTTCCTTTGCTCGCATAATGTCCTTCTTGCTCGCAAAATGTATTTTCTCTCCACAATTTCGTAAGTTATTATTTGATGTGATATTCCGCTCCTACATATAATGCGGAATAGAAATAACACAGACACCAGAAATTTTGTTAACGAGGAAACAGCAAATGCAGGAAAACCCAGGGACCTGGTCCAGATTGAACACCACAATGTATTAAGCCGCTACAGACACTAGCCTACTACAAATTAACTTCGGTCTGGACTATAGTTGAACCCTAATCAATATCATACTAATTCAAGGTACAGTTGTGATCCTTACATATCTGATCCCAGCAGGATACTACGAACTTGATTCCCTTGGTTGATCTTACCCACAACCAAGAGTTGCTACGACCCAAAGTCGGAGACATTAATAAACAAATTTGTATCACACAGAAAAGTCTACAAAAATAGATAAATCTATTTCCCACAGATAAACCTATGAGTTTGTTTTATCTTTTGATAGAAATCAAGGTGAACATGAACTAATTGAAAAACCAGACTTATATACCCGAAGAATAGCCTAGAAGTATCAATAACCTCACAATAATCTTAATTGTATGGTCGCAAAACAAGATATTGTAGAATCACAAATGATGAGACGAAGATGTTTGTGATTTCTTTTTATCTTGCCATATCGAAGATATAATCTCAAGCCAATTATTCGATTGAACTCGTACGATAGAAAATGGCAAGATTAGGTCGCTCAACTATAAGAGAAATAGTTTCGTCTGGCTTCACAATCCCAATGAAGACTTTAAGTCGTCAACCTACAGGGTCTCGGGAAGAAACCTAAGGTTAAGGGAGAATCGACTCTAGCAAAGCCAACTATATCACACAAGAGGTGTGGGGATTAGTTTTTCCAGGTGCTAGAGTTCCCCTTTATATAGTTTTCAAATCATGGTTTGCAATCTAAGTTATATTGGTAACGAAGCATTCAATATTCACCGTTAGATGAAAAATATGATTCAACCAAGCTAATATATTTCAACCGTTAGATCAAAGATTAGCTTGTCACACACAAATGAAATGTATTTCTTTTAGGTTTGAGTAACCATACCTAAACGTGTACACTAATTTGGTTCAAAAATAGTTAACCAATGGTTAGCCATATGAGCACTTTCATATTAACCATATTCATCTTTCTCATAACTAGTTCAAATTACTCAAAAGAACTATTTGAAGAGTTGTTCAATTGCTTAGGTATTTATGTACAGACCCAATTGAAACAAAATTGGTTTGATTAAATTGAATCAATTCATGAATAATATAGCCACAGTTTGCAAAGATTGCATTCCTTATAATTTATTGTTTTAAATTCATGAACTACCGATTTGAGAAATAACCATCTTGGGTATGCGTACCTTAGCTACCGGACTTTGAGTTGGTTTTAGTTCCCAAACTCAGCAAAACTTTTGAGTAGAAAATTTTCGCCAGTACGCGTACCTAAGGTAACTGGTTTATGAGTTCGTAAACTCCAAACTTAGCAGAATATTTCGGGAGGAAAGTTCTGCAAGTATGCGTACCCAACATGTCTCCTTCATCAATACCGCATGCACACATATGCATGCACTTGGTTTCCGGTACATGGATTTATACACTAATGTAAGAAAAAAAAATATATGCTTATATCCATATGTGGTAATCTCAACACTACATTTCAATCATTGAAACATTCTTCTATAATGTAATAACAATCGTTATTCGCGACTATCGTCATCAAAGCTATTTTCAGTGATAAATGAGTAGTTCTTCGTCTTTGTAAGATAATCGCCATGGTGTCTGGAGCTCAACTATACTTAACAATCCTAGACCGAGACTAAGCTATAAGTAGACTACAAATCAAGACATTAATTTTGATCACTAGCATTGACAAACATGCTTGAGATAGCAACGCATGCGAGTTCGACCGAGCAATTCCCTAACAATCTCCCTCTTTGTCAATTTTAGTCACAAAACTATCAATACATATAGATTACAAAATAGATGAAACTCTCTCGTCCACATGCTTGATCTCCTTGGTACTTCAACATTACTTGAAAACTTCATCTTTTCTAAGTACTCCCAATAAGGGGTTGTCCTCCTCTTGTTCCTCCATCCCCTCGTCCCGAAGGAGGAGTAGCGGTTGCCCTGGTGACGACTGGAGGCGTTACACTTGAAGAAATGTCGGGATTTGCGGCTGCTATGGCTTTGGTGATGGGATGCGTCATGCCTACTGGAATATATCCCGCTGCGCTAGTGTTGGTGGTAGAGGAGATGGCTCCACGATATGTATTGGTCATATTCTGCACGGAAGCTCCACTGATAGAGACATCGACACCGAGAGTGTTGTCAACGCTAGTTCCATCATAATTGATTGCTGCTCCTGACCTAAGTTCCACCATCTTGAAATCGGGATTGAAAAATGAAATTGGGAATTTGGAAATTGATATTGCAACCGAGAGATTAATCTTCCACTGTGGTCGCCAATTATTTATGGGTGTAGTTGCAGGAAATCCCACAACACACCCCATATCATATTATGATAACAATTTCTAGATCTAAATCTATTTCATAACCAAAATAAAGATTAAAGTGCTAAAATTATAAAATAAGACACAAGATTTACGTGGTTCGATCAATGTGATATACATCCACGGGGTTAGGGTTCTTCACTATGATTATTGAAATTACATTTGGGTTACATTGAGACTCCATTAATGAGTATTTGGAGCTTTAGATTTAGTTTTAGGGGAATAAGATGATAAAGAAAATAAATCTCTCTCTCTCTGTTACAAAAAATATATCTCCTCATTTTTCTCTCTCCTGCTCTCCTCTTTATATAAGTGTTTACATAGTGGATGACATCTCACATACAACTCATATTCTCGCAGGTTCTTAATAATTTCGTAGACTCTTGCTACATTCTCGCAGGCGTGCTAAGGAAATGAATTTCGCTCGGTAAGTAGATGTGTTGTGCGAGATTCTGCCCCTACAACGGGTAAAAATTATTTCTGCTGGTTTTGGTAATTGTGAATGAGAAATGAATCTAAACCCTAAACAAATGCACTGCACTGAGTGCTTTTGATTCGAGAGATCAATATGTACAATTCTGGCCTAAACCAAGAAATGGTCGTTCCAGACTTGCTTCGGTCACAAAGTGAAGGAGATGGGGTTGATCTTAGGGAGGGAAGATAAGAAGGTATTGAGATCGTAAAGGTGTTGGCTGTTGTGACTTGTATCAGAATGGTGATTTCTGGATACTGATGACAACACTTGGTTTTTTCTGTGTTTGTCTGTGTTTTTGGAAATAGGCAAAGGACCTATTTATATAAGTCATTGAGCGCAAACCCTCATCTCGTAGGAAATGGAGGAAGTTGAGTGATGGAGTAGTGGGGTCGTGTGGGTGATTGCACGATCACGTCTTATCCTACTTCCCTCATCATCTTAACCATCCATACCTCCTGACACGTTCTTGATAGTGTGTTACACGCTTCACGCTGTAAACTGCCAGACCAATACCCTAGTAAGTATCCCCCAGTTTGTGACATGCTTGATGTCTCGAACTAGTGGATCGTGGGACCCACATGAAGTAAGATTAAATAACTGAGTTATTTAGGAAATCGATATTCATGAAATATTATGTGTACTTTATGCATGTAATGCATCGAATACAATCAATATGTATGAAGCATCGCTGTTTTAGAGATTGACGGAGTAAGTCGCGGATTAAGTGTCTTAAAATAGTTGCATTCCCAACCATCTTCGAGTGATTGTTTGGAGGTCGTGTGGGCGGGCCATCCCTTGGACGATCACTCCTTGTGGTAGAGTGATGGGCGGTGATCGCCAAGGTACCTCATTGGCCATTTAACTCTTAGCCTAGGCTGCGTGACCAAGATGGAAAAGTTGGACGAACGAGATGATCTACCACACATATTTGCGACCGTTGATTATTTTTAGGGTTTTAAAGAGGTGCGCAAGAATCACTCTTCAGCTTGACCAAAATCAAGCATGGACGATGTTTTTGGTGGGACCGACCTGGCATGCGTGTAGAAAGCTTTCCGGTGTACATGTCCATACCATTATATCTCGCGGAGGTACGATCTAGGCCACTCAATTTGTATGGCAAAGGTGAGTGGCCGTGATCGATTTGCGACAGGAATCATATGCCGCAAAGGTCTTTAGGGGGCCACGGTATGCCACCTTTGGGGCACACCTTTCGAGGCATCTGGTCCTGCTCCACTTCGGCTGGTTAGTCACACATAAAGTGGGGGCCGTAGTGATCACGTTGATGCTCCTTGGACCTCCTTAGTTTATATCTACACCATTCATCCGAGTTGGTGAAGACGGATGGATGTGATCAATTTGCGACACATATACCATGCTGCAAACCCTAATTAGGGTTTTGGGACGGTCACGCGTGTACAACTTTAGCCAAGCGGTTTGGCAGGCTATGCTCCTCCTTTGGGGAGACCGACCGTGCGGGGCCCATATTGTGCTGACGGTGAACATATCCGTACCTGTCTGATGGTCCTAAGGGTGATCTAAGCCATCCAAACATGTTGGCGAAGTTGAATGGTTGTGATCGATTTAAGACACTAGTGGGATTTTCGCGACCCCTTTAAGCATCACGTCAGCCACACTTCGAGCAAGCGTTCATTTCTCTAGTGCTTGGTCGTGAGAAAGCCGATCAGGTAGGTGAAAAGTAGGCCTGTCAATGTGCATACCAGCACTTCACCAATCAATCGCAGAACGATCCAAGCTGTCCAACTTGGCTGGTGAAGTTGGACGGTTGCGACTTCTTTTGAGACTGTCTTTGACAACTTTTCTCGTATGAGCCACTACAAATAACACGACCCACTCCATACTATCTCGACCATCCTACTTCATGGCTAGCGTTTGGTGGATGCTTGGGGGCATAGCATATGTTCGACCGGCCAGGGCATAAACGGGCCCGCTGGTGGTCATTGCGGTGATCGCCTGCTCCTGTTAGGGTTCGTCTAGGCTGGTTAAATCATGCGGACAACTTGCGTGGCCATGATCGTTTCTGAGACTGATTTGGACAATCTAGATTTTCCTTAAGGAAATCAAATACGTTTGATCGAGCTGAGAGTGCATCGACTCGAAATTCTATTTGTCAGAGAGTAGCATGCACGAGTATTTCGTACATGTCTCAAAATTGTCACTTGGAGATTCATGTTACTCTACTGAGAGTGAACACTCAGTCATCATGTCATGCTAATAACAAGAGTTCTGCTGAGAATAACACAGGAAATACTAGGAAAATCATGTATTATTAATAATGCTATAAATTCACAGAATATTTGGGATTGTTGCTATATGCACCATTCTAGGTGAATTTTGTATATTTATCGAATTGCTTCAAATAAATAAAGCGAGATATTTTCTATGCTCATCGCTTATCAAATGAATTTATCCTTTGCAGGATGTCAGCATATTAAAATTGGTTTTACAATTTTATCCATGAACTAAAATCCACCATCAATAATATTGTACTTGTTGGTTGTGTTAATTCAAATATATTTATATTCAAAATGAAATATACACTTAAATCACAATGAAATATGGTGTTACACAGTTATCTTTTACAGTTCTCCACTGTGCGGACAGCTTGGGTTAAGTCAGAATTGTAAAACTTGAACACCATTTAACTATAAATAGAGTTGCCCAACAAAAAGTTCCGACAAAAAAATCATAACAAAAACTAATTCATTCTCCTATCCTCTTTAAACTTCACTATAATATATATGTATATAAATATTTAAATATATTTAAGTATGAGTTTGTATTCACAAGAAGAAGACGTAGCGATCACTAGGGCTTGGGTTAATGTGGAGTTACAACATGATGTTGTACGCCATCAAGTTCCGTATGCTCATGTTTGGGACCAGGTGTACCACAAGTACACTCAAGAGTTCGTTAATGGACATAAAAGAACAATAAGCGTCATAAAAGGAAGGGTTGGTCACATTAAAAGTGTAGTTAGTGTGTACGTCGCTATCCTTAAAATATTTTACAGGGGCAGAGGTGTTCCACTGACGGAAGAAGTCATTGTAAGATTATTTTTTTCCTTTTATCTACTCCTAATCATTAATTTTATTCCATCTAATAGGAAATTGTAGGACCAGAATATCACTACAATCATATTCACGAGAGATAAACGACACTTCTACGAGCGTTACCAAAAAACTCTTCAACTACATTTCACGAGCGTCACAAAATAATTCAGAGAATGACGTAATAAACAACGACATCATAAAACATGAGAAAGATGTGAAGATTTTGTAGTTAAAAAGAATGTTCGCGAGCACAAGGCTAGAACTCGCGAGAGCAAGGCAGGAAATGAATATTTTGTGGTTATAGAAGAGTCTCGCGAGCAGATAGCAGGTCTCGCGAGCAGATAGCAGATCTCGCGAGCACGATAGCAGAGCCAGCAAGGAGCATAGCAAAAATCCTGAAAAATGGGAAAGATAAATTGAATGTGAGCTGTCACCCACTATGAAGATACCTATATAAAGAGAAGAGCAGGAGAGAGAAAGGGGGGACACAATTTTAGAATAGAGAGATATTTTGCAGAGAGATTTGAGGAGAGAGAATGTATTTTTCTGTATCATCTTCTTCCCCAAAATTAGATTTAGAACTCCATTAATGGATATTATCAATGTAAAATCAAATGTAAATTATAACAATCATAGTGAAGAACCATGGATGTAGATCAAATTGATCGAACCATGTAAAAATCTGTGTGTCTATTTACAATTTTTAGAATTTTAATCATACTTTTAATATCAAATTAATTTAGATCAAGGGATTATTATCAAGATATTACAAGGGGCGTGTTGTGGGATTTCCTGCAACTACATTTTGGCGCTAGAAACAGGGACGAATTATTTTTAGATTGAAGAAGATTCAAAGAAATTAACTACTGATAGCGATGAATTCAATTGTCTTCGGCAACAAACGTCATCTTCAATACAGAGGAATCAAGAGAGATATAGAGAGATGTTAAAGCTACATTAAGACCAAAGACGAAGAAATAGGGGCGGAATGAAATTAAAATGAAACTACATCATCATCAATTACTCCAAAATGACAAATTTCCTTCTTATTCCTTTAACTTTCTTTTTAAATTCTCATATTTGTTGGTTTACAAATAAAATTTTCGGAGAACTTTTATATAAATTTTAACTAACCTTTATTAGAAACTTGATTTTGTTTTGATTACAGTTTTGAACCTACTAAATTTTCCATTACGAACCGATCCAGTGGATTTTCAAAACGACAATTGACATAATTTTTAGTAGATTGGGTTTTTAACTTTTTGAGAATAACATCAAACCAGCCTCCCTTATAGATTTGTTTCCTTGAATGACAAACTCATCTTCAAACCTTGTAGAATTACTCACCAAGCTGACTGTTTACTTGCAGCAATGTATGGATGAATAATTTTGGGAACACTCAGTTGTTAAGTATGAAGTGACTTGCGAGATAAACCGCGAGCAACGAGAGCAACAAGAACAGTTGATAGGAAATGGGGCTGGTGACAAATAAAATCCAAAAGAAAACATAAAGCGATTGAAAAGCTTCTCAAAACTAGCAGTGAACTTGCGATATTATCACAAAGAAGAGAATAAATTCATTGCTCGCCAAGAGCATCAACTTAGGAGAAGACAACTCAATGGACAGAAATAACGGATAACGTAATGTACCTTTACAAGGAAAAAATAAAATGGCAAATATACAACACGTGCATATGATTTCTGTCACGAACAATAAAGTAGAGGTGCAGGTTTTGCTATCGCCAAAATAACAATTTTGGCGAAGGAGCAATGAAATGTATTTTTCTTGCAAGGAGGAGCAAAGAAGAGATCCTGTGGAGTTTACTAACAGGAGCCAACCAGCATTATGAAAATATTTCCTTATCATGCTACTTAGCCAACAAGACCAAACAAACAAGGAATAAGGAAAATAAAATAATGACAGGAAGTGCAAAGAGTCATTGTAGATGGAGGAAGGCAATATTACAGGACCAACTATTTTCATCAACAACTCATATGAAGAACCAAAGCTATGGAAAAGATAAACCTGCAATTATTTTCCAAGAAAGAGAAGCAAGAAGAATTATCTACAAACTCATGATCGATCATCAAATCTCAAGAGCGCGTATAGATCACATTAATCAACATTTCCAGCGGTTTTCATCACCAACCCATGGTCATTGGAAAAATGGCGATTGCGAAAGAATATCTCAATGAAAAAATAAAAGAAAATGATAACCAAAACAGTTCAGTTCGTGCAAACCCAAGGAAATCCAGTTTGCAATGATAGAAAAACTCGTGCAAACCCAAGGGGGGAAGCTCTACTTCATCAGAAATTCCAGCGAACATCAACTCCAGTGATTACTTATCGAACATCAAAAGTGGCAAACCAATTGAGAGTAATAATCTAGAGCTACAAGAACCGTGAGCTAATACAACAAGGAGGGTTTTACTTCACAGAAATAACTAGGGAAGAAGTGCGTCTGCGGAGAAGAAGAACGAATATTTTGCACAAACTATTATTCATGTACAGCAAGATTATTTTGCAGCAGCAACAACGAAGTCACGACCTATTAGCGAGCAAAATAAGATGGTGAAGTCACGACCTATCAGCGAGCGAAGCCATCCAACAAAGCTAATCTTTAGAAAAAGCAAACGTGAAAGAAGGGAATTTTAAGCCACAGTGAAGAAAAATGCAATGACCAAGTTAGTTTCATGAATGTCTTACCACGATGGAATGACCAAAGCTGAAAAATTTAGATCACTTCAATTTCCAACGATTGTTATCACCAATCCATAAACAAACCTGCGAGCAACAAGCCAACAAAAAATCCACAATCAAAGTACAGACTCAAAGCAAAGGAAGAAGAAATTCTGCGGAACATACTTCAGCAAAAATGTTGAAGTATTTAAACGATAAAAAATAGTATATTTGAAGAAAGAAGTGTTGTTGTTATACAGCGATTGTTCCAGCAGATTTATCAGCGATCATTCTAGTAATCTTATTCTGCGATCGTTCTAGTAATTTCAAGTTATACAACGATCATTCCAGCAGGTTATCAACGATCGTTCCAGCAGGTTTATCAGCGATAGTTCCAGCAAAGGCCAATGAAGGAAGAAGAGTTGTAGAGGAAATAAACTTCGTTAAACTTTCCAACAGAAACTCAGGAGAAAACACACTCATTGATCGTCAAACAATTAGGGAAAACACCCAATGAATTATACATAGATTAAGGTACTCAAAGAAGAAATGACAAAGCTGATATTTCAGGAGGTATTCATAGCGAATGAACGCGCTTATACACCAAAATGAAACCAATCAACACACTGGGAAGAGATAACATATTTGAACTGCTGATAAAAAAAAAGGGGGGGGGGGAATTCATAGGGAAATACGGGAATCAGTTCAATGAAGAGGCAAATCCATTTTCTCGTGAATATTTCTCAAACTCTAATTACCAAAGCAAGTAGTGGAGCATATCTTATAGCAAGCATCTACATTCTCGCAGGGAGGAAGTGTTGCGAAGACATAGAGTTCTCCTGCGAAGACATAGGGTCATCAGCAATAAATTTGGTTTTAGAACGAAGATACATGCAAAAATAGAGAGCAAAAACAAACTGTTGGTTATTAAAATACAAAGGGGAGAAGAAAGGAAGAACCAAAATAGAAGGACCACAAATTTATTATTAATAAGTTAAAGAAGATAGAAGTATTAGCGGTTATCGCAACTCTTGCGAAGAAATAGAATGCAAAAGTTTTGGGACCTTGCGATGACACGATTATAACTTCTGCGAAGATTACTGCATCAACACAAGCATGAATTTGCAAAGTGGGTCTGGATGATAGAATGAAAGTATAAGGTCGATGCAGAGAATTTTTTGCGATGACAAATTAAATAAAGAAGAATAAGTTTAAAGAAGATCCAACGATGACAAGAGGAATAAGTTTTAAGAAGATGCAGATCAAGAGTTCATTTCTCATTTCTTTTCAATTCGCAATCAAATTAAATACTTCGCGAGAGACGGCAACCACAGAAAATCGCCAAAAAGCTAAGTACCACTTCCTTGAATATTTTACTTGCAGAAAATAAAAAAATTTGATTTATAATTATTGCCAGATTTCAAAGAACATTTATAAAATTTATAATATTTCAAAAAAAAAAAAAAAAAAATTCAAAAACTTTTGATTCAATTTAATCGCAAGATTTCTAAAATTTCAAAAGATTACAAAAAATGAGATCATCGCAAAAAATTTAAAGATCGCAAAATTTTTAAAGATTACCAAGATTACAGAAAATGAGATTATCGCAAAAATTTCTAAGATTTCAAATTTCCAAAATACGCGATACAATCGCAAGATTTCAAAGATTTCTCTAGAATATTTCTTTTACAGAAAGAGATTTTTGGTTTAACAAATGCGATACAATCGCAAGATTTCAAAGAATATTTCTAAGATTTCAAAAGATTTTAAAGAATATTTCAACTCATAGAAATTCAAAATTATATAAAGAATTGACAGAAATGAAAGAATGAAGAAACGCGAAAATATCGCGAGAGACGCGAATAAAATTTCGCAGAGACATAAGAATGGGACGAACCTTTATGGCGTGCACCCTAGTTCGCGAATAAAATTTCGCAAGAGGCAAATGTAAGACCTAATAGTGCGTCATATGAGGGGGTATCTCTTGACATGACTCAGCGATAAGGTTATACCGCTGCTGGAACCTGAGTCATGCAGATGTTGGGGTTAAAGAAAACCTATTCGGGAGAGGGATCTTGGATTTCCAACTATATAAGGTTATACCCTGGTTGGATGACTAAGGACCTCTTCCAAGAAGTGCAAAGTATGACCAAGGCGGCGAGGTACACGGTTGATCCAAGAGTGCCCGGAGCGTATGAAACTCTCTTGCCATTCTTGGTAAGTCTTGGCTATGATGCACTTGGCCTGAAGAAAACCCCACTTAGGGTGCAGTCTTGTAACTATAAGCCATATAGGCATAAAGGACAAGAGGCTGCGAAAACAGCTGGTTGTTCGTAAATCTGGATGGGAGGAGCTAGTCTTGTATGACCGATGTGCCCTCCTTGAAGGGTAAACCAGGGGGAAGATAAGGGCGGCACCCTCCATTAGGGAGTTGATAAGTGTCTTAAGACGGAAATGTCATGGGGCTTTATGATCTCAAGAACATTTAGGCCTGTCATATTATCGCGTGACGTAAATTATACAGAGGCAACAAGCCAAAAGAGAAATGTTAAGATGAGATCAATGGGTTTTTACATGAAAGTGTAAATACGTCCTGCGATTTCATCGCAAGACGGCAATGTCTTGGGACTTTATTCTCGCGAGGGGATTTAGACCTGTCATATTGTCGCCGAAAATTCTAAGAAAAATGGATAAGGCAAGACCAATGGGTCAATACATGAAAATGTAAATACGTCCTGCGATTTTGTCGCAAAGAGAAAAATTGGCAAAATAAAACCTTTAACTAGGAAGGCAAAATAAGACCAATAGAATAACCTCAAACCTAGCTATTTTCTTTTAAGAAAGCAAGAAATATTTGTTCATCGCAAGAGAGATAGCAAGTACTATTTAGAATCTCTCAGAAATACTATTCAGAATTTCTCAGAAGTATAATTCAGAGTCTCTCAGAAAGATTATCTACAATTTCGCAACACTATTCATCGCAGAATTATTCATCAGCTCGCAGGACTATTCATCGCAACACTATTCATGACACTATTTAGAAATTCGCAGAAACATTCAGAAACTTGCAAACTCATTCAGCATTTCACAGTTTATTCTAGACTTTCGCAGGAAATTTGATTATTTCGCAGAATATAATTATTTTATTGACAGAGGCAGAGGCAATTTGTTCATTTAACATTTTCTCAGAGATTCTTCCTTCATAGATAAAGAACAGAGGCAACTATGGATTACCAAGAAAACATTTTATGTTCTTTATCTACTCGTAAAGAATCATTTCCAAAATGGGCAAGAATTTTCACCAGAAATGAAGTGGTAATTTCGCATGAACAGAGGCAATACTTATGATTTTCATTCAAGGACGGATACTTCTTATATTTTGAAGATTGAGTACTTCTTATATTTCTTCAAGGATACTTCGTACTTCGAATACTTCAAGAGTTAATACTTCTTATTTACTTAGCAAAGATATGGAACTTCGAAAAAGAATAGAGGCAAGTACGTACTTTTCAAGTCTAGTATTCTTTCGCTCGTTCCTTCATCAACAAAGATCAAAGACTACTACAACAACAGATTTTTTCTTAAAGATTACTTTTCAAGCAATATTCAAGAAAAAAGAGGAAAGATGTAGGACCAGAATATCGCTACAATTATATTCTCGAGAGATAAACGACACTTCTACGAGCGTTACCAAAAAACTCTTCAATAACATTTCACGAGCGTCACAAAATAATTCAGAGAATGACGTAATAAACAACGACAACATAAAACATGAGAAAGATGTGAAGATTTTGTAGTTAAAAAGAATGTTCGCGAGCACGAGGCTAGAACTCGCGAGAGCAAGGCAGGAAATGAAGATTTTGTGGTTATAGAAGAGTCTCGCGAGCAGATAGCAGATCTCGCGAGCAGATAGCAGGTCTCACGAGCAGATAGCAGATCTCGCGAGCACGATAGCAGAGCCAGCAAGGAGCATAGCAAAAATCCTGAAAAATGGAAAAGATAAATTGAATGTGAGCTATCACCCACTATGAAGATACCTATATAAAGAGAAGAGCAGGAGAGAGAAAGGGGGGGGACATAATTTTAGAAGAGAGAGATTTGAGGAGAGAGAATGTATTTTTCTTTATCATCTTCTTCCCCAAAATTAGATTTAGAACTCCATTAATGGATATTATCAATGTAAAATCAAATGTAAATTATAACAATCATAGTGAAGAACCATGGATGTAGATCAAATTGATCGAACCATGTAAAAATCCATGTGTCTATTTACAATTTTTAGAATTTTAATCATACTTTTAATATCAAATTAGTTTAGATCAAGGGATTATTATCAAGATATTACAAGGGGTGTGTTGTGGGATTTCCTGCAACTACAGAAATAGTTCGTGTTTGTGTTATTTTTAGGAGGAACTCGGCCGAAGGAAGTACTTTGGTCAAACCGGTAAACCCTTCCAACTTTGTGAATGTTATATAATCCTGAAGAACGCATTTCCTAAGTTTAATCTGGATCTTGTACCACATAATCCTCCACAAGATAGAGGAGACGATTAATATATTATAGTTTTATTATAGATTTTGTGGGTAAATCTTCCGTAAACCCTCACGAGAAAGCAACTCGTCCGGTAGGGTCACCTAACGGTTCAAAGGCTTGTTCCATATGCTAAGTGTAATCGTGATTCTTACGAAAATGAGTTAGATTTTTAATTGTAGTAGCAGGAAATCCCACACTACACCCCTCATAAGAATTCATTCAATTAAGTCATTTTTAAATCATCAAACACAAATTTTACTGATTAACCTCACAAATTTTACAAGATAGAAAGGAAATACAACTAAGGAATTAACAATCGCTCTAGAATTTCTCTCTCCTAATGACTAGCTCAACACTCGAAAAAGATCTCTCCCTTCCTTACGCCTATTCAACTCTTTAAATAGGGATTTACATAGTGGATGACAGCTAATATGTCCTTTAATTTAGGATCAGACTTGCGATATTCTCGCAAGAGTTATATTGTTAATCTTCACAAACACTATAAATATCGCAGAATCATCACACTTTAATCATGTTTCTGCTATCGTCATTTGTTACATCATTCTTCAAATCATCCTGCGACGCTCGCAATGTGTTGTTGATTAAACTTCGCAAGTGTGTCCTTCCTGCGATATTCAGATCCTACATCTTGCCTCTTCTCATGTCTTCTCTGCGAAGGAGAGAATGTCATGAGAAATTATTTTTCAAAATGTCGCAACTGTTTATCCTTTTCCTCTGTTGTAGGACCAGAATATCGCTACATCTATTCTCTGCGAGATTAACAACACTTCCAAGCGAGCATCACCGCAAGATCTTCAACTACACTTCACGAGTGTCACAAAAGCCTTCAAAAGAGTGACGTAATAACTGACGATTGAAGAAAACATAAGAAGAGAATGTTTGTCCCGCGATGATTACAGAGCTTGCGAGAATGAACATCATAGCTATCGCGGTACAATCGCAGAACCAATCCTAAATAAGAGGAAAAATTAGTTGTCATCCACTATGTAACTACCCTATAAATATAGACCCAATATGTCCAGAAGAGGATGATGTATTCTTGAGTGTTAAGAAAGTCTTGAGGAGAGAGAAACTTCAATAGAATAGTTGTAATCTTGAATTCTTCCATTTCTGTAAACATTTCTGAGAACAAAATAATAAAGTGTCGTTTTAAATCTTCAATTATGAGTTGATTATAGCAAGATCTTAACAAGGGTGTAGTGTGGGAAATCCTGCAACTATATTTTGTCGCCCGAAACAGAGAGAATCAAGTTAAGAAATCTCTAATTACAATTTGAAGATTTGAAGAAATTGTTAGAGTTGAAGAAATGGATAGAAGAAGAAGAAATACATCAGAACCACCAACAACTGTAAGGAGGAGTAAAAGACTTGCAGGAGAAGAAACAAATGAATTAGGAGAATATTCAAGGATAAGAACAAGAAGAAATAGAACAAGGATTGAAGGAGAAGATCAAATTACACAACCTAATCAACAAACACCGATACAAAATAGAAATGTGGATTATGATAGAGTGAGTGTGCATACTTGGAGATCGGATTCGGTGGAAGATGTAGAAGATCAACAATTAAGAGACGGAAGAAGAGAAGAAAGAAATCAAGGAGTGGTTGAAGGATTAATTCATGGAGAAGGCGAAAATGAAACAACAGATGATCCAAGACAAAGAATACAAGAGGAAAGAAGATTAGAGGCAGAAGAGGGTGCAAATTTAACAAGACAAAATCACGAGTTGAGAATGGAGAATTTGAGGTTACAAAATAGAAGATCAAGAAGTACTGTTAGATCGAATTCAAGATCGTTAAGAGAAGAATTAAGGCAAAATTCTCCAATAATAAATGCTAGAGGAAATATCCAAGAGGAAATGCAAAATCCAAATGAAGAACAACGTCATAGAGAAGAAGAGGTAATAGAAGATCGCCATGATCCGCGTGGCAAAAATTTGGATAATAGATTTAACAACAGAAATCAAGAGAAAAGAGACAACCAAAATGATGAAGATAATCCAGAAGAAGGTAGGAGGATATTACATGGGCGAGAGATCCAAAGAAATCAAAGAGTAATTGGGGAAGAAATTGAGAGACATTATGCTGAACAAGCATGACTAGCTTGCGAGAGAAAAAGATTAAGGGAAGAAGTAGAAGAACAAGAATTCCAAGAGGCAGTACGACAGAATAACCATGAAAATCGAGAAAGGAGACGTACACAAAATCGTTATAATAATAATATGCAGGAAGAGTATGATAGAATACAAAGGAGAATAGAAAGACAGCGAAGAGAAATGATGAGAAATGAAGAAATTCGCATAGAAGTAAAGCTGTGATTGCAAGAAGAAGGTGAAGCAGAAGATCGCAGAAGAAGGAATGTGGGTGTAGATGAAGACACACAAAATCTCGCAAGACAAGAGGTACATGAATGTAGGAGAAGGGAAGCTGCATTAAAAAGACCGATGGAACCAAATTCAACGGCGAATGAACAAATTTTAAGAAAATTAGCAGAGATGAGAGGAATAATAAATAACAGAAGAGAATGAGGTAGAAGGAAACTTGATGAAGCTATTGAAGAAGCTGCGAGAACTACATTCACTCAAGAAGTACAGTTAAGAGGAATACCTCCAAAGTGAAATTTACCAGCATTAACCAGCATTTTTGATGGAACTACCTGTGCCGTACAACATGTTAAGGCTTATGTTAGGTGTATGCTGCAATAGGAGAATCATGATGCTGTATTATGCAACTATTTTACATCTAGCTTAACTGGCGAGGCGCTAAAATGGTTTGAGGGATTTCCAAAGAATACTATAACTTCTTTTGATCATTTACAAGCTACATTTCTGGGAGCATATATAAGCAACAATTCATCGCGGCCAGGTATTGAAGATGTGTTTGGGCTAAAACAGAGGGTTGGCGAGAGTCTGAAACATTTAACCATAATATGGAAAACAATGTGCAGTGAGATGGCAGAAAGAGTAGACGAAAGATATCTTATCTTGTCTTTTATCAATGAAATGTTCACGACCAATCTACTGTACATACAAATTTTCAAAGTCAAGAATACAATCACTATGACTGAACTACGAGAACTACAAGAAGAATACATTGCTTTGGAGGAGAAACAAAATGAGATGGAATCATATCCAATCGCGAATACCAATTCAGTAGAATCAAATGGGAGTTTACTTCCTAAAATGATTAACAATGTGGCGAGCATCTCGCAAGCACATCAAGAGAAAGTGGAAATTGATAATCAGTAGAAGTTGGTAGCTATGGGCAGTCGAGATTAAGAAGAATATGAAAGGGAGAAGAATTATTACAATCGTGATGGGAATAATAAGATTCAAAGGCTTGATCAGCCGCAAGAAACTTATGGTGGACAGAGGCAAAACAATTACAGAAGTCAAGGAAACCAGAAGATTATATGGGAAGAAATTAAGATGCCACCTCTAAATGCTAGTATAGAAAAAATATGGGAAGCTATCATTTTGATGGAAAATATACCATCACCATGGAATATAGGAAAAGAACCACATCCTAATAATCGTAGTCAAGAATTTTGTCCTTACCATCACTTTCATGGTCACACAGTAAATGATTGCAGGAATGTCAAGAGAATAATTTTAATGATGATCGACCAAGGAAAGCTTAACCACTTTTTAGTAGGACATCCACAATCTCAGCGATTGCCTCTAGCACCAGAAATTCACAGGGTAAATACTTTAAAAGGAGAAGAATCATTCGTAATAGAAGTTGGGGCTAAAGAAAAGAATTTGTTTTGTAATTCCATTGTACATTCACACAGAACTATAGAGGATTTCCATGATAATGTTATAAACAGAGTCTTCGTGAGAGACACAGATGGAAGAGAGATAATGAATATTATGAGAGCCTCGCCATTAGAAGAATGGCAGAAACAAATTATTTCTTTCACTGCACAAGAAGTACCAGAACCTGGCGAGCAGCATGATAACCCATTGGTGGTAAGATTAGAGATAAATCCAAAGCAAATAGAAGAAGAAGATAAAGAAAATGATGATGAAAATGAAGATTCTTGGGCTATCAATAGAATTCTAATAGACACAGGAAGCTCAGTTGACATACTATTTTATCATACCTATAAGACCATGGGTGGAAAAGACGAAGATCTAATTCCATCAACATATAAAATCTATGGTTTTAATGGTACTGCCAAGAAACCCAAAGGGGAAACTGAAATGCGGATTCCATTGAAAGGGATAACTTCCAAGATCTTGTTCTATGTTATTGACATTGAATCACCTTATAATGCCCTGATTGGTTGACCTTGGCTACATGGGATATTAGGTGTAGCATCTACTTTCCACCAGTGTGTTAAATTTCCCCATCCTAATGGTGTTGGAGTTATTAAGGGAGATTGGGGAGAAATCAAGAAATGTTATGAGATTGATATAAAATCTTGCGAGGAAAGAGATGAGAAGAAGATAAATTGGAAGTACAACATCAAGAAACAACATAGATGTGAAAGATTGATGATTGATTCAATAGAGCAGCGAGAGGAAGATGATAACGAGCGGCTCGCAGATAAAGAAAAAATAGCAAAACGTAACAGAAAAGCAGAACCAGAAAGGTAAAGTGATGAAATTTAAAGAAGCTTACGCAGAATTTGTTTGAAGAAAATACAATTGAAAAGAGTACTCTGTTTGAAAGAATTGCAAAATTTTACAAGAAAATCAAAGAAATGAAATTTTATCAGAGTTACAATACTCGCGAGAAACGCGAATAAAATTTCACAAAGATTAATAGAATGGGACGAACCTTTATGGCGTGCACCTTAGTTCGCGGATACAATTTCGCAAGAGGAAAATGTAAGACCTAATAGTGCGTCATATAGGGGGTATCTCTTTACATGACTCAGGGATAAGGTTATACCGCTGCTGGAACCTGAGTCATGAAGATGTTGGGGTTAAAGAAAACCTATCCAGGAGAGAGATCTTGGATTTCCAACTATATAAGGTTATACCCTGGTTGGACGACTGAGAATCTCTTCTAAGAAGTGAAAAGTATGACCAAGGCGCCGAGGTACACGGTTGAGCCAAGGGTGCCCGGGGCATATGAAACTACCCTAGCCATTCTTGGTAAGTCTTGGATATGATACACTTGGCCTGAATAAAACCCCACTTAGGGTGCAGTCTTGTAACTATAAGTCATATAGGAATAAAGGACAAGAGGCTGCGAAAACAGCTGGTTGTTGGCAAATATGGATGGGAGGAGCTAGTCTTGTATGGCCGATGTGCCCTCCTTGAAGGGGAAACCAGGGGGAAGATAAGGGCGGCACCCTCCATTAGGGAGCTGATAAGTGTCTAAAGACGGCAATTTATGATCGCAAGAACATTTAGGCCTGTCATATTTTCGCGTGACGAAAGTTATACAAAGGCAACAAGCCAAAAGATAAAAGTTAAGATGAGATCAATGGGTTTTTACATGAAAGTGTAAAGACGTCCTGCGATTTCATCGCAAGACGGCAATGTCATAAGGTTTAATTCTTGCAAGAGAGTTTATACTTATCATATTGTCGCAGAGATGTTGAAAAAATATTGATAAGATAAGATCAATGGGTCAATACATGCAAATGTAAAGATATCCTGCGATTTTGTCGCAGAAAGAAAAAATGTGGCAAAATAAGACCTTTAATTAGGAAAGCATAATAAGACCATGCAATTATTTCTAGCGATAACATCGCCGATATTGAGGAAAATTTAATTTGATTCACAGCTAATATCTAATCTCTACTCAATTTTTTCATATTGCAGATGAATAATAGAGGCAAGTATGGGAATGCATAGAATGATGAAATTATTATTCATCCTTCATATGATAAAATTGCATAGATGATACATTCATACAAATAATTAAAGGATAATAATTATGATTGATTGATTATGTTGCAGAAAAAGAATTGTTTTCTAATTCATATAGATAAAAGAAAAAGAAGTTTACACATCAAGTTAGAGAAACTCGCAGCAATGTTACGAGAAGCAGAAAATAAATGTACAAAATTTAAAAGGAAGAAAAAGAATTATTTGGATCCTTCACTTTCTTCATCAAGTTACTTGTTATCGCCAGATTCCTCTTCTTCATGGTTATCATTATTAACTTCATCTTCATCAGATTTATTTTCATCGCCAGACTTTTCTTCATTACCACTATTATTGTCGTCTTCATCTTCGCTAGATTCCTCAGCTTCGCTATCAGAGATAACTAGATTAGGGGTATCAGCTGGAATTTCCTTTGCAAGATCGGGGTATGTAGAATGAGGAATACCATGATCATCACAGACTAGTTTAATAGCGTTATTACGAACACGGAGAAGGGCGTTACTAAAATTTGAAGATGAGATTTTCAATTTTTCCTTCAATCTAGAATACTTTTCATTGCGAGAAGATAGATTTCCAGCGAGTTGGATTTTCTCTTCTTCTAACTCATTAAATCTTTTACGATAATTCTTTTTGGATGCTGCGAGCAAATGATAACAAAGTTAATACATATAAGGATGATTCAATTAGGAAATAATTCAGTGAAATCATAAGAGTGGTAACCTTTTCTTTCAGAAATCATGTCTTTAATTAAAGCCGCTTGATCAGCATGAAGACTAACATCTACACCTAAATTAGTTCTGGCGTTGTCAAGAACTTTTGCAGTCCAAGAAAATTCCACGTCATTATTTATAAGAAGACGGGAACGAATTTGGTTTTCTCTTTCAATGAAACCTTCCTTCTCACCGATAAGCCCATCCCTTTCAATTTGAACTTCAAGAATAGTCTTATGGAAATTCGCTAAGGTTTCAGATCCTTGCCTAGATATACGGTCTTTGTATTTTGAGAGATCTTTGTTTTTGGACTTTAAAGTTTTAATCTCAACTTTGGAATTATGATAAAGTTGTTTGAGTCTGTGGGATATATCTAAGCAAGATCTGTAGTCAATTTCTAAGAGGCGAAACTTAGATCTGAGTTCATCTATGGAAAAGGAATTAACGTTGGAAGGGTTATTTAAAGAATTATTAAGAAGTTCTAGAAGAGTATCGTTGTCTATTGGTTCAGGGAAAGAGCGAATGGTTAAAGCCTCATCAGTGAGACCATAAACGTCTGCGAGAATGATAAATCAAGTAAGAAGGAATAGTTAAACGTAAAGTTACGAAGGAAAATAAGAAGGTTATCATACCTAAGAGTTGTTTGTTAACAGTATCAAGATTGGATACTTTGGCTGATTGATGAGAAAGATTGTTCTCAAGTTCTTTATTCCTCTCGTGAAGACTAGCGAGTTCAGCTTCCATTTGTTCATTCTTATCGCGAAGAGTAGAAGATTCAGATTTCAGTTCTTCATTCTTTTGGCAAAGAATAACATTCTTCTGTTGTGAAAATTCACCCATATTATCTAAATCAGAAGCAAAAGCAGCTCTTCCAACCTGCGATAGAATTATATAAGTCAAAATATGGCAAAAATATCAATAGATACATAAAAAGGATGAACAAATAGAAGCATATCAGACTGCCAAGTGAATTTAAGAGACTTGGAGTCAGCGATCTTGAAACCCCGCGAAGGGAATCACTGTCAGCTAATATGGGAGCATCGCAGACTTTGGCAAGGGACCGGGATATTTCATTAATAGCTTTATCTCCGTACTCATTTGGGATACCAAATATATTCTTACCAAAAAATTTAGATAAATGAGCCATTGAAGAATCAGAAGAAGAAGAATCCTTAATAGAATGGAAGCAGTTATCATTATTGTTAAAATCCTCATCATTATTGTCCTTGTCAAAATCAACACTTGGATTTTCTGGAATGGGTTGAGGAGTTGAAGAAGAAGAAGGTCGGGTTTTCCTTTTCTTCAAGGAAGGATCGCCAAATTCTTTACCGCGAGGGGCAGAAGACTTCCCTTTGGGAGGAACATTAGATTTATCCTTTAAAGATTTCTCCTTAGTTCTCGCGGGTTTTATTGGTTCTAGTTCTTCAATCTCCTGTGAACATAGATAAATATAAGAAATAGGGAATACAATATATTTTTAAATCTAATAAAACAATATTTCTTACTTCATCTGTGAAGGATTTAAGAGCTAAGAAAGTGCTGGGTTACCTCAAAGCCTGATAGCTGAGTTTCATTCTGTCAATCTGGACAAGATTGAAGTAATTAGCGAAAATATAAAAACGTGGGGAAGATAGTGAATAATGATTATACCAAAGATCGGAGATAACATACCTCTTTAGTTCTTTCAGGCCAGTTGAAAACCCAAGGTTGATATTCTGAAAGATTCGCGGGTAATGCGCAAGAACCAGAAATATAAGGACCCTCAAGATATAAAGGAAAAATGAACCACTTGTCATCGTTGGAATAGCAAGGGCCTTGATTAGTAGATGTATTCCAATCAATATCTAGCATAAGAGCTTTATCATCAGTGATCTTTTCTTTCTTCAAGCGAACACCCCAGCAAGTGCTATCCCTATTCATAAGGACTATTTTATAATTTTCAAAGAAGTTGTCCACAGTATAATCTGCAGAGACAATGGGAACATCTATAAATTGAGGATTCTTCAAAGCTTCAGGGTAGCGAGATCCTTTGTCAGCACCACGAGAAGCATATTCAAGCAACAATCGAATACAATCTCCACCCAATTGATATATCGCTCGCGAGAATCTCTCGTCAGAAATTATTTCATAGAATAGTGGAAGTTCTGGATCATAGAGAGGAATGGGAAGACCAGCTTCAAGTTGACCTAGCAATACTATAATTTTCTCGAGAGAGCATTGATAATCAGTGAATAATCTGAGAGAAAGTTCGGATTTAAGGCTCTGATTTGGAATTGTAGACAAAGTGAAACCTTTGCTTTTGAGTTTTTCTTGCATCTCACCAAAAGCAATCAAATTTTTAGCACCAGCGGCAACCATTTTCAAGTATGGGAATGAAAGAGAAGGTTGTAAAATAAGAAAAGAATCACAGTGATGACAGACGCACAATTTACGGAAGAACAATAAACTTGCAGAGAAATTACGGAGAGAAAGAAGAAGAAAGTAAAATAGGAAAAAAAAGAATGAAAGAAGTATTTATAGAAGAAGAAATTTCTCAAAGAATGTGAATGCAATAAATGTTAAGAAAAGACATGAACGGTCAGATCGCAGCGGTTAGAGAGGACATGTCGTAAATTCATTAGAAGAGAGAATATGTGAAAAACATCTGGCGAAGGATACAGAAACGTGTCAGAAGAAAGATTAATGAAGAGATAAGTAGTTGCGGCATTTTAAAATTGCGAAATTTTAAAGTTCTTATGATCTCCTCTTCTTCGCAGAAAAGACATGAGAAGAGGCAAGATGTAGGACTAGAATATCGCTACATTTATTCTCTACGAGATTAACAAGACTTCCCAGCGAGCATCACCGCAAGATCTTCAACTACACTTCACGAGTGTCACAAAAGCCTTCAAAAGAGTGACGTAATAACTGACGATTGAAGAAAACATAAGAAGAGCATGTTTGTCCCGCGATGATTACAAAGCTTGCGAAAATGAACATCGTAGATATCGCGGTACAATCACAGAACCAATCCGAAATAATAGGAAAACTTAGCTGTCATCCACTATATAACTACCCTATAAATATAGACCCAATATGTCCAGAAGAGGATGATGTATTCTTGAGTGTTAAGAAAGTCTTGAGGAGAGAGAAACTTCAAGAGAATAGTTGTAATCTTGAATTCTTCCATTTCTGTAAACATTTCTGAGAACAAAATAATAAAGTGTCGTTTTTAATCTTTAATTATGAGTTGATTATATCAAGATCTTAACAAGGGTGTAGTGTGGGAAATCCTGCAACTACATCTGTACTGACACAATTCTGTATTTTACGTGAATTTTGGTACACGTATTTTTTCTTTTATCCATCTCTTGACACGTATCTTTCAACCGCTGCTTTTTAACCGCTCACGTCTTCTCTTCGCATTAAATGCACTTATCCTCTCGAGAACTTCTACTCTCTATATGTATTCTTCATATTATTCTCTTCTCTTTTTTTTACTTTCTTCTCTGTTTCTCTGCAATTTTACTGTTCTTCCGTAAATTTCGCTTCTGCTATCGTAATTCTTCGTGATTCTCCTTATTTTGATTTTTACTTCCTTCCTTCATTCCCATACTAAAAATGCCTCCAGCCGGTAGTAAAAATGAGATTGCTTTTGGAGAAATTCGATAGAAACTTCAAACCAAAGGTTTTGATTTATCTCCCATTCCTAGTCAAGACCCTAAATCCGAGGTTTCTATTAATTTATTTTCTGATCATCCTTGCAATCATGAGGAGGTCATAATCTCGCTAGGTCAGCTTCTCGCTGGCCTTCCCATTCCTCTTTATGATCCTGAACTTCCCTTATTTTATGAAATACTTTCTCATGCGAAATTCTCGCGAGCTGTATATCAATTAAGTGGGGATTGGATTCGTCTAATGCTTGAATTCCCCAATCGTGGTGCTGGCAAGGGATCTCTTTATCCTGATGAAGCTAAAAATCCTAGGTTCGTTGACGTTGCGATTGTTCCTGCGAACTATAACGTAGAAAATTTCTTTGCGAATTATGAGATAATTCATATGAAGAAAGATAGTACTTGCTGGGGCGTTCATTTTAAGAAGAAGGATGATGTTGCTGATGACAAGATATTTATGCAATACATTGATTGACATCCTGGCAAAAATATATCCCCGCGATACTCCAACGATGATAAGTGATGTATCTTCCCTTTAATCCTAAAGGGTCCATACATCTCTGGATCTCATGTTTTACCTGCGAATCTCGCAGTGTATCTACCCTGGGTATTCAGCTGGCCGGAAAGGGAAGTAGAGGTATATTTACACACTTTGCATGCTTGAATTGTTGTTATTTTTATTCTTATATATAATTTTACTGACCACTCCAATGTTTTCACTTGCGAAATTATTAGATTGAAAGGTTGAAAGTAAGTTATAGCAAGACAGGGAAAGTCAGCACTTTATCAGCTCTTCGATCATTCACAGATGAAGTAAGAAATATTCTTTTATGATTCTCCACAATATATTGTTGCCTTTATTTATTATCTTTATCTGTGAATGTAGGTTATCGTTGAAGTGGAAAAACCTGTTAAAGTTGCGAAGACTGGGGTAAAGTCAAGACTATTTCTCGCAAAGATAAATCCACTGCCCCTCCTTCAAAGAAACGAAAAGTCCAATTTAGCGAAAATTCTAGTGATCATAGTGATGATGATGACGATGTTTCTTCTGCGAAGGAAGCTTCACAACCTGAGTCTTCTATGGCCCAATTATCCAATATTTTTTCTAATTCTTGGCAAGGAATTGGTGATACTCCTCTCACTAATACATGCCGATCCATAGCTGCTATTTGTGATGCTCCTCTCTTAGAGGATAATGAATCTCTTCGTGGGGTTTCAAGATCTATAACTCCCAGTTTCTTACATTCACTCAATAGTTTGGTAAATCTTCATACTTATATTTTTCTTCTTTCTATTTTTGTCTTGAGTTCTTAATTTATTCTGAAAATTCGCTGCATTATTTCGCAGGCTGGGAAGGCTTCTTATATTGTTACCGCAAATTTGGAAAAAAGGCGTACGGCCTTTGAAAAGAAGTAGCTTGAATTTCGCAAGAAGAATGAGAAATTGGAAGCTGAAACTGTTAGTCTTCGCGAGAAGACCAACCAAATGGAATCTGAGACTGCTGATCTTCGCAAAAAGAATAACCAACTGGAATCTGAGACTGTTGTCCAAAAGAATAAAATCTCTGGTCTTCAAGATGCCAATAAACAACTCTATGGTATAGAACTTTTTCTTTCTTTTTCTTCATTTCATTTTCTCATTACTCTTTATTATATGGTTCATTATTTCGCAGACGTTTATGGTCTTTCTGATGAGGCTATTCTTCTTCATACATTTCCCAATCTTATGGATGATGACACCCTTCTTAAACACCTTAACGATTCTTTAAATGACTTTTTAAATGATGAAATCAACTCTCTTTCCACAGATGAACTTAGATCCAAAATCCATCTCTTAAAAATTGATCATAGATCCAGTTTGGGATTAGCCAATAAGTTTAAACGTTTTTATGTTGACTCAAAAGAAGAAATTAGCAAATTAAGAACTAAGATCAGTAGTCTTATAGATGATAAAGACCGTATCACTAAGCAAGGTGCTCAATCTTTGGCGGATTTCCACATGACTCTTATTGAAGTTCAAGTTGAAAGAGATAGACTTATCCGCGAAAATGCTACTCTTATTGAGCGAGAAAGTCAAGTTCGCTCCCGCCTTCTTATAAATCATGATGATGAGTTTTCTTGGGCTGCGAGAGTTTTAGATAACGCCAGGAATAATTTAGGTGTAGATGTTAGTCTTCAAGCTGAGCAAAAGGCTTTGATTAGAGATATGATTTCTAACAGAGAAGGTTGTTAACCGTTCTTCCTTATTTAAGTGTTTGTTTTTCATAAACCTCCTTCAAATTTTTGATTTACTGTTATATTTTTGCATAAGCTGAAGATAGATATTGCAAGAGGATTGAAGAACTTGAGAATGAGAAAGCGAAGCTCGCGAAAGATTTATCTTCTCGCAATGAGAAATGTTCAAGATTGAAGACTCAAATGAAGATCACTATTCCGAATTTTGGGAATGATGCAATTTCTTTCCGCAATGACACCATCAAGGAGATCTGTGATGACAACAAGATTCCTCACTCCAAGTATCCTTGTCTCTTAGACAAAGTTCCAGAGAATGTTCCTAATTTGGTCATCTCTGATAGTGAAGCTGATGAAGAGACGGAGTCTGAAGAAAATGAAGAGGAAAAGTCTGATGAAGAATCTGATGGAGAAGAAAATTCTGGTGAAGAATTTGATGATGATAATGAAGAATCAAGCAAAAAATAGTTTTTGCTTCTTTGTGCTTTTTTATTCAATTTCTTGCAAAACTTGTATATTTTCTCTTGATCTTTCATTCTTGTATACTTGTAATCTATCATTGCGAATTTCTCCAGTCTTCAATAAAAGCTCTATCTCTTTTGTTCTTTCCTGCATGTGTTAGAAATTTTTTCTCTCTTGCAATATGGCTATCCAAAATACAATTAACTTTTTATGCGTACATCTATCATGTGAAAACAAATAACATTTAATTTATTCTGTGCATTCCTATACTTGCCTCTGTTATTTGTATTCAGATGAGTGATTGAGCATGTTTCCTTTGTTTAGTGAGATAATTTGCGATAAAATCGCAATTTCCTATGCATAATCTCGCAACCATAAATTGTAAGATTGTATTCTTTCTTGTATTCTGATGTGGTCTTATCTTGCCTTCCTAAGTAAAGGTCTTATTTTGCCATCTTTTTTCATTGCGACAAAATCGCAGGACGTCTCCACACTTTCATGTAGAAACCCATTGATCTTGTCTTATCTTTTTGTTCTTTTGTAATTTTTGCCGTGATAATATGACATGCCTAAATTTTTTAGCGAAATTAATGCCCCATGACATTGTCGTCTTGCGACGAAATCGCAAGACGTTTCTACATTTTCATGTAGAAACCCATTGATCTCGTCTTAACTTCTCTTTTGTATTATTGCCTCTTCAGGACTGTTGCACAAATATTACAAGTCTTAATACTCCCATGAGTAAAAATCCTCATGACATTTGCGTCTTAAGACACTTATCATCTCCCTAATGGAGGGTGCCGCCCTTATCTTCCCCCTGGTTGCCCTTTCAAGGACACGTACTTCTAACATACAAGACTAGATCCTCCCATCCAATCTTAACAATAACTAGTTGTGTTCACAGCATCTTATCCCTTTTGCCTATATGGATTATGGTTACGAGATTGCACCCTAAGTAGGGTTTTCTTCGGGCCGAGTGCATCATATCCAAGACTTGCCAAGAATGGCCAGGGTAGTTTCATATGCCCCGGGCAATCTTGGCTAAACTGTGTACCTCGACGCCTTGGTCATACTTTGCACCCCTTAGGAGAGCTCTTATTACCTTAGTCGCCCAACTCAAGTCATATGCTCAAGTTGAGAATCCAAGGTGTCTCTCCTAGATGGGCTTTCATTGACCCCAAATCTCCATGACTCAGTTTCCAGCAGCGGTGTAACCTTATCACTGAGTCATGCAATAAATACCCCATTTTATGATGTACTTTAGGTCTTACATTTGCCTCTTGCGAAATTTTATTCGCGAACTAGGTTTGTAGGATCATAATATCTCCACTACAACACTTCTACGAGATTTACAGCGACAGTTCTGCGAGTTCTTCAATAACACTTCGCTAGTGTAACAAAATGATTTGAAGAATGACGTAATAGATGACGAATGAAGAAAAACGGGAAGAGCATGATTGCCCTGCGATGGGAACGACACTTGCGAGAATGGATATTATAACTACTGCGATAATATCGCCGGTCAGATCTTAAATTAAAGGACATATTAGCTGTCATCCACTATGTAACAATCCTATATAAAGAGACCCAGTAGATTCAGAAAGGGATGATGTATTTTTGAGTGTTGAGAAAGTCTTGAGGAGAGAGAAAATTCAAGAGAGCGGTTGTATTCTTGATATCTTCCATTTCTTGTAAACATTTCTGAGAATTAAATGATAAAGTGTTGTTTTTAATCTTCAATTATGTTTTAAATACTGTGAATTCTTATCAAGGGTGTAGTGTAGGATTTCTTGCAACTACATTTTGGCGCCCGAAACAGGGATTGAATTAACAAAAATCATAGAAAAAGCAAGGTAGAAGATGAGAGTTATTCAGGATTAAGAAGATAATTGAACAAATCAATGAAATAGTTGAAGGAAGAATGATTAGAGCCAAAGAGAATTGTATTAAATTGGAGTGTGGTATGGTAATAAGAACAATGATCGACAAATTCCATGAAAACATTAAGGGGAAGATACATAAACGATATTTTGAAGGAAAGAAAATTATGACGGTAGAGAAAATATCATCATTGAATGATTGGGAAAAGCAGAAAATCACATTTACAGCAGCAGAAATACCAGAAGAAAATTTAAATCACACATATCCTTTGGTAATCACGGTATCCATTGTACCAATGGAAAGGGAAAAATCAACAAAATATGCGGAAGAATGGGCCGTGAATAGAACATTGGTGGACGCAGGAAGTTCTGTGGACATAATATTTTATCTTTCATTTAAGAAAATGGAATACAAAGATGAAGACATGTCTTGTTCAACATATCATATTCATGGCTTTGGAAAATCTTTAACAAAACCTAAAGGCGAAATAGTGGTACTAATTCCACTAGGAAAGATCGAAACACCGGTAACATTATGTGTGGTAGACATGGAATCGTCGTATAACATGATACTGGGAAGACCATGGATACATGTAATCAAGGCTGTAGCATCAACGTTGCATCAATGCATCAAATTTCCTATGCCCGATGGAATTGGAGAAATTAGAGGAGATACTGATCTTTAGAAGCTGTGTTATCAAACTGAAGTGAGAAATTATGAAGAGCGTCCAAAGATGCGAAAAGCTCATAGAAAAATAGCAAAGGAGACAAAGAAATAAGAAGAATTTAAAGTGTACATGATAAGAGAAAAAGAAGGAAAAGGAATACCCAGCGAAATCTCGCAAGAAGGAAATGAACTCGCGAGAGTTGTGAAAACCTCAACACCAATGGGAGAGCCTGAAGCCAGCTACACCGCAGCAGAGCTAACAAAAGAAGTAAATATTGGAAGTAAAGAAGAACCTAAGATGCTAAAAATTAGAACGAAAATGGATGCAGATGAAGAAGTGAAAACTGTAAACCTCTTGCGAGAGTATAAAGACATCTTCACATGGAATATGGATGAGATTCCTGGGATAAACCCATCAGTTGCATGTCATAAACTAGAAATCAACAAGGAAGTAAGACCATTTAAGCAAAGGATAAGAAAAATCGCAACAACATACCATTCCCAAATAGAAGAAGAATTACAGAAGATGCTTGATGCGGAAATTATAAGACAAGCAAAGTACCCGAAATGGATTGAAAATATGGTGGTGGTTCCAAAAAAGAATAAAGGGATAAGAATTTGTATAGATTTTACTGACTTAAACAAAGCTTGTCCTAAAGATAGCTTTCCATTACCAGATATTCCTCAAATGGTCGAATCAGCAGCAAGAAATGATAGAATATCTTCATTAGATGGGTATAAAGGATATAATCAGATTCCTCTCGCAGAAGAAGACCAGGAACACACCGCATTATTTGCCCCAAGAGGATTATATTGTTATACAAAGATGCCCTTTGGTTTCCGAAATGCTGGTGCAACATATCAAAGAATGGTGGAAAAAGTATTTGCAAAATGGATCCATAAAACATTAGAGGTATATGTAGATGACATGTTAGTCAAAAGTAAAGAAGCTAAAAACCATGTACAAGACTTAAAGGAGATCTTCGACCAAATGCGACATTTTAACATCAAGGTGAATCCTGAAAAATGTATTTTTGGAGTAGCTTCAGGGAAATTTTTGGGATATATTGTGTCAAAGGAAGGAATACAAGTTGATCCAGATAAAGTACAAGCAATTCGTGACATGCCAACACCAGCAACTGTAAAAGATGTGCATAAGTTGAACGGGCTCTTAGCCTCGCTAGGAAGATTTATCTCGCGATCTTCAGATAAATGCAAGAATTTCTTCAACATACTCAGGAAGGGTACAAAGTTCAAGTGGACAAACAAATGTGAGAAGTCTTTTCAAGGAATTAAAGAATATTTGATGAACATATCTATCTTACAGAAACCAGAGCCCAGAGAAGAATTATTAATCTACCTTGTGACAACCTCGCACGCATTTAGTGTAGTATTACTGCGAGTGGACACAGGAGTAGAAAATCCAATTTATTACATCAGCAAAACATTTAATACTGCAGAGAAAAATTACTCAAAGATCGAGAAGTTAATTCTGGCATTGGTTTATGCAACCTTTAAACTTCACATCTATTTTCAAGCACATAAAATAAAAGTATTAACAAAGGTACCAATTGAGTCAGTAATGAAGAATTCAAAAAGATCAGGCAGGGTTGAGAGATGGAATGCACAAGTAGGGCACTTTGAAATCAAATACGAAATCCTATCCTCGCCAAAATCACAAGCTGTAGCAGATTTTTTAGCAGAATTTCCTCTAGAAGATGATGAAGCTGTAGAAGAAATGATGGACATAGAAGAAGAACATGGAGACCCAAAAGATCTATTAAAAGAACCAAACATGTGGGAAATATTAGTGGATGGATCATCAAATTGGGAATGTAATGGAATTGGAGTTGTCTTTATTTCACCAGAAGGAGAAAAAATGGCCTTTTCATTTCGTCTAGAATTCACGTCCACAAATAATGAGACAGAGTATGAAGCAGTGGTGCATGCGTTAAAATTCGCAATAGAAATGAAGTTGGAAAATGCAAGAATTACTAGTGACTCGCAATTGGTTATTCACCAGATAAAAGGAGAATATACAACAAATGAACCATCTTTGAAGAAATACAAGAAACTTGTTGAAGAATTGTCTGCGAGAATTCCAAAAATAAAATGGAGACGTATATCAAGAAAATATAACAGACTCGCAGATTCTTTTGCTTTCATATCTAGCATGATGATAAATCCAGCTGCGAGATGCATAAAAATTCAGACACTTGTATCACCATCAATCAATAAGGAAGAAGAAGATAAAGAAGATGTGATGATGATAGAAGGTGGTGAAGAAGAACCAAAAGGAAATATTGCAGATTGGCGAACAGAACTTCATGCATATTTGGCAAGAGGAGAGACACCAAGAAATAGATTAGAAACACATAAATTAAAAATCCGTGTAACAAATTATGAATTAAGAGATGGAGTATTATATCGCAAATCTTTTAATGGACCATCACTAAGATGCTTGACAAGGGAAGAATGACAAAAGGTGTTAAAGATGTTGCATAGCGGAGATGCTGGTAATCACAGCGGGGGAAGATATTTGGCATACAGAACAAAAATGCAAGGTTATTATTGGCTATATATGCATGAGGACGCGAAGCAACTTTCAATACGATGCGAAGATTGTCAGCGATATGGAAAGAAAATACATACACCAGGGGCACCATTATCATCCTCAACCAGTGTGTGGCCTTTTGGAAAATGGGGGTTGGATATCGTAGGACCATTTGTACCAGGTTCTGGACAAAGAAGATATTTAATTGTCGTTACAGATTATTTCACAAAATGAGGAGAAGTAAAAGCAGTGCAATACATCTGCGATAAAGATATTTTTACATTCATATTTGAAAATATAATTTGTAGATTTGGGATTCCTGCACAGTTGGTATATGATAATGGAAAACAGTTTGATGGGCAGAATATCGAATTGTTACTTAATGCATTTAAAATCAAATGTGGAAAATCGACACCACTATATCCACAGGCCAACAGATAGGCAGAGGCAATAAATAAGACAATTGCAGATATACTGAAGAAGAAATTAGAAGGATACCACAGGGCATGGTGCGAACAAGTACATAATGCAATATGGGCTTACAATACAACTAGACGGGAAGCTACTGGAATGTCACCTTTTTGTTTGACATATGGGGTTGAAGCTGTGTTACCAACATAAGTTGTTATTCTTATAACAAAAATATAAGCTTGGGAGAAGAATCTTAGTGTTGGGATGATTCTGAATAAACTGGATGAATTGGAAGAGAAGAGAAAAATCTTTACAACATATGGAAAATTATCAGCGAAGAATAGCTCGCGAGTACAACAAACGTGTCAAAAAATGTGAATTCCAACCAGGTGACCTAGTGCTGCGAGAAAAATAAAGTTATCAGCGAGAAAATGGTGGTAAACTGGCAAGAAAATGGGATAGACCATACATCATTAAAGAGATAGTTGGAACTAGGGCATACAAATTAATGGATCCCGAAGGCAGAGATGTTGGTCAAAGACTTGATAGACCATGGAATAGATTATACCTGAAAAGATATTATCAATGACAGATTCTGCGAGATTAGAGATGTTGGCATGTTATATGATGAAATGGACAATAAATTTTTCTATACTATAGCTCCGAGATTCTTCCAATAACAGAGCAAGTAAGAAATGCGTAAATATCGCAAAAAACGCGAATAAAAATTTCGCAGAGATTAATAGAATGGGACGAACCTTTATGGCGTACACCCTAGTTCGCGGATATAATTTCTCAAGAGGCAAATGTAAGACCTAAAGTGCGTCATATAAGGGGGTATCTATTTACATGATTGAGGGATAAGGTTATACCGCTGCTGGAACCTGAGTCATGGAGATGTTGGGGTTAAAGAAAACCTATCCGAGGGAGATACCTTGGATTTCCAACTATATAAGGTTATACCCTGGTTGGACGATCGAGGGTCTCTTCTAAGGAGTGCAGAGTATGAACAAGGTGCCGAGGTACACGGTTGAGCCAAGGGTTCCCGGGGCGTACGAAACTACCCTGGCTATTCTTGGAAAGTCTTGGCTATGATGCACTCGGCCCGAAGAAAACCTCACCTAGGGTGCAGTCTTGTAACTATAAGCCATATAGGCATAAAGGACAAGAGGCTGCGAAAATAGCTGGTTGTTTTTAAGACCGTATGGTAGGAGTTAGTCTTGTATGGCCGATGTGCCCTCCTGAAAGGGGCAACCAGGGGGGAGATAAGGGCAGCACCCTCCATTAGGGAGTTGATAAGTGTCTAAAGACGGCAATGTCATGGGGCTTTATGATCGCATGAACATTTAGGCCTGTCATATTGTCGCATGACAAATATTATACAGAGGCAACAAGCCATGAGAAAAAGTTAAGATGAGATCAGTGGGTTTTTACATGAAAGTGTAAAGACTTCCTGCGATTTCATCGCAAGACGGCAATGTTATAAGGCTTTGTTCTTTCAAGGGAGCTTAGACTTGTCATATTGTCGCAGAGAAATCGACAAAATATGGATAAGGCAAGATCAATGGGTTTTTACATGTAAATGTAAAAACGTCCTTCGATTTTGTCTCGGACACAAAAAAATGGCAAAATAAGACCTTTAACTAGGAAGGCAAATAAGACCAATAGATTAATCCCAAACATTAACTATTTTCTTTAAAGAATGCAGGAAAGATTTGTTAACCACACAAGAGATGGTGAGAAACAAGTATCCTTCAGAATTTCTCAGAAATATTATTCAGAATCACACAGCAGGATTATCCATAGTATTGCAGTACTATACATAATTTCGCATGTACTATTCGCAACACAGTTTTGCAAGGAAAAAATGCGGGAAATTCTTGTTCATCACAATAAATATAATGAAGGGAAAGTATGGGAGTTAATAAATAAAATATCATTATCTTTCTTGAGAATATTCAAAATAACAGAAATAAAGTTGAATTCCAAAGTTGCATAAAGATACATTGCTCGCAAGAAAGAGGAGGAAAAGGAAAACAAAAACAAAACTCAAGTTTCAATATTGGCCTCACCATTAGTCTCGTTAGCTTCATTCTCCTTGTCAATATTTTTCGCGTTGCGATCAGCTTGACTTTCTTCTTCATCTGCACCACCAGTATCTACTTCTTTAGAAGGACTTCTTTATTCTTCTGTTGGGTCTTCTTGAGAGGAATTTTCTTCACCACTTACATAGATTAGATCATTATCCATGGGGAGAGTAGTTTCATCATCATTTAATTCTAGAGGATCAACAGATACAGGAGGGAGAGACTGGGATATCAAAATATCATTCACAAGAACTTCAGCACTAAGATGAACCTTGCGAAGGAAACCTTTATCGCGATTTCTAATCTCCATATTTTTGAAGTATTCAAGGTAGTCATATCTCCTTTATGCACGATCGCGAGATTGAACAAGATTGGCGGTGAGCGTTCCGTTTTCTTTGCGAACTTTAGCTAATTTTTCAGTCAGATCAGAAATGGTAGAATGAAGGCTTTTTTCATATTCTGCGAGAAACATAAATTGACAAGAAAACATTCAGATGAAAATCTCGTAAGAGATATAGCAGAAAAATTAAATAGAAAAGTTAACAGTTAAGGCAGTCAAAATGACTACCTTCTTTTTGAGAAGTTAAATTTTGAATTAATGTTAAGAAACAATTCTTCCATTGATTCATGGCATCATCAAAATCATCCCCAACAATACCCTTCAGGCGATATTTTATCATTTCTTCTTTGGAGAGAAGATAAGTATTTTCTATTGCTAATAGGGAGTAAGATTCTTCTAATTGAGAATACTGATCTTGGAGTTTACTGGCCTTTAAACTTAGAGTTAACCTTCCCTTGATAAGTTTATCTTTCTCAGCGGCAGAAGAATCAGTTACTTCCTTGAGTTCATCTTTCAATGAACGAAGAGATTGTTCTTGGTCGTTACACACTTTCTGAAGAATATTTATTTGCTGCAAGGAGATCGCCATTTTGTTTAAGAAGATATGTTTCTCTTGAGACAAAGTCTTATTTTCATCTGATAAAGATTCCATCGCCAAGTTAGCTTTGGTTAACAAGTATGATAGGTGAGTAACTTTGTTATTCAATATATTTTGCCTTTGAGCTAATTGATCATTCTCATTGGTAAGATTATCTATTTGATCGATAGAGTATGTGTAAAGATTATCTAATCTATTATATTGATCCATCCAAGAATCTCTCTCAACACGAGCTTCTTCAGCGACAGACTCAAGTTGAAATATCTTCATTAGTCGTTTCTGATTTAAATCTAAGTAGGCAAACCAAATATTTAAAAATAAATTGAGTACAGAAAAGATGAAAATCTACTAGAACAAGAAAAACTAGAGGCAAAGGCAGAAGAACTATACCTTTTAACTCCTTGTTGTTATCGCAAAGATTTTCGCAATCCAGTAAAGAGTTGCGAAGCTTGTGATCGAGAGTATCACATTCTGAAGTTTTGGCTTGGAGACTTCTTTTTAGATCTTCAACTTCATTTTCTAAAGACGTTCGCGAAGAAGTTCGATCAGAACCAAAATATTTGATTAAAGTCTCGCAGACATCATATCTGAAAGGGTCAGTAGAAGATTTCTTGGAATCATATAAAATGTCAGACAAAACTTTAAAAGCTGCATCAAATCCTATTGATGTTTCTTTGGATGAGGGAAGAGGTACAGAGGGTGAAGTTGTATGATGGCGAGTTGGAGATTTGAGTCATTTATGATGGTTGCATCATCAGAAGGTGGAGTGTCTGGAAAAGTAACGGTGGGAGGCAAAATAGTAGAGGAAGAAACTTTGTTCATAACAGTTTTGGGAGTCTCATATATTGGAGGATTAATGGCATTGGTGTAGTTGCAGGAAATCCTACAACTACACCCTCAGTAGAATTTGTAATACTTTAAGAAGTTTTTGATGAAAAATGACAATCTTGATTAATATTCTCAATTGATTACAAATAAATATGTTAATGGAGATTAGAACAGTTACAACTTTCTCTGTTCTCTCTCCTAAGACTTGTTCTAACACTCACTTAAACAAACTCCCCAATTTAACATTTGAACTACTATTTATAGTTAAATTTGTACAACTGTATATAACTTGCGAAGCATCGCAACCTCTGATCGTAAATTTATTCTATATTCGCAACCTCTTCACACTTCTCCCGTGTTTCTTCTATTATCGCATTGTCTTGTGACACTTTTATTTTGTATTTGTTACTATGTTCGTAACCTTATATCTTGCGATATTCTGTCCCTACATCTTGCCTCTTCTCATGTCAGTTATGCGAAGAATAAATGTCATGAGAATCATTATTCTCGCAAATTTAATATAGTTATCATCATCTGTTATGTTCGCAATACGTGTTTTCTCTTCCATTAAATCTTCGACACGTTTTTTCGTAACCGTCCTTCTTAACCACCCACGTCTAATCGCATTGATGAATTTCTATCTTCATCAAACTCTTTTCTTTATAAATATTATCTTTAATTCCTTCTTTTATTCTTTTATCTTTTTCATCTTCCTCACTACGTCTGCTTCTGCAATTTCTTCCTTCTTTCTTCTACTGCAATTTCAATCCTTTTTTATTTCTTTTCTTCTCTGTTTTCTATCCTTCATCTAATGGCTCCGAAGAAGAAAACTGTGGAACAACTTAATGCAGAGCTTGCTGATAGAGATCTCGTTCTTTCTGAGACTGATGGTTATACCAATAAATCCCATCTCTGTATGGAACTCTTTACTGATCTCCATTGGGATGATCAAATAGTTTTAATCTCACGAGGCCAAATCCTCGCAGGTCTTCCTCTTCCTCTTTACGGTGTCAATCTTCCTTTATTCTATGAGATTATTTCTCACCCAAATTTCTCACGAGCCATTTATCAATTGACTGGGGATTGCATTCGCATTCTGGTTGAATTCGCAAACCGTGCTGCTACTGGAAAATATTTTTACCCAATTGAACTTAGAAAACCTGTATTTAGAGATATAGAGATTATCGCTGCAAATTATACAGTCGAGAATTTCTTTAAAAATTACACATTAATTCCTGCGAAGAGGGAAGATAAGCGTTGGGGTATTCGTCTTCATCGTAAAACTGATGTTGCAGAAGCTGATCTTCTTATGCATGATATTGATTATGCTTTTGGAAATAATCGAACCCCTCGTCATTCTCATGATGAATATTGGTACAATTATCCTCTAGTATTATCGGGTTCTTATATCTCTGGTATAGTAGATCTTCCTGCTAATCATCGTGATCATAACTATCAACCTTGGGTCTTTTCTTGGCCTAATAGAGATAAAGATGTATGTATTTCCATCTTCTTATCTTCTTGTTATTTTTCTTCTTTTACTAATCCTTTCGTAACATTTATCAGGTGAATAAACTTAAGCAAAGTTACCTTAAAATTGGGAAATCCAGTATTCGCGATGCTTTCCAATTGTTTTCAAATGAGGTAAGAAACATTCTTATATGTGTTTTAAACAATATATTGTTGCCTCTGTTTCTTATCCTTATTTGAATTTGTAGGTTCTTCCTGACTTCCCTGGGGCTGTTGTGAGTGAGAATAAGAATTCAACTTCTTCTAAAGCGCTAACTTCAAGACAAAAAACACTTCGCTCTGCGAAAAACACCCAGATTTCTGGTAATAAAGAAGATATTATTCGCAAAGGAAAAAGAAAACTTGAGGATATTTTTTCTGCGAGGAAGAGGAAGAGACTCCCACCCAGTGTTTACTCCAATGTGATCTCCTCTAGCAAGGATGTTGACGAAGAACAAAGTGATAAAGATGATAGATTTTTTGGGAAGGATCTTAGTTCTAATTCTGATACTGAATCTGATAGGAGGAATGATGATGATGATGAATAAGAAGATGAAGATTACAGCAATATGGAAACTTTTGAGTCTGCAATGACTCGATTGTCTGAGGCTTTTCTCAACTCTTCTCGTGGATTAGGAAAGTCTCATACTACGAATGATCATAGGCATATTGCGAAGGCTTGCAAAGTCCCTACTGTAATCAACAATAATTCCCTTAATGGAATTTCAAGATTTGTTTCTCCTATTACATTATACTCTTTGGGGAGTATGGTAAGTTTCTCTTCTATTCCTTGTTAATTTCCCCTACTTCATTGATTTCTAATCCTTTTTATTTGCTCAGGTTGGGAGGGTTAGCTGTGCAGCTGCTTCAGATTGGGAAAGACGTCATGCAATTGCTGAGAAGAAAACTTTAAGTCGTTGTAACAAACTGGAGGTTGAGAATACAAAACTTCTCCAGAAAATAGAGGATTTGAATATTGATAATGCAGAGTTAAAATCCCGCTGCGAAGATAATGCGCAATCTACGAGTATCGCAACTGAAAATTCTTCTCTCCTTGAGAAGAATAATCAACTGGAGCTTGAAAATAAGGGGAAAAGGAATACTAAGCTAGGTCTTCAAAATATATTATTTCTCTTCATATGATCAAGTTATGAAAATAAGGAAAGCATTCAATTAAAGAAAGATCAACTCGTCATCGCAAAATTAAGACATTGGTACTAATTAAGTTGCGAAAAGAAAATTGTTGGTAGATTAAAAGTGCAGGAAAGAAGAAAATATTGTACTCAAACAGACAAGACAAAAAGAACTGAAGCAAATATACAGGAAGGAATAAAGCTACTCTGTGGGAGATTTATCTTCATCAAAATGATCTTCTCTTTCTTCTTCGGAGATATCATCTTCAGCTTCACTATCAGAGATATCCAAATCTGGGGTATCATCAGGGATTTCTTCAGAAAGGAGCGTTTGATACTTAGTAAGAGGGATTTGATTGTCTTCACAAATCTTGCGATTCATCATAGCTCGGAAGCGTTTGATGTTTAAGCCATGTTTTTTTTGAGAAATTTGATGTTGAGACTTTAAATCAGAAACCTTATGATTACGCGCAGCAAGAGTAGCTTCCAGCTCTTCAATCCTTTTCGTATAATTTTCTTCAGCATTTACAAAGAAAAAGGATAAGTAAGAGATAAGAGAATAAAGAATAAGAGAATAAATAGAGGATTTGAATATTGATAATGCAGAGTTAAAATCCCGTTGCGAAGATAATGCGCAATCTGCGAGTATCGCAACTGAAAATTCTTCTCTCCTTGAGAAGAATAATCAACTGGAGCTTGAAGTCACTTCTCTTCATAATGATAAGAACCAAGAAGGTAAATTCGCAAATCTTGATCACTTTAACTCTATAATTCGCTAATCAATTCCTTAATTTATTCTCTTATTCTTTATTCTCTTATCTCTTACTTATCCTTTTTATTTGTAAATGCTGAAGAAAATTATACGAAGAGGATTGAAGAGCTGGAAGCTATTCTTGCTACGCGTAATCAGAAGATTTCTGATTTAAAGTCTCTACATAAAATTTCTCAAAACAACCTTGGCTTAAACATCAAATGCTTCCGAGCTATGATGACTCGCAAGATTTGTGAAGACAATCAAATTCCTCTTACTAAGTATCAAACGCTCCTTTCTGAAGAAATCCCTGATGATACCCCAGATTTGGATATCTCTGATAGTGAAGCTGAAGATGATATCTCCGATGAATAAAGAGAAGATCAGTTTGATGAAGATAAATCTCCCACAGAGTAGCTTTATTCCTTCCTGTATATTTGCTTCAGTTCTTTTTGTCTTGTCTGTTTGAGTACAATATTTTCTTCTTTCCTGCACTTTTAATCTACTAGCAATTTTCTTTTCGCAACTTAATTAGTACCAGTGTCTTAATTTTGCGATGATGAGTTGATCTTTCTTTAATTGAATGCTTTCCTTATTTGCATAAATTGATCATATGAAGAGAAATAATATATTTTGAAGACCTAGCTTAGTATTCCTTTTCCCCTTATTATTGCTCTTCAGGTGATCAATTGTTGTTATAAGTATTAGAATATCTGCCTCAGTTTAGGTTGCGAAGTTTCAGGTTGTTGCGAAGTAAATAAGAAATCTCCCCCTTGAAGTATAAGAAGTATGAAACCCCCTTGAAGAAGTATAAGAATTATGAAACATCCTTGAAGAAGTATAAGAAGTATTCAATCTTTGAGGAAATATGAGAAATATTCAATCCTTGAAAAAATATGAGAAGTATTCAATCCTTGAAATTTTTTAATGAGTATGAAATATCCGTCCTTGATTGCGACTAAAATTGCCGCTTTTGGTAGGAATTCTTGATATATATTCTTATTGAGAATATAAATAATCTCCAATGATATTTACGGAATTGACTTCATTAGTTTCTGTGGTCTTATCATGCCTTCCTAAGTAAAGGTCTTACTTTGCCACCTTTTTTGCGATAAAGTCGCAGGATGTTGGTGCATTCGCATGCCTCAACCCCTTGACCTTATCTTAACAATATTTTTGTGTTTGCGATAATATGACAAGTCTGAATATACTTGTGAATATACAGCCTTGTGACATTATCGTCTTGCGATGAAATCGCAGGACGTTATCACACTTTCATGTAATAACCCATTGATCTCATCTTAACTTCTTTGTATTTAATTCTGCGATTATATATATTTTTTTATTTTTTTTTACTCGTAGAAATACGATTGTTGCACAAATATGACAAGCCTTTATGTTCTTGCGAACAAAAAGCCTCATGACATTTGCGTCTTATAGCACGTATGAGCTCCTTAATGGAGGGTGCTTCCCTTTATCTTACCCTTGGTTGGCCCTTTAAGGAAGAGTACATCGACCATACAAGGTTAGCTCTTCCCATCCGGTTTTTCCAACAACCAGCTTTTTTTCGCAACCTCTTATCCTTTTTGCCTATATGGCTTATAGTTACGAGGTTGCACCCTATGGGGTATCTTTGGGCCAAGTGTATCATTTGCCAAGACTTGTCAAGAATGGCAGATGTGCTTCAAACCCATCCGGCACTCTTGACTCAACCGTGTACCTCGGCGCCTTGATTATTTTATGCACTTCTTGGGAAAGACAGTATGCCTTAGTCGCCCAACCTAAATCATGTTACATCGCAAGATTAGGTTGAGAATCCAAGGTGTCTTACCCGGATAGGTACCTCGTTTTTAGGTTATATACCCCATAATGTCCATGTACTCAGGTTCCGTGGTGGTGTTCCGTTTCCCCTGAGCCATGCTTATAGGTACCCCCTTAAATGACACACTTTAGGACTTTACCTCTTGCGAAATATTGCTTCGCGAACTAGGGTGTACGCCAAAAAGGTTTGCCTGTGTAAAATTGCTGCGGCTTTCTTTCTTTTTTGAAAGCTGATCACAGTTTGCGTCTTTATTTTATGAAAGCTGATCGCAAATAAATTTTTGCGTCTTTCTTTAATGAAAGATGATCGCAATAAATCGTTTTTATTCGTAAAAACTTATCACAAATTTTTCATGTTGCGAAATACCTCATTTCATTTTCGTGTGTTATTCCTTGCGAACATTTTGTTATACGTTGCGAACAAATATACTGATTACCTTTTTGTTTCATTACCTTATTTCTTCACTCTATTTTCTTCGCAAACCATATCCATTTTTTATCATCGTAAATTTCTTGTACTCCTTCATGCCTTAGTCCTCAGTTATTAAATTTTCGCTTCTTTTCGCAGCCTTTGCTATTTTTATCCAACTTTCCTTTTCAACAGCTTTTCCTTCGCAAACTTCTACTTTTGTATCGTAACATTTCTTCCCTTCTGCCCAATCACCCTTGATAACTCCAATACCCTTTGGATGAGGAAATTTTATGCACTGATGAAGAGTTGAACCTACGCCTAGAATCCCATGAAGCCAAGGTCTCCCTATCAAAGCATTGTATGGTGATTCGACATCAACAACGCAAAATAGAATTTTAGTTCGCATTTCACTTAAGGGAGTTCGCATGCTTACTTCTCCTTTAGGTTTATTAGCAGTTCCATTAAAGCCATAAATCCTGTAGGTAGAAGGTATTAGATCTGCGTCTTTCCCCCCATGGTTTTGTAAGCAGGATAGAAGAGAATATTGACAGAACTTCCCGTATCAATTAAGATTCTATTAAGACCAAATGATTCTTCGTCTGTATCATCTTCGCTTTCTTCCGTATTCAGACAAATTTCTAATCTCACTACCAATGGATTATCATGTACTTCGCAACCTTCTGGAATTTCTGTGGCTTCAAAAGAAATTTCACGCTTCTTCCAATCTTCAAGTCGTGAGATTTTTGCGATGTTCATTATTTCCCTTACTTCACCATCTCTCGCATATACCCTGCTTAACACATTATCATGAAAATCTTCTATGGTTTTATATGAGTGAACAATAGAATTGCAGAAAAAATTCCTTTCTTTTGGTCCCACTTCTATGTGTAAGGTTTCCTTTCCCTTTTCTTGTATTGTGTTCACCATGCGAGTTATTACTGGAGCCTGTGGTAATTGTTGCGAATGTGCTTGCTTGAGTAAAAAGTGGTCCAGTTTACCTTGTTCGATCATTCGCAAGATAATCCTTTTGATATTATTGCAATTATTTGTAGAATGTCCATGAAAGTGGTGGTACAAGCAAAATTCATGACTTCTTGGACCCATTGGTGGCTCTTTTCCCATATTCCATGGTGTTGGTATATTTTCCATCAAGATGATTGCTTGCCATATCTTTTCTACACTTGTATTCAAAGGTGGCATCTTTATTTCTTCTCTTATCATTCTTTGACATCCCTGTCCATTGTTATAGTTTTGTCTATGATTCCCTTGTCCAAAATAGTTCTGCCTTTGTCCTCCATAATTTTCCTGTTGTTGATCTAATCTTGGGATATGGTTATTTGCTCCTCGGCTATAGAAATTCCTTTCTCTATCATACTTTTCTTGCTACCCATTGCTACCATCTTTGGTTGACCATTGCCAACTTTCTTCTCTTCTGATATCTGCGAAGATGTTTGCGAGGATGTCTGCGAGGTACCTGCTACAATATTGACTATTTTAGGAAGTAAGTTTGCACATGTATCTTGAGTGTTGGTGTTTGTCACTGGATATGACTCCATATTGTTTTGCTTTTCCTCTAATGTAATGTACTCCTCTTGCAATTCTCGCAACTCTGTCATCATAATGGAATTCTTTCTTCTGAAAATTTGAACATATAATTGTTCAGTTGCGAACATCGCATTTACAAAAGAGAAAATCAGGTACCTCTCGTCCATACGCCCTGCCATATCACTGCACATAGTTTTCCATCTTCTTACCAAATGCTTCAAACTTTCTCCAACTCTTTGTTTTAAACCAAACACATCTTCAATACCAAGTCGCGAGGAATGATTCGTGATATATGCTCCTAAGAAAGTTACTTGTAGATGATTAAATGATGTAATAGTGTTCTTTGGAAGTCATTCAAACCATTTTAGAGCTTCTCCTGTTAAGCTTGACGCGAAATACTTGCATAATACATCAACGTGATTCTCCCATTGTAACATGCATCTTATATACGCTTTAATGTGTTGTATAGCACATGAAGTCCCATAAAAGATGCTAGTTAATGTAGGAAGATTGCATTTTGGTAGAATCCCTCCCAATTGTACTTCTCTAGAGAAAGGAGTCCTCGCAGCTTCTTCTATTCCTTCATCTAATTGTATTATATCTCCTCCTCCTCTACTGTTTATCATTCCTCTCATTTCCGCTAATTCTCGAAAGATCCGTTCATTTGCCTCAGAATTCTCATCCATTGGTCTCTTCAGCGCATCCTTTCTTCTTCTACGTTCTTGCATTTCTTCTCTTGTGATCCTTCGCATTCTATCATACTCTTCATTAATGTTTTCCATTTGCACAATTTTGCAAATATCTTCTTTCCAGGTTGTCACAATTTTTTTGTTGCATAACATCTTGAAATTCTTGTTCTTCCATTTCTATTCTCCTCATCCTTCTCATGTGAATATCAGAAATTTCTTCTTCTTCATTTCTCCTCCTTCTGCGATTTACCTCTCTCTGATTTGCCTGAATTCTGTTTTGAATATTTGGTTCATTCCTTGCTATTTCTGTTTGTTGATTTCCAACTCTCCTCTGAATTCTACCATACTCAAGATCTTGATTGTTGCGAGCATGTTCATGTCTTCTTACTCCATCTTCGTAATTGTTTTGATGCATTGCTTGTTGCCTATCAATTTCTTCCGCAAGTTGCTGCTCTACCTCTCAATTTTCTTCGCCATTCTGGTTATTTTCCCTTGGAAATGGTTCTGTTCGTAAATTTTCTACGTTTTGTTCGTTGTTCGGTACTAAAATGAAGCGATTCTATCGATTTCTTCCAACCAGATTCTGTGTTTGTCCTTGCATAACATTTTCACTATTGATTGTTGGTGAATTTCGTTCTTCTCTCTCTGGCCTAACACTTGATCTCGTAGCACTTTGAGATCTCCTTCTTTGTAACATCTCATTTTCCCTCCTAAATTCTTGATTATGTCTTGTTAGATTCGCACGTTCTTCAGCTTCAAACCTTCGTTCTTCTTGAATTCCTTGTCTCAATGTTTCTAATGCCTCCATTTCTCTTTCATGAATTATTCCTCCCATCAATCTCCCATTTTCTCTGATTTGAGGTTCTCTACATGTTTCAAATGGTGTATCAGTTCTCCAAGTGTGTACACTCACTCGATCTTGATCTATTGCTCTTCTTTGTGTTACTGTTTGTTGAGTTTGATTTCTTCGATTACTCCTTCCCCTACTAGGTTCTCCTATTACGTTTGCCTCTCCACCTGCGAGTCTTACACTTTTTCTTACTGCAGTCAATGGTTCTGATATATTTCTTCTTCTAGCCATTTCTCTGATGCAAAATTCTTTAATTATCTTTGTTTCGTTTGCTTCTCTTTATTTTCCCTGTTTCTAGCGCCAATTATGTAGTTGCAGAAAATCCTACAACTACACCCTCAATAGAATTTGTAAAACTTTAATAATTTCTTGATGAAAAATGACAATCTTGATTAATATTCTCAATTGATTACAAAGAAATATGTTAATGGAGATTAGAACAGTTACAACTTTCTCTATTCTCTCTTCTAAGACTTTTTCTAACACTCACTTAAAGAACCTCCCCAATTTAACATTTGAACTACTATTTATAGTGAAATCTGTACAACTGTATATAACTTGCGAAGCATCGCAACCTCTAATCGTAAATTTATTCTATATTCGCAAACTCTTCACACTTCTCCCGTGTTTCTTCTATTATCGCATTGTCTTGCGACACTTTTATTTTGTATTTGTTACTATGTTCGTAACCTTATATCTTGCGATATTCTGTCCCTACAATTGGGGGTATTGATAATGACATTCTCGCAAATAGAGGATGGAGGTTCCATTTGCGAAGTGGTAGAAACAGATTTTGAAGATGAAAATTTGGGAATAGTAATATGAATCTCAAGAGTCTTGGCTTTGCGGTATTGCTTGCGAGGTCTAACAGCATTTTCATCACACTCCGAGTAATAATATAGATAAGAAACAGAGGAAACAATATTGTTATTAAGAAAACAAATGTTTCTTCCTACCTTATGACTCGCAGACTTCCTTTTCTTTTCAGCGACTTTTTGTTGTAAATCTTCTTGAAGATTAGGGTTTTGATTGACAAACTGGGTGTTGGATGAAGTTCCACTAAAAAGAAAACATGGTTATATAGAATCAGGCAAAAAAGATCTAATAGAGTGAATAAATAGGATTTAGACAAGCAAAATCGAGTTTAATAAAGAACACATACCTTGGAGATTCCATTGAAGCAGCAGCAGGTGAATTTGCAGAAGTTAAAGAAGAAGGTTGCAGGTAGAAAAAATTGCAGAGAATGAAGAAGTGAAGAAGACGAAGAAGTAAAACAAGAAAAAATATTTCTTTGATAGACTCTCTCTTTTATAGAGAAAAGGATGATAACCGGGTAATAAAAGATTAATCGGTAAAAAAAAGAACATTCGACACGTGTAGGCGGTAACACTTAATTTACGGAGTTTTGTTGGTCATAGAAGATGAAACGATGAATAGTTGTGGCATTTTATTTCTCATGATATTTCCTCCCTCACAGAAAAGACATGAGAAGAGGCAAGATGTAGGATCAGAATATCGCCACAACAACACTTCTGCGAGATTTACAGCGACAGCTCTGCGAGTTCTTCAACAACACTTCGCGAGTGTCACATAATGATTTGAAGAATGACGTAATAGCTGACGAATGAAGAAAAACAGGAAGAGCGTGATTGCCCTGCGATGGGAACGACACTTGCGAGAATGGATATTATAACTACTGCGGCTGTCATCTACTATGTAACTATCCTATATAAAGAGACCCAGTAGATTCAGAAAGGGATGATGTATTTTTGAGTGTTGAGAAAGTCTTGAGGAGAGAGAAAATTCAAGAGAGCGGTTGTATTCTTGATTTCTTCCATTTCTTGTAAACATTTATGAGAATCAAATGATAAAGTGTTGTTTTTAATCTTCAATTGTGTGTTAAATATTTTGAATTCTTATCAAGGGTGTAGTGTAGGATTTCCTGCAACTACAAGGGTGTACGCCATAAAGGTTCGTCCCATTCTAAGGTTATTCTTTTGCATTTCAGCTCTGTTGTAAGTTCTCAATCTCATTTTTATCATTAAGTAAAATATGTTTTTGAAATTTTCGCAACAAATCAATCATACATCTCTTTTTATTTTTCAATATATCTTTCATTTCACAATTTAATTTTTTTACCTTTACTATTTTCTTCCTCTGTTCTTTTATTGCTCTTCGCTACATCCATTCCTTCTGCGATATTTTCGCTGCTTGTTATTATATTAACCATTAGTCTCTCACTTCTTTGCTTTTGTTTGATGTTATTCTTCCAATTCCCCTTCTTAGCAGCTCTTTCTTCGCAGGATTCTACATCGATTTCATAGCACTTCTTTCCTTCATTCCAATCTCCCTTTATGATTCCAATGCCACTGGGATGAAGAAAGCTGATGCTACACCTAGAATCCCATGTAGCCAAGGTCGGCCAATCAAAGCGTTGTAAGACGATTCTACATCAACTACACAAAATAGGATCTTAGAGGATATCCCCTTTAATGGAATTCCCATAGTGATTTCCCCTTTAGGCTTATTGGCAGTACCATTGAAACCATAGATTTTATAAGTTGAAGGTATTAGATTCTCATCTCTACCTCCCATAGTCTTATATGTATGATAGAATAAGATATCCACAGAACTTCCCGTGTCAATTAAGACTCTATTAATTGCCCATGTATCTTCAGCTTTGTAGGACCAGAATATCGCTATAATATTTCTCTGCGAGATTAACAACGCTTCCCAAGCGAGCATCACCGCAAGACCTTCAACTACACTTTGCGAGTGTCACAAAAGCAGTCAAAAGAGTGACTTAATAGCTGACGATTGAAGAAAACATAAGAAAAGCATGTTCGTCCTACGATGGTTATAAAGCTTGCGAGAATGAATATTGTAACTATCGCGGTACAATCGCAGAATCAACCCGAAATAGGAGGAAAACTTAGCTGTTATTCACTATGTAACTACCCTATAAATATAGACCCAATATGTCCAGAAATGGATGATGTATTTTTGAGAGTTAAGAAAGTCTTGAGGAGAGAGAAACTTCAAGAGAATAGTTGTAATCTTGAATTCTTCCATTTCTGTAAACATCTCTGAGAACAAAATAATAAAGTGTCATTTTTAATCTTCAATTGTGAGTTGAATATAGCAAAATCATAACAAGGGTGTAGTGTGGGATTTCCTGCAATTACATTTTGGCGCTCGAAACAGGGAGAATCAAGTTAAGAAATCTCTAATTACAATTTAAAGATTTGAAGAAATTATTAGAGTTGAATAAATGGCTAGAAGAAGAAGAAATACATCAGAAACACCAACAACTGTAAGGAGGAGTAAAAGACTTGCAGGAGGAGAAACAAATGAATTAGGAGAATCTTCAAGGATAAGAACAAGAATAAATAAAACATGGATTGAAGGAGAAGATCAAATTCCACAACCAAATCAACAAACACTGATACAAAATAGAAATATGGATTATGATAGAGTAAGTGTGCATACTTGGAGATCGGATTCGATGGAAGATGTAGAAGGTCAACAATTAAGAGACGAAAGAAGAGAAGAAAGAAATCAAGGAGTGGTTGAAGGATTAATTCATGGAGGAGGTGAAAATGAAACAACAGATGATCCTATACAAAGAATACAAGAGGAAAGAAGATTAGAGGCGGAAGAGCGTGCAAATATAACAAGACAAAATCACGAGTTGAGAATGGAGAATTTGAGGTTACAAAATAGAAGATCAAGAAGTACTGTTAGATCGAATTCAAGATCATTAAGAGAAGAATTAAGGCGAAATTCCCCAATAAGAAATGCTAGAGGAAATATTCAAGAGGAAATGCAAAATCTAAATGAAGAGCAACGTCATAGAGAAGAAGAAGTAATAGAAGATCGACATGATCCGTGTGGCGAAAATTTGGATAATAGGGTTGACAACAGAAATCAAGAGGGAAGAGACAACCAAAATGATGAAGATAATCCAGAAGAAGGTAGGAGGATATTACATTGGCGAGAAATTCAGAGAAATCGAAGAATAATTGAGGAAGAAATTGAGAGACATTATGCTGAACAAGCACGACTAGCTTGCGAGAGAGAAAGATTAAGAGCAGAAGTAGAAGAACAAGAGTTCCAAGAGGCAGTACGACATAATAACCATGAAAATCGAGAAAGGAGACGTACACAAAATCTTTATAATAATAATATTCAGGAAGAGTATGATAGAATACACAGAAGAATAGAAAGACAGCGAAGAGAAATGAAGAAATTCGCAGAGAAGTACATCTGTGATTGCAAGAAGAAGGTGGAGCAGAAGATCGCACAAGAAGGAATGTGGGTGTAGATGAAGACACACAAAGTCTCGCAAGACAAGAGGTACATGAACGCATGAGAAGGGAAGCTGCATTAAAAATACCGATGGAACCAAATTCAACAGCGAATGAGAAAATTTTAAGAGAATTAGTAGAGATGAGGGGAATAATAAATAACAGATAAGAAGGAGGTAGAAGGAAACTTGATGAATCTATTGAATAAGCTGCGAGAACTCCATTCACTCAAGAAGTACAGTTAAGAGGAATACCTCCAAAGTGCAATTTACCAGCATTAACCAGCATTTTTGATGGAACTACCTGTGCCGTACAACATGTTAAGGCTTATGTTAGGTGTATGCTGCAATGGGAGAATCATGATGCTGTATTATGCAAGTATTTTTCATCTAGCTTAACTAACGAGGCGCTGAAATGGTTTGAGGGATTGATAAAAAATACTATAACTTCTTTTGATCATTTACAAGATACATTTATGGGAGCATATATAAGCAAAAATTCATCGCGGCCAGGTATTGAAGATGTGTTTGGGTTAAAGTAGAGGGTTGGAGAGAGTCTGAAACATTTAACCATAAGATAGAAGACAATATGCAGGGAGATGACAGGAAGAGTAGACGAAAGATATCTTATCTTATCTTTTATCAATGTAATGTTCACGACCAATCTGCTGTACATAAAAATTTTCAGAGTCAAGAATACAATCACTATGACTAAACTACGAGAAATACAAGAAGAATACATTGCTTTGGAGGAGAAACAAAATGAGATGGAATCATATCCAATCGCGAATACCAATTCAGTAGCAGCAAATGGGAGTTTACTTCCTAAAATGATTAACAATGTAGCGAGCAGCTCACAAGCACAACAAGAGAAAGTGGAAGTTGATAACCAGTAGAAGTTGGTAGTTATGGGCAGTCGAGATCAAGAAGAATATGAAAGGGAAAAGAATTATTACAATCGCGGTGGGAATAATAAGATTCAAAGGCTTGATCAGCCGCAAGAAACTTATGGTGGACAGAGGCAAAACAATTTCAGAAGCCAAGGTAACCAGAAGATAATATGGGAAGAAATTAAGATGCCACCTCTAAATGCTAGTATAGAAAAAATCTGGGAAGCTATCATTTTGATGGAAAATATACCATCACCATGGAATATGGGAAAAGAAACGCATCCTAATAATTGTAGTCAAGAATTTTGTCCTTACCATCACTTTCATGGTCACACAATAAATGATTGCAGGAATATAAAGAGAATAATTTTAAGGATGATTGACCAAGGAAAGCTAAACCACTTTTTAGTAGGACATCCACAATCTCAGCGATTGCCTCCAGCAGCAGAAATTCGCAGGGTAAATACTGTAAAAGGAGCAGAATCATTCGTAATAGAAGTTGGGGCTAAAGCAAAGAATTTATTTTGCAATTCCATCGTACATTCATCCAGAACAGTTGAGGATTTCCATGATAATGTTCTAAGCAGAGTCTTCGCGAGAGACACGGATGGAAAAGAGATAATGAATATTGCGAGAGCCTCGCCATTAGAAGAATGGCAAAAACAAACTATATCTTTTATTGCACAACAAGTACCAGAGCCAGGAGATCAGCATGATAACCCATTGGTAGTAAGGTTAGAGATAAAACCCAAGCAAGTAGAAGAAGATGATGAAGAGAATGATAACGAAAATGAAGATTCTTGGGCCATTAATAGAGTTCTAATAGACACAGACAACTTAGTTGACATATTATTTTATCATACCTACAAGACCATTGGTGGAAGAGACGAAGATCTAATACCATCAACATATAAAATCTATGGTTTTAATGGTACTGCCAATAAACCCAAAGGGGAAATTGAAATGCGGATTCCATTAAAGGGGATAACTTCCAAGATCTTGTTTTGTGTTGTTGATATTGAATCACCTTACAATTCCCTGATTGGTCGACCTTGGCTACATGGGATATTAGGTGTAGCATCTACTTTCCACCAGTGTGTTAAATTTCCTCATCCTAATGGTGTTGGAGTTATTAAGGGAGATTGGGGAGAAAGCAAGAAATGTTATGAGATTGATATAAAATATTGCGAGGAAAGAGCTGAGAATAAGAGAAATTGGAAGTACAACATCAAGCAATAATAGAGATTTGAAAGATTGATGATTGATTCAATAGAGCAGCGAGAGGAAGATGATGACGAGCGGCTCGTGGATAAGGAAAAAACAGCAAAACGTAACAAAAAAGCAGAACCAGAAAATAGTAAGTAGAAAGGTAAAATGATGAAATTTAAAGAAACTTACACAGAATTTGTTTGAAGAAAATGCAATTGAAAAAAGTACTCTGTTTGAAAGAATTGCAAAATTTTACAAGAAGATCAAAGAAATGAAATTTTATCAGAGTTACAATACTCGCGAGAAGCGCGAATAAAATTTCGCAGAGATTAATATAATGGGACGAACCTTTATGGCGTGCACCTTAGTTCGCGGATACAATTTCGCAAGAGGCAAATGTATGACCTCATAGTGCGTCGTATAAGGGGGTATCTCTTTACATGACTCAGGGATAAGGTTATACCGCTTCTGGAACCTAAGTCATGCAGATGTTGAGGTTAAAGAAAACCTATCCAGGAGAGAGATCTGGGACATCCAACTATATAAGGTTATACCCTGGTTGGACGATTGAGAATCTCTTCTAAGAAGTGCAAAGTATGACCAAGGCACCGAGGTACACGGTTGAGCCAAGGGTGCCCGGGGTGTACGAAAATACCCTGGCCATTCTTGGTAAGTCTTGGCTATGATGCACTTGGCCTAAAGAAAACCCCACTCAGGGTGCAGTCTTGTAACTATAAGCCATATAGGCATAAAGGACAAGAGGCTGCGAAAACAGCTGGTTGTTGGAAAATCTGGATGGGAGGAGCTAGTTTTGTATGGCCGATGTGCCCTCCTTGAAGGGGAAACCAGGGGGAAGATAAGGGCGGCACCCTCCATTATGGAGCTGATAAGTGTCTAAAGACGACAATGTCATGGGGCTTTATGATCGCAAGAATATTTAGGCCTGTCATATTGTCGCGTGACGAAAAATATACAGAGGCAACAAGCCAATAGAGAAAAGTTAAGATGAGATCAATGGGTTTTTACATGAAAGTGTAAAGACGTCCTGCGATTTCATCGCAAGACGGCAATGTCATAAGGTTTAATTCTTGCAAGAGATTTATACTTATCATATTGTCGCAGAGATGTTGAAAAAATATTGATAAGACAAGATCAATGGGTCAATACATGCAAATGTAAAAGACGTCCTGCGATTTTGTCGCAGAAAGAAAAAATGTGGCAAAATAAGACCTTTAATTAGGAAGGCATAATAATACCATAAGATTATTGCGATAATACTCGCAGAATTTATGAGATTTGCGATTTTACGCATAGATCATAAAGTTATGCAATTGTTGCTAGCGATAACATCGCCGATATTGAGGCAAAATTAATTTGATTCACAACTAATATCTAATCTCTACTCAATTTTTCATATTGCAGATGAATAATAGTGGCAAGTATGGGAATGCATAGAATGATGAAATTATTATTCATCCATCATATAATAAAATTGCAGATGATACATTTATACAAATAATTAAAGGATAATAATTATGACTGATTGATTATGCTACAGAAAAGGAATTGTTTTCTAATTCGTATAGATAAAAGCAAAAGAAGTTTACACATCAAGTTGGAGAAGCTCGCAGCAATGATACGACAAGCAAAAAATAAATGTACAAAATTTACAACGACGAAAAAGAGAAGAAACAAGACTAAGTAGATCCATCACCACCTTCATCAGAGCTCTTTTCTTTTTCAGATTTCTCCTCATTACCAGATTTCTCTTCTTCATCATTATCATTATTATCTCTATCTACGTCAGATTTCTCTTCCTCGCCAGATAGTTCTTCATCATTATCATCTTCGCTAGACTCCTCAGCTTCGCTATCAGAGATAACTAAATTTGGGAAATCATCTGGAATTTTCTTTGCAAGATCGGGGTATGTAAAATGAGGAATACCATGATCATCACAGACTAGTTTAAAAGCGTTATTACGAACACGAATAAGGGCGTTACTAAAATTTGAAGATGAGATTTTCAATTTTCCTTCAATCTAGAATACTTTTCACTACGAGAAGATAGATTTCCAGCGAGTTGGCTTTTCTCTTCTTCTAACTCATCAAATCTTTTACGATAGTTCTTTTCGGATGCTGCGAGCAAATGATAACAAAGTTAATACATATAAGGATGATTCAATTAGGAAATAATTCAGTGAAATCATAAGAGTGATAACCTTCTCTTTCAGAAATCATGTATTTAATTAAAGTCGTTTGATCAGCATGAAGACTAACATCTACACCTAAATTAGTTCTGGCGTTGTCAAGAACTTTCGCAGCCCAAGCAAATTCCACGTCATTATATATAAGAAGACGGGAACGAATTTGGTTTTCTCTTTCAATAAAACCTTCCTTCTCGTGGATAAGCCCATCCCTTTCAATTTGAACTTCAAGAATGGTCTTATGGAAATTCGCTAAGGTTTCAGCTCCTTGACTAGATATACGGTCTTTGTCTTTTGAGAGATCTTTGTTATTGGCCTTTAAAGTTTTAATCTCAACTTTGGAATTATGATAAAGTTATTTGAGTCTGTGAGTTATATCTAAGCAAGATCTGTAGTCAATTTCTAAGAGGCGAAACTTAGATCTGATTTCATATATGGAAAGGGAGTTAACATTGGAAGGGTTATTTAAAGAATTATTAAGAAGTTCTAGAAGAGTATTGTTGTCTATTGGTTCAGGGAAAGATCAAATGGTTAAAGCCTCATAAGTGAGACCATAAACGTCTGTGAGAATGATAAATCAGGTAAGAAATAATAGTTAAACGAAAATTTACGAAGGAAAAGAAGAAGGTTATCATACCTAAGAGTTGTTTGTTAACAGTATCAAGATTGGATACTTTGGCTGATTGATGAGAAAGATTGTTCTCAAGTTCTTTATTCCTCTCGCGAAGACTAGAGGGTTCAGCTTCCATTTGTTTATTCTTCTCGCGAAGAGTAGAAGATTCAGATTTTAGTTCTTCATTCTTTTGGCAAAGAACAAAATTCTTCTGTTGAGAAAATTCACGCCTATTATCTAAATCAGAAGCAATAGCAAAAACAGCTCTTCCAACCTGCGATAGAACTATATAAGTCAAAATTTGGAAAAAATATCAATAGATACATAAAAAAGGATGAACAAATAGAAGTATACCAGACTGCCAAGTGAATTTAAGAGACTTGGAGTCAGCGATCTTGAAACTCCGCGAAGGGAATCACTGTCAGCTAATATGGGAGCATCGCAGACTTTGGCGAGAGACTGGGATATTTCATTAATAGATTCATCTCCATACTTATTTGGGATACCAAATACATTCTTGCCAAAAAAATTGGATAGTTGAGCCATTTCATACTCAGAAGAAGAAGAATCCTTTATGGAAGGAAAATTTTGGATAGTTGAGCCAACGTCGAAATTACCATCATCGTTGTCCTTATCAAAAATTTCTGGAATAGGTTTAGGAATTGGAGAAGAAGAGAGTTGGGTTTTTCTTCTCTTTAAGGGAGGATCGTCATATCCCTCACTGCGAAGAGCAGTAGATTTCCCCTTGCGATCAACTGTGGACTTCACTTTGGTTCTCGCAGGTTTTATTAGTTCTAATTCTTCGATTTCCTGTGAACACAGATAAAGATAAGAAATAGGGGCTACAATATATTGTTAAAGCTAATAAAACGATATTTCTTACTTCATCTGTGAAGGATTTAAGAGCTAAGAAAGTGATGGGTTTCCTCAAAGCCTGATAGCTGAGTTTCATCCTGTCAATCTAAAAACAAATTTGGAAATAATTAGCAAAAATATAAAAACATGAGGAAGATAATGAATAATAATTATACAAAAGATCATAGAGATTATACCTCTTTAGTTCTTTCAGGCCAGTTGAATACCCAAGGTTGATATTCTGAAAGATTCGCGGGTAATTCGCGAGAACCAGAAATATAAGAACCTTCAAGACATAACGGAAAAATAAACCACTTATCATCACTGGAGTGGCGAGGGCCTTGATTAGTAGATATATGCCAATAAATGTCTAGCATAAGAGCTTTATCATCAGCAATCTTTTCTTTCTTCAAGCGGACACCCCAGCAAGTGTTATCCCTCTTCATAGGGACTATTTTATAATTTTCAAAAAACTTATCTACAGTATAATATGCAGAGACAATAGGGACATCTTTAAATTGAGGATTCTTCGCAGCTTCAGGGTAGCGAGATCCTTTATCAGCACCGCGAGAAGCATATTCAAGCATCAATCAAATACAATCTCCACCCAATTGATATATCGCTCGCGAAAACCTCTTGTCAGAAATTATTTCTTGCGAGAGCATTGATAGTGGAAGTTCCGGATCATAGAGAGGAATGGCAAGACCATCTTCAAGTTGTCCTAGCGATACTATAATTTTCTCGCGAGAGCATTGATAATCAGTGAATAATCTGAGAGAAAGTTCAGATTTAGGGCTCTGATTTGGAATTGTAGACAAAGTAAAACCTTTGCTTTTGAGTTTTTCTTGCATCTCACCAAAAGCAATCAAATTTTTAGCACCAGCGGCAACCATTTTTAAGTATGGGAATGAAAGAGAGGGTTGGAAAATAAGAAAAGAATCACAACGATAACAGACACGCAATTTACGGAAGAACAGTAAACTTGCAGAGAAATTACAGAGAGAAAGAAGAAGAAAGTAAAAGAGGAAAAGAAAAGAATGAAAGAAGTATTTATAGAAGAAGAAATTTATCGAAGAAGATGAATGCAATAAATGTTAAGAAAAGACATGAACGGTCAGATCGCAGCGGTTAGAGAGGACGTGTCTAAATTTATTAGAAGAGAGAATATGTGAAAACAGCTGGCGAAAGATACAGAAACTTGTCAGAACAGAAAAATCTGAAGAGATAAGAAAGATACAGAAACGTGTCAGAACAGAAAAATCTGAAGAGATAAGTAGTTGCAGCATTTTGAAATTCTCATGATCTTCTCTTCTTCGCAGAAAATACATGAGAAGAGGCAAGATGTAGGACCAGAATATCGCTACAATACTTCTCTGCGAGATTAACAACGCTTCCCAAGCGAGCATCACCGCAAGACCTTCAACTACACTTTGCGAGTGTCACAAAAGCAGTCAAAAGAGTGACGTAATAGCTGACGATTGAAGAAAACATAAGAAAATCATGTCCGTCCTACGATGGTTATAAAGCTTGCGAGAATGAATATTTTAACTATCGCGGTACAATCCCAGAATCAACCCGAAATAGGAGGAAAACTTAGCTGTCATCCACTATGTAACTACCCTATAAATATAGACCCAATATGTCCAGAAAAGGATGATGTATTTTTGAGAGTTAAGAAAATCTTGAGGAGAGAGAAACTTCAAGAGAATAGTTGTAATCTTGAATTCTTCCATTTCTGTAAACATCTCTGAGAAAAAAATAATAAAGTGTCGTTTTTAATCTTCAATTGTGAGTTGAATATAGCAAAATCACAATAAGGGTGTAGTGTGGGATTTCCTGCAACTACAAGCTTCATCCTCATCATCATGTTCCTCCCCCTCTCTACCTTATTTTGGTGTTGGGTTTATCTCTAATCATACCGCTAATGGATTGTCATGTGTTTCTCCTCCTGCGAGAACTTCTTCTGCGGTGAAAGATATAGTCTGCTTTTGCCATTCTTTTAGTGGCGAGATTTTCGCAATGTTCATTATCTCTCTTCCATCAACATCTCTTGCGAAAACCCTGCTTAGAATATTTTCATGAAAGTCTTCAATTGTTTTGTATGAATGTACAATAGAATTACAAAACAGATTCTTCGCCTTTGCTCCAACTTCTATGACAAATGTTTCTCCTCATTTTGTTGCATTAACTCTGCGAATTTCTGGTGGTGGTAGTAAGAGTTGAGATTGTGGGTGTACCATTAGAAAATGATTTAGCTTTCCCTGGTCTATCATTCTGAGAATGATTCTCTTTATGTTTCAACAGTTATTTGTTGAATGTCCATGAAAGTGATGATAAGAGCAAAATTCTCGACTTCTGTTATTTGGAAGCGGTTTTTTTCCCATGTTCCGGGGTGTTGGTATATTTTCCATTAAAATTATTTCTTCCCAAATTTTTTCCACACTAGTGTTCAAAGGAGGAATCTTGATCTCTTCCCATATCATTTTTTGACTTCCTGATCCTCTATGATAATTTTGTCTTTGTCCTCCATAATTTTCCTGCGGCTCATCAAGTCTTTGAATTTTGTTGTTTCCACCTCGTCTGTAAAAATTTCTTACTCTTTCGAATTCGTCTTGATCTTTGCTTCCCATAGATACCATCTTCTGTTGATTATCATTCTTTTTTTCTTGTTGTACCTGCTAAGTGCTCGCCACTGTGTTTATCAATTTAAGCAATAAGCTTGCATTCGCTGTATTTGAACTTTTATTCACAACGGGATACGATTCCATTTCATTTTGTTTTTCTTCAAGGGAAATGTACTCTTCTTGTAGCTCCCATAATTTAGTCATTGTGAATGTATTCTTGATTCTAAAAATTTGAATGTATAGTAGATTGGTTGAGAACATTTCATTGATGAATAATAAAATGAGATATCTCTCATCCACACGTCCAGCCATCTCACTGCACATTGTATTCCACCTTATGGTTAGATTCTTCAGACTTTCTCAAATTCTCTGCTTTAATCCAAATACATATTCTATTCCTGGTCGCGAGGAGTTTTTAGTTATATACGCCCCTAAGAATGTAGTCTGCAAATGGTTGAAAGATGTTATAGTATTCCTGGGTAGACCCTCGAACCAATTTAGCGCCTCTCCTGTTAAACTTGATGAGAAATACTTGCACAACACATCATCATTATTCTCCTACTGTAACATACATCTCACATAAGATTTAATGTGTTGAATTGCACAAGTTGTTCCATCAAATATGCTAGTTAACGCAGGCAAACTGCACTTTAGCGGTATTCCACCTAATTGTACTTCTTGTGTGAATGGAGTCTTCGCAGCTTCTTTTATGGCCTCATCTAATTGCCTTATGCCTCCCTCTCTCCTATTATTCATCATTCCTCTCATTTATCCCAGTTCTCTTAAGATTTGTTCATTTATCCCGGATGCTGATCCCATTGGTCTCTTTAATTCTACTTCTCTTCTCCTGCATTCTTGCCTGTTTTGTGTTACGAGATTTTTATTTTCTTCCCCATCATTTTCTTCTTGTCTTTCTCTGCGATCTTCTCTTTTATTTCTTTCATGAATTCGCACACCATTATATCTCTCATTTTCTCTTCTGCGATTTTGCTCACTCCTTATCAACTCTCTTTGTTGTCTTTCGATTTTCCTTTGTATTCTATCATATTATACATTGATATTATTGTTGTTGCGGTTTTTCTCACGTCTTCTTTCTCGATTATCATGATTGTTCTGACGTATTTCTTCTTGGAGTTCTCTATCCTCCATTTCTGCTCTCAATCTCTCTCTCTCTCTCACAGGCTAAACGTGCTTGTTCAGCATAATGTCTCTCGATTTCTTCTTCAATTACTTTCTCATTTCTGTGATTTTCTCTCCCATGTAATATTCTTCTTCCTTCTTCTTGGTTTTATTCATCACCTTGGTTATTTCGTTCTTGACGCTACCTGTTTTGAGGAATTTCGCTATGTGGAATATATCGATCTTCAATCATTTCTCTATTTTCGCGACGTTCTTCATCTGGATTTTGGACCTCCTGCCGAATATTTTCATCAACATTTTCTACAAGTGAGTTTCGTGTTTCTTCCCTTCTGATTGATCTTGAACTTGATCTTATAGTGCTTCTTGACCTTATATTTTGTAGTCTCATATTTTCCATTCTCAACTCATGATTTTGCCTTGTCAAATTAGCATGTTCTTCTACTTATATTCTCCTTTCTTCGTGTATTCTTTGTCTCAATGCTTCTAATGCTTCAATCTCTTTATTTCCATGAACTATACCTCCAACTACTTCTTGATCCTCCTCTACTCGTCTTTCGTTTCTCAATTGTCGTTCTTCCTCCGTTTCATCTGCTGAATCTGACTGCCAGGTGTGTATACTCACTCTATCATAATCCATAGCTCTGTTTTGCGCTGGTGTATGCTGAATTGGTTGTTGAATTTGATTGTCTCCATCATTTCTTGTATTCATTCTTGATGGTTCTCCAGTTTCGTTTCTTCTTTCTCCAGCAAGTCTCTTTCTCCTTCTTACAGTTGTTGGTTGTCTTGAAGCATTTCTTCTTCTAGCCATTTCCTTAATCTTAATGAATTGTTGAAAATTATATGACACTTTTCACCAACTACTCCAAATTCTTTCAAATCACAATATTAATCTTCACACTATCAACAAGGAGATCCCTGTTTCTAGCGCCAATATGTATTAGCAGGAAATCCCACACTACACCCCTCACAAGAATTCATTCAATTAAGTCATTTTAGATCATCAAACACAAATTTTATTGATTAACCTCACAAATTTTACAAGATAGAAAGGAAATACAGCTAAGAAATTAACAACCGCTCTAGACTTTCTCTCTCCTAATGACTTGCTCAACACTCGAAAAAGATCTCTCCCTTCCTTACGCCTATTCAACTTTTTAAATAGGAATTTACATAGTGGATGACAGCTAATCTGTCCTTTAATTTCGGATCTGACTTGTGATATTCTCGCAAGAGTTATATTGTTAATCTTCGCAAACACTCTAAACATCGCAGAATCATCACACTTTACTCATGTTTCTGCTATCGTCATTTGTTACGTCATTCTTCAAATCATCCTGTGACGCTCGCAATGTGTTGTTGATCAAACTTCGCAAGTGTGTCCTTCCTAAGATATTCAGATCCTACATTAATCTTGATTTATATACTAAAGTGTTTATAATAAAACTCTAATGTTAAACAGTGTTCATTGCGTCACATCAGGAAAAAACAAACATTACATGATATTTATTAACTTCGAATAATTTCAACTTAAACACACAACTAAACATAACATCATTAGAATCGCCTTAAAATTATTAACTACGCTTACTCAACCGAATCCACCAGCTTACACTCGGGACATTTCCAGAATTGCTCACCATGTGTGTGCTTGTCTCTAGAACGCTGCAATCTCATAAAAAAAAATTACAACCTGGGGTTGAGCACGACGCACCTTTTTCGCATTCGATCTCAATTTTTCCTTTCTTTTTGAATTTTTTGCATAGTTCATTTACATATCGATCTTATATTGCTCTCATTGCATCTTCCGGACAATGTTCTTCCTCGCGACAATTTTCATATTGGCAGCGGAGGTACCTGATATTTTTTGGTTCCAATTCAAGTACCATTTTGATGCCCGTACAACCCCTTTGCGGGCACTTGGAATACATCCAGGGGCATCTCATGAGGGTATGATTATCAACAAAATTCATGGTTTGGCGGCATAATTTTTGGGAACGAATTTATGGTTGGCCGAGCTTTTCTAAGAATGGTTATAGTATCAATGCTTTTAATAAGACGTGTACATGTATTGAAGAAATTGAGTACTTTTATCTCATTTTATAAGAGGAGTCATGTATATGAATATATCAATAATAATGATGTGTTGATAACAATAATGAGATTTTTATTTCAATAACAGTGTGTTGATAAGGATAATGGAAATTCTGTGCTAAATGAGATATCATTCACACTTTAAAAAATGTGTCTCGTTTCAGGTTGAGTGGATAACAATGGGAGGACATAACTCCTCTATAACGAGTGTCTGGCCATCATAATTGTCGGGAATGACAAGTCAGGATCTAGAGATGGTTGTTGTCTTGTCTCGTGTTTGTTAATAAAAAAATTCATTTAAACCTATTAATTATATTCAATAAAATTCATAATCCTTGTTTAAAGTTTCATATAACTCCTCATGATACGATTCATATGCAGGTAAAATGTTTTGTTGTACATACCAACCAAAATTCGAAACAACATTACAAACCTATTAAAAATCAAAGAAACAACATTGCAAAGAATCGACAATTTAATGAAAACAATGGTACAATCATATGCAACACTAAAATAAAAATAAAAACATCAAACATTAAAACATATACGTCTACTAAATATTGTACGTTCATGGGTAACATCTGGAGGTGCAACCGAGGAGGTTGGAAAAGGATTCTTGAAGAGTTCATTGCAGATGACCCAACCAAGTTGTTAGATATTATTGATCTGTTATGGGTATGTGATTGACCAACTTAATTCCATACCTGTGATGGTATGGTTCCACTAAAGTTTCCAAAGACAAGAACAGGGTGATATTAGTTTTGTGGATCCCGAACCATTGATCATAGGTACTATTCTGGCCAGTTCATCTTCCAATGCCCTGTTACGCCATGTAAGACTCCTGATCTGTTGTCATTGCATCATTATTGGATCCATCCTATCTTTAGTTTCTTTTAGAGATACTTTCTGGAATTGATCAACAAAATCTACATTATCTTGAAGCATACTATACTATTGTGTCTACGAGAAAGAAAAAAAACAGGAACATGTGAGATTACTATGTGTTGAACCATTTTATTTTTTTTGAATAGAAAGAGAACTCACATATGATAATTGGGATGGCATGGGTATCGAGGCACGTTCATTAGGCCTCTGAGCTGTGACTTTAACTATATCATCTTGATACCCATAAAATTCAGCATCCCAATCAACTGTACCGGCGGTTACTCCAAAACTCATAACTTGCTGCCAATACTCTATTTACACATCATACAAAACATTATTTACAAAGTCTATAACCTCAGGACAAACACAATCTTCCCAGTGATTCTCGACAATCTCCTTATCCCCGTACAAATATTCTTTTTGGGGTGGGTTATTCGGGATAGCAAATGTAGAATTGGCTTGCCTCCAACAACGATCTCCTAAATACTGATATACCATAAAAAATAAATGAATATGTTAACCATGGAGTGAATAATAATAATAGCGGGCACATAAAAGAAAAATCAACTTACCTTTACAAGATGACCAGATGCAACTCTTTTGTTCGAAAGAACTATAATTGTATGTACATCATCATCTCCTTAGACTGTTGTGGCAGATTCCTACGGGTACCATGTCACCTTATCTGCAGTGGGACATTCTAGTGCAATCCTAGAGGTAAAACTCACAATAATGTTCTTTTTTGGGCTTCCGCCTAGAAGGTCTAGGACATATGGTATATGGATCTGTTCCTGGGGGAAGATTGGGAGTTGGTCTATATATGCCGAGATATTCATACCCTCAAAACCAATCAAGCATAACATCCAACAAACCTAATTAACAAGTGAAAATTTATCGAAACTAAAAAAGTTAAGAAACAATGTCAAGAGAGAAGTTATAAACAAGCTTACCAATAATATCTGGACGAGCCCATTTAACGAATTCATCTTTCTACTAGAAACATTTAGTGACATGTACAAGTAGGCAAAAGCATAGCCACCCCAGTCCTAGTTTGCAACATCGTTAACATTTTCAAATGCTTCCAACCATCCAGCATCGATGTAGTTCCTCGCATTAGAAAAGAAAAATGTCCCGAGAAAATACATAAAAACAAATACCTAGCAACTTTCTCAATTAGGACTACATTGTCACCCACACTTGAAAAGAAGGCTGGTTTAAAGTATTCTTTTAAGAACTTTAGTGTAATTGCATCACAGGTCCACTGAACTAGGTCGTTGTCTTCCTTTAGCACTGGAATATTTTTTTCTTGGACATAATCAAATTTATACAGCTCATAGTTATACGATACACGTCTAACAACACCAATGCTAATTCATGTCAATATTATCGAATCTAACAACGTAAAACCCATCTCACCAAATGGAAAATGTATCCCACCAACTGTGGATGGGGGAAAACGATTTGATGGTTTTTTAGGGAAGTGAAGAGATGAGCATGCGGGAAAGACTTCTCAACCGAACAAACTTCCTAACCTCACACAGATTCACTACAAAGGCAGTGGTTAGATTCGAGAGATCAATTTGTAGGACTCCATCCTAAACCAAGTCAATGGTCGTTCCAGAGTCAATTCGGTCATAAAGAGGGAGATGGGTTGATCTATAGGAGGGAAGCTAAGAATTGTGTGGGATTAATGATGATCAAGGATTGTGGATGTGCTGTAGGTTTCTGTAAGATTAACTAACTGCTGAATGTTGAGTTCAAATAAGTTCTGGTCGATTGATAGAATTTCTGAGAGTGATTGCTCGAAAAATTGTTGTTGTTCAATAGTGGATCCAGAGACTTATTTATATTGTCAGAGTAGTAAACACCTTGATCCCTGTAAGTGTGACAGTTTTGTTAGAGCATTGCTCGGTCGAACTCGCATGCGTTGTTATCTCAAGAATTTTTGTCAATATTATTGATCAAAACTATACCTCGGTCTAGTTTACTTATGACTATATCTCGGTCTAGGATAGTTAAGTATAGTTGAGCTCCAGACTCCATGGCGATTATCTTACGAAGACGAATAACTACTCAAGGAACCAGTGGAACTTCATCCGACCAAAAATGTATGTGGAGACTTGAACTTATCTAGCACTCAAAAGTCTATCTATATCCTACTCTTGAGACAACAGTCGTATAAGTATGATAGTTTTCATACATAAACATTTGCTATTTCGAGCCGAGTTTACTCGCCTATGTTTTTCTCGAAATATGTGTCGGTAAGTGAAAACGCGGGGGTCTAACAACCACATCCAATATTTCGATTAGCAATCTGTATGGACACCTCCGAGTTACTTTCTAGACAATCAACTAGACAGTCAGACTCAATCAATAGAAAATATTTCAAGGAGTTATTATCTCAATCTCTCGATTTGATCTTTACTCAAGCAAATAGAATCTGCGAGTTTTTATCAAAGAGAGATAACTTGGATGGTACCAAAGACCAATATCCAAGTGTCAATTAATTTAAATCAACAACCAAAGAGGTCAAATATTCTAATTGATTGAACAACACACAACCTGTATTATTTCAATTATATAACGAAATATAATGCGAAAAAGAAATAACACAAACACCAGAATTTTGTTAACGAGGAAACCGCAAATGCAGAGTGTGTGGTGATTAGGTTTCCCAATTGTTAGAGTTCTCCCTTATATAGTCTTTCAAATCAGGGTTTGCAATCAATGTTAACTTAGTAACAAAGCATTCAATATTCACCATTAGATGAAAACCTGACTAGATTCAATCTAATATTTATCAACTGTTAGATCGAAAACATAGCTTGTTACACACACATGAAATGCACGTTTGTAGGCTTGTGAAAACCGTACCCAAACTTGTACATTAGTTGGTTCAAAAAATAGTTAACCAAATGGTTAGCCATATGATAACTTTCATATCAACCGTATTCTTATTCACAATAACTAGTCCAAATGACTCAAATAAACTAGTTAGAGAGTTGTTCAATTGCTTAGATTTTTATGTACTACACAAGAAACAATTGAAGCAAAAATGATGTGATTCACTCGAATCGATTCATGAACTATAAATCCACGGTTTGCAATATCATTCCTTAGTTTATTAAGATAAATTCACAAACATCATTTTTAGACATAACCTACTCAAGTTCGCGGATTGGGTTCGCAGACTTAAGTTCGCGGACGGAGTTCACAAACTCTAGCATAAATTCTTGGGTTCGAGAACTACGCCAGTTCGCGGACTGGGTTTGTATGTTGAGTTTGCACACTGAGCTCACACACTAATCCGGTTTCACTTGATCAAAAAAGTTCGCAAACTTCGGTACAAGCAATAAGAACTTATACATATATGTGTTACCATAACAATGCTTATATCCTCCAGTGGTTATATTGTCTAAACTCTAATTTCAATCATTAAAACATTCTCAGAAGGAGTTATATAGTGGTTATTCACAAACTATTTTTCGTCAGAGCGATTTCCAAAATGATTGAAACATAACATGACTTTCGTCACTAGGCAAAGATGAACTTGGCTAAAGCGAAAGCTTTACCAACACATATTTCGAGAAATAGATAAGTGAGATATACTCAGCTCGAAATATCACATGTGTATAATCTTAGTCTATATAGTAATACGACTTTTGTCTCAGGATATGAGATAGAGTATATAGACTTTTGAGTGATAGATAAGTTCAAGTATCCACATACCTATTAGTCGATGAAGATCCACTGGTTCCTTGAGTATCCCTTCGTCTTGTATGATGATTTCCATGGAGTTCTTTAGCTTAGATACACTTTCTATCCTAGTCTGAAACCTTAGCTATAGTAGACTAGAAATCAATACTTTATAGTTTTGATCACTAACATTGACAAACATGCTTGAGATAGCAACACATGCGAGTTTGACCGAGAAGTGCTATAACAGTAAGCTTTCTATTTAATCACCTTTCATCTTTACCCGTGACGAAAGTCATGATGACATTTTAATCTTGAAAATGGCTTTGATGAGGGTAGTAGATTCTTTATGTCTAACGACTATTAACATTAATAGAAGAATGTTTCAATGATTAAAATGTAGAGTTGAGATTACGTAACCACCTATGAATATAAGCATATATAGTATGTTCGCACATTAGTGTATAATTCCATGTACCGAAAACCAAGTGCGTGCATATGTGTGCATGTAGTATTGGTGAAGGAGACATGTTGGGTACGGATACCCGTATGCGTACTGGCAGAAGATTCACGTCCGTGAATTTCTGCTGAGTTTGGAGTTTACGAACTTACAAACCAGTCACCTTAGGTACGCGTACTCATGGAAGTTTTCATCTAAGAATTTCTGCTGGGTTTTCAAACCCAATTCCGGTGTCTAAGGTACGCATACCCAAGCTGGTTATTTCTCAAATCAGTTGTTCATGAACTTAAACAATAAAACAATAAGGAATGCAATCTTTGCAAACCGTGGATATATTGTTCATGAATTGATTCAAGTGAATCAAACCAATTTTTCTTCAATTGTGTATTATGTAGTACATAAGATTTCCTTGCAATTGAACAACTCTTGAACTAGTTCCTATGAGTCATTTGAACTAGTTATGAGAAGATGAATACGGTTGATATGAAAGTAATTATATGGCTAACCTTTGGTCAACCATTTGTGAACCAACTAATGTACACGTCTAGGTATGGTTACTTAAACCTAAATGAAATACATTTCATTTGTGTGTATGTGACAAGCTAAGTTTCGATCTAATGGTTGAAAGATATTAGCTTGGATAAATCAGGTTTTCATCTAATGGTGAATATTGAATGCTTTGTTACCAATGTAACTTGGATTGCAAACCCTGATTTGAAAACTATATAAGGATACTTCTAACAACTGGAAAAACTAATCCCCACACCTCCTGTGTGATACTAGTTGGTTTCCTGGAGTTGATTCTCCTTTAATCATAGGTTTCTTCTCGAGACCCTGTCGATTAACGACTTAAAGAATTCATTGGGATTGTGAAGCCAGATGAAACTACTTCTCTTATAGTTGAGCGATCTGATCTTGCCATTTTCTATATTACGAATTCAATTGAATAATTGGCTTGAGATTATATCTCCGATAGGGCAAGATAAAAAGAAATCACAAACATCTTCGTCTCATCGTTTGTGATTCCGCAATATCTAGTTTCGCTACCATACGATTTAGATTATTGTGAGGTGATCAATAATTCTAGGTTGTTCTTCGGGAATATAAGCCCGGTTTATTGATTGGTTCTTGTTCACATTGAGTTTATCAAAATACGGAACAAAACTCGTAGGTTTATCCGTGGGAGACAGATTTATTTATTATCGCAGACTTTTGTGTGTGATACAGATTTGTTTGTACAAGTCTTCAACTTTGGGTCATAGCAACTCTTGGTTGTGGGTGAGACCATCTAAGGTAATCAAGTGTGTGGTATCCTGCTGGGATCAGAGACGTAAGGAGCGCAACTGTACCTTGAATCAGTGTGATATTGATTAGGGTTCAACTACAGGCCAGACCGAAGTTAGTTTGTAGTATGCTAGTGTATGTAGCGGCTTAATACAATGTGGTGTTCAATCTGGACAAGGTCGCGAGGTTTTTCTGCATTTGCGGTTTCCTCGTTAACAAAATTTCTGGTGTCTGTGTTATTTCTATTCCGTATTATATTTTGTTATATAATTCAAAATCACAAGTTGTGCGCTGTATCGATCAATTGTGAAATCCAACCTTTGGTTGTTGATTGGAAATTGATTGATCCTTGGATATTATTTTTTGATATCATCCAAGTGTAAATCTCTATTGTATTTGATAAAGGCTCGCAGATTTTTATTTTCTTGAGTATATATCAAATCGAGAGATAAAGATATTAACTCCTTGATATACTTTTTATTAAGATTGAGTCTGACTATCTAGTTGATTCTCTTAAAATTATATTAGAGTTAGTCCATACAGATTGCTAATCAAAATACTGGGTGAGGTTGTTAGACCCCCGCTTTTTCAATTGGTATCAGAGCAGGCAAACACTCTAAAGCTTAGAAGTTTGTGTTTGTCCGATCCTAAAAAGTCTATCCTTATGGTAAATTTTGTTGGGAGGCTTTCTCATGGCATCTGTAATGCACACTAGAGTTCCTTAACGACTGTTCAGAGATTATTATTCTTTAGATCTAAGGTCTCACATGATAATCTTATACCTTCTAGAATATCGAAAAATCTAGATGTGAAGAAGCAGTTTAAAGAAAAAAGTAAAAAGTTCTCTAAAGAGAATTATCAAAGAAAACATGATCAACGCTCAAAGTTATGGACTCTCACAAGAATTACTCTTAATCTTTTTGAGGATTACTATCATAAAGGATCAATTGACAGGGATTTGTTTAGAGCATTTGAAAATGTTTTTAAGTTTTTCGAAAAACTTAATTCTATAGAGAAATTGAATGGTTCTGATAAAAAAATTGTACCTGTGAAATCATGGTCTCATGATGTACAAATTGTTCCAACTACTTTCTCATGTGAATTTGATAAAAATATTTCTCATGAGAGTGGTAAAGGAACCATCTATCAGAAAATGTCATTTCCGTATCAAAAGAAAAATATCATAAAGAACTCTGAGTATTATCACTATGATTATGCTCCTGATTCTGATTAAAAATGTCAACCGAAAAAATTGCATGAGAAAACCTCTGCACCTTTCACCACCTGAATTCAGGATTGGCTTCACCCCATTTGTATATAACTTGAAATGGGGCAAGTAATGGTTTGAATTTGTTTATGTAATTCTTTAAGTTTTCTGACAAAAGCTTTTCAAAAGATGGTGTAGGTATTTGTTTTACGGGTATCTACTCCCTGTATATGTACCTCAAAAATCCTACTTCCTTTTGTGGGTCGCGGTTCGTTCACGGGTCCAAACCTATTTGTGGGTATAAAAGAAGTGCGGGTACGCATACCCTTCTTCCCTTCTCATCATCCGTGTTTCGTGAACTTTTAGGGTTCAATTTTTCTCTCCATTAAAGCTTGTTGGAGAACAATTTATGAAGGGATTTCTCAAGATAAAAGCCAAGTAAGTATTTGCCCACTCCCTTATTTTCTTCTAAAATCATGAAGAATGTTAAGGGTTCAAAATTTTTTTCAAATAACCTAGGTTCTTCATCCTCTTCTAGGGATCTTCCTATTGAACAAAATTCTATTAGGATTGGATTTGTAAATGAATCCTGTGGCAAGGTTTTTGAAAAGATTTCTACTACTGGGTTTATTCTTGAGAAGAAATTGGATGATGTTAGTGGGTACGAGGAGGATTTATCTTGCTTTGAAAAATTCAAGCTTGGAAACATCTTTGATGGTCTTGGTGAAGGTTTTGATACTCTTACTAGAATTTTCTATGCCAACATTCATGATGTTGTTCTTCAGGACATGGAATTCAAGACCATGGTCAATATAGAAAGGATTTTAGTTAATAGAGAATTGATTTCGAAGATTACTAAAATCCCTTTGGGTAATTTTCGACTTCCTAGACCAAGCGATGAAATACCTTCACATGAAACTATTTCAAAAGGTCTTTGTGGTAAAAGTGTTGTGTGGAACGGAGGAAAATTTCCTACAAATCAACTAGATTTTCCTCTAAAGTCCTTTGGAAAATTGGGAATTTCTAACTTTTGTCCTTCTACGGTTGAGAATTCTCGTTGGAGTCGTGAGTTTGAGGAATTATTCTATTACCTTGTGATGGAAACCAAAGGTCTCGACATTTGTGGATTCATTATTTTTCAAATGTTAGATATGACATCCGTTGATAAGAAGTTAGGATTCCCATGCTTAATTGAGCGCATTTGTCGCAACTTCTACATTGAGCCAATTGGAAACTCCATTGGAACCCCCAATCTTGTTCGACCGTGTACCTTCCGTCGAATGAGGGAATATGAATGCAAGAGACAAAGGTATGACACAATTGATAGCTCGAGTGATTCTTCTATGAAGCTTCTTCGCTAAATTTACAAAGGTATTTGTAAGTTGAATACCAAAGTAAATTGTGTTCAAGAACAATTACTTGTGATTGCTACCAAGTATCCCGATGTTAAAGAAGACATGGACAAGGTTCGTTCCACCTTCATGACCTCCGAAGATGAAGATGATGAGTAGTTTCTCTTGCTTCTTTATGTTTGTGCTGAAATTACTTTTAATTTTGTCTAGAAAGTCTTCTTCTGAGAATTTTATTCTTGCGTTTTAGGAAGAATAACTAGAGTCTGGAATAGCCATTATTGTGGTTACACATAGCTATATCCAACGTTTTCATCTTTTGTCTTTAGATTTATTTATTTAAACTCTAAAATTGTTTGAAGGATGATTTTTGCAGTATTAATCTTTATGGTTTTATATATTGCAATATGTTATGGGATATGTGTGTTTGCGTCCGTGAACTATTATTGTCCCATATGATGTCAAAAGTTATCTCTTTTATATGTCGATATGCAAGTATTGATACAAGATCGATGAACTTTTGACAGACAAAAGTTAAGCTTATTATGTCAATTCATTGATGAAAGATAGGTTAAAATATTTTGTTTACAAGGATTATGCCTATTGTATGTCATTGTGCAAATAGTGATGGAAAATAGAATGAATCCTTGTATATGCCGCATTATTGATCTTTTCCAGATCCATATTTTATGTGTACTGCAATTCTCCATAAGTTTTCTTGTGTTGAGCATAAAATGATTGAGTTTAATCATTCATTTATGGTTAACAAAGTCGTAGCTCCGTAAGTTCTCTTATGTCTAGCATGTTCAATTAAATTGACCACTTTTGTATTTAATTTGATTGTGTATTCTGATTAAATTGATCATGGGTTCTCTTGTGGTTAGTTTAGTTGAGAATTTTGGATATAGAAAATCATTTCTTATGGTTTTTGGTGTCCAATAAAATCCTTTTTTTCTCGTAAAAGTTAGGTCGCTCTTGTTGTACTCTCGGGAATGACATCAAATGGGGTAGAGTTCTTTTGAACTTGCGCTTAATTTCCATATCTTTGTGGGGAGTGCGGCTGTGGAATTTTTAGGGGTTATCTTGTATATTTATAAAATCCTTGATGAATGCATTTAGCTTTGGATTTATGATTGCATCTAAACAAGTTGATATATCCTTTTCTTTGGTCTTGAAGCGTCTCCGTCAAAATTTCATTATGATCCCGTTTTCGTACCTTTGCCAATTTTATTGACAAAAGGGGGAAGAATTAATATGTAGTTCACACTACAAATACATATGGTTTACGGATCATTATGTAAGGGGGAGTGGTTTTCGTGTTGAGACGAAAGTATTGACTAAGGGGGAGTGATACATATCACCATAGTATTGTTTTCTAAGTTGTGATATTAGAACTTTGATGATGTGTAATAATACTATGACACTGTATAACAATGATCGAGAGCTTTTGTTTTCTTATTGTTATGGCTACGGGACTTCAAAAACTATGATGTTGAATTGAACATCTATGGAATCATGGGAGTACTTGGAAAATACGAAGTTTTTGAGTAATGTTGAAGCACCAAGGACACCAAGCATGTCGAAGAGAAGCTACAAAGTTTTATCTATTTTGTAATCCAGATGTATTAATAGTTTTGTCACTAAAATTGACAAATGGGGAGATTGTTAGAACATTGCTCGGTCGAACTCGCATGCGTTGATATCTCAAGCATGTTTGTCAATATTAGTGATCAAAACTATACGTCTTGATTTCTAGTTTACTTATAACTAAGTCTCGGTCTAGGATAGTTAAGTATAGTTGAGCTCTAGACTCCATGGAGATTATCTTACGAAGACGAAGAACTATTCAAGGAACCAGTGGAACTTCATCCGACCAAAAAGGTATGTGGAGACTTGAACTTATCTAGCACTCAAAAGTCTATCTATCTCCTACTCTTGAGACAACAATCGTATAAGTATGATAGTTTTCATACATAAACATTTGCTAATTCAAACCGAGTTTACTCGCGTATATTTTTCTCGAAATTATATGTTGGTAATATTTTGCTTTAACCACCTTTCATCTTTACCCGTGATGAAAGTCATGATGACGTTTCAATCTTGAAAATGGCTTTGATGACGGTAGTCGATTCTTTATGTCTATCGACTATTAACATTATAGAAGAATGTTTCAATGGTTGAAATGTAGAGTTGAGATTACGTAACCACCTATGGATATAAGCATATATAGTGTGTTCGCACATTAGTGTATAAGTCCATGTACCAGAAACCAAGTGCGTGCATATGTGTGCATGCGGTATTGGTGAAGAAGACAAATTGGGTACGTGTATCCGTACGCGTACTGGCGGAAGATTCATGTCAGTGAATTTCTGCTGAGTTTGGAGTTTACGAACTTATAAACTGGTCACCGGGTACGCGTACTCACATAAGTTTTCATCCGAGAATTTTTGCAGGTTTTTCAAACCCAATTTTGGTAGCTAAGGTACGCATACCCGTACGCGTACCCAAGCTGGTTATTTGTCAAATTGGTTGTTCATGAACTTAAACAATAAAACAATAAGGAATGTAATCTTTGCAAACCGTGGATATATTGTTCATGAATTTATTCAAGTGAATCAAACCGATTTTTCTTCAATTATGTCTTGTGTAGTACATAAGATTTCCTTATAATTGAACAACTCTTGAACTAGTTCTTATGAGCATTTGAACTAGTTATGAGAAGATGAATACGGTTGATATAAAAGAACTCATATGTCTAACCATTGGTTAACTATTTGTGAACCAACTAATGTACACGTTTAGGTACGGTTACTAAAACCTAAATGAAATACATTTCATTTGTGTGTGTGACAAGCTAAGTTTCGATCTAATGGTTGAAAGATATTAGCTTGGATAAATCATGTTTTTCATCTAACAGTGAATATTGAATGCTTTGTTACCAAGGTAACTTGGATTGAAAACCCTGATTTGAAAACTATATAAGGAGACGTCTAGCAACTGGAAAAACTAATACCCACACCTCTTGTGTGATACTAGTTGGTTTGCTAGAGTCGATTCTCCTTTAATTGTAGTTTTCTTCTCGATCCCATGTCGATTAACGACTTAAAGACTTCATTGGGATTGTGAAGCCAGATGAAACTACTTCTCTTGTAGTTGAGCGATCTGATCTTGCCATTTTCTATCATACGAGTTCAATTGAATAATTTGCTTGAGATTATATCTCCAATAGGGCAAGATAAATATAAATCACAAACATCTTCGTCTCATCGTTTGTGATTCCGCAATATCTAGTTTCACTACCATACGATTTAAATTATTGTAAGGTGATCAATAATTCTAGGTTGTTCTTCGGGAATATAATTCCGGGTTATTGATCGGTTCATGTTCACCTTGATTTTATCAAAAGACGGAACAAAACTCGTAGGTTTATCTATGGGAGACATATTTATTTATTATCGCTGACTTTTCTGTGTGATACAGATTTTTTTATTCAAGTCTTCAACTTTGGGTCGTAGCAACTCTTGGTTGTGGGTATAACCATCTCAAGGAATCAAGTGTGTAGTATCCTGCTACGATCAGAGACATAAGGAGCAGAACTGTACCTTGAATCAGTGTTATATTTATTAGGGTTCAACTACAGGCCAGACTGAAGTTAGTTTGTAGTAGGATAGTGTCTGTAGCGGCTTAATTCAGTGTGGTGTTTAATCTGGACTAGGTCCTAAGGTTTTTTTGCATTTGCGGTTTCCTCGTTAACAAAATTTCTGGTGTCTGTGTTATTTCTATTCCGCGTTATATTTTGTTATATAATTGAAATATCACAGGTTTGGCGTTGTATCGATCAATTATGAAATCCAACCTTTGGTTGTTTATTGGAAATTGATTGATCCTTGGATATTGGTTTTTGATACCATTGAAGTTTATATATCTCTCTTGTATTTGATAAAGACTCGCAGATTTCTATTTGCTTGAGTATAGATCAAATCGAGAGATAGAGATATTAACTCCTTGATATACTTTTTATTAAGATTGAGTCTGACTGTCTAGTTGATTTCTTAAAAGTATATTAGAGGTTGTTAAACACCCCGCTTTTTCAGGTTTCTTGAGTGAAAGAGTGAGAAAGTGGGAGATCATGGTAAAGTCAGTTCCATGTCGTGTGGATACTTGACTGATCGTGCACCTACTACTTTGCTAACTCCTTCAACCGTTTTCATTACTTACTCACATTTCTCATCGTGGATGAATCCACGTGCCGTAGGCCGCCAGACAAAAATCCTAATTGATATCCCCCCATTTGTGACGTGATTGATGTCTCAAGAATCGTAGAGTCTGCAAGGCAGACATGTATTTGGTTAGTCAGTTGTTGACTGATTAGACAATGTGTCTAGGTTTTGTTGAATCGAGAATGATTGATGAATGCTCTTTGATTCATGAATATTAATATTGCTCGTCTGAGCAAATGTTGTAAATTCGTTGAGTTGTTGAATATTGAGTGGTAGGCTCGGAAAGATACCTACTACTATGTATACTGCAAGTGCACAGTGTCTATTGCAGGCAGGGCAAATACAGGTCGAACCACAGAGACTTGGTGAGTGTAAGTTGAAGTTTTTGCTCTTTCTAAACTGATTTAAATAAAAGTAACCAAAAGAGTTTGTTTTGTCGGTACGACGAAATGATTTTTGAGTGACTGAAATAATAAAAGTAAATAGAAGAAAATAACACAGGGTGTAAACACTGAGAATGAGGATACTAGAGCTTTCAAATCCACTACTAACCTACAATATGCATTTAATTTATGATGTTATTCTTGTCCTTATAGAAGATTCAAGTTTACCTTGTATCTAAGGTGTTTCTCCAATGGATAAATTAATCACAACTAAAATATTTCTCCAAAGCATTAACTGTCTAGTTACAGCACAACTAATCTAAGGATCAATAATATTTTTAAGCATGAGTTGTAGCATAATCAACATAGTGATATTCTAACTACAATGGATACATGGCATGCATTGTGAGAGCAAAATATTGACAAACTTGGCTTAAATTATATCTTAAACAATTTCAAACATTCAAGAACAACTCACAAAGTATGAATGACATATCAGTAGGCTAGAGCTTCATCTAAACTCTAGTAGAGAGTTTTAGAACATGATAAAAATGGAAATGGAATTGTACTGATAGAAAATATGGTGTGTGTTATGGTCTAGAGAGAACCCCTAGCTGCCCCCCCGGTCCTCTTCTTTGGGAGGAGAGTTCGAATGCCATTTATAGAGTATAAAACACCCGTTGCGCATGATAATGAGCTGGATATATCTTTACAGCCCATGCTATTTCTTCCCACGCTGCTGTCTTCTTTCTTCTCCCACCACGTGTCTCTTCCTCCCACGCTCGTTTTGTTGTAAGCTCCTACCATAGTTTCTACCACGAGCTGTATCTTCCTATTAACTAATGGTTATTCGCCTCCCAAGATGTTTCCTCGCCCATTCACTTGTGTCCCTTCACATCCCACGCTTCCACGTGCTGCTGTCTGCTTCTTCTCCTTCACGTGCGCCTCATCTCTTGCCATCATTCTTCTACCAACAAACCGTACTCCAACGGCAAACCTCAGCCATCATCTCCTTCACGTGTGTTCCAACAGCCTCACGTTCCCACGTTACTCGGTCCCTGTGCATGTTCTCCTCACGACTGATGTTTTCTTCTTATCACGCCCATGCTCTGCTGCTGCTGTCTCCTCTCTTCTCCACGCGCCACGTGCTTTTGTCAGCTTTTCTTTTCTTTAATTTCTTTTGGTTTTCTTTCTTCACTACCAACTCCTCGTGCTCCACACTTTCACTCATCATTCCCTGTTTCATTTCACACCTCGAGCTCGTTTATCAAAGTTGGCAAAAGAATCGACATTATCGAGCTCAGCTTCATTTATCATGTGATTTATTTTATTTTATTTCTCTTTTGTCGAGCAGCACGTTCTCTACCCGAGCTCCAATATCATTCACCATCCATCTCGTCGCTTTCTTGCTTTACCAGCCCCGGACCATCACTGCCATCGAACTTCACAGATAGCACGTGTTCCAATAGCTTCTCATACTGCTCGGTCCCTGTGCATGCCATCTCTGCCATTCTTCTCAATCATCATACTTCACGTTCCCTGATTTAACAAAGCCACGTCCACCACTCATTTGACCCAACATCACCTCGTTCACCAAACCGTTTTATACCGTTAACATATTGCCCATAGTGGAATTGACGTGCTAGAACAAGACAAAGATCATTTGTCCAATTGGCGTGCTAGCTTGAAGTACCAAATTAATTCTCTCATTAGTGATGTGATTAGCCTTTAGGGTGGATTAGTCGCAAATGCTCTTTTAGCTCTGCAATTCATCTAAGCTTTATTTGGTACCTAAAACACAAATTTAATTAGTATATGAATTTATTCTTGAAAACAAAGAAAACACGGAATCTGGAATAATATATGATTTTAAAGCGCAAAAGATGAGTTAAATGCCAATAAAAGGGTATAGAAATATGCACTATTCGGCACTCATCAAATACCCCCAAACCTGAATTTTACTTGTCCTCGAGTGAAACATAAATTAAGAAATCCTAACTATACCACTGTCGCTGGTCTCTCGAATGCATTTAGCGTATGTACTAAGCCTTTAAACCCCTAGGTGTCTCTAGTGGACGAGTTGTAGTCTCGTGAGGGCCTAACAGAGATGTACCCACAAAACCCTCTCCAACTTCAGAGCGTAAAAGAGTCTCAAGCATCCAAAGAGCTATGAGGACATAGAGTTTCTGCATGCTAGTAACATGAAGTTAGAACTACCAAAGAACGCATTCTCATCCTTAAGAGTTGAGCGAGAAATAACCATACCATATGAAAGAATTTGGGTTCGAGAATAATCACAAGCCTCAACTTATGCCTCACCAATAGGGTTTTATGATATTTGCACTCAAAAAAGAAAGCTTTTTTAGTCTCTCATGTGTGCAGAATGGAATAAAGAGTGAAATCTTGCACACTTTGATGGTGGGAAGGAGAACCTTCCGAAATAATTTCTGGAGACTCCACAGAATTGTGGACAAAAAGAATCTTTTTATGATGATCTCTAAGAAAGGAAATCAACCATTAGCAAGGATGGGAGTACTCACTTACCTTCACATCCGATCGGCACTCAACACCACTCTCACAGCATCCATAGAAATGTCTTCAATCTTCGGTCTTCGGTCTTCAACTGTTGATGGTGAACTTCTTGAACTACAAAAACTTGACAATTTGTAACTTTTCTCCTCAATTTCCTTATTGCTTGGAATTTTCTTCTTGAATTCTTCTTCTTTACCATGGTGGTATCAAAACTAAACTAAGAAAATAAACTTCAATATTATTCTGATTTTTCTGATTTTTTTTTTTTTTTTACATGAAATGAAAACAACAAAATAATAAAATTACTAATTCCATGGATGAAGGACTTTATTACTCAATTCTTCACAACTTGTATTGTATTGATTTCATAAACTTCACTAATTCTCATCTTATTTTCTTTTCTTTTCTCTTGCAAAATACCTCTTCAAATGTGTATAGTATTATGCTCTTTGTATTGTATTGTTGCTCTGCTCGTTGATGATGTGTTTCTATGGATCGGTTGATGTTGTTGAGAGAGAGAGAGAGAGAGTGAGTGATGCTAATTTCTCATCGAATTACAAGAAGGAGTTTTCATCTTTAGACGTCACCCTCGTGATTGACAAAATTAGCACTCAAGAGATCAAAAATAGTGCTGAAAGTGGTGCGAAGTTGGTTAGCTTACCATTCCTACCCGGAATTGACGTACGGTGACACACACTCTAAAAGATTTTTTAGAAAGTCACAAATTGAAGGTCGGTGCCTCGCTTGATGTAAAAATGGGTAGTCTCCACTATGGGTGATCACAATTCTACTACCGAATATCTTTGCAGCACCTAATTCGCCCTCCGGCATGGATAAATCCAACTTTAACGCTTTAATAACCTAAGAAACCCGATTGTGTTCTCCGGTACTTCCAAGTTCAGCTATTTCGGTCAGACTCTCTATGTAAACATAGCTAGAAGCATACTAGTGACTCTAAGATCTAAAAGTTGGAGGTTTTATGCAAATATTTGCAAAAGACTTTTGATTTTTTTTTTTTTGATTTTTTTTGATTTTTATAGAAGACTAAAAACTCTATATGAAAAACACATCCCCAAACCTAAATCTAACATTGTCCTCAATGTTTCAAAGGATGATAAGAACACATATCAAGATAACAAGGCAAAGCAGATTTAAAGGAAAGAGATTACCAGATGCAAAAAGGTTGGTGCTAACCATAATTGAGTGAATGCTTTGAAAGCAAACATTATGAGCACAAGACAAAAAGTTTGGTTAGCACACATAAACACTATGCAAAAATAAAAAGAAAAGGGAAAGATACTGGACTATTAATCCATATGTATGTACACGGGTGGACTAGCTTAGTCCACATAGACGGGGTCTTCCAAGCCTACGGTCTCAAATTCTGGTGGAAGAGGCTCCAGAAATGGTTTCAATCTCTGACCATTGACCTTGAAGATATTTTTGGTCGCTGGGTTTCCGATTTCAATAGCTCCATGGGGAAAAACAGTACGTATTAAGAATGGACCTGACCATCGAGAACGTAACTTTCCTGGAAACAAATGCAAACGAGTGTTGTACAATAAAACTTTCTGGCCTGGAGTGAATGACTTGCGCAAAATGTTCTTGTCATGGGATACCTTCATCCTATCTTTGTACATCTTTGCACTATCATATGCATCATTTCTTAGTTCTTCCAACTCATTGAGTTGGAGTTTCCTTTGGGTACCTGCCTTATCAAGATCAAAGTTGAGTTTCTTTATAGCCCAATATGCCCGATGCTCTAACTCAACCGGAAGATGACAAGCTTTACCGTACACAAGTCTGTAAGGGGACATGCCAATGAGAGTCTTGTATGCAGTTCTATAGGCCCACAAAGCATCATTTAAACGTAAAGACCAATCGTTCCTAGAAGGATTAACAGTCTTTTCAAGGATACGCTTAATTTCCCTATTAGAAACTTCTACTTGGCCACTGGTCTGAGGATGATAAGGTGTTGCTACCTTATGAGTGATTCCATACTTGCACACAAGTGATTCAAAGGGTATATTGCAAAAATGACTACCTCCATCACTGATTATTGCTCTAGGTGTTCCAAAGCGAGAGAAAATGTTTTCTTTAAGAAAAGAAAGAACAACTTTATGATCATTTGTTTTGGATGCAATGGCTTCTACCCACTTAGAGACATAATCAACATCAACAAGAATGTACAACTTACCTTCAGAGTTAGGAAATGGACCCATGAAATCAATACCCCACACATCAAACAGCTCAACAATCAAAATGGGTTGTAAGGGCATCATGTTTCTTTTAGATATGCTTCCTAATTTCTGACATTGGTCACAAGCAACGCAAAAAAGCATGGCTATCTTTGAACAATGTTGGCCAGTAAAAACCACTCTGCAAGATCTTTGCAGCAGTTTTCTTGGCACTAAAGTGGCCTCCACAAGCATGGTCATGACAAAAAGAGATGACATCCCTTTGTTCAGAATTTGGGACGCATTTCCTAATAATTTGATCTGGCAAGACTTGAACAGTATGGGTCATCCCAAAGGAAGTGTTTAACTTCCGCCAAGAATTTATAATGGTCTTGCTTAGACCAATGAGAGGGCATTCTACCTGTAGCAAGGTAGTTCACGATATCCGCAAACCAAGGCATTTCAGATACAAGCATTAATTGCTCATCAGGGAATGATTCTCTAATAAGCACTGATTCATCAGCAGATTCAGCATTCAACCTAGATAAGTGATCAGCTACAACATTCTCCGACCCTTTCTTATCTCGAATTTCGAGGTTGAACTCTTGTAACAAGAGTATCCATCGAATTAGACGAGCTTTAGCATCTTTTTTAGATAAAAGATATTTCAACGCAGCATGGTCAGAATATATGATGATTTTAGACCCTATCAAATAAGATCTAAACTTATCCAATGCAAATACAACAGCTAGTAACTCTTTCTCAGTTGTTGAATAATTCATTTGCGCGTCATTAAGTGTTTTACTAGCATAGTAGATCACATAAGGGAGTTTGTCTACTCGCTGACCTAAAACAGCTCCTACAGCATAGTCAGATGCATCACACATAAGTTCAAATGGCAAGGTCCAGTCGGGTGGTCTGACTATAGGGGCAGATGTAAGCAGAGACTTCAATTGCTCCCATGCTTCCTTACATGCATCATCAAAGACAAATGCAATATCTTTTGCAAGAAGATTACACAAAGGTCTTGAAATTTTACTAAAGTCTTTGATGAATCGGCAGTAAAAACCGGCATGTCCTAAGAATGATCTTATGTCCCTCACAGAACGAGGTTGATGTAAGTGTTGAATGATATCAACCTTGGATTTATCTACTTCTATTCCTTTTTCCGAGATGATATTCCCTAGAACAATGCCCGAGTCAACCATGAAATGACATTTTTCCCAATTCAAAACCAAATTCTTTTCTTTACATCGAATCAGCACACGAGTAAGATGATGCAAACATTCATCAAAAGAAGACCCAAAGATAGAAAAGTCATCCATGAAAATTTCAAGAAACTCATCTATCATGTCGAAGAATATGCTCATCATGCAACGTTGAAAAGTAGCGGGTGCATTACACAACCCAAAAGGCATACGACGATAAGCAAATGTTCCATAAGGACAAGTAAAAGTAGTCTTATGTTGGTCTTCGGGTGCTATGTGAATTTGGTTGTAGCCTGAATAGCCATCTAAAAAAAATAGTACCTATGTCTCGACAACCTTTCTAGCATTTGATCAATGAAGGGCAGGGGAAAATGGTCTTTCTTTGTTGCCGTGTTCAATTTTCTGTAATCAATACAAACTCGCCACCATGTGGTCACACGGGTGGGGACAAGTTCATTATTTTCATTTGGAACTACAGTAATTCCAGACTTTTTGGGTACCACTTGAATGGGACTGACCCACTTGCTATCAGGAACTGGGTATATGATACCCGCATCAAGAAATTTCATAATCTCACCATTAACAACATCTCTCATGTTTGTGTTAAGTCTTCTTTGCATTTCCCTGGTTGGTTTAGTGTTTTCTTCCAGATTTATGTGATGCATGCAAATTGTGGGACTTATACCTTTAAGGTCTGATATGGACCAACCTAAGGCCTCCTTATGCTCTTTAAGTACTTCTAAAAGTTTATTTTCTTGCTCTGTGTCTAAACATGATGCAATAATCACAGGCAAAGTATTAGAAGGACCTAAGAAAGCATATTCCAATGTATCGGGCAATGGTTTCAAATCAAGTTTAGGTGGTTCAACAGGAGATGGGGCAGATTTGGAATCAGAGAGTGGAAGTGGTTCCACAACAGATTTCCATTTAGCAATGTCCATGGGTGGCACAGATTCAAGCAAAGAGTGAACTTCACTAATGTACTTATAATCGAAGAGATCTAAGTCGAAGTTATCTAGACATGCTTGCAAAGGATCCTGATAGGTGTAGAATACACCGTATTTACTATCTAGTAGTTTATGCTTTCTTTACTATTTTTGTAGTAAATTATGTATTTTACGTGTGTTTTTGAGTTATTAGGTACTTTGGAGTCGCACCAAGGAAAAGAAGAAGAAATCACCCCATTTGAGAAAAAGGCCAAAATTGTCATTTCAGAGGCAAACACTATCGGGAGCCGAGCCAGCGTTAAGGGGCAACTGTTTTGGGAGGAGTACTAAAATACACCCAGCAATGGTTAAGGGGCTGTTAATTCGGTTAGCCCTTATCAGAGTGACCGGACACTGAATATCATTATACTTCTACAAACCTAGATCGGGAAGTCGAGAAGAAGAAGTTGAGGATTTGAGATGAACATGGTGAATAAAAATAAGAAGAAATCGAACAGAGCTACTAAGTTGATGCTGAAAGCGATGAAGGGGGTATGAACGGAGATGGTAGTGGTCGAAATTGATTCGATCTGTTGTTGCTCTTGAGACGAATTGGCTCAATTAGTTTTCAATGAGCAAATAGGGTTTGTGTTTGTCAATTTGGGGGTTTCCTGTCTAAAATTGTGAGAGAAATAGATGTTTTTGCAATTAGTTTTTTTTTTGTCTGAATTAGGGCACAGATTCATTTTGGGTTTTGATGAAATTGATCATTATGGGTATTTTGAGGAAGATTTGGAGTCAAGAAGGAAGAATCAGTTGGTCGATTTGCTGGTGCAGAGAAGATTCAGAATTGCGGAATAGATGGATGTTGAAATTGGTGGTTCAGATGGAGAAGACCTGAGTTGATGGTGGATTGTACTGGTTGCAGATGTGAGTTCAATTCACAGAGAAATTTACAGGGAATGGTAGCATAAGAGTTTGATTGTTTGTGAGTTCAAAGTTGAGAAGATCAGGCAAAGAAATGTGTTGGTGGTGCTGTTAACCGGTTCGAATCAAGAAATGGGTGCAGGTACTAGCTATCTTGATTACAGGAGAGAAGCTGCATTGCAGGATGGTTAATGGTGTTATGTTGCAGGTCTGAACTGCAGAAAATGGGAGCTAAAGTTTTGCAGATTGCAGGTGCTGGTTTGGCTAAGTTTGGGGCTGAGTTGCAAAGGGAATTGGTGGTTGTAGCCAAGGAACTGAAGGCTAGAGAAAAGCAAAGGGGCTGTGTTGCAGTTGTGGCTGTGTATGAAGGGTTGAAGTCGCAGGAGAGATCAGATATTAAGAAGAAAGTTGAAGCTGTTATTAAATTTGACAGAAAAGGGCAGTTGATGTGGTGTTATTTCAATAGGGGTAATGGTGTTTTTGACATGGGTCAGTAGCACTGAATTGAAGAGAATGGTGGAGATTCAAATGCAGTTGTGCACATGAGTCAGGTGGTGATGTGTGTATTGATGGGTGTGTGAATGGAATGAATGGAGCTGCATTGAGGAGTTGGTCTTTGTGTGAGCAGAGAAGCAAAAGAAAAGATGGTGGAGTTTACTGCAATGGAATGGAAATGATGGTGGTGGATTTAGGGCTTGGTTCTGAACTGAATTGAGTGGGAAGTTGCAGTGTACAGCCATGATGGCTGGGTGACAGTTGCAGTGCACGGCCATCTTGGCCGTGCATAGCACTTGGCAGGGGTAAGATAGCCAACCAAGACCAGTCGGTGAGTTAGCTCATTGCTGGGTTCTGACTCAGTGATCCTCTTTGACCTAGTCAACTAACGGATTGACTGACGGTTTAACTGCTTTGACCGTTAGTCTTAACGGTTGACCAACGGAATATTCTGTCGAATATTCTCCCGACGACAGAAATTTTAGGTAATCGGCGACGACTTTCCGGCGCCGGATCCCGGCCAAAAACACAATTTTCCGGTGAGCAAAAATGCAGAATTTTGGATGGACTTCTCTCATGTGTGTGAAGACTTAGAAGTGGGAATTGGATGAAAACTTGGAAGTTTTGGAGAATTGGACTAGAATTTGGAATATGGCTCAATTTGGGAAAGTGGTGTTCTTATGGAATGAGGAATCTTTTCCTACAAAGACATGGAGAGTATTGAAGCCTATAAATAGAGGAGTTCTCTACAACTTTTTACACACATCTACTTTGGAGAAGGAGTTAAAGTGCACAAGGATTGGAGGAAGGAGCAACCATCATCTTTGCAATAAGTTTTTCTTTCTTCCTTAATTATTATTATTATTGTGTGAACTCCGAATTATGAGTAGCTAATTTTCTTATTGATTGAGGATGAATTCCTAGTTCTTAATATTTGATTTGAGTTTTGTTTCAATTCTACTTTGAAGTTTTTCATATGATTATCGATTGTTTTTGCTAATATTAATGTTTATGTTTGATTGATAGGTCGTTTGGGTGGCCAACTAAATTGATTTGTTAATTAAGCTAAAGCTAGTAAAAGTTAGGGGATAAGTAATCGTTTCTTGACTATTTACATAAGTAGAAAACACAAGACCTTGCGGAGGGATTCTGTGGAGCAATTGTGTGTAAAAACAACGTTAGCAAGTGGACCTTGATCTAAGAGTTTAACTACTAATATCAACCTAATAAATTCATGAATCTTAATGCGTTTAACTAAATTACATCTTGGGTGATCTACTACTAGGTGGTTTGGTGAATAGAATCCGGTAGGCGAGAACTTCCGTATCCGGTGAAATTAGGGATTTTGGGGTTAGCACTGATCTAGCTGCTATACCTACGGTTGGTGATAATCTATGACTAATAACAAGTGGGAAAGAACATAACTTTAATCATTGTTTTGCAGCGAAGAAGGATTCCTTGTTCTACTTTCTCTCATTGATTTCAACTTATACTTTTAATTACTTTGTTTATTTCTTTTGCTTTATAAATTTTACAACCAATACCCCCCCTTTTTGTGACAATTTTACAACTAGAATCTCTTGCTCCTCGTGGGATCGACCTTGACTACCCTATATTACTTGTTAATTAGGTAGTAAAGTATTAATTAATTTGTTGTGGTTACGACACGCGTACAAATTTTGGCGCCGTTGCCGGGGAGCAACGGGCGATTTTAGTTGTTTTTATTTTTCTTTTTGCTTTATTCTTGTTTTGTTAGATTCTATATCGTATCTAACTTAGTTTTGTGAACCTTGCTGTAGGTACTATATCTTTGGTGAATGCTTCAAGGGGGAAGACCGAGTTCAACTAGAATACGTCTTCGATCCGTCACTCAACTAAAGGATTTCATTCAAGCGGTTAACACTCCGCTTCCTCGTTCTACATCAAGTGAATTCACAGATTCGGATATTGAAGAAGAGGCAATGGGTGATCGTACACTCAAGGACCTAGCTTCTCACAAGCTCGATACACAACAATGGTGTATCCAAACTAACTCAACTTTCGAGATCAAGCCGGGGTTGATTAGAGAATTACCAAAGTTCCATGGCATGGTGAATGAGGATCCAAACAAACATCTTATGGACTTCAACACCATAGTCACGGCTATGCTTCCACCGAATACTAATGCGGATGGAGCAATGTTGAAAGCTTTTCCGTTCTCTTTGGCGGGCAATGCTAAGGAATGGCTATACTATTTGCCTTCCGGAAGTATCACAACATGGAATGGGATGAAGAAACTTTTCCTCGAGAGATATTTTCCCGCATCAAAGGCTACTCAAATTCGCAAAGAAATTTGTGGGATCAAGCAACATGTGGGAGAGTCATTATATGAATGTTGGGATCGATACAAGAGATTGGTGGCAAGTTGTCCACACCATCAATTTAGTGACGCCATGATAATCCAATACTTCTATGAAGGTCTCCAAACAAGTGATAGATATCTTCTTGACGCCGCCGGTGGTGGTGCGCTAGTGAACAAGACGGTGGCCGAAGCTACCGAGTTGATTGAAAGTATGGCGGCAAACTCGCAACAATTCTATGCAAGAGGTGATTCAATGGTTAAGTTGGTGCATGAGGTTAGTGACTCGTCTTCACAATCCGATCAACGGTTAAACAACATAGAGAGGGTAGTGCAACGATTGGCCGCGGTAATTATTCCGGATGATGAAACCGAACAAGCAAATGCTTTATATCCAAATCCAAGGCCAAGGTACGATCCATATTCCAATACTTACAATCCCGGTTGGAAGAATCATCCCAACTTTAGCTATGCAAACAAGCAAGCGGCGGCTCCTAATCCATATGCGCAACAAGGTGGTTTCCAACAATCACGTTTCCAACCTCAACAACAACAATTCCAACCACAACAAGTCAAGGAGCAAGATTCTTCGAATAATGACAAGTTGAATGTGATAATGCAAAGCATGCAAGGTCTCACTTCTATGTTACAACAAACCCAACAAAAGACCGATTCGGCAATCAAGGATTTGCAAACTCAAATGGGACAATTGGCGACCGATATGAACTTAATGAAAGCTCAAGCATCCACAAAGCTCCCTTCGCAACCAATTGTGAATCCAAGGGAGAATGTTAGTGCGGTTACTTTAAGAAGTGGAAGACAAGTGAAGAGTCCAACTCATCATGAAGAAGCTATTGAAGAGGTAGTCAAAGGCAAGGAAGAAGCCGTACCAAAGGAGAATTCAACACCAACCGCCCAATCCAAGGAACTGGTTCCTACTTTTACTACTCCACCTCCTTTTCCTAGTCGTTTTGCTAAGTCTAAGAAGGAAGCTCAAGACAAGGTACTCATGGATATCTTCAAGAAGATAGAAATCAACATCCCCTTCATAGAGGCCATAAGGACAATGCCAAGGTATGCTAAGTTCATGAAGGAGTTATGCACAAAGAAGGATAGGTTGCTTGATAATGAAATTACTAAAGTTGGTGAGAGTGCGTCGGCTATGCTTTTGAAGAAGATGCCTACAAAGTGCACGGATCCCGGTGGTTTCACGGTACCAATTACTATTGGTAAGAAAAGGTTTGAACATGCTTTACTTGATTTGGGAGCTTCCATTAGTGTGATGTCGGCCGATATTTATGACTCCTTGAATCTTGGACCGTTGAAAGAGACAAGAGTTATTATCCAACTAGCAAACAAGTCTAACATCTATCCAAAGGGGCTTGTAGAAGACGTTCTCGTGCAAGTGAATGAGTTAATTTTTCCGGTGGATTTCTTTGTGGTGGATATGGACAATAATGAGAATCGTTCGTCTACTTCTCTAATTCTTGGGAGGCCATTTATGAAGACCGCAAAGACGAAGATTGATGTTGATAAGGGTACACTCACTATGGAGTTCGACAAGGAAGTAATACACTTCAACATATTTGAAGCCATGCGCTACCCAAGTGATGTGCATTCCGCTTACTCCATTGATGTGGTTGGTTCATTAGCACAACAAATGGTAGAATGGAATCGAGAGGACGAACTTGATGTGGTATTGCAAAAGAGCATTGAATTAGACGTCCACGGCGTGTCTAACTTGGATGTTGAAATTTCCACGGAAATGGTGGAGACGTGTGGTGCCTTGACGGCATTACAAGAATCTAAGGGTAATGTTTCCTATATCTCTTTACCCATGAATGATGAATTACTTGTACCATCTATTGTGAAGGCACCTAAACTAGAGTTGAAGCCACTTCCGGACCATTTAAAGTATGCATTTTTGGGAGATGGAGATGAGCTTCCGGTGATTATTTCAAAGAACCTCACACCGGTACAAGAAGACCGTTTGCTTAGAGTCTTGAAAGAGCACAAAACGGCTATTGGTTGGACAATTTCGGATATCAAAGGCATTAGTCCATCCATATGCATGCATAGGATTCTAATGGAAGAGAACGTGAAGCCGGTACGTGATGCTCAACGTAGGCTTAATCCTCCCATGATGGAGGTTGTGAAGAAAGAGATACTCAAATTGCTAAGTGCGGGGGTGATCTACCCAATTTCCGATAGCAAATGGGTAAGTCCGGTACAAGTGGTGCCAAAGAAGTCCGGTGTTACGGTTGTTCGAAATCAAGACGATGAACTTGTTCCTACAAGAGTTCAAACCGGTTGGAGAGTGTGCATTGATTATAGAAAGCTTAATTCCGCAACCCGAAAGGATCACTTTCCTTTACCTTTCATTGATCAAATGTTGGAGCGGTTAGCGGGGCATTCTTATTATTGTTTCTTGGATGGTTATTCGGGATACAATCAACTTGTTATTGCACTGGAGGACCAAGAGAAGACCACTTTTACTTGTCCGTTTGGAACGTTTGCGTATAGACGGATGCCGTTTGGTCTTTGCAATGCACCGGCTACTTTCCAAAGATGCATGGTAAGCATATTCTCGGATTACATGGAGCGCATTATCGAGGTATTTATGGACGACTTTAGTGTTTATGGCAATTCTTTTGATATTTGTTTAGACAACCTTGAACTAGTTCTTAAACGATGCATAGACACTAACCTTGTTCTTAATTGGGAGAAATGTCATTTTATGGTAAACCATGGCATAGTACTTGGTCACATTGTGTCCTCTCAAGGGCTCGAAGTGGACAAATCAAAGATAGATTTAATAAGAAACTTACAATATCCCACTTCGGTGAGGGAAGTTCGTTCCTTTCTTGGTCATGCAGGTTTCTATAGGCGATTTATCAAGGATTTCTCTAAAATCTCCATGCCGATGTGCAAGTTACTACAAAAGGAGGTACCTTATGACTTCAACAAGGAATGCAAGGATGCTTTTGACAAATTGAAAGCAATGTTGACAAGTGCGCCAATTATCAAGTCACCGGATTGGAATATTCCATTTGAACTAATGTGTGATGCTAGTGATTATGCGGTTGGAGCCGTTTTGGGTCAAAGAGTGGACAAGTTGTCCCATGTTATCTATTATGCATCTAGGACCCTTAATGATGCACAAATCAACTATTCTACCACGGAAAAGGAGTTATTGGCTATTGTGTTTGCATTAGAAAAGTTTCGCTCATACTTGGTGGGTACAAAGGTTATTGTGTATTCCGATCATGCGGCACTTAAATACTTAATAAAGAAAAAAGAAGCTAAGCCAAGACTAATCCGGTGGATCCTATTACTACAAGAATTCGACATAGAAATTCGAGATAAGAAAGGTGTGGAGAATACCGTTGCGGATCATCTTAGTAGACTTGTTATGTCTCAAGAAGAACTTCCATTACAAGACCGCTTTCCGGACGAACACCTTTTCTCTTTGGAAGAATCAACACCTTGGTATGCAGATATAGTGAATTATTTGGTGACAAGGAAGGTACCTAGCACAATGTCTAACTTCCAAAAGATGAAGCTTAAGAAGATAGCGAAGCAATATGTGTGGGATGAACCATACTTATGGAAATATGGCGTTGATCAAATCATACGAAGGTGCGTACCTAACTCCGAATTTCAATCTATTCTCTCCTTTTGTCATACTTATGCATGTGGTGGCCACTTTGGTTCTAAACGTACCGCTCTCAAGGTTCTCGAAAGTGGATTTTATTGGCCCACCTAGTTTGAAGATTCATATGTTTTTTGTAAATCGTGTGATAGATGTCAAAGAACGGGCAATCTAGGTGCTCGAAATCAAATGCCACTCACACCAATTCTTGCCGTAGAGATTTTTGATGTGTGGGGAATTGATTTTATGGGCCCTTTTGTCAATTCGAATGGAAATTTTTATATACTTCTTGTTGTAGATTATGTTTCCAAATGGGTGGAGGCTAGAGCCACCAAAACTAATGATTCTCAAGTTGTTTGTGATTTTGTAAGAGAAAACATATTTACTAGGCACGGCACACCAAGAGTGGTGATAAGCGATGGAGGATCACATTTCAAGAAGTCTTTTCACGCTCTCCTCAAGAAGTACAACATAACACACAAGATTGGTACGCATTACCATCCACAAACTAGTGGACAAGCGAAAATCTCAAATCGTGAAATCAAGTCCATTCTTGAGAAAACGGTGAACACCACAAGGAAAGATTGGAGCTTTAAGCTCAATGATGCACTTTGGGCATATAGAATGGCGTACAAAACACCGATTGGCATGTCTCCATATAGGTTGGTTTATGGCAAAGCTTGTCATCTTCCGGTTGAACTTGAACATAAGGCTTATTGGGCAATAAAGAAATTCAACATGGAGTATGATGAAGCGGGGAAACAAAGAAAGTTGCAACTAAATGAGCTAGAGGAGATACGTAATGATGCTTACGAGAGTGCCCGGATTTATAAGGAAAAGACCAAGCTTTTTCATGACAAGATGATTTCTCGGAAAAGTTTTGTTGTGGGGCAAAAAGTCCTTTTATTTCATTCTCGCCTTAAACTATTTCCTGGAAAATTAAGGTCCCGTTGGATTGGACCATATGTTGTTACTAATGTTTTTCCTTATGGTGCAGTTGAAATTACTAGTCTTAGAGACAACTCGGTTTCCAAAGTCAACGGCCATATATTGAAGCCATACTATGAGAACATCGCCTATGTGAATGTGGATGAACTTCCATTTGAAGATTTTCTCCCTCTAGAGGAGTAATGTGAAGCATGAGCTATGTCGGGTCGTCGACTTTAAAACAAGCGCTAAGTGGGAGGCAACCCACTGGTTTTGTATCTCTTATCCTTTTACTTTTTATTTTTATTTTCTTTTTGTTTGTTTTGTGTGTTTATTTTTCTTGTTTCATATCATATTAGGATTTCCCACCTTGACTTTACTAGGAGGATTCAATTACATTGAGGACAATGTAAGGTTTAAGTGTGGGGGAGTGGCTAAGCATATATTTTTGCATAAAAAAAAAGAGAATTTTTTTTTGCATAAAACTTTCAACTTTTAAAGATTTTAGAGTCACTAGCATACTTCTAGGTATGATTACATAGAGAATTCTGACCGACATAATTGAACTTGGAAGTGTTAGGGAACTACGTTTGATTTCTTGCTTGTTAGAGTGTTAAATAATGGATTTAATCATGCCGGTGATGCAAATTTGGTGCAGGGAGAAGTGCGTTATTAGAATTGCTGATCAATCATTAGTGGAGACTACCCATTTTCATATCAACCAAGGCACCGACCAAAAATTCTTCCTTTACTAAAGAGCTTCTTTTGAGTGTGTGTCACCGTACGTTAATTCCGGGTAGAATGGTGAGCTACCCAATTTCACACCAATTTCAGCACTATTTTGATCTCTTGAGTGCTAATCTTTGTCAATCATGAGGGTGACGTATATAGATGAAAGCCACCTTCTTGTAGTTCGATTTGCAGTTAGCACCATTCTCTCGCTCGACAACAACGGGTCCATAGAAACACCATAATCATCAACAACAAGGAGCGACATCAAAATCTACAAGGAAAGTTGAAAAGGTTCAAGGTTTGCAAGCAACAATGGAGCAAGAAAAAGAGCATAATTTTAAATCAAAGTTGAAGACTTAAAATGCAATGAGGTAATTTTACATACAAGTATTAAGACTTATTTACAAAAGCGAAGAAAAGAAAAGGTGAGAATTATTGAAGTTTATGATTTCGAGACGATACAAGTTGTGAAGAATCAAGCGGTAAAGTACTTTTCCACGGCCATGGTTTATTTTTTTTTTTTGATTTGCATTGTGTTTCTCTTGTCTAAAAAAAAAATGAAGAAAAAAAAAATGAATGAAAGAAAAGAAAAGAAAAAAAAAAATAAGAAAAGAAAAGAAAAGATATATATGAGACAAGAGAAATATCTATTATTGTTTTGTTATTGAATAAGCCGTGGGGAAGGAAAATCTATAAGGAAGTTTCAAGCGACAAGGATTTTGAGGAAAAAGGTTACAAATTGTTAAGGATTTATGAAGTTCAAGTGTTTATCATCAATAGTTGAAGCCGAAGACCAAGAAGATGAAAACAAGGAGCGGAAGACGTTTCTATTGGATTCCGTGAGAGTGGTGTTATCATAATTGGCAATCGGATGTGAAGGTAAGTAAGTAATCTCATCCTCGATATAAGTGGTTGATTTCCTTTCTTAGAGATCGTTAGAAAAAATGGTTTTTCAAAATGTTAAAAGATGTGGGTTTTTCAAAATTTCGGAAGTTATCCTTCCTACCATTCAACGTGTTGCAGGAATTCTCTCTTCATTCCTACCTGCACACATGTGAGACCCATAAAAAAGCCTTCTTTTTGAGTGCAATTATCATAAAACCCTTTTTGGTGAGGTAGAAGTCGAGGCGAAATTCTTATTGATCGTTTCTCAAACACGTGTTCTCTCGTTATGGTGTGGTTATTTCTCACTTAACATTTAAGGATGAGAATATGTTCTTTAGTATTTCTAACTTCTTATTACTAGCATGCAGAAACTCTATGTCCTCATATCTCTTTGGATGCCTGGGACGCTGGAACGCTTTGAAAGTTGTAAGTTTTAGTTTTGATTTGCTCGAGGACTAGCAAAGTCTAAGTGTGGGGGAATTTGATAGGTGTAGAATACACCGTATTTACTATCTAGTAGTTTATGCTTTCTTTACTATTTTTCTAGTAAATTATGTATTTTACGTGTGTTTTTGAGTTATTAGGTACTTTGGAGTCGCACCAAGGAAAAGAAGAAGAAATCACCCCATTTGAGAAAAAGGCCAAAATTGTCATTTCAGAGGCAAACACTATCGGGAGCCGAGCCAGCGTTAAGGGCAACTGTTTTGGGAGGAGTACTAAAATACACCCGGCAATGGTTAAGGGGCATTAATTCGGTTAGCCCTTATCGAGTGAATGGGACACTGAATATCATTATACTTCTACAAACCTAGATCGGGAAGTCGAGAAGAAGAAGTTGAGGATTTGAGATGAACATGGTGAATAAAAATAAGAAGAAATCGAACAGAGCTACTAAGTTGATGCTGAAAGCAGTGAAAGGGGGTATGAACGGAGATGGTAGTGGTCGAAATTGATTCGATCTGTTGTTTCTCTTGAGACGAATTGGCTCAATTAGTTTTCAATGAGCAAATAGGGTTTGTGTTTGTCAATTTGGGGGTTTCTTGTCTAAAATTGTGAGAGAAATAGATGTTTTTGCAATTAGTTTTTTTTTTGTCTGAATTAGGGCACAGATTCATTTTGGGTTTTGATGAAATTGATCATTATGGGTATTTTGAGGAAGATTTGGAGTCAAGAAGGAAGAATCAGTTGGTCGATTTTTGGTGCAGAGAAGATTCGGAAATTGCGGAATAGATGGATGTTGAAATTGGTGGTTAGGATGGAGAAGACTGAGTTGATGGTGGATTATCTTTGGTTGCATGAGATGTGAGTTCAATTCAGAGAGAAATTCTGAGGGAATGGTAGCATAAGAGTTTGATTGTTTGTGAGTTCAAAGTTGAGAAGATCAGGCAAAGAAATGTGTTGGTGGTCTTGTTAACCGGTTCGAATCAAGAAATGGGTGCGGTACTAGCTATCTTGATTACGGGAGAGAAGCTGCATTGCGGGATGGTTAATGGTGTTATGTTGCAGGTCTGAACTGCAGAAAATGGGAGCTAAAGTTTTGCAGATTGCAGGTGCTGGTTTGGCTAAGTTTGGGGATGAGTTGCAAAGGGAATTGGTGGTTGTAGCCAAGGAACTGAAGGCTAGAGAAAAGCAAAGGGGCTGTGTTGCAGTTGTGGCTGTGTATGAAGGGTTGAAGTCGCAGGAGAGATCAGAGATGAAGAAGAAAGTTGAAGCTGTTATTAAATTTGACAGAAAAGGGCAGTTGATGTGGTGTTATTTCAATAGGGGTAATGGTGTTGTTGACATGGGTCAGTAGCACTGAATTGAAGAGAATGGTGGAGATTCAAATGCAGTTGTGCACATGAGTCAGGTGGTGATGTGTGTATTGATGGGTGTGTGAATGGAATGAATGGAGCTGCATTGAGGAGTTGGTCTTTATGTGGCGGAGAGAAGCAAAAGAAAAGATGGTGGAGTTCTTGCAATGGAATGGAAATGATGGTGGTGGATTTAGGGCTTGGTTACAGGTGAATTGAGTGGGAAGTTGCAGTGTACAGCCATGATGGCTGGGTGACAGTTGCAGTGCACGGCCATCTTGGCCGTGCATAGCACTTGGCAGGGGTAAGATAGCCAACCAAGACCAGTCAGCTGAGTTAGCTCGCTGACTGGGTTCTGACTCAGTGATCCTCTTTGACCTAGTCAACTAACGGATTGACTGACGGTTTAACTGCTTTGACCGTTAGTCTTAACGGTTGACCAACGGAATATTCTGTCGAATATTCTCCCGACGACAGAAATTTCAGGTAATCGGCGACGACTTTCCGGCGCCGGATCCCGGCCAAAAACACAGTTTTCCGGTGAGCAAAAATGCAGAATTTTGGATGGACTTCTCTCATGTGTGTGAAGACTTAGAAGTGGGAATTGGATGAAAACTTGGAAGTTTTGGAGAATTGGACTAGAATTTGGAATATGGCTCAATTTGGGAAAGTGGTGTTCTTATGGAATGAGGAATCTTTTCCTACAAAGACATGGAGAGTATTGAAGCCTATAAATAGAGGAGTTCTCTACAACTTTTTACACACATCTACTTTGGAGAAGGAGTTAAAGTGCACAAGGATTGGAGGAAGGAGCAACCATCATCTTTGTAATAAGTTTTTCTTTCTTCCTTAATTATTATTATTATTGTGTGAACTCCGAATTATGAGTAGCTAATTTTCTTATTGATTGAGGATGAATTCCTAGTTCTTAATATTTGATTTGAGTTTTGTTTCAATTCTACTTTGAAGTTTTTCATATGATTATCGATTGTTTTTGCTAATATTAATGTTTATGTTTGATTGATAGGTCGTTTGGGTGGCCAACTAAATTGATTTGTTAATTAAGCTAAAGCTAGTAAAAGTTAGGGGATAAGTAATCGTTTCTTGACTATTTACATAAGTAGAAAACACAAGACCTTGCGGAGGGATTCCGTGGAGCAATTGTGTGTAAAAACAACGTTAGCAAGTGGACCTTGATCTAAGAGTTTAACTACTAATATCAACCTAATAAATTCATGAATCTTAATGCGTTTAACTAAATTACATCTTGGGTGATCTACTACTAGGTGGTTTGGTGAATAGAATCCGGTAGGCGAGAACTTCCGTATCCGGTGAAATTAGGGATTTTGGGGTTAGCACTGATCTAGCTGCTATACCTACGGTTGGTGATAATCTATGACTAATAACAAGTGGGAAAGAACATAACTTTAATCATTGTTTTGCAGCGAAGAAGGATTCCTTGATCTACTTTCTCTCATTGATTTCAACTTATACTTTTAATTACTTTGTTTATTTCTTTTGCTTTATAAATTTTACAACCAATACCCCCCTTTTTGTGACAATTTTACAACTAGAATCTCTTGCTCCTCGTGGGATCGACCTTGACTACCCTATATTACTTGTTAATTAGGTAGTAAAGTATTAATTAATTTGTTGTGGTTACGACACGCGTACAGATCCACAGATAAAATATCAGGCGATGAGTCTTGAATCAGACTCTCAATCATGTTAATCTCATGCAATTCATCATCATACAATCTATGGGTTGTTGATTTACACGAAAGACATTCAGTTCCACAGTCATGTTACCAAAAGATAATTTCAACACTCCATTACGACAGTTTATGATAGCATTGGACGTAGCCAGGAAAGGACGTCCCAAAATAACAGGAATGTGACAATCTGGGTTTTGCACAGGTTGAGTATCCAGCACAATGAAGTCCACGGGGAAATAAAATTTATCAACCTTTATCAATACATCCTCCACAATACCCCGAGGGATTTTTACAGACCTGTCTGCTAATTGTAGCGTAATAGGAGTGGGTTTCAGCTCCCCAAGACCTAACTGCACATACACAGAGTATGGAAAAAGATTCACACTTGCACCTAAGTCTAATAAAGCCCTATCGATTGTATGCTTGCCTAAAGTGCATGTGATAGTTGGACTACCTGGGTCTTTATACTTAGGTGGTGTTTTGTTTTGAATAATTGAACTTACCTGCTCAGTGAGAAAGGAACGCTTATGCACGTGAATCTTTCGCTTTTGTGTGCATAGGTCCTTCAAAATTTTTGCATAGGTAGTATACGCTTAATTGCTTGAGAAAAGGAATGTTTATATTGACTCGTTTAAACATCTCCAACATCTCATTGTATTGGGTACCTTTTTTATGTTGCTATAATCTTTGAGGAAATGGAGCAACAGGTACATGAGATGGTGCATGTACATTAGCATCAGTGGAATTCTTAGAATCAGTATCATGCTCAGATTCCTTTTCCACAACGGGTGTTTTCTGTGGAGTTGTAAGCACTGGTGAGTCTGATCTAGACTCACTCGACTGTGGTACACCTACATTTTTTTCAATAGCTCTACCACTACGAAGAGTGGTGATAGCATTTACAGGACTATGTGAAGTTTCATTGCAAGTTGAAGTACTTGCCTGAAATACATTCTTTGGATTTTGTTGGGGCTGACTAGGGAGCTTGCCCCTCTCTCTCTCACTCAAAGCATCACATATCTGACCCATTTTAAGTTTTAGACTCGTGAAACGTTGGTCGGTTGTCTTTTGAAGTTTTACAAGATTTTGGGTCAACAGACTGAAACTGTCTTCAAAACTAGGCTTTTTTCTCTGTGGTGCTTGAGTGTGTGGTTGTACTTGGGGGTTTCTAGGATATGAGTATCCTTGGTTGTTATTTGATTTTCCCCCTTGGACGGGCCCTTTAGACCATGAAAAGTTAGGGTGATTCCTCCACCCTGGGTTATAGGTTTGAGAGTACGGATTGTTCTCTTGCCTATTGTACAAAGCATTGGCTTGCTCGGTTTTAGACTCTTGAAATGCATGGAGGTCTGGACAAGTATCCACTAAGTGGTCTGAACCATGGCACGCGGCACAAGTGGCCATTTCAATTTGGTTACGGAGAGTAGGGGCATTAGGTTTTACATTCTTCTGCAGCTCTAGCTCTTCTATTCTCCTATCCATAGATGCCATCTTTGCATTTCCCTCAAAGTCGGACTCAATTCTGTGAAAATTAGCTACACGGGTAGTCTCTTTAGGTGCACGGATGGACTCCCACTGCTGAGTCTTTTCAGCGACTTCGATTAAGAAATCCCAAGACTCATCAGCACTTTTGTCAATAAACAGACCATTGCACATTGCCTCAACTGTAGTTCGGGTCCTGACATCTAGGCATTCATATAAAATTTGCACAAGTCTCCATTTTTCAAAACCATGATGGGGACATTGGAGCAATAATTCGTTGAATCTCTCCAAATATTTTGCTAGAGTCTCATCATCTAATTGCACAAAACTATTCAGACTTTGACGAATGGTCGTAGTCTTATGATTGGGGAAAAACTTTCTGAAAAACTCTTTTGTAAGGCCATCCCATGAATTAATTGACTGTGGCTGCAAAGCAAACAGCCAAGACTTTGCTTTTTCTTTCAAAGAAAAGGGAAATAGTCTCAGTTTGAGGGACTCATCCGTCATTTGGTTGATCTGAAGAGTCCCACAAATTTCCTCAAATTCTCTCACGTGGTGGTAGGGATTTTCAGCATCAACCCCTCTAAACTTAGGCAACATATTAAGGATACTTGCCTTTAGCTCAAATTGTCCAACAACAGCTGGTAAGACAATGCACGAGGACTGGCTTGTCCTCGTTGGGTACATGTAGTCCTTGAGACTACGGGGCGGGTTTATGTGATCACCCATTGTCTCAGATTGGTCGGGGGTTTCTAATTCAGGACTAGGTATGTCGACTATATCTGCTTGGGGAATTCTAACTAGTCGGTTTGTTTGGTCTCTAAAAGACAAAATCATAGACCAGCTAGCACATCAAGCATGCTAAACACTCATACATCCATAACTAGTCGCTTGTTTTTTTTTTTTTTTTTTTTAATGAAGAAATAAAAATAAAATAAATATAGAATACCACAAACAAGGAAGGGAAGTTCTATTCAATCACAAACAAGGCTGAATCCACCATATTAAACCTACTGATTTCTAGCAAACAAAAAGCATGATGGCTCTACTTAGATTGTTTTCTAGACCAGCTTCTAATCCTTCGAAAGGAAATTCGTTACAATCTGAGAAAACCCCTCTGGAATCAATCTGAGTTAAAGTAAATTGAATAGAGGCGAGGGAAGCTGCTGGAGCTTTGATACCCAAGGCCTCACCGTATCACAAGGCGACGCAGTCACGCATTCAATTTACAGAAACTATCATGAACTTCGAAGTATGCTTAAAGAGTAACCAATATTTTCCGAACGACTTTCCTACTAAGCTCGTTACCTTATAGGTCTTGTTCTATTTCAAATTTTAAAGCTTAGGTTCACGTTTAGGTATCGTTTTCCTAAGGCGGGAAAGAAGAGAACGGTGATAAAATCCGAACCCTTATCTTAGATGGCCAGTTCTTGCCCTTTACTAGGAAAATAAAAGCAGCCGTATTCAAGTCCTCAACATATATGCAACCGAAGGAATACAGTAACTCGCTAACATGGGATTCGCGAGTGTTTCGACAAATTTACCTCCCGTACCAGACGGGGGATGAACCATTGTTGTCGACTCGGGCCACGACTCCTATGTCATGAACGAACCCGAGGGGCCGAGGTGATATTGTAATCACCGTCCTTCTCTGCAAACAATTTGATATTTAATACTACCCTTCCGTAGGGTTTAAAAAAAAATAAAAAAAAAATGTCCAAGTCCAAAGTCCAAAAAGATAGAATGCAAAAGAAATAGAAAATTACAAGAATAGAGAAATCCTAATACAATCTAAAAATAAATAAATAAAATAAACTCTCTTTTTTTTTTTTTTTTTTTTTATGTAAAAAAAAAAATCTTCTTCTTTCGCCCCTTTAGCTTCGCCTTTTACTCCAAGACTTTTAAATATTCACCAAAAGCTTTGGCAAATTTTCTTTCGCTCCGAATTCCAAATTCTGTAAGGAAAAGACAAAAATAACAAAAACGTAAAGAAGAACATGTAATTATAAAAAAATAATTTTTTTATTTTTTTTTTATTTTTTTTTTTGTATAATTTTTATAATATTTTTTTTTAATCAGTAAAGATAGAAACCTCAGCTACACCGCTAACCGAGTCCCCGGCAACGGCGCCAAAAACTTGGTAGGCTCGGAAAGATACCTACTACTATGTATCTTGCAAGTGCACGGTGTCTATTGCGAGCGCAGGGAAAATACAGGTCGAACCACAGAGACTTGGTGAGTGTAAGTTGAAGTTTTTGCTCTTTCTAAACTGATTTAAATAAAAGTAACCAAAAGAGTTTGTTTTGTCGGTACGACGAAATGATTTTTGAGTGACTGAAATAATAAAAGTAAATAGAAGAAAATAACACAGGGTGTAAACACTGAGAATGAGGATACTAGAGCTTTCAAATCCACTACTAACCTACAATATGCATTTAATTTATGATGTTATTCTTGTCCTTATAGCAGATTCAAGTTTACCTTGTATCTAAGGTGTTTCTCCAATGGATAAATTAATCACAACTAAAATATTTCTCCAAAGCATTAACTGTCTAGTTATAGCACAACTAATCTAAGGATCAATAATATTTTTAAGCATGAGTTGCAGCATAATCAACATAGTGATATTCTAACTACAATGGATACATGGCATGCATTGTGAGAGCAAAATATTGACAAACTTGGATTAAATTATATCTTAAACAATTTCAAACATTCAAGAACAACTCACAAAGTATGAATGACATATCATTAGGCTAGAGCTTCATCTAAACTCTAGCAGAGAGTTTTAGAACATGATAAAAATGGAAATGGAATTGTACTGATAGAAAATATGGTGTGTGTTATGGTCTAGAGAGAACCCCTAGCTGCCCCCCCGGTCCTCTTCTTTGGGAGGAGAGTTCGAATGCCATTTATAGAGTATAAAACACCCGTTGCGCATGATAATGAGCTGGATATCTCTTTAGACCCATGCTATTTCTTCCACGCTTCTTGTCTTCTTTCTTCTCCCACCACGTGTCTCTTCCTCCCACGCTCGTTTTGTTGTCAGCTCCTACCATAGTTTCTACCACGAGCTGTCTCTTCCCATTAACTAATGGTTATTCGCCTCCCAAGATGTTTCCTCGCCCATTCACTTGTGTCCCTTCACATCCCACGCTTCCACGTGCTGCTGTCTGCTTCTTCTCCTTCACGTGCGCCTCATCTCTTGCCATCATTCTTCTACCAACAAACCGTACTCCAACGGCAAACCTCAGCTATCATCTCCTTCACGTGTGTTCCAACAGCCTCACGTTCCCACGCTACTTGGTCCCTGTGCATGTTCTCCTCACGACTGATGTTTTCTTCTTATCACGCCCATGCTTTCTGCTGTCTTTTGTCTCCTCTCTTCTCCACGCGCCACGTGCTTTTGTCAGCTTTTCTTTTCTTTAATTTCTTTTGGTTTTCTTTCTTCACTACCAACGCCTCGTGCTCCACACTTTCACTCATCATTCCCTGTTTCATTTCACACCTCGAGCTCGTATATCAAAGTTGGCAGCAACTGACATTCTCGAGCTCAGCTTCATTTATCATGTGATTTATTTTATTTTATTTCTCTTTTGTCGAGCAGCACGTTCTCTACCCGAGCTCCAATATCATTCACCATCCATCTCATCGCTTTCTTGCTTTACCAGCCCTGGACCATCACTGCCATCGAACTTCACAGATAGCACGTGTTCCATGACTTCTCATCTTACTCTCGGTCCCTGTGCATGCCATCTCTGCCATTCTTCTCAATCATCATACTTCACGTTCCCTGATTTAACAAAGCCACGTCCACTACTCATTTGACCCAACATCACCTCGTTCACCAAACCGTTTTATACCGTTAACATATTGCCCATAGTGGAATTGACGTGCTAGAACAAGACAAAGATCATTTGTCCAATTGGCGTGCTAGCTTGAAGTACCAAATTAATTCTCTCATTAGTGATGTGATTAGCCTTTAGGGTGGATTAGTCGCAAATGCTCTTTTAGCTCTGCAATTCATCTAAGCTTTATTTGGTACCTAAAAACACAAATTTAATTAGTATATGAATTTATTCTTGAAAACAAAGAAAACACGGAATCTGGAATAATATATGATTTTAAAGCGCAAAAGATGAGTTAAATGCCAATAAAAGGGTATAGAAATATGCACTATTCGGCACTCATCATTGAGTTGCGATTAATTTTCGAGTTGCCCAGTCGGGCGAGTTACTGAATATAACTGGACTATTCGAGCAACTGAGCAAGTATTGCTCGATTCGACGAATTACTGATAAATTACTGAATATTAATAGTTGGATTAATATTCGAGTAACTGAGCAAGTATTTCTCAATTTGACGAATTATGATAAATTACTGAATATTGATAGTTGGATCAATATTCGAGCAACTGAGCAAGTATTGCTCAATTCGACGAATTATTTATTGGTGACGTGACCGAATAAAATATTAATTAAAATATTGGTAGACTACCAACTATTACATAATTTATCCAGATGTTGATCGCTGGATCAACATAAATTTATTAGTGTTTGAACTTACTCAAATGATGATTTCGTGGAACGTTTGTTCGAAACCCTAATTTTTGACCGATTGTTGATCAATTTATGAATTACTGAAAATAGGTCATGAGTGAGGGAGGGACCGACCACATGGGATGATGGATGACCATGTGATGCCCGAGTGCTTGAGTGAGTGTGCACCAGGGTTCCGAATTGAACAGTTGGTGAAAGAATGATGATTGAATGCCGGTTTCATCATTTATTGAAATAGTGCGCGATTGAGCATTAGTTAATAAAAAATAATTTATAGAGAAGTAGGGACTATCAAGAAGGCATGAAACTAGCCGTTGGGAATGTGGGACTGGCTGATGGTCGATTGAGCAAATTCCAAGTTGGTTAGAAAGAGTTTGGACTCAATATGAGCGATTGAGCAAATTAGGTCAAAATTATAAGGATGTGTGGGACCGGCTCCTTGCAACCCTTAGGGCCGGCCTTGGTCGGTCAAGGAGGCATGTCGTGTCACCATTATGTCCATGTCTCAGTCCTGAGAGTTTTGGTATTTTCTGATGTGCGTTCGAGCAATATTTTGAATTTTCAGAAGAGTTCGATCTTTGACTGAATTTCTTGATTTTCCTCGAATGAGCAAGTAGAACTTTGCTCGTTTGATCAAAAATTTGGAAAATATTAAAATAATTATATTTTAATACTTGGCGCGAGAAGCCTAGTCGGTCGTGTGACCATGTTGACATTTTGGCTTTTTCATGGTTTGAGCAATATTTGAGAAAATATGAAGAAACCGTGATTTTTGCTCAAATGGAGGAGTTTCATGAGATGTGGAAATAATAATAATAAAATAAGGGTTTAAAAGTGTGGGACCGGCCACGGCCAACGCGTGGCCGGCTGACTAGGAGCCCGGTCCCGCGACATTTTCCCTGATTTTATATTATTTTTCATGATTTAGAGGAAATTCCATGAAACCAAGGAGTTTTGTTGAAACCATGAAATTTCCATGAGTTGAGGGAAATAATAATTGTGAAAAACTAGGGATTGTATGGTGTGGGACCAGACACGGCTAGGGAATGGCCGGCCGGCTAAGTTGCCCGGTCCCACGACACATTTCCCTATTTTATATTATCATTTCTCGTGAAACTATGGAGAAACCGTGAGTTTTACTCAAACAAGGAAAATTGCTAGAATGAAGGAGTTTTCATGAGTTCGTTAAGATAATAAAATAATTAAAATAAAGAAAAAATGGCGTGGGGGACCGGCCACGATAGCATGACCGGTCGTCCAGTGGGCCCGGTCCCATAGGCGCCACATTTATTGTGTTAGTATTATTTTCTCTCTCCTATTTTGTGTAGGATTCCTTGTTTGTTCATATTTTGAATCCTCGTTCGTGCATTTGGGTGCTCGTCCGTGCATCATTGTCGAGTACACTTGCACCATTTTATGAGGCTTACTTAGTGATAGTCCATATGCCCGATTATTGAGTATTTATTACTAATTCATGAAATTAAGTGAAGAATGATTCATGAAACCGAGTAATAAAAGTGAGTAGTTGTTTATTATCAATCCAAAGGACCAGTCATGGATTCGACCATGGATTCGGAATAATAAAGCGAGTGTTACCATTCCGTGGGATCGTGGATTCGACCACAGAATCAGAGTAAAGTAGCCATTACCATTCCATGAGATCAGTCGTGGATTCGATCATGAAATCGGAGTAATGAGAGTAGCCATTACCATTCCATGAGATCAGCCGCGGATTCGATCATGAAATCGGAGTAATGAGATTATCTATTACCATTCCATGAGATCAGCCGTGGATTCGATCATGAAATCAGAGTAATTAGGTAGAATCGATTATCTTCTAGGAATTCAGCGGTGAATGTTACGGTAGAATTAATCTATTGCAGAAGGGATATACCCAGTTAAAACGTCATACCCGTTCTGAAAGGTGCATAGTCAGGGAACAATCGTACATCGTTGTTAATGTCCTGAAGGCGTTTAGCCCCCTCAATAAAAAATTATGTAGGACAGACGCCTGAATATATACACGGTCTCTCTACATAGTCAGGGAACAACGAGTATCGCCGACGTCCTGAAGGCGTTAATCCCTCTCAACAAATAATTATGTAGGAGGACCACCCAATCGTTCTTCTATGTTGAGGTGTGTCTCTCTCATGTAGTCAGGGAAAAGCGAGTATCACCGACGTCCCGAAGGCGATAAGCCCTCTCAACAAACAATTATGTAGGAGGACTGCCCAATTATGTTATTCTACATAGAGGTCATGATGAAATGTGTGGCACCGAATGCTCAGCTAGTGGAGGCCTTTCAGTAAATATATTCATCATGGATTCGTAAAATATAAATTTTCACATGCCCGAAGTCGTGTCAGAAACATGCGGTATCATGATTTTATGGTTTTAACCTTTGTTGAAAATCCACCATCAACATTAAGTCCCCTACTTAGTGAGGGACAGTAATGTTCCGCAGTAAGCATTAAATGGTGATTTTCAGTCGACGAGATCAGTGGTTGAACTCAATCGTACAAAAGTATTCTTAGAATCCTCGATTTGCTCCAATGGTGTTATGTACGAGCAAATGCACAGATAAGGACCCTGATAGTATGATAGAGTGTCATCCCGTGACCACGGAGGGATGAGACACTGCTGATTTGGATGCCCGGAGGCTCAGTTTTGGTCAGTTTAGGATTTATGGGCCCGAGCCCAGAAAAGGAAACCCGTGTTTTATTAGGTTTTGGAAATAAAATTAATATAAAAGGGAAGAACCTAAAAAAAAATTAGTGATTGACCGAGCACCTCCCCATCTTCACGAGAGTAGCAGCATGAGAATAAAATTTTTGCCGGACTTCAGTCGTCGATCACCGCCAGGCCATATTCCGGCTGACGCCGACCAGGTAAGTTCGACTTTTTATTTTTGTTTTGTTTGTTGTTAGTTAGTGAGATTTTCATGAGTTACTCAAAACAAAATTTCATATGTATGCATGAATATGCAGGTTTCATGAAAATTATTTTGGAAAACGTATGTCCGTTCGTTCGTTAGTTTAATAAACGAGCAATAATCCCTAATATGAAAGAGATACATGGATCCTTGAGTAAATATGATTTAGTTGCAGTAGATGAAATTTTGTTTTATTAGGTTTCATGAAAACAAAAATTTATTTTCAAAGCATGAACTTTCATAAATATTTTTAGGAACTGTAGGAGCAGAATCTCGCATAGCACATTTATTAGTGTGCGAGATGCATTTATTTCCATAGATTGCAAGAAGGTAGCAAGAGCCTGCGAGATTATCAAAGACCTGCGAAATTATAAAGGAATATGAGCTGTACTCCACTATATGTGAGCTGTCATCCACTATGTAAACACCTATATAAAGATAAGAGCATGAGTGAGAAAGGAGGATACACATTTTTGTAAATTGGGAGACACATTTTGTAACAGAGAGAGAGAAAGATTTATTTTCTTTATCATCTTCTTCCCCTAAAACTAAATCTAGAGCTCCAAATATTTATTAATGGAGTCTCCATGTAACCCAAATGTATTTTCAATAATCATAGTGAAGAACCCTAACCCCGTGGATGTAGATCACATTGATCGAACCACGTAAATCTTGTGTCTTATATATAATTTTAGCACTTTAATCTTTATTTTGGTTATGAAATAGATTTAGATCTAGAAGTTATTATCATAATATTGTATGGGGTGTGTTGTGGATTTTCCTGCAACTACATTTTTGGCGCTAGAAACAGGGAGGAGTAAAGGATTTATCCTTCCTGTAATTTGTTGATTCAAAAAAATTCCATGAAGATTAACTACGGTTCATATTTTTCTAGATCTACAAAGTTTAGGTTCAAAAATGGAAATTTCATGGAAGAAATTACACTTTCAGGGAGTAAACATCATCAACAACTCAAAGACATGAAAAGAGTAAGAGAAAAAATTAGTTGCTGTGGTGAATTTAAGGAAGAAAACCAAAGTTTCGGTGGAAGATTTTCATGTTCAGGAGAAGAAGGCAAATATGAAAGAAATTAAGGAAAGACGAAGAGAAGATAAGAGGCAGATGCTGCAATTTCTATCACAAACATAAATTCGCACAGATGGTTTAAGGCTGAGCGAACAACAAAGAGGTCACGGGTTCAAATTCGCAGAGATACATATTTTTCATTTTCTTCTCATCTTCAGTGGCAAATAAAAGAATAAGGAAAAAAGTTATGCGTTAATTTCGCAGAGAGGTTCTTGAACAGTTGGTCCAGAGAACAGTATGTGCGTTGGTGGTCGCAAGTTCGAATTCTCCTGCGAGCATAATTTTATTCTTTTTTGCCCTGCGAAAATTTCGCAAAAATGAATAATCTCGCAATATTGTTTCATTATTTCGCAAACAAGAGGCAGCACAGTTGGTGATCTGCGAAGTTAAAGAGTTCATGGTCGCATGTTTAAGTCCCAACACATACTTATTTTTTCGCAAGATTTTTGATTATTTCGTACAAGAGAGAGTTGATGATAATTTCGCGGATAAAAAGCTTGCACAGTTGGTTAGGAGGCATGAATGCAAGCAGCAGGTCGCAGGATCAATTCTTGCTTCTCGCAAGTTTATTTTTGTTATGCGAAATTTATACAGAATTGCCTCTCGCAAATTTGACCTTTGATTACTTCGCACGATCTTTGATTATTTCGCAAGAGAGGGTTATCACAGTTGGTTTGTTGCGAGAATATGCTTGAGGCAGTTCAAGGGTTCAAATCTCATTTCTCACACTTCTTTTTGCTGCGCGAAATCAACAACAACAAACCACAAAAGCCAAGTACCACTTTCCTTGAACATTTTACTTTTACAGAAAATAAAAGATTTTTTATTTGGTTTACAAAACATGATACAATCGCAGAATTACAGAGATTTCATAATTACAAAGATTTCATAATTACAAAAGAAACCGAGAAAAATATCTCGCGGATCAATTTATATATTTCCCTTGAATATTTGCTTTGTTTTAAATGAGAATGATATCTAACATGGAGAGTAGTAGGAGGCAAAATAAGACCTTCCATCAACAGGCTAGTAAGACCTTCCATCAACAGGCAACATAAGACCTCATTAGGATCATTTCCATTAAAGATGTTTATCGGATGAGACGAAATAAGATATACAAAGGAAATCAAAACAAAGAAAAACAATTTGAACTTGCAATCAATAGAAAAATTTTGATAAAAGAAAAGTTGAATACTAATCTAAATTCTTATTTGCATTATAACATTGAATGAGGCAGAGAACGTGGAGTAATAATTTTGCAATACTTCTTATTCGCAGTCAAGGATGTATACTTCTTATATTTCGAGGATTGAGTACTTCCTATACTTCTTCAAGGATACTTCATACTTCGTATACTTCAAGATGATACTTCCAATTACTTCTCAAAGCTTAGGAACTTCGCATAAAAATAGAGGCAAGTACGTACTTTTCAAGTCCAGTATTCTTTCTCTCGTTCCTTCATCAACAAATATCAAAGACTACTACAACAACGGATTTTTTCTTAAAGATCGCTCTTCAAGCAATATTCAAGAAAAAAGAGGCAAAATGTAGGAGCAGAATATCGCATTTATTAGTATGTGAGATGCATTCATTTCCATAGCTTGCGAGAAGGTAGCAAGACCCTGCGAGATTATCAAAGACCTGCGAAATTATAGAGGAATATGAGATGTACTCCACTATATGTGAGCTGTCATCCACTATATAAACACCTATATAAAGAGAAGAGAATGAGAGAGAAAGGAGGATACACATTTTTGTAAATTGGGAGACACATTTTGTAATAGAGATAGAGAGAGATTTATTTTCTTTATCATCTTCTTCTCCTAAAACTAAATCTAGAGCTCCAAATATTCATTAATGGAGTCTCCATGTAACCCAAATGTAATTTCAATAATCATAGTGAAGTAACCCTAACCCCGTGGATGTAGATCACATTAATCAAACCACGTAAATCTTGTGTCTTATTTATAATTTTAGCACTTTAATCTTTATTCTGGTTATGAAATAGATTTAGATCTAGAAGTTATTATCATAATATTATATGGGGTGTGTTGTGGGATTTCCTGCAACTACATTTTTGGCGCTAGAAACAGGGAGGAGTAAAGGATTTATCCTTCCTGTAATTTGTTGATTCATAAAAATTCCATGAAGATTAACTACGGTTCATATTTTTCTAGATCTACAAAGTTTAGGTTCAAAAATGGAAATTTCATGGAAGAAATTACACTTTCAGGGAGTAAACATCATCAACAATTCAAAGACATGAAAAGAGTAAGAGAAAAAATTAGTTGCTGTGGTGAATTTAAGGAAGAAAAACCAAAGTTTCGGTGGAATATTTTCATGTTCAGGAGAAGAAGGCAAATGCGAAAGAAATTAAGGAAAGACAAAGAGAAGATAAGAGGCAGACGCTGCAATTTCTATCACAAACATAAATTCGCACAGATGGTTCAAGGTGGAGCAAACAACAAAGAGGTCATGGGTTCAAATTCACAGAGATGCATATTTTTTATTTTTTTCTCATCTTCAGTGGCGAATAAAAGAATAAGGAAAAACGTTCTGCGTTAATTTCGCAGAGAGGTTCTTGAACAGTTGGTCTAGAGAACAGTATGTGCGTTAGTGGTCGCAAGTTCGAATTTGCCTGCGAGCATAGTTTTATTGTTTTTTGCCCTGCGAAAATTTCGCAATATTGTTTCATTATTTCGCAAACAAGAGGCAGCACAGTTGGTGATCTGCGAAGTTAAAGAGTTCATGGTCGCGTGCTCAAGTCCCAACACATGCTTATTTTTCCGCAAGATTTTTGATTATTTCGCATAGAAGAGAGTTGATGATAATTTCGCAGATAAAAAGCTTGCACAGTTGGTTAGGAGGCATGAATGCAAGCAGCAGGTCGCATGATCAATTTTTGCTTCTTGCAAGTTTATTTTTGTTATGCGAAATTTATACAGAATTGCCTCTCGCAAAGTTGACCTTTGATTACTTCGCACGATCTTTGATTATTTCGCAAGAGAGGGTTAGCACAATTGGTTTGTTGCGAGAATATACAAGAGGCAGGTCAAGGGTTCAAATCTCATTTCTCACACTTCTTTTTTATGCGCGAAATCAACAACAGCAAACCACAAAAGCTAAGTACCACTTTCCTTGAACATTTTACTTTTACAGAAAATAAAAGATTTTTGATTTGGTTTACAAAATGCGATAAAATCGCAGAATTACAAAGATTTCATAATTACAAAAGAAACCGAGAAAAATATCTCGCGGATCAATTTATATATTTCCCTTAAATATTTTCTTTGTTTCAAATGAGAATGATATCTAACATGGAGAGTAGTAGGAGGCAAAATAAGACCTTCCATCAACAGGCTAGTAAGACCTTCCATCAATAGGATGCATAAGACCTCATTAGGATCATTTCCATTAAAGATGTTTATCGGATGAGACGAAATAAGATATACAAAGGAAATCAAAACAAAGAAAAACAATTTGAACTTGCAATCAATTGAAAAAATTTGATAAAAGAAATGTTGAATACTAATCTAAATTCTTATTTGCATTACATCATTGCATGAGGCAGAGAACGTGGAGTAATAATTTCGCAATACTTCTTATTCGCAGTCAAGGATGGATACTTCTTATACTTCGAGGATTGAGTACTTCTTATACTTCTTCAAGGATACTTCATACTTCGTATACTTCAAGATGATACTTCTAATTACTTCTCAAATCTTCAAACCTTCGGAAAAGAATAGAGGCAAGTACGTACTTTTCAAGTCCAGTATTCTTTCGCTCGTTCCTTCATCAACAAAGATCAAAAACTACTACAACAACGGATTTTTTCTTAAAGATCGCTCTTCAAGCAATATTCAAGAAAAAAGAGGCAAAATGTAGGAGCAGAATCTCGCATTTATTAGTGTGCGAGATGCGTTCATTTCCATAGCTTGCGAGAAGGTAGCAAGATCCTGCGAGATTATCAAAGACCTGCGAAATTATAGAGTAATATGAGCTGTACTCCACTATATGTGAGCTGTCATCCACTATGTAAGCACCTATATAAAGAGAAGAGAAGGAGAGAGAAAGAAGGATACATATTTTTGTAAATTGGGAGACACATTTTGTAACAGAGAGAGAGAGATTTATTTTCTTTATCATCTTCTTCCCCTAAAACTAAATCTAGAGCTCCAAATATTCATTAATGGAGTCTCTATGTAACCCAAATGTAATTTCAATAATCATAGTGAAGAACCCTAACCCCGTGAATGTAGATCACATTGATCGAACCACATAAATTTTGTGTCTTATTTATAATTTTAGCACTTTAATCTTTATTTTGGTTACGAAATAGATTTATATCTAAAAATTATTATCATAATATTATATGGGGTGTGTTGTGGGATTTCCTTCAACTACACCCCTCACAAGAATTCATAATAATCAACACATCTTTGAAAGATTAAGAGCAAGGGCTATGGGATAGAGTGTTTTAGCACTCTATCCCTTTCAAAATGAATGAGAGTCTATGTGATAGACTGTTTTTACTACCATCAGATAGAGAAAATCACACACTACACGGCTAATTAAGTGCCGTGTAAAAAAAAATTGAATTTGTAAAATATGAAAAAACTAAAGTTTAAAATGGGCGGGACTATGTTTTTAAGGTTTAAATGAGGAAAGCTATTTAAACGGTGGACCATTAGCCTTATATACTCCATCTTTTTCTCAAACGGAATTTGGTCAGCCGTATAAGTTTCTTTTCCTTTCAAAACGGGATAACAAGTGTCGTATGTGTTGCTTTGTATCAAACGGAAAATAAACAGATGTATAGGGAAGACTTTCCCTCACTCTTTCAAACGAACGAGATGCTGATTGAGTTTTGGGTGAAAGAGAGTTACCCTCTACCCATAGTATGACCTAATTTGATCAAATTTGATCAATTCTTTCATTTTGAAAGAGACTCTCAACCCCCATAGCCCTTGCTCTAAGAACAACACTTTTATTAATTGATTCACAAAAATATTACAAGGAATAGAAGAAAACAAGAATACAATTGATCTCTTTACTTTCTCTCTCCTAATGACTTGCTCAGCACTCGAAAAAGATCTCTCTCTCCCTTAAATCTATTCAACTCTTTATATAGGGATTTACATAGTGGATGACAGCTAAGATGTCCTTTAATTTCGGATCTGACTTGCGATCTTCTCGTAAGCTTGTTAGTGATACTTCCTCGCAAACCTCTATCATTCACAAGATTATCACACTTTATTCATGTTTATACTACCGTCATCTATTGCGTCACTTTCCTAACCATTCTGCGACATTTGTAATGAGTTGCTAAAATTTCGCAAGACTGTTGTTGTTAGCTTCGCAAGACTGTTGCTCCTGCGATATTCTGATCCTACTTCTTGCCTCTTCTCATATCTTCTCTGCAAAGGGGAGAAGATCATGAGAATCTTATTTCTTCAGAATGCCACAACCTCTTATCTTTTCATATTCTTCTATTCTGACACGATTCTGCATTCTTCGCCAAATTTATTACACGTATCTTTTCTTCCATCCAGCTTCTGACACATCCTTTTCAACCGCTGTATTTCAACCGTTCATGTCTAATCTTCGCATTAAATGTGTTTATCTTCTCAAGTATTCTTCTCTCTATATATACTCTTTTCATTCTTCTCTCCTTTTCTTTTTTACTTCCTTTGTTATCTTCTCTGCAGCTTACTTCACTGTTCTTCTGCGAATTCCGCTCCTGCTACTGTAATTTTTCGTGATTCTCCTTCTTCTGATTTTTACTTCCTTCCTTCCTTCATTCCCATACTAAAAATGCCTCTAGACGGTCGTAAAAATGAAATTGCTTTCAAAGAAATCCAAAAGAAAATTTAAACCAAAGGTTTTGATTTATCTCCCATTCCTGGTCAAATCCCTAAATCATAGCTTTCTATAAAAAAATTTCTGATTATCCCTGCAGTCACCAAGAGGTCATAGTCTCGCTAGGTCAGCTTCTCGCTAGCCTTCCCATTCCCCTTTATGATCATGAACTTCCCTTGTTTTATGAAATCCTTCCTCATATGAAATTCTGGTGAGCTATATACCAACTAAGTGGAGATTGCGTTCGTCTCCTGCTTGAGTTCGCCAACCGTGGTCTTGGCAAGGGATCTCGTTATCCTGATTGAGCTAAAAATCCTAAGTTCAAAGACATTGCGATTTTCCCTGCGAACTATACCGTCGAAAATTTCTTTGCGAATTATGAGATAATTCCTATGAAGAAAGACAGCACTTGCTAGGGCGTTCGTTTAAGGAAAAAGGATGATGTTGATGATGACAAGATACTCATGCAAGATATTGATTGGAAACCTGGAAAGAATATATCCCTGCATTACTCCAATGATGATAAGTGGTGTATATATCCTCTAATATTAAAAGGTCCATACATCTCCGGATCTCATGCTATACCTGCGAATCTCGCAGTGTATCTACCCTGGGTATTCAACTGACCAGGAAGGGGAGAAGAGGTATATTTCCAAACTTTATTCGAGTTGTTATTCTTTTTATTCTCATGTATAATTTTGCTGATCATTCCATTATTTTCATGTATTTGCGAAATTATCAGGTCAAAAGGTTGAAACTGAGTTATAGCAAGACTGGAAAAATCAGTACTTTAGCAGCTCTTCGATCATTCACAGATGAAGTAAGAAATATTCTTTTATTATTCTTCGCAATATATTGTTGCCTCTCTTTCTTATCTTCATCTGTGTGTGTAGGTTATTGCTGAAGTGGAAGAGCAACCTGTCAGAGTTGCGAAAACTAAAGGTAAAGGCAAGAGTTCTTCTCGCAAAGATAAATCTGCTGCCCCTCCTTCAAAGAAACGAAAAGTCCAATCTCCTTCTCCAGCAAAATCTCACCCTGATGAAAGTTCTACTGATGATGATGATGATGATGATGAAGATTTTGATGCTTCTTTTGTCCAAGGGAATTATCCAGCTGAATCTCCTATGGAATAATTGTCCAGCATATTCTCCAATACTATGTAGGGAATTAGTGATACTCCTCTTACCAATGATTGCCACTCCATTGCAGCTATCTGTGATGCCTCCCTCTTAGAGAACAACAAGTTTCTCTGCGGGGTTTCAAGATCTATATCTCCCAATTTCCTACACTTGCTGAACAGCCTGGTAAATTTTCATATTTGTGTTTTTTTTTCTTTTCTTTACTTATCCTTGAATTCATAATTTATTCCTAAAATTCGCTGCATTATTTCGCAGGAAGGGAAAGCTTCTTATGTTGTTGTCTCAGATTTAGAAAAAAGGCGTTCGGCTCTTGCAACGAAGAATCTTTGACTTCTAAAGAAAAATGAAGAATCAGAGACTGAAGTCGCCGGTCTTCGCGAGAAGGATAAGCAAAATGAAAAAATTAGAGACTGAAGCTACTGATCTTCGCGAGAAGATAAAAAAATTGGAATTAGATTGTTCTCTTCAGGCGAACAAAATATCTAGTCTTCAAAATGCCAATAAGAAACTTTATGGTATGGGATTCTTCTTCTTTTCCCTTTATTTTATTTTCCCAAATTTTCTCCTTATAGAGTTCACCATTTCTCAGACGTCTATGGCCTTACTGATGAAGCTATTCTTCTTCATACATTTCCCAATCTCATGGATGATGATACCCATCTTGAACATCTAAATACTTCTCCAAATAGTTTTTCAAATGATAAGATTGAATTTCTTCCCATAAATGAACTTAGATCCAAACTTCGTCTTTTAGAAATTGAACATAGATCTGTCTTGGATATGGCTAATAAATTTACACAATTCTTTCACAACTCTAAGGAAGAGATCCATAAGTTACAAGCCAAATATAATGATCTGATATATGAGAAAGATCGTATTTCTCTCCAAGGTGCTCAGACATTAGCAAAATTTCAATAAATTCTTCTTGAGATTCAAATCGAAAGAGATGACCTCAAACATAGAAATGATGTACTCTGCGAAAGAGAGAATCAAACTCGTTCTCGCCTTCTCATAAATGATGATGATGAATTTTCTTGGGCTGCGAAGGTTCTAGATAATGCCAGGAATAATTTAGGTGTAGATGTTAGTCTTCAAGTCGAGCAAACATCCTTGATTAGAGATATAATTTCTAACAGAGAAAGTTGTTAACTTTTCCTCCTTATTTGATTATTTATTTATCAAAACTTTATATCAAATTGTTGATTTATTGTTGTATCTTCGCAGAAGCTGAAGAGAGATACCGCAATAGACTTGAAATACTAGAGAATGACAAGGTGAAGCTCGCAAAGGATCTTTCTGTTCGCAATGAGAAGTTTTCAAAACTGAAGGCTCAAATGAAGATTACTATTGCGAATTTTGGTAATGATGCCATTTCTTATCATAATGGTACTATCAAAGCGGTCTGTGATGACAACCAGATTCCTCACTCCAAATATCCTTGTCTTGTAGAGAACATCCCGGAGAATGTGCCTAACTTGTTCATCTCTGATAGTGAAGCTTATGAAGAAGAAGAATTTGAAGAGGATGGAAATGATGAATCTGATGAAGATAAGGAAAAAGGCTCTAGTTAAGAATCTGGCGGAGATAATGATGAATCAAGCTTGAAATAGATTTTGCTCCCTTGTAAACTTGTACATTCATTCTTTGGTCTTTTACTCTTGTAATCTATCACTATGAATTTCTCCAATCTTTAATATAAGTTCTTTTTCTTACTTCATCTGTGAGTGATATGAGAGCTAATAGAGTATTGGGATTCCCTAACTTGCTATAGCTAGCTTTCAGCCTTTTGATCTGGTAAATTTGAAGCAATCAGCGAGAGTATATATGAAAGTATGAGAAAAATAATAAAGATAATTTAATAAAAAAATTCGAGAACATACCTCTGTATTTCTTTCAGGACAATTAAACACCCATGGTTGGTACTCTGCGAGGCTCGCAGGTAAAGCGTGAGAACCAGAGATGTATGGACCCTCTAGAAATAATGGGAAAATACACCATTTGTCATCACGAGAGTGGCGCGGACCTTGATTGTTACCCGGATGCAAGTCAATATCTAACATGAGAACTTTATCTTCAACAACGTCATCTTTCTTTTGTAAGCGAAAACCCCAACAAGTGTTATCCTTCCTCATGGGGATAACTTCATAATTCGCGAAGAAATTTTTTACAGTATACTTCGCAGGAATAATTGGTACTGCAGCAAATTTAGGATTCTTAGATTCAAGAGGGTACGGAGATTCTTCACCAGCGCCGCGAGTAGCGTACTCAATCAGCAAACGAATGCAGTCTCAACTCAACTGATATATAGATCGCGAGAACTTCGCATGAGAAAGTATTTCGTAGAATAAAGGAAGTTCATGGTCATAAATAGGAATGGGAAGGCCAGATTCAAGTTGACCAAATGAGACTATGATATTCTCGCGACTACATGAAATATCAGAAAATAATTTAACAGAGAGCTCAGCCCTAGGGTTTTGATCAGGAATGGTGGATAAAGTAAAGCCTCTATCTTGAAGCTTCTTTTGCTGTTTTTCAAAGGCAATTATATTTTTACGACCTGTTGGAGGCATTCTTAGTATAGGAATGAAGAAAATAGAAGATCAAATGAATAAGAGAAAAATTACAACAGCAGCAGATGCGGAAGTTGCGGAAGAAAAGTAAAGTTGCAGAGAAAGAAAGAGAAAGTAAAAATAAGAAAAGAAAAGAGAAGAGAAGAATTAAGAAGATATATATAGAAGGTAAGAATTCTCGAGAGCATAAATGCATTTAATGCGAAGAAAAGACGTGAACGGTTGAAGCATAGCGGTTGAGAAAGACGTGTCATAAATTTAGTGGAAGAAAATATATGTGTGATAAATATGGCAAAAAATGCAGAAACGTGTCAGAACAGAAGAATGTGAAAAGATGAACAACTCCGGAATTTTAAAAGAATTCAATTCTCATGATCTTTTCCCCTTCGCAGAAAAGGCATGAGAAGAGGAAAGATGTAGAATCATAATATCGCCACAGCAGTGCTCTTGCAAAATTTACAACGTTTCTGCGAGCTCTTCAACAATACTCTGCGAGCGTCGCAGATTGAATCAAAAAATAATTCAAAGAATGACGTAACGGATGACGGTAGCAGAAACACGGGAAGAGCATGAAGATCTTGCGAAGATTACGGCATCTGCGAGAATAAGCATTACAACTGCTGCGAGAATATCGCGAGTCAGATCCGAAATTAAAGGACATCTAAGCTGTCATCCACTATGTAACTACCCTATATAAAGAGAACTATTAGACCCAGAAAAAGGGGGATCAATTTTGAGAGTGTTGAGAAAGTTTTGAGGAGAGAGAAAGTTCTTGTGAGCGGTTGAATTCTTGATTTCTTCCATTTCCTGTGACATTTATGAGAATTAATCAATAAAAGTATTGTTCTTAATCTTCAAATATGTGTTGATTATTATGAATTCTTGTGAGGGGTGTAGTGTAGGAATTCCTGCAACTATAGGTCTTATTTTGCCATCTTTTTCTTTTGCGACAAAATCGCAGGACGTCTCTACACTTTCATGTAGAAACCCATTGATCTTGCCTTAACCTTTGGTTGTTTTGTATTTTTGTTGTGATAATATGACAGGCCTAATTTTTATTGCGAAACTAAAGCCCCGTGACATTGCCGTCCTACGACAAAATCGCAGGACGTCTTTATACTTGCATGTAGTTACCCATTGATCTCGTCTTATCTTCTCTTTTGTATTATTTCCTCTTCAGGAATGTTGCACAAATATGACAAATCTTAATAATCCCTTGAGTAAAAATTCTCATGACATTTGCGTCTTAAGACGGTTATCAGCTCCCTAATGGAGGGTGCCGCCCTTATCTTCCCCTTAGTTTCCCTTTCAAGGAGACGTACATTGGCCATACAAGACTAGATCCTCCCATACAGTCTTCACAACAACCAGTTGTGTTCGCATCCTCTTATACCTTTTGCCTTTATGGCTTATGGTTACGAGACTGCACCCTAAGTGAGGTTTTCTTCGGGCCGAGTGCATTATAGCCAAGACTTTCCAAGAATGGCCAGGGTAGGTTCATCCGTCCCGGGGACTCTTGGCTCAACCGTGTACCTCAGCGCCTTGGTATTACTCTGCACTCCAAAGGAGAATCCTTCTTACCTTAGTCGCCTAACTCAAGTCATAAGATTAAGTTGAGAATCCAAGGTGCCTCTCCTGTTTGGGCTTTCATTGACCCCAAATCTCCATGACTCAGGTTCCAGCAGTGGTGTGACCTTATCGCTGAGTCATGTAACAGATACCCCCTTTTATGACGTACTTTAGGTCTTACATTTGCCTATTGCGAAATTTTACTCGTGAACTAGGGTGTACGCCATAAAGGTTCGTCCCATTCTGGATCTTAAATGATCGTTTCTTGCGAAATTTTCGCATATTGTCCAGATTATTCTTTTTCATTTCATTTTTTTTGTAACTTCTCAATCTTATTTTTATCATTAAACAAAGTATATTTTTGAAAATTTTGAAATTTTTGCAACAAATCAATCGTACATCCTTTTTTTTTTCTCAATATTTCTTTCACTTCTTAGTTTGAGTTTTTTACCTTTGCTGTTTTCTGCCTCTGTTCTTTGGTTGTTTTTCGCTACGGTATTTTCTTCTGCGACATTTTCTTCATTTGTTATTTTCAGCCAACTTTGATTTCGCAGCATTCCTTCTTTCCTTTGTTCTACTTAATCGACCATCAATCTCTCACTTCTTTGTATTTCTTTGATGTTATACTTCCATTTCCCCTTCTTCGCAGCTCTTTCTTCGCAAGATTCCACATCAATTTCATAGCACTTCTTTCCTTCAACCCAATCTCCCTTTATTACTCCAATTCCACTAGGATGTGGAAACATAATGCACTGGTGGAACGTTGATGCCACACCTAAGATCCCATATAGCCAAGGTCGACCAATTAAGGCATTGTAGGGCGACTCCACATCGAAAATATAGAATAGAATCTTGGAAGATATCCCCTTTAATAGAATTTGCATTGTGATTTCCCCTTTAGGTATATTGGCAGTGCCATTAAAACCATAAATTTTATAGGTTGAACGTATTAGATCCTTATCTCTGCCTCCCATTGCCTTGTAAGTATGATAAAAAGGATATCTTCAGAACTCCATGTATCAATTAAAACTCTATTAATTGCCCATGAATCTTCCGCCTCATCATCTTCATCTTCTTCTTCATATTCATCTTCTCTTTGTTTTGGGTTTATCTCTAGTCTTACTACCAATGGATTGTCATGCATTTCACCAAGTTCAGGTACTTCTTGTGCAGTGAAAAAAATAGTCTGCTTTTTCCACTCTTATAATGGCAAAGCTTTCGCAATGTTCATTATTTCTCTCCTATCAGCATCTCTTGTGAAAACTCTGCTTAGAACATTGTCGTGGAAATCTTCGATTGTTTTGTATAAGTGTACAATAGAGTTACAAAAAAAAAAATTTGCCTTTACCCCTGTAGTTGCAGGTTTTCCCACAACACACCCCTTATAATATCTTGATAATTATCTCTTGATCTAAACTAATTTTGATATTAAAAGTTTGACTAAAATTCTAAAAATTGTAAATAGACACACGGATTTTTACATGGTTCGATCAATTTGATCTACATCCATGATTCTCTACTATGATTGTTAAAGTTTACATTTGATTTTACATTTGATAATCTCCATTAATGGAATTCTAAATCTAGTTTTGGGGAAGAAGATGATAAAGAAAAATACATTTTCTCTCTCTAAAAATCTCTCTGAAAAATATCTCTCTCCCCTAAAATATTCTCCCTCCTCAAGATTCTCTCAACTCTAAAAAATACATCCCCCTTTTCTGGACTTACTTGAACCCTTTATATAGGAAATTACATAGTGGGTGACAGCTAAGTTTTCCCCTTCTTTCGGATCTATTTTGAGATCTCATCGCGGTAATTACAATGTTAATATTCGCCAACTTTTGTAATCCTCGTGAAACAACACTCTTCTAATATGCCTCTTCAATCGTCAACTTCGTCATTCTTTGAATTATTCTGTGACGCTCGTGAAATGTTGTTGAAGATTTTTCAGTAACGCTCGCAGAAGTGTCATTAATCTCTCGTGAATATAATTGTGGCGATATTCTGATACTACAGCCCCAACTTCTATGACAAATGTTTCTCCTCCTTTTGTTGTATTAACTCTGCGAATCTCTGGTGGTGGTGGTAAGAGTTGAGATTGAGGATCCCCCATTAGAAAATGATTTAGCTTTCCCTGGTCTATCATTCTGAGAATGATTCTCTTTATGTTTCTGCAATTATTTGTAGAATGTCCATGAAAGTGATGATAAGAGCAAAATTATTGGCTCCTGTTATTTGAAAGTGGTTCTTTTCCCATGTTCCAGGGTGTTGGTATGTTTTCCATTAAAATTATTGCTTCCCAAATTTTTTCCACACTAGTATTCAAAGGCGGAATCTTGATCTCCTCCCATGTCATTCTTTGACTTCCTGATCCTCTCTGATAGTTTTGTCTTTATCCTTTATAGGTTTCATGTGGCTGATCAAGCCTTTGAATTTTATTGTTCCCTCCCCGACCATAAAAATTTCTCTCTCTTTCGAATTCTTCTTGATCCCTGCTTCCCATAGCTACCAACTTCTATTGACTGTCATTTTTATTTTCTTGTTGGACCTGCGAAGTGCTCGCAACTGTGCTTATCAATTTTGTTAGCAAACTCGCATTCGCTGCTGATGAACTTGTATTCGCAACAGGATATGATTCCATTTCATTCTGTTTTTCTTCAAGAGCAATGTACTTCTCCTGTAACTCCCATAAATCAGTCATTGTGATTGTATTTTTGATTCTAAAAATTTGAATGTATAGCAGATTAGTTGCGAACATTTCATTGATGAAGGATAAAATGAGATATATCTCATCAACACGTCCAGCCATCTCACTGCACATTGTCTTCCATCTTATGGTTAGATGTTTTAAACTTTCTCCAATTATCTGCTTTAATCCAAATACATCTTCTATTCCTAGTTGCGAGGAGTTGTTAGTTATATATGCCCCCAAGAATGTAGTCTGTAAATGGTTGAAAGATGTTATAGTATTCCTGGGTAGACCCTCGAACCATTATAGCGCCTCTCCTGTTAGACTTGATGCAAAATACTCGCACAACACGGCATCATGATTCTCCCATTGTAACATACACCTCACATAAGCTTTAATGTGTTGAATCTCACAAGTTGTCCCATCAAAGATGCTAGTTAATGCAGGCAAACTGCATTTTGGCGGTATTCCTCCTAATTGTACTTCTTGGGAGAAGGGAGTTTTTGCATCTTCTTCTATGGCTTCATCCAATTATATCCTACCTCCCTCCCTCCTATTATTCAGCATTCCTCTCATTTCTGCCAATTCTCTTAAGATTTGTTCATTTACCCCGGATGTTGTTTCCATTGGTCTCTTCAATGTTGTTTCTCTTCTCCTGCGTTATTGACTGTCTTGTGCTGCGAGAGTTTGATTTCCTTCCCCAGTATTTTTTTCTTGTCTTTCTCTGCGATCTTCCCTTTCATTTCTTTCATAAATTCGCACACTATTATATCTCTCATTTTATCCTCTGCAATTTTGCTCACTCCTTATCAATTCTCTTTGTTGTCTTTCGATTCTCCTTTGTATTCTATCATAATCTTCATTGATATTACCATTGTTGTGGTTTTGCTCGCGTCTTCTTTCTCGATTATCATGGTTGTTTTGACGTATTGCTTCTTGTAATTCTCTTTCTTCCACTTCTGCTCTCAATCTCTCTCTCTCGCAGGCTAAACGTGCTTGTTCAGCATAATGTCTCTCAATTTCTTCTTAAATTACTTGCTCATTTCTGCGATTTTATCTCCCCTGTAATATTCTTCTTCCTTCATCATAATTTTCTTCATCAACTTGGTTATTTCGTTCCTGACGCTGCCTGTTTTGTGGAATTTCTCCATGTGGAATGTATCGATCTTCAATCATTTCTCTATTTCCGCGACGTTCTTCATCTAGATTTTGCACCTCCTGCCGAATATTTCCATCAACATTTTCTACAAGTGAGTTTCGTCTTTCTTCCCTTATGATTGATCTTGAACTTGATCTTGTATTACTTTTTGATCTCCTATTTTGTAACCTCATGTTTTCCATTCTCAATTCATGGTTTTATCTTGTGAATTTTGTGCGTTCTTCCGCTTCTAACCTCCTATCTTCGTGTATTCTTTGCCTTAATGCCTCTGTTGCCTCTAATACTTCAATTTTTTCATCTCCATGAATTATTCCTCCAATTGCTTCTTCAGCTCTTTCTTTCCTGTCTTTCACTTCTTAATTGTTATTCATCTTCTATTTCTTCCGCTGAATCTGATCGCCAAGTATGTACACTCACTCTATCATAATCCAAAGTTTTGTTCTGTGCTGGTATACGTTGTGTTGGTTGTTGAATTTGATTTTCTCCATTATTTCTTGTATTCGTTCTTGACGATTCTCCAGTTTCATTTTTTCTTTCTCCAGCAAGTCTCTTACTCCTTCTTACAGTAGTTGGTTGTCTTGAAGCATTTATTCTTCTAGCCTTCTCTTCAATCTCAATGAATTGTTGAAAATTATATGAAATCTATCACAAACTGCTCCAAGTTCTTTTAAATCACAATATTAATTTCCACACTATCAACAAGGACATATCCCTTCTTCTAGCCATCAGTTGCATGTCATAAATTGGAGATCAACAAAGATGCAAGACCATTTAAGCAGAGGATAAGAAAAATTGCAACAACTTACCATCCCAAAATAGAAGAGGAATTGCAGAAAATGCTTGATGCAGGAATTATAAGACAAGCAAAATACCCAGAGTGGATAGCGAACATGGTTGTGGTTCCAAAGAAAAATAATGGAATAAGAATTTGCATAGATTTTACTGATCTACACAAAGCGTGTCCTAAAGATAGCTTTCCATTACCAGATATACCGCAAATGGTCGAATCAGCAGCAGGAAATGATAGAATATCTTCTCTAGATGGGTATAAAGGATACAACCAGATTCCTCTCGCCGAAGAAAACCAAGAACATACTACTTTTTTCGCTCCAAGAGGGTTATATTGTTATACAAAAATGCCATTTGGTTTGAGAAACGTAGGAGTAACATATCAAAGGATGGTAGAGAAGTTATTCGCAAAATGGATACACAAAACATTAGAGGTATACGTAGATGACATGTTGATAAAAAGTAAAGAAGCTAAAAACCATGTACAAGATCTGAAGGATATTTTTGAACAGATGCGGCATTTTAACATCAAGGTGAATCCAGAAAAATGCATTTTTGGAGTTGCGTCAGGAATTTTTTTAGGATACATTGTATCCAAGGAAGGAATACAAGTTGATCCAGAGAAAGTGCAAGCAGTTCGTGATATGCCAACACCAGCAACAGTAAAAGATGTACAAAAGTTAAAAGATGTAAACATTTCTTCAACATACTCAAGAAGGGAGCAAAGTTCAGATGGACAGATGAATGTGAGAAGGCTTTTCAAAGAATAAAAGAATACCTGGCAAATACATCTATTTTACAAAAGGCAGAACCGGGAGAAGAGTTGCTAATCTATCTTGCGACAACTTCGCATGCATTAAGTGTTGTACTATTGCGAGTAGATGCAGGAGTTGAAAAACCAATTTACTACATCAGCGAGACGTTCAATGCTGCAGAGAAAAATTATTCTAAAATTGAAATATTGATTCTAGCACTAGTTTATGCGACCTTTAAGCTTCGCATATACTTCCAGGCACATAAGATTAAAGTGTTAATAAAGGTACCAATTGAATCAGTAATGAAGAACTCAAAAAGATCAGACAGAGTAGAGAGATGGAACGCGCAAGTAGGACATTTCTAAATTAAATAAAGAAAATTAACAAACTGACCAGCTTCCGTCCATATATTTAATAAACCGGCCAATTTTTTTTTAATCTTTTATAAATAGCCTTTCTGTTAGACATAACATCCGGACCCACCAAAATGGTCTACCAAGTTGATTAAGTCAATTGTTCACGTCGAGATTACTCAAATATCCTTCCAACCTATCCATTTCATTTCTTCACTTCTATTGTTTCTGTCATTCTCAACTCTCAGAAGTTTTGAGAAGAATAAATGTTCTCTAAAATTGGTAACCACCAGGTGTGAATTAATCGTTTTGGGGTGTAAATAATTTTGAAGAGATGTGATTGTTGCTGACACTCAAACATGTGCTTAAATCAAAGTTGTTAATGGAGATTATTTTGCACTGATGCTTACCATTTTGTGGGTCTATGAAGAAATTGTTTTGGAAGAGTCCGTGAACCTCAAATAGATGAAAAAAGAGGAGTTGCTGCCATGGTTTGGTGGTCGGGTTTGGAGGAGTTAGGACTCGAATTTAGTAACTGGAGATAACACAAAACGTTGGGTGCAAAGTGACTTTCCTATTTGGTCAGTGGTAGCTGGTGAAGCCTTTAGAGATTATGAATGATTAGAATGTATGTTTTGTACGAGATTTGCAGGGAATGTATGTTTTATTTCTCAATTTTTCTTACAATTTTCCATGATATTCAGAAATTGAGAGAAGATGAAATTGATATTATTGAAAATATTTCAATTGTTCTTACATAGAATTATTACAATCCTATTTAAGGCAAAGCTATGTAATGACCAGACATCACATGTGTGAAACACACAGACATTACAATAGTCAAGTCAACTGTTGAAAGTGTTGACTTGAGACACAAACACTACAGTGTCTAATACACCCCCTCAAACTGTTATTGTAGTTGCGGATTATCTCACAACTACACCCTCAATAGAATCCATTAAAATGATTCCTAAATCTAATTATTCTTGATATGAAACTAAGAATTAAAATACTAAAATTATAAAGAGGACACAAAGATTTTTATGTGGTTCGATCAATGTGATCTACATCCACGGTGCTTCACTAGTGATTGTATGTAATTACATGATTTTACAATTGAGACTCCATTAAAGAATATTTGGAACTCTAGAATTTTTGGGGAAGAAGATGATAAAGAAAAAATAATATCTCTCTAAAAAATTTCTCTCTCCTCCTAAAATTATCTCTCCCTCTAAAAAAGACCTCCCCTACTTCTCATGCCTAAATGGCTATTTATATGATTTTACAATAGATGACAGTTGTGTTGTCCCGCCATTTCGGATTTGAAGATTATCTTGCGAACCTTCGTGGCTTCCTTTGCTCGCAAAATGTCCTTCTTGCTCGCAAAATATTCTTTGCTCGTAAAATGTATTTTCTCTTCACAATTTCGTAAGTTATCATTTGTTGTGATATTCCGCTCCTACATCTTGCCTCTTTTTTCTTGAATATTGCTTGAAGAGCGATCTTTAAGAAAAAATCACTTGCTGTGGTTGTTGGAGTAGTCTTTGATCTTTGTTGATGAAGGAACGAGCTAAAGAATACTAGTCTTGAAAAGTATATACTTGCCTCTATTCTTTTGCGAAGTCCCGGAATGTTGCGAAGTAAATAAGAAGTATCAACCATTGAAGTATAAGAAGTATGAAGTATCCTTGAAGAAGTATAAGAAGTACTTAATCCTCGAAATATATAAGAAGTATGAAGTATCCTTAAGAAGTATAAGAAGTACTTAATCCTCTAAATGTAAGAAGTATTGCGAACCTATCATGCGAAACTCTCACTCCATGTTCTTTGCCTCATGCTATGCTGTAATGCAAACAAAAATTTAGATTATTATTCAACATTTCTTTTATCAAAATTTCTTATTTTTTATTTATATGCTACTTCAAAATCTTTTTGTTTGTTTTGATTTCCTTTGTATTATCTATTTCATCTCTCTTGACAAATATTTTTCCATGGAAATGATCCTAATAGGTACCCCTTCATATGACGCACTGAGGTGCTTTGCCTTTTACGAGTATACGCCATAAAGGTTTGCCAGCTACTACTCTCCATGTCGAATATCATATCATTGGAAATAAAGTAAATTTTTCAAGAGAAAAATATAAATTGATTTGTGCGAGATGTTTTTCTCGGTTTCTTTTGTAATTGTGAAATCTTGAGATCTTTGAAATTGTATCATCTTTGTAATTGTGTGATTGAATCGCTTTTTGTAAATCAAATCAAAAATATTTTATTTTTCGTAAGCAAATAAAATTTTTAAGGAAAGAGGTACTTAGCTTTTATGTGAGTCGTTGTTGTCTCTTGCGAAGTATGTGATTTTCTTGCGAAGCTAGCATCGTCTTGCATGTTCTCATAGCATACCATTTATTCTAGCCCACTCTTGCGAAATAGAATTCTGCTGTTTTGCGAACTTTTGCGAAGTAAACGAACATTTGTGAAGTATTAGTGCTGCGAATGTTCGCAACGTAAACATTTGCGAAGTGTAAAAGAGTAGTAGTATTGGTCTTGCGAATATTCGCAAAGTAAATATTTGCGAAGATGTTTCTTTATTTCTGCAAATTTGCGAAGGTTCGTAAAATTCGAATCCACGATGATAAAATTCTTTGGATAATCTCTTTCGTAAGTTTGCTGCCAATTCCTTCTTAGTTCCGTCTCTTGCTTCCTTGAACTGTAGAAATTATATATTATGGTTCCTTCTTAGTTTGTACTTTCCTTTTTGCTTCCTTCTTAGTTTGCTGTGAACCATAATATATAATTTCATTTGATGATTCAGCAGCTTATAGTATATACTGCGAACCATAATTTCATTTGATGATTCAGCAGCTTCTTCACAATCTAATTCCTTAGATTGCTTCGTATATACCGCGAACCAGGATATGCGAACTGATGCTGAATAGTATAAGCTCCTGCGAACTTGGATTATAAGTATAACAAATGAAATACTATAATAGTATATATACTGTGAACCAGTATATATATTATACTGCGAACTGATATTATGCAAACTGATGCTGCGAACTTGGATTTTAAATGCTACGAAGTTGCACTGACTCTACTTAGCAGATTTATTTTGACAACAGATCTGAGTTTACCAATCCGAGCTTCTCATTTTCCACTAGCTGACTTATACTAATCATTGATTTTAGTATAAATTACCTCTAGATTGAACCATAACTTCGCATAACCTCATTTTTCTTCGAATTCTTAAACTATCTGAGACGCGGACTTAGTTGATTGAATCATAACATCTCCCTGAAGATGATATTAAATCTTTAAATCCGTTTTCTACTCCATTATTGGATCTACTTCTGGAAGACGCCATTACCGTTTCAGATTGAATTTTCTAGAAAGTGAAATTGGGGGAGAAAATAGTAGAGAGAGAAGAGGACCAATTATTAAACGAAATTGTTAATCCAACAAGTTATAGGAAGGATAAATCCATTTAATCTTTCCCTGTTTCTAGCGCCAATTATGTAGTTGCAGAATAACCTACAACTACACCCTCAATAGAATTAGTAAAAACTCAAGAAGTTCTTGATGATGAATAACAATTTTCTTGATGATGAATAACAATTTTCTTATTAATGTTCTCAATTGATCACAAAGAAGTATCTAAATGGAATTAGAATAGTTACAACTTTCTCTTTCCTAAAATATTTTCTAACACTCACTAAAAGAACCCCCCGAATTTTACATTTGAACTCCTATTTATAGTAAAACTTTATACAGCTGTACATGAGTTACGAAGTATCGCAACTCATACTCGCAAAATTACTCCATCCTCGCAAAACTTCATATTTCTCCGCGCTTCTTCTATCATCGTAACATTTTATAATTCTTTTCTCCTTTATTTATTACGATACTCGTGAACTATTATCTTGCGATATTCAGTACTTACATGAACGACTTAACCTTTGACCACGTATGGGGAAATTATAGTTCACGGACGCAAACACACATATCATATAACAAGTTTACAATATATGAAACCATAAAGATTAATACTGCAAAATCATCTTCTAAATAAACTTTAGAATTTAAATAAATAAATCTAAGAACATTGCAAGATGAAAATCGTTGGAAATAGCTATGTGTACTCACAATAATGGCTATTCCAAACCCTAGTTATCGTTCTTAAAACATAAGAAGAAATTCTCACAAGAAGTTTCCTAGACAAAATAAGAATCAAGTTTCTTTGACAACATCATACCTTTAAAAGGGTCCATCATAAAAGGTATCGCTGATATACTTGATTCTCTTGATCGTAGAAACTCCATGCTCATGAGTAAGAATATTGACTTTCCGATCAACAATGCGGGCAAGATACCTAGCTTTGACACAGTCCATGATGAGTTTCTTCTGATTCATGATCAAGATGTTTTGATTATGAAGGATTTTGTCCTGACCATCAATAAGCTGATTTATTTGCAGTTGAAGATTTGCAAACTCGACCTTAGAGTCATTATGAAAAAGAATTAAATCCTTGATAGATTCTCCAACCCAGGAGTTGTACACTTTCCTTTCAATCATCCTTTTCAAGACAATTTCTTGAACATACCCGCATCCTTTAGAGTCTTCTTTCATCTCAAGATTCACAACTTCTTGAGGTCTTGAGGAGTTTTCCATTTTTTTGTTAGGGAAGACGAAATAATATAAGACATATATATATATATTCAAACAATAGAGTGACACCCTTGTTGTGGAAACCCTAAAACTCCCAAGAGAGACACAGACGTTTGTGGACTAGTTACCAACAGAACAGAAGAGATCCAAGAAGAATCAAATACTCTATGTTTTCATATATCCCTCATCATCATGACTCAATTATTAAAAATTTAATCGGAGCATAAGAGGGAGATACGTAGAAACAAAGAAAACAACATAGTCAAACATAAAACAAATGGAAAAAAACACTAGACTTGAGTATCTCCCAAATGTCATTCTTGCATCTCTCAAGTTAAATACAAGAATGAAATTGTCTACGATTAGGTAGTCAAGTGAGATGTAATACCACTATGAGTACTGATTCCTTCCCTTCTTTCGGTTATTTTTTCTTCTAGAATAATTCAACATAACCTTGTTAGGTGATCCATCAGAAATATTATTCTGAGGATTAAGTCTAGGACCTCTAGAAATTGGTTACATAGAGTTAAAAGAGACAAGTCTCCACCATCTAGACTTAGATTTACCAGACTTATTCTCATAAATATAGGGAACGTGTACTTTTATGGTGTAAGAATTTGCACCATTCGGAGAAACACGATTCATGTGGAGATTTCGAGATGTGTGACCATTGAAATCCATTTTCTTTGCACCATTCGGAGAAACACGATTCTCTTTCTTCCTCTTCTTCTTCTTCTCTGCAAATCCGCCTCTTTTCTCCATCTTTCCTTCAGATATTTCTTGTATCTGCCGGATCTGTGCTTTGATCTTTCTTTTTTTGATCACCGTCTTCATGTTCTTATACTTTCTGCTTGTTTGGTTCATCGCCATAGTAATCATTTACTGGTGTAGTATGCGAGATGCGATTTGTTTGGTGAAAGTAATGATAACTGAAGTGAGATTTTGGTGGAATCTCAGTATAGATCTGTATGAATCTTCTCTTTTCTGTACTTGATGGTAGTGCATCTTGAGATCCAGATTAATGTTCAACTCGAAGATGAAGATCTGATGATTTAGGGGAAGATGCAATATCGTTCCATATGCAGTTTCAAAATACATACAAAGATAAATCCAGATTTCAAAGTTGAAATCGGATTTAGATTTAGATGTATTCTGACAAGTATGGATGATCTGCCTGTGATGAAGATGTCTATATCTAGTGTGTCACATGGACACTTTTACCACAATTACACATTGGTTTCGATCAATGGGAAATGGTGAAGAAGTTGGATCTTGGTCTAGACTCAGATAAAATCACCAGCTTTCCTTATTTGTTTTTCATTTCTTCTTCTTTGGTTTGCCGTCAGATCATTTTTTTATTTCTTGTTGTTGTTCTTCTTTTTTCTTTTCTTTTGCTTGTTTCTTATTGTTTTGCTTTTTTTTTTCTCGATCTGATCATGTATCCTTCAGATAAGGAAGAGTTCATGCTTTTCATTGTTGTAGACGAAGATTCTGTAATTCCTTCATTTGTGAATGAAATATTTTCTTTCTGGTGATGCTCTTTTCCTTGGTTTGACTTGCACTGACTGTGCAGATTGCTGACTCCGGTGGAGAAGCCTTAATTCAGATAACTCGTCGTTCACAAAAGCTTAAAGCATGGTTAGAACATGATTAGGCTTAAAATAACTCAAGAAACGTTTGCCTCAGTTGCCTATTTGGTACGTGTGCAAGGCACAGTATCATCCTAGGGCTTTCATCATTTGCATTTATTTTATTTTTATTTTTATTTTTTGAAAACAAAATAAAAAACTTAAAAATTTACAAAACTGAAACTTTGATTTGGAGAGTTTGTCTCAGCTGCCTATCTGGTTGCTCATAACACCATACCCAAATCCTAAGCTTTACATCATTGATAAACTCTCCGATTTTTATTTATTTATTTATTTTTATTTTTTGAAAACAAAACCTTAGAAATCTGTGTTTTTTTTTTTTTTTTTTTTTTTTTGAAAAGAAATTAAAACTTAATAAACTAATTTTTTTTGGGTTTTTTTTTTTAAAACAAGATTGATAGCGTAGAAAACGATGATAAAAATCATGAGTGTTGACAAACCAGTTGATCTTTTGAGGAGATGCATGGATTAGGCATGTTGGAATGTCGCCGTTGATTAGGCGTAGTACCTCTTGAGTTGATCAGCATTCATTGGGAATTATCATGCAGACTCTTCTATCAGATGATTGACTCCTCCTTCTGGCATTGGTCCTCCAAAATCTCTCTCTCTGTTTTTCGAGGTGTTGTTCCAGGTTTTGATTGATCATCTCTGGTCGAATTTTTGAAAAATATTCGATGAAAGCGTTGATCGTTTCTGGCCATGTTGCTCGCAGAACTCGGTCATTAGTTGAAAACCATATTGACGCGCTCCCAGTTAAGCTTTCGCCGAAGTATTGTTTCAAGTCCTCTTCGTGCATCTTCAATGGCTTCATGTACCAGGAGAATGACTTGAGGTGTTTGATGGGGGAGCCTTTACCATTATAGACAGGGGTTTTCCTCCTTCTACGAGATTGCAACTCTGAGCATGCAATGACCATGCATTCTTGGATTTCCCTTTCAGTTCCCGGGGTTGAGCTCGCTGTACTCTCCTCTTGTTCTGGAACTTCCAATTCTCTTCCATCCTCCAATTTATGTCCACTGGGTTCGCCTGCGCTGTCAGTGGGAGATGGAGAAAAAAGATGACTTACTCCTTCATAGGCGGGTTCTTCGGCTTCTTTTCTTTTATCATAACTCCTTCTTGTTATCACCGGTGTGATCTTTGCTAGTGTGTTTGGTGTTGGAACCTTTTCTCCTCCCTTACGGATGAACCACTTTTGGAAGGACGGTTGACGGCTCCAATCGATTCCTTGATCTTCTTGCCTTTTCCCGAATGTCGTAGAGTCTTGATAGATCGAATGATATCCCAATCCTGCCGTATCAAATGCCTTTCTCCCAGGTATTTTTATTGGTTGTGTGGTCCCTTGTTGTCGGAGCCCCAGACCCATTCCCGGAAATAACTTGCTTTTCTGTAGCATTTTCGGAATATTTCGATTTCGATATTTAAATTGACCCGTACAGGCGTGATGAATTGATGCTCCAGCTTTGTTCTCATGTCGGATCTCTGCTGTGTAGTTATGAATTTCTGGGATCATGTTCACTGAGATCTGGTGGGACCTTATTCATTTTCCTCATCATCTCCATGCACGGTAATTAGCTCATTTCCCTTCCAGAATCTGGCTTTCTGATGAAGAGAGGATGCACCTATTCCATTCTTGTGCATCCATGGACGACCTAGAAGGAGGTTGAAGCTTGCAGAGATGTCCATTACCAGGAAGGTAGCATAGGTTTTTAATGGACCAACCCATATTTCGATGGTCAGTTCACCGATTCCTGTTTGCTTACCATTGTTAAATGCTCGGACTGTCAAGGATGATTCATCGGCTTTAGTGATACGGCTCATGTCGACCCCCATCTTTTTAGCCGCTTTCAATGTGCATATATTTACGCCAGCACCATTATCCATGAAGACAGAAGGTATGATCATATTTTCCCAACCAATGATAATGTAAAGACCTTTGTTGTGGTCCTTCCCCTCCGGTGGCAGGTCGTCATCTGTAAAAGTAATTGCACCTGGTCTTGCAGCTCGGTCGATTAGGTGTACTAGTTCATTGGGAGTGATTCCTGTGGGAACATGCATCAAACTTAGTGCCTCTTATAGAGCCTGGCGGTGACTGGTCGATGCTTCTAACAATCCCCAAATTGAAATATCTGCTTTTGTTCTTCGCAACTACTCAATGAGTAAGTTGTCTTCCTTTATAGCTTCATGTTGATTGTTTGGCCTGATCCGAATCGGATTTCCCCTTGCTAGGACACCTGGATTTTCGTTTTGCAAGTTGAGAGGCTTGAACTGTCTTCCTCCCCTTGTTTGATGTTGTACCTCTTCGCATTTTTCTGATAGGATTTCAGAATATATGACTTTCCCGCTTCCTGCAATGGTGAACAATGGTTTTTTATTCGTCATACGGATGTTGGCGTCTGGGGCACTCTTTGCAGATTCCATTTTGTTCTCAAAGAACGACTCGGAGGCTTCATTTGTTTGGTCCTTCTCTTTTGTCATACGGTCCGATATTAGAGATGGTTGACGTATTTCAGCGTTATCTGCCTCAATGAAGTTGATTCCCTGATTTCCTTGATGCGCTGGAAGTGGATTTTGTTGTATATTAGGTTGCTTTGACGTTCCCTCGATTATTATCTTGCCGTCGTCCAGCAAATCTTGGATAAGATGTTTCAGGACGAAACATTAATTGGTATCGTGTCCTGCACTCTGATGGTAGCCGCATTTCTTTGACTCATTGTAACCCCGAGGTTTGGGATTAGGTACAGGCTTAGGATCTCGGAGTTGAATTAATTTTTCCTTAACTAGCCTAGGAAGGTAGTCACTCATTTCTCCGTCCAGGATCAGAAAATACTCGATTCGGCTCCACCTTTTCTCGACATATTGTTGTCCTTTGTCTTGGCGGAATGCATTGGTGATAGGTGCTTTCCTGCTGACTCTACGATGTAAGTAGGTGTTGCAACAGTTGGGTTGACATAATTAATTTCCTTCTTTTTGTCGAGCTTTGCCCTATATTGAATCCGGAGTATACGTCCTTCATTGCATCCTCGATGCTTGCTCCTTTCCTTCGAAAATCGGAAAGATTTTCATGTGCGGTTTATCTTTGATGAATACCCTGTAAGACATTGAGAGATTTTTCATTAGCATTTTTAGTTGCGCCTCTTCGATGGTCGTTCGAACATTTGAACACTTTCTTTTCCCACCGACTCATCCAGTCGACGAAACCTTCATGTGCCCCTTGTCGAAGGGACTCAAGTAGCGTAAGGCCATAGAGTGATCTGTATTTTTTGCAAAATGTTCGACGAATGAATTAATCATGAGTGGCCATGTAGAGATTTTTGATTTCTCTGCATGTTGGTACCAATCAAGGGCTAACCCAGTCAAGCTTTGGTGGAACAAGTTTAGCAGCCAGTCGTCAGTTAAAACTTGGGGCTTTAGGTATTGGAGATACAGTTTAATGTGAGACCCCGGGGGTCCCATGCCATTATATTTTTCTATTTTTGGAAATTTGAAACCTTCAGGCAAGTATCCACTTGGTGGAGTGTACCATACTTCACCATCCACGCTGGTGTTGTCCTCGATTATTGACAGCCTCTTCATTACATGTTCTTTGGAATGCTCGAATTCCAAGCTCTCCTTGTTTGGTGTTGGAATTTCTTCATTGTCGCCTGTACCTCCGGATTCTCCGTTTTTGTTTTGATCTTTTGGTTGATGATCGTCCTTGGATCCAGAGCCATTTGTATGTTGATGAGAATCTGAGCCTTTTCCGTCATTTCTAGCCTCATCTTGCAGCTTCTTAAAGAAATTGGCGAGTTTTTCCTCAATGATTTGTTCTATCTTTGAGGTGAGGATGTCCGTATTGTTGGCTTCCCCTTTCCCATGTTGTGAATCATCCATCTTGACCAGTCTTCCTTCCTCCGACCGATGCCAAGTACGAGTGTAATCCCCCCCTCGCGTTATGGTTGCTTACGCTTGTATAAGTGCCTGAAATCACAAAATCTGAACTATGATATCAGTATAAAGAAAAGATTATAAAATTTCCCTTTAATCATTTTTCAAGTCGAATCTCTTGTTTTTCCCCAGTGAAGTCGCCACTGTAGAAATCGGGTGTTCGCCTAGGACGGGTCGAGTGCCGGTCTATTTCCTTTGTCCATAATTGTTATGGGGCGAGGTCCATGTTCTCATCCGTTCGTGGATGTTTAATGTACACAAGGGTCTGGCAGAGATAATTTCTTACTAGTTCATTAGTAAGAGGGCCAACTCTGCAAAGAAGAAAGAGATGTTTTGAAGTCGCCACCTGACTAAAGGGAGTCAGGACCCTTTTAACTAGTTTGAATTCTTTTGAGGAAAACAAAACCTAGTCATGACTTGCATATTTATGGTCTGCTATCAGAGAGTCTGGGTAAGGAGATTCTAGTACGGGATGGGAAGGTGTTAGGCACCCATCAGCCGCCCAATCGTAAGATTGGCCTCTACTTCATGATTAAAGGGGAAAAGTTTATAATTTATTTTTATCAATACTTATGTGCAAGATTTTAATACCGAAATTTATTAGAAATTGAGAAGAGATTTTCATGCATCAATTATTTAGAATATAGAATTAATGCAAACTTTAATATTATATATATATATATATATAATAAACATATTTATTATGGGTCTAATGTGGGAGGGAATTCCGCTTTAAACCCACACTTTGAATTATCCCACTTGGAAAATTAATAATAAAGCATAATTATTTTTATGTAATGTAAAGAGTAGCTGCGGTGTTACTACGAAATGGAAAACCATTCCGTTCCCGTATGACTACATAATTACCGAAGAGATAGGAAATTAATATACCTGAACTATGATATTGAAACTTGAAGGATTCTTAGGACGATTTCTTGCTTTCGTCAAGTATGCAGAAAGTAATTAAAGTACCAGCAATTTAATGCTAATCCTTTAAAAACTTAAAGACAATACTTGATTTGATTACTAAGCGAAGGAAAAATAAAGGAGAAAGTGTTTGAATGCGAGAAATTATTATTGAGTCTCTGCTTGAAGTGTTTTCCAGTCTAAAATGAAGTCTCTGGAGTGTTTTTCGTTGTTTTTGAATGAGAAATTCGATCTCTATTTATAGGGAAAAAATCTTCAACTCTCCTCCAATTTCGGGCTGCTTTGTTGAAAAAAAGGCTGTAAATCGTCCTTTTTTTCTTTCTTCTTTTCTTCGCAAATTTCCTTCGTTGCTTTTCAATTGTATGCGACAATTAAAAATCTGATTATGACATGTGGGTTCGCTGGGTACTGTTCACGGTACTGTTACTATTCAAAAGTACTCTTACTGTTCACCGGTGTTACTGTTCATACCGGCGTTACTGATCACCGCATCAAGAACATGATTGATGTGAAATTAGTCTCCTACCCAAGCTCCATATCATCCCTAAGAACCTAGTGATGAATTCAAAATCGAAAATCATTGTCGATCAAAATCCATCATCATCTTGATCATCATGATGACCACCATTAAGAACACCCATGTTCTTCATGTTCTTCATGAGGAAGAAAGAGAGGTGCCCTTAGTAAAAAATCGGGTGCCTTTAGTATTTCCCTGGAACTTGACTGCTTTGACTTTTAGTCTTATGAGATTTTGTTTTGCTCATAACTTCTTCATACAAACTCAGAATGATTCCATTCTTTCTCCATTGGATTCGTATTTTCTTCCTCTCTATCATGATAGCGAGAATTCCCAGGTTTGGAAGGATAATTAAATGGGTAGGAGCTGAGCTTGTGGGCTTGATTGGTAGAGCTTGTGGGCTTGAAAGCTTGTGGGGTTAAGAGCTTGTGGGCTTGATTGGTTGAACTTATGGGCTTGATTTAAAGGATATGAAAATCCTTAATGGCTCCACAAAGAAATTTCTCTTGTATCCGGCTTCGAAGTATAAGAATGATATTTTCTATGGAAGGTGCGGAAATGGGGTGTCAACACTGTCTCATACAGAAAAGTTTATAGGAATAGATAAATATGTCTCCCATAGAAATACCTACGAGTTTGTTCCGTATTTTGATAAATCAAGGTGAACAGGAACCAACCGATATACCTGACTTATATTTTAGAAGAACAGCCTAGAAATATCAATCACCTCACAATAATCTTAATCGGCTAGCGAAACAAGATATTGTGGAATCGCAAACGATGAGACAAATGTGTTTATGAATACTTTTCTATCTTGCCTATCAGAGATATAAATCCCAAGCCAATATTACAATTGTACTCAATCAAGATAGAAACATCAAGATCAGATCACGCAACTACAAAGAAAATAGTTGGGTCTGGCTTCACAATCCCAATGAAGTCTTTAAGTCGTTAACTTACATGGTCTCGAGAGAAACCTAAGGTTAAAGGAGAATCGAATCTAGCTTATACAACTAGTATCACACAAGATGTGTGGGGATTAGTTTTCCCAGTTGCTAGAGTTCTCCTTTATATAGTATCCAAATCAGGGTTTGCAATCTAAGTTACCTTGGTAACAAAGCATTCAATATTCACCGTTAGATGAAAAGCTGATTAGATTCAAGCTAATATCTTTCAACTGTAAGATCGAACTTAGCTTGTTATACACAAATGAAATGTAACTTCATTTAGGTTAATACCGTACCTAAACGTGTACACCTAGTTGGTTCAACAATAGTTAACCAATGGTTATCCATATGAGCACTTTCATATCAACCTTATTCATCTTCACCATAACTTGTTCAAATGATTCAAATAAACTAGTTAGAGATTTGTTCAATTGCTTAGATCTTATAGAAGTATACAAGACACCATCGAATCAAAATCGGTTTTGATTCACTCGAATCAATTCATAAACATCATAGCCACGGTTTGCAAATATTATATTCCTTAATATATATAAATGTTTTAGTTCATGAACAAACCGATTTTAGAAAGTAACCTACTTAAGTATGCAAATGGGTACACGTACTTAAGTAACCAGACGAGTTTGTTTTTCACTTTCAAATTCCAGCAGAAATTCACGGACGTGAACTTTCCACCAGTATGCGTACGCATACTTTGGGTTCCCGGTTTTGAACTTTTACACAAATGTGAAAACACACTATGCTTATATCCAAAGATGGTTACATGTTCTAAACTGTCATTTCAATCATTGAAACATTTTTAGAAGATGTTATATAGTTGTAATTCACAAACTATTTTTCATCAAAGTGATTTTCAAGATATTGAAATAATCAACATGAATTTCGTCACGAGTAAAGATGAACTTGGACAAAGCGAAATCTTACCAACACATATTTCGGGAAATAGATAAGCAAGATAAACTCAGCTCGTAATAGCAAATGTGTATAATCGAAGTCTATATAGCAATACGACTTTTGTCTCAAGATAGGAGATAGAATATATAGACTTTTGAGTGATAGATAAGTTCAAGTCTCCACATACCTTTTTGTCGATGAAGTTCCACCAGTTACCTGAGTATTTCTTCATCTTTGCATGATGAACGCCATGGAGTATAGAGATCAACTACACTTACTATCTTAGTCTAAGACTTAGCTATAAGTAGACTAAAAACCAAGACTTATAGTTTTGGAAACTAAACTTGACAAACAAACTTGAGATAGCAACGCTTACGAGTTCGACCGAGCAATGCTCTAACAGTAACCGAAAATAAGGAGTTTTTTAGGGACTTGCATATACTTGTGTAAGTTTATCCGGTATTTTTCGACTATTACAGGACCATTACATGGTTTGACGGGAGCTAAGTCAAAGTTTGAAAGGTAGCAAACCCATGAAGACGCTTTTCATTTACTAAAAAGGAAGATTTCAGAATCACCGGTGTTAGCATTGCCTAACTTACATCGTATTTTTGAAGTTGAGACCGACGCTTTCAACTATGTAATGGGAGGAGTGTTGCTGCAAGATGGTAAACCAATAGAGTACCATTCAGAATTATTTCTAGGTGCTATTAAGAACTTGATTGGTATAGAATACGCATTCATTTAATATCTATTGGTTATGCTTTCTTTGCTATTTTTATTCTAAATTATGTACTTTACGCGTGTTTTTGAGTTATTAGGTACTTTGGAGTCATGCGGGAGAAAAGAAGAAGAAACTATCCAAATCGAGTTAAAAAGGGCTAAAAGGTCATTTCACAGACGAATACTATTGGGAGCCGAGTCAAGGTTAAGGGTAAAATCTCTTAAAGGAGTATTAGAAACAACCAACTGATGTTAAGGGGTAGCCACTTGTTATAGGGTATTCATTGGGGTGTCCCCTAGCCTATGTAGTGGGGTGTCGTTATCCATCCCCTACTTTAACCCAACCCTAAATCGAGAAGAGAGTTCTCTTTCTCAATCATTCCTTCATTCATTCATTCACCTGAAACTAAAAGCAGCGGCTGCTGCTGTTGAAATCAAGAGAATCGATGCTTCTATGATCGAGAAATTATTGTGAACTCTGAGTTGAGTTCGAGATTGGAAGAAATCGGTGAGTAATTTGAGAGAATTTGGGATCTTAGGAGCCAGGGTTTTGGTATAAATGGTGCTGCCATCGAATGGAGAAGAGAAACTCAAGGAATAAGAAGAATTAATGGGGTTCTGGTGATGAGCAAAGAAATTGAGATACGGGTTAAGTTGAATTCGATCTCAAATGGGTTCTCTGAATCCGAGAAGTTCTATGGGATTAATGGGTCTCTGGAATTGAAAGCAGAGAATATGAATTGAAGGGCTGAATAGGTGGTGGAAATGATTGAGAAGGTGAATCGAAAATAGATGGCTGCTGCTAATGTGAAGTAAAGCAAGGAATTGTGCTCGAATGAGCTTAATATCTATTGTTGTTATTACTTTTCATTGGGTTTGTTGTCTGTCAAGGGTCGATGGTGTTTGATCTTGTAGAAGAAGAATTACAACTATTGATTGAAGCAACATGGAGAAGATGAGAAGAAAAAATGGGAAAGGAGTTGATGCCTGCAGTGAAGTCGTGAACAGACAAGGAAGAAAATGGTGGAGTTTCCATAGATTCAAGATGGGTTTGTGATGATTTAGGATTCAACCCTGTTGCAGATAGATGTTGAATGGATTGATATTAGATGAATGTATAGGAATTTCTGCATGAATAGAGTTTAGAAAGGCCTGGAATTGGCTTGAGAGATGCCTGAATATAAATGAAACTCCGAATTTTTGTTCTAGCGAGTCAACTAGTACTGTCGGTATTCCGTGCCAGGTGAGCCGATGAACGATCCATCTAATGACTCAGTTTAGTAAGGAGATTCAGACAAGTTAGATGTAGCTGACTGACTCAGCTGACTCTCCTCCCCCTTGACCTCTTGACTACCTGTTTGACCGTTAAGTGTAACGGTATCGTAACAGAATAATTCGTTATCGGAGAAGAATCCCAGTGATCGGCATCACTATTCCGGTACCGTTTCAGGAAGAATTCCGGTTGCTCCTGGATTTTTTTGGCGAACCAGTAATAGCAGAATTTTGTGTGAGTCTCTCTCATGGTTGTGAAGACTTAGATTTGGGAATTGGATGAAAACTTGAAATCTTTGGAGAATTGGACTTGAAACTGAAATTAGGCTCAAACTGGGAAAGTAGTGTTATTTTCAGAAAGGGATTCTTTTCCTACAAGGATTGGAGAGCATTAAAGCCTATAAATAAAGGAGTTCTCTACAACTTTTTAGACACATCTACTTTGGAGAAGGAGTCCAAGTAAACAAGGATTGGAGGAAGGAGCAACCACATCTTTTCAATAAGTTTTTCTTTCTTCTTTAATTATTATTATTATTGTGTGAACTCCAAACTATGAGTATCTAATTTTCTTATTGATTGAGAATGAATTCCTAGTTCTTAACATGTTTTGAGTTTTGTTTTAAATATACTTTGAAGTTTTTCATATGATTATCGTTTGTTTTTGCTAGTAAGAGTGTTTATGATTGTTTGATAGGTTGTTTAGAGTTCACGCTAAATCGATTTGTTAACTCAATCTAAAGCTAGTGAAAGTTAGGGGATAAGTAATCGTTTCTTGACTCTTTACACAAGTAGAAAACACGAGACCTTGCGGAGGGATTCCGTGGAGCAATTGTGTGTGAAAACAACGTTAACAAGTGGACCTTGATCTAAGAGTCTAACTACTAATATCAACCTAATAAATTCATGAATCTTAATGCGTTTAACTAAATTACATCTTGAGTGATCTACTACTTGATGGTTTGGTAAATAGAATCCGGTAGTCAAGAACTTCCGTATCCGGTGATACAAGGGATTTAGGGGTTAGCGTTGATCTAGTTGCTATATCTATGGTTGGTGATAATCTGTGACTAATAAAAAGTGGAAAAGAACATAACTTGAATTATTGTTTTGCAACAAAGAAGGATTCCTTGATCTTGTCTCTCTTATTAATTACAACTTTATCTTTTAATTGCTTTGTTTATTTTCTTTTGCTTTATAAAATCTAAACCAAAACCCCATTTTGTGACAATTAAACAACTAAAACCTCTTGCTCCTCGTGGCAACGAACTTGACTACCCTATATTACTTGTTAATTAGGTAGAAAAATATTAATTAATTTGTTGTGTTTACGACACACATCAAAACTACGCACCTTACGACAAATAATTTTATGCTTTATATCAATGTATCAAGCATTGGCAAGTGTATATCCTAGGTAAAGAAGTAGTGGTATATTCAAATCACAAACCATTAGAGTATATACACGCACAGAAGAAACTACAACAAGCCCGACACATGAATTGGATGTCTTACACATTATCATTAAGTACAAGAAGGGATTAACAAACAAGTTGGCAGATATGTTGTCTCGTCCAGAGCATTAATGGTGGCCATGAGAATTCAGCTGATTGTTCCTAAAGAGTATGCAGAGTCATACACATCTAGAAAATGCTTCAAGAAAGTGTTAGAAGGTGTAAAGATTGGTTTGAAAGGCGAGTTTGAACTCCGGGATGGATTATTATACAAGGGTCAGTTACTTTGCATTCCAGAATATGGAGATCGTTTACAATGGTTAAGAGAGGCACACACATCCCTAGTTGATGGAAACTTTGGGATGAATAAAACTCTTCTTAACCTTCGTTATTATGTCTTTTGGCCAAAGATGCAAGATGATGTTGCTAAGTTGGTTAGAGGGTGTAAGTTGTGTAGGACATCTAAACCTTCCAACAAGAAACGTGGGTTATATCTACCATTACCAGTACCATCTAGGCCTTGGGAGAGTATTTCTATGGATTTTCTTGGTGGGTTACCAAAGACAAAGTATGGTTATGATTACTTGTTCATTGTGGTCGATCGATTCAGCAAGATTATTGCATTAATTCCATGTACAAAGATAGTAACGGGAGCTGGTGCAACAAAGATCTTCTTTGAGCATGTGTGGAAGCATTTTGGTTTACCTACTTCAATTATTTCTGATAGGGATAGTCGATTCCTTAGTCAGTTTTTGGATTTATTATGGAAGATGATGGACACTAGGTTGAAGAAGAGTACAACTTTTCATCCACAGACATACAGAAGTGGTCAACATGACTATGGTTCACATGTTAAGGGGATATAATTCCAAGCATCCTAAAACTTGGGATGGGAGTTTACCATATCTACAGTTTGCTTTTAGTAGAGCACTTCACAGTTATTCGGGGAAATCTCCTTTCGAGACGTCCTATGGTTACTTACCACCTAGCGCTTTCGGTTTAGTATTTTCTAGTGATACCTCAATGGGAGGGAAGGAAGTGAATGACAACAGGCACAAAAGTTCTTGGAAAATATATCTCAGATTCATGCGACTGTTGAAGCATAATTAAAGAAGTCACAAACTAAATACAAAGCAAAACATGACAAACATCTTGTGCCTTGTAATTTCGGTATTGGTGACTTAGTATGGATAAAATTAGGTAAGGAACTACTGAAGGGGGAAAAAGAAGTTGAAGCCATTGATATATGGACCGTTTCGTATCCTCGATCAGATGGGTGAAAATGCCTTTTATCTGGATTTACCACCTTATCTAGGAATTCACTCGGTTATAAATGCCGAATACTTTAAGTTGTTTGAACTACCATTGCTAGATGATGACGGCGACAACAGTATGATATTACCACGAGTAGAAGACTTATGGTTTGATAGAGAGGAACCACTCAAGGAAGACTGCATATTGGAGCGAGGAGTGACCAAAACACGATAAGGACAAAAAGAAGCTTTTCTAATTGGATGTAAAGGTCAAGTTCCCATCAAGGCCAAGTGGTTTCACAAGGAAAAGGGAACTCTTGAGTTCCCTAACATTCATTTTTAACTTTCACAGGAGTTCAAGTTCTTAAAAGGGGAACCCATGATACATGTGTATCCCTATTCCTCTTAGGAACTTAGTAAACCTCAAGCTAAGTTGAGGGAAGAATCCTAAATTAGGGAGGAAACCTTATTTGGGCACATTCCCTAGTTAGGAAGAGTTTTGTTTTAGGCAACACTCTTAGTTTCGGAAAAAGATTCCTTATAGAAGACCTTGTCGGGTGAGTACGATAAAATTCTATAAATAGAGAGGTTTTGTTGTTAACTAGACAGACCTACAGAAATATTGGAGACAAATACCCGTATTATTGTCAAAGGCAAGCTTTAGCAAACAGTTTAGGGTTAACTACTATTTAGAGAGATTATGAGAGTAACAAAGAGAGAATTGTAAATCGTTTTCTTGTTCATAATCTAGACAAGATATCTTTCTTCGAATTACTACTTGTGTTCTGTTTTATAAGTTTTTGTCTATTATTATTCTGAATTCCGCCTCTATAATAATAGCTACCAAGGTATAGACATCATATGTACCACTATCAATAGTGAACAATTGAACAACTCTATTTGAAACATAATTAGATTCATTTGATTATATATCATGATTAATTGATCATCATATTTGATATAGAAGTGTTAGATGAATACGGCTAAGACAAAAGTGTTCATATGGAAGTATATTTCATTTGTGCGTAACAAGATAAGACCATCTAACAGTGGATATTAATTGCATAATTTCTAAGCAGACTTAGCTTGAATCTTAAATCAGGAGTTCATCTAACGGTGAATATTGAATGCTTTGTTACTAAGTTATCTTAGCTTTGATTGTAAGCAACCTTAATTTGAAAGACTATATAAGGGGGAACTCTAGCAACTGGAAAAACTAATCCCAGCACTTTCATGTGTCCTAGTTAAAAACTAGATTTGATTCTCTTTAACCTAGGTTTTTCCAAAACCATTATTAGGTTAACGACTTGAAGAATTCATTTGGGATTCGTGAAGCCAGATCCAACTATTTTATCTATAGTTGCGTATTCTGATCTTACTTGTTCTATCGTATTTAGTTTTATCTTCTCTAATATTTACTCGAGATTTATCTCTAATAGTTAAGATATAAAAAGTAATCACAAAAGTTCTTCGTTGCAGACTCTTGTGATTCCGCAATAACTTCTTCTATTAATCAGTTAGGTTTTTATGAGGTGACTAATATTTCTAGGATGCTCTTAAAGAGTATAAGACCGTATTATTAGTTGGTTCCTGTTCACCTTGATCTTTGTATCAAAAGATGGAACAAAATAAATAAAGGATAAACATATCAGTGGGAGACATATTTGTTTATAAGTCTTCGACTTTGGGTCGTAGCAACTCTTAGTTGTGGGTGAGATCAGCTAAAGAAATCAAGTGCGCAGAATCCGGTGTGGTTCTAGAGGCATAAGGAATGCGATTGTACCTTAATCTGTGTGAGACTTGGTTAGAGCTCAACTACATTCCAGTCCGAAGTTAAATTTCAGTATGATATGATCTGTAGTGGCTTAAAACAGTGTGGTGTTCAAAGATGGACTAGGTCCCAGGGTTTTTCTGCCTTTGTTGTTTCCTCGTTAACAAAATTTCTGGTTTTGTGAGTTGATGGTGGTTTTTAGTATAGGGCGAAAACTGTAAGAGTCTGCCTACCTGACCCAGCACCAAAAGTAGTAGACCTTGATATGTCTATATTCCGCAAGGAATTTGAAAAATATATCAGAATCTGATGAGTGCCTATGTCTCTCTTCATATTATATTGAAACTCAAGCTCCTAGATGAATTGTTCACTAGTATAGATCCTAATGAGTATTTAAGCTCCTAGTTGCATTACTCACTAATGTTGGAGCCTGCCGAGTATTCATTCTATGATATGTTCCTAGCCGAACTCTTGATTTTGACATGTCATGACAATTAACGTTCGCTCGCAACTGAGTAGCATGAATTTCCCTAAGTGTCAGGATTAAGATATGAATGGAAATACTCAATTAGAGGCACGCAAAGTTATGATTCCCTCTGAAACATAATTAGTGATTTTGTATGAGCGCACAAAATTCACCAAAAAAATGATTGGTTTTGCGGCAACCCGCAAAACTCAGTCCTTTAACCTAATTTTATCAATTTGCAAAAATTAGGTTTTTTGTGCCCTGCGCGATTATTCGAAACTTATTGGTCGAAACTAAACCTAGGCAAACTAGGAAATTGATCCATCACGGATCTAGTAGGAGCAAGATCCTACCAAAAATTAGAAAACAAGAAATAAAGAGGAACTGCAACAGCAAAAGGAGGCGTGGCCTCGTCACTTGGACGGTCGATTTGCCTCAGCAGGCGCCGCCGGTGGCCGGCCGACCATGCTCTATGTTGCTACTTGCCATCCCCCTTTTCCCACTGACCAATCAGATCGCTCCAAAAGCGCCACATGCACTTTTAAACAAAGTTGGAAGTTGGCTGGCCGACACACCTAAATTCCTTAAGGAATTTAATATAGACTGCCCATGTCAGTCTTAAAACGATCATGACTGCACGTTTTGGCCAGTCGATTTATCAAACCTAGCCGCCTCCTAACATGGTTGGACAAGCGCCATCATGTACACTGGCGGGCCTGCTAATGCCCAAGATGATCGGCCTCCTTCCAACTCGTAAGCGGAGCCACCGAATGCTTATCCCAAAATAGTTGGCCATGCGAGATACAAAACCCAAATTTTATTAAGCGGCATTACATTATTGACGCAAAACGATCTTGACCGCCCAACTTCGCCAGCCGAATTGATCGGCCTAGATTTAATCTCCATCAATGGGAAAGGTTCAAATATGCTCACCAGTGGCTCGACTACAGTGCTAGTCGGTTAAACAACTCACAGCGCACGCTAGCACCAAAAACCGTTAGCCCAAAATAGGTTGGCCACACGGTTTTTAAAACCTAAATTAAATCAACGGCAGCCATTAACTGTCACAAATCATCTTGATCTCCCAACTTCGCCAGACGAATTGGCCGACCAAACTTCTATTCTAGGCGCCAAACAAGATATGTCCGTGACCATTGTACGCCCCTCTTCCATGAGGAGCAATAGGAAACGCGTTCCCAAAGATGGATGTCCGCGCTCCTTATAAAAATCTTAAATTAATTAGCGGCAAACAATAAACCGGTCCAGATTTAACTTGGACCGACCAATAGGATGTCGAAATGGCTACCAGTCATCACTTTCCTATAAGGACCGACCGAGCTACTTTTGGAATGCATGAAAATCTCCCAGCAACTTCCTGAAAGTGGCCGGTCATGCCCCTTTTAAGACATTAGGTTTTGCGACCAACCAAGACAGGCTCTATATAACGATGCTTCACATGCATCGATTATTTTGAGCTGCTTGCTTAAAAGCGATGCTTTACATGCATCGAGTACATGCGATATTTTATAAGTATCGGTTTCACAAATAACTTAGTTATTTAACATAATAGTGCCACATGTTATCCTTTGCGGCGAGTCTCATGTCTTGGCTCGCCACATATGACCACCCGCCACCTGGCTTGCGCTTGATTGGTCATAATAACTAGGTCTTGCAAACAAGACCCATTCAGCAACTTACTGCATATTTTCCACAAAAATACTCGAGACATCAAACATGTCACAAACTGGGGGATGTTCATCAGGGTATTGGTCTGGTGATTTACAGCGTGCGGAGTGCAACACGCCCATTATGAGAAAGTGTCAGGAAAGGGCGGACGATTAATAGCAGTAAGAGAGTATTGGGTGTGAGTCTGACCAGTCTTCCCTCATGACGGAAACGTGATGGTCACCACCTTTTACACATCCCCACTTCTCCACTACTTAACTGTCTCCACTTCCTACGAGATCAGGGTGCGCTCAATCATGACTTGTATAAATAGGTTTTCAACCTATTTCGACAAAGACACACAAGTGTTATCAACACAAGTATCCAGAAAAACACCAAGAACTGATAGCTTACATTCTGCAATCCAGTTTCATATTCTGATACAAGTCATAAAATAACCACACCTTCAGAGTTGACCATTCTGATCTCAACACCTTCTTCGCTTCCCTCCCTAAGATCAACCCTTCTCCTTCACTTTGTGACCGAAGTAAAACTGGAATGACCATTTCTTGGTTTAGGCCAGGATTATACAGATTGATCTCTCGAATCTAAAGTACTCTCATGCAGTGCATTTGTTTAGGGTTTGAATTCGTTTCTCATCAGCACACCCAAATTTACCAAAACTAGCAGAATTAGTTTTTACCCCAAAACAACTGGCGACCATAGTGGGGGATTAATCTCTCGGTTGCAAAAAATCATTTTCCCAATTTTATTTTCAATTTCCTAAATTTCTCAAGATGGTTGATCTTAGGAATGGATCGGAAACCCTCAATCTCAATTTACTTCTCCTAGCACTGGCAATACTTCACATGTTATTCCTGAATCCGTTCTTTCATTCAAAACCCTTGTCGAGGCTATGAAGTCTCAATATTTAACAATTATTCACGATTTGATAAAAATCCTTAATGATATTGTCAGGGATCAAGTTATTATTGTCAAGATGCAGGACGAAGTATTTACGCTTTTAAAAGTCCTCACGAATCAACTATCAAAGGAACCAACACGTATTCATTCTGGAGGAAGTGCCATCAACAATTCATTTTGGATCAATACTAATGGTAGTAGTCCTTCTTCCAAGATTCATATTCCTATTCCCGGTGAGGAAGATAAAGCCTATGGTCACTTTGAATGGAAAGGTATCCACCAACCTAATTTGTTTGCTCATGAAGATCAAGAGATGTTTCCTCAAGGTCAAAAAGAAGACTCGTGGGATTTATCACGCTCTCATCAGAGTCCTCACAATGAAAAGGTGATTTCATTATGTGCATCCATCTTCGAAAATATCAATTCCCATATTGCATCAGAAGTTGCTAAGAGATCCGTTGCTGCTTTACTCAGTCGATCCGAACCGTCCCATAATGAATAATCTCATAAAGATATTCAGGAAAGCAGGCATCCTTCCAATAAAAGATCCAACCTCTAGCCAATCGCTAGTGAAGGAGGAAATAGAAAATCTCCAGCAGCGGAACAACAACCCAAAAGTGCGGCACCAGCGCATCAGACGGCTCCACCCTGGAAGGCCGCAGCTAAGACTCCTGCGCAACAACAAAAAACTGGAGATGCTACTCCAAACTGTTAGAGCATAGCTCGGTTGAACCCACCAAGTGTTGGTATGTCAAGTTTAGTTGTCATATTTTAGTGAGACAAAACTCATTTAAGACTCGCTTGATTTAAATGTACTCGAGTCAACTTCATATAGGTTAGCTTGAAAGTATTAGGATGAGACATTACAAGTATTGCGAAGACTTGAAGAAGTGAATAAGTACGGAGCTACAACCACAACATCATCCTTCCACTTGAGATTAGTGATATTTGACTTGAACTGTTTTATTACCTAACATATCTTTCAAGTCGTGCATATTAAAAACATAAAACTGCGAAGCATGAACACTCTAGATAGTCATAGTATTAAGGAATACAATATGAGGTTTATTGCTTAACCATTAAACTTTGTATATACGACATCAACATAATCATATGAATGCTATTGTGATTATGTATAGGTATGAGGTTAGGATTTCATCCTAGGAAACAATGTTTTTACATGTGTTTTAAGGAAGTAAGTTCATGACATGTATTGTGAACCGAAAAGGAAATCGTCAGGCGTTATTGGGGTTGTTCTTCATTGCATATTTAAATAAGTTAAGAATCTTTTTAATTAAGGGTTTTTAATTATATATGGAAAATAAGAATTAGTAATGTGTATTCTAATTAAAGATTTTCCAAGGAGATTTCGATCATTATTTTTGGACAGTGCATTCACAGGAATTATGAAAACCGAATTTGGTGAACTAGTGAAAAATATCTTGAGAATATTTTTGGTTTTGGAAATTCCTTGGTGTCCAAACTTCCTTGTCTATAAATACTTTGAGTTTGCATTTCTAGCATACTAATCTTGCGTGACATAGACCTCCTCTTTTTTCTTTGTTACTGGTGAAGCTTCCTTTCGGAGAGGAGAGTAATCTAATTAGGTGAAATCTCTTACATTCGCTCAATTTAAAGTCTTTTTTGGGATTGAGAAGCTCTAGCGAGACCCGTTGGTGGGAAACTAGATATTGCGGTTTATCTTTAGTTTTCGTATTGATTTGATTGACTAACGGAGGTTGAACGTTGATTGCACCTGTTTATGCTTGAGAATCTTATCTTCTGATATAAGATTTACTCAAACTAGTTCAAGGTTTCGACATGGATCTTTAGACTGTTGTTAGATCTAAAGACGATCTTGTGATAATCCATTGTTAACAGACTTCGTTCTGTGTGTGATTGATCACAAGAGATTCAAGTAGTTGTGTGCAGGTGTTTATTGAAGATCTAAGAAAATTTGAAGATAAAGAAGAGATAGTATATTTCTGACTTGGTTTTATAATATTTGGTGTGCACAATACTTGTTTCAGTAATAGAGGATCCAACTATAATCGATTTATCCTTGTGGTATTTTGATAGAATAGTTGAGAAAATCGGCATCAATACATTTACTTGGGATTAGAGGTATTGATAGCAAAATCTTAACGATTACCTTTTGGTGATTGGACATAAGATAGATCTTGGAACCTGGCAAAGGAGTTTATGTTAAGATAAACAGAAGAGCCTTTGCGCAACTCATATCACTTGGTTGAACAGATTTGATACCAAATAAATTTGTTGTTCCTTTACTGTTTGGAATACGAACCAAAGAAATTGGTCCAAGTACGTGACTTGTTTACAGGTTGGAGGCGTCGGGATACAGACGGAACTAGGTAAACTATAGGTTTAGTTTCTTGGTCTCAACTATACGAAGTTGGTTTATTTTGTATAGCGGCTTAATCCTGAGAGTATTCAATTCTGGACTAGGTCCCGGGGTTTTTCTGCATTTGCGGTTTCCTCGTTAACAAAATATTGCTGTGTCATTTACTTTATATTTCCGCATTATAATTATTTTATTATAATTAAAGTAAATTTCACAAACATTAATTCTTATTTACTTGATATGCAATCCTATTGAGTTTGGTTAAGTCCGAACCTTTGTATCAAGTAAACACACTTCATTGTTGTATTGTCTCGATATCGTATCCATAGACAATCACACGAAGTGTGAACCGATTTGTTGTATTGTCTTGACTCAGTCTATAGACAATCACTTTCGGATAAAGGACCTATAGGAAGGAAAATTTATAGCTTGAGGTATATTTGGGAGATATTCCATCTTGGAACTGGCCGAGTCGTGCTCTGCAAATCGGGAGATTAACTCGGTCTTCATTCTGCGTTTTTTCTCAGTTCTTACATCGATCATCGTCATTAATTTAGGTGAAACTTAATATCCACTCATCTAATGATTGGTTTTTTAAATCTGTTGATTCTTTACTTTCAGTCCAATTTTATTTTATGGCAACAAATCAAAATTCTGAAATGGATTCATCGGTGGTGGATCTAAACAATATGGTGGAAGATAGTCCTTCAATTGATCTAGTAAATGGAACAGATGAAAGATGTGTTTTATGGAAATTTTCTCTAATAGGTCGTTTGGATTTACTTCGTTTAAAATTCTCTGATGTTGTAACAAATCTGAAGTCACAATGGAAATTAGTAGGTCAATGCAAAATGATTCCACTGGGTAAAGGTTTTTTCACCATTAAATTAGATAATGAAAGAGATCAAAGTTATATCAAATCAGGAGCGTGGGAAGTTTATCATCAAACACTATGGATTCGAAATTGGATTCCATATTTTTGACCAGAATTGCATAGAACATCTACAGCAATGATATGGGTTCATTTTCCTGGTTTAAGTTTAGAATATTGGGATGAACAGACGCTATTTACAATAAGTAGGGCTGTGGGAGAACCAGTAAAGGTTGATGAAGCTACTTTGAATTTTGAAAATGGGTTATATGCAAGGGTTCTTGTGAAAATTGATTTATCTAAGAAAATTCCACATAAACTTTGGATTAAGACCAAGTTTGGAGGATTTATGCAAAGTGTGATTCTGACAAAACTTCCAAAATTTTGCCATCATTGTAAGATTGTTGGTCATTTACAATAAGAATATAGAGTTAAGTCCTCAACTGAAGCAATACCAGATACCAACTAGAATAATGGAAAAACAACATCTAATTCCAAGCCAAAATCACCAGTGGAAGTGGATAAGGTTTATACCCCAACAGAACAAGTCAATTTTGATATTTGCTTAACTCCAGCACCAGAAGCACCTCAAAAAAGTCCTGAAACAGTTACCTTCTGGAAGATTTGAGGCTCTTAATTCAGTGAGTGAAGAGGAGGTTGATGTTCATATAAATGCTTCTAATGGAAATTTATCTACTGTCGTAATCCAACAAATAATGGAGGATAATGCAGTTGACAAAAGTGTTATCAACTTTATCAATGGAAAAGATGGATCAATGTCAGAGGAAAGAATTCCTACAACAACTTGGTCAAAGATAATTCAAAAACCATCAACTTAAACTTCCAACAATGTTCAACAGAAGGAGGTTCCAAATAAGATCAAAGCCCAACAGATTAATTCCAAATACAATTTCAGGAAAAATCAAGGTAAAGGAGGTACTAGGGACCTCCAATCTTTACAATGAAGGTAATATTCTGGAACCTCAGGGGCCTGAGAATACCTAGGGCTCAAGATAAATTAAGGTCTTTAATAAATCAATTTCAACCTTCATTAGTTTTTATAGCAGAACCAAAAATAAGTTGCAATGCAACCTTTTGCAATAAGTTAAACTTACCTGGAATGCAGAATATGGAAATTCATAACTCTTTGCCAAATAAAAAAGGAAATATATGGATCTTTTGGAATAAACATTTACCCACACCAAAGGTAGTATCTATGTCAACTCAAATGATAACAGTCAATATTCGTGGCAGTCTAATATCTGGAGTTCATGCTCATGTTGGAGCAATTCAAAGAAATTTATGGGATGAAATGGAGGTAATAAGTGGTTTTAATCTTCCCTGGTTAGCTATTGGGGATTTCAATGCTATTTTATCTGCAGAAGAAAAAGTTGGGGGGAGAGCTCCTAATACAAGAAATATGCTGGAGTTCAATAACTGTCTAGATAAGTGTGAATTACATCAAGCTTCCAAATCAGGTTGTGAATTCAATTGGTCTAACTATCAACATGGTGCTAAAAGAATACTATGCAACCTAGACAGAGTATTAATTAACAATTTGTGGCTTCAAAATCATGAAGGATGGAGTTATAAAGTTGGTTTGAGATTAGCTTCTGATCACTCTCCACTATTAGGGGGGTGTGTAAGCTGTCCTAAACCAAAAAATGTTCCTCAAAAATTTCAAAAAATCTGGATTGATCATCCCAATTTCATAGAAGTTGTCACTAATTCCTGGGCTAAAAGAGTAGATGGAGATCCAGCTTTTGTATTCCAAAGCAAGCTAAAAAAGTTAAAAAAAGGTGTTGGTTGAATGGAATTGGAAAGTGTTTGGTAATGTGAATGTACAAATTCAAGAAGCCACAAAAGTAGTCCAAGAAGCAATGAAGATATCTGATGAATATCCAGGAAATGAGGAACTTCTGAACAATTTGGTAAGTGCTGAGAATAAGCTAAACACAAAAGAAGTGCAATTAAGTACATTGCTTAAACTTAAAGTTAGAACTAAGTGGGTCAAAGAAGGATCAGCAAATACCAAATTCTTTCATACTAAATTCAAGGTAAGACAAGCAAGGAATTCTATCTGTGAGATGGAAAATAATAACAATGAAGTCATCACTGATCAAGGAAAAATTGCAGAAATGCTAGTGAACTTCTTTGAAGAAAATTTTAAGTTCAAAGAAGTTAACATATCAGAATCTTTACTTGATGTGATTCCTAACTTAATAACTTCTGAGGACCAAGCAATGTTAGATGCAATTACAACTATGGAAGAAATCAAGCAAATTATCTTTGAAATGGATCCAGACAGCTCCCCAGGTCCAGATGGTTTTTCAGGAAGCTTTTACAGAGCATGTTGGCAAATAATTCAAGATGATGTGGTCAAAGCAGTTCAGTTCTGCTGGCAAAGAAGATTTATTCCAAAAGGACTAAACTCCAATTTCCTGGTGCTTCTACCAAAAGTTGAAGGTGCAAGATCTCCTCAACAATATAGTACAATTGGGCTAAGTAATGTGAGTTTTAAAAATTTTACTAAAATCATCACAACAAGAATGTTAATTCTTATGTAGGAGCTGATTTCTCCCCAACAAGCAGCATATATCAAAGGCAGAAATATTCAAGACCAAATCTTATTAGCATCTGAAATGATTAATGAAATGAAGAAGAAAATAAGAAATGGTAATTTGGGGCTGAAGCTGGACATATCTCAAGCTTATGACACATTGAGTTGGAAGTTTCTTTTTCAAGTGTTAAAAAGGTATGGATTCTCAGATAATTGGTGTGAATGGATTCATACTATCTTTGAGTCAGCAAGAATTTCAGTCATGCTTAATGGAGGACCAACTGGCTTTTTTTCAGTGGGTAGATGGTTAAGACAAGGAGACCCCCTATCCCCCGTTCTATTTATCTTAATAGAAGATGTTCTAAGTAGAAGCATAACAAAGTTGGTGATGGAAGGGAAAATTCAGCCTATGGTAATAAGAAAAGGAATTCATCCTTCTCACATGTTTTTTGCAGATGATGTATTTATCTTCTGTAATGGAGGAAAAAGAAGTATTCAAAATCTGATGATGTTACTTGAAGAATATCAAAACAGCTCAGGTCAAATGATAAATAAGACAAAAAGCAAACTTTTTGTGGATGGGACTACAACTGCCAGAATTATGGAGATCAAAGATATTATGCAAATGGAAGTAAGTACTCTCCCTGAAAAGTACTTGGGGATTATTTTGCATGCTGGAAGAGTTAAAATTGCAACAGTATGGCCTATGGTAGAGTTAATGCAAAAGAAATTGGCTAGTTGGAAGGGGAAATTAATTTCATTCAATGATAGAATTATTCTGATCAAATCAGTACTATGCAGTATTCATATATATAGCATGGAAATTTATAAATGGCCAAAATCAATGATAAAAATTTGTGAGAAGATAATCAGAAATTTTTTGTGGTCTGGAGATGGTGATATAAGGAAATTTAAGACTTTATCTTGGAAGGAAGTGTGTACTCCTTATAGTGAAGGAGGCCTAGGACTACAAAGACTTGAAGTACTTAACAAGGCCCTACTTATGAAAATTCTCTGGAGAGTACTTAACTCAGGAGCTTAATGGGCACTTTTCATTAAAGCTAAATATCAAGATAATCTTCACCTGGCAACTCTATTCTATTTGGTCAGGCCTAAAATGGGCTTGGGATCATTTGAAAGAAAACATAAGGTGGTGTATAGGGAATGGAGAAAAAATTTCTTGCTAGTTTGATCCATGGCTGAACAATACTTCCATTATCCAAGAAGTTGGTTTCACAGAATATATCAAGCATAACATCAATTTAAAAGTATCAGATCTGATTAGAGATGGTAAATGGAATATGCCTGAAGAACTGAAACAAATGCTTGTTCAAAGTACTATACCTGAAATTGGAGAGGGTGATGATTTTTTAATATGGACAGGAGAAATCAAAGGTAATTTTACTACTTCTTCTGCAGTCAATTTAATAAGAAATAAAGAAAATCCTTTACATTGCTACAACAAAATATGGAATTCATTTTTACATCCAGCTATAGCAAGCAATATATGGAAACTAGTTCAGGGGATTTATGTAGATGACTCTGTAATGGTGTCAAGAGGATTTGAACTTGATTCCAGATGTTGCATTTGTGAAGAAGAGCAAGACAACATGAAGCATTTTTTGTGGACCTGTAAGTTCAGCAAACAGATTTGGCAGTGGATATGCCCTGTGTTCAACATTAAAACTCCTCATTCATTTGAAGATATTTGGAGCAGTGCAAGGAATAACAGCCCTTTTATAAAAGAATGCTGGATTATTACAGCTTGTGCAATAATGAAAGAGCTATGGTTCCAGAAAAATAGCTTGTGGTTTGATCAAAATAAACCAAATCTGCAAGGATTCAAAGCAAGAATCAAGAAAAAAATATATGAAGGAAGCCTCAGAATGAAAAGCTATAAATGGGAATCTGACATTGATAATCAGGTAATTCAGTACTTCAATCTTAAAACAAGAAACATCAAATTCCAGAATATCAAGGTGTGTTACTGGAGCCCTCCTTGTCTTGGATATATAATGTTCTGTTGTGATGGAGCATCATTTGGAAACCCTGGTTTTGCTTGTTTTGGAGTAGTAATTAGAAATCATTTAAGCCAAGTTTTAGGGGTGATATCTGGAGGAATTGGAATTGCTACAAATTATATAGCAGAAGTGTATGCAATTATCAATGCAGTGGAGTTTGCTGCTGAATGGAAAATGAAGAATATAATCTTAAATTCTGATTCTCAAACAGTCATAACAGAATTTGAAAGAAAAAAGATGCCTTGGTTTGTGAAGATGAGTTGGAATAAAGCAGCTAAAAAGATTCAGAACATCAAATTTTGTCACAGCTACAGGGAGACAAACTTTTCAACTGACACAGCTGTAAAAAAAAGGTGCAAGATTAGTTGCTGGACAAAAATTTGTTTATGAGGGGAGACCTAATTTTTTAGCAAGAGTAGAACAACCAAAAGAGGAGTACTATAGAATATGTTAGTAAGGCCTTTTCAGTCTTGGTTTGGGCCTGTTAAGATGGCTATTTTAAAATTCATTTTTTGGGCCTGATTTGGCTCTCTTGTGTTTTGTCTTTTTAAAGTTTCTTGTAACCTCCAATTTTTGGGCTTGTTCTTTTCAATCAATATAAATGCATGATTCAGAAAAAAAAAAAGGTATATTTGGGTACCCTCGTATTTTCACAAACTTCTCGCTCCCGATCGTGGAAGTAATTGAACTCCTGGAAGTATGGATTCAAGATGATGCCATCAAACTACCTCCTATCAGGTGCCCACCAACTGAGAAAGAAATGGCAAATCCCAAATATTGTCGTTACCACAGGTTCGTCAATCATCCAACCAATCAATGCAACAAATTGAAGCGCATTTTCAAAGAAAGGGTAGATGCAGGGGAATTTCAATTAGGCACTGAAGGAGTTCGCAGATAACCTTTTCCCATCATGAGCTACATGATTTCGGGGGACTCCGTCCATAAAACCGTACAGTCTATGATGGAGCATTTATGTGAGATTCTGTATTTTTTTAAGACACAATATCAAGACATATTTGCAGCCCTCAACCGTGTTTTATCAGGCAAGCGGATGTTTCCAACCAGGGAAGCCGCTCACAAACCCCAACCTCTCCTGCAAAGCACGACTGATAGATGCAACTGGGGATTCCTAGCCACTGCTCACTTGAAGGATATCGAGTTTGACAACACATTGATTAACGCGGCCTCTGACCTCAATATTTTCACCGTCAAGACTCTAAGAGATACAAGGATTTCGAAGCAGAAATCCGTTCACTATCCAACTATAATCAAAAACTCGAAGAGTCCAGAGACGCTTACGTGTACATCAATCTCGAAATCAAGGTGGGATATGCTATAACACACGCCAAATTTCATATAGTTAAAGAGTACCCTAATTATGATATGGTCCTGGGGCGCTCATGGATACACGACAACAAGGTGAATCTATGAGTATGTCTTTTGCCAGAGTCTATACCTGAAAGGGTCTCCAACAAGCCATCCAATCATGAAGACTATTTGTTGCCATATCAGCAACTCGCGAATGGGACGCAGCTGCCTGAAGAGAGCGCATCAGCCTTTTTTGCAGATTCCAGACACAAGTAAGTCTTATTGAACAACCCTTTTTACAACCAGTCACTCCTCCTCCCGCTAGGTCTTGGGGTCTCGATCTGATTATCAACCCAGTCGTCACTAGGAGATGTGAATGGGATGTTGGTCTTTTCAAGTTTTTTTATCAAGAGTTTAGAAGTTGTCACAGTCAAAGATGAGGAATCTAAGAATCAAGTAATGGTGCAACGTCCAAACCCATTTCAAATTGGAGATATGGTAGTGAGAGTTGTTGCTCAACCTGCTCCGTCTGATTCCATAAAATGGAAAGACAAGCTGTACCTAGTGGCAGAAGTTATTTTGGGAGGTTACTGCAAGCTCATCAACGCAAACAAGCTACAAGTTATAGTAATACACACTCGACGGCTCAAACCCTTCAATACCTAAGATGTCACGCCGCCCTTTCCTCCAACATTCCTTTTAGTGTTTCCTCTAGCAATTTCTCATTTAATGCAATATTTGTAATTCCTCCAAAATGATTGCACTTCTTGCATTCATAATTAGGGTTTGAATTTATCAGTTAATTAAAGCATCATTTCCCTTTTAGAAATCTCTTTACTCCTGAATCATCTCAAGGCAAAGTATCGAATAAACCCACACCCTCATAAAATCATTACCCGTTGGTTCAAAACCAGAAAAAATAAAACCATAAAAGAGACATCTCATATCTTTAAAAAAGTACCGAAGAGGGGAATATATAAAGGAAAAGAAAGAGCAATATGACCAAAGGAAATCGTCAAGCATCCAGTACATTCTTCTTAAGGAAAGCGTCCTTCGTGCAGCCTGCTTTAACAACGAAACGACCTCTCAGTCACCACCTCATTATGCCTAGATCCCGGCTGCAATTTTCAGATTTTGGAAAATCCCTTCATGGAATCAAGAAGCAGCAAGCTAGCTCATGTGGCACTCCCAGATTGTAACTACTTCTTCAGACGTGTCCAATCACGTCACGCGCGCTATTAATTGGAAGTAGAGCCTCCGCACCTAACAAATACGGCTCTTGGATTTCTTGTTTACGGAAGCGCAACACATGTGATATACAAGGGTAATATCAAATGGAAGTTACGAGTTCGTGGAAGAATCCTCAATTTTCATCATTGCATCCCCTACTTCAAACTGTTGTTATTAGGGTTACATATGATAAATATCATCATAGAAGTTGCATCCGGTCACATGAAAGGAAAACACATCACCACTTATGTGTGTCGCCTTCTCATCTGCCACATTACCTACTCAACACTGCCTACCCAAGGCCTGCATGAAGCTGCGCGTCAACGACCACATCGCCGACAAAGTCAGATTCAGTATTTCTACATTTCTAATTTCCTATGGAAGGGTGCATGGGCTGCCAAAAAGTTTGGATACAATACAGATCTATCAAGTGTGACTCTCATTGATCAACAAGTGATGAATCCAAAAGATTGCCGCCTTCATCAATTCCTCAACCACCTTACCAGCAAACGCAATGGAAGTACATCTTTCAAGAGAAAATAGGCTCAGGGTAATTACACCTGGGGACTTCCAGCATAGGATGCCTTCACATCCCTCAACCAGGTTATTTCTGATATCAGTATCATCACTGTCAAAGCTTTACGAGCCGCAGTAATTCCTAAACATGAAGCTGTACACGTACATCAAAGATTCAAAAAGTACGCCGCAAAGATATATTCACATATCCGGCCACGCCATCGGATCTACTCTAGTGACCAGAAAGAAGTGTAACTGGGCACTGCTCATCGCATCCCATTACATACAATAGTCCAAGATTCAGAATATGGTTCAAAGGATGTAGCTTAGAACGAAGTCCTTGAAGACTTAATAGCAGCACGTCGGCAATAGAATGCCTCTCAGCTTGTCTACTTCACCAGCGACTCCGGAATATTTTAACCATACAAGCATCCACAACATATCATCATCGCAATCAGAAGGGCAAGAATAAGCTTGTAAGCTAAAGATCCAGAATCAATGCTCGGGAGTTTAGGGAACATTTTAATTGCGGCTCAGCAGTCCAGGCACCAAATAATTTAAAGTCAAGGACGGATCAACAACGCAGCTACACTCTCCTAGATTAGCCTTGCATGATCATTTTCGAACATATATTTCATCCATCCCTCCCAGGAGTGCAATGGAGTTTGGTAAATTTTGAAATCCACTGGAGAGGTTAGATACTCATTCTTCTAGAGATAGAACCTTATTACAAATTCTAGAGAAGATCGATGGTATTGTTGGCTACATGTGCAAAAGAGAAAGAGCACCTACCTTGAGTTCTCCTAGCTCGCCTTGCTGCTAATTATAACTATTAGAGATTGTTTTGTTTCCATTGATGCTTGCTCTGCCACTACTAACAAAGAACGTCATTCACACCGAGCTAAATGTCCAAGTTTGATAAACTACTCATGGATATTACACTCACAGCTAAAATACGAAGACAAGATGAACTTACCTTGCTACTGATGATTGGCACGCTTGTGATACAGTTGCTGATATTGACGAAGAGGATCCAGATGTTGCAGACGAAAGTACGGAGCCAGACGGGCAACAAAAAAATAGAAGAGGGTCGATAGCCCTTTTTATACGAACATAGTTTCTAGAGTTCGAACAGAAGAAGTATTCCTTCCTACTCTATGAATGGGAATAGATGGCTGGACGCACCGCACTTATACCCTATAGCTGAGCTAGCAACACGCTACTATGAAGGCCATTGGCCGCGTGACCCCGCTGCTGAAGGCCGATTAGAATTTTCCTGGTAATATCTACCTGCTTTGTCTTTTCAATTTTAATTTTGTTTGTCACCATCTAATGCTTACCCCGCAATAATGTCAATGTTACGTGCTAAGCAGGGGACTTAATGTTCATGGTGGTTTTTAGTATAGGGCGAAAACTGTAAAAGTCTGCCTACCTGACCCAGCATCAGAAGTAGTAGACCTTGATATGTCTATTTTCCGCAAGGAATTTGAAGAATATATCAGAATCTGATGAGTGCATATGTCTCTCTTCATATTATATTGAAACTTAAGCTCCTAGATGAATTGTTCACTAGTATAGAGCCTAATAAGTATTTAACCTCCTAGTTGCATTACTCACTAATGTCGGAGCCTGCCGAGTATTCATTCTATGATATGTTCCCAGCCGAACTCTTGATTTTGACATGACAATTAATGTTCGCTCGCAACTGAGTAGCATGAATTTCCCGAAGTGTCAGGATTAAGATATTCATGGAAATACTCAATTAGAGGCACGCAAATTTATGATGCCCTCTTAAACATAATTAGTGATTTTGTATGAGCGCACAAAATTCACCAAAAAATTGATTGGTTAAAATTCAGTCCTTTAACCTAATTTTATCAATTTGCAAAAATTAGGTTTTTTGCGCCTTGCGCGATAATTCGAACCTTATTGGTCGAAACTAAACCTAAGAAAACTAGGAAATTGATCCGTCACGGATCTAGTAGGAGCAAGATCCTACCAAAAATCATAAAATAGGAAATAAAGAGGAATTGTGGAAATTAAGAGCAGCAACAAAAGGAGGCGTGGCCGCGCCACTTGGCTAGTCGATTTGCCTCAGCAGGCGCCACCCGTGGCTGGCCGGCCACGCTCTATGTTGCTACTTGTCGGCCCCCTTTTCCCGCCGACCAATCAGATCACTCCAAAAGCGCCACAACACTTTTAAAGAAAGTTTGAAGTTGCCTGGTCGACACACCTAAATTCCTTAAGGAATTTAATATATATTGCCCATGTCAGTCTTAAAACGATCACGACCGTACATTTTAGCCAGTCGATTTATTAAACCTAGCCGCCTATTAACATGGTCGGCCGGAAAAGCGCCATCATGTACACTGGTGGGCCTACTAATGCCCAGGATGATCGGCCTCCTTCCAACTCGCAAGCGGAGCCACCAAACGCTTAGCCCAAAACAATTGGCCACGCGAGCTACAAAACCCTAATTTTATTAAGCGGCATTATATTACTGCCGCAAAACGATCTTGACCGCCCAACTTCGCCAGCCGAATTGATCGTCCTAGATTTAATCTCGGTCAACATGCAAGGTTCAAATATGCTCACCAGCGGCTCGACTACAGTGTTGGCCGGTCGAACAACTCCCAGCGCGCCTCTAGCACCAAAAACCGTTAGCCCAAAATAGGTTGGCCACACGGTTTTTAAAACCTAAATTAAATCAACGGCAGCCATGAACTGCCACAAATCATCTTGACCGCCCAACTTCGCCAGATGAATTGTCCGACCAAACTTCTATTTTAGGCGCCAAACACCCCTCTTCCTTGAGGATCAATCAGCCAAGCCGCGGCCCCCCATACAGATCCTAAACCCGCGCCCAAAGATAGCTGGCCGCGCTCCTTATAAAAATCACAAATAAATTAGCGGCAACCAATAACTGCCGCAAATCATCTCATTCATCCAATTTGGCTAGCCAATTTAACCGGTCTAGATTTAACTTGGAGAAACCAATAGGATGTCTAAATGGCTACCAGCCATCACTCTCCTATAAGGACCGATCGGCCTACTTTTGGCATGCATGAATAGCTCCCAGCAGCTTCCTGAAAGTGGTCGATCACGCTCCTTTTAAGACATTAGGTTCCGCGACCAACCAAGACAGGATCTATACAACGATGTTTCACATGCATCGATTATTTTGAGTTGCTTGCTTAAAAAGCGATGCTTTACATGCATCGAGTACATACGATATTTTATAAGTATTGGTTTCACAAATAACTTAGTTATTTAACATAACAGCGCTACATGCTATTCTTTGCGGCGAGTCTCATGACTTAACTCGCTACACATGACTACCCGCTGCCTGGATTGCGCTTGGTTGGTCAAAATAACTAGGTCTTGCAAACAAGACTCATTCAGTGATCGGTTGTCAGCCGACACAAAAATAAATTACACTTTCTCACTACTCAAAATATAAATATAGCAAGGGCAAGAAAGGATCGTTCCCACAGAGAGGACTAGGTTGTCAATATATTTTCGGTTTCCTATATAAAACACAGGGGTTTTTTCTGATTTTTAATAAAGCAAACTAAAATAAATGCAAACAATAAAAAGTAAACACGCAAATCAAGGGTGTGAAATATTGGATAAAGGTTTCATCTTCAATTGTAAACAAGTTTTTGAATATATGAATAGAATTCGTATTTAATCTCGCTATCATCAAAAGCCCTAGAATACCTTATTGCAAGAATACTCCGTAAATTTCCTAAATTTATCAACACACACATTAGAGCTGCGTATGTGAATTCTACCTAAAGAATAACCTAACGCCTTGCGCTAATTAAGTTCAATTCCTAGAAGCATTAAGTTTTAGAAATAGGCTAATCAATGCAACTATCATACCTTGCGCATGACAATTCGGACAAAGGTCAATTTCTACATATGATTACAAGAGTGCATCACTACAAACCGTAATCATATCATGCTACTCATATTCAAGGTTATCGCTGGATGAAAACCCTAAAATAGCTATAGATATGGATGTATGTTCAATCAATTCTAGACTCAACCAAACAAACATTCAATCATATTGCAATGCATCAATCATGCAATTATTATAATCAGTAGAAATCAAACGATAATATTGAGAGAAAACTAACTCATAAAGATCAAAACTTGTTTTCAAAATCCAACTACATCTTTAACCAATAATAAAAACTTAGTTACTCATGGCATAGGAGTTCATAACAAAACGCATAGAAGAAAGCATCATGTTATAAACCCTCGAAAACAAAAGTAGCAGCAGCTCTCCCTAACGGAGATATATCGGTTTAGAAGAAGACTTTTCTATTTATATGCTTTTTCTCCCAAAAGGATCCTTTCCCAAAATTAGGTTAAGTCTTCATAATATTCAAATCCACGTCCATCTACTAGTCCACCAAGCCCATGTGTGAGAAATATGTCTCTGGAATTTTTGGGTCCAAAATTGGTCGCCGGTTGCTGATGTCATCACCGGAATCCGGCCACCGGTGCCGGAATTTGCTGTCGCCAGCCACTTTTCGGTCAGTCAAAGGGTCAAAGTCTCCATCTTCAGGTGAAAGTCAGCTCAGACGAAACCAGGGTCAACTGAGTCAAACCTTGGTCTTGCTCAGGACAAAAACCAAATTCAGGCCAAGTTCATGGCCTACACAGAACTACACTGCCCATCAATTCCCTTCAGCAGCTGCCGCACACACAGCTCATCTCCACCAATTCAACCAACAACTCTGAGCCCAGGTCAATTACTATGCCTGTCAGTTTCACAAAACTGACAAGCCAATTGAGTTCCACCAGTCATCCCATTGTTACAGCTTCAAAATCATTTAAACATTCATTCATTCAGACCTCTCATACACACTGCAACATCTATAGCTTTATCAACCAATACCAGCTGCCCATTTCATTTTATGCCTACAAGACACTTTCAATTCACAATCATTTACCATCTAAACAAACCTCTCTTTCATCACAGTTCAAGCCTTCCCATCATCACCACACCCCTGGCAACAGCATCACCAGCTGCAACTGCAACCAGCCACCATATTTTCGCATGAATCCACCATAACCATGGAAACAACTCCATAACTAGCTGCAATATGAGCTCAAGCCATTCAAAACAACTAAAGACATCATAACCAAACAACTAATTCCTCCTTGAACTGCACCTGCAATTCCTAACATGCATCTAAACCATTCATCATACTCTCATTTACTTCATTCTAGCACCCATAGCTTGGACCTGTAGTTTGTTGCCGTATCAACCCTATCTGTTCTGCAACACCTTGTATCACTAGTACTTGAAACTTTACCAGCACCAGTTCATTGGCTGCAATACCTGTTATTGCTTCAATCACCTGCATTCTCATTCCACTCATTTTCTTCACTTCCATGACCACCTCACTGAACTTCAGCTGCAATCAGCATTCAATAGCACAAGTAGCTCATACCACAGACTCATATTGCGCAGCCATAGTTCAGCTTGAATAATCTCCAGGCCTTTAATACCAGCTCCATTACCTCCTGTAGTTTCAGCTCAGCTGCACAACAAGTCCCTCTCAGACCAATTCAACTCCCCAATTTCTCAATCATCTCTCCTTTAACTCAACAGCCACAATTCAGTTCCCTGACTTCTCATCTCAAGTACTCCATCAAATTGTTGTAGGAATTAAAACTCATCTCTCGGATTCCCTTGTCAAACTCTGAATCTTAAATTCTATTCATCCCTTAACCATCAGCAACAATCATACCAAACTCGAATTCGAGTTTAACCCATCTTCTGATTCTGCTCAATCTCGTCTTTTCGACAGCAGATCCTTGATTCCTCATCATCTTCCCAACAAAACCCTAACCTATAGACCTAGAACATCACAGATTCATTTAACTAAGCAAATTTATTTTTCAGCATAGATTCCTATTAATTTTCTTGATCACAGACACTTCCACTTTTAATTCTGCCATCAATTTCTCTTAATCTTCATTACATATTTGTAAATCTATCTGCAGCTGAAGAGAAGACTGAAATATGTTGTATGAAACACATGAGTTCGACCAAACTCGGTCTATTAGTACGGCACGGCTGTCAATTACCCATGGGTGGTTTTAGAAATTCTTATTAGACTCCAACTGGTTGTCCCTTATCCTTAACTGGGCTCCGGATATCAATCGCCTCTAAAGGCCGCTTCTGCATTTCTGTGCCTATTTCTTCCTCTTTTGTGTCAATGACTCCGAAAAACCTATAAAACTCAAAACAAACGTAATAATACATAATTCACCGGAAAACATAACAAAGAAAGCATAAACATAGATATAAAATCACGGTGTTTTAGACACCTATCATTCAGCAACTTGCTGCATATTTTTCACAAAAATACTCGAGACATCAAACATGTAAAAAACTGGGGGATATTCATCAGGGTATTGGTCTGGCGGTTTACTGCATGCGGCGTGCAACACACCCACTATGAGAAAGTGTCAGGAAAGGGAGGACGGTTAACAGCAATAAGAGAGTAGTGGGTGTAAGGCTGACCAGTCTTCCCTCATGACGGAAACGTGATTGTCACCACCTTTTACACATCCCCACTATTTAACTATCTCCACTTCCTTCGAGATTAGGATGCGCTCAATAATGACTTGTATAAATAGGTTTTCAACCTATTTAGACAAAGACACACAAGTGTTATCAACACAAGTATCCAAAGAAACACCAAGAACTGATAGCTTACATTCTGCAAGCTAGTTCCATATTCTGATACAAGTCATAAAATAGCCACACCTTCATAGTTGACCATTCTGATCTCAACACCTTATTATTTTCCCTCCCTAAGATCAACCCTTCTCCTTCACTTTGTGACCGAAGCAAGACTGGAACAACCATTTCTCGGTTTAGGCCAGGATTGTACAGATTGATCTCTCGAATCTAAAGTACTCCCGTGTAGTGCATTTGTTTAGGGTTTCAATTCGTTTCTCATTGGCACACCTAAATTTACCAAAACCATCAGAATCAGTTTTTACCCCCAAATACTGTGTTATTTGCATTATATTTGTTTATATAATTGAAATATCACAGGTTGTGCGTAGTTCAATCAGTTGATAAATTTGTCCTTGATTTTTGGATAGAACTTGATTGACACTTGTGAATTGGTCTTTGGTACCGTCCAATTTATTTCTCATATCATTCAGGCCCACGTAATTCTATCTGTTCGATTTGCTGATTGTGTTGAGAAAGAAAGATAAAACTCTTTGATATATTTCTTGATTGAGTCTCACTTTTAAGTTTGTGCTCTCGGAATTATATTGGATTTTAGTCCATACAGATTTCGAAAAACGAATTATTGTGTGTGGTTGTTATACCCTCAATTTTTCAATTGGTATCATAGTAGGAAAACACGCTAATACCTCATAAGTTTTTGTTTGTAGCTCTGACTCTATGGACAGAAGTGCTATCTCTATAAACGTACCACCAGTCTTCTATGGATCGAATTACTTATAGTTGAAAATTGTTATGTGTTCCTTCTACAAGCGCGTGATTTTCAATCATGGGTTCGTGTTGTTAGTTGGTATGATCCTCCAATGGTTACAGTAGACGGTGTAACTGTTGCAAAGGATATTGGTGAGTATGATGATCTTGAGATTCTTGCTGCAAAGCAAAATTCTGACGGATTAAATGCTATCATCCATGCCATTATCCCAGATCTTCTGTACCATGTGACTAAGCACACTCGGTCTAAAGATGCTAGGGATATCTTAGAAACCGTATTTTAAGGGAATACATCTGAGAAAGAAGTTAGCCTTCAAAACCTAAATTCTAATTGGGAAAACCTTCATAAGGATGATGAAGATTCATTTGATGAGTTTAATCACAAAGTGTCTGAAATTATTAATGCATCTTTTGCGTGGGGTAAGACTAATCCTGAAAAGGATATTGTGATGAAAATTCTCAGATCGCTGCCATCTAGATACGATTATAAGAAATATTCCATCGTTGAGGGAAATAACCTTGAAACACTTTCTAGAAATACTCTTGTTGGAAATTTAAATATCTTTGATCATGAGCATATATCCAAAACTGGAAAGGATATTGCATTCAAAGCATAAAATAACACTAAACTACTTGATAAAGGTAAAAGTGCTGGCAACTCTGTGGATGATCCTATTGAGACTTAATCATCAGATGAATATCTCGACAACTCAGTTTTCTCTGATCACAAGACAATTTAGAGATCTTATTTTGGATAGAAGTAAACGGTTCACCAGAGATAAACCTAGATTATCAGTTAAGCCTTATGATCGTGTTCCTGATAAAAACAGGGATACTATCGACACTGATGATGAGGATATGCCACAGTGCTTCAAGTGTAAAGGTTTTGGTCATTTTTATAATGAGTGTTCAAATCGTAGAAAATACACTAGGAAGTGGCGTAAGTTATCGAACCCGAGAACATCTGCTGAAGTTGAAGCTCAGGTGCAGTCCGCGAACCCAGTCCGAGAACTGACGGAAGTTCTCATCCCGAGAAATTTTACTAGAGTTTATTAACTTCAACCGGTTAGTGTAGTTGCAGAATAACCTACAACTACACCCTCAATAGAATTAGTAAAAACTCAAGAAGTTCTTGATGGTGAATGATAACTTTCTTATTAATTCTCTTAGTTGATTACATAGAATTATCAAAATGGAACTAGAATAGTTACAACTTTTTCTATTCTCTTTCCTAAGATAATTTCTTACACTCATTAAAAGAACCTCTCGAATTTTACATTTGAACTCCTATTTATAGTAAAACTTATGCAGCTGTATATGAATTGCGAAGTATCGCAATTCATCCTCGCAAAACTTCATATTTCTCCGCGCTACTTCTATCATCGTATCATTTTATAACTCTTTTCTCCTTTATCTATTACGATACTCGTGAACTATTATCTTGCGATATTCAGTACCTACATCTTGCCTCTTCTCATGTCAATTCTATGAAGAAGAAATGATCGTGAGAACATAACCGTTACTTAGTCTTTTAGAATTTGGACACGTCTTTTGTAACCGTCTTTTTCTAGTTATTCCCTTATATAACTCCTTTATATTCTCTTCCTTTTCTTCTTCTTACTTCTGCAATTTTATCTTCTGTTCATACTCTCCATTATCGCTTTTCTCTCGCAATTTTTCTTCTATTATATCTTCATGAGTTCTCCAAGGTAATTTCCTTCTATCTCCACGCATTTCATTTGTTCTCCTCTTTAATTTCTGTATAATTTGTTATCTCGATTTTGGTTTATTTCAAAGCAAAATAACTCCTCAGATGAAACCTCAACTAAAAAATTCAAGCCCTAATCCATGAAGAAGAAAATCTGAGAATCAAAAGGTAGTTAAAATACTTTGCCTTCTTTCCTGAACAATATATTGTTGCCTCAGTTTTTAATCTACATTTTGATTCGCAGGTTGGCGAAAAACCAAATCCTGGTAAGAGATCTCGAATAACTAAACCCACACCATTAATTCCGATTGATGATTTCCTTCCTGAAGTTGATAAGGAATTTTCCTCTCCTCCTCGTGAAAATGCTTCTTCACACACTCCTGACTCTACTCCATTACCTACCTTTCAATCTCCCATCAGTGTCAATTTATCAACACTTCTTCAAGATCAACCCTCGCAAAATATTTCCTCAACTTCTCCTCTTGAAAAACAACCCTCGCAAAATATTTCTTCAACTTCTTCTCTTGAAAAACCTATCTTGTCCCCAAATCCTTTGAGTGCTATTTCTCCAAACAATTTGCAGCTTTCTCTTATTCCTTCAAATTCTTCTCCTCTTCCTCAGGAAATTCGAGATGGAATTTATTCAACTTTCCGAACGTTATCTGAGGTTTTGACCAATACTGCGAAGTCTACTAATGTTCGTTCGCAATATGAGTTTTGCGAAGTGCTAAATAATTTCGTCAATCCAGACATTTCTTCTTCACGTCAATCCTTGGAAAAAGAAATTGAATTGCTTCGCCAATCTTTGAAATCTTCTCAAGCAGAATGCGAGGATCTCCATAAAGAAAATTATCATCTTCAAAATGATTCTCTCGACTGCGCGATTCTTCGCAAAAGAAATGATGAATTGAAAGGTATGATTACTATCTTCATATTTTCCCTTTTATTTACTTATATTCTTCATATGCTTGAAACATCCATTAAAACCCATTCCCCTTTATAGAGTCCATCCAGAAATGTAGAAGATTGGTACTTCACCATGAATCAGATGCAACAGAGTATCGAACCAAGCATGAAAGCCTCTCAAACCAATTCTCCCATTTATCTAATCTTTACTCGTGTGCTCTTGACAACTCTGACGCTCTTTTTCAAGAGAATACTCAACTAATATATGATCGAAAATTTTTGAATGATGACATATCTCAACTTTTTTCTTCCTTAACTAAAGCTAATTTGAGAATAGAAACCTTATTAGAAGAGAACAAAACCTTATCAGAAGAGAAATGTTCGTTTTTGAATACAATGATTGTTTCTTCGCAAGAATTAAAGACTCTTTAGAATAAATGTTGTGATCAAGAAAATCTTCTTTCTTTGTTGAAAGGTGAACTTGAGGAATTAAATAAGTCTTCAGATGCTGAAAGAAATTCTTTTGTTATTGAGAAGAATTCCCTTATTAATAAGAATATAGTCTTGAGTGCTAAGAAGAATCAACTTGAAGAAGATTATTTGTCATTAAAAAGTCTTAATGCTAAACTTGCGAAGGATAAAAATTTTATTCTTTCTAAAGATCAAAAGCTTCAATCTCGACTTAAAGGATTAGTTGGTGATGGTTTTGATAATGCGATGAATCAGATGAAGAACTGTTGTCTATCTTTAGCTCAATCTCTTACTTCGCAAAGAGAAGGTAGTCATTAAAATTTGACTGCCTCTGGTATATCTTTAAATTTCGTTATACTCGCAAATTTTATCCTTTGAATTTTGTTTTATTTGCAGAATCTGAGAACAACCTTCGTAATGCGAAAGCTGGATTAGAAGCCTCCTGTTCCGAGCTTCGTAAGAAAAATGCTTTTATTTCTACCCGCTTAATCAACTCTCGTGACCGTGCTACTCGGAGATTCAACTATCTTGCATATTCCAAAGATATCGAAGATACCAACCATCAAAAAGCTATACTTCGTGAAAGTCATCTGAAAGCTCAAGTCTTTACGAATAACATTCTCTTATCAAGAGCCTTGCCTCCTCTGAAAATTACTCCTCTGAAAATATCTGACGATGAAGTTGCTCGTGATCCTGATAGTGATTTCGATTATGAGAGTGATGATGAAGATCTTGATGATGAGAAAGAATCTATTCCTCAAGGAGATGTTCCTGTTGCATATTCTTCAAAGGATGATATCTCGCAAAAGTCGAAAGATGCTAATGACCCTACTCATCTTAAAGATCCACCACAGAGTGTTGATGAAGCATGATAACATTTTTTTTCAATTTATCATTGACTCTCCTGTCCTCCTTTCTTTTGAATTCCTTCCCTTAGTTACTGTTGGTTTTCTTTTTGTGAACAATTCTGTTTTTTAAGAAGTACATCTGATATTTTGCGAAGATGATTTAACCTTTCTTAAGAAGTATATCTGATATTTTGCGAAGATAATTTAACCTTTCTTTAATTAAATGTTTTCCTTATTTTGCCCCATTTGATCATATGAAGAGAAACAATACATAACTCACAGATAAAGCTTAGTATCTCCTTTTCCCCCTATTATTTCTCTTTAAATGATTAAACATTATTGGAAGTATTAGAATATCTGCCTCAATTTATCTTACGAAGTTTCAACTTGTTACGATTGTAAATAAGAAATCCTCCCTTTTAAGTATAAGAAATAAAATATATGAAATATCCATAATAAGTATACTACATATACAATACCTTTGAAGAAGAATTAGAAGTACTAAATCCGTCAAATGAAGAGATATAAGAAGTATTAGAAGTACTCGATCCACCAAATGAAGAGATATAAGAAGTATTAGAAGTACTCAATTCACCAAATGAAGAGATATATGAAGTATTCAATCTGTGAATAATTACGTAACATATGATGAAGTATAATGATTACTTAACCTTCACCAAATGAAATATCCGTTGAAGAAGTATAATAAATATGAGATATTCTTGAAGAATTATAAGAAGTATTCAACTTTTGGAGAAATATTCAATATATGGAGAAGTATAAGAAGTATGTAATTCTCGTAAACTTTTACGAATATGAACTTATATGTATTTGATTGCTATCAAAATCGCATCCTTTGTTAAGTCTTCGTTAAAATTCTTCAATGATATTGTCTTCTTTGATAGGACTTCTTGTAAAAATTCTTCAATGATATTGACAGAGCTGTCTTCTCTTCAAAACTTCTTGATGTATATTATTGTAAAATTTCTTCAATGATATTGATGTAATGAATTTCATTAATTTCTGTGGTCTTATCATGCCTTCCTAAGTAAAGGTCTTATTTTGCCACCTTTTTTGTAGTAAATATTTGTATTTGCGATAATATGACAAGCCTGAACATTCTTGTGAACATACAACCTCGTGACATTATCGTCTTGCGATGAAATCGCAGGACGTTTTTACACTTTCATGTAATAACCCATTGATCTCATCTTAACTTTTTTGTTTCATTCTGCGAGTTCTTTTTGTATGTTTTCCTTCTCTCTTTTTTTTTTTTTTTTAGAATGCTCGCAGAACTTTATTTGTTGCACAAATATGACAAGCCTTTATATTTTCGCAAACAAGAAGCCTCGTGAAATTTGCGTCTTATAGCACGTATCAGCTCCCTAATGGAGGGTGCTGCCCTTTATCTTCCCCCTGGTTGCCCCTTCAAGGAAGTGTACATCTACCATACAAGGTTAGCTCTTCCCATCCGGTTCTGCCAACAACCAGCTTTTGATCGCAACCTCTTATCCTTTTTGCCTATAGGGCTTATAGTTACGAGGTTGCACCCTATGAGGTATCTTTGGGCGAAGTGCATCATTTGCCAAGACTTGTCAAAAATGGCAGATGTGGTTCAACCTCACCCGGCACTCTTGACTCAACCGTGTACCTCGGTGCCTTGATCGTTTTCTGCACTTCTTGGGAAAGACAGTATGCCTTAGTCTCCCAACCTAAATCCTCTTACACCGCATTTTATATTGCGTAATGTCGCTAGATTAGGTGAGAATCCAAGGTGTCTAACCCGGATAGGTACCCCATTATTGGGTTGTACCCCTAAAATTTTACCATGTACTAAGGGTCCTTGGTGGTGTTCCGGTTACCCTTAGCCACGTTTATAGGTACCCCCTTAAATGACGTACTTTAGGACTTTGCCTCTTACGAAATATAGCTTCGCGAACTAGGGTGTACGCCACAAAGGTTTGCCTGTATAAAATTTTATGCGGCTCTCTTTCTTTTTTGGAGGCTGATCACAGATTGTGGTCTTTTATTCGCAAATTAATGAAAGTTTAATCGCAATATAAATTTTGAAACTCGTAACTTTTCCCAATTTCCTACGAACAAACAATATTCGTAAAAAATTTCATGAGTTTTATGGATAATACCTTTTCAAATATAGTCTGTTCCAAGGTCTACCAAGCCTCAAACCCATGTCTCTCCCTTCTGGATCCATCAGCCGATAAGCTCCGCTTCCTACAACTTCTTTAATAACATATGGTCCATCCCATTTTGGTGCTAATTTTCCTCTATTTTCTTTTTGATATCGAGGTGTTTCTCGCATGACCAAATCACCTGGTTTATATTCACGTTCAATGACTCTCTTGTTGTATTCTCAAGCTAATCGTTCCTGATAAATCTTCATATGGTGCAACACCTTTTCTCTTTTTTCTTCCAAATCATCCAATTCACTTAATATTACTCCTGCACTTAAATTTCTTTCCCAAGCTTCTTTCTTTGTTGTCGGAATTACAACCTCTGTGGGTAGTACTACTTCTACTCCATATGTTAGACAATAAGGAGACATTCCAGTTGCTTCTCTTCTAGTTGTATTGTATGCCCAAACTGCGCTAGGTACTTGCTCGAACCATCCTTTGAGATGTCCTTCTAATTTCTTTTTGATTGTATCTGCGATTGTTTTATTTGTTGCTTCTGCCTGTCCATTAGCTTGTGGATATAACGGGTTGACTTCCCACATTTTATCCTAAAAGCACCGAGTAACATCTCTATGTTCTTGCCCCTCAAATTGTTTTCCATTATCGATACTAGTTGTCTTGGAACCCCGCACCAGTAAAATGAGGTTCTCAAATATGAATGTAAAAACATCTTTATCACGAATATGATGTACTACTTTTACTTCTGCGAGCTTCGTGAAAAAATCTGTTGCAACTATCAAGTATCGCCTTTGTCCAGATCCGGTATAAATGGTCCAACAATATCCAACCCCCATTTACCAAAAGGCCTGACTTGTTGAAGAAGTTAATGTGGCCCCTGGTGCATGAATTCTTTTACCATGTCGTTGACATTCCTTGCATCTTCGTACGAACAATTTTGCGTCTGTATGCATATAAGGCCAGTAATATCCTTATATTTTTGCTCTATATGCTAGAGATATTCCCCCACTATGATTGCCAGCTTCTCCTCCATGTAACATCTTCAATATTTTTTCTCCTTCTTCGCGAGTTAAGCACCTGAGAGGTGGTCCATTGAAAGATTTTCTATATAAAATTCCTTCTCGCAACTCATAGTTTGTTGCACGACTCTTTAATTTATGTGCTTCCAGTCTGTTCCTGGATATTTCTCCTGTTGCGAGATATGCATGAATTTCTTTTCTCCAATCTGCGATGTTGTTTGATAACTCTCTTTCTACTTCCATCGCAACAACTTCCTCAATTTCTTTCTCTTTGTCCACTGATGGGTGTTGAATTGTTTGTATTTGGATATTTCTTGTATTTGGATTTGTCATCATGCTTGGAATAAATGCAAAAGCATCTGCGAGACGGTTATATTTTCTAGATATATGTCTCCATTTTAATTTTAGTATCTTCGCAGATAATTCCTCAACGAGTTTCTTGTATTTCTTCAAAGAAGATTCATTTGTGGTATATTCCCCTTTAATTTGACAAATCACTAACTGCGAATCACTTGTTATCCTTATACTTTCAAGCTTCTTTTCTATTGCGATCTTTAATGCATGCACTCTGACTTCAGTATCTCTGTTTCATTGTTCGTGGATGCAAATTCTAGTCTGAATGAGAATGCTGTTCTTTCTCCTTCTGGTGAAATCAACACGACTCCAATTCCATTTCCCTCACTATTGGATGATCCGTCCACTAGAATTTCCCATCTATCTGGTTCTGTTAACAAGTCTTTTGGATTTCCAAATTCTTCTTCAACATCCATCATTTCTCTCTTTTGCTTCATATTCTTCCAAAGGAAATTCTGCCAAAAAATCTGCGATGAGTTGTGATTTTTGCGATGACAATACTTCGTATTTTATCTTGTAATGGTTTACTTGTGCATTCCACCTTTCTATTCTTCCTGACTTTTTTGTGTTCTTCAATATTGATTCAATTGGGACTTTGGTTACCACTTTTATCACATGTGCTTGAAAGTATATTCGTAACTTGAATGATGCATAAACCAGGGCTAAGATTAACTTCTCCATTTTAGAATAATTCTTCTCTACTGCATTAAAGGTTTTACTAATGTAGTAAATGGGACTTTCTACTCTTGCGTCTGCTAATGTAACCGCACTTAGAGCATATGGAGTTGTTGCGAGGTATACCAATAATTCTTTGTCTCTCTCTGGTTTCTGTAGTATAGATGTATTTGCGAGGTATTCTTTGATTCCTTGAAAAGCTTTTTCACATTCATCAGTCCACTTGAATTTTTCTCCCTTCTTAAGTATGTTAAAAAAATGCTTGCACTTATCTGACATTCGCGAAATAAATCTTCCAAGTGAAGCCAAGAGTCCATTTAGATTTTGTACTTCTTTTACCGTTGCAGGTGTTGGCATGTCACGAACTGCTTGGAACTTTTCTGGATCAACTTGTATTCCCTCCTTTGATACTATGTATCCCAAGAACTTTCTAGACGAAACCCCAATTATACATTTCTCAGGATTTAATTTGATGTTGAACTTTCTCATTTGCTCAAATATTTCCTTCAAATCTTGCACATGATCTTTAGCTTCCTTGATTTTTATCAACATATCATCTACATATACCTACAAAGTTTTATGTATCCACTTCGCGAACACTTTTTCAACCATACGTTGATATGTAGCACCCGCATTCCGCAAACCAAATGGCATCTTCACATAACAATACAAACCCCTTGGAGAGAAAAAGGCAGTATGTTCTTGATCTTCTTATGCGAGTGATATTTGATTATACCCTTTATATCCATCAAGTGAAGTGACTCTATCATGACCTGCAGCTGATTCCACCATTTGTGGTATATCTGGTAATGGAAAACTGTCTTTGGGACATGCCTTGTTTAGATCAGTGAAATCTATGCAAATTCTTATTCCTTTATTCTTTTTCGGAACAATGACCATATTCGCAATCCATTATGGATATTTTGCTTTCCTTATGATCCCTGCATCCAACATCTTTTGTAATTCTTCTTCTATATGTACATGATAATTTTGTGATATCTTCCTTATTTTTTGTTTGAATGGTCTTACATTTTTATCTATGTTCAATCTATGACACGCCACTGATGGATAAATTCCTGGTATCTCATCTACACTTCCTGCGAAGATATCTTTATATTCTCGCAAAAGATCAATAGTTCTTTTTTCTTCTTCTTCATCCATCTTAGTTCCAATTCGCAAGAATAAAGGCTCCTCTTTACTTCCAATATTTATTTATTTAGTTGGTTCAGCTGCAACATAGCTTGGACTTTGCTCCCCCATAGGTGTTGGTTCTTTGATTATTTTTCTTTGGTTCCCCTTCTTTTTGGAATCTCATTTGGTATACCTCTCCCTTCCTTTGCTCTTATTGTATACACTGGAATTCTTCTTCCTTTTTTGTTTCCTTCGCAAGTTTCCCTACGAAGTTGTTTCTTTCTTGCTCTTCCTCCGCATTGTGTTACTTCAATTTGATAACAAAATTTTGCACTATCAAGATCTCCTTTTATTTCTTGTATTCCATTTGGTGTAGGAAATTTGATTCTCTCGATGTAATGTTGAAGCAATGACTTTGATCGCATGAATCCACGGCCTTCCTATCAGCATGTTATATGGAGATTCCATATCTATCACACACAAGATTACATGTGTTTTGATTTCTCCTAGTTATATTCGCAGCGATTTCCCCTTTAGATTTTGTTGTAGATTTTCCTAATCCATGAATAAGACATTTTGAATTTGTGATTTCTTCATCTTTAATTCCCATCCCCTTAAGTGCATGATAGAATATGATATTAACAGAACTCTGTATCAACCAAAATTCGGTTTAATTTCCATTTTTCTACAACTTTCTTATCTTCTAGCATGATCAAATTGTGATCACCAATGGTGAAGTGTGGTTAAAGTCTTCATTTGGAATTTCTCTTCTTTGAAAATGTGATTTTCCGCTTTTCCCATTCTTCTAAAGTTGTTATCTTTTCTTCCTCCATGATCTTTCTTCCTCTACAATCTCGCTTGTATATTTTTCCCTTCATATTACTATGAAATTCATCAATCATTGTCTTTGTGATCATATTACATTCTTCTTTTTGCAATCTCCATCTCTTGACTTCATTTGATCTTCAAATTTTCCACAATTCCCTCAAATTTAGGCTACCACAATTCTCAAGTCCCTCGTTTTAGCGCCAATTATGTAGTTGCAGAATAACCTACAACTACACCCTCAATAGAATTAGTAAAAACTCAAGAAGTTCTTGATGGTGAATGATAACTTTCTTATTAATTCTCTTAGTTGATTACATAGAATTATCAAAATGGAACTAGAATAGTTACAACTTTTTCTATTCTCTTTCCTAAGATAATTTCTTACACTCATTAAAAGAACCTCTTGAATTTTACATTTGAACTCCTATTTATAGTAAAAATTATGCAGCTGTATATGAATTGCGAAGTATCGCAATTCATCCTCGCAAAACTTCATATTTCTCCGCACTACTTCTATCATCGTATCATTTTATAAATCTTTTCTCCTTTATTTATTACGATACTCGTGAACTATTATCTTGCGATATTCAGTACCTACAGTTAGCTTGAGTCCGCGAACTCAAGAGGTTATGTCTGAAAACGTTGTTCGTGAACTTATCTTAAATCACTAAGGAATGCTTTTGGAAACCGTGACTTTATAGTTCATGAAATGATTCGAGTGAATCACATCTTTTTTGATTCAATTGTGTCTCTTGTAGTACTTGAGATCTCATAGCAATTGAACAACTTTCTAGCTAGTTCATTTGAGTCATTTGGACTAGTTATGGTGAAGAATAATATGGTTGATATGAAAGTTATCATTTGGAAAACTATTTGGTTGACTAATATTGAACCAACCAGTGTACATGTTTGGGTACGGTTACACGAACTCAAAACGTCAAGTACATGTGTGTATGACAAGATAACTTTTCGATCTAACGGTTGAGAGATATTAGCTTGTATCTAATCAGGTTTTCATCTAACAGTGAATATTGAATGTTTTGTTACTAAGCTAACATTGGTTGGAAACCCTGATTTGAAAGACTATATAAGGGAGAACTCTAGCAACTGGGAAACCTAATCCCCACACATTCTGTGTGATACTAGTTTGCTAAATCTAGAGTCGATTCTCCTTTAACCTTTGGTTTTCTTCTTCTAAAACCAGGTTAACGACTTAAAGACTTCATTTGGATTGTGAAGCCAGAACGATACTACTTTTCTTGTAGTTGATCAGATCTTGCTATTTCTATTGTACAAGTACAATTGAAATAATTGTCTTGAGATTTCTATCTCTGATAGGCAAGATAAAAGTAGTCACAAACATCTTCGTCTCATTGTTCGTGATTCCTCAATAATCTTCTTTGCTGCGTCGATTAAGTTTATTGTGAGGTGATTGACGAAACTGAGCTGTTCTTCGGGAATATAAGTCTGGTTTTATCGATTAGTTCCTGTTCACCTTGATTTATCAAAAGACAGAACAAAACTCATAGGTTTATTCGTGGGAGACGAATTTATCTATTACCTGTAGACTTTTCTGTGTGAGACAGATTTGTTTGCTAAAGTCTTCGACTTTGGGTCGTAGCAACTCTTGGTTGTGGGTGACATCAGCTAAGGGAATCAAGTGCGTAGTATCCTACTGGGATCAGAGGTGTATGAGCATAATTGTACCTTGGATCAGTGTGAGATTGGTTGGGGTTCAACTACAGTCCAGAAGTTAATTTGGAGTAGGCTATTGTCTGTAGCGGCTTAATACAGTGTATGTTTAATCTGGACTAGGTTCCGGGGTTTTTCTGCATTTGCGGTTTCCTCGTTAACAAAATTTCTGGTGTCTGTGTTATTTATTTTCCGCATTATATTTTTATATAATTGAAATAATACAGGTTGTGTGTTGTTCAATCGATTAGAATATCCGACCTTATTGGTTGTTGATTTAAATCGATTGACACTTGGATATTGGTCTTTGGTACCATCCAAGTTATCTCTCTTTGATTAGACTCGCGAATCTTATTTTCTTGAGTAAATCAAATCGAGAGATTGAGATAATAAATCCTTGAGATATTTTCTATTGATTGAGTCTTGTTGATTCTCTAGAAAACAACTCGGAGTTGTCCATACAGATTGTTAATCGAAATATTAGGTGAGGTTGTTAGACCCCCCGCATTTTTATTTGGAATAGCAATTATTGTGATTACACATAGATATTTCCTACTATTTTCATCTTGCAATGTTTTAGATTTATTTATTTAAATTCTAAGTTATTTGGAAGATGATTTTTGCAGTATTTAATCTTTTTGATTTCATATATTGCAATTGCTTATGAGATGTATGCCTTTACGTTCGTGAACTGTGTTAGTATCTCATAAATGCTCAAAAGTTAAGTCTATCATGTCTTTATGCAAATATTGATAAAAAATAGAATGAACTTTTGAAAATTCATCAGTATTGATCTTTCCCTGATCCACTTTTATGTGAAAGTATTGTATGGCTCCGTAAGTTTCCTTATGTTGAATGTTTTCCGAATAAATTAATCAATAAGATCTTCTTGTGGTTAATATATTCGAGTTTTCTGGATACAAATCCATGTGATTTGTTAACGTCCAAATAAATCCTTCTTTTCTTGTAAAAAGTAAGGTCGCTCATATTGTTCTCTAGGGAATGACATCAAATGGGGGAGGGTTCTTAAATGAACTTATGCTTAATTGCCATATCTTTATGGGGAGTGCGACTGTGGAATATTGTAGGAGTTATCTTGTATCTTTATAAACTCCTTGATGAATATACTAAGTTTCGACTATGTAAAATCATCGAAACAAAGTTGATATGTTCTCTTTTTGGTCATGAATTATCTCTTTGATAACTTCATTATGATCTCGTAGTTTTCGTACCTTTGCCTTTTCATATTGACAAAAAGGGGGAGAATTATTTGGTAGTTCACACTACATACATATGGTTTACGGATCATTATGTAAGGGGGGAGTGGTTTTCATTGTAAGATGGAAGTTTTGACTAATGGGGAGTGATACATATCACCATAGTATTATTTCAAATTGTGATGCAATTGGACTTTGATTCTGTATAATAATACTATGGCATTGTATAACAATGACTGAGAACATCTGTTTTCTCATTTTTATGGTTACGGATCTTCAACAACAATGATGATGAGCTGAACACGTTCAAAATCGTTGGAGTACTTGGAGTAGCGAAGAATTCAAGGAAAGTTGAAGAGCTAAGGAAATCAAGCATGATGGATGAGAACCTACAAAGTTTATTTATTTTGTTACCCATATGTATTGATAGTATTGTCACTAAAATTGACAAAGGGGGAGATTGTTAGATCACTTCTCTGTCGAACTCGCAAGCGTTGCTATCTCAAGCTTCTTTTTTTTCAAATTTAGTTGATAAAAACTATATACTTGATTTCTAGTCTACTTATAGATTTGTCTCGGATTAGGATAGAATGTGTAGTTGAGCTTTAGATTTCACGGCGTTCACCAATTAAAGATGAAGATCTACTGAGGATATTGGAGGAACTTCATCAACAAAAGGTACGTGGAGACTAAAACTTATCGATCACTCATAAGTCTATTCTATTTTATCTTCTAATGACACTAAGTCGTAAAGCTATATGGAATTTTACATTATACACATTTGATATTCCGAGCCGAGTATATCTCGCTTATCTATTTCTCGAAATATGTGTTGGAAGCTTTTTTCTTTATCTATATTCATCATATTCTTGACGAGTTTAGTTGGAGACAATTTATTTGTTGGAAACTAAATATTAAGTCAAAAGATGATCATGTGAAAATTACCTTGAACATCTTATATGATTTGTGTGTGACAGTCATTTGATGTTAGCTCGGGAAGTTTCGTATTGATCATTCGATCACTTGAAAATTACTTGAAGCTAATGGTATGTGTGAGATTACCATTGTCGTATTCTAAGGGTGTTTCAATGATTGAAATGAGAGTTTAGAACGATTACCCTTGTCTGGATACAACACAGTATGCATATCCAGTATGCAAAATGTATTGTGATAATTCAGTTCCAGAACTTTTGTTTGCGTACCTAGTATGCGAAGGGATTTACCTGAGATGGTCCGGAACTCTTTTTTACATACCTAGTATGCAAAAGGGTTTACCTAAGTTGGGTCCTGAATAGTTGTTCGCGAACCGGGTTTGCGAACGGCTTGACTAAGCCAAGGTCCGGAGCTGCTGTTCGCGTACCCAGTTTGCGAAAATAGTGGTTAAGTTCTAAAATCGATTATGTATGATTCTCATACTCTTGAGCTAAAACATTTATGATTCAAATTAACTTTGTAAACCGTGGCTTAATATTCTTGAATTAATTCTTGTATAAGTACTATATACGATTACGAATCAATCCGATTTCGTTTCAATTTGTTAATGAATATTTCTATGAGATATAAAATAATTGAACAACTCTATTTGAAACACAATTAGATTCATTTGATTATCTATCATGATTGATTGATCATCATATTTGATATAGAAGTGTTAGATGAATACGTCTAAGACAAAAGTGTTCATATGGCTAACTTCGGTTAATTGTTATTGATCCAACCCAATATACACGTTTAGGTACGGTTACCCATATCTAAATATAAGTATATTTCATTTGTGTGTAACAAGATAAGACCATCTAACGGTGGAGATTAATTGCTTAATTTCTAAGCATACCTAGCTTGAATCATAAATCGGGAGTTCATCTAACGGTGAATGTTGGATGCTTTTTTACTAAGCTATCATAGCTTTGATTGTCAGCAAACCTGATTTGAAAGAATATATAAGGGATCGAACTCTAGTAACTGGAAAAACCTAATCCCGACACTTTCTTGTGTCCTAGTTGCAAACTAGAGTCGATTATCCTTTAACCTAGGTTTTTCTAAAAACATTATTAGGTTAACGACTTGAAGAATTCATTTGGGATCGTGAAGCCAGATCCAACTTGAAAAGGCGAGGGTACCCAAATATACCTCAAGCTAAAATGTTTCCACCTATAAGTCCTTTCTCCGAAAGTGATTGTCTATAGACTGAGTCGAGACAATACAACTAATCGGTTCACACTTCGTGTGATCTTCTATGGATACGAGATCGAGACAATACAACAACGAAGTATGTTTATTTGATAATAGGTTTGGACTTAACCAAGCACAATAGGATTGCTATCAAGTAAATAGGAATTAACGTTTGTGTAATTTACTTTAAATTATAATACCAACAATTATAATCTCGGAAAATAAAAGTAAATGACACAGCAAGATTTTTTTAACGAGAAAACCGCAAATGCAGAAAAACCCCGGGACCTTGTCCATAATTGAATACTCTCAGGATTAAGCCGATATACAAAATCAAACTAACTTCGTATAGGTGAGACCAAGCAACTAAACCTATAGTTTACCTAGTTCCGTCTGTATTCCCACGCCTCCGACCTATAATAAGTCACGTACTTGGAACAATTCCTTTGGTTCGTATTCCAAACAGTAAAGGAACAACAAATCTGTTTGGTATCAACTCTCTTCAACCAAGTGATATGAGTTCGACAAAGGCTCTTTTGTTTATCTCAATAAACTCCTTCGTCAGGTTCTTAGATCTATCTTATCATCAACTACCAAAAGTAATTGTTAAGATTTTGCAATCAATACTTTTAATCACAAAGAATTGTACTGGTGCACATATTTGCATCAATATGGCTCCGTCATTGTCCACCGTACTCACACTTCTAAAACGAATTATGCATATATGTATGCCGTTCCAAACTACTGCCGAACAACCAACCATTAACGGGATTCTTGACCGAATCCGTACAACACTCGTATGTTTGTCTTTCGAATTTTTTTCCATACCCCGAATTGATAACTAGGCTCATGCTACATCATCATGGTATCTATCAAGTAACAATGTTTGGTTAAAACATGATTGCAGTTTCTAGATTACGCGTACCAAGGATGAGACTCTAATGTCCCCACAAGAAAACAAGCAAACAAACTTTCATGGTTCATGGAACCACGGGTATCTGAGGGGTGCACACGGTTCGGTTCGGTGCGGTTATGGCTAAAACCGTTGACCTAACCGTGCATAGTGCGGTTACTAAATTTGAAACCGTAACCGAATTATTTAGTTTTCGGTTCGGTTATTAACCGAGCCGACTAGGTACGGTTTTTATGATTTTTTTTCGGTTTATAACCGATCCAAGAGGAAAAATCAGCAGATCTTTGTTTTCTCAACTTGCTGGCTTTAGTAAACAAAAATTGCAGTCATAATAATAAAGAGGAAATTAGGGTTCTAAATGTGAACATGAAATTGATAAAAAGAAAGTCAACCCAATTCAATCAATCAATTTTTATATCAAATACACACATCTATCTTCACAGTTCGGAAAAAAAGAAAAAAGAAAAATCTGCTTAATTAAGTCTTTGATTAACAACAACTAATAAAATACAAGAATCTTTTATTACAATAATCTGCACTGAAACAATCGGTTAACTAATAAAATGAGAAGAAGAAGAATATTATTCATCTGTTGTTTAACTAAAAATCAAATATGTATGGTTTCCCATATGACAGCTATGATTCACATATCAAAACGAGAAGAAGAAGATGATTAAATTCATACATAAAGCTAGGGTTTCATCATATTCCAAAACTGATTTGAAGTTGAAGATTTGTTTGTTAAAGATGATTATTGAATCACCGATGAAGAAAAGAAATTGTGATGGGGAAAGGTGGTGATTGTGGGGATCGTGATGTAGGTGATGGTGGTGGAAAGGGAAGAGCCGCTGCTGCTGAAAGAAAGTTTGGAGAAGAAAACGAAGTGGTAAGATTTTTAGGGTTTGTGTAATATATATTGAGATGGATGGCCAGGATGTAATTAGATGAGTGGTTATAGATGATCGGTTTTTCGGTGCGGTTAGTGTGCGGTTATGGGTAGAACCGTACACCGAACCGTAGATCTAACGGTTATTAAAATGAAAACCGTGACCAACCGTGGGATCATCGGTTCGGTGCGGTTTCGGTGCGGTAAGTACGGTTTCGGTGCGGTTACGGTTTTCGGTGCGGTTAGTGTGCAGCCCTAGGTATCTCTACTTCAAATAGCCATACAAAAAAAAAAAAAAAACTCTTCACGAGAAAACACTTTCTAAATTCAACAACTCCGGGTCTCTAGCTACCCATGTAATTCATCTCTTTCTCTGTCACTCAGAACGCCTTAAAGGATAAACCATGAAAATCTTTCACTCTTCTCTATTATCCCTTATGTGTCTAATCTCACTCATAGTCACTGCAAATTCTACTACAGTACTATATCCAGCCTCAGAGTTGTCAAATGAGCAAAACACACAGGAAATTGAAACTGGTCGGCCAAAACCGATTTAAGAGGGAATATATAACGTGTCTAAGGATTTATGCTGGGGTTGTATAGGTGAGTCTTTACAGTATCTGTTTGCTCATTATTGGATAAGGGCACAAAAGTGGGAAATGCCATTGATATGGGATTCACAACTGAGAAGTATGTAAGATTGTGGGCACTTCAAAGGAAAAGTGACTGTAGTTTACAACATTCATTCCCTGAGGGAAATTTCAAATTAGGCGAAAATATCTATTGGGGAAGTGGTACAAGTTGGGAACCAACAGATGCTGTAAATGCGTGGGCTGGTGAGGAGAAGTTTTATTCCTACGCTAGTAATACATGTCAAGCTGGTAAAGAGTGCGGGCCTTATACACAAATTGTGTGGAGAAATACGAGAAGGATTGGATGTGTTCGAGTTGAGTGTGATGATGGTGATGTACGGTCCGCCAGGTAACATTATAGGCGAGACCGTATTGATGAGTTAGTTTTTCATCTTATGCTTACAGGCGAGAGTTTTTCATCTTATTACGCATTATTATTTTATCCTCAAACGGTCCGCGAGTTAAAACCTCAAATGTGTCACTATTCATCTACAAAAAACCCATCAAAATAAAAGTAACACAAAAACCCCAACAAAATAAAACAAATTCGCGGTTGATGAAACCAGAATTTGGTTTCATCATAAAATTTGATGCAACCAATTTTGAAATTTGGGGTTTTTGTATCAATTTTTAAAAAATTGGGGTTTTTGTATCAATTTTGTTTAAGATGAAGTTTTAATGGATCCCAACATTTGAGTGGGGTTTTTGTACCACAAGTTTGATCACCTTGGATTTTTATGACTAGTTTTGATCCTCAAAAGATTATTTATTTTGTTTTATCGGAAGGTGTTTGGGTATGTAAATTAGTACTCAGCCTATCTGAGGTAGTATATATTTACTTTAGAATTTTAAGTTCGTTGATACTTCCACCGAGGACAGAACTCTAGGATTTTTCATTCTCTGATCGGTTTTCAACGAGTATTATGGGGAATTCCTTATACTAGATTTTGTGCCCGTGCTACGCATCGGGCGGACCCTAAAACCATTTATTTTTGATTTGGTGTGGCTCGGCTTCGCCTCGCCCCGTCGCTTAAGATTTTTTATTTGGTGGGGCTCGGCTTCGCCTCGTCCCATCGCTTATGTATTATTGTAAGTTCTTGTAATCAGAAATTTAAAAGTTTCAAATCTTGGCTTGCTCATTGATTGTGATCTCCATATGGGAGATTTATCAAATCTTGGTTGTGCTTGCAATATGAATATGCGCTCACGTTTTTTATCAACTGCATGCAGCTTGTATAGGTATTTTTTTATAGCAAAATGATGATAAATCAGTGATTCTGCACCAAATTTTATAATTTTGTAACTTTAAAGGTCAACTTTCTCGTCTAAACCTTGGGCTCTGGGTGTTCTTTCCGATAGTCCTACTTGAACCCGGTGCACCACCATCCATTTTCTTACCACCAGGAACTAAGCTCGGGGAACGATTTTTTTTCTTTGGAAGAAAGAGCGGTTTCTTTCACCGAAGGAACGGGGTGTTCATTAATTTACTTAACGGTGTTACTTAACGTCCACTTAAGTATTTGGTGTAAACCCGGTGTAATTTTTTAATTAGGTGTAAATCAATACATAAGTCTTGTACATCCACGTTTCTACTAACGGTTTTAGTATTTGGCCATTAAAATCAGGGGGCTTGTACCAATAACGTTCTCTACTAAGGGGATTTTTTTTAAAAAAAAAATCTTCAACCAATAATGTTACGACATTTGTCTTCTCCAAAATTGGTGTAGTTGAAAGCTTTTATATAATTTAATTTGAGGTAGGTGTCATGCTCAACGTGCAATGTGGGAGCTCATGACTTAGCCTTTTAAAGGAGGGGATTTCCCAACCTACTCCCCCAATAGGTGACGACAACTACCACCACGTCCCCAACCCCGGAAAAACACGGAGCCACTTTAAGTGGTTGTGTGAGAGTGGGGGAAAGAGCGAGAGAGAAATGTGTGTTTGTGCCGGGACAGATGCAGGACTGAGATGTGGGGAAGAGATAGGCGCCCGTCTAAGCATCACACAAAATGCACCCATGTTAATCCACCCGTATCCGTCCGAACCTCTTTATCCTGCGCATAGTCCAGTCGACAATTTATGGAATTCCATAAAGCTATTCATGCTGCCTAATCGCCTTTCTGTTCATGGAGTTGGACTACTGCCGGTGTTACTTAGAAGTTGCAATAAAAATTGAAGTGCACAAGAAGCAACACATACCCAGAACAGTCGTAAAATTCATTGCCTTCATCTTCATCACAAGCAACAAAGAATTCAAATTTAAAGACATTTGATATAGGAACCAGGCCAAATCATAGTTCTTCCTTGCCAACACCAAATGATTTATCATCTTTTGAAAGTTAAGAAGATCTCAAGTGGGAAACTAAATGAAAATTTGGACCTGATCATAAAGAAGAAGCTCCTTTATGATATTGACCATATGAAAGAACAACTGGATTTTGTTAAGGCAGCTGACACGACTAAACTAGTGTAGGTTTCTTTATTTTATCTTTCTTACTTAAGATTTAAATTTAAGGGCAGCAACAATTATATACAGTTGCAAACACGCATATAACAGAACCTAGAATAAAAGTTGCACTGGATAACAAACACATCACTACATAAGGAAACAACATACTTAGAACTAGCAAAACACGTACTCAAATCATCCAAAACACAAATATGGCTAGAAATTCTCTGAAAATCAAACCATTACTTTAAACTACTATTATCACCACTACAAAAGTCCTCAAAATGAAAAAAGGTGTCTCCACCTATACTAGTCCAACAAGTGATGTATCCAACTAAGTAGGCCATCATGGCAGGAGAAAGAAAACAACTTGACCAAACTAACAGATTTGTACCACCAATTTACTCTTCAACCTCAACAGTTCCCTTCTCGCTCACATAAATACCATCCAAAAACTTCCTGATATCTTTGTTTTTCACATGGCATTTCTGTCAAGAACAAACACAGAATAATCAGAATCTACATATTTAAGAAGCTGATTTCAGTGAATTCTTAAGAGCACATACCTGGTTGATCAAGGCACAAGATCTAGAGACAAGCTCAACATCATTCCCATCCAACACAAGCTCATCCTTGACCTTCTCAGACCTGACAATACTGACTCCATCAAGCATATCGACCTTTCTCACCTATACAAGTAAAACAATCATGTAAATAGCAAGACCAGTTAGATGCATATAGTATATATCTGGTTATAGTGAAGCCCTTAAATCAAGAAAACCGTATAACAGACCCCCAAACTGAGCTTAAACTCGTGATATAACATAAACTCTGCACGATGGTCATGCTTCATTTACAAAAGTTGGGAAACAATACTTCAGAAAAATGTCAACACCACATTGTTATGAGACTGTTGATTTTCATACACCAGAAAAGTTACTGGTTAAGACTTCGAACCCATCACAACTGCAAATCTTATTGTAGAGGAAACATATGGAAAGGAAAAAGTATGTAAACAAAAGACCAAAGTAAAGTAGGCACATCTTTGTAAATCCCTACAGATGCACTATCTGAGCTTCACAGTTTAGCTTAACGCCTTAACCTATCAGGTGCTTCATAGAAGCAGACATGAAAGTATGTGCTACAGTTTTCTAGTGACCATCGACTCCTTACAAGTACCTTTAGGACATCATAAAAAACATCTTGCATGTGAATGGTTATACTACAGCACACTGGTGTTTTTCAACCCATAATATTAACCGATATTTTACATTATGCTCAGAATAGAAACCCATTATTTATAATATTGTGTGAGCCATATATTGCCCAAGTAATATTTTGATGAAACATCATACAAGGTTTCAGATGCAACTAGATTTTCTAGAAACAAATTTATTGATCATTCACAATAAATCTGACCATATAAACAAACTTGATTTAAAGTTTTAAACCCCAAAACAAAAATCACCTAGATTAAGCAAACCATATAAAATTACTGGTTTCCTCTCAGAAAAAAAGAATAGTACAAGTCAAACATAATATAGCACAAAGTATCTCAATAGCAATGAAAACCCAAAAAAAGAAAATTAAAAAAATCAAGCAAAAAATATAAGAAGAAGAGTTGATCAAAGAGGAGAATATACCTTCTTCTCCCCGAGAAAGTTACGGATCTCGATGCCCTTATTTCCGTTGGTAATTGAAGCGTTGATGGGAAAATGAGCATAGACAAATCTCATCTTGTACCTATACCCCTTAGTAACACCAGTAATAAGATTATTAACATGAGAAAGTGCGGTTCTAATGGAAGCAGAAGTTTTTCTAGATCCAAACCAAGCATCAACTTTAAGTTGTTTTTTCCCAGTTTCAGCGTTCTTAATAAGTTGAAAATCCAAGTTAAGATGTTTAAAGTTTCTAATCAACTTTCCTCTTGGTCCTTCAACTTCAATCATCTTTGCTTTTACTTTGATTTTCACTCCATCTGGAATATCCATGGTTTCGCTAGACAAGATTGTCTTCATTTTTGCCGAGTCTTGTTTTTCTGATCTCTCCTCCTCTGCTGCTCTCCTCTCTGCTAACGGGGCTAAAGAAATCCCTCTCTCTTTGCAATAGACAAATAACAAAAACCCTACGGTTTTTGTTAGACTCATTTTAATGAGCATATTCCCTAATTGCCCTTACTTACATTTCATGGAACTGAATATGGTTAAATGGATCTTCGGACCCCATGGATTGAGAAATTTCCTGTTTAGTCCAGAAAACCCGACCCGGATAACTGGCTAGTCCAGCGGGATTAAATATGTAGGAAATACCAATTGGTCCTAGAAATAATATATTAGAGAGGGTCTAGTCCAATTGACCTGGTCAATTATCTGTTTGGTCCTATTTGGTAATATAAATTATCATTTGGTCCTACGCTGATGTCATGGATGATGTAAATGTCACCATGTAGTGGCAGAAATACCCTTTTGGATAAGGACCATATATATAGTCAAAAGGTAAGAGAGAAAAATCATTTCTCAGATTTACTTTCTCTCTCCACATATTTTCAGATCTAGTATTTTCTCTCCATTTCTTTTTTTCTTTTTCTTTCTGAAACTGTTTTTATGATGAAGAAGATGATGCTTTATGATGAAGAAGAAGAAGAAGAAGAAACCGATGACGACGATGTCTTGCTGCTGTTTTTGATGTTGTTGTTGAAAACGGTGATGAAAAGAAGAAAAAAACAATGGCGCCGATTTTTCTGATGCAACTTTTTTCAGATCTAGTTTCTTTTCTCCATTTCTTTTTTTCTTTTGGAGAAGAAGAAGAAAAGGGTGAAGAAGAAAAAGACGAAGAAGAAAGAAAAAAAAATATGCTACTGTTGACCAAGAAGAAAATGATGAAGAAGAAAAAGAAAAAGACGAAGAAGAAGAAGATGAAGACGAAAAAGAAGAAAATGACGAAGAAAAAAAAAATCTTCTACTGCTGTTGTTAACAAAGAAGAAGAAAAGGATGAAGAAAAGGACGAAGAAGAAGAAGAAACACATTTTTCTGCTGCTGTGTATGACGAAGAAGAAGAAAAAGATTTTTTCTCCTGCTGTTGCTTAAGATGAACTTCATTTCTGGAACGAAGTCTATATGGACTTCATTTCTGGAATGAAGTCTGTTTTTTTAGGTTTTTATATGGACTTCATTCCTGGAATGAAGTCTGTTTTTTTAGGTTTTTATATGGACTTCATTCCTGGAATAAAGTCTTTTTTTTTAGCTTTTTGTATGGACTTCATTCCTTGAATGAAGTCTGTTTTTTTAGGTTTTTATATGGACTTCATTCCTGGAATGAAGTCTTTTTTTTTTAGGTTTTTGTATGGACTTCATTCCTGGAATGAAGTCTGCTTTTTTTTAGCTTTTTGTATGGACTTCATTCCTGGGAATGAAGTCTGTTTTTCTTTAGCTTTTTGTATGGACTTCATTCTTGGGAATGAAGTCTGTTTTTTTTTTGCACGGAAGAACTGCTACAAAAAAAAAAAAAATTAACACGGAAGGGTATATTTGTCTATTTAAATATTTTTAAATAATTATGGACCAAACAGTAAAGGCGTTTGACCAAAGGACTAAACAGACATGGGCCCACCTAAAAAAGGACCAAACGATATTTTTCCCATTAAATATCTATGCTTATACAAAAGGAGGGTTTGTTGTGTCACGGGACGGTTGAGATACATCCGTTTTTCTAACTGGCGGCCGAGATTTTCCCTCTCCCTCCCAGTTTCACCTCTGAGATTTCAATCCAACGGTTTGCCCCAAATTTGCATCCCACTCCCCTTATTGTATTCAGTTCCCTCACGAATACCCCCATCAATTTCTGAAACCGTCGCTTTCAGAATTCCCATAAGATAAATCGATTGCGCAGGCAAATGCTGTCTACTTCATCTCAGGAGAAAAAAAAGAAGAAGAGAATCTTTGTAAACACTTTCTTGATATATGGCTTCAAGTTGATTCATAAATCGTCTTAAGTAGGAATTTGATTCATTTCATTATAAGGTAACTCTAAACTACTTTTTGTTTTCATTGATTGGGATTTATTTCAGAACTCGTAAGCTGTTTGTTAAAATTCCACAAAGAAGTATTTTCCATTGTGTTTATTTTTTTCATGTTGTATGTCAGAGTACATTGTGTCCGAGTCTATGGTAATCTGTTGATATTACAGGATACAAGCATCTCATACCGGAGAAATTTGACATCATTAGTCAATTTTGATCCAAAATGTTTGGTTTCTGGAGAAGCGCTTTCGAAACTGAATAATGGGTCAACTTTGGAGGCGGTCCGCAAGAGTGTATTGACAGGAGTTCAGTCAGATGCTTAAATTATCCGTACCCACATTGTAAAAACCTTTGGCAAGCAAGGTTTTGCGCTCAATTATCTTACTGAAATTGGTGGTTCTTAGTGGACCTGTCTGAAGAGTGTTAGTAATTACAACAATGAGTTTTACAAACAACGATTTAAAGAATCATCAGGGTATACAAATTGAAATTAGGGTTTTCAGGTACATTTGTTTTCTTCTTTGTATTTTTTTTCTGCAATGTTTTATTTGAAGCAGAATACAAACAAGTTCAGGAGGTGGAGGAAGTCATGAAAGTGGAGGAGAAAAAGATAGATCAATTGTGAATCTCAGTCTGATCGCAAAGAAGGCACTTTATAAGTAACAGTAAAATCAGTAATGATTTTAAAGAAACTGTTTAGGAATATGTTTCTGAGTTCATCAGTTTCATCACTAGCAAGTCAATCCAATTTTTGATGTTTTTTTGTTTGTTTTTGGTTAGGGCAAGTGATAAATGGCAGAAAGAGAAAAGGAAGCCATTAAAGGTGTACCAATGTACCTATGTTAGTACAGGGAGGTAAATTTTTCTTTTGAGCCGTAGGACATAAAATTGTACTGTAAATTTTTTTCGCCTTAGTTCTGATGTCATAGCCGACGACTGCATGTTTTTATGTGCTTGATTGAATTGGGGAAAATTCTCATGATGTTTCTGATGGAGGTAATTGACAATTTTCATTCTTTATGATTGACTTATAAAATCATTTTGCTTTGCAAGCATGATTAGAATTTAATTATGGATTTCCATATTTGTGCAAAATTCAAATTTTTATAGGGTGACACAAAGGATTCGACAAAGGGTGGAGATGGGCCTGCGCAGAAAGAAGGTGCAAGAGTTTAACACAAACATAATTTCTAGGTAAGATATAATCATTTGGACGTTGTATCTATGTAATTGGCATTTTAAATATTTTGGAATTCTACATAAGCACAGAGGCATTATTTATGCTAATGTGTCTCCATGAATTTCAATGCCAGATTTAAATGATGTGGTTTTGTCATGGTCACTCTCAATCATAGTAAACGACGTTATTAAAAAAAATAAAAAAACCAATGAAAATTTAAGAAGGCAATGGTGTTTGTGGCTAGCTTGAAATAAATGGTTTCCTAGCTTATAGTGCAACATCCAAACTTGATATTCATTTAATACTCTCCCTTCACAAGGAATTGCGGTATGAAAAATACAATAGTCACCTGTTCTACCCACTACGACTTCTTTTTACGCCACACATAAGGTCTTATAAATGATAAACAATTATCTCAACAAGGTGGACTTCACCTCCTGACCATTTAATGAGGATGAGATCAGATTTTGCTTATAAGTGTTTCCCTGAACCTGCAGGGGAAGTATTTTGTGTAGAAAATCTCTACAAATGGTACTTCAACCTGCTGCAAGTCGATTAGGCAAAACTACTGCCCCAGCAGATGAAACTTGAGCATTATCATTTGCTATTAGAGTTGTTATACCATGAATTGGACTAATCTGTGCTTTTAATCAAATTTCTCAAACTCTTATACATCTTATGAACAGGTTACATTATTTATCCATCTTAGCTTTGTATGTATTCACTGCTTTCTATTTATCGGTCATTGTTATTTCAGTACATACTGAATAGTCTAGGGATATATTTTTATGGCTCCTTTTGAAATCGTAAATATTTTTTTTCTTACAAACGGTCAAGGAAGCATCGTTATATACAATCTTTGTTGGTGACTAATAATGAATTTTCTCCCTATTGAAGGGCTCTGTTTGCCTGTTACCCCTAGGCTTTACTAGCCTGTTCACCATTTTTAAATTTCCTGATGAATTTCACCAATCAAAATGGTTTGTGTTGACCTTCACAGACCATGTTCAATAGTTTATTTTTCTTTTGCACAAAAATGAGTTGTTGTCGTCTCCACCGATCCTAAGTAATCCTGAAACTGTTTGAAATTACTACTCATTTCCTCACTGTTATCATGTAGATTGATTTACATCATTTCATTTTTTAGTGCATCACGAACTGAAAATATCATTTCAGAGCATCATATATTACCAGTATCTGTATATTTTGATTCCACCCTCTGGAGGTATAATATCCTGAATGGTATAAAAAGTTCCATAGAAGAAACCTGAGAAGGTTAATACACATCAGGTTGATATTATCGGCCTAAAAATCGTAAATGTGGCAAGGTTGTGAATTGAAAGTTGACATTGGTAGTTTTTTTCCTCACTTCAGGAAAAAAGAAGAAGTTATGTTGCAGTAGATAGGTTGAAGTAACCTAAATGTATTATGAACAAATACAGTCCAGTTTAGGGTTTGTTAATTTTGTATTATTTATCTGTTGAGTTTTGTGATATTTAGTAGCCCAAGAGTTCCAGATAGGGGTTTATATAGCAATCAGGTGATCAGACTCATCTGCTCCCTATGCAGAGATGACCACTTTCGGTATTTTTACTTTATTAAAAAAAAATTTCATTTTGTGACTAAAATTCAATCGATTTATGTTATTGAAAATTTTCAAATTTACTGGCTCATTCGTGGATTATGACTTCCTGGGTTCAAAAACATAGCACTAATAACTTTTTCTTCTTTTAGTGTGTGATAAATTTCCGGGCATTAAAAGGATGGAGATATAGCCGTTCAAGGATCACTGGTGAACAAGTAAGTAATTAAGTCTGACAAGAAACAAATTATCATTTTACGTTGTAAGTATATATTATGATTGCTCTTATATATGCAATGTATATAAAGAAGATTCTTAGGTATAACTCTGAGGGATTTCAAGAGTACCATTTGATTCTTTGAATTGAAATTCGCTTACTATCGCAGTTGAGAAAATAGTGTGGTTCAGAAATTACTTCCGCATCCTAAGCCACGTGAATTAAAAGGTATCAAGTGGTCTTCTGGGAATGAGATTGTGTATGAATTACATGTTACCAGTTGTATTTGTAGGTTTCGTTAATTTTGGTTCTACGTTGCTTATTTTATAGTCAACCCAAACCATGTGTGTATGTTACATCTAGGTGGCCTATTGCTATTCCTAAAATATATGTTGATATGTATCTTTGGATTAGATCATTATCATGTTTTCACCCACCTCATTTGGTTATAGTAATTTTATTTGTTGTTTGTAGGACAGTGTCAAAGTGTTGTTACGTTATATGTTTGTGGAGAGTGTATTGAATCCATGGTCCGTTTATAAGATCGCTCTGAATCAGACATAAGTAGTTATTGTACAAATTCATATTTTAAGTTAAAATTTTTAACACCATCCAAGTCTGATGCATATCTTTATACTCAAATTATATATCCCTTTCTTCAAAAAAAAAAAAAAAAAAACTGTTAAGCTACTAATATGTAAAAAAAATATTACTTTAGCCTATATTTTGTTGTTAATCAAATTTCAGAGCAGAATGTTAGGGCAATCCCAGTCTCCCAGAGGCTATTAAGTTCATTAGGTTCATCAACTCATGTAATTTGATTCATCTAATTGTCCATAACATAGTTTTAGCCTGAAGGTTCACGTATATTTGTGAACAATGCGTAATTTCGTAGTATGTTCAGTTGTAATGTTGGTCCGAAAGTTATCTGTCACCATGACCTTCTCAAATACTTTTTGCAAGAAATAATTAGAATTTTTCTTCGTTGAGTTAGGATGTTGTTGATTGGTAGCCGCAAATGGAATCACAAGCACATATCTGACTTGATATTTCAAATTCAGATATGGACTGAGTGTTAGCGTACTATTGAATGCACAGTTAGGCCTGTTTAGAAGATGCCATGTTTTTGCTTGCATTTTGTAGCGCATTGCGGAAAAAAATGCATTAACACTCTTTAAATTCGCAGGATAGTTCATCAAGCTGTGGATTTCAGATTACTCTCAGTTCCTTTAAGATGTGGGTTTCAGGTTACTCTCAGTTCCTTCAAGATAAAATAGAAAGTACCCCAGCTTCACCGTCACGCGCGTTTAACTCCCATACTTTGCCTGAGCATTGAGGATTAGGCAAAGGTATTTTTGCCTCTGTGAAATTTGAAGGAAAATCGAACATTGTTGATGGACCGCACACAAAGAAAGATCGCCTTGATTAAATAAGTTAAATGGAGGATAATGAAGCTGCTGAATGAGTTCTGCCCCACCACCTGAATATTAATTAGATTGAATAAGACATTACCTAAATATTTATCAATACTAGGTCTTTTTGTTAAGGAAGTTTATAGACCTTGGTTATGAAAGACATTATTGGCAATGCAAGATGTTACTATACAAAGATGGCTTTAATACCGCATCTCTTAAGCTGCCATATATTGCTCCGGGTTAGGGAAAATTTGTGGCGACTTTACTTACAGTGCTTATTCTTATTGGTGTAAGAGAGATGAAATCCATTAAAAGGACCCAGCTTTATTTATTTATTTTTCGAATGTTGTTAAAGGACCCGGATGCACAAAAGGATTTTCTATTTTTTTGAAATGAAAATAATTTGCCACACTGCGTCTATTGCTTTCATTGTCAAGGGACAAAACCCACGAAAGAAGGTCTGCGTAGGTAAAAACTAATATGAAGGGCAGCTCTTTATTTTTTTAAGAGTGATATCACTGGGTTGGACTGTTGGAGTTTAATAGGAAGGATGGAATAATAAGTCAGGGAGGCGTTTCTTAGAATATTTAGAGTCTAATCTGCAGAAGTTTGTCTTTTAGAATTTGATTTATTATTTTTCAATACCACCTTCTTTTAAGCGGTGTCTAATGCTATCAGTTATCTAACGTATCATCTGGCACTTAATAACTAAACCGTTGAGTTGTACATAATAGGGTCGCTAAGAAAACAACAACAATCAATAAACCCTTAGTATTTGTAAATCAAATCCTCTAACAATTAAAATCAGTAAAAGAAGAAACTTTACTGGAACTGATTCGATAAACTTTACCCTTCAAAATACATAATCTTTTAAGCCTTTTTTTTTACCTAAAGAAAACAGAAAGAATAAGTCAAACTATTATAGACTATCTAATTCCACAGCTTAGGACAATGTGGAATAGCTCGTGCCGTTACGTATTTTGTCCAAAGAGTGTTATAGACTAGCTAGAAATCTCGGTGGTTTGGTTAATCCCAAACTTAGGCGGTGATTAATTAGGTTAGTTAACCGGTAAAAGAGTTTGAGAAAACTCTTAAGGGATTACTTATTCCTAAAGTAATGATATCTTAAGGGCCAAGTTTGTATCTCTATATATAGTGATAGAATTGCAGAGTTGTTTATAATCCAATCTAGAAGAGTGGTAAAACCTTGAGCTTAGGTTTTTGGTCTCCTTGTTAGAGAGGATCGAGTGCTACCGTGAAAGTCAATATTGGTGTTAGAGAAAAACTTGTAGAGAGAGGATTTTTGCGTTCTAGTGTGTCAGGTTTAGGGTAGGGTTTTGCCCTAAACCAAGTTTTTAGTTTCCATGTTTATCCTCTGTTAGTAGCAGCTATGAAGACGGTGTAGAAGAGAAGACACGAGTCTGGTTTGGCGAATGTTAGAGAGTTGATTTCTATGGTTTCTCTAACGGTTTTCTCGGGTATGTCTTGTTAACTCTTTTGGTCTTGTCTTGGGTTGCGTAAAGAGCATGTAATGGTCTTTGATTAATGGAAGTTTTTCTAGTGGTGTTGGCCGTGGACGTAGCATGTAAAGGTGAACCACGTATATCTTGTGTTGTGGTTGTTTGTTTCTTTATATTCTGTGTCTTTCTTATTATTTCTCCCATGTTTGGTTCAAATCACCAATCGCCCTTTGTGATCCTGTGATTCCGCTGCGCTTGGGGTGCCAATTTTCCCAACATTTTATATGTTCATTCACTCGTGTATATAGGGTTACAGAACAATTTGGTATCCCAATTGTGCAAAGTGATCTTATAGATATGGAATGGTTAAATTTCCCTAAGCATCTGTCTTTGGGAAATAATAAAGTGGCTGATTACGAAAATTTTAAAGTTTCCTTTCCTCAATCTGGGAGTGTCCGTAAGTTCGTAAACTCTCAAGGTTTGGTGATTTATTGGGATACGAACACAAACACAGTTACCTGGTCAAGTTTTAGATTTGACATCAAAACTTGCTCAGCATTAGTTATACAGTCAATAAACCATTTGTCTCAGATTTGTCGTCCAATGCACACATGCCATGCTAATATGTCTTCAAATTGGAGTGTCGAAGCTGTCATTTGAAGGAATTTATAGGTTCACGTAAGGCCTTTTCTAATATGTCTATTTTGGTTATTTTTCTTTCAGTTTGCGTTTGCTTTTGTTTAAATTTTGACCGGTAACATCCTTTAATTTGTTGGCTTTTTCAAATATATGTGGACTGGTATATATCCTTTTGACTGATTCAAATTTGGTACTTATGATTAAGTTGTTCTTTTAGTTCAGAAGTTTTCATTTGAATTCATTATTTCACTTATGATAAGACATTGACTTTAGCAATAACAAAAACCTCCTTTGCCATTTTGTCGAACATTACAAATTTAGAAGTAAAACACAAGTCAATACAGTGTGATTTTTATTTTGGAACCCCAGTCTTAATCTTGAAATATCAAACTCTTTTAACGGATGCAAACCGGTAACAACAGAATTCATAAACTTTGATGAACCTCCATGAACAATTGCCGAACAAAACACATCTTCAACTTTACCTGAAAAATGTGCTTTCCGGATATGAACGTTTTAAAAGAAAACCATATACTACCCAATTCCTTAGGCCTATTCCTATGCACATGCCAAACTCATGTATTTGGTATATATGCACCCACTATGGGTATGCCAAACTGCCAAACTCATATGCTAATATGTTATTTCTGGCATATAGGCATACATGACAGAGTTTCCAGCGAGCGATAGAGTCTTGGTCGCTCGATGGTCATTTAATCGCTCGATGGTCTTCAAATCGCCAGCGACAGTCAATCTATCGCTCGCTAACATGATAATTGCTCATCAGATATTCATCTAACAACTACAATTTCCCCCCTCTATAAATACCTGATTTTAATCTCATTTCAACTCACACCAGAATTTCTTAATCTCTCAAGAATTTCTTAATCTAGAGAGTATGGATGATAATATGAATCTGGCTGAGTGCATGGAAAACCATCGCATTATCCAAAATCGAAGAGCCGCTTGTCGTGCAATTATAGACAGTGAAACTAGGATAAGTCAAATTAGGAGACGTCAAGTGAGGCAAAACCTAAAATTCAAAACTGCGGAAGATGAATGTATTTGCAGGAATTATATTGATATTACAATGGAGCCAGTATTTTATCCCGAACTATCATGGGAAATGATTTTTGTTAAATTTCAAAAACAAACAATGAACCTACGCGGTCGTAGTGCTTCAGATTTGGTTCGGCGCTTCGATATAATTAGGCAGGAAGTTACTAGGTATGTTGCTTTACTTCAGCGAGAAGGTCCAACCTTGAGAAGTGGTGAAACCACGATGGAATTTCAGAAAATGTGTCGTGTGGAATATCGTCGCATCTACGGCAAAAAATTTCATTTTGAAAGTTGTTTCGAGATTTTAAGATATTGTCCAAGATTTATGTTCTAATTTCTCAATTGTACACTTTTAAAGTTTTAATATTTTTAAGTTTTTTTATACTTTTAATGAAATGTAAATGTAAATATTAATTTAAAAGATAGTTTCCATTAATCTAAAAAAACAAAATTACATTTCACATATCAACTAAAAGAAAACATTTAAACTACTCATTTCCTTGTCCGTTTCCTTGTCCATTTCCTCCCGGACCAAAGATCCAATTGCCTGCATTTTCTGGATCCATAGAGTTGTTCAACAAATTAGTTATGTGATAGGTGTCTAAAACACCTTTATATTTATCCATTGTTTATGCTTTCTTTGCTTAGTTTTCTTGTAAAATATGTATATTATGTTGTTTTTGAGTATTTAGGTACTTTGGAGTCATTTGGAACAAAAGGAGAATAAACAGCGCAGAAGTCTCATCTCATATTCAAGTGCTATTAGGGACAAACTATTTCTCATTATTCGCTTCTATTTCTTGATTCCTGTCTGAAAAGTATGTCGACTTTAGTGATGCAATTTTTGTATGAAAAGCACAACTGCTTTAGTGATGAATAGAAATTGAAGAGATGAAGTGGGTTTGAGAAGTAAGAGACGGTTGTTGTTGGTGGAGGAACTCGAGAAAGGAAGAAAGCATTCATTTGGAGCGAAAAGGAGCAAAAATACCAATTTACAGGCGAGCGAACTAGCTACGGATAAGCAATAAGTGAATAGGCAGTCGGTTCCGCGAAACTGATAGCCACATGAGAGCTGGTTGGCCCTTATCCAGTACTACGGGGGTGGCTATATAACTCACATCTCTTACACCTGACCAAAAATTAATAGAAATCATTTTCTCTTATATCCTCATTACTGCTCTGACTGAAACCGAGAGTAAAGAGTGGCGTCTCCATTAACATTCAGAAAATGGAAGTTGGGAGAGGAACGGAGTGATGTTAATCGTGAAATCAAGAGAAGAATTCAAGGAGGTGATGAGGAGTAAATCACAGGAAACAATAAGGGTTTGAATTGAATCTCTGGGTTTATGAAAAATTAAATGAATCAGATGGAAGATGAGCTCATTCTCGATGATAAAAATATGGGTTTGGTGATAAATGGTGGGTTGAATCTGAATCTGAGGTTCAAATGAAAAGGAGAAAATGATTTATAATCTGTGAAGATGATAGGTGTCTAAAACACCTTATTTTATATTTAGTATTTATGCTTTCTTTGCTATTTTTCGTGTGAATTATGTATCTTATGTGTGAGTTTGAGTGTATTAGGTGCTTTGGAGTCGTATGGAGCAAAAGAAGGAGAAATTAGCCATTTGGAGTGAAAAGTGCATAAAGGTCATTTCACAGAAAAATACTAGTAGCAGTAGAGCCAAGGTTAAGGGGCGATTCTATTTGAAGGAGTGCTAAATACAGACCAACCAAGGTTAAGGGGAGGCCAATTAGGTAGCCCTTATCAAGGTGACCTGGAGTTAAATATAACCCCAATGATTACCTAACCCTACACTTAAGCCGAGACTTCTTTATCTCATTCATTCACCTGAAATTCAGAAGCAGCAGCCGCTGCTATTATTACCGTAACCAGATCGAGAAAGTTAGAGATGTTGGGATTCAAAGATGGAGAAGAAGGGGTACGATTTTGTAGAAGGTTGAAGCTGAAGCACCGCTGCTGTACAGTTAGAAGAACGGCTCAAGTTCAGGGGTTGTTGATTGAATTTGAGTCTGCAGGAATGAATTGTTGTTGCCAGTTTTGGGTTGCACTGCTGAGAAGACTAAGATTGATTTCTGTGTATGTATTGATGTGGGTGTGTGTTGAATTTGAAACTGTCTGCATGGAAGGATATTGGAAGAGCTTGGGAACCAATGACAAGCTCAATTCTGTATCAATAGAGTAACACACACCAGGTGTTTGGGAAAAGTCCTGAGTGGAAGCAAGAACTGGTGATGGTTGATCTGAAAGATTTGTGTAAAGTGGTTGAATTGGAAATGAATTGGTGCTGAAAGGTACAACTGTTGTTAACAGCTGGAAGAATCTGAGTTGCAGCTGTTAGTTATTCTGGCAAGGAATGATGGTGAAGTGGATTATGATGTTGCTGCTGCTTATGAAGCTGAAAGAAGGTGCAAGAAATTGCAGGTGTTGCTGCTAGTGATGGAAGATGGCTTGAGTATGCTGTGAAGAAGAGGAGAAAGGTTACAGTTGTTTCTAATGAACTGGTATCAGTAGCAGAGAGCTAGGCAAAGTTGGTTTCTAGTGCTGAAATGAAGACAATGATGTTGTTCAAGGTTACAGAAGTGCAGGATTGGCTATGTGCAGTCGAGAGCTGTGTGCTTCAGGTGACTAAGGAAATGGTTGAGCTGCAATCACTGCGAATGATGAACGGAGATGGAGTTGGTTATTATGCATTGGATCTGAAATGGAGAGGGTGCCGCAGGAGGTATGTTGCAGCTGAAGTAACTGAATTAGCTACGAATATGTTAGAGCTATACATGGAAGTTGTAGTGATACTGCAGTGAGGAGGTATGTTGGATCCGAGTGTGCAGCAGAGAAGAACTGGTTTGCAGCTGAGATGAATGCTGGAATAGAAGCTGGAGTAGCTACGGCAGGTGATTAGCCGCAGGAATTGGCAACTGGTGGAGAAATGGCTGGAAAATTTGGTGGTTAGCAGTGATAGATGAGTTGATTTTGAAGCATGGTCTTGGCGAAGCTGAGTATGATAGTGCGAAAACGGAGCAGAGTTGGTGCACCAGTGAGCATAGTTCCGGTTGTCGGATTTTGGAACCGTAAGTGGGGATCATAATGTTTCACTAAATCATGAAAGGGGTATGAGTCGAATGCAAGAGTTGTACGCGGCACATATAAGCTACGAGTCACGCTTTTGGGCGCATTTTCGCAAGAGATAAAGAATTGGTTTGGATGATTTTTGTGAATGTTTGAAATGCAGAGAAGGAAAGATGAGTTGTTGGAAGTACATACTTGCTGGTGACAGTTTCTGATGATAAAGGCGGCCAGAGACAATTTTCCGGCGACGGTGACTGGATTCCAGCGATGACGTCATCAATCCCGGCGACCAGTTTTGGACCCAAAATTCCAGAGACATATTTCTCACACATGGCCTTGGGGGACTAGTAGATGGACGTGGACTTGAAGATTTTGAAGGCTAGACCTAATTTTGGAACAAGAAGAGCTATAAAAGAGAAGTTTTTTCTCAAAATCTTTTATCTTATCTTTGATCTTATAGCTTATCTTCTACTTTTGTTTCTAGTTTTTGTGAACATGATAGGGTTTATATTTCTTCTTGTTATGAACTCCATTAACATGAGTACTTAAGTTTATTATTGGTTATGGAATAGTTGGATTTCACAAAGCATGATTCTTTGATTCAATATATTAGTTTTGTATCATATTTATCGTTCACAATTCTCTGAAAATATAGTTGTATGATTTGATTGATTGTTTTGTCAAGTTGCAAATTGGTAGAATTTCTAATCACATATATTGCTAGTTTAGGGTTTATTATACGTAAAAGTGATAATCCTTGAATACAAGTAGCATAAATATGATTATAGTTTGTAGTGATATATTCTTATGATCATATGTGAATCGTGACCTTTGTTAAATTGAATTAGTGCGCTTTCCACGTTCAATTTCTTTGATTGGCCTAATTTCATAGAACTTAATGCATCTAGGGAATTAAACTTGATTAGTGCTTTTACACGTTAGGTTGTTCTCTTAGATAAAACTCATACTTGCATCTTTTAATGTGTTTGCTGATGACAAAAGGAGATTTGCGGGATATTCTTGCGATCAAGGTATCCTATGGCTTTTGATAAAACTAGAGATTAAATATCAATTCTACTTATTGTTTTCATAGCATGTTTGTGAATGAAGATGAATCCTTAACCAATATATTTTCTATTCGATTTGTTTGCTTATTTCTTTATTTTCTTTTATTTTATTTTAGTATATAAAAATCAGAAAATCACCTCGGTATTTTATATAGGAAACCTAAACATCTTGACAACCTAGTCCCCTATGTGGGATCGATCCTTTCTTGCCCTTGCTATATTTATATTTTGAGTAGTAAGAAAGTGTAATTTATTTTTGACGCTTACGACATCGATCAAATTTTGGCGCTGTTGCCGGGGAGGCAACGGTTGTCACTTGTTTTTGGTTTCTTATTTTTGTTTTTTTTTTTGGTTTGTTTCTTATTTTTGTTTTTCTTATTTTCTGGTTTTGACATTTTTTTGAGAACTCTTGTTTCAGGTACCAATTCTATGGAAGGATCATATTGGAGCAATGGATATGATTTTCAACCTCCTCAACACTATGACAATTTCCCACCATCTATGGAATGCAATCAAAACCAATTTATTGGATATGATGCATATCCTAGATAACCTTATGGTGATTTTCATACATACCAACAACAACCTTGTAGTGGGTATGTAAGTCAAGCACCTAGGTGGGATAATTCTACTTCTAATTGGCTTTATTTGAGTTGTATGCAGATTTTGAATGGATTACAAGATATGCAACAAAGGCTTGACCAACTTGACCGTAATAGAGAAAACATCGCACAAACCAATTTATGGAATATTTCTTCTTACCCGACTCCGGATCGTAGTTATGATCATTCACCCATTCAAAGGGAAGAGTCATGGGAAAGAGAACCTATTGTATCAAATGGTGGTAAACGTGTGAACGTCAGGAAACTTGTGCAGAAATTATACAAGTTAGAAGATGATGGATACTCGGAAGAGCTTGTCGATGAAATTAGTAGGACCATTCATATGGAACTTAAACGACGTCGTGATAAAAGTTGGGAAACCGACGACGATTCTTATTATGGTGAGTCTGCATATGAAGACGAAGATGATTGTGTTGAAAAGGACCAACCTTTGGAGATATTTTATGACGTTAGTGTAGTTGACTCAACTCTTGATCTTTATAATGATCAAGCACCTATTCAAAAGGCACATGAGTATGATGAAACTAGTGTTTTACAGAACTTTTCAACAAGGTTTGAGTCCAATAAAGAGGAGTGTGTTTAGAATGAAACCGATATGACCAATATTGTGGAAGACCCAATTGAGCTTACAAATGATTGTAATGAAGATGTTGATGCCGAGATTTTGGTTAAGGCAGAAACGGATGAATAATGTTTGCAAGGTTTGATAGAGGACCATGATATACAAGAGGTGAATAATTCACTTGAGTTTTTCAAGGATGAAGAGGATTCCGTGCTACAAGAGATTGTGCGAGGTTTGTCTAACCCTTTGCATATTTTTTCTTCTCCTTTACCTCTTATTGGTTTAAATATATATGCTTCAAAAACATTGTTGAATGATTTTGTTTCGCGATATCCTCCATTAGAGATACTTGATTCTCATACTATGCAGGTTTTGGAACAAGAAACCGTGGAAGTACCCGACTCCTATATTCTTTATGCACTTCCAAGTGTGGACAAGAATAAGTGTGGGGGAAACTTTTATCGGTTCATAGCTTCATTTCTGTTTTATATTACTAATATTTGTGTGAAGCTAGTTTTTGCAAAACAGATGCTATGGGTGGATCCCCAACTTTTCCGATTATTGGTGTATGGGGAATTCAACTTGCATGTCGGGCCGACGACTTTAAACCAAGCGCTAATGGGAGGCAACTCACCGGTTTTGTGTATCTATCTCTATCATTTTATTTTATTTTAAGTCTTTTATCTTTATTTTCTTATTTTGGATATTTGTATATCAAAACTCTAACTTTTAGAGATTTTTGAACAATTTAGAATAAACACTAGCCTTTCTAAGTAGATGGAATTTTTTCTTGGCGGTGAGGTGTATAATGGCTGAGTTGAGATTTTATGCCAACTAAATAGCTTGTTTAGTGTTTATCCTCTATTGTTCCGAAATATCTATGAGTTGGAGTAATGAGTTTTTGTCATGCATTTTATTTTCATATTGTGTATATATATCATGTTATGAATTTCCCATCTTGAACTTTACTTTGAATGACTATATTTTACATTGAGGACAATGTAAAGTTTAAGTGTGGGGGAGTGTTCTCATATAGAGTTTTTAGCCTTATTAGTTTCCCTTGTTTTTTAAAAAAAATGTGCTTTTTGAACTCCGAAATCTAGAAAATTGTGCCTTTAGGATGACACCATTAGTGGATGGAACCATTTTGGTTGCAGGAGTTGAGGAACCAATTAACTAAAAGGGACGAACATAGCTCAGAAATCACAATTAATATGATAGTTGTTACCATATCTCGGAATATCACCATATCACATTCTATTTTTATTTTTCCATATTTATCTATTGTTCTCTAAGTGCTTTGGTGGGTCACTAAACATCGACTTGTTATTACTGCTAGGATAAAATAGAGTGATTGAGTTTCTATAAAAAAAAAATAAAAAAATAAAAATAAAGAGAGACCGACCAATTAGACCAAACGGAATAAAAAGACACTTGGATAACAGTATGTGTGAAACGTTGTCCCTGTCTCCGTCGCCTAAACAAGCGTGGAATGCAGGATCCAAGGCAACTATCATATACTTGCTGACAAGAAGCATGCACTTGGATCCAAAAGATCTAATCATGATGTCTACAGAAAAAGAAAAAAAGGTGAAAAAGAAAAGAAAAAGAAAAAAAAGTATTATATTGGTTGAATAAAGTCAATCATGGTTCCCTTGTATATGCCAGTGAGTTGATGTAGAATTCAAACCAGTAGCTCAATCCAATAGGATGCATAGGTTCATCTTGGTAGTGACCTTCAGACAGATATGGGAAACATCGATCACTTGTGAACATTCGCCAACATCTACATCTATATCCATCTTCTTAATCTTTTCATTGTGATTGTGGTTAGTCAGATTCCGAGTATTGTGGCTTGTTCGACTATCTAATTAGAGCTTTATTTACAAAAATATGAACTGAATTTGCGTAAGGTACCTCCTCCAATAGACATTTTGGATTCGTTCATTGATTTGTCACAAATAGACGGAGTTGGAAATATAGGTTTTGTAGGTAGACCTCTTGTAAACCTTCACGAGACTATCACTCGTCCACTAGGGACACCTAGGGGTTTAAAGGCTTGTTATTTATGCTAAAAGTAACCGTAGCCTCGACGACACGGAGTTGTAAGTATGTTTTAGAATTGTTTTTTTTTATTTGCTCGAGGATTAGCAAACTCTAAGGGTGGGGGAATCTGATAGGTGTCTAAAACACCTTATTTTATATTTAGTATTTATGCTTTTTTTGCTATTTTTCGTGTGAATTATGTATCTTATGTGTGAGTTTGAGTGTATTAGGTGCTTTGGAGTCGTATGGAGCAAAAGAAGGAGAAATTAGCCATTTGGAGTGAAAAGTGCATAAAGGTCATTTCACAGACAAATACTAGTAGCAGTAGAGCCAAGGTTATGGGGCGATTCTATTTGAAGGAGTGTTAAATACAGACAAACCAAGGTTAAGGGGAGGCCAACTGGGTAGCCCTTATCAAGGTAACCCGGAGTTAAATATAACCCCAATGATTACCTAACCCTAGACTTAAGCCGAAACTTCTTTATCTCATTCATTCACCTGAAATTCAGAAGCAGCAGCCGCTGCTATTATTACCGTAACCAGATCGAGAAAGTGAGAGATATTGGAATTCAAAGATGGAGAAGAAGGGGTATGATTCTGTAGAAGGTTGAAGATGAAGCACCGCTGCTTTACAGGGAGAAGAACGGCTCAAGTTCAGGGGTTGTTGATTGAATTTGAGTCTGCAGGAATGAATTGTTGTTGCCAGTTTTGGGTTTACTCTTTGAGAAGACTAAGATTGATTTCTGTGTATGTATTGATGTGGGTGTGTGCTGAATTTGAAACTGTCTGCATGGAAGGATATTGGAAGAGCTTGGGAACCAATGACAAGCTCAATTCTGTATCAACAGAGTAACACACACCAGGTGTTTGGGAAAAGTCCTGAGTGGAAGCAAGAAGCTGGTGATGGTTGATCTGAAAGATTTGTGTAAAGTGGTTGAATTGGAAATGAATTGGTCTTTGAAAGGTACAACTGTTGTTAACAATTGGAAGAATCTGAGTTGCATTGTTAGTTATTCGGCAAGGAATGATGGTGAAGTGGATTATGATGTTCTGCTTTGCTTATGAAGTGAAAGAAGGTGCAAGAAATTGCAGGTGTTGCTGCTAGTGATGGAAGATGGCTTGAGTATGCTGTGAAGAAGAGGAGAAAGGTTACAGCTGTTTCTAATGAACTGGTAGCAGCATCAGAGAGCTAGGCAAAGTTGGTTGCTAGTGCTGAAATGAAGACAATGATGTTGTTCAAGGTTACAGAAAGTGCAGGCTTGGCTGTGTGCAGTCGAGAGCTGTGTGCTTGAGGTGACTAAGGAAATGGTTGAGCTGCAATCACTGCGAATGATGAACGGAGATGGAGTTGGTTATTATGCATTGGAGCTGAAATGGAGAGGGTGCTGTAGGAGGTATGTTGCAGCTGAAGTAACTGAATTAGCTGCGAATCTGTTAGAGCTGTACATGGAAGTTGTAGTGATACTGCAGTGAGGAGGTATGTTGGAGCCGAGTGTGCAGCAGATCAGAACTAGTTTGCAGCTGAGATGAATGCTGGAATAGAAGCTGGAGTAGCTAAGGCAGGTGATTAGCCGCAGGAATTGGCAGCTGGTGGAGAAATGGCTGGAAAATTTAGTGGTTAGCAGTGATAGAGTTGATTTTGAAGCATGGTCTTGGCGAAGCTGAGTATGACAGTGCGAAAACGGAGCAGAGTTGGTGCACCGGTGAGCATAGTTCCGGTTGCCGGATTTTGGAACCGTAAGTGGGGATCATAATGTTTCACTGAATCATGAAAGGGGTATGATTCGAATGCAAGAGTTGGCCGCGGCACATATGAGCTACGAGTCACGCTTTTGGGCGCATTTTCGCAAGAGATAAAGAATTGGTTTGGATGATTTTTGTGAATGTTTGAAATGCATAGAAGGAAAGATGAGTTGCTGGAAGTACATACTTGATGGTGACAGTTTCTGATGACAAAAGCGGCCAGAGACAATTTTCCGGCGGTCGGATTCCGGCGACCGGATTCCATCGATGACGTCATCAATCCCGGCGACCAGTTTTGGACCCAAAATTCCAGAGACATATTTCTCACACATGGCCTTGGGGGACTAGTAGATGGATGTGGACTTGAAGATTTTGAAGGCTAAACCTAATTTTGGAACAAGAAGAGCTATAAAAGAGAAGTCTTTTCTCAAAATCTTTTATCTTATCTTTGATCTTATAGCTTATCTTCTACTTTTGTTTCTAGTTTTTGTGAACATGATAGGGTTTCTCTTTCTTCTTGTTATGAACTCCATTAACATGAGTACTTAAGTTTATTATTGGTTATGGAATAGTTGGATTTCACAAAGCATGATTCTTTGATTCAATATATTAGTTTTGTCTCATATTTATCGTTCACAATTCTCTGAAAATATAGTTGTATGATTTGATTGATTGTTTTGTCAGGTTGCAAATTGGTAGAATTTCTAATCACATCTATTGCTAGTTTAGGGTTTATTATACGTAAAAGTTATAATCCTTGAATACAAGTAGCATAAATATGATTATAGTTTGTAGTGATATATTCTTATGATCATATGTGAATCGTGACCTTTGTTAAATTGAATTAGTGCGCTTTCCACGTTCAATTGCTTTGATTGGCCTGATTTCATAGAACTTAATGCATCTAGGGAATTAAACTTGATTAGTGCTTTTACACGTTAGGTTGTTCTCTTAGATAGAACTCATACTCGCATCTTTTAATGTGTTTGTTGATGACAAAAGGAGATTTGCGGGATATTCTTGCGATCAAGGTATCCTATGGATTTTGATAAAACTAGATATTAAATATCAATTCTACTTATTGTTTTCATAGCATGTTTGTGAATGAAGATGAATCCTTAACCAATATCTTTTCTATTCGATTTGTTTGCTTATTTCTTTATTTTCTTTTATTTTATTTTAGTATATAAAAATCAGAAAATCACCTCGGTATTTTATATAGGAAACCAAAACATCTTGAAAACCTAGTCCTCTATGTGGGATCGATCCTTTCTTACCCTTGCTATATTTATATTTTGAGTAGTAAGAAAGTGTAATTTATTTTTGACGCTTACGACAGCGATTAAATTTTGGCGCCGTTGCCGGGGAGGCAACGGTTGTCACTTGTTTTTGGTTTCTTATTTTTGTTTTGTTTTGTTTCTTATTTTTGTTTTTCTTATTTTCTGGTTTTGACATTTTTTTGAGAACTCTTGTTTCAGGTACCAATTCTATGGAAGGATCATATTGGAGCAATGGATATGATTTTCAACCTCCTCAACACTATGACAATTTCCCACCATCTATGGAATGCAATCAAAACCAATTTATTGGATATGATGCATATCCTAGATAACCTTATGGTGATTTTCATACATACCAACAACAACCTTGTAGTGGGTATGTAAGTCAAGCACCTAGGTGGGATAATTCTACTTCTAATTGGCTTTATTTGAGTTGTATGCAGATTTTGAATGGATTACAAGATATGCAACAAAGGCTTGACCAACTTGACCGTAATAGAGAAAACATCGCACAAACCAATTTATGGAATATTTCTTCTTACCCGACTCCAGATCGTAGTTATGATCATTCACCCATTCAAAGGGAAGAGTCATGGGAAAGAGAACCTATTGTATCAAATGGTGGTAAACGTGTGAACGTCAGGAAACTTGTGCAGAAATTATACAAGTTAGAAGATGATGGATACTCGGAAGAGCTTGTCGATGAAATTAGTAGGACCATTCATATGGAACTTAAACGACGTCGTGATAAAAGTTGGGAAACCGACGACGATTCTTATTATGGTGAGTCTGCATATGAAGACGAAGATGATTGTGTTGAAAAGGACCAACCTTTGGAGATATTTTATGACGTTAGTGTAGTTGACTCAACTCTTGATCTTTATAATGATCAAGCACCTATTCAAAAGGCACATGAGTATGATGAAACTAGTGTTTTACAGAACTTTTCAACAAGGTTTGAGTCCAATAAAGAGGAGTGTGTTTAGAATGAAACCGATATGACCAATATTGTGGAAGACCCAATTGAGCTTACAAATGATTGTAATGAAGATGTTGATGCCGAGATTTTGGTTAAGGCAGAAACGGATGAAGAATGGTTGCAAGGTTTGATAGAGGACCATGATATACAAGAGGTGAATAATTCACTTGAGTTTTTCAAGGATGAAGAGGATTCCGTGCTACAAGAGATTGTGCGAGGTTTGTCTAACCCTTTGCATATTTTTTCTTCTCCTTTACCTCTTATTGGTTTAAATATATATGCTTCAAAAACATTGTTGAATGATTTTGTTTCGCGATATCCTCCATTAGAGATACTTGATTCTCATACTATGCAGGTTTTGGAACAAGAAACCGTGGAAGTACCCGACTCCTATATTCTTTATGCACTTCCAAGTGTGGACAAGAATAAGTGTGGGGGAAACTTTTATCGGTTCATAGCTTCATTTCTGTTTTATATTACTAATATTTGTGTGAAGCTAGTGTTTGCAAAACAGATGCTATGGGTGGATCCCCAACTTTTCCGATTATTGATGTATGGGGAATTCAACTTGCATGTCGGGCCGACGACTTTAAACCAAGCGCTAATGGGAGGCAACTCACCGGTTTTGTGTATCTATCTCTATCATTTTATTTTATTTTAAGTCTTTTATCTTTATTTTCTTATTTTGGATATTTGTATATCAAAACTCTAACTTTTAGAGATTTTTGAACAATTTAGAATAAACACTAGCCTTTCTAAGTAGATGGAATTTTTTCTTGGCGGTGAGGTGTATAATGGCTGAGTTGAGATTTTATGCCAACTAAATAGCTTGTTTAGTGTTTATCCTCTATTGTTCCGAAATATCTATGAGTTGGAGTAATGAGTTTTTGTCATGCATTTTATTTTCATATTGTGTATATATATCATGTTATGAATTTCCCATCTTGAACTTTACTTTGAATGACTATATTTTACATTGAGGACAATGTAAAGTTTAAGTGTGGGGGAGTGTTCTCATATAGAGTTTTTAGCCTTATTAGTTTCCCTTGTTTTTTAAAAAAAATGTGCTTTTTGAACTCCGAAATCTAGAAAATTGTGCCTTTAGGATGACACCATTAGTGGATGGAACCATTTTGGATGCAGGAGTTGAGGAACCAATTAACTAAAAGGGACGAACATAGCTCAGAAATCACAATTAATATGATAGTTGTTACCATATCTCGGAATATCACCATATCACATTCTATTTTTATTTTTCCATATTTATCTATTGTTCTCTAAGTGCTTTGGTGGGTCACTAAACATCGACTTGTTATTACTGCTAGGATAAAATAGAGTGATTGAGTTGCTATAAAAAAAAAAAAAAAAAAAAAGAGAGACCGACCAATTAGACCAAACGGAATAAAAAGACACTTGGATAACAGTATGTGTGAAACGTTGTCCCTGTCTCCGTCGCCTAAACAAGCGTGGAATGCAGGATCCAAGGCAACTATCATATACTTGCTGACAAGAAGCATGCACTTGGATACAAAAGATCTAATCATGATGTCTACAGAAAAAGAAAAAAAGGTGAAAAAGAAAAGAAAGTATTATATTGGTTGAATAAAGTCAATCATGGTTCCCTTGTATATGCCAGTGAGTTGATGTAGAATTCAAACCAGTAGCTCAATCCAATAGGATGCATAGGTTCATCTTGGTAGTGACCTTCAGACAGATATGGGAAACATCGATCACTTGTGAACATTCGCCAACATCTACATCTATATCCATCTTCTTAATCTTTTCATTGTGATTGTGGTTAGTCAGATTCCGAGTATTGTGGCTTGTTCGACTATCTAATTAGAGCTTTATTTACAAAAATATGAACTGAATTTGCGCAAGGTACCTCCTCCAATAGCCATTTTGGATTCGTTCATTGATTTGTCACAAATAGACGGAGTTGGAAATATAGGTTTTGTAGGTAGACCTCTTGTAAACCTTCACGAGACTATCACTCGTCCACTAGGGACACCTAGGGGTTTAAAGGCTTGTTATTTATGCTAAAAGTAACCGTAGCCTCGACGACACGGAGTTGTAAGTATGTTTTAGAATTGTATTTTTTTATTTGCTCGAGGATTAGCAAACTCTAAGTGTGGGGGAATCTGATAGGTGTCTAAAACACCTTATTTTATATTTAGTATTTATGCTTTCTTTGCTATTTTTCGTGTGAATTATGTATCTTATGTGTGAGTTTGAGTGTATTAGGTGCTTTGGAGTCGTATGGAGCAAAAGAAGGAGAAATTAGCCATTTGGAGTGAAAAGTGCATAAAGTTCATTTCACAGACAAATACTAGTAGCAGTAGAGCCAAGGTTATGGGGCGATTCTATTTGAAGGAGTGTTAAATACAGACAAACCAAGGTTAAGGGGAGGCCAACTGGGTAGCCCTTATCAAGGTGACCCGGAGTTAAATATAACCCCAATGATTACCTAACCCTAGACTTAAGCCGAAACTTCTTTATCTCATTCATTCACCTGAAATTCAGAAGCAGCAGCCGCTGCTATTATTACCGTAACCAGATCGAGAAAGTGAGAGATATTGGGATTCAAATATGGAGAAGAAGGGGTATGATTCTGTAGAAGGTTGAAGCTGAAGCACCGCTGCTGTACAGGGAGAAGAACGGCTCAAGTTTAGGGGTTGTTGATTGAATTTGAGTCTGCATGAATGAATTGTTGTTGCCAGTTTTGGGTTGCACTGCTGAGAAGACTAAGATTGATTTCTGTGTATGTATTGATGTGGGTGTGTGTTGAATTTGAAACTGTCTGCATGGAAGGAGATTGGAAGAGCTTGGGAACCAATGACAAGCTCAATTCTGTATCAATAGAGTAACACACACCAGGTGTTTGGGAAAAGTCCTGAGTGGAAGCAAGAACTGGTGATGGTTGATCTGAAAGATTTGTGTAAAGTGGTTGAATTGGAAATGAATTGGTCTTTGAAAAGGTACAAATTGTTGTTAACAATTTGGAAGAATCTGAGTTGCAGCTGTTAGTTATTCTGGCAAGGAATGATGGTGAAGTGGATTATGATGTTGCTGCTGCTTATGAAGCTGAAAGAAGGTGCAAGAAATTGCAGGTGTTGCTGCTAGTGATGGAAGATGGCTTGAGTATGCTGTGAAGAAGAGGAGAAAGGTTACAGCTGTTGCTAATGAACTGGTAGCAGCATCAGAGAGCTAGGCAAAGTTGGTTGCTAGTGCTGAAATGAAGACAATGATGTTGTTCAAGGTTACAGAAAGTGCAGGCTTGGCTGTGTGCAGTCGAGAGCTGTGTGCTTGAGGTGACTAAGGAAGTGGTTGAGCTGCAATCACTGCGAATGATGAACGGAGATGGAGTTGGTTATTATGCATTGGAGCTGAAATGGAGAGGGTGCTGCAGGAGGTATGTTGCAGCTGAAGTAACTGAATTAGCTGCGAATCTGTTAGAGCTGTACATGGAAGTTGTAGTGATACTGCAGTGAGGAGGTATGTTGGAGCCGAGTGTGCAGCAGATCAGAACTAGTTTGCAGCTGAGATGAATGCTGGAATAGAAGCTGGAGTAGCTAAGGCAGGTTATTAGCCGCATGAATTGGCAGCTGGTGGAGAAATGGCTGGAAAATTTAGTGGTTAGCAGTGATAGAGTTGATTTTGAAGCATGGTCTTGGCGAAGCTGAGTATGACAGTGCGAAAACGGAGCAGAGTTGGTGCACTGGTGAGCATAGTTCCGGTTGCCGGATTTTGGAACCGTAAGTGGGGATCATAATGTTTCACTGAATCATGAAAGGGGTATGATTCGAATGCAAGAGTTGGCCGCGACACATATGAGCTACGAGTCACGCTTTTGGGCGCATTTTCGCAAGAGATAAAGAATTGGTTTGGATGATTTTTGTGAATGTTTGAAATGCATAGAAGGAAAGATGAGTTGCTGGAAGTACATACTTGATGGTGACAGTTTCTGATGACAAAGGCGGCCAGAGACAATTTTCCGGCGGCCGGATTCCGGCGACGGTGACCGGATTCCATCGATGACGTCATCAATCCCGGCGACCAGTTTTGGACCCAAAATTCCAGAGACATATTTCTCACACATGGCCTTGGGGGACTAGTAGATGGACGTGGACTTGAAGATTTTGAAGGCTAGACCTAATTTTGGAACAAGAAGAGCTATAAAAGAGAAGTCTTTTCTCAAAATCTTTTATCTTATCTTTGATCTTATAGCTTATCTTCTACTTTTGTTTCTAGTTTTTGTGAACATGATAAGGTTTCTCTTTCTTCTTGTTATGAACTCCATTAACATGAGTACTTAAGTTTATTATTGGTTATGGAATAGTTGGATTTCACAAAGCATGATTCTTTGATTCAATATATTAGTTTTGTCTCATATTTATCGTTCACAATTCTCTGAAAATATAGTTGTATGATTTGATTGATTGATTTGTCAAGTTGCAAATTGGTAGAATTTCTAATCACATCTATTGCTAGTTTAGGGTTTATTATACGTAAAAGTTATAATCCTTGAATACAAGTAGCATAAATATGATTATAGTTTGTAGTGATATATTCTTATGATCATATGTGAATCGTGACCTTTGTTAAATTGAATTAGTGCGCTTTCCACGTTCAATTGCTTTGATTGGCCTGATTTCATAGAACTTAATGCATCTAGGGAATTAAACTTGATTAGTGCTTTTACACGTTAGGTTGTTCTCTTAGATAGAACTCATACTCGCATCTTTTAATGTGTTTGTTGATGACAAAAGGAGATTTGCGGGATATTCTTGCGATCAAGGTATCCTAGGGATTTTGATAAAACTAGAGATTAAATATAAATTCTACTTATTGTTTTCATAGCATGTTTGTGAATGAAGATGAATCCTTAACCAATATCTTTTCTATTCGATTTGTTTGCATATTTCTTTGTTTGCTGCAATTGAAGACATGGGTTTGAGCAAGTTTGAATGAAAATCAAGATGGGTTCAATTCTGGTGATGTTGGTGGTTGAAATTGAGAAGCTAGGGTTTTGCTGGTTATGTAAATGAAGCAGTGTTGGTTGAATTGAAGCTGTAGTAAAATGGTTGAGATCTGTAGATGTCTATGAAAGTGGTTGTAGCTCAGGTTGCAGGATATTGATTCATAGGTATGATTCATGGTTTGGTTATGAAGAATACAAATTAATGAAAGGGGATCAAAAATGTTGAATAGAGTGGGTTTCTCTCTGAGAGAAGTATTAGAGCTAAGATTCAAATGGGTAGCTTGGTTGTTGGTTGCTGGAACAAGAAATTACAGTAAAAAAAATGGTCCTGTTGTGAAGTGCAGTGATGTAATTGGTGGCTAGTTATGGTGATGCAGGTGAAATAATTTGAGCAAGAGAATAACAAAAGCAAATGCTAGTGGTTCTAGTGTCATTGGTTGAGTTCTGGTGCAATGGAGCTGGACTGTGATTAGATGAATGGATAGGTTTGCAAGGGTCATGGAACTGTAGTGGTTATAGGTACAGAAGGGAAGGAATTGAGATGCTGCTGCTTGAACTGAAATGGAATTGAGGCAGTTTCAATTGGCGATGGATTGAAACTAGGAGCTGTTAAAATCAAGAGATTAGAGAAAGAAGCGAGAATTGATGACACTACAGATGAGCTGGTGGTTATTGATTCCATGATAAAGAGATTGTATTAGAATGAAGCAGGTGATGGTTTTTAAGCTGGGAAGAAGTTGCAGAATGGTGCATGTGCTGTTGAGAATGGTGTTAGCTGTAATGGGTTTGTGTGAACTGCATAAAAGGAATTCAGAGATGGGTCTGCGATGGTGTTAGCTGTAATGGGTTTGCAGTGGTGATCAAACAGGTTCTAATGCAGTTAACTTGATGCTGCACTGAGTTGCAGGAATGGAACTGCACTGAAGCTGTGGAGAGTTGATAGTTACAGGGAAGAGATTGAATGAATCGCAGTTGATGAAGTTTGGGGTTCTGTGAGTCATTGAATGAACTGTGGTGGTTTGATACACTGGGTTCTTGGTGGAAGTATAGAAGAGGAAACTAGCATTGCCATTGTCTGAGCTGAGCTGGTGCTATGTTATGATGCAGAGATGATGGCTGCAATTGGTGGTATTGAACTCCTGCTACAACTGAGTTTGTGAAGTGTATTGGTTGTGGATTCGATAAAACTGCAGTTAGGAGATGAATTGGCAGTGGTAGCTGATGGTGTTGGCAAGCAGGGAAAGTTGGAACAAGGAAGCTGGTGGCAATGCATAGCCATCATGGCTGGAGAGCAGTACTGAAGCACAATGATTGTGCAACAAAACTTATGCCAAAGCAACTCAGCCCATTCAGATCTGACTCGTCATGAATCACTGAGCCTGACCCAGTTTGACTCTTCTTTGACTCAGTTGACTACTTTGCCGATCACCTGAGATGCTTTTCCGGTGCCGGATTTCGGCCAAAATCCTAATTTTTCGGCGAGCGATTTTGGGACATATTTTCTACACGGGTTTCACTCACTTGTGGGCTTGGTGGATTTCTATCTAGTGGACTTTGAAGACTAAACCTAATTTTGGAACAAGAGGAGCTATAAAAAGGAAGTTTTCTACAATTTATACCACGTATTTTACTTGGAACAGAGGAGAGAGCCGCAACTAGGGTTTGCTTTCGTATTTATTTTTCATCTTCTTTAATTCATTATTATTATGTTGATGAACTCCATTAATATGTGTAGCTAAATCTTATATTATTTGTTAAGGATGTAGTCCTATTTCTAAAACTTGTGATTGATTAATGCATTAGTTTTCTCTCTTGATTATCATTCAAATCTCTACTGTTTTTAATAATCACATGATTGATGTATTTTGATAGGATTTAGATGTTTCGTTAGTTAAGTGGCCAATTAATTGAACTTGCATCTTGTCCATAGCTATTTTAGGGTTTTTCATCAAGCGATAACCCAAATACAAGTAGCATGATATGATTATAGTTTGTAGTGATACACTCTTATAATCATATGTAGAGTTTGACCATTGTACAAATTTTCATGTGCAATGTATGACAATTGCATTGATTAGCCTATTTCCAAAACTTAATGCTCCTAGGAATTGAACTTAATTAGCGCAAGGCGTTAGGTTATTCTTTAGGTAGAATTCACATATGCAGCTCTAATGTGTGTGTTGGTGAACTTAGGAAATTATTAGATTAACTTGCTCCCTTGATATTCTAGGTTTTTGATAATAAAAGAGATTAAATTGTAATTCTAATCGTATATGCAAGCACATGTTTAAGATTGAAGATGAATTCCTTGACCAATATCTTTCTCTCATTGATTACTTCCAACTATTTACTTTGATTTTATTTTACTTTTATTTTACAAAAATCATAAATCCCCCCTCTTGGTTACTAAGAAACTAGAATTTGATAACAACAATCACCTCTCTGTGGATACGAACTCTTCCTTACTTTATACTTCATTTATATTTTGTTGAGTAAGAAAGTGAATTATTTTTGACGTCTTCGACAGCGATCATTATGGTGCCGGTATGAGACTCAGTTGGTGGTTGAGTCTCATCAGAGTCACCATAACCTTGAAAAGCAATGGGAGTACGGGGTATATGAACATTATACAAATATTGAAATACGTGTGATTGATATTATTGCTGGAATGGTTGAAATGCTGATGAGGTTGAGGCAATTGGGGTATACAAATTCGTTTGCCTAACTACTTCCATGTTCACACCACCACCTGAAGTCAGTATGTCAGGCTACAAATGACTAAACATACGTGTAGGAGTTGTATCCATGCCAATGTTTTCTTCAACACCATGTTTGGGGGTTGAACTTTCTGGTACCTCCTCCATATGACGACGTCTCAATCTTCTTTCACCACTTTGATGACTTCCATGACTTTGCTGACTGCGACCACTTTGCTGACTTCCACTTGGACTCAATCCTCTACCAGTTCCAACACTGGGACTCATTCCTCTACCAGTTACAACACTGGGACTCATTCCTCTACCAGCTCCAACACTGGGACTCATCTCAAACATCATGTTTTCCCTCAAACTTTGCATCTGTTCCAAGTGCATATTCTGAATTCCTTGAACAAGAGCCTCATAATCGTTACACCGGGTCTGATACTCCAACTCTGTAGCATTAACCCCGAGGTATGGATAAGTCCGAGTAGGTGCACTTGAAATAATTGGATAAGTAACAATCTCTCCAGATATGCTGGATATAGTCTTTACTTCCCAAGAAAATAGTGGCATGTATGACGATGAACTTTGAGAAGGATATGCAAATACGTCACCCGTCTCTGGTGGAGGTTGGGAAGGAAGAAATTCATTGTCAAGTGGCAACCTACCTAAATCTAGGAAATCCATCCAACCCAAAATTTGCGGTTGCATGGAAATATTTGGCTTGAAAATAATATTAAACCAAGATAGGTACTCATTTCTATCCATCGGCTCCTGGATCAATTCATCTTGCCAACGATGACCTTCCCTTATCAATTTGAAGTAATTGTCTGCTGAAACATCTGTACTGGGATAAGGGTTGACAGCTATCACAGATCTCCCTTGCAACATAAGAAGTTGTCTTCACCATAATACCAAACACCCTTCTCAGAAATTGGGATGTATAACACCATCCTTATAAGGCTTAACTCTACCATTGTCTGACCTAGTTCTTCTTGGAACTCAGGTACTGATTCATATGGCTGTGAGATAAGGTTATGACTTGTTATACTCAACTACTGAATCTTATGAACAATACCAGCATGTTGACCATCTTCAATCTGTGCAGCATCCCAATTCTCAGAATCATACTTCTGTATGATCGGAAATACATTCGTATAATTCTTCAGATAAGGTTCCGAAACACGGAAATATGTATACCACCAATACTGAAAATAATAACATTCAGCAGGTTAATAACTTTTCCATATGAAAATGACAAATAAATACATAATGTGAAAAATATTGGTTCTTACCTCCAGAACTCCCCAAAAAGCATTAAAACTATCTTTATCACACGTCGAGTTATCACTTAAGGCAATGTAAATCTCTGATAAAATCACAGTCCCCCAATCATATGTTGGTGCTTGCTCTAAATCTTCTAATGCTTCAAGAAACCCAATTAACACTATTGAGCTAGCATTTGGGAACAGACATTGGCCCAGTGTCCACAATACAAACAGACGTTCTTGCTCCTTGATGAGTGCCAAATATTGCATATTCATACACCTTTTCATTGGCACTTAACTCATCTTTCGCACTTCAAAGTCATATATTATCCCAAATTCTGCATTCTTACCATCTTCAAGAATAAATATTTGTATTAATTAATTTTTTGTTTTTAAGTACTAAATAAAGCTTGGAAGAATTGAGAAGACAAAAGAGAAGAAAGTTGGAAGCATTGCAACCCGCTCGCGCATCAGTGGCAACCTGTTTACAAATTCATGGGATTAAACAACCCATGATCCAAAACCCAAGACCCAAATCCATTTCCACCTCACCCCCATTGGATTCTTTCCAAAACATCCACCTCACCCCCATTGGATTCTTTCCAAAACATCCACCTCACCCCCATTGTATTCCATTCTATCCATCAATTAAGAAAACATGTTTTGTTTAATTGTTGAGTGGTTTCTACAGTAAATTTCGAATCCCAACTGTGAGAGAATTTTTGTGTATAAATAGAGAGGGTTGTTGTGTTGAAAACTCATCCAAGAATAGCTTGTTCATGTTAGTTTATCAAATTTCAATTTTGTTGTAATGTTGTTCATGTTCTAATTTCATTTACTAGGGTTTAGATGAAGCCCTAATCTCATTGGTATGTATTCATATCTTGTATCTTGTTCTTGAAAGTTTAGAATTGTTTAAAGATATAATTTAATCCAAGTTTGTCAACATCTTGCTCTCACAATGTATGCCATGTATCCATTGTAGTTAGAATATCTCTATGTTGATTATGCTACAACTCATGCTTAACCAAATATTGATCTTTAGATTAGTTGTGCTTAATTAGACAATTAATGCTTTGGAGAAATACTTTAGTTGTGATTAAATTATCCATTGGAGAAACACCTTAGTTATACGGTAGACTTGAATCTACTATAAGGACAAGAATAATATTACAAGTTGAATGCATATCATAGGTTAGTGGTGGATTTGAATACCCTAGTATCCATATTCTCAATATTTACACCTTGATTTAATTGCATATTTTAATTCAAATTACTTTTTGTTTAAGTCTTTGCCAATATCTCGTCGTATCGACAAAAACAAACCCCCTTTGGTTACTCTCTGAATCAGTTCTAAGTAAGGATTTAGAATCAACTTCTACACTCTCCAAGTCTCTGTGGTTCGGCCTGTGCTTGCCCTGTGTTGCTTGTCGACACTGTGCACTTGCAGTATACACAATAGTAGGTATCTTTCCGAGCCTACCAAGTTTTTGGCGCCGTTGCCGGGGACTCGGTAGTGGTGTAGTTCATTTTTCATCCCCTGTCACTATTCATTTTTCATCTCATGGAGCTGTTCACATATCACTGTTCACATATTACTGCTCACATATCACTGTAGCAGCACAACTATTCACAGTCAATTTTACACTTATTTTTGTTATTTTTTTTAAAATTTTTTGCTTTTGCTTTAAAACTTCGAAACCCTAACTACCTCTTTTGAGCTCAACAGGTTCCGAAGTATTGTTGTAAAGGCGAAGGAAAGGAAGCGAAAGAAGTTTTTATTTAAAAAAAAAAAAAAAAAAAAAAAGTTTATTTTATTTATTTTTAGATTGTATTAGGATTCCTCTACTCTTGTAATTTTCTTTTTCTTTTGCACTTTATTTTGGACTTTGGACTTGGACATTCTATTTTTATTTTTATTTTTAAACCCTACGGAAGGGTATTATTAAATATCAACTGTTTGCAGAGAAGGACGGTGATTACAATATCACCTCGGCCCCTCGGGTTCGTTCATGACATAGGAGTCGTGGCCCGAGTCGACAACAACGGTTCATCCCCCGTCTGGAACGGGAGGTAAGTTTGTCGAAACACTCGAGAATCCCTTGTTAGCGAGTTACTGTATTCCTTCGTTTGCATATATGTTGAGGAATTGAATACGGCTGTTTTATTTTCCTAGTAAAGGGCAAGGACTGGCCATACAAGATAAGAGTTCGGATTTCATCACCGTTCTCTTCTTGCCCGCCTTAGGAAAACGATACCTAACGTGAACCTAAGCTTTAAAATTTGGAATAGAACGAGACCTATAAGGTAATGAGATTAGTAGGAAAGTCGTTCGAAAAATATTGGTTACTCTTTAAGCATACTTCGAAGTTCATGATAGTTTCTGTAAGTTGAATGCGTGACTGCGCCGCCTTGTAATACGGTGAGGCCTTGGGTATAAAAGCTCTAGCAGCTTCCTTCGCCTCTATTCAATTTACTTAAACTCAGATTGATTCCAGAAGGGTTTGCTCAGATTGTAACGAATTCCCTTTTGAAGGATTAGAAGCTGGTCTAGAAAACAATCTAAGTGGATCCATCATGCTTTTTGTTTGCTAGAAATCAATAAGTTTACTATGGTGGAGTCATCCTTGTTTGCGATTGCATAGAACTTCCCTTCCGTTTATGATTTTTCTTCTTTTATTTTGTTTGTCTAATGTTTGCCCGAGGTAATTAGAGAACGGGCTTGTCAAAAAAAAAACAACCAATAATGAAAAAAAAAAAATTGGTATGTTTTCAGTGTGTACATCCCAATCTCTGCAACAAGCCTAGTGCTAGTTAGAGATCATGTCAGGATTCTGGTCTGCAGGTGGGGATGGAAACAAATCCATCAAAGAGCTTGCTTACGGGCATGCTTGATATTATGAGCCTCCAACAGACCATGATGTCAATAGTTATATGGAGTTTTATGGACATTTTCACAGTCCTGAGCATCAATACATGGACCCTAATAAATACTCACACATGTATCATCCACCACAGGGTGAAAATGAACATCTTTACAGTGCCCAACTCTCACAATCATCACTTTTGGACCAGTTAGAAGCTAGAACTGCAGCTTTAGAAATGCAAATGCATGAATCTGTCGCATATAATTCTTCTAGGGAATCAGAAATCTATGCTTGTACCTTATGTGGAGGCTTAGGACATCCTGCTGAGAATTTCTATATTTTGCATGATTTTAGGCAATCTAGAGAATATCATGAAAATCCAAAATATGAAATTCCAACAGATTACAAAGCTGATAGTCATTGGGACCATAATCAACCTTTCGAAGGTTGCGATCAGTATTTTATATACCCTAATGACCCCGCACATATGTATCATCCACCACAGTGGGAAGTTGAACAATTTTGTACTTCTCAATCTGTAGAGGAAAATCTCAGACTCATCGAACAAAATAATGCTATGAGTGTATTGCATGATAAACCATATAGCATTGATTATGAATTTCCTACTGTTGAAGACTCTCCTTCCATCGAACAACTTAATGCATTATTAAAAATGAATTTGATTCGTTTACAAAATGTAGGAAGGGAGGAATTTCAGGATGAAATGTTTGTTTGTCCTAATGAAATAAAATGTGAAAATAGTATGCCTAGTCTTACTCGTGCAACTGATATTGCATATGAACCTGTTTTAAATGAAGGGACTAGAAATACTACGATTTTGAATAGGGAAAAGCATTTCTGTGATGATAATGATGATGATGTTATGTTAGAAGAACATTTTTTTACTGAAAATATTGTCGAACCTTTGGGTTCAGAGACAATAGGATTCTCTACCTCGACCTTAATGAGTGATGTTTCTTCTAATGTTCCATATACATGGGATGTTGATACTGATCTTGAGCCTGTGCAATTTTCCTGTGAACAAGAGCATGACACATTTCTTGTGTCTGACTTAAAAAATGTTGAATCTCCTGTCGACACTAATGATCTTAAGCATGAAAATATAATTGGCGTGTTTGATTCTATACCTAGGTCACAACATGATGTCTCTTTGGATCTGTCCATGCATGAGAATAAAACTTTGGATGATGATGATTATGAACTAGGTCTTGATGAATTGTTCTATGAATGTGAGCATGCTTCGACATTGGAAAATGATTTAGGAGTTATAGATGTGACTAATAATGATGTTCCTACCTCCCTGCCCATGTCACAAACTGGTAATCTTGCACCCAACCTAGATTTGATTTGTAAAGTTATTGTTAAACCTTTTTTTTTAAGAGTACCTAATCTAGGATTGGAACTGTGTGCCTCTCAAGTCCTCTTGGACTATTTTGCAGCTAAATATAATACCTTTGATGAGCCACGGTTGGAGTTTACTCATGTCTCTCCATCCATCCCTGACAAAATCCACTTTGAACTAGATCTTGTGCATGATGCACCCTTGAAATTGTTAGATTTTGTACCCAAAAGTTTATCTATTGAAAAATCTAGGTTTGGGGGTAACTCATTCACATATGCAGTCTCACTTGCATTGTTGTCCTGTTATAAATATGTAAGGTTGTTGATGTTTCCGCATTCCGTCTTTTGGGTTGATCCTTAACTTTTTAGATTGTTGGTGTTTGGGGAGTCATCATTGTATAATCTAGTAGGTAAATTTTGAATCTTGTTGATATATTTGTGTGCTAACCGAACTTTTTGTCTTGCGCTCATATTGTTTGCTTTCATAGCATTCATTCAATTATGGTTAGCACCAACCTTTTTGCATCTGGTATTCTCTTTCATTTGAATCTGTTTTGTTCTCACGTTTTGTTGTTGTTTCTGTTTCTTTTGAAACATTGAGGACAATGTTAGATTTAGGTTTGGGGGAGTATTTGCATTTAGCGTTGTGAGTCTTTTTATGACCAGCTGTGGAGCGGGTCTTTTGTAGGATCCTTTGTAGTCTTTTGCATTTTCTTATGACCAGCTGTGTAGCGGGTCTTTTGTAGGATCTTTTGTAGTCTTTTGCATTTTTTGTTATCTGATGACCAGTTGTGGAGCGGGTCTTTTGTAGTGTGTTATCTGATGACCAGCTGTGTAGCGGGTCACTAAAAAAAAAAAAAAAAAATGATGATCAGCTGTGTAGCGGGTCTTAAAAAATTGGTTACAAATTTTCATGGTTCTACGAAATTCCGAAGTTCATCATCTACAGTTGAAGACCGAAGACGAAGACATTTCTATAGATGCTCTGAAATTGGAGAAGGTTTTGTGGGTACATCTTTGGTAGGCCCTCACGAGACTACAACTCGTCCACTAGGGACACCTAGGGGTTTAAAGGCTTAATGCATACGCTAAATGCATTCGAGAGACCAGCGACAGTGGTATAGTTAGGATTTCTTAAGTTCTGTTTCACTTGAGGACAAGTAAAATTCAGGTTTGGGGGTATTTGATGAGTGCCAAATATTGCATATTCATACACATTTTCATTGGCACTTAACTCATCTTCCGCGCTTCAAAGTCATATATTATCCCAAATTCTGCATTCTTACCATCTTCAAGAATAAATATTTGTATTAATTAATTTTGTGTTTTTAAGTACTAAATAAAGCTTGGAAGAATTGAGAAGACAAAAGAGAAGAAAGTTGGAAGCATTGCAACCTCGCTCGCAAGCATCGGTGGCAACTTTGTTTACAAATTCATGGGATTAAACAACCCATGATCCAAAACCCATGATCCAAAACCCAAGACCCAAATCCATTTCCACCTCACCCCCATTGGATTCTTTCCAAAACATCCACCTCACCCCCATTGTATTCCATTCTATCCATCAATTAAGAAAACATGTTTTGTTTAATTGTTGAGTGGTTGCCACAGTAAATTTCGAATCCCAACTGTGAGAGAATTTTTGTGTATAAATAGAGAGGGTTGTTGTGTTGAAAACTCATCCAAGAATAGCTTGTTCATGTTAGTTTATCAAATTTCAATTTTGTTGTAATGTTCTTCATGTTCTAATTTCATTTACTAGGGTTTAGATGAAGCCCTAATCTCATTGGTATGTATTCATATCTTGTATCTTGTTCTTGAAAGTTTAGAATTGTTTAAAGATATAATTTAATCCAAGTTTGTCAACATCTTGCTCTCACAATGTATGCCATGTATCCATTGTAGTTAGAATATCTCTATGTTGATTATGCTACAACTCATGCTTAACCAAATATTGATCTTTAGATTAGTTGTGCTTAATTAGACAATTAATGCTTTGGAGAAATACTTTAGTTGTGATTAAATTATCCATTGGAGAAACACCTTAGTTATACGGTAGACTTGAATGTACTATAAGGACAAGAATAATATTACAAGTTGAATGCATATCATAGGTTAGTGGTGGATTTGAATACCCTAGTATCCATATTCTCAATATTTACACCTTGATTTAATTGCATATTTTAATTCAAATTACTTTCTGTTTAAGTCTTTGCCAATATCTCGTCGTATCGACAAAAACAAACCCCCTTTGGTTACTCTCTGAATCAGTTCTAAGTAAGGATTTAGAATCAACTTCTACACTCTCCAAGTCTCCGTGGTTCGACCTGTGCTTGCCCTGTGTTTCTTGTCGACACTGTGCACTTGCAGTATACACAATAGTAGGTATCTTTCCGAGCCTACCACTCCTCAAAAATGCTCAGGGATCAAATATTGATTACCAGCTTCTCTGTTTTGATTCATTCTTATAACATAATGCTGGAAAAAACTTTTCAACTCATACGCTTTTATTTGTCTATGTGTAGGATTTCCTTGTAATTCAGTTGAGTATAAAGGAAATCTTTCTTTCCATTTATCTTCTGATAACCACTTTAGTTTATTAAATGGAAGTAAGTTCCCTTGGCATGGAATTCCGGTTAACATGTATAAATATATCGGTGTAACTCCTATTAACAATAATTATTCATAATTAGAATTTGTTGATTTTTATGAAACAAAACACATAATCTAAAAATTAAATTACTAGAAAAGACTGACTTACCGCATTCAAAGTCCTTGAAAAAGAACGTGTTTGTAGTCTTCCACCATCGTTCTAATATAACTTGAACACCTTGAGTCCTGTGGTTTCTAGGTTGTATTTGATATAGATGTCGCCAAGGATATCTTCTCACTCTCTCTTGAACAACAGGAGGAAGTAATTGAAAAATTGTATGTAACTCAGTCCATCCACCTCTTAGATTTATCGCGTTACATCGCCCCTCATTACCAGAAAGGTGATTATAGAATACACATTCACCGGCTACTAGTCTAACATTATTAAACACATAATTTGTATCCACAACAAAACTTACTCCACTGCCTGAGGTACTAGTAGATCCTTTTCCTTTTTTGTTTCTTCTTCTTCTCTCCATATCTGTTTAAGATGATTGTTTTAGAACAAAAATTTAAAGAAAATCAGTGGTTTTCAGAAGAAGAATTGAGAAGAGTTTTAGATGAGGGGGAGTATAGTTGCGGTATTTATAGGCGTCAGAAACTCAAACGGTGGGGATATTGATTATATCGACAACGATATAGTGAATATCGCTCGGTAGGGATTCGATCGCTCAGCGGTTTCCCCATAGTGGAACAAATAGTTTGGCATGCCAAACACCATTTTTTTGGCATGTGCATAGGAATAGGCCTTATTGTGCAAGACGAAAGGGATACTTGGCAATGTGCCTTGTTCTTCTTCACGAAAACAGGCACCAAAAGGCGCAGCAGAAGGCAGAAGCAACCATGGAAATATTCGTGGCTTTAGCCTTCACAATGTAAGACCTGGTGAAATCCTTGTAAATTGATGTCTCCGATTTCTCTTCTGTCAGGCTTGGTCTAGCATTTTATAGCACTTGTTTGGGCCTTGTTCTTTTTCTCTTTGCTGCACTTGATCGGTAAAATTTGTGTCAAACTGCACCTTTCTGACATATGCCTGTTTACCCTTTGCAAATACTATATTGATCGATTTAAATTGATAAAGTAAGCTTCCCTAAGTTTTAAATGGATCAAGAGTGGGGTGTAAGATGAAGAAGGAAAATAATTTCCATGGTTGAAAGTCGCACGAGCGGAAACTGTTGGGTGCCTATAAAAGTTAGTGTCATAATATCACTAGTTTTGTGTTCTGGAATTTACTGTTTGGTTGGGTTCTTTGGGTACCTGCTCTTTGAAGAATCCATTATGCCGACATACTAGTCAATTTCATCAGTGGGGTCAATCCTTAACGACGTGGTTCGTTTAAGTTTTGCATTTCATCTTATGCCGATATTTCCTGTATTGAAATTCTCTCAGAGGATCAATCTGGACAGAATTCTAAATATTTTACACGTGATTTATAGGGTTTCAATCAACTTATATAGCATATATAAGACTAGGGAATCACCCGTGCCATATCGGCACGGGTTATTTCACACCGTTATATTCTGGGGTGCTTTGTTGTCGCACCACGTCTGGATTCTTCTTTCTGTTATCATCTGGTTTGTATCGCCCAAGTCACACAGTTTTGTGTTTTTTTAGAAGACACATCTCCCAATCGCAATTTCTGTGTTCAATTGAGTGATTTTAAATTTCTGTTTTCAATTAATTTCATTTTAGTCTGAAATTATTTTCATTTTAATTTGATTGTATAAAACTTCAAGCGGTCAATCAAATTTTTATCTGCAATTGATCGAATCCGTTTTCGCATAGTGAAATTTAAGGTTAGTGTTTTTTTTTTTATTATTATGGAGATAATGAAATAGAGGGTAGAAAACGGTCAAGTTTTAATTGAAAATGCATTTGATGGTGCTACTAACAAAGTTTTTGATGTGAACAATATTGATTTGGGTGTGTTATTGAGATTATGATTATTGCTAGCATGGACCGAAACGGCACCGGCTATTTCACACCGTTATTAACTTGGTAAGGAGCTTTTATGAATAATGTTTGAAATAATTCACAAATTACAACCACCAATATCTCTTTGGTTATAAAAAAAAGCACTTGCGATTAAACTACTTTTAGATTTTAGATGTTTATACACGTTTATGTTGTACACATTTTGAGCATTCCACTTATCATAATTTGACAAACAAATTTTGTCACGAATAAAAACCACTTTAATAAACAACAGCCTCCAAGTAACAATGATAAACCCTAACAAAATACATTGCAGAAATAAACCGAATTGCTGCCCTAATTGACCAATATTAATCATACCTACAGTTAACAACAAAAGTCGATCAGTACATCAATGAGATCGAGTAAATTGTAAATATGCTATTTTTGGTACGACTTATATGAATGTCCAGGTGACACGACTTGATATTTTCCTGCCAAGGTGAGATAAAATATATAGATCAAATATTGTTGAAGTTATCCTAGACCAATATTGAAGTATAGTCCCAACAGTGTTATATCCTAGATCGAAGAATATACCAAATTGTCATTGGTGGTATTATATCTTCCTCACCCTCCTGTGTAACATAGAATTCAATTACGGAATGACCAAAGACAAATAAAAGAGAAAGGGACCTAGGGGTTTTTTATCCAATACATACAAATGTATCGACAGGTTTCACTAATATACTGATTTCGCAATATTCCATTATGAGGTTTCAAAATCCGTGTGAACTATACCAAGTTCTCTATTCAATTGATCAAGACCCATCAGATTTGATTGCATTACTATCAAACTTTATTCAATGGAGGACATGCGCGCACGTTAGGATCCATACTAAAAGCGATGACTCTACCTAATAACACATTCTCAATTCGAGGATATTCGAATAGAGACAGCAGGTAAAACTTGGATCTCATGAAGTGCAGCGATTCCAGATTCCTCTGCGCTCATTTGGATTTTTGGGTGTATGCATGATGCTCAAGTAACCATGTGTCTAGGAAATGCATAAGTACTGTCCACCCCAATGTTACGTAATGCATATAACTCGTGAATTTTCTCACTGTATACTCAATTTTAATAGAACAGTGCTACACTCATAAGCCGCTCCATCTTCTTTTAAATGCATAAAGGGTTTAAATAATGCGAAGGAATGGTGGATTGTACCCCTGTTCATCAAGATACACCAAGGATCACTATCATAAACCTAGCAAACATTTGAATACAGAATGACAACGAAAAGAAAGGGTACAACTAGCTGATGGATTTCTACTCTGCCATCCCATTTGCCAAAAAAACCTTTGATATCAAAACCATGAAGTTTATTTGGATACACAGAACACCAAAAAGCTTTTAATATTCCCTGCAATACGTTAGACAAATTTACCATAACAAAAAGGTATGCAGAAAAATAAGTTTGTCCAAATGTGTCTTATTTCCTAAAATTTAACAATAATAATGCACCTTGATGCATCGAAATAAGCTGCCACATGACCTAACCCGCCTATTTTTCTTGGCGAAATAGAGAAATCAACAATTATATACTTTTGGTCCTAGTACTCCGACTTATAAGATTCCTATCATCACTTAAAAAACACGCTGAGTTAATTTATGTTGACTTTGATGAATGAAATGACCTTGCGGCAAACTGTTGTCCATCAAGTTGAGTTTCTAAAAGAAAAAATCTTCCACAGTTCGTCCTTTAATCAAAAAGTCGGGTAATTAGTTTTGATGTAAGTTCAGGTGCACTCGTGTTGAAAGGTTTGCTTGCAGGCCTATCGTTATACTTCCAAGTCACAACATAATTTTCCTTGGAGAATTCTGAAGAGTGAGGAACATGATCAGGCTACGCATCAGCGCACCATAGTTCCATCTCAAGGTCAGATTAGCCCAATTTTTCAAGTGCTTCAGCTACAGCATCACCAGATGTCTGCTCCAAAAGAGTTCTATAAGAGTGTCCATACCCACTTGTATTGATTTCAGGATTGGCAACTTCATTCTTTTAGATCCTTCAAAATTGTTTTCAACTATTTTCATACTTAAATGGGCATGCCTTGCTTGAGCTCAGAGTGGACTAAAGGTACACCACCACTCCAAATCTCTCTCTCTTTATCTCAGATAAACTGCATTGATATAGACGACGAAGAGCAATACTGAGTAGTAGGTATCATGATCAATAATTAACACATATGGCTCACATGATAAACATGCATGGCGATGTTGGAGGTTCTTTCAGCATAAGTTGCTGACACCGACCGGCTTGGTGAAAGCCAAACCTATGTTACTTTTCTATGGTTGTCCATACAATGCGAATGTGACCCCTCTCATGAAATTTATGGAAAGAATACTAGAAGCCTATCTGGCCTGAAAATGTATTAGCAGTCCGAGTACGATAACCAAAACCACAACATATATACGAAGAGGGGCATTCTAATAAAATTCATAATTTCTTCCCTAACTTCAGTACACCATATATACGAAGAGGGACATTACAATAAAATTCGTACCTTATTCCTTTACTTCAGTACGTGTCAAACTATCGTTGAAATCTAACATCAAAATCAAATTATAGCAGTAAAGTTAAAATTGAAATCACCAGTACAATCAAACAACAGAAAAATATACCCATTTCATAATACATTTAACAAAAAAGGAAATAAAGGACAAAAAAAAAGTAAATGAAGAGTTAACAAGGAAAAATATACCCATTCCACATTGTCCTAAGCTGTGGAATTATCTAGACCCCTTTATACACATTTTGGTTGCATTTAGTAGCTTTTGTGGCCCGCAACAGATGTGAAGAGTCAGTAAATATAGGGGTGACCTATATAATTATTCATAAGGTATGAACTGTGTAATTTTACACCATGAAATTATCTCGGATTGTGAGATATTGAATATGTTAACGACACATGACCAGAATTGTCGCCCCTGATGGATTTCCTAATAGTGGGCCTAGTTTTAGTATGTTGAAATAAACGGGGAAATTTCTTTTTTATTTCCCTCTCTTCAGAGGCCTTGAAACACTAGTAGTTGTCACCAGCACCTTGCTCTGATTTGGTCTGTTTGGACCAAATCCGAGGAAAGATTTCTGTTTTTCTTGATTCTAGTAGATTATCTAATTGAATAAGATGTTTTTTTGCCATTTCTGGTGTCTGTTGACATATTTCTTCACTGTATGGGTGATTTTGGCTTCGCTTTTAGAGCAATTTTTTCTTCACTGCAATGATGACTCGTTCAATCTCTGATAGTTATTTTATGACTTATTATTACAGTTTCACGAACATCAATAATTTAACACGCATAACTTTAAGTTCATCTTCAACAAAAAAGAATTAGGGAATCCAGGTTTTTCGTTCATATGTACAAAATTATGAGCTAAGTACTCCATTCTTTTTTGCGCATTACCGTTAAAGAGGAAACTAATTCCAGGTAATACCATCTTTTTCTGTCCACATCTTGTACAAAAATTTGATACTTTCATGGTTGTTTGCTCTTTCGCTTCGCGATTTCCATGTAACTGGTATATTTGTTTGTACTTGGGGTTTACCTTTCTTGTATTTTGATGTTATTTATTCTCGTAAACAATCTTGTAACCACCTTCTTGGATTGAATGAAACATGATCAGATTATTTATTGAAAAATATAATAAAATAGGGGCGTTAGCGAATCGGTTCCATAATAATAGGATATTTTAACATATCCCCCTTTTAATTTTGAAAATAACCACGAAAACAACAACATAAGCGACAACAACATCAACAACTACAAAAAAAAAAAAAAAAAAAGTCGCCTGAGAAAATTGATTACAACAGTAGTTTTATTTTGTTGTCTTGCTTTCCTACCTGTAGGCACTTACTATTAGATTTACCTAATTGTATTGGTAGTTGTGGATAACTGATTTTCAAGTTAAAAAGGGTAGCAGGAGAAGGAGGAATCCTCTTGGATAACAATGGAATGTACCTACATGTCAAGGCCACCTCTGTCCTAACAATAGGTCCAAAAGAAATAAAATGGTTATCACAATACGAGGCAATTATATGGCTGACATCTTCTTTGTGTGAGATGATAAGAATGTCATTAAATCTTAAGAGATTTTTGATGCAAATCCAGAATGCAAGGCTGCACAAATTATGAAGGAACGCCAAATTATGCTTGGTTGTTTTAAGAAAGGTTTTTATTACTATCACATTAGCGGTCATATTTGGGTAGTTGATTTACTTGCTAAAAAGTTTAGTTAACAATGATAATTTCCCAATCTTATTAATGTCGATGTCAAAAACATTAACCTTATTAATGTCAATAGCATGTTGTTCTAAGTAATGAAAGTTCTCGGTTATTATTATTATATTATTATTAAGGGATTCAGCTATTATTATCAATAAAGCGAAAAAAAATAATTATTTATGGGGCATGTTATAGTGGAGGAAGAGTCTCATCTCCAATACAAAGGGTCAAGGTCATCCTTAAAGGATAGCTTATTAACACCCTTTTTGTTTTGTTTTGTGGATCATTTTTAAATAATAAAAAAAGAAAGAGAATTCACCTAATGTTCATCTTAAATCCCCTAACTCTTTTATAAAAAAATCTATTTAAATATGGGGGATTTTGCATTTTCCCCCTAAAATAAATAGGTATTTTGCATTACCCCTTTTATAAATCGCTAATAGGCAAAACCCCCCCTCCGTTAACTTTTTCGTAACCAACCAGTTAAGTTAAAGCATACCCAGTTAAGTGAGCACGTGCAATACACATGTGCACTATAATAAAATAATGAAATTGGATGAACGGTTAAAAATTGACTTCATGAACTAAAATAGATCTCACCGTTAAAAATAATTAAACTAAAGTAAACACATGCCGTCTTCTTCCCAAAAACTCTCTTCCGCCATTAAAAGCTTTACTGCAAGCTTTGAATTTAGAAGCTAAGGAACATGTGAGAGTTGTTGAGCTCAGGAAAGTTAGGTTAGTATAATAATTTAAACTTTAATTTGAGAAAGAAACAAAGATATAATTAGGGTTATTCTTAGCTGTATTGGGAAAATTGAGAAAAAGGAAAGTCAGCATAAAAATGTGGAACTGTTACCTTGATAATGGTGATGTATTTAGGGAATTAAAGAGTTATTCGAGAGTTTAAGAAGAATAAGCCGTTGGGTGCTACTTGGATTTGAATTTTGAGATGAAATTTGAGCTGATGGAGAAAAAATGGGGAATCAAAGTTTTATAGCTAGGGCACTCTTAATTCATTTCAAATAGGTAAATCTGATTTAATTCTTCATGTCTATCATTATTCGGTGCTTAATGGTTGGTTATTTATCTTCAATTTTTCTCCACGGTGCAAATTGGGAGAGTTTGGTTTATTGCCGTCGTATTAACTGACCAAATTATTGAGGTACCGACGCATAATGACCACCATACTCCTTCAAAACTTATGTTTGCTCATACCATTCTGCTCTTCATTTAATACCCCACCACTACCATTCACAGACATCACAAATTAAAAACCCCTAGTTTCATCGTTATAGCTCGACCATCGTTCCATCTACAAACATTACTCAAAACCTATTTTTGTAAGCTTTTAGAGATCTATTATCAGGTGATTATTTTCCAATAATGGAGAAATGTATCTATCGGAGATTTACAACAGAGCCATATGTTCAGAGAAATTAATTCATACCAGGTGACAGAGACTTAGTGCCAGAGACAGCTCGACGGTGGAGTAGAGAGTAAAGGAGTTGACGTATACTGTATGTCACATGAGTTCTCCACATGTGCACTGCCACATGAGTTCTCCAATTCTTTGCCACATCATCGTACTCTTTTCCTACCTCATATTCTTTTCACAACTGTAGGTTGAGGCATATGAATATGAGGTAGGAAAATAGTATGATGATGCTCATATGCACACCAGTAATATGTGACAACTATAAGTTGGAAAAATTACAGGAGATTTTGATTGAAACTGTCAAAACTATAAGTTGGAGAAATTAGATGTTGATTAAAACTGAGAGGAAGGTAACTTAAATAAATTAAGATATGTAATGAACCCATCCATAAGGTACCTTCCTCAAAGCATGAAACATATAATGAAACGCATTTTCTTACGCATTTGTGTGATGACTCTATGAAATAGCGGCACGGGTCATGCAGAATAAGTCTCCCTAAAAAGAGAAGATCCTTTCTTATTGTCGGCAACTTTGTTCTTAATTGCTATATTCACAATTTGAAGTTTGTTTAAAAATGGGGTATGTCGTTTTTACAAGCATTCCCAATTGATGCGACAACGGTTAGATACACTTGGTTGTCTATGAAAGGAAAAGCCTACCTTACGTGTAATAAAGAAGTACTAATATACTTGCAATCGGAATACTAAACAGTACAGTCATGATCCAATATCAAATTAGGCATGCACATAATGAATTAACATTCAGGGACTAAAATTCAAGGACTGAAAGAGCTTGATACGACTCAAATGAAGATCTCCATGCGCTGGCCAAAGAAGATGGAAACCAAGCGAACCAATATCATTAGTCCATCGAGATGAGATGCGGCTCGGACAATACTCCTTCAAAACATGGAATCTTTTACATCTATTTTTGAATGAAATGTCATGTACAGATAAAACAAAAGAGAGATTGAAAAGAAAAAGAGGAGATTGGTGAATAATAGCCGGACAGAAGAAAATAAATGGAAAAAAACAAAAGAAGTGGACAGAGTGAAGCTTCAAAGAAAAGCATTTTGGTGTTTTTCTATTAACATCGAGAATAATGTGTTAGTCTTTCATTAACGACATGTCATAGACTGAAATCATCTTCACCTTTGTCAATACCGACTTAGATTCATAAGAATAAAACATAGAATTTTTTTAACCAATATCAAATAAAGGAATAACTCAAACTCTTAGGACAAGCACTATGGTGTGTTGTATCCCTTCCCAACCCCCTATTTGTAGAGAAGGGATATGGGTCATAAGGAAACCTCACTATGAACACATAAATCTCGATGGCATCCACGTGTTCACAAGAAATGTTCGCATACACTAAAGTTTATAAATTAAGTGTTGTATGCGTAAAGGGGAGTGAGTATATCGATTAATCGACTTTGAGTCTTCGGACTCGGGCTATTTCATACTGTTATATTCTGGGGTGCTTTGATGTCGCACCACGTCTGACTTCTTCATTATGTTATCCTCTGGTTTGTATCGCCCAAGTCACACAATTGTGTGTTTTTTTTAATGAAAATTTATGTGTTCAATTTCTAGAAGGCGTATTCATTGGTAGTGTGGGTGATAACGGTTGAGTTTGTTGGTATTCAATTGATTTTATTTTAGCCTAAAATTGTTTTCATTTTAATTCTATTCTATAAAACTTCAAGCGGTCAATTAAAATTTTATCTGCAATTGATCGAATCCATTTTTGCAAAGTGGAATTTAAGATTAGTGTTGTTTTTCTGTTGCTATGGAGATAATGAAATAGATGGTAGAAAACGGTCAAGTTCCAATAGAGAAAGCAGTTGATGGTGTTACTCACAAAGTTTTTGATGTGAACAATTTTTGAAAGTCAGCCACTGATACATTTTTGTTGTGCAGCCTCTAATACATTTTTGTTGTGCATCCTCTAGTACTATCAGTGCAATTAGATGAGGGCGTCTTCTAATAAGTTGTGGATGAGCCTTTCATTTTTCTAATTGGCACATGAAGAAAAATCATGTCAGTGATTACTTCAAAAGATACTGGTCGTTTGATTGGCGATGCATTTATTTTTCTGGTATCCAAAGGTATTTTTCGAGCATATTTTTCATTTTTGCTTGCTGAATAGTTGAACACAATACAAATGATTATTGAACACCATACACTTTTCAGATAGACCTTTATTGGATTCAGCAATTCCCGTTAATACTCCGTATTGTCGAATCTTAAATTCCATATAGTATCCGTTTCAGCAACTATATATAGACCATACTAGGGAGTGACCCGTGACGTACCGGCACGGGCTATTTCACACTATTTATTCCGGGGTGCTTTGCTGTCGGACCACTTCTGACTTCTTATTTTATGTTATCCTCTGGTTTTTATCGCTCAAGTCACATAGTTCTGTGTTTTTTTTTAGCGAAAAGTTCCTCATTCAATTATATGGTAGAAAACATGGAAGTTCCAATATAGAATGAAGTTGATGGTGTTACTAACATATTTCTTGATGTGAACAATAAGTGAAGATAATGACGGAGATAATGGAAGATCCTTTAAACTTCTATATAGTAAATGAATCACCCGTGCCGCAAACTGTTAGAAACCAACGAAAATAGAGATTCATCTGGATTACACATATGTCAACTAAGTGAATTACAACATGCAAACCAAATGATTATAGAAATCTTCCTAGATAATCATTTCCACAAAATAATCCGACTTCAACATTGAGAAAATCAACCTTTTCTTCACCAATTCCACCCGGAGTTTCTGAACTCTGAGAAATGTAAGTTGGATCCATTTTGTTGTATATATTTTAGCTTAGAATAATTCGCAAAGTTCTCGAGTAGATGTGCATATATAAATACGAATACTCCAGTTCGAGCAGTTTCCGCAGCTCCATCACCCGTAGTGTAGCGCTCCCTAAGCTAGCAGCTGACTAATCCAACAAATTAACCAAACAAAGAGGTACTAAAATCTAAAACATGCACTTAAGCATTCAATTAAGAAATTCGATACAGAACTTAACCCAAATCTAACCCCGCTCAGATATATATATACAAGATCTTCTCTCAAATGATACACATATAATAGTCATTTGGTTTTTAAATAATATATACAACATAATAAATATAAGAGAAGTTAATCAACTAGCGAAGTCAACCCTTGAAGCTTTCGCTGCGCAACCCTGATCTGTCACAGAAACTGAAGTGGGAATAATTAACATTTAACTTATAAGTAATCATAGGCAAGAATTGGAAAACAATACATGTTTTTCCGAAACATTAAACAGTGACTAAGTCACTGAAATAATTATACATGTATATGGAACAAACTCCTTCGTCAAACAATGTACTAATATGGTTGTAAATTCCTAACCGGCAATTCACACTTATTTAGCTATGGATGCCACCAAGACCATGGTGGCCAACTCTAAACAATAAAAGCTGAATTAAAGTAGATATAAATGTGAAGGAGCGTATCCTATATACCACAAGTGGAAATTCTCATTTCCCATAACAATTCATATTGACAACAACACATTACAAGTCATTTCCAAATCGTGGAAAGATTCACAGAATTATCATAATGTATTTTAAATAAACCATGGAATGCACGGACAGACAATGCATGAGTTTGTTAAGCATAAACTTTTATAAAAGCAACAATAATGAATACAAAAGAGTCAAATGCATTCCCACACCTTTTGATGACAAGCCGCGCCTACCTCGAGATCCACGATCCACTGGTTCGTCCTTTGAATCGGTCGTTGTTAATACTAACTGTTAATCACACAAGAAGTCTAAGAAACTATCCAAAATGGCTCATACCAGAATCATACAAGTTTATCTAATGGTTCTAAGCCCATTTAAGGTTCTACACCTTTTATTTATCTATCTTTAGCAAATCTAAGGTTTATTAATTCAATTAGATTAGTTCTGTAGTCCATTAGATATGTCTTATGAATATCTACAACTTTGTAGAAGAAGCCAAAGGCTAATTCGGACCACAAGAGATCCAAAACATCTAATTAAGAAAACTGCCCTAAGCCCAAGTCCACCAAAGTCAACTAACAGTCACTAACGGTCGAATTAACGGTCAAAGGTCAACTAACAGTCAATGTCCATAGTCAAAGTCAAAGTCCCGGGTAAATGGCCAAGGTCAAACGAGTTAACTCAGTGAGTTGAATCAAGGTTTACTGAGTTAGCTCAACTCAGTCAGACAACCTGAGTCAGGTAAGTCAGCTAAACTGACTGGAATGACTAATAAGTCTAATTTCAAGAACCAAAAGTTCAACCAATCATCACTACTAATATCAATTATGACAAAGTTCTATAATTTAATACAATTGAAATTTAAGTTTTACCTTCAATTGCAGTACTAAGCCACACTCCTTCTACATTCAGTTACCTACACTACTAACCACAAATAACAATAATATTAGGTCTGTAACCTGCACCCACCATATACATTTGAAATTTAAATTTGCAACTTCAGTAATACTGCCACACCAACAGTTGTAACATAACCCTTACACAATTACTACCAAACCAACTTCAGTTAAGATCATACATCAACTTCATTAAGCACAATTATCCCAAGTTTCACCACTTCGTCAACCTCATAATGATTACACATCTCATCTACTCACTTACACTTCTGATCCAATTACGGTTTCATTATCATTACCAAAATCTCATACTCCACCAATTACCATATCAAAGAATCTCAATTCAATTCATTAAGACACTACTACTCCATGCAACTCCACTGTCATTGTATACTTCCATTACCCAACCACCACAACAATTTATTTTATCATACTGTAACCCTATGAACATTACCACAAACAAAACAACACTGCAATCCATTCATTCATATCTCCAGATTTCAAACCACACAGCCATCCCAACACAGAAAATCAACTTCTATATCTCAAACAAATAATTCTCACCTGTAACAGTACATTTCTTAACTTTAACTCCACATACCCACAATTACCTCTATCATCAACTCAATATCCCCTGCAACTTCATCATCACAAGAACAACTTGTAACTCAACTGGGATGCAAACTCATTACCACTTGAAACTCAACTCCATTTTCCACTAAACCTTAAATTCACAACCACCAATTGGAGTTCAAATCCAAACTGTAACAACTTCATACACTGGTATAATCTAAACAACATTCATCTAAAGGTCTTCAACCATCCCCTGCATTATTCTAATACAGGCCAAAATCACAACCACATATCCATCTCATAACCCTTTCAATTCCCAACTTCATCAACAATAAAACTCAGCAAAAGAAAACAAAACTCTACCAGTTCAATTTAAGAAGAACAATTTCCTCAATTTAACCTTGTTGAAGCAATTGAAATCAAACTTCTCTTCACCTTGATTCAATTCAGTAACATGTCATCAATTCAATCAATCTTCATCCTCTATTGAACTTCCAATTCACTAAATTTTCTCTCGAGTCTTGAATCAGCACCAATAATAGCTCCACCACCTTCTTGTTAACAGAATCAAGCTATAGACTTCATCTCACAATTCTCATCTCAATTACTTATTCTCATAAAAACCTTAAACTATAATTCAAACCCAAAATAGCAACCTAAATCTTCATATCAACAAACCCATCTCAAATCTCCTTTTAACAACAACCCGAATCAATTATCAATTTCAACATGCACTCAACATCAATCCCAAAACCCTAATTCTTCGATTCCTTCCTAACACAGCTTCATAACTCCAATTGAACCTAAACCCATTCAATTTCTTCTCTTAATTCATTTTTGAATTCTTCTAGAAACCCGAACTTCGATTTACAGTAACATTAATTTTCTTCTCCCGGTTCAATCAACCACAGTTCATCACTTCCCCTTTGATTCATCAAGTTAACCAACTTCTACGAATCACTCACGTCGAAACATGTTCATTTCTTTGGTAAGAATTCGACAGGAAGAAAGAAAGAAGAGATGACCGAAAGAAATAAACTGAAGAAGAGATGAGAAGAAAGATGAAGAAGAAAAGAAAAGAAGAGAATGAACTCTTCTCGAATCAAGTAGGGATAAGGCCAACCAAAAATTCTAAAGGCACCCGAAAAAGGATAAGGGCAGCTAAGACGACTAAGAACTAAACCAATGACATCTTCTTCGTCTGGTATCCGAATGATGCGTGCAAGCAGTCCATTCTGCATAACTTTTCAAGATCTAACCGATGATACTAGTTTTGTATTTAAATCGTTGTTAGATTAATTCCTATTAATTAATGTTCGTATTAAACTAACCGAGTTACTAGTGGCTAAAACGTCTCTTGACTGGTCTAATAGCGTTGACGAGCTTGAGGGTCCTTACACGTAGGGTCTCCCATAATGGTATACTCTTCTTCAGTTCCAATTTGCAAAATAATTTGCAGTTGTAAGTTGAGTTTTGCATTGGATGTCGTTACATCACACAAAAACAATATATGTACAGGTAAGAGGTCTTCCTTACTTAATAAAACCATATTCGGTTTATGGATGTGTTTATGGTGAAAAAAAAAATCACAATACTAATGTGAACTGGATGTATGCCATGTCTTTCCATTTTTTTTTGAAAATTTCACTACAGTTATTTTATGGAGCAAATTATGGAGGAATAAGTTGTACACGTATATTATGAAACCCCCCATAATAACTTCTCTCTAATACTTCTAATTTATTTCAGAATATAAACCATAAAGATCACATCGGAACCCATTAAATGAATCCATCCCTTCCCTATATTGCATGGGAATTAATCTATGAACTTACTAAAAGTAACTTGGAAATGCTTTTTGTATCATCAACATCTAAAATCTCGATAGGTGCTTTTCTTTCGTTCGTGTTTTCCTCAGGTTCCTCCTATCCACACCATCGAAAACGGGATGCCAAAAATACCAAGGGCCTGCTCAACACTACACAAACAAAAAAATTAACAACCTTTTGGGAAATTTGGCTGAAGAGAAATCTTCTCTATCTATCCTAATACTTAAAGTGAAACAACTGCATGTTGGAAGCAATGACAAAAGTAACAAACTTACTTATTATTTTTGCAACTAATAATCAAATTTTAAACCGTAGGTGGAAAAAGATAAACAACAAATAGAAACCACGCTTTCAAACCTTATTGTGGCAGGTAACAATAGTCGGTGTTAATCATATGAAGAGTGATTTCAAAAGAATACAACCAATTGAAGGGTGCCAAACTCGTAAAAGTGATACCGTCAGATATCTAAGCCCAAACAATTTTTTAAAAATAATAGGGTCTGGTTACATAACATAAACATAAGAATGTGTGTAGGTATTTCAGCATCACTATACTCTATAGACAGTGTAAATTTGGAACGGAGAAAATGTTGTGTAAAATTCAATGTATTGAAGTCCAAAAAGGTTTAAACATATGTAAAGTTACTAGGCTACCCTCATCAGTCACGCCTAAACTGTCTCCCCCACATCTTCCTTCTTCATTATTCTCTGCAACTACTTTGTTCTTTCTTTTAGATCAACAGTTCCCTAATCCTTCATTCATTCTTCTTGATTCAACAGTACCATAATTCTTCATTTATTCTTCTCGATCAACAGTACCCTAATCTCGATCAACGGTACCCTAATCTTATTCAGCGTTAACCTAGAAAAACCTTAACCCGTTTCAGAAATTTTCAATCAGAAAAAAAATGGTTACCACAAGAGAAATTAAACGAACAATTAGAGAGGTAATTACAAAAGTATCTCCTTTACCGGCAAAAACAAGAAAGAAAACTTCCGTTGATTCACCAACAACAAAAATCAAAGAAAAAACCGCTGCAAATTCACCAAGAACAAGAAGCATGTCAAAATCTTCTGAATATGTGATGCGTGTCGTAGCCACAACAAATTAATTAATATTTTACTACCTCATTAACAAGTAATATAGGGTAGTCAAGATCGATCCCACGAGGAGCAAGAGATTATAGTTGTCTTATAATGTCACAAAAAGAGGGGTATTGGTTCAAGATTTTAAAAGCAAAAGAAATAAACAAAGCAATAAAAAGTGTAAGTTGAATTCAATAAGACAAAATAGATCAAGGAATCCTTCTTCGCTGCAAAACAATGATTAAAGTTATGTTATTTTCCACTTTTTATTAGTCATAGATTATCACCAACCGTAGGTATAGCAGCTAGATCAGTGCTAACCCCTAAATCCCTTGTATCACCGGACACGGAAGTTCTCGACTACCGGATTCTATTTACCAAACCACCTAGTAGTAGATCACTCAAGATGTAATTTTAGTTAAACGCATAAAGATTTATGAATTTATTAGGTTGATATTAGTAGTTAAACTCTTAGATCAAGGTCCACTTGCTAACGTTGTTTTCACACACAATTGCTCCACGGAATCCCTCCGCAAGGTCTTGTGTTTTCTACTTATGTAAATAGTCAAGAAACGATTACTTATCCCCTAACTTTCACTAGCTTTAGATCAATTAACAAATCAATTTAGTTGGCCACCCAAACGACCTATCAATCAAGCATAAACACTAATATTAGTAAAAACAAACGATAATCATATGAAAAACTTCAAAGTAGAATTGAAACAAAACTCAAACCACATATTAAGAACTAGGAATTCATCCTCGATCAATAAGAAAATTAGCTACTCATAGTTTGGAGTTCACACAATAATAATAATAATTAAGGAAGAAAGAAAGAAAAACTTATTGAAAAGATGATGGTTGCTCCTTACTCCAATCCTTGTGCACTTTAACTCCTTCTCCCAAGTAGATGTGTGTGTAAAAGTTGTAGAGAACTCCTTTATTTATAGGCTTCAATACTCTCTATATCTTTGTAGGAAAAGAATCCACATTCCATAAGAACACCACTTTCCCAATTTGAGCCATATTCCAATTTCTAGTCCAATTCTCCAAAACTTCCAAGTTTTCATCCAATTCCAAATTCTAAGTCCTCACACCCATGAGACAAGTCCATACAAAATTCTGCATTTTTGACTCGCCGAAAAACTGGGTTTTTGGCCGGAAATCAGCTGGAATCCGTCACCGCCGGTCACCTGAGATTCTCTGCCCGTTGAGGGAATATTCCGTCAGTCCACCGTTAGGACTAACGGTCAAGATAACGATCTTCTGTTAGTTGACTAGGTCAAGGGAGAGTCAGCTCAATCATCTGTCTTAGTCAGAGCTGAGTGGTCTTAATCGGCTGAGTCACTGAGCTGGATCGGATCGGTCATCGCCGACACGAATTGACTCATATGAGAAACGATTTCGGCAGAGTTTCGGCTGTTGACAGGACTACTCAGGCCAAATTCAGGAAGATCTTTCTTCACTTCCCTGCACACATTTTAGAATTCATTCAACACAGTTTGAGAACCCATTCTTCTGAGTTCTATTTTGAGCTCTTTCCCTGCAACAGTTCCTATACATACATCTAGGATTCATTCATTCATTCTTGCACTAAGTTGTTGCTTCAGATAGCTTCAATTCAGTAGCATCATCTCATACTTGCAATCAAACAGCAACTCAGGCCTCAAATGCATCAACAACTCCTCTTACTGGCATCATCGGAATCACCTTCATATCCAAACTACAGACCCATGGCATTATCAACAGCAGCGCAACACTATCACATACCCATTTCATCAATTGACCTCTACCAGAAGTAGCCACCATCACTGCCTTTGAAATCCTTTGGATTCTTCGTTGCAGAAACAGCTTCACAGATTCAATTTCACTGATTCTAGATTCAAACACCCATTTTAACCACATAAGCTCTTGTAATTCTGGGTTTTTCTAAATTCGATTTCAAACTAATTCTTCCATTAACCAGCAGCAACAATCACCAACTCCACTTCACCAATAACAACAATAATAAATCTTCTCATCTCTTCTGAAATAAAGTCAGAACCTATTTTATTCACACAGCAGATCTATCTTGAATCTGTATTATATCCATCGTCTTCACGATTTGACTCTCAATAACCCAATCGAACTCTCAAATCAATCCCAGATTCAAAGCACACGATCCCCTTCCTCTCTTGATTCGACAACAACATCATAATCCCAAGAACACCAAAGCCCTAATTTCCAACCCACATCACCATCTCATCAATTCTTCTTCGATATAACACAGCAGGAATTCTTCATCTCGATCTCGGCTCTCGGAATCAACAGTAGCCTCTCTTTTCCATTCCCAATTTCAGAGTAAATGATTGAGAAATAAATGAGAATAGTGATTCTCGATTTAGGGTTATAGTTGTGGGGCTGAATATGACATTCCATAGTTTCAGATAAGGGATACCCCAGCGGGTGCCTTTAATAAATGGTTACTTCTGATAAGGGCTACCAGATGGCAGCCCCTTAACAACAGCTAGTCTGTCTTTAATAATCCTCCAAAACAGAGTTGCCCCTTAACATTGACTGGGCTCCAGATAGTATTTTCCCTTGAAATGACAGATTTGCCCTTTGTTTCAATTTTGGATGATTTCTTCTTCTTTTCTCCGTGTGACTCCAGAATACCTAATAACTCAAAAACACACGTAAAATACATAATTCACAAGAAAAATAGCATAGAAAGCATAAACAATAGATAATAAATAGGATGTATTCTACACCCTATCAATGTGTCACTCCTCCATCAACAAAATCAAGTAAAAACGACGGTACTCCTCCACAAGCAGCCGAAGTAATCTTGGAAAAAGGTAAAAATTCAAGTACATACTAATATATTCCATTTTTAGTCATACCTGTAAATAACTCTGCATGTGCAAATTTGTTGAATACATACGAGTTTGTAGTGTTACTTTTGGGTTACTTTTGTTGATATGTCTGCTATAATACCAGTATGTAGTGTTGGTAGATTAACAATACCAGTATGCAGTGTCAAAATATGTAGTGTTGTTAGGTTAAAAATACCAGTATGTAGTGTTGTTAGGTTATAATAAGTAGTGTTTAGAATATGTAGTGTTGTTAGGTTAAAAATAACAGTATGTAGTGTTGGTAGATTCGCATGTGGAAAAACTGATATAAAAACCTTTTATATTTTGATATTGTTGGAAAATACATATAAATATGTGGGGATATTTGTTTGATGTTGTTTTTGGTTTACAACAGGAAAAACCAAAAGAAAAACAGCAGCAGCTACTCCTAGAGCAAAAAAGAAAACGAAAAGCACCAGCGGCAACTACTAAAGTAAAAGGAAAAAAGGAGACAAAGGCTGCTACTCCTTCACCGCAAGCAAAGGGGAACAAAGCACTTATCCTGAGAGCTTCTACTCCTTCACCAAAAGCAAAGGGGAAAGCAAAAAGAGGGGGAGCAAATGTACCCCTGAAAGAAGGGTTGTAGTGTTTTGATACAGAGTGGTATCTACTATTACATATCAATATGTAGAGGTAGATACTTATATTCTTGTAGTGGTATCTACCACTACATATTGATATGTACTATTAATAATACTGACATTTAATATCAGTATGTAATATGATACTACTGGTGGTAGATACTGACATGTAAGATCATATATCACTACACTAATGATGTAGTTGTACCAGTAGAGATCTGTCACCTTTTCTGTCACTAATACCAGTATGTAGTGGTATCTGATATGTAGTATGTAGTGGTATCTGCAATACCAGTATGTAGTGGTATCTGATATGTAGTTATGAATACAAGTATGTAGTTATTATAATTATCAGTATGTAGTGATGAATACCAATATGTAGTGGTATTTGATATGTACCATATAAGCATGTAGTTGTATCATGTACATGGTAGATATTTAACTACATATTGATATGGTATCTTTGATATGTTGTGTAATGGTTTTAGATTATTTGATATGGTGTAGGTGGTAGTAAGCGTAAGAAAGGAGTTTCAAAACCAAGAAGTTTATACCGAGCCGGTTTCAGGGGCTTGTGGGGGCTTGTGAACACTATTTAGAAGGTTCAAAAACTTAAGTTGAGTAGGTTGCAGCTGCGCCTGATATCTGAAGCATCATATGGTAACCTTTTCCTAATGTTCTGGCACACAAGTTTTGATTTAAAACATTGGTTGAAGATTGAAGAGACACTCACCAAAATGATATACTGTTACGTGAGCGGTGAAGATCCAAACAAGCTCACATATTGCTTTGTGAGGCACGGCTCACCACATGAGCTGGTATCCACACCAGAAGAGATGGCGTTTGTTTATGGGATGCCAAGAATTGCAGGTAGGGAATATCATGATTATAGGCTTACAATGCTCAACAAAAATAAGGGTTGGCATGAAACTGACTTTTTCAAAAGGGTGTTTCCATCTGATCTAAATCCTGGTGAAAAAGTGACTAGGCCAGTGATTGTGAAGGCAATCTTGAAGATCCTAACAAGAACACCAATCAATATAAGAAAGAAGTCTGATAAAGATGAAAATGCCAAGGAAGGCGAGGGTGATCAACCAGATGAAGATTCTGAAGAATCTGAGCAAGAAGAGGAAGATGCAGGAGATCTTGTTAGGCTTATCTGCCTATTTATGTGCACTTCATTATTTTTCACAACAAAGGATGCAAACGCCTTGACTGAAAAATATATAGGTTTCATTCTTGATCTTGAGAAGACCAAGTATATTTATTGGCTTGATCTAATTCATGCTAATTTAGAGCGAAAGTTGAATGAACACGTGCATAACGTAGAGAGCACTAATGGTTGTGTTTTTTATTTGCTGGTAATATTTTATCTGCTTTTAAACTCTTTAGTTTTTCATGGTTTTCTACATTTTGATAGTGAATATCTAACAGTGCATATCATTACTTATAGCCATGGTTTGCGGAGCATACCCATTTGGTGCAGCCCAAGCCTGTAGTGACAGACCCTGAGGGATTGTATGTGCCAAGAGTGGCTAAATGGAATCATACAAATATATGCACTGAGTTCTTAAAGGATATTGATCTTTCCGAGTATGAGGTAAACTTTGCAATATATATTTTGTTGAAAAAAATAATACATATTGATTATTACATGTAGTTATTTTTGTCAGTATGTACTAATTTGCATTGAATACATATCAATATGTTGTGTCAGTATGTAGTTATTTTGCCAGTATATACTAATTTGCATTGAATACATATCAATATGTTGTGCCAGTATGTATTTATTAGGATATCTAATATGTATTTTCTTTTTACATCTTTGATTCACACCAGTTCTTTGTTGATTTCAAAGATGAAATCACACACGAAGAAAGATAAATTATTAATCGTATCTCACGAAGGATTAAAGAGGAAGAAAACAGTGATTCGGAAGAGGAAGAAGATTCCAATTCTGAAGAGGAAGAAGATGCCAATTTTGAATCGGAAGAACAGAAAGAAGAAGAAAATGCAAGTCCAATGGAAGAAGAGAAGGGAAAGGATGACTCAGTATTGGGGGGAGACGATTAGAAGACAAGATACGACGAATTGAGGAGTACAATATCTGCCAAATAGACTGAAGTGAAGACAATGCAGCAAGAGGGCACAACGGTTGATGCTTCAAAGCTTGTGCTGATGATGGAAGAAATTTTCTCGAAAGCTTTCCCTTTGCAGAGAGAAGGCAGCCCAGAAGATTATGTTAGCTTGGGATGTACACCTACTCAAAGCAACCCCAATGAAGATTTGGATGTGGACACAACAGTTGATGTCGAAGTGCAAGTTTCTCCAAAAAAGGTTGTTAATGCCACATCTGAAGTTGTTAATACCGTCTCTGAAGTTGTTTTGTCAGCACCGAAAGAACAAGCAAATGTTAATGCAATCTCTGAAGTTGAATTATCAACAACACTTGCAGTATTGAAGTTCCATGATGTTGAAGTTCAACATTCTAAGGTTAGAAGATGGGCTAAATATGATTTGGAGCAAAAAGTCAAAGCAATAGAAGAAAAAAATAGCAGAGACAATACACCAGTAAGTAATATCCATCCTAAGTGTTTATTGTTATGTAGTCTAACTTAATTAGTGATTTTGTGTTGTTGATACAAGGGGGCGCTTCCCCCTCGACCCCCTTGAAGATGGTAAATCAGTAAGTACTGATTGTATTCTTTTGCTTTAATGTTCACTTTTTATGTTTGTTGTACTGTTACATATTGCCATGTACTGTTACATAGCAATATGTACTATTACATATCAATATCTACCATTACATATCAAATATGTACTGTTGCATATCAATATGTAGTGGTAGATACTTACATTGTGGTAGTGGTATCTACCATTACGTATTGATATGTACTGTTACAAATCAATATGTAGTGACGCTGCCCCCTCGACCCTAGTAAAGATGGTAAATCAGTAAGTACTGATTGTATTCTTTTGCTTTAATGTTCACTTTTTATGTTTATTGTCTTGTTTTGTAGTTGCAGAATAATCTACAACTACACCCTCAATAGAATTAGTAAAAACTCAAGAAGTTCTTGATGGTGAATGATAACTTTCTTATTAATTCTCTTAGTTGATTACATAGAATTATCAAAATGGAACTAGAATAGTTACAACTTTTTATATTCTCTTTCCTAAGATAATTTCTTACACTCATTAAAAGAACCTCTCGAATTTTACATTTGAACTCCTATTTATAGTAAAACTTATGCATCTGTATATGAATTGCGAAGTATCGCAATTCATCCTCTAAAATTATTTCATCCTCGCAAAACTTCATATTTCTCCGCGCTACTTCTATCATCGTATCATTTTATAACTCTTTTCTCCTTTATCTATTACGATACTCGTGAACTATTATCTTGCGATATTCAGTACCTACATCTTGCCTCTTCTCATGTCAATTCTACGAAGAAGAAATGATCATGAGAACATAACCGTTACTTAGTCTTTTAGAATTTGGACACGTCTTTTGTAACCGTCCTTTTCTAGTTATTCCCTTATATAACTCCTTTATATTCTCTTCCTTTTCTTCTTCTTACTTCTGCAATTTTATCTTCTGTTCATACTCTCCATTACTATTTTCTCTGCAATTTTTTCTTCTATTATATCTTCATGAGTTCTCCAAGGTAATTTCTTTCTATCTCCGCGCATTTCATTTGTTCTCCTCTTTAATTTCTGTATAATTTGTTATCTGATTTTGGTTTATTTTAGCAAAATAACTCCTCAGATGAAACCTCAACTAAAAAATTCAAGCCCTAATCCACGAAGAAGAAAATCTGAGAATCAAAAGGTAGTTAAAATACTTTGCCTTCTTTCCTGAACAATATATTGTTGCCTCAGTTTTTAATCTACATTTTGATTCGCAGGTTGGCGAAAAACCAAAACCTGGTAAGAGATCTCGAGTAACTAAACCCACACCATTAATTCCGATTGATGATTTCCTTCCTGAAGTTGATAAGGAATTTTCCTCTCCTCCTCGTGAAAATGCTTCTTCACACACTCCTGCCTCTACTCCATTACCTACCTTTCAATCTCCCATCAGTGTCAATTTATCAACACTTCTTCAAGATCAACCCTCGCAAAATATTTCTTCAACTTCTTCTCTTGAAAAACAACCCTCGCAAAATATTTCTTCAACTTCTTCTCTTGAAAAACCTATCTTGTCCCCAAATCCTTTGAGTGCTATTTCTCCAAACAATTTGCAGCTTGCTCTTATTCCTTCAAATTCTTCTCCTCTTCCTCAGGAAATTCGAGATGGAATTTATTCAACTTTCCGAATGTTATATGAGGTTTTGACCAATACTGCGAAGTCTACTAATGTTCGTTCGCAATATGAGTTTTGTGAAGTGCTAAATAATTTCGTCAATCCAGACATTTCTTCTTCACGTCAATCCTTGGAAAAAGAAATTGAATTGCTTCGCCAATCTTTGAAATCTTCTCAAGCAGAATGCGAGGATCTCCGTAAAGAAAATTATCATCTTCAAAATGATTCTCTCGACTGCGCGATTCTTAGCAAAAGAAATGATGAATTGAAAGGTATGATTACTATCTTCATATTTTCCCTTTTATTTACTTATATTCTTCATATGCTTGAAACATCCATTAAAACCCATTCCCCTTTATAGAATCCATACAGAAATGTAGAAGATTGGTACTTCACCATGAATCAGATGCAACAGAATATCAAACCAAGCATGAAAGCCTCTTAAACCAATTCTCCCATTTATCTAATCTTTACTCGTGTGCTCTTGACAACTCTGACGCTCTTTTTCGAGAGAATACTCAACTAATATATGATCGAAAATTTTTGAATGATGACATATCTCAACTTTTTTCTTCCTTAACTAAAGCTAATTTGAGAATAGAAACCTTATTAGAAGAGAACAAAACCTTATCAGAAGAGAAATGTTCGTTTTTGAATACAATGATTGTTTCTTCGCAAGAATTAAAAACTCTTCAGGATAAATGTTGCGATCAAGAAAATCTTCTTTCTTTGTTGAAAGGTGAACTTGAGGAATTAAAAAAGTCTTCAGATCTTTGAAAGAAATTCTTTTGTTATTGAGAAGAATTCCCTTATTAATAAGAATATAGTCTTGAGTACTAAGAAGAATCAACTTGAAGAAGATTATTTGTCATTAAAAAGTCTTAATGCCAAACTTGCGAAGGATAAAAATTTTCTTCTTTCTAAAGATCAAAAGCTTCAATCTCGACTTAAAGGATTAGTTGGTGATGGTTTTGATAATGCGATGAATCAGATGAAGAACTGTTGTCTATCTTTAGCTCAATCTCTTACTTCGCAAAGAGAAGGTAGTCATTAAAATTTGACTGCCTCTGGTATATCTTTAAATTTTGTTATACTCGCAAATTTTATCCTTTGAATTTTGTTTTATTCGCAGAATCTGAGAACAACCTTCGTAATGCGAAAGCTAGATTAGAAGCCTCCTGTTCCGAGCTTCGTAAGAAAAATGCTTTGCTTTCTACCCGCTTAATCAACTCTCGTGACCGTGCTACTCGGAGATTCAACTATCTTGCTTATTCCAAAGATATCGAAGATACCAACCATCAAAAAGATATACTTCGTGAAAGTCATCTGAAAGCTCAAGTCTTTACGAATAACATTCTCTTATCAAGAGCCTTGCCTCTGTGAAAATTACTCCTCACGAAAATATCGACGATGAAGTTGCTCGTGAGCACGATGAGTAGTGATTTCGATTATGAGAGTGATGATGAAGATCTTGATGACGAGAAAGAATCTATTCCTCAAGGAGATGTTCCTGTTGCATATTCTTCAAAGGATGATATCTCGCAAAAGTCGAAAGCTGCTAATGACCCTACTCATCTTAAAGATCCAGCACAAAGTGTTGATGAAGCATGACAACATTCTTTTTTCAATTTATCATTGACTCTCATGTCCTCCTTTCTTTTGAATTCCTTCCCTTAGTTACTGTTGGTTTTCTTTTTGCGAACAATTCTGTTTTTTAAGAAGTACATCGATATTTTGCGAAGATGATTTAACCTTTCTTGATATTTTGTGAAGATAATTTAACCTTTCTTTAATTAAATGTTTTCCTTATTTTCCCCATTTGATCATATGAAGAGAAATAATATATAACTCACAGATAAAGCTTAGTATCTCCTTTTCCCCCTATTATTTCTCTTTAAATGATTAAACATTGTTGGAAGTATTAGAATATCTGCCTCAATTTATCTTACGAAGTTTCAACTTGTTACGATTGTAAATAAGAAATCCTCCCTTTTAAGTATAAGAAATAAAATATATGAAATATCCTTAATAAGTATACTACATATACAATACCTTTGAAGAAGTATTAGAAGTACTAAATCCGTCAAATGAAGAGATATAAGAAGTATTAGAAGTACTCGATCCACCAAATGAAGAGATATAAGAAGTATTAGAAGTACTCAATTCACCAAATGAAGAGATATAAGAAGTATTCAATCTGTGAATAATTACGTAACATATGACGAAGTATAATGATTACTTAACCTTCACCAAATGAAATATCCGTTGAAGAAGTATAATAAATATGAGATATTCTTGAAGAATTATAAGAAGTATTCAACTTTTGGAGAAATATTCAATATATGGAGAAGTATAAGAAGTATGTAATTCTCGTAAACTTTTACGAATATGAACTTATCTGTATTTGATTGCTATCAAAATCGCATCTTTTGTTAAGTCTTCGTTAAAATTCTTCAATGATGTTGTCTTCTTTGATAGGACTTCTTGTAAAAATTCTTCAATGATATTGTGAGCTGTCTTCTCTTCAAAACTTCATGATGTATATTCTTGTAAAATTTCTTCAATGATATCGAAGAAGCTGTCTTCTTTTCAGATCTTCATAATGTATATACTTGTATAATTTCTTCAATGATTTTGATGTAATGAATTTCATTAATTTATGTGGTCTTATCATGCCTTCCTAAGTAAAGGTCTTATTTTGCCACCTCTTTTGTAGTAAATTTTTGTATTTGCGATAATATGACAAGCCTGAACATTCTTGCGAACATACAACCTCGTGACATTATCGTCTTGCGATGAAATCGCAGGACGTTTTTACACTTTCATGTAATAACCCATTGATCTCATCTTAACTTCTTTGTTTCATTCTGCGAGTTCTTTTTGTATGTTTTCCTTCTCTTTTTTTTTTTTTTTTTTTAGAATGCTCACAGAACTTCATTTGTTGCACAAATATGACAAGCCTTTATGTTTTCGCAAACAAGAAGCCTCGTGACATTTGCGTCTTATAGCACGTATCAGCTCCCTAATGGAGGGTGATGCCCTTTATCTTCCCCCTGGTTGCCCCTTCAAGGAAGCGTACATCGACCATACAAGGTTAGCTCTTCCCATCCGGTTTATGCCAACAACCAGCTTTTGATCGCAACCTCTTATCCTTTTTGCCTATAGGGCTTATAGTTACGAGGTTGCACCCTATGGGGTATCTTTGGGCCAAGTGCATCATTTGCCAAGACTTGTCAAAAATGGCAGATGTGGTTCAACCTCACCCGGCACTCTTGACTCAACCGTGTACCTCGGCGCCTTGATCGTTTTTGCACTTCTTGGGAAAGACAGTATGCCTTAGTCGCCCAACCTAAATCCTCTTACACCGCATTTTATATTGCGTAATGTCGCTAGATTAGGTGAGAATCCAAGGTGTCTAACCCGGATAGGTACCCCATTATTGGGTTGTACCCCTAAAATTTTACCATGTACTAAGGGCCCTTGGTGGTGTTCCGGTTACCCTTAGCCACGTTTATAGGTACCCCATTAAATGACGTACTTTAGGACTTTGCCTCTTACAAAATATAGCTTCGCGAACTAGGGTGTACGCCACAAAGGTTTGCCTGTATAAAATTTTCTGCGGCTCTCTTTCTTTTTTGGAGGCTGATCACAGATTGCGGTCTTTTATTCGCAAATTAATGAAAGTTTAATCGCAATATAAATTTTGAAACTCGTAACTTTTCCCAATTTCCTGCGAGCAAACAATATTCGTAAAAATTTTCATGAGTTTTATGGACAATACCTTTTCAAATATAGTCTGTTCCAAGGTCTACCAAGCCTCAAACCCATGTCTCTCCCTTCTGGATCCATCAGCCGATAAGCTCGCTTCCTACAACTTCTTTAATAACATATGGTCCATCCCATTTTGGTGCTAATTTTCCTCCATTTTCTTTTTGATATCGAGGTGTTTCTCGCATGACCAAATCACCTGGTTTATATTCACGTTCAATGACTCTCTTGTTGTATTCTCAAGCTAATCGTTCCTGATAAATCTTCATATGGTGCAACACCTTTTCTCTTTTTTCTTCCAAATCATCCAATTCACTTAATATTACTCCCGCACTTAAATTTATTTCCCAAGCTTCTTTCTTTGTTATCGGAATTACAACCTCGTAGGTATACTGCTTCTACTCCATATGTTATACAATAAGGAGACATTCCAGTTGCTTCTCTTCTAGTTGTATTGTATGCCCAAACTGCGCTAGGTACTTGCTCGCACCATCCTTTGAGATGTCCTTCTAATTTCTTTTTGATTGTATCTGCGATTGTTTTATTTGTTGCTTCTACCTGTCCATTAGCTTGTGGATATAATGGGGTTGACTTCCCACATTTTATCCTAAAAGCACTGAGTAACATCTCTATGTTCTGCCCCTCAATTTGTTTTCCATTATCAGATACTAGTTGTCTTTGGAACCCGTACCTGCAAATGAGGTTCTCAAATATGAATGTAAGAACATCTTTATCACGAATATGCTGTACTGCTTTTACTTCTACGAGCTTCATGAAAAAATCTGTTGCAACTATCAAGTATCGCCTTTGTCCAGATCCAGGTATAAATGGTCCAACAATATCCAACCCCCATTTACCAAAAGGCCAGCAGCTTGTTGAAGAAGTTAATGTGGCCCCTGGTGCATGAATTCTTTTACCATATCGTTGACATTCCTTGCATCTTCGTACGAACAATTTTGCGTCTGTATGCATATAAGGCCAGTAATATCCTTGTATCTTTGCTCTATATGCTAGAGATCTTCCCCCACTATGATTTCCAGCTTCTCCTCCATGTAACATCTTCAATATTTTTTCTCCTTCTTCGCGAGTTAAGCACATGAGAGGTGGTCCATTGAAAGATTTTCTATATAAAATTCCTTCTCGCAACTCATAGTTTGTTGCACGACTCTTTAATTTATGTGCTTCTAGTCTGTTCCTGGATATTTCTCCTGTTGCGAGATATGCATGAATTTCTTTTCTCCAATCTGCGATGTTGTTTGATAACTCTCTTTCTACTTCCATCGCAATGACTTCCTCAATTTCTTTCTCTTTGTCCCTCTGATGGGTGTTGAATTGTCTGTATTTGGATATTTCTTGTATTTGGATTTGTCATCATGCTTGGAATAAATGCAAAATCATCTGCGAGACGGTTATATTTTCTAGATATATGTCTCCATTTTAATTTTGGTATCTTCGCAGATAATTCCTCAACGAGTTTCTTGTATTTCTTCAAAGAAGATTCATTTGTGGTATATTCCCCTTTAATTTGACAAATCACTAACTGCGAATCACTTGTTATCCTTATACTTTCAAGCTTCTTTTCTATTGCGATCTTTAATGCATGCACTACATCTTCGTACTCTGTTTCATTGTTCGTGGATGCAAATTCTAGTCTGAATGAGAATGTTGTTCTTTCTCCTTCTGGTGAAATCAACACGACTCCAATTCCATTTCCCTCACTATTGGATGATCCGTCCACTAGAATTTCCCATCTATCTGGTTCTGTTAACAAGTCTTTTGGATTTCCAAATTCTTCTTCAACATCCATCATTTCCTCTACTGCTTCATCTTCTTCCAAAGGAAATTCTGCCAAAAAATCTGCGACGACTTGTGATTTTTGCGATGACAATACTTCGTATTTTATCTTGTAATGGTTTACTTGTGCATTCCACCTTTCTATTCTTCCTGACCTTTTTGTGTTCTTCATGATTGATTCAATTGGGACTTTGGTTACCACTTTTATCACATGTGCTTGAAAGTATATTCGTAACTTGAATGATGCATAAACCAGGGCTAAGATTAACTTCTCCATTTTAGAATAATTCTTCTCTGCTGCATTAAAGGTTTTACTAATGTAGTAAATGGGCCTTTCTACTCCTGCGTCTGCTCACAATGAGCGCACTTAGAGCATATGGAGTTGTTGCGAGGTATACCAATAATTCTTCGTCTCTCTCTGGTTTCTGTAGTATAGATGTATTTGCGAGGTATTCTTTGATTCCTTGAAAAGCTTTTTCACATTCATCAGTCCACTTGAATTTTGCTCCCTTCTTAAGTATGTTGAAAAAATGCTTGCACTTATATGACATTCGCAAAATAAATCTTCCAAGTGAAGCCAAGAGTCCATTTGGATTTTGTACTTCTTTTACCGTTGCAGGTGTTGGCATGTCACGAACTGCTTGGACCTTTTCTGGATCAACTTGTATTCCCTCCTTTGATATTATGTATCCCAAGAACTTTCCAGACGAAACCCCAATTATACATTTCTCAGGATTTAATTTGATGTTGAACTTTCTCATTTGCTCAAATAATATTTCCTTCAAATCTTGCACATGATCTTTAGCTTCCTTGCTTTTTATCAACATATAATCTACATATACCTCCAAAGTTTTATGTATCCACTTCGCGAACACTTTTTCAACCATACGTTGATATGTAGCACCCGCATTCCGCAAACCAAATGGCATCTTCACATAACAATACAAACCCCTTGGAGCAAAAAAGGCAGTATGTTCTTGATCTTCTTCTGCGAGTGATATTTGATTATACCCTTTATATCCATCAAGTGAAGTGACTCTATCATGACCTGCAGTTGATTCCACCATTTGTGGTATATCTGGTAATGGAAAACTGTCTTTGGGACATGCCTTGTTTAGATCAGTGAAATCTATGCAAATTCTTATTCCTTTATTCTTTTTCGGAACAATGACCATATTCGCAATCCATTCTGGATATTTTGCTTCCCTTATGATCCCTGCATCCAACATCTTTTGTAATTCTTCTTCTATCTGTACATGATAATTTTGTGATATCTTCCTTATTCTTTGTTTGAATGGTCTTACATTTTTATCTATGTTCAATCTATGACACGCCACTGATGGATCAATTCCTGGTATCTCATCTACACTTCCTGCGAAGATATCTTTATATTCTCGCAAAAGATCAATAGTTCTTTTTTCTTCTTCTTCATCCATCTTAGTTCCAATTCGCAAGAATAAAGGCTCCTCTTTACTTCCAATATTTATTTCTTTAGTTGGTTCAACTGCAACATATCTTGGACTTTGCTCCCCCATAGGTGTTGGTTCTTTGATTATTTTTCTTTGGTTCCCCTTCTTTTCTGGAATCTCATTTGGTATACCTCTCCCTTCCTTTGCTCTTATTGTATACACTCGAATTCTTCTTCCTTTTTTGTTTCCTTCGCAAGTTTTCTCTACGAAGTTGTTTCTTTCTTGCTCTTCCTCGCATTGCGTTACTTCAATTTGATAACAAAATTTTGCACTATCAAGATCTCCTTTTATTTCTTGTATTCCATTTGGTGTAGGAAATTTGATTCTCTGATGTAATGTTGAAGCAACAGCTTTGATCGCATGAATCCACGGCCTTCCTATCGGCATGTTATATGGAGATTCCATATCTATCACACACAAGATTACATGTGTTTCGATTTCTCCTAGTAATATTCGCAGCGCGATTTCCCTTTAGATTTTGTTGTAGATTTTCCTAATCCATGAATAAGACATTTTGAATTTGTGATTTCTTCATCTTTAATTCCCATCCCCTTAAGTGCATGATAGAATATGATATTAACAGAACTCCTGTATCAACCAAAATTCGGTTTAATTTCCATTTTTCTGACTTTCTTATCTTCTAGCATGATCGGAATTGTGATCACCAATGGTGAAGTGTGGTTCAAGTCTTCATTTGGAATTTTTGCTGCTGAAAATGTGATTTTCCGCTTTTCCCATTCTTCTAAAGTTGTTATCTTTTCTTCCTCCATGATCTTTCTTCCTCTACAATCTCGCTTGTATATTTTTCCCTTCATATTACTATGAAATTCATCAATCATTGTCTTTGTGATCATATTACATTCTTCTTTTTTGCAATCTCCATCTACTGACTTCATTTGATCTTCAAATTTTCCACAATTCCCTCAAATTTAGGCTACCACAATTCTCAAGTCCCTGTTTCTAGCGCCAATTATGTAGTTGCAGAATAATCTACAACTACACCCTCAATAGAATTAGTAAAAACTCAAGAAATTCTTGATGGTGAATGATAACTTTCTTATTAATTCTCTTAGTTGATTACATAGAATTATCAAAATGGAACTAGAATAGTTACAACTTTTTCTATTCTCTTTCCTAAGATAATTTCTTACACTCATTAAAAGAACCTCCCGAATTTTACATTTGAACTCCTATTTATAGTAAAACTTATGCAGTTGTATATGAATTGCGAAGTATCGCAATTCATCCTCGCAAAATTATTTCATCCTCGCAAAACTTCATATTTCTCCGCGCTACTTCTATCATCGTATCATTTTATAACTCTTTTCTCCTTTATCTATCACGATACTCGTGAACTATTATCTTGCGATATTCAGTACCTACAGTAGTGGCGCTGCCCCCTCGACCCCAGTGAAGATGGTAAATCAGTAAGTACTGATTGTATTCTTTTGCTTTAATGTTCACTTTTTATGTTTGTTGTACTGTTACATATTTCCATGTACTGTTACATAGCAATATCTACCATTACATATCAAATATGTATTGTTTCATATCAATATGTAGTGGTAGATACTTACATTGTGGTAGTGGTATCTACCATTACATATTGATTTGTACTGTTACAAATCAATATATAGTGGTAGATACTTACTTTATTGTAGTGGTATCTACCATTGCATATCAATATATACTGTTACAGATTTCTATACATATGTAAGTAAATTTCAAATCCTTTAAAGTTGAAAACGATGTAGCCAGATACGCAAAATGGTATTGCTTATGGTATACATGAGAATAGATCGAGAAATCTGGTTCGAGAGCAATGTCATACATGTTAACCCTGTAAAAAATGATCAAAAATCAACTAAGTCTTTGAATGGATATACGTTATACATACTGATATGTATTGGCATCTGCTGTATTACACGATACATACTAAGAGAGCAGGCTATATGAAGTGCGTATTGGTATGTAACATGTAGAATACATAACATATATTTTACAACATATCAATATGTATCGTGCCTATGAATAATCTAGGAATTATACATACTGATATGTATTGGCATCTACTGTATTGCACGATACATACTAAGAGAGAAGGCTATATGCAGTACGTATTGGTATGTAACATGTAGAATATATAACATATATTGAACAACATATCAATATGTATCGTGCCTATGAGTAACTATGTTCTATATATTTTGAGAATCATGATCATATAAACAGACGAACTGCAGCTATATCAAAAAAGAGAATACACAATTACTACACAATCCGTCGAATGAAAGAAACCTATATCAGATTTGATATCAAACCTATATCAGATTACAAAGAAACTAAAATAGAACAACAGCAGAGAAAAAGGTGATTACATAACATACCTTGTTTGAATCTGAGATTAACCTAATTCGAATCTGAGATAACTAATTGAAATACACAAAAATCACAATGTAAATCGAACGACGTAAACTGAATTAAACAATGTAAATCATCACAAAACTAAAATCATCAAAGAAAGATAACAATGTACATCAAAGACAATATATTGATCAGAATAAAACTAATTATTGATCATGATTTCAAGAACAACAGCAGGGGAAGATACATCAGCAGAGGAAGATACAACAGCAGAGGAAGATGAGTAAAAGTAAATACCTTGTTCGAATTTGAGATGAACCTAATTCGAAGTTGAGATAAACCTAATTCAAAGCTGAGATAAACCAAATTGAAACGAAGAAACACAAAAATGCAGCAGCAGAGAAGCGATCGACTTGATTTGAGATGAAGAAAAAAAAGAGGAAAGAAACAAAGGCGGGTTTTGATTGCTTCAGTATATACAATTGCAGAAGGGTATAATAGGTATATTGGAAAGTGGGATTTGTTTGAATCTCACATGTCTGGACTAGAGAATAAAAATTCTGGTCCAAAAACATGTTTTTGGACCAGCGGATAAATGATTTATGGCACTGGATTAGCCAGTTAACTGGGTCGGGTTTTTTGGATTAACTAGTAATTCTTAGCAGGGGATTTGGGGTAAACCAGTGGGTCAAACTAGAGCTTCACATCTGTGATCCATCGTTTAATGTGGCTTGGAATATGCTTATGGGGGTAAGAGAAAGTCCAATAGGACACATCTAATCAGAGTGTTTACCAGGCCAGGTGGATGGTCAAAGTTAATTTTGGGGAGTGGAGAAGTGGTATATCAAGGCCAACAAAATCGACCGTCGTTGTATGGACCGACCGGCCCTAATTGAACCGAGCCTCGTATCACACTGTGCTGAGTGTCGGCTTCCACTGGCCCACCCCTTTAATACGCGCAAGCCCCACATAAAAATGTATTCAATTTAAAAGCGGCCAAAAATTTAGCCGTCAAATTCGAAATATTTTTCCGTGTGCACAATTGACAACGGCCGTAGGATTTCAGTTTCGGATTTACAAAAGTTGGGACTTGATTTTCGCGAAAGGATATGAATGTTAATTTGGTTAAAGTTGGGATCCACTACCTAAACCAGAAATATTTGTTATTTACAAAAATGCCATTTTTTATAAAAAAATTTAAAATGGAAACTTAAAAACTTCTGATCTTTTGAATCATCTATCCCATTTTTGTAAACAATATATGGTCGGGAAGCGCTTTAAACTCTCTGAGCACAATGGATATACAAATCAATTTTTAAATTTTCAACCATTTTTATTTCTGTATTGATTTTTGACAAGAACACGTTTTAAGACACGAGGCGTAACGCGCGTGCATTCGAGTTGTGCTTATAGGGGGTAGATCAAGTCCAATGGGACATATCTAATTAGAGTGTTTGCCAGGCCAGGTGGATGGTCATAGTTAATTTTGGGCAGTGGAGAAGTGGTATATCGAGGCCAACAAAATCGACCGTTGTTGCGGACCGATTGGCCCCAATTGAACCGAGCCTCGGCTCACACTGCGCCGAATGTCGGCTTCAACTGGCTTAACAATGGTAACTTTGCAACAGCAAAAAAACGGCCACATTTCCACACCCTATAAATTCAACTTAACTTCAACTTCAATCTTCTTTACTCATAACAATTTCTTTTCTTCTCTACATAATTTCAACTCAAATCTTATCTTCTCTACATATATTCAACAAAAATTCAATCTTTTATACGTTTTCCCAAACACAAATTTAATATACATTTAATTACTATGGCTCCTAGATCTCAAGATATTACTCGAAAAAGAAATAAAAAAACCACCTAAAAATAAACACAGTGAAGTTTTACCGGGGACACGACAAGATCTGTAGGAAGATAACAATGCCCGGCTACTATCATGTCCAGAATTAGCAATTAGTGAAGGTCATCCGTACTCAAAGGTTGAGAGGGATAGTTCTCTACATGAAACTAGAGGTGGTTGGTACGAAATTCATAAAGTTTATGAATTTCCTCCTCGCAGTGTTAAAATTATTGTCGATCGATTTCCTTAGGTTACTTTGTACCATATCCAAGCACATAAAAATTCTCCCAAACTGGTGGGTATATTTATGGAGCATTGGTGGTATACTGCATGCGCGTTTCATTTTTATGACTTTGAAATAGGTATGTCATATCTTTTTATTTTATATTTTTTTATACAATCAATACGAGGATTACAAATGACCTGAAAAAATTGAATTTTTTTCAGGAATAACACCATTAGATTTGTATTTCCTACTTGGGATACCTTCTGGGTCGGGAGATGATTCTCCATTTGAACAAGACACTTGGTTGGTCGAATAACAATAAAAAGATGCACTTCCATTTTACTTTAAAGTAACAACACAAAGAAATTATTTAGCTTTAAGAGGTGGAGGAATTCCTAATTCCGGTTTAAAGGAATTTATAGTCAACGAATTGCATGGTGGTGACGATCCTGAATTTTCAGAGTATAACCCTGCTAAAGATACAGAAATTGCAGGGGTATTTATTTTATGGGTACTTGATATATGCTTTTTCCCTATTTCAAACTGAAGCACTCAAGTGGGGTGGCTAGAGGCGCTGCAAGATATGGAAAAGGCCGCCACTTTTGATTAGGGGTCACTATATTGGCTGAATTATATATTTGTCTTGATCTCGCATGTTGTGGGGCATCAAACATTGAAGGTTATTGGGGAATCATTGTGGTAAATATGCCATTACATTCTTTATCAAGTATTTGTATACGCTGATACATTCTTTAGACTAAAAATAGTTTACTTTCCTTTATATGTTTATGTTGATGGTGGTTTTTAGTTCAGGGTTAAAATTGTAAAATCTCACATTTAATGTGCCGTTTCTCTACAAAGAAACAGAGCCATGTAAAGTGGAGTGTTCAACCTCTCCACTGGCATATTTATTGAGCAAATCAATATGTTCACATGAAATTTATCCAGACTGGTGCATGTAGCAAACAATCCCAAACTATAAGCAATTGATCCGCCATAGATTAGTAGGTGCAAAGTCCTACCCAAAACCAGAAAGCAAAGAATAAAGGAGCCGCGGAGTAGGAGAAACAATGAGAGGCAGCATGGCCATTCCATAGGCCAGACGGCGCCAATTGGCCATGCCCCATGCTACCCAACCGTCCCTTACTCCTTTGTCGACCAATCAGGTTGCTTTAAACCTTCCATACTCCCATGAGTTGTGGCTGGGGAAATACTTGTCGGCCCTATTCCCCATCGACCAATCAGGTCGCATTAAACCTACCACACGCACCAGAAGTGCGGCCACACTCGTACTTGGCCGGCCCCTTCTTTTTATTGACCAATCAGGTTGCTCTAAACCTTCCACAATATTAAAAGAGGTGGAATTGCGTCAAGTGGTCACCATGCTAAATTGGCTTCCCAAAGATTGTACAAACCATTGGGAACGTTTGGTAAAGAATTTTAGTATGAGCTACATGCAAAAAATTTCGTATGGATGTCTAGCATGACATAATAAAAATTCAAATCAATCGGAGTAACGAGCTAAGAGATAAAACTGACAGAATCCCTCCTGAATTCTTCATGAGTTTTACTGTATGGATGTTTTCACCTCCTAAACGAGCTCAAAACCTAAATATTTCCTTAAAGGGAGATATGAAATTCTTTTCTGATCAGAATGGAGGGGCGGACCGTTAAAATCCGAGTTTGTACGAGAATTCTACAACGATTTTAGTGAGGGTCCCACATCTAAATTTCATGATTATGAAATTTCATGAGTTAACACAAATTTATGTGAATCATCTCAGCCATCCAACTTGGCTAGCCAACTTAAATGGTTTATATTGAATTTGGGTCAATCATCTCATCCATCCACGGCCACATGCCGCATGTCGCATGCCTTATGCGCTAATTAGGGCTTCGACATGCCAAACCCTAATTTAGGCAAAGTTGCTACGCCAACAATGTTCCACAGAACATTGGGATTGATGTGGCCATTGAAACTGATGTTGCCACACCACGTTTGAGTCTAACACCAATATTCCAAAACTGCTGCACCACTGGCATGCCGCTACGCCATGGCTATGCTATGCCAATGGCGCCACTTTGATATACAACAAGATATGGCCATAATCAATGGTCATCCTTCCTCATGAGATGTAATATTAGCCATCCAAGTTTGTCACCGAACTTACGGACTTGTGGCAAGTTTTAGGCGAACAGCCTCTTAAATCTTGTGGTCATGGCTACGCCAGGCGCCACTTATACCACCGTGCCGCTGGCATGCACGAGTTATACCAGTCATGCCGCAGTGCCACTGGCATACACCAAAAACGCCATTGTGCCATTACCAGGCGCCAATAGAAGGTTGACATAATCAACGGCTACCCTTCCTCATGAGATACAATCTCAACCATCCAAGTTCGCCACCGAACTGACGAACTTATGGAAAATTTTAGGCGACCAGCCAAGACGTGCCTAATAGCATCACATGCTATATTATTGCGGCAAGACTCTTGACTTTGACTTGCCACACATAGCAACATGCTACATGTTTTCAACGAAAACACTCGAGACATCAAACATGTCACAAACTAGGGGATACTCATCAGGGTATTGGTATGGAGGTTTACAACATGCGGCGTGCAATACGCCCGTTATAAAAAAGTATCATGAAGCGGGACAATTAGTGGCGGCAAGAAGTGACGGGTGTAAACGGATCCACTTCCTTCATCATGGAAGCGTGGTTTCTGACGGTTATACGTTACCCCATTCTTTCACCACTCAATCATTTTCACTTCCTATGAGACCAAGGTACGTTTCAATATGACTTGTATAAATAGGCTTCACCTATTTCCACCAAATAACAAGTTTTTAGGTCGGCAGCAACGCAGTATCCAGAAATCACCAAGAACTGATAGCTTTTCACTTTGCAAGCCAGTTTCACTTTCTGATACAAGTCATAAAACAAGCCACATCTTCAGAATTAACCATTCTGGTCTCAACACTTTCTTCGCTTCACTCCCTAAGACCAACCCTTCTCCTTCACTTTGTGACCGAAGCAAGCCTGGAACGACCATTTATTGGTTTAGGCCAGGATTGTATAGATTGATCTCTCGGATAAAAAGTACTCCCATACAGTACATTGTTTAGGGTTTAGATTCGTTTCTCATCCACACACCCAAAATTACCAAAATCAGCAGAAATTTTTTTCACCCACAAACAATTGGCGACCACAGTGGGAGATTAATCTCTCGGTTGCAATATCAATTTCCAATTTCCAATTTCATTTTTCAATCTTGATCTCAAGATGGTAGAACTCAGGTCCGGATCAGAAACAAACCCTAAAAACACTAGCGCTGAAATCATCTTCGATGTTAACGTTCCTTCCAGTGACATTAATATGCCACATGTAAACACCAGCGACATGGAAAATGTCCCTTCAGGCGTTACACCTCCGATCACTAGATCCAGAGCCGCTACCGCCACCCCTAACATTTCTTCAAGTGTGACAGCTCCAACCATCACCAGAGCCACTGCTACGCCACCATCAGGATGAGAGACTGGAGGATCCAGAAGAAGATGAATCTCTTCTTACCACTGTTGATTTTAGGGAAAGATAAAAGGTTCTTGTACGGCTCAGACAGATATGGATACAACTCATAAAGAGATACATATTTTCCTCAAGACACTAATGGAGCAGCTACCACAAGAGTCACGTCAACCCCAGATGGAGATGACAAGGAATACTTTTAATATCCGGCGCAGACACTTCAGCAAGATACACGTTTATAGATGAAGAGGATCGCGTTGCTCTTGAACACCCAATAGAAAGGAATCAGCAATCCAATTTCATCACACGTGAAGATCAGGAATGACTTCTCCAAAATCGAGGCAAAGAAAATCAGTAACCCTCGTGAGTTCACAGAGACCCTCTTCACGTCTGTATGATTTCTGGGGACTTCGCCCACAAAATCGTGCAGTTTATGATAAAACATTTATGTGAGATTCTGTATTTCTCCAAGGAAAAGCGTCGAGACATATTTGCAACCCTCAACCGCACTGCATTAGGAAAGCAGCTATTTCCAGCCAGGGAAGTCGTTCCCAAATCCCAACCTCTTCTGGAAAGCATGATTGATAGATGGAATTGGGGACTCCTAACCACTGTTCACTTGAAGGATGTCGAGTTTGATAGCACGCTGATTTACGCGGCCTCCGAATTTAACATTGTAACCATCAAGGCTCTGAGAGTTGTGAGGGAAAATCAAATAGAAGAAGCGTATTCTTTCCCATGAGGAGAAAAACACGACTCGCCGACCAGCACTATTTGTGCCGTCTTCCCATATGCCATATCGTATCAAGTCGTTTTTCGAAATCAATGGTTAATAGCGCCCTCACTGGATTTTTCTCCAGGAGCTGCTTCGATATTTCTCTCCAGGAGCCACTTCAACGTTCTCTCCAGAAGTCGCTCCGCTTAAACGTTCATTCCAGCAGCTGCACATCTTCAGTTTTTTCTCCATAAGCTGCTCTAAGATCCGAAGCCGAAGCTTCAGCATTTTGCTCCATAAGATTCAATGCCTCCTTCCCGCCAAGGATGGTGTCGTAGCCGCCACTTATTCCTGCCAAAGATCATGTTGTAGCCGCCACACTCCTTTCCTTTAAGGTCTGTGCCTGTAGACACCATACTCCTCCCTGTCAAGGACCGTTATTACAGCTAGCCAAGTTTCATAGTTGTGGCCACCTTTTGTTTCATCCCATCAAAGACCTGAGGACTTTTGTCAGTCTAATAACCCGGCATCATCCTGAACTCACCACTAACGCCTGATGCTGCTCACTCATGGGGGATCCTAAAATACCCAAAGCCCAATCATGCGCGAAGGACATGCCTAGCGGAGATAGAGATAAGTAACTATCCTTAAACTAAATGTTTTATATCTATTAGGCATATTCAATAAATTTTAAATATCTTAGTGTTGAGACATGCAAATTCCTCAACACTCACTACTGTGTTGCCAGGCATGCTGCCTCAACACATCCTTCCTCTTAGTGTTGAGACGTGTAAATTCCTCAACACTAACTACTGTGTTGCTAGGCATGCTTCCTCAACACATTCTTCCTCTTCGTGGGACGTGTGAGCCACCTAGTATTTGGCCGACCGTGCACACGAGTTTCCCAAATTTTTATTATTTTTCATGGGACCAAGGAAATATCATGAGATTAAGGAGTTTTCATGAAATTAGGGCAATAATAATAAAATAATAAGGAACCATGAGGTGTGGGGCCGGCTGGGACCAAGGCATGGCCGGTTGGCCAATGGTCACGCCCCTATCATGTTTTTCCTAATTTTATATTATTTCCTCCGCACGAAGGAAGCACCATGAAATTGAGGAGTTTCCTCAAAACAAAGGATATTTGTTCAAGTGAAAGGTTTTTCATGAACTCAAGGAAAACAACAAAAATATGATAAAAATATGAAACTGGTGTGGGATTGACCATGGCAAGGTCGGCCAGTCAGTGGGTCCATGTTCCCAGCACCTCGGTCAATTTTTAATTATTTGTTATTTTTTCATCCTATTTTGCATAAGTTCATTGTTTCGTCGTATTTTGAAATACTCGTTCGTGCGGCGATTGTTGATGCATCATCGTTGAATACACTTGTACCTTTTGAGACAAGGCTTACTCAGAGGTAGCTCCGATGCCCGCGTGTCGAATATTTATTACTAACCCATGGATTTCTGCTGGGAAGAATCATAGTTTGCGTAATGAAATATCGGCGAAAATATTTGAATATTTTTAGAAATTATGCGGATGAATCCAAGAATTTAGGTTTGAGACAGTGCTTGCTCAGAGGTAGCTATGATACCCGTGCGTCGAATATTTATTACTAACCCATGGATTTCTGCTGGGAAGAACCATGGTTTGCGTAATGAAATATCTGCGAAAATGTTTGAATATTTTCAGAAATTCTGCGGATGAATCCAAGAATTTAGGAATAATTAATTTATGACTTTACACTAGCATAGCAAGCTGTATAGGAGCATTAATTATTCTGATATGATCTTGCTGAAGCTTCATATCCTTTATATAGTCAGGGTAAACCCGTTGTTTGTATCCTAAAGGTGTTATCACTCTATACTAGCAGAGCAAGCTGTCTAGGAGCCGTCCATCCCGCGATACTATATAGAAATAATTACTGAAGTGTTCAGTATTCATGAGATATGCTGTTGTCCAGCTGTGAGACTACATATCTACATGTACTCTGAGAGAAAGTATTCTCAATCAAAGAATTCGATGAGAGACCCGTGTCTCGATACTCATGTCTGACTTCTGGATCAGAGATTTGTATAATTATGGTTTACGATTTTAGCCTTTGTCGAAAATCCACCATCTACAGCTAGGCATGCTTCCTCAACACATTCCTCCACTTGGTGTTGAGACGTGCAAATTCCTCAACACCACTATTGTGTTGCCAGGAATGCTGCCTCAACACATCCTTCCTCTTAGTGTTGAGACGTGTAAATTCCTCAACACTAACTACTGTGTTGCTAGGCATGCTTCCTCAACATATTCTTCCTCTTCGTGTTGAGACGCCTAAATTCCTCAACACTCACCACTGTGTTTCCAGGCATACTACCTCACCAGATCCTTCCTCTTAGTGTTGAGACGTGTAAATTCCTCAATACTCACCATTGTGTTGCCAGACATACTACCTCAACACATCCTTCTTCTTAGTGTTCAGACGTGCAAATTCCTCAACCCTCACTACTGTGTTTTCAGACATGCTGCCTCAACACACCCTCCTCTTGGTGTTGAGACGTGCAAATTCCTCAACACTCACTACTGTGTTGCTAGGCATGTTTCCTCAACACATTCTTCCTCTTAGTGTTGAGACGTGTAAATTCCTCAACACTCACCACTGTGTTGCCAGGCATACTACCTCAACACATCCTTTCTCTTAGTGTTGAGACATGCAAATTCCTCAACACTCACTAATGTATTGCCAGGCATGATGCCTCAACGCACCCTCCTCATGGTGTTGAGACGTGTAAATTCCTCAACACTCACTATTGTGTTGCTAGGCATGCTTTCTCAACACATTCTTCCTCTTTGTGTTGAGACATGTAAATTCCTCAACACTCACTACTGTCTTGCCAGGCATGCTGCCTCAACACACCCTCCTCTTGGTGTTGAGACGTGTAAATTTCTCAACACTCACTACTGGGTTTCCAGGCAAGCTGCCTCAACACACCTTCCTATTGGTGTAGAGATGTGTAAATTCCTCAACACTCACTACTGTGTTGCTATGCATGCTTCCTCAATACCTTTCTCCTCTTGGTGTTGGGACGTGCAAATTCCTCAACACCACTATTATGTTGCCAGGCATGATGCCTCAACACATCCTTAGTCTTAGTATTAAGATGTGTAAATTCCTCCACACTCACTATTGTGTTTCTAGGCATTCTTCCTCAACATATTCTTCCGCTTAGTGTTGAGACGTGTAAATTCATCAACACTCACTACTTTGTTACCAGGCATACGGCCTCAACACATCCTTCCTCTTATTGTCGAGACATGCAAATTCCTCAACATCACCATTGTGTTTCCAGGCATGCTACCTCCACACACCTGTCCTATTCATGTTGAGATGTGTAAATTCCTCAACACTCACTAATGTGTTACTAGGCATGATTCCTCAACACATTCCTCCTCTTGGTGTTGAGACGTGCAAATTCGTCAACACCATTATTGTGTTGCCAGGTATGCTGCCTCAACACATCATTCCTCTTAGTGTTGGTACGTGTAAATTCCTCAACACTCACTACTGTGTTGCTAGGCATGCTTCCTCAACACATACTTCCTCTTAGTGTTGAGACGTGTAAATTCCACAACAATCACTACTGTGTTGCAAGGCATGCTTCCTCAACACATTCTTCCTCTTAGTGTTGAGAGGTGTAAATTCCTCAACACTCACTACTGTGTTGCAAGGCATGCTTCCTCAACACATTCTTCCTCTTAGTGTTGAGACGTGTAAATTCCTCAACACTCACTACTGTGTTGCTAGGCATGCTGCCTAAACACACCTTTCTTATCCGTGTTGAGATGTTTAAATTCCTCAACACTCAATAATGTTTTGCTAGGCATGCTTCCCCTACACATTCCTCCCCTTGGTTTTGAGATGTGCAAATTCCTCAACACCACTATTGTGTTTCCAGGTAAGCTGCCTCAACACATCCTTCCTATTTGTGTTGAGACGTGTAAATTCCTCCACACTCACTACTGTGTTTCCAGGCATGCGACCTCAACACACCCTCTTCTTTGTGTTGAGACGTGCAAATTCCACAACACCACTATTGTGTTCCCAGGCATGCTGCCTCAAAACATCCTTCCTCTTAGTTTTGAGATGTGTAAATTCCTCAAGAATCATTACTGTGTTGCTAGGCATGCTTCCTCAACATATTCTTGCTCTTGGTGTTGAGACGTGTAAACATATTCTTGCTCTTGGTGTTGCTAGGCATGCTTCCTCAACATATTCTCACCTTGAACTTTCTTTGGACGATTCAATTTTACATTGAGGACAATGTAAAGTTTAAGTGTGGGGGAGAATTTATATGTTTGTATAGTTTGTTTTAGTTTATTTTATGCCTTTAGTAAAAAAAAAAAAAAAAAATCAGAAAAATAGAAAAACCAAGAAAAAATTTGTGCTTTTTGAACTCCGAAATCTAGAAACTTGTGCCTTTAGGATGACACCATTAGTGGATGGAACCATCTTGAATGCAGGAGTAGAAGAACCAATTAACTAAAAGGATGGACATAGCTCAGAAATTATAAATAACATGATAGTTGTTACCATATCTCGGAATATCACATTCTATTTTTATTTTTTTTCCATTTTTATCAATTGTTCTCTAAGTGCTTTGGTGGGTCACTAAACATCGACTTGTTATTACTGCTAGGATGAAATAGAGTGATTGAGTTGCTAAAAAAAAGAGACCGACCAATTAGACCAACCGGAATAAAAAAAGACACTTGGATAGCAGTATGTGTGAAACGTTGTCCCTGTCTCCGTCGCCTAAACAAGCGTGGAATGCAGGATCCAAGGCAACTATCACATACTTGCTGACAAAGAAGCATGCGCTTGGATCCAAAAGATCTAATCATGCTGTCTAAAAAAAATGAAAAAGAAAAAGAAAAAGAAAAGATATTATTATTGTTGAATAAAGTCGACTCCTGGTTCCCTTGTATATGCCGGTTGAGTTGATGTAGAATTAACATTGTTGACCACTGGTTCCATTGTATATGCCAGTGTGTTGACACTAAAATTCAGACCAGTAGCTCAATCCAATAGGATGCATAGGTTCATCTTGGCGGTGACCTTCAGACAGATATGGGAAACATCGATCACTTGTGAACATTCGCCAACATCTACATCTATATCCATCTTCTTAATCTTTTCATTGTAATTGTGGTTTGTTAGTTTCCGAGTATTTTGGCTTGTTCGACTATCTAATTAGAGTTTTATTTACTTAAATATGAACTGAATTTGCGCAAGGTACCTCCTCCTTTAGTCATTTTAGATTCGTTCATTGATTTGTCACAAATAGACGGAGTTAGAAATATAGGTTTTGTAGGCAGACCTCTTGTAAACCTTCACGAGACTAAAAATCGTCCACTAGGGACATATAGGGGTTCAAAGGCTTGTTATTTATGCTAAAAGTGACCGTAGCCTCGACGAGACTGAGTTGTATGTATGTTTCATAATTATTTTTGTTTGATTTGCTCGAGGACTAGCAAAGTCTAAGTGTGGGGGAATTTGATAGGTGTCTAAAACACCTTGATATTTATCTATTGTTTATGCTTTCTCTGCTAAGTTTTCTTGTAAAATATGTATCTTAGGTTTTTTTTTTTTGAGTATTTAGGTACTCTGGAGTCATTTGGAACAAAATAAGAAGAAACAGCGCAAAAGCCCCATCTCATGTGCAACTGCTTTTGGAGCGGATTATTTCTCATTATTTGCTTTTATTTCATCATCTCTGTCTGAAAAGTATGTCGGCTTTAGTGATGCGAATTTTGTCTGAAAAGCATGACAACTTTAGTGATGAAGGGACATTGAAGGGAAGAAGTGAATCTGAGAAGTAAGAGACGAATATTGTTGGTGGTAGAATTCGAAAAGGGAGCAAAAGAAGGAGAGCGTTCATTTGGAGCATAAAGGGCAAAGCGTTTAATTTGAAGGCAAGCGATGTTTGGAACCAACTAAGGTTGTGCAGTGAAGGAGCGAAAGATTGAATCGTCAGTTTCCCATAATTGACAGGCCAAATTGTTTGAGGTTGACCCTTATCTTCTTCACAAGGGTGGCAATATCCACTAGCCTACACAACCCTAAATCGAGAGTTCTCTTTCTCTCAGTCAATCATTGTTATTACACTTCCTTAAAATTGAGAAGGGACTGCTGTTGTTACTCCAAAATAGAAACTCAGAGAAATCAAAGGGGAGACAATGGAAATTACCAGAGAAACTAATCTTTCTGTTGGTTGAAACATCCATGGAGGAGAAATTAGGGTTTTCTGTTTTATGTAAACTGATGATGTAAATCGAGAAGACCCTGTTGATGTTGATGAAGAACAAGTTTCAGAGAATGGGTTTTAGTTGGAATTGAGTTTCCAGTGTGATTTGAGCTTGTTCTTGAGTTCCAGTGCAGTAAGAGATCTAAGGAAGAGAAGCCTTGGTTATGGCAGCTGAAGATGATGTTGGTGCTATCTATGAGATGGATTAGGATATGGGTTTGATGTGAATCTGTTGATTGTCATGGGTATGATATGAAGCTGAGAATAAAAACGCAGTTAGAGTTCATGTATTTGCAAAGCTGAATATTTGTGTGGGGTTTGGGATGAACCTGTGTCAGTGATGGAGAAATTGATTTGAATCAGACAAGAAGGAGCTAAGGTTCTGCTTGAATTCGATTATGTGAATGTTTTGCTCCGAATTGTGTTTTGGGTTTCTCTCGAATTGGTTGGAGTGCAAACAAGAAGTTGTTCCTTTGTTGAGTTGAGCAGTCTTTGTATGTTTGTGGTTCAATGAAGGAAGCTACTGAAGTTTGTGTAGCATATGGAGATTGAAAAAATGGTTGGCTTGTTTGTGATGCATCTGGTGATGTTGGTAAGTCTGAGTTCTCAAGAGAAGCTACAGAAAGTGAAACTGCAGGTGCTTGAGAAATACAGCTGAGAATTTTAGATGAATGTCTAGGGTTCAGGTGGTTGCTGCCAAGAGAGTGAGATGTAAGAACTGCAAATGAAGTGTTGATGTATGCAGTGAGTTGCAAGTGTTGGTGAATCTACTGATGTTGTTACATAGATGGTTGGAGGTTTAATATACAGATGGTGTATGGAGCAGATGCTGATTCTGTAGGAGTTGTGGCATTACAGGGAAGTTGGCTTGGCTTGAAATAGTTAGATAATGATGCAGTTTGTCATGATAGAAGATGTAGAATGATTGGTTCTGGTGGATGACATGTAAACCTAGATGTGTGCCTAGGATTGCAGGGAGATGGAGTTATGGCTGAGTTCTATAGTTATGATTGAAGAAGGGTTTGTCTTGATTTCATTTATCTGTGGTGTTTTTGGAAATGGGTGAGATGGTAGAATTGATGTTTGAGAGTTTGAGCTGCTGTTGCAGTTGCTGGCAGGGCAGAAAATGGGATTAAAATCTGGTGGTTGCAGTGTTGGTGGTTTGCTGTTGAAGGTCTGTCAGCTGAATGTGTGTCGCAATGAGGATGAAGCTGGTGTGCAAGTGATATAGTTGGTGGTGTTGTTGCTCATGGGTAATTGCAGGTGGATTTGTGAAGATCAGTTGTGTGTTGGTTTTGAAGCTACAACAGCTGAGAAGGCTAGAAGATGATCAAGAACATAAGTAATGGGTGTTGTCTGTAGTTGCCAATGGAGAAGCTGTACTGCAATGAAACTGGGATTTCAGTGGTGCTAGTTGTGACCGAGATGGAGTGGAAGTTGCAGGTGCAAGACTTGTTGTTGATGACCGGAGTTATTGAGGTTAAGAAGACGCAAATTGATCCGTGTGGTTGACAGTACAATGAGCTACATTGCAGGTCTGAAGTGCATGTGAAGCGGTTGATTTGTTTGTATATTGAAGAGAACAGATGAAACTGGTGTTGCTGTAAGAATTAGAAGTTGGGAATGTATGTGCTAGTCTGCTAAGTGTTATGAAGCTACAGAAGGTGCGACACAGGTTCCGGCCTATGCAACACAGCGCTGGCTGTGCAAGACTATGGCTTAGAACCAAGTCAGCTGAGTTAGCCTCTGACTCAGACTTGGTTACCTGACTCAGCTGACTCTCTAACTCACCCGATCTTGACTCTCAACTGACTCATTTGACTCGATGGTTTGACTCATTTGACCGGTGACCGGGTGGACTTTGCCGGTCACCTAAGATAATTTTCTGGCCGGATTCCGGCCAACTTCCTGCGAAAACACAGTTTTCCAGCGACTTATTTTTGTGACATATTTTCACATGGGTATTTCACACACATGAGCTTGGTGGACTTCTTGTTATTGGACTTTGGGCTTTGAAGACCTAATTATGGAAAGTTGAAAAGCTATAAAAAGAAAAGTTTTTATTCTTTTTGAGGAATCATTCTACTAGAGTTTTGGAGGAGAGCAGCGACTAGGGTTTGCTTTCATTTATTTTTCATCTTCTTCATTTCATTTTTATTATTGATTATGAATATGAATATGATGAACTCAAAAACTTTGAGTAACTAAATACTTATTATTGGTTATGGGATATACGGTGGATTTCACAAATAATATTTGATGCAATGTATTAGTTTTGTCTCAATAATTTACTATTTATGATTCATGGTTCATATTGTTTATGATTTGATTGTTTGTTTGGTTGAGTTCGGAATTAATCCGATTGCATTCATATCTAGATCTATATTAGGGTTTTCAATACGAAAACGTTGTTTATCCCTGATTTTAAGTAGCATAAATATGGGTAGTGCTTGTAGTGATATATCCTACTAGTTACATGTGAAAATTCCTCAACACCCTCCTCTTGGTGTTGAGACGTGTAAATTACTCAACACTTACTACTGTGTTGCTAGGCAAGCTTTCTCAACACATTATATCTCTTAGTGTTGAGACATGTAAATTCTCCAACACTCACTACTGTGTTGCTAGGCATGCTTCCTCAACACATTCCTCCTCTTGGTGTTGAGACGTGCAAATTCCTCAATACCACTATTGTGTTGCCAGGCATGCTTCCTCAACACATTTTTCCTCTTAGTGTTGAAACGTGTAAATTCCTCAACACTCACTACTGTGTTTCCAGGCATACTATCTCAATATATCCTTCATCTTAGTGTTTAGATGTGCAAATTCCACAACCCTTACTACTCTGTTGCCAGGCATACTGCCTCAACACATCCTTCTTCTTAGTATTGAGACGTGTAAATTCCTCCACACTCACTACTGTGTTGCTAGGCATGATTCCTCAACACATTCTTCCTCTTAGTGTTGAGACGTGCAAATTCCTTAATACTCACTACTATGTTGCTAGGCATGCTTCCTCAACACATTCTTCCTCTTAGTATTAAGACATGCAAATTCCTCAACATTCACTACTGTGTTGCCAGGAATGCTGCCTCAACACACCCTCCTCTTGGTGTTGAAACATGTAAACACCTCAACACTCACTACTGTGTTGCTATGCATGCTTCCTCAACACATTCTTCTTCGTAGTGTTAAGACATGTAAATTACTCAAAACTAACTACTGTGTTGCCAGGAATGCTGCCTCAACACAACCTCCTCTTTGTGTTGAGACGTGTAAATTCCTCAACACTCACTACTGTGCTGCTAGGCATGCTTCTTCAACACATTCTTCCTCTTAGTGTTGAGACGTGTAAATTCTTCAACACTCACTACTGTGTTGCCAGACATGGTGCCTCATCACATATTTCTTATTCGTGTTTATACGTGTAAATACCTCAACACTCACTATTGTGTTGATAGGCATGCTTCCTCAACACACCCTCCTCTTAGTGTTGAGATGTGCAAATTCCTCAACACACCCTCCTCTTGGTGTTGAGACGTGTAAATTCCTCAACACTCACTACTGTGTTGCTAGGCATGGTTCCTCAACACATTATTCCTCTTAGTGTTGAGAAATATAAATTCCTCAACACTCACTACTGTGTTGCTAGGCATGCTTCCTCAACACATTCCTCCTCTTGGTGTTGAGACGTGCAAATTCCTCAACACCACTATTGTGTTGCCAGGCATGCTTCCCAAACACATTCTTCCTCTTAGTGTTGAAACGTGTAAATTCCTCAACACTCACTACTGTGTTTCCAGGCATATTATCTCAATACATCCTTTATCTTAGTGTTGAGATGTGCAAATTCCACAACCCTTACTACTCTATTGCCAGGCATACTGCCTCAACACATCCTTCTTCTTAGTATTGAGATGTGTAAATTCCTCAACACTCACCACTGTGTTGACAGGCATGCTTCCTCGGCACATTCTTCCTCTTAGTGTTGAGACGTATAAATTCCTCCACACTCACTACTGTGTTGCTAGGTATGCTTCCTCAACACATTATCCCTATTTATTGTTGAGATGTGTAAATTCCTCACTACTCTGTGCCAGGCATGCTGCCTCAACACGGCCTCCTCTTAGTGTTGAGACATGTAAATTCCTCTACACTCACTACTGTGTCGCTAGGCATGCCTCCTCAATACATTTTTACTCGTAGTGTTAAGACATGTAAATTACTCAACACTCACTACTGTGTTGCCAGAAATGCTCCCTTAACACAACCTCCTCTTTGTGTTGAGACGTGTAAATTCCTCAACACTCACTACTGTGTTGCTAGGAATTCTTCTTCAACACATTATTCCTCTTAGTGTTGAGACGTGTAAATTCCTCAAAACTCACTACTGTGTTGCCAGGCATGCTGCCTCAACACACATTTCCTATTCGTGTTGAGAAGTGTAAATACCTCAACACTCACTATTGTGTTGCTCGGCATGCTTCCTCAACACATTCATCATCTTGGTGTTGTAACGTGCAAATTCCTCAACACCACTATTGTGTTGCCAGCAATGCTGCCTCAGCACATCCTTACTCTTAGTATTGAGATGTGTATATTCCTCAATACTCACTACTGTGTTGCTACGCAGGATTCCTCAACACATTCTTCCTCTTAGTGTTGAGACGTGTGAATTCCTCAATACTCACTACTGTGTTGCTACGCATGCTTCCTCAACACATTATTCCTCTTAGTGTTAAGACATGCAAATTACTCAAAACTCACTACTGTGTTGCCAGGCATGCTTCCTTAACACACCCTCCTCTTGGTGTTGAAACATGTAAACACCTTAACACTCACTACTGTGTTGCTATGCATGCTTCCTCAACACATTCTTCTTCATAGTGTTAAGACATGTAAATTACTCAAAACTCACTACTGTGTTGCCAGGAATGCTGCCTCAACACAACCTCCTCTTTGTGTTGAGACGTGTAAATTCCTCAACACTCACTAATGTGTTGCTAGGCATTCTTATTCAAAACATTCTTCCTCTTAGTGTTGAGACGTGTGAATTCTTTAACCCTCACTACTGTGTTGTGAGGCATGCTGCTTCAACACACATTTCTTATTCGTGTTGAGATGTGAAAATTCCTTAACATTCAATACTGTGTTGCTAGGAATCCTCAACACACCCTCCTATCGGTGTTGAGACGTGTAAATTCCTCAACACTCACTACTGTGTTGCTAGGCATGCTTCCTCAATACATTCTTCCTCTTAGTGTTGAGAATTTTAAATTCTTCAACACTCACTACTGTGTTGCTAGGCATGCTGCTTCAACACGCCCTCCTCTTGGTGTTGAGACGTGTAAATTCCTCAACACTCACTACTATGTTGCTAGGCATGCATCCTCAACACATTATTCCTCTTAGTGTTGAGACATGTAAATTCCTCAACATTCACTACTGTATTGCAAGGAATGCTTCCTCAACACATTACTCCTCTTGGTTTTGAGACGTGTAAATTCCTCCACACTCACTACGGTGTTTCCAAGCATTCTGCCTCAACATACCCTCTTCTTAGTGTTGAGACGTGCAAATTCCACAACACCACTATTGTGTTGCCAGGCATGCTGCCTTAACACATCCTTCCTCTTAGTGTTGAGACGTGTAAATTCCACAACACACACTATTGTGTTGCTAGGCATGCTTCCTCAACACATTCTTCCTCTTAGTTTTGAGACGTGTAAATTCATCAAGACTCACCATTGTGTTGGCAGGCTTACTACCTCAACACATCCTTCCTCTTAGTGTTGAGACATGCAAATTCCTTAACATTCACTACTGTGTTGCCAGGCATGCTTCCTCAACACACCCTCCTATTGGTGTTGAGACGTGTAAATACCTCAACACTCACTACTGTGTTGCTAGGCATGCTTCCTCAACACTCCCTCCTCTTAGTGTTTAGATGTGCAAATTCCTCAACACTCACTACTGTGTTGCTAGCCATGCTTCCTCAACACATTCTTCCTCTTAGTGTTGAGAATTTTAAATACTTGAACACTCACTACTATGTTGCTAGGCATGCTGCTTCAACACGCCCTCCTCTTGGTGTTGAGACGTGTAAATTCCTCAACACTCACTACTGTGTTGCTAGGGATGCATCCTCAACACATTATTCCTCTTAGTGTTGATACATGTAAATTCCTCAACACTCACTACTGTGTTGTAAGGAATGCTTCCTCAACACATTCCTCCTCTTGGTTTTGAGACATGTAAATTTCTCCACACTCCCTACGGTGTTGCCAAGCATGCTGCCTCAACATACCCTCCTCTTGGTGTTGAAACGTGCAAATTCCATAACACCACCATTGTGGTGCCAGGCATGCTGCCTCAACACATCCTTCCTCTTAGTGTTGAGACGTGTAAATTCCACAACACTCACTACTGTGTTGCTAGGCATGCTTCCTCAATACATTCTTTCTTTTAGTGTTGAGACGTGTAAATTCCTCAAGACTCACCATTGTGTTGGCAGGCATACTACCTCAACAGATCCTTCCTCTTAGTGTTGAGACATGCAAATTCCTTAACATTCACTACTGTGTTGCCAGGCATGCTGCCTCAACACACCCTTCTATTGGTGTTGAGACGTGTAAATACCTCAACACTCACTACTGTGTTGCTAGGCATGCTTCCTCAACACACCCTCCTCTTAGTGTTGAGATGTGCAAATTCCTCAACACTCACTACTGTGTTGCTAGGCATTCTGCCTCAACACACCCTCCTCTTGGTGTTGAGGCGTGTAAATTCCTCAACACTCACTACTGAGTTGCTAGGCATGCTTCCTCAACACATTATTCCTCTTAGTGTTGAGAAATGTAAATTCCTCAACACTCACTATTGTGTTGCTAGGCATGCTTCCTCAACACATTCCTCCTCTTGGTGTTGAGATGTGCAAATTCCTCAACACCACTATTGTGTTTCCAGGCATGCTTCCTCAACACATTCTTCCTCTTAGTGTTGAGACATGTAAATTCCTCAACACTCACTACTGTGTTGTCAGGAATGCTGCCTCAACACACCCTCCTCTTTGTGTTGAGACGTGTAAATTCCTCAACACTCACTACTGTGTTGCTAGACATGCTTCCTCACCACATTCTTCCTCTTAGTGTTGAGACATGTAAATTCCTCAACACTCAATACTGTGTTGCCAGGCATGCTGCCTCAAAACACCATCCTCTTAGTGTTGAGATGTGTAAATTCCTCAACACTCACTACTGTGTTGCCAGGCATGCTTCCTCAACACATTCCTCATCTTGGTTTTGAGACGTGTAAATTCCTCTACACCACTATTGTGCTGCTAGGCATGCTGCCTCAGCACATCCTTCCTCTTAGTGTTGAGACGTGTAAATTACTCCACACTCACTATCGTGTTGCAAGGCATGCTACCTCAACACATTCCTCCTCTTGGTGTTGAGACGTGTAAATTCCTCCACACTCACTACTGTGTTGACAAGCATGCTGCCTCAACATACCCTCTTCTTGGTGTTGAGACGTGCAAATTCAAAACACCACTATTGTGTTGCCAGGCATGCTGCCTCAACACATCCTTCCTCACAGTGTTGAGACGTGTAAATTCCTCAACACTCACTATTGTGTTGCTAGGCATGCTTCCTCAACACATTCTTCCTCTTAGTATTGAGACGTGTAAATTCCTCAATACCCACTACTGTTTTGCCCGACATGTTGCCTCAACACACCTTTCATATTCATGTTGAGACGTGTAAATTCATACACACTCACTAATATGTTGCTAGGCATGCTTCCTCAACACATTCCTCCTCTTGGTGTTGAGATGTGTAAATTCCTGAACACTCACTACTTTGTTGCGTGGCATGCTTCCTCAATACATTCTTCCTCTTAGTGTTGAGACATGTAAATTCCTCAACACTCACTACTGTGTTGTCAGGAATGCTGCCTCAACACACCCTCCTCTTTGTGTTGAGACGTGTAAATTCCTCAACACTCACTGCTGTGTTGCTAGGCATGCTAACTCCACACACCTTTCCTATTCAAGTTGAGACGTGTAAATTCCTCAACACTCACTAATGTGTTACTAGGCATACTTCCTCAACACATTCCTCTTCTTGGTATTAAGATGTGTAAATTCCTCCACACTAACTATTGTGTTGCAAGGCATGGTTTCTCAACACATTCTTCCTCTTAGTGTTGAGACGTGTAAATTCCTCAATACTCACTACTATGTTTCCAGGCATGCTTCCTCAATCCATCCTTCCTCTTAGTGTTGAGACGTCCAAATTCCTCAACATCACCACTGTGTTGCCAGGAATGCTGCCTCCACATACCTTTCCTATTCAAGTTGAGACGTGCAAATTCCTCTAAACTCACTACTGTGTTGCTAGGCATGCTTCCTCAACATATTCCTCCTTTTGGTTTTGAGGCTTGTAAATTCCTCAACACCACTATTGTGCTGCTAGGAATGCTGCCTCAACACATCCTTCCTCTTAGTGTTGAGACGTGTAAATTCCTCCACACTCACTACTGTGTTGCTAGGCATGCTTCCTCAACACATCCTTCCTCTTAGTGTTGGGAAGTGCAAATTCCTCAACACTCACCACTGTGTTTCCAGGCATACTGCCTAAACACATCCTTTTTTTAATTGTTGAGACGTGTAAATTCCTCAACACTCACCACTGTGTTGCTAGGCATGCTTCCTCAACACATTCTTCATGGTAGTGTTGAGACGTGTAAATTCCTCCACACTCAATATTATGTTTCTAGGCATCCTTTTTCAACAACTTTTTCCTCTTAGTATTGAGACGTGTAAATTCCTCAACACTCACTACTATGTTTCCAGGCATACTGCCTCAACACATCCTTCCTCTTAGTGTTGTGTCGTGAAAATTCCTCGACATCACCACTGTGTTTCCAGACATGCTAACTCCACACACCTTTCCTATTCAAGCTGAGACGTGTAAATTTCTCAACACTCACTAATGTGTTACTAGGCATGCTTTCGCAACACATTCTTCCTCTTGGTATTAAGACGTGTAAATTCCTCAACACCACTATTGTGTTTCTAGGCATGCTGCCTCAACACATCCTTCCTCTTAGTGTTGAGACGTGTAAATTCCTCCACACTCACTACGGTGTTGCTATGCATGCTTCCTCAACACATTCTTCCTATTAGTGTTGATACGTGTAAATTCCACAACACTCACTATTGTGTTGCCAGGTATCCAGCCTTAACACACCTTTCCTATTCGTCTGGAGACGTGTAAATTCCTCAACACTCACTATTGTGTTGCTAGGCATGCTTCATTAACACATCCTTCCTCTTAGTGTTGAGATGTGCAAATTCCTCAACACTCACCAATGTGTTTCCAGGCATACTTCCTCAACACGTCATTCTTCTTAGTGTTGAGATGTGTAAATTCCTCAACACTCACCACTGTGGTGCCATGCATACTACCTCAACACATCCTTCTTCTTAGTGTTGAGACGTGTAAATTCCTCAAAACTCACTACTGTGCTGCTAGGAATGGTGCCTCAACACATCCTTCCTCTTAGTGTTGAGACGTGTAAATTCCTCAACACTCACTACTGTGTTGCAAGGCATGCTTCCTCAACACATTCTTCCTCTTAGTGTTGAGAGGTGTAAATTCCTCAATACCCACTACTGTTTTGCCCGACATGTTGCCTCAACACACCTTTCATATTCGTGTTGAGACGTGTAAATTCATCCACACTCACTAATATGTTGCTAGGCATGCTTCCTCAACACATTCCTCCTCTTGGTGTTGAGAGGTGTAAATTCCTGAACACTCACTACTGTGTTGCGTGGCATGCTTCCTCAATACATTCTTCCTCTTAGTGTTGAGACATGTAAATTCCTCAACACTCACTACTGTGTTGTCAGGAATGCTGCCTCAACACACCCTCCTCTTTGTGTTGAGACGTGTAAATTCCTCTACACTCACTACTGTGTTGCTGGGCATGCTAACTCCACACACCTTTCCTATTCAAGTTGAGACGTGTAAATTCCTCAACACTCACTAATGTGTTACTAGGCATACTTCCTCAACACATTCCTCTTCTTGGTATTAAGACGTGTAAATTCCTCCACACTAACTATTGTGTTGCAAGACATGGTTTCTCAACACATTCTTCCTCTCAGTGTTGAGACGTGTAAATTCCTCAATACTCACTACTATGTTGCCAGGCATACTGCCTCAACCCATCCTTCCTCTTAGTGTTGAGACGTCCAAATTCCTCAACATCACCACTGTGTTGCCAGGAATGCTGCCTCCACATACCTTTCCTATTCAAGTTGAGACGTGCAAATTCCTCTAAACTCACTACTGTGTTTCTAGGCATGCTTCCTTAATGTATTCCTCCTTTTTGTTTTGAGGCTTGTAAATTCCTCAACACCACTATTGTGCTGCTAGGAATGCTGCCTCAACACATCCTTCCTCTTAGTGTTGAGACGTGTAAATTCCTCCACACTCACTACTGTGTTGCTAGGCATGCTTCCTCAACACATCCTTCCTCTTAGTGTTGGGAAGTGCAAATTCCTCAACACTCACCACTGTGTTTCCAGGCATACTGCCTAAACACATCCTTTTTTTAATTGTTGAGACGTGTAAATTCCTCAACACTCACCACTGTGTTGCTAGGCATGCTTCCTCAACACATTCTTTATGGTAGTGTTGAGACGTGTAAATTCCTCCACACTCAATATTATGTTGCTAGTCATCCTTTTTCAACAACTTTTTCCTCTTAGTATTGAGACGTGTAAATTCCTCAACACTCACTACTATGTTTCCAGGCATACTGCCTCAATACATCCTTCCTCTTAGTGTTGTGTCGTGAAAATTCCTCGACATCACCACTGTGTTTCCAGACATGCTAACTCCACACACATTTCCTATTCAAGTTGAGACGTGTAAATTTCTCAACACTCACTAATGTGTTACTAGGCATGCTTTCGCAACACATTCTTCCTCTTGGTATTAAGACGTGTAAATTCCTCAACACCACTATTGTGCTGCTAGGCATGCTGCCTCAACACATCCTTCCTCTTAGTGTTGAGACGTGTAAATTCCTCCACACTCACTACGGTGTTGCTATGCATGCTTCCTCAACACATTCTTCCTATTAGTGTTGAGACGTGTAAATTCCACAACACTCACTATTGTGTTTCCATGCATACTACCTCAACACATCCTTCTTCTTAGTGTTGAGACGTGTAAATTCTTCAAAACTCACTACTGTGCTGCTAGGAATGGTGCCTCAACACATCCTTCCTCTTAGTGTTGAGACGTGTAAATTCCTCAACACTCACTACTGTGTTGCAAGGCATGCTTCCTCAACACATTCTTCCTCTTAGTGTTGAGAGGTGTAAATTCCTCAATACCCACTACTGTTTTGCCCGACATGTTGCCTCAACACACCTTTCATATTCGTGTTGAGACGTGTAAATTCATCCACACTCACTAATATGTTGCTAGGCATGCTTCCTCAACACATTCCTCCTCTTGGTGTTGAGAGGTGTAAATTCCTGAACACTCACTACTGTGTTGCGTGGCATGCTTCCTCAATACATTCTTCCTCTTAGTGTTGAGACATGTAAATTCCTTAACACTCACTACTGTGTTGTCAGGAATGCTGCCTCAACACACCCTCCTCTTTGTGTTGAGACGTGTAAATTCCTCAACACTCACTACTGTGTTGCTGGGCATGCTAACTCCACACACCTTTCCTATTCAAGTTGAGACGTGTAAATTCCTCAACACTCACTAATGTGTTACTAGGCATACTTCCTCAACACATTCCTCTTCTTGGTATTAAGACGTGTAAATTCCTCCACACTAACTATTGTGTTGCAAGGCATGGTTTCTCAACACATTCTTCCTCTTAGTGTTGAGACGTGTAAATTCCTCAATACTCACTACTATGTTGCCAGGCATACTGCCTCAACCCATCCTTCCTCTTAGTGTTGAGACGTCCAAATTCCTCAACATCACCACTGTGTTGCCAGGAATGCTGCCTCCACATACCTTTCCTATTCAAGTTGAGACGTGCAAATTCCTCTAAACTCACTACTGTGTTGCTAGGCATGCTTCCTCAACATATTCCTCCTTTTTGTTTTGAGGCTTGTAAATTCCTCAACACCACTATTGTGCTGCTAGGAATGCTGCCTCAACACGTCCTTCCTCTTAGTGTTGAGACGTGTAAATTCCTCCACACTCACTACTGTGTTGCTAGGCATGCTTCCTCAACGCATCCTTCCTCTTAGTGTTGGGAAGTGCAAATTCCTCAACACTCACCACTGTGTTTCCAGGCATACTGCCTAAACACATCCTTTTTTTAATTGTTGAGACGTGTAAATTCCTCAACACTCACCACTGTGTTGCTAGGCATGCTTCCTCAACACATTCTTCATGGTAGTGTTGAGACGTGTAAATTCCTCCACACTCAATATTATGTTGCTAGTCATCCTTTTTCAACAACTTTTTCCTCTTAGTATTGAGACGTGTAAATTCCTCAACACTCACTAGTATGTTTCCAGGCATACTGCCTCAATACATCCTTCCTCTTAGTGTTGTGTCGTGAAAATTCCACGACATCACCACTGTGTTTCCAGACATGCTAACTCCACACACCTTTCCTATTCAAGTTGAGACGTGTAAATTTCTCAACACTCACTAATGTGTTACTAGGCATGCTTTCTCAACACATTCTTCCTCTTGGTATTAAGACGTGTAAATTCCTCAACACCACTATTGTGCTGCTAGGCATGCTGCCTCAACACATCCTTCCTCTTAGTGTTGAGACGTGTAAATTCCTCCACACTCACTACGGTGTTGCTATGCATGCTTCCTCAACACATTCTTCCTATTAGTGTTGAGACGTGTAAATTCCACAACACTCACTATTGTGTTGCCAGGTATCCAGCCTTAACACACCTTTCCTATTCGTTTGGAGACGTGTAAATTCCTCAACACTCACTACTGTGTTGCTAGGCATGCTTCATTAACACATCCTTCCTCTTAGTGTTGAGATGTGCAAATTCCTCAACACTCACCAATGTGTTTCCAGGCATACTGCCTCAACACGTCATTCTTCTTAGTGTTGAGACGTGTAAATTCCTCAACACTCACCACTGTGGTGCCATGCATACTACCTCAACACATCCTTCTTCTTAGTGTTGAGACGTGTAAATTCCTCAAAACTCACTACTGTGCTGCTAGGAATGGTGCCTCAACACATCCTGCCTCTTAGTGTTGAGACGTGTAAATTCATCAACACTCACTACTGTGTTGCTAGCCATGCTTCCTCAACACATTCCTCCTCTTAGTGTTGAGACTTGTAAATTCCTCAACACTCACTACTATGTTGCCAGGCATGCTTCCTCAACACATTCTTCCTCTTAGTGTTGAGACATGTAAATTTCTCAACACTCACTACTGTGTTGCCAGGCATGCTGCCTCAACACACCCTCCTCTTGGTGTTGAGATGTGTAAATTCCTCAATACTCACTACTGTGTTTCTAGTCATGCTTCCTCAATACACCTTTCCTATTCGTGTGGAGACGTGTAAATTCCTCAACACTCACTACTGTGTTGCTAGGCATGCTTCCTTAACACATCTCTTAGTGTTGAGATGTGCAAATTCTTCAAAAATTAATGAGTTTCCAGGCATACTGCCTCAATACATCATTCTTCTTATGTTGAGACGTGAAAATTCCTCAACACTCACTACTATTTATTCCAGGCATGCTGCCTCAACACCCCCCCCCCCCCCTCTTGGTGTTGAGGCGTGTAAATTCCTCAAAACTCACTACCGTGTTGCTAGGCATGCTTCCTCAACATATTTTTCATGTTAGTGTTTAGACATGTACATTTCTCAACACTCACTAATGTGTTACTAGGCATGCTTCCTCAACACATTCCTCCTCTTGGTATTAAGACGTGTAAATTACTCCACACTAACTAATGTGTTGCTAGGAAAGCTTTCTCAATACATTCTTTCTCTTAGTGTTGAGACGTGCAAATTCCTCAACATCACCACTGTGTTGCCAGTAATGCTGCCTCCACATACCTTTCCAATTCAAGTTGAGATGTGTAAATTCCTCAACACTCACTAATGTGTTACTAGGCATGCTTCCTCAACTCATTCTTCCTCTTGGTGTTGAGACGTCAAAATTACTCAACACCACTATTATGTAGCCAGACATGCTGCCTCAACACATCCTTCCTCTTAGTATTGAGACGTGCAAATTCCTCAGCACTCACTATTGTGTTGCCAGACATGCTTCCTCAACACATTCTTCCTCTTAGTGTTGATACGTGTAAATTCCTCAACATTCACTATTGTGTTGCTAGGCATGCTGCCTCAACACACCTTATATATTCATGTTGAGACGTGTAAATTTCTCAACACTCACTTCTGTGTTGCTAGGAATGATTCCTCAACACATCTTTCCTCTTAGTGTTGAGAAGTGCAAATTCCTCAACACTCACCACTGTGTTGCAAGGCATACTGCCTAAACACATCCTTATTTTTATTGTTGAGACGTGTAAATTCCTCAACACTCACCACTGTGTTGCTAGGAATGCTTCCTCCACACATTCTTCATGTTAGTGTTGAGACATGTAAATTCCTCCACACTCACTATTATGTTGCTAGGCATGCTTTCTTAAACAACTTCTTTCTCTTAATATTAAGACGTGTAAATTCCTCAACACTCATTACTATGTTGCTAGGCATACTGCTCAACTCATCCTTCTTGTTAGTGTTGAGACGTGAAAAATCCTCAACATCACCACTGTGTTTCCAGGCATGCTAACTCCACACACCTTTCCTATTCAAGTTGAGACGTGTAAATTCCTCAAAACTCACTATTGTGTTGCTAGGAATGCTTCCTCAACACATTTTTCATGTTAGTGTTTAGACATGTAAATTCCTCAACACTCACTAATGTGTTACTAGGCATACTTCCTCAACACATACCTCATCTTGGTATTAAGATGTATAAATTACTCCACATTAACTATTGTGTTGCTAGGCAAGCTTTCTCAACACATTCTTCCTCTTAGTGTTGAGACGTGCAAATTCCTCAACATCACCACTGTGTTTCCAGGCATGCTACCTCCACATACCTTTCCTATTCAAGTTGAGACGTGTAAATTCCTCAACACTCACTAATGTGTTACTAGGCATGCTTCCTCAACACATCCTTCCTCTTGGTGTTGAGACATGAAAATTCCTCAACACCACTATTGTGTTGTCAGGCATGCTGCCTCAACACATCCTTACTCTTAGTGTTGAGATGTGTAAATTCTTCAACACTCACTATTATGTTGCTAGACATGCTTCCTCAACACATTCTTCCTCTTAGTGTTGAGATGTGTAAATTCCTTAACACTCACTACTGTTTTGCCCGACATGTTGCCTCAACACACCTTTCATATTCGTGTTGAGACATGTAAATTCCTCATCACTCACTAATATGTTGCGAGGCATGCTTCCTCAACACATTCCTACTCTTGGTGTTGAGACGTGCAAATCCTCAGCACCACTATTGTGTTGCCAGGCATGCTGCCTCAACACATCCTTCCTCTTAGTGTTTGGACGTGTAAATTCCTCAAAACACATTACTGTGTTGCTAGGCATGATTCCTCAACACATTCTTCCTCTTAGTGTTGAGACATATAAATTCTTCAACACTCACTAATGTGTTGGTAGGAATGCTGCTTCAACACACCCTCCTCTTGGTGTTGAGACGTGTAAATTCCTCAACACTCACTAATGTGTTTCTAGGCATGCTTTCTCAACACATTATTCCTCTTAGTGTTGAGACATGTAAATTCCTCAACACTCACTACTGTGTTGCAAGGCATGCTTCCACAACACATTCCTCCTCTTGGTGTTGAGACGTGTAAATTTCTCCACACTCACTACTGTGTTTCCAAGCATGCTACCTCAACATACCCTCTTCTTGGTGTTGAGACGTGCAAATTCCACAACACCACTATTGTATTGCCAGGCATGCTGCCTCAACACATCCTTCCTTTTAGTGTTGAGACGTGTAAATTCCTCAACACTCACTACTGTGTTGCTAGGCATGCTTTCTCAACACATTCTACCTCTTAGTGTTGAGACGTGTAAATTCCTCAACACTCACTACTATTTTTCCTGACATGTTGCCTAAACACACCTTTCATATTCGTGTTGAGACATGTAAATTCCTCAACACTCACTAATATGTTTCTAGGCATGCTTCCTCAACACATTCCTCCTCTAGGTGGTGAGACGTGCAAATTCCTCAGCACCACTATTGTGTTGCCAGGCATGCTTCCTCAACACATCCTTCCTCTTCGTGTTGAGACATGTAAATTCCTTAATACTCACCACTGTGTTTCCAGGCATACTACCTTATGACATCCTTCCTCTTAGTGTTGAAGTGTGCAAATTCCTCAACACTCACTACTGTGTTGCTAGACATGCTTCCTTAACACATTCCTTTTCTTGGTGTTGAGACGCGCAAATTACTCAACACCACTATAATGTTGCCAGGCATGCTGCCAAAACACATGCTTACTCTTAGTATTGAGACGTGTAAATTATTCCACACTCACTATTGTGTTGCTAGGCATGCTTTCTCAACACTTTCTTCCTCTTAGTGTTGAGACGTGAAAATTCCTCAACACCACTATTATGTTGCCAGACATGCTACCTCAACACATCCTTCCTCTTAGTGTTGAGATGTGCAAATTCCTCATTACTCACTATTGTGTTGCTAGACATGCTTCCTTAACACATTCTTCCTCTTAGTGTTGAGACGTCTATATTCCTCAACATTCACTACTATGTTGCTAGGCATGCTGCCACAACACACCTTGCATAGTGTTGAGACGTGTAAATTTCTTAACAATCACTACTGTGTTGCTAGGCATGCTTCCTCCACACATCCATCCTCTTAGTGTTGAGAAGTGCAAATTCCTCAACACTCACCACTGTGTTGCCAGGCATACTGCCTAAACACATCCTTCTTCTTATTGTTGAGACGTGTAAATTCCTCAACACTCACCACTGTGTTGATAGGCATGCTTCCTCAACACATTCTTCATGTTAGTGTTGAGACGTGTAATTCCTCAACACTCACTATTATTTTGCTAAGCATGATTTCTCAGCACCTTTTTCCTCTTAGTGTTGAGACGTGTAAATTCCTCAACACTCACTACTATGTTGCCAGGCATACTGCCTCAACACATCCTTCCTCTTAATGTTGAGACGTGCAAATTCCTCAACATCACCACTGTGTTTCCAGGCATGCTAACACCACATACCTTTCCTATTCAAGTTGAGACATGTAAATTACTCAACACTCACTATTGTGTTGCTAGGCATGCTTCCTCAACACATTTTTCATGTTAGTGTTTAGACATGTAAATTCCTCAACACTCACTAATGTGTTACTAGTCATGCTTCATCAACACATTCGTCCTCTTGGTATTAAAATGTGTAAATTACTCCACACTAACTATTGTGTTGCTAGGCAAGCTTTCTCAACACATTCTTCCTCTTAGTGTTGAGACGTGCACATTCCTCAACATCACCCATGTGTTGCCAGGCATGCTGCCTCCACCTACCTTTCCTATTCAAGTTGAGACGTGTAAATTCCTCAACACTCACTAATGTGTTACAAGGAATGCTTCCTCAACACATCCTTCCTCTTGGTGTTGAGATGTGAAAATTCCTCAACACCACTATTGTGTTGCCAGGCATGCTGCCTCAAAACATCCTTCCTCTTAGTGTTAAGACGTGTAAATTCCTCAACACTCACTATTGTGTTGCTAGACATTCTTCCTCTTTGTGCTGAGACGTGTAAATTCCTTAACACTCACTACTGTTTTGTCCGACTTGTTGCCTCAACAAACCTTTCATATTCTTGTTGAGACGTGTAAATTCCTCAACACTCACTAATATGTTGCTAGGAATACTTCCTCAATAAATTCCTTCTCTTGGTGTTGAGACGTGCAAATCCTCAGCACCACTATTGTGTTGCCAGGCATTCTGCCTCAACACATCCTTCCTCTTAATGTTGGGATGTGTAAATTCCTCAAAACTCACTACTGTGTTGCTAGGCACGCTTCCTCAACACATTCTTCCTCTTAGTGTTGAGATGTGTAAATTCCTTAACACTCACTACTATTTTGCCCGACATGTTGCCTCAACACACCTTTCATATTCGTGTTGAGACGTGTAAATTCCTCAACACTCACTAATATGTTTCTAGGCATGCTTCCTCAACACATTCCTCCTCTTGGTGTTGAGACGTTCAAATCCTCAGAACCACTATTGTGTTGCCAGGCATGCTGCCTCAACACATCCTTCCTCTTAGTGTTGGGACGTGTAAATTCCTTAATACTTACTACTGTGTTGCTAGGCATGATTCCTCAACACATTCTTCCTCTTAGTGTTGAGATGTGTAAATTCCTTAACACTCACTATTGTTTTCACCGACAAGTTGCCTCAACACACCTTTCATATTCGTGTTGAGTCGTGTAAATTCCTCAACACTCACTAATATGTTGCTAGGCATGCTTCCTCAACACATTCCTCCTCTTGGTGTTGAGACATGCAAATCCTCAGCACCACTATTGTGTTGCCAGGCATGCTGCCTCAACAGATCCTTCCTCTTAGTGTTGGGACGTGTAAATTCCTCAAAACTCACTACTGTGTTCCTAGGCATGATTCCTCAACACATTCTTCCTCTTAGTGTTGAGAAATATAAATTCTTCAACACTCACTACTGTGTTAGTAGGAATGCTGATTCAACACACCCTCCTCTTGGTGTTGAGACACGTAAATTCCTCAACACTCACTACTGTATTGCTAGGCATGCTTTCTCAACACATTATTCCTATTAGTGTTGAGACATGTAAATTCCTCAACACTCACTACTGTGTTGCAAGGCATGCTTCCTCAACACATTCCTCCTCTTGGTGTTGAGACGTGTAAATTCCTCCACAGTCACTACTGTGTTGCCAAGCATGCTGCCTCAACATACCTTCTTCTTGGTGTTGAGACGTGCAAATTCCACAACACCAATATTGTATTGCCAGGCATGCTGCCTCAACACATCTTTCCTCTTAGTGTTGAGACGTCTAAATTCCTCAACACTCACTACTGTGTTGCTAGGCATGCTTTCTCAACACATTCTACCTCTTAGTGTTGAGACGTTTAAATTCCTCAACACTCACTACTGTTTTTCCCGACATGTTATCTAAACACACCTTTCATATTCGTGTTGAGACATGTAAATTCCTCAACACTCACTAATATGTTTCTAGGCATGCTTCCTCAACACATTCCTCCTCTAGGTGGTGAGACGTGCAAATTCCTCAGCACCACTATTGTGTTGCCAGGCATGCTGCCTCAACACATCCTTCCTCTTAGTGTTGAGACGTGTAAATTCCTTAACACTCACCACTGTGTTTCCAGGCATACTACCTTATCACATCCTTCCTCTTAGTGTTAAGGTGTGCAAATTCCTCAACACTCACTACTGTGTTGCTAGACATGCTTCCTTAACACATTCCTTCTCTTGGTGTTGAGACGTGCAAATTACTCAACACCACTATTATGTTTCCAGGCATGCTGCCACAACACATCCTTACTCTTAGTATTGAGATGTGTAAATTCCTCCACACTCACTATTGTGTTGCTGGGCATGCTTTCTCAACACTTTCTTCCTCTTAGTGTTGAGACGTGAAAATTCCTCAACACCACTATTATGTTGCCAGACATGTTGCCTCAACACATCCTTCCTCTTAGTGTTGAGACGTGCAAATTCCTCATTACTCACTATTATGTTGATAGACATGCTTCCTCAACACATTCTTCCTCTTAGTGTTGAGACGTGTATATTCCTCAACATTCACTACTATGTTGCTAGGCATGATTCCTCAACACACCTTCGATATTCGTGTTGAGACGTGTAAATTTCCCCACAATCACTACTGTGTTGCTAGGCATGCTTCCTCAACACATTCATCCTCTTAGTGTTGAGAAGTGCAAATTTCTCAACACTCACCACTGTATTGCCAGGCATACTTCCTAAACACATCCTTCTTCTTATTGTTGAGACGTGTAAATTCCTCAACACTCACCACTGCGTTGCTAGGCATGCTTCCTCAACACATTCTTCATGTTAGTGTTGAGACGTGTAAATTCCTCAACACTCACTATTATGTTGCCAGGCATACTTCCTAAACACATCCTACCTCTTATTGTTGACACGTGTAAATTCCTCAACACTCACTACTATGTTGCCAGCCATACTGCCTCAACACATCCTTCCTCTTAGTGTTGAGATGTGCAAATTCCTCAACATCACCACTGTGTTGCCAGGCATGCTAACTCCACATACCTTTCCTATTCAAGTTGAGACGTGTAAATTCCTCAGCACTCACTATTTTTTTGCTAGGAATGCTTCCTCAACACATTTTTCATGTTAGTGTTTAGACATGTAAATTCCTCAACACTCACTAATGTGTTACTAGGCATGCTTCCTAAACACATTCGTCCTCTTGGTATTAAGACGTGTAAATTACTCCACACTAACTATTGTGTTTCTAGGCAAGCTTTCTCAACACATTCTTCCTCTTAGTGTTGAGACGTGCAAATTCCTCAACATCACCGCTGTGCTGCCAGGCATGCTGCCTCCACATACCTTTCCTATACAAGTTGAGACGTGTAAATTCCTCAACACTCACTAATGTGTTACTAGGCATGCTTTCTCAACACATCCTTCCTCTTGGTTTTGAGATGTGAAAATTCCTCAACACCACTATTGTGTTGCCATGCATGTTGCCTCAAAACATCCTTCCTCTTAGTGTTGAGACGTGTAAATTCCTCAACACTCAGTATTGTGTTGCTAGACATTCTTCCTCTTAGTGTTGAGACGTGTAAATTCCTTAACACTCACTACTGTTTTGCCCGACTTGTTGCCTCAACAAACCTTTCATATTCGTGTTGAGACGTGTAAATTCCTTAACACTCAGTAATATATTGCTAGGAATACTTCCTAAACACATTCCTCCTCTTGGTGTTGAGACGTGTAAATTCCTCCACACTCACTACTGTGTTTCCACGCATGCTGCCTCAACACATCCTTCCTCTTAGTGTTGGGATGTGTAAATTCCTCAAAACTCACTACTGTGTTGCTAGGCACGCTTCCTCAACACATTCTTCCTCTTAGTGTTGAGACGTGTAAATTCCTTAAGACTCACTACTGTTTTACCCGACATGTTTCCTCAACACACCTTTCATATTCGTGTTGAGACGTGTAAATTCCTCAACACTCACTAATATATTTCTAGGCATGCTTCCTCAACACATTCCTCCTCTTGGTGTTGAGACGTGCAAATCCTCAGAACCACTATTGTGTTGCCAGGCATGCTGCTTCAACACATCCTTCCTCTTAGTGTTGGGACGTGTAAATTCCTCAAAACTCACTACTGTGTTGCTAGGCATGATTTCTCAAAACATTCTTCTTCTTAGTGTTGAGATGTGTAAATTCCTTAACACTCACTACTGTTTTTCCCGACATGTTGCCTCAACACACCTTTCATATTCGTGTTGAGATGTGTAAATTCCTCAACACTCACTAATATGTTGCTAGGCATGCTTGCTCAACACATTCCTCCTCTTGGTGTTGAGACGTGCAAATCCTCAGCACCACTATTGTGTATACAGGCATGCTTCCTCAACACATCCTTCCTCTTAGTGTTGGGACGTGTAAATTCCTCAAAACTCACTACTGTGTTGCTAGGCATGATTCCTCAACACATTCTTCCTCTTAGTGTTGAGAAATATAAATTCTTCAACACTCACTACTGTGTTGGTAGGAATGCTACTTCAACACACCCTCCTCTTGGTGTTGAGACGTGTAAATTCCTCAACACTCACTATTGTGTTGCTAGGCATGCTTTCTCAACACATTATTCCTCTTAGTGTTGAGACATGTAAATTCCTCAACACTCACTATTATGTTGCTAGGTATGCTTTCTCAACACCTTTTTCCTCTTAGTGTTGAGACGTGTAAATTCTTCAACACTCACTACTATGTTGCCAGGCATACTGCCTCAACACATCCTTCCTCTTAGTGTTGAGACGTGAAAATTCCTCAACATCACCACTGTGTTGCCAAGCATGCTAACACCACATACCTTTCCTATTCAAATTGAGACGTGTAAATTACTCAACACTCACTATTGTGTTCCTAGGCATGCTTCCTCAACACATTTTTCATGTTAGTGTTTAGACATGTAAATTCCTCAACACTCACTAATGTGTTACTAGGCATGCTTCCTCAACACATTCGTCCTCTTGGTATTAAGACGTGTAAATTACTCCACACTAACTATTGTGTTGCTAGGCAAGCTTTCTCAACACATTCTTCCTCTTAGTGTTGAGACGTCCAAATTCCTCAACATCACCCCTGTGTTGCCAGGCATGCTGCCTCCACATACCTTTCCTATTCAAGTTGAGACGTGTAAAATCCTCAACACTCACTAATGTGTTACAAGGCATGCTTCCTCAACACATACTTCCTCTTGTTGTTGAGATGTGAAAATTCCTTAACACCACTATTGTGTTGCCAGGCATGCTGCCTCAAAACATCCTTCCTCTTAGTGTTGATACGTGTAAATTCCTCAACACTCACTATTGTGTTGCTAGACATTCTTCCTCTTAGTGCTGAGACGTATAAATTCCTTAACACTCACTACTGTTTTTTCCGACTTGTTGCCTCAACAAACCTTTCATATTCGTGTTGAGACGTGTAAATTCCTCAACACTCACTAATATGTTGCTAGGAATACTTCCTCAACACATTCCTTCTCTTGGTGTTGAGACGTGCAAATCCTCAGCACCACTATTGTGTTGCCAGGCATGCTGCCTCAACACATCCTTCCTCTTAATGTTGGGATGTGTAAATTCCTCAAAACTCACTACTGGGTTGCTAGGCACGCATCCTCAACACATTCTTCCTCTTAGTGTTGAGACGTGTAAATTCCTTAACACTCACTACTATTTTGCCCGACATGTTTCCTCAACACACCTTTCATATTCGTGTAGAGACGTGTAAATTCCTCAACACTCACTAATATGTTGCTAGGCATGCTTCCTCAACACATTCCTCCTCTTGCTGTTGAGACGTGAAAATCCTCAGAACCACTATTGTGTTGCCAGGCATGCTGCCTCAACACATCCTTCCTCTTAGTGTTGGGACGTGTAAATTCCTTAAAACTTACTACTGTGTTGCTAGGCATGATTCCTCAACACATTCTTCCTCTTAGTGTTGAGATGTGTAAATTCCTTAAAACTCACTACTGTTTTGCCCGACATGTTGCCTCAAAACACCTTTCATATTCGTGTTGAGACGTGTAAATTCCTCAACACTCACTAATATGTTGCTAGGCATGCTTCCTCAACACATTCCTCCTCTTGGTGTTGAGACATGCAAATCCTCAGCACCACTATTATGTTGCCAGGCATGATGCCTCAACACATCCTTCCTCTTAGTGTTGGGACATGTAAATTCCTCAAAAATCACTACTGTGTTGCTAGGCATGATTCCTCAACACATTCTTCCTCTTAGTGTTGAGAAATATAAATTCTTCAACACTCACTACTGTGTTGGTAGGAATGCTGCTTCAACACACCCTCCTCTTGGTGTTGAGACATGTAAATTCCTCAACACTCACTACTGTGTTGCAAGGCATGCTTAATCAACACATTCCTCCTCTTGGTGTTGAGACGTGTAAATTCCTCCACACTCACTACTGTGTTTCCAAGCATGCTGCCTCAACATACCCTCTTATTGGTGTTGATACGTGCAAATTCCACAACACCAATATTGTATTTCCAGTCATGGTGCCTCAACACATCTTTCCTCTTAGTGTTGAGACGTGTAAATTCCTCAACACTCACTATTGTGTTGCTAGGCATGCTTTCTCAACACATTCAACCTCTTAGTGTTGAGACGTGTAAATTCCTCAACACTCACTACTGTTTTGCCCGACATGTTGCCTAAACACACCTTTCATATTCGTGTTGAGACATGTAAATTCCTCAACACTTACTAATATGTTTCTAGGCATGCTTCCTCAACACATTCCTCCTCTAGTTGGTGAGACGTGCAAATTCCTCAGCACCACTATTGTGTTGCCAGGCATGCTGCCTCAACACATCCTTCCTCTTAGTGTTAAGACGTGTAAATTCCTTAACACTCACCACTGTGTTTCCAGGAATACTACCTTATCACATCCTTCCTCTTAGTGTTGAGGTGTGCAAATTCCTCAACACTCACTACTGTGTTGCTAGACATGCTTCCTTAACACATTCCTTCTCTTGGTGTTGAGACTTGCAAATTACTCAACACCACTATTATGTTGCTAGGAATGCTGCCATAACACATCCTTACTCTTAGTATTGAGACGTGTAAATTCCTCCACACTCACTATTGTGTTGCTAGTCATGCTTTCTCAACACTTTATTCCTCTTAGTGTTGAGACGTGAAAATTCCTCAACACCACTATTATGTTGCCAGACATGCTGCCTCAACACATCCTTCTTCTTAGTGTTGAGACGTGCAAATTCCTCATTACTCACTATTGTGTTGCTAGACATGCTTCCTCAACACATTCTTACTCTTAATGTTGAGACGTGTATATTCCTCAACATTCACTACTATGTTGCTAGGCATGCTGCCTAAACACACCTTACATATTCGTGTTGAGACGTGTAAATTTCCCAACAATCACTACTGTGTTGCTAGGCATGCTTCCTCAACACATTCATCCTCTTAGTGTTGAGAAGTGCAAATTCCACAACACTCACTACATTATGTAGTTGCAGAATAACCTACAACTACACCCTCAATAGAATTAGTAAAAACTCAAGAAGTTCTTGATGATGAATAACAATTTTCCTATTAATGTTCTCAATTGATTACAAAGAAGTATCTAAATGGAACTAGAATAGTTACAACTTTCTCTATTCTCTTTCCTAAGATATTTTCTAACACTCACTAAAAGAACCTCTCGAATTTTACATTTGAACTCATATTTATAGTAAAACTTATACAGCTGTATATGAATTGCGAAGTATCGCAATTCATACTCGCAAAATTACTTCATCCTCGCAAAACTTCGTATTTCTCCGTGCTACTTCTATCATCGTATCATTTTATAACTCTTTTCTCCTTTATTTATTACGATACTCGTGAACTATTATCTTGCGATATTCAGTACCTACATCTTGCCTCTTCTCATGTCAATTCTACGAAGAAGAAATGATCGTGAGAACATAACCGTTACTTAGTCTTTTAAAATTTTGACACGTCTTTTGTAACCGTTCTTTTCTAGTTATTCCCTTATATAGCTCCTTTATATTCTCTTCCTTTTCTTCTTCTTATTTCCGCAATTCTATCTTCTACTCATACTTTCTATTACTGTTTTCTCTGCAATTTTTTATTCTGCTTATATCTTCATGAGTTCTCCAAGGTAATTTCCTTCTATCTCCGCGCATTTCATTTGTTCTTTCTCTTTAATTTCTCTATAATTTATTATCTGACTTTGGTTTATTTCAGCAAAATAACTCCTCAGATGAAATCTCAACTAAAGAATCCAAGCCTTAATCCACGAAGAAGAAAATCTGAGAATCAAAAGGTAGTTAAAATACTTTGCCATCTTTCTTGAACAATATATTGTTGCCTCAGTTTTTAATCTGCATTTTGATTCGCAGGTTGGCGAAAAACCAAATCCTAGTAAGAGATCTCGAATAACTAAACCCACACCATTAATTCCGATTGATGATTTCCTTCCTGAAGTTGATAAGGAATTTTCCTCTCCTCCTCGTGAAAATGCTTCTTCACACACTCCTGCCTCTACTCCATTACCTACCTTTCAATCTCCCATCAGTGTCAATTTATCAACACTTCTTCAAGATCAACCCTCACAAAATATTTCTTCAACTTCTTCTCTTGAAAAACAGCCCTCGCAAAATATTTCTTCAACTTCTTCTTTTAAAAAACCTGTCTTGTCTCCAAATCCTTTGAGTGCTATTTCTCCAGACAATTTGCAGCTTGATCTTATTCCTTCAAATTCTTCTCCTCTTCCTCAGGAAATTCGAGATGGAATTTATTCAACTTTCCGAATGTTATCTGAGGTTTTGACAAATGCTGCGAAGTCTACTAATGTTCGTTCGCAATATGAGTTTTGCGAAGTTCTGAATAATTTTGTCAATCCAGACATTTCTTCTTCACGTCAATCCTTAGAAAAAGAAATTGAATTGCTTCGTCAATCTTTGAAATCTTCTCAAGCAGAATGTGAGGATCTCCGTAAAGAAAATCATCATTTTCAGAATAATTCTCTCGACTGTGCGATACTTCGCAAAAGAAATGATGAATTGAAAGGTATGATTACTATCTTCATATTTTCCCTTTTATTTACTTATATTCTTCATATGTTTGAAACATCCATTAAAACCCATTCCCCTTTATAGAATCCATACAGAAATGTAGAAGATTGGCACTTCACCATGAATCAGATGCAACAGAATATCGAACCAAGCATGAAAGCCTCTCAAACCAATTCTCCCATTTATCTAATCTTTACTCGTGTGCTCTTGACAACTCTGACGCTCTTTTTCAAGAGAATACTCAACTAATATATGATCAAAATTTTTTGAATGATGATATATCTCAACTTTTTTCTTCCTTAACTAAAGCTAATTTGAGAATAGAAACCTTATTAGAAGAGAACAAAACCTTATCAGAAGAGAAATGTTCGTTTTTGAATACAATGATTGTTTCTTCGTAAGAATTAAAAACTCTTCAGAATAAATGTTGCGATCAAGAAAATCTTCTTTCTCTGTTGAAAGGTGAACTTGAGGAATTAAAGAAGTCTTCAGATGCTGAAAGAAATTCTTTTGTTATTGAGAAGAATTCCCCTATTAATAAGAACATAGTCTTGAGTGCTAAGAAAAATCAACTTGAAGAAGATTATTCGTCATTAAAAAGTCTTAATGCCAAACTTGCGAAGGATAAGAATTTTCTCCTTTCTAAAGATCAAAAGCTTCAATCTCGACTTAAAGGATTAGTTGGTGATGTTTTTGATAATGCGATGAATCAGATGAAGAACTGTTGTCTATCTTTAACTCAATCTCTTACTTCGCAAAGAGAAGGTAGTCATTAAAATTTGACTGCCTCTGGTATATCTTTAAATTTCGTTATACTCGCAAATTTTATTCTTTGAACTTTGTTTTATTTGCAGAATCTGAGAACAACCTTCGTAATGCAAAAGATGGATTAGAAGCCTCCTGTTCCGAGCTTCGTAAGAAGAATGCTTTGCTTTCTACTCGCTTAATCAACTCTCGTGACCGTGCTACTCGGAGATTCAATTATCTTGCTTATTCCAAAGATATCGAAGATTCCAATCATCAAAAAGCTATACTTCGTGAAAGTCATCTGAAAGCTCAAGTCTGTACGAATAACATTCTCTTATCAAGAGGCTTGCCTCCTGTGAAAATTACTCCTCTGAAGATATCTGACGATGAAGTTGCTCGTGAGCCTGATAGTGATTTCGATTATGAGAGTGATGATGAAGATCTTGATGATGAGAAAGAATCTATTCCTCAAGGAGATGTCCATGTTGCATATTCTTCCAAGGATGATATCTCGCAAAAGTTGAAGGCTGATAATGACCCTACTGATCTTAAAGATCCAGCACAGAGTGTTGATGAAGCATGATAATATTCCTTTTTCAATTTATCATTGACTCTCCTGTCTTTCTTTCTTTTGAATTCCTTCCCTTAGTTACTGTTGGTTTTCTTTTTGCGAACAATTCTATTTTTTGAGAAGTACATCTGATATTTTGCGAAGATGATTTATCCTTTCTTTCTGATATTTTGCGAAGATAATTTAACCTTTCTTTGATTAAATGTGCCCCATTTGATCATATGAAGAGAAATAATATATAACTCACAGATAAAGCTTAGTATATCCTTTTCCCCCTATTATTTCTCTTTAAATGATTAAACATTGTTTGAAGTATTAAAATATCTGCCTCAATTTATCTTACGAAGTTTCAACTTGTTACGATTGTAGATAAGAAATCGTCCCTTTAAAGTAAAATATATGAAATATCCTTAATAAGTATACTACATATACAATACCTTTGTAGAAGTATTAGAAGTACCAAATCCATCAAATGAAAAGATATAAGAAGTATTAGAAGTATTCAATTCACCAAATGAATTATTAGAAGTACTCAATTCCCTTTTACGTATTAGAAGTACTCGATCCACCAAATGAAGAGATATAAGAAGTATTAGAAGTACTCAACTCATCAAATAAAGAAATATAAGAAGTATTAGAAGTACTCAATTCACCAACTGAAGAAATATAAGAAGTATTCGATCTGTGAATAATTATGTAACATATGACGAAGTATAATGATTATTTAACCTTCACCAAATGAAATATCCATTAAAGAAGTATAATAAATATGAGATATTCTTGAAGAATTATAAGAAGTATTCAATCTTTTGGAGAAATATTCAATATATGGAGAAGTATAAGAAGTGTGAAATTCTCGTAAACTTTTACGAATATGAACTTATCTGTATTTGATTGCTATCAAAATCGCATCTTTTGTTAAGTCTTCATTAAAATTCTTCAATGATGTTGTCTTCTTTGATAGGACTTCTTGTAAAAATTCTTCAATGATATTGACAGAGTTGTCTTCTCTTCAAAACTTCTTGATGTATATTCTTGTAAAATTTCTTCAATGATATTGACGAAGTTGTCTTCTTTTCAGATCTTCATAATGTATATTCTTGTATAATTTCTTCAATGATGTTAATGCAATGAATTTCATTAATTTCTGTGGTCTTATCATGCCTTCCTAAGTAAAGGTCTTATTTTGCCACCTCTTTTGTAGTAAATTTTTGTATTTGCGATAATATGACAAGTCTGAACATTCTTGCGAATATACAACCTTGTGACATTATCGTCTTGCGACAAAATCGCAGGACGTTCTTACACTTTCATGCAAAAACCCATTGATCTCATCTTAACTTCTTTGTATAGTATTTTAGCCTCTTCAGGAATTGTTGCGACAATATGACAGGCCTAAATATTCTTGCGAATATAAAGCCCCATGACATTACCGTCTTGCGATGAAATCGCAGGACGTCTCTACACTTTCATGTAGTGACCCATTGATCTCATCTTAACTTCTTTATTACGTTCTGTGAGTTCTTTATTCTTTTCTTTCTTTATTCTTTTTTTTTTTTTTTTTTTTTTAGAAGGCTCGCAGAACTTCATTTGTTGCACAAATATGACAAGCCTTTATGTTTTCGCAAACAAGAAGCCTTGTGACATTTGCGTCTTATAGCACGTATCATCTCCCTAATGGAGGGTGCTGCCCTTTATCTTCCCCCTGATTGCCCCTTCAAGGAAGCATACATCGACCATACAAGGTTAGCTCTTCCCATCCGGTTATGCCAACAACCAGCTTTTGATCGCAACCTCTTATCCTTTTTGCCTATAGGGCTTATAGTTACGAGGTTGCACCCTATGGGGTATCTTTGGGCCAAGTGCATCATTTGCCAAGACTTGTCAAAAATGGCAGATGTGGTTCAACCTCACCCGACACTCTTGACTCAACCGTGTACCTCGGCGCCTTGATCGTTTTCTGCACTTCTTGGGAAAGACAGTATGCCTTAGTCACCCAACCTAAATCCTCTTACACCGCATTTTATATTGCGTAATGTCGTTAGATTAGGTGAGAATCCAAGGTGTCTAACCCGGATAGGTACCCCATTATTGGGTTGTACCCCAAAATTTTTACCATGTACTAAGGGCCCTTGGTGGTGTTCCGGTTACCCTTAGACACATTATAGGTACCCCCTTAAATGACGTACTTTAGGACTTTTCCTATTACGAATTATAGCTTCGCGAACTAGGGTGTACGCCACAAAGGTTTGCCTGTATAAAATTTTCTGCGGCTCTCTTTCTTTTTTGGAGGCTGATCACAGATTGCGGTCTTTTATTCGTAAATTAATGAAAGTTTAATCGGAATATAAATTCTGAAATTCGTAACTTTTCCCAATTTCCTGCGAGCAAACAATATTCGTAAAAAATTTCATGAGTTTTATGGGTAATACCTTTTCAAATATAGTCTGTTCCAAGGTCTACCAAGCCTCAAACCCATGTCTCTCCCTTCGGATCCATCGGCCCGATAAGCTCCGCTTCCTACAACTTCTTTGATAACATATGGTCCATCCCATTTTGGTGCTAATTTTCCTCCATTTTCTTTTTGATATTTAGGTGTTTCTCGCATGACCAAACCACCTGGTTTATATTCACGTTCAATGACTCTCTTGTTGTATTCTCGAGCTAATAGTTCTTGATAAATCTTCATATGGTGCAACACCTTTTCTATTTTTTCTTCCAAATCATCCAATTCACTTAATATTACTCCCGCACTTAAATTTCTTTCCCAAGCTTCTTTCTTTGTTGTCGGAATTACAACCTCGTGGGGTATCGCTTCTACTCCATATGTTAGACAATAAGGAGACATTCCAGTTGCTTCTCTTCTAGTTGTATTGTATGCCAAAACTGCGCTAGGTACTTGCTCGCACCACCCTTTGAGATGTCCTTCTAATTTCTTTTTGATTGTATTTGCGATTGTTTTATTTGTTGCTTCTGCTTGTCCATTAGCTTGTGGATATAACGGGGTTGACTTCCCACATTTTATTCTAAAAGCACTGAGTAACATCTCTATATTCGCCCCTCAAATTGTTTTCCATTATCGGATACTAGTTGTCTTTGGAACTCCGTACCTGCAAATGAGGTTCTCAAATATAAACGTAAAAACATCTTTATCACGAATATATTTGTATTGCTTTTACTTCTGCGAGCTTCGTGAAATAATCTGTTGCAACTATCAAGTATCGTCTTTGTCCAGATCCGGTATAAATGGTCCAACAATATCCAACCCCATTTACCAAAAGGCCAGACTTGTTGAAGAAGTTAATGTGGCCCCTGGTGCATGAATTCTTTTACCATGTCGTTGGCATTCCTTGCATCTTAAATGCACGAACAATTTTGCGTCTGTATGCATATAAGGCCAGTAATATCCTTGTATCTTTTCTCTATATGCTAGAGATCTTCCCCCACTATGATTGTCAGCTTCTCCTCCATGTAACATCTTCAATATCTTTTCTCCTTCTTCGCGAGTTAAGCACCTGAGAGGTGGTCCATTGAAAGATTTTCTATATAAAATTCCTTCTCGCAACTCATAGTTTGTTGCACGACTCTTTAATTTATGTTCTTCTAGTCTGTTCCTGGATATTTCTACTGTTGCGAGGTATGCATGAATTTCTTTTCTCCAATCTGCGATGTTGTTTGATAACTCTCTTTCTACTTCCATCGCAATAGCTTCCTCAATTTCTTTCTCTTTGTCCACTGATGGGTGTTGAATTGTCTGTATTTGGATATTTCTTGTATTTGGATTTGTCATCATGCTTGGAATAAATGCAAAATCATCTGCGAGACGGTTATATTTTCTTGATATATGTCTCCATTTTAATTTTGGTATCTTCGCAGATAATTCTTCAACGAGTTTCTTGTATTTCTTCAAAGAAGATTCATTTGTGGTATATTCCCCTTTAATTTGACAAATCACTAATTGCGAATCACTTGTTATCCTTATACTTTCAAGCTTCTTTTCTATTGCGATCTTTAATGCATGCACTACAGCTTCGTACTCTGTTTCATTGTTCGTGGATGCAAATTCTAGTCTGAATGAGAATGTTGTTCTTTCTCCTTCTGGTGAAATCAACACGACTCCAATTCCATTTCCCTCACTATTGGATGATCCATCCACTAGAATTTCCCATCTATCAGGCTCTGTTAACAAGTCTTTTGGATTTCCAAATTCTTCTTCAACATCCATCATTTCCTCTACTGCTTCATCTTCTTCCAAAGGAAATTCTGCCAAAAAAATCTGCAATGACTTGTGATTTTTGCGATGACAACACTTCGTATTTTATCTTGTAATGGTTTACTTGTGCATTCCACCTTTCTATTCTTCCTGACCTTTTTGTGTTCTTCATGACTGATTCAATTGGGACTTTGGTTACCACTTTTATTACATGTGCTTGAAAGTATATTCGTAACTTGAATGATGCATAAACCAGGGCTAAGATTAACTTCTCCATTTTAGAATAATTCTTCTCTGCTGCATTAAAGATTTTACTAATGTAGTAAATGGGCCTTTCTACTCCTGTGTCTGCTCGTAACAGAACTGCACTTAGAGCATATGGAGTTGTTGCGAGGTATACCAATAATTCTTCGTTTTTCTCTGGTTTCTGTAGTATAGATGTATTTGCGAGGTATTCTTTGATTCCTTGAAAAGCTTTTTCACATTCATCAGTCCATTTGAATTTTTCTCCCTTCTTAAGTATGTTGAAAAAATGCTTGCACTTATCTGACATTCGCGAAATAAATCTTCCAAGTGAAGCCAAGAGTCCATTTAGCTTTTGTACTTCTTTTACTATTGCAGGTGTTGGCATGTCACGAACTGCTTGGACCTTTTCTGGATCAACTTGTATTCCCTCCTTTGATACTATGTATCCCAAGAACTTTCCAGATGAAACCCCAATAATACATTTCTCAGGATTTAATTTGATGTTGAACTTTCTCATTTGCTCAAATATTTCCTTCAAATCTTGCACATGGTCTTTAGCTTCCTTGATTTTTATTAACATATCATCTACATATACCTCCAAAGTTTTATGTATCCACTTCGCGAACACTTTTTCAACCATACGTTGATATGTAGCACCCGCATTCCGCAAACCAAATGGCATCTTCACATAACAATACAAACCCCTTGGAGAAAAAAGGCAGTATGTTCTTGATCTTCTTCTGCGAGTGATATTTTATTATACCCTTTATATCCATCAAGTGAAGTGACTCTATCATGACCTGCAGCTGATTCCACCATTTGTGGTATATCTGGTAATGGAAAACTGTCTTTGGGACATGCCTTGTTTAGATCTGTGAAATCTATGCAAATTCTTATTCCTTTATTCTTTTTCGGAATAATGACCATATTCGCAATCCATTCTGGATATTTTGCTTCCCTTATGATCCCTGCATCCAACATATTTTGTAATTCTTCTTCTATATGTACATTATAATTTTGTGATATCTTCCTTATTCTTTGTTTGAATGGTCTTACATTTTTATCTATGTTCAATCTATGACACGCCACTGATGGATCAATTCCTGGTATCTCATCTACACTTCCTGCGAAGATATCTTTATATTCTCGCAAAAGATCAGTAGTCCTTTTTTCTTCTTCTTCATCCATCTTAGTTCCAATTCGTAAGAATAAAGGCTCCTCTTTACTTCCAATATTTATTTCTTTAGTTGGTTCAATTACTGCAACATAGCTTGGACTTTGCTCCCCCATAGGTGTTGGCTCTTTGATTATTTTTGCTGGTTCCCCTTCTTTTTCTGGAATTTCATTTGGTATACCTCTCCCTTCCTTTGCTCTTATTGCATACACTCGGAATTCTTCTTCTTTTCTTGTTTCCTTCGCAAGTTTCCTACGAAGTTGTTTCTTTCTTGCTCTTCCTCCGCATTGTGTTACTTCAATTTGATAACAAAATTTTGCACTATCAAGATCTCCTTTAATTTCTTGTATTCCATTTGGTGTAGGAAATTTTATTTTCTGATGTAATGTTGAAGCAACATCTTTGATCGCATGAATCCACGGCCTTCCTATCAGCATGTTATATGGAGATTCCATATCTATCACACAAAAGATTACATGTATTTCGATTTCTCCTAGTAATATTCGCAGCACGATTTCTCCTTTAGATTTTGTTGTAGATTTTCCTAATCCATGAATAAGACACTTTGAATTTATGATTTCTTCATCTTTAATTCCCATCCCCTTAAGTCCATGATAGAATATAATATTAAAAGAACTCCCTGTATCAACCAAAATTCGGTTTAATTTCCATTTTTCTTCAGCTTTCTTATCTTCTAGCATGATTGGCAATATGATCACCAATGGTGAAGTGTGGTTCAAGTCTTCATTTGGAATTTCTGCTACTGAAAATGTGATTTTCTGCCTTTCCCATTCTTCTAAAGTTGTTATCTTTTCTTCCTCCATGATCTTTCTTCCTCTACAATCTCGCTTGTATATTTTTCCCTTCATATTACTATGAAATTCATCAATCATTGTCTCTGTGATCATATTACATTCTTCTTTTTTGCAATCTCCATCTACTGACTTCATTTGATCTTCAAATTTTCCACAATTCCCTCAAATTTAGGCTACCACAATTCTCAAGTCCCTGTTTCTAGCGCCAATTATGTAGTTGCAAAATAACCTACAACTACACCCTCAATAGAATTAGTAAAAACTCAAGAAGTTCTTGATGGTGAATGATAACTTTCTTATTAATTCTCTTAGTTGATTACATAGAATTATCAAAATGAAACTAGAATAGTTACAACTTTTTCTATTCTCTTTCCTAAGATAATTTCTTACACTCATTAAAAGAACCTCTCGAATTTTACATTTGAACTCCTATTTATAGTAAAACTTATACAGCTGTATATGAATTGCGAAGTATCGCAATTAATACTCGCAAAATTACTTCATCCTCGCAAAACTTCGTATTTCTCCGTGCTACTTCTATCATCGTATCATTTTATAACTCTTTTCTCCTTTATTTATTACGATACTCGTGAACTATTATCTTGCGATATTCAGTACCTACAACTGTGTTGCTAGGCATACTGCCTAAACACATCCTTCTTCTTATTGTTGAGACGTGTAAATTCCTCAACACTCAAAATTGTGTTGCTAGGCATGCTTCCTCAACACATTCTTCATGTTAGTGTTGAGACGTGTAAATTCCTCAACACTCACTATTATGTTGCTAGGCATGCTTTCTCAACACCTTTTTCCTCTTAGTGTTGACACGTGTAAATTCCTCAACACTCACTACTATGTTGCCAGGCATACTGCCTCAACACATCCTTCCTCTTAGTGTTGAGACGTGCAAATTCCTCAACATCACCACTGTGTTTCCAGGCATGCTAACTCCACATACCTTTCCTATTCAAGTTGAGACGTGTAAATTCTTCAACACTCACTATTGTGTTGCTAGGCATGCTTCCTCAACACATTTTTCATGCTAGTTTTTAGACATGTAAATTCCTCAACACTCACTAATGTGTTACTAGGCATGCTTCCTCAACACATTCGTCCTCTTGGTATTAAGACGTGTAAATTACTCCAGACTAACTAATGTGTTGCTAGGAAAGCTTTCTCAACACATTCTTCTTCTTAGTGTTGAGACGTGCAAATTCCTCAACATCACCCCTGTGTTGCCAGGCATGCTGCCTCCACATACCTTTCCTATTCAAGTTGAGACGTGTAAATTCCTCAACACTCACTAATGTGTTACTAGGCATGCTTCCTCAACACATCCTTCCTCTTGGTGTTGAGATATGAAAATTCCTCAACACCACTATTGTGTTGCCAGGCATGTTGCCTCAACACATCCTTCCTCTTAGTGTTGAGACGTGTAAATTCCTCAACACTCACTATTGTGTTGCTAGACATTCTTCCTCTTAGTGTTGAGACATGTAAATTCCTTAACACTCACTACTGTTTTGCCCGACTTGTTGCCTCAACAAACCTTTCATATTCGTGTTGAGACGTGTAAATTCCTCAACACTCAGTAATATGTTGCTAGGAATACTTCCTCAACACATTCCTCCTATTGGTGTTGAGACGTGTAAATTCATCCACACTCACTACTGTGTTGCTAGGCATGCTTCCTCAACACATTCTTCATGTTAGTGTTGAGACGTGTAAATTCCTCAACACTCACTATTATGTTGCTAGGCATGCTTTCTCAACACCTTTTTCCTCTTAGTTTTGACACGTGTAAATTCCTCAACACTCACTACTATGTTGCCAGGCATACTGCCTCAACACATCCTTCCTCTTAGTGTTGAGACGTGCAAATTCCTCAACATCACCACTGTGTTGCCAGGCATGCTAACTCCACATACCTTTCCTATTCAAGTTGAGACGTGTAAATTCCTCAACACTCACTATTGTGTTGCTAGGCATGCTTCCTCAACACATTTTTCATGCTAGTTTTTAGACATGTAAATTCCTCAACACTCACTAATGTGTTACTAGGCATGCTTCCTCAACACATTCGTCCTCTTGGTATTAAGACGTGTAAATTACTCCACACTAACTAATGTGTTGCTAGGAAAGCTTTCTCAACACATTCTTCCTCTTAGTGTTGAGACGTGCAAATTCCTCAACATCACCACTGTGTTGTCAGGCATGCTAACTCCACATACCTTTCCTATTCAAGTTGAGACGGGTAAATTCCTCAACACTCACTATTGTGTTGCTAGGCATGCTACCTCAATACATTTTTCATGTTAGTGTTTAGACATGTAAATTCCTCAACACTCACTAATGTGTTACTAGGCATGCTTCCTCAACACATTCGTCCTCTTGGTATTAAGACGTGTAAATTACTCCACACTAACTATTGTGTTGCTAGGCAAGTTTTCTCAACACATTCTTCCTCTTAGTGTTGAGACGTGCAAATTCCTCAAAATCACCCCTGTGTTGCCAGGCATGCTGCCTCCACATACCTTTCCTATTCAAGTTGAGACGTGTAAATTCCTCAACACTCACTAATGTGTTACTAGGCATGCTTCCTCAACACATCCTTCTTCTTGGTGTTGAGATGTGAAAATTCCTCAACACCACTATTGTGTTGCCAGGCATGCTGCCTCAACACATCCTTCCTCTTAGTGTTGAGATGTGTAAATTCCTTAACACTCACTATTGTGTTGCTAGACATTCTTCCTCTTAGTGTTGAGACGTGTAAATTCCTTAACACTCACTACTGTTTTGCCCGACTTGTTGCCTCAACAAACCTTTCATATTCATGTTGAGACGTGTAAATTCCTTAACACTCACTAATATGTTGCTAGGAATACTTCCTCAACACATTCCTCCTCTTGTTGTTGAGACGTGTAAATTCCTCCACACTCACTACTGTGTTGCCAGGCATGCTGCCTCAACACATCCTTCCTCTTAGTGTTGGGATGTGTAAATTCCTCAAAACTCACTAATGTGTTGCTAGGCACGCTTCCTCAACACATTCTTCCTCTTAGTGTTGAGACGTGTAAATTCCTTAACACTCACTACTGTTTTTCCCAACATGTTGCCTCAACACACCTTTCATATTCGTGTTGAGATGTGTAAATTCCTCAACACTCACTAATATGTTGCTAGGCATGCTTCCTCAACACATTCCTCCTCTTGGTGTTGAGACGTGCAAATCCTCAGAACCACTATTGTGTTTCCAGGCATGCTGCCTCAACACATCTTTCCTCTTAGTGTTGGGACGTGCAAATTCCTCAGAACTCACTACTGTGTTGCTAGGCATGATTCCTAAACACATTCTTCTTCTTAGTGTTGAGATGTGTAAATTCCTTAACACTCACTACTGTTTTTCCCGACATGTTGCCTCAACACACCTTTCATATTCGTGTTGAGACGTCTAAATTCCGCAACACTCACTAATATGTTGCAAGACATGCTTCCTCAACATATTCCTCCTCTTGGTGTTGAGACGTGCAAATCCTCAGCACCACTATTGTGTTTCCAGGCATGCTTCCTCAACACATCCTTCCTCTTAGTGTTGGGACGTGTAAATTCCTCAAAATCACTACTGTGTTGCTAGTCATGATTCCTCAACACATTCTTCATCTTAGTGTTGAGAAATATAAATTCTTCAACACTCACTACTCTGTTGGTAGGAATGCTGCTTCAACACACCCTCCTCTTGGTGTTGAGACGTGTAAATTCCTCAACACTCACTACTGTGTTGCTAGGCATGCTTTCTCAACACATTATTTCTCTTAGTGTTGAGACATGTAAATTCCTCAACACTCACTACTGTGTTGCAAGGCATGCTTCCTCAACACATTCCTCCTCTTGGTGTTGAGACGTGTAAATTCCTCCACACTCACTACTGTGTTGCCACGCATGCTGCCTCAACATACCCTCTTCTTGGTGTTGAGACGTGCAAATTCCACAGCACCACTATTGTATTTCTAGGCATGCTTCCTCAACACATCTTTCCTCTTAGTGTTGAGACGTGTAAATTCCTCAACACTCACTACTGTGTTGCTAGGCATGCTTTCTCAACACATTCTACCTCTTAGTGTTGAGACGTGTAAATTCCTCAACACTCACTACTGTTTTGCCCAACATGTTGCCTAAACACACCTTTCATATTCGTGTTGAGACATGTAAATTCCTCAACAATCACTAATATGTTTCTAGGCATGATTCGTCAACACATTCCTCCTCTAGGTGGTGAGATGTGCAAATTCCTCAGCACCACTATTGTGTTGCCAGGCATGCTGCCTCAACACATCCTTCCTCTTAGTGTTGAGACGTGTAAATTCCTTAACACTCACCACTGTGTTGCCAGGCATACTACCTTATCACATCCTTCCTCTTAGTGTTGAGGTGTGCAAATTCCTCAACACTCACTACTGTGTTGCTAGACATGCTTCCTTAACACATTCCTTCTCTTGGTGTTGAGATGTGCAAATTACTCAACACCACTATTATGTTGCCAGGCATGATCCCACAACACATCCTTACTCTTAGTATTGAGACATGTAAATTCCTCCTCACTCACTATTGTGTTGCTAGGAATGCTTTCTCAACACTTTCTTCCTCTTAGTGTTGAGACGTGAAAATTCCTCAACACCACTATTATGTTGCCAGACATGATGCCTCAACACATCCTTCCTATTAGTGTTGAGATGTGCAAATTCCTCATTACTCACTATTGTGTTGCTAGACATGCTTCCTCAACACATTCTTCCTCTTAGTGTTGAGACGTGTATATTCCTCAACATTCACTACTATGTTGCTAGGCATGCAGCCTCAACACACCTTACATATTCGTGTTGAGACTTGTAAATTTCTCAACAATCACTACTGTGTTGCTAGGCATGCTTCCTCAACACATCCATTCTCTTAGTGTTGAGAAGTGAAAATTCCTCAACACTCACCACTGTGTTGCCAGGCATCCTGCCTAAACACATCCTTCTTCTTATTGTTGAGACGTGTAAATTCCTCAACACTCACCACTGTGTTGCTAGGCATGCTTCCTCAACACATTCTTCATGTTAGTGTTGAGACGTGTAAATTCCTCAACACTCTCTATTATGTTGTTGGGCATGCTTTCTCAACACCTTTTTCCTCTTAGTGTTGAGACATGTAAATTCCTCAACACTCACTACTATGTTGCCAGGCATACTGCCTCAACACATCCTTCCTCTTAGTGTTGAGACGTGCAAATTCCTCAACATCACCACTGTGTTTCCAGGCATGCTAACTCCACATACCTTTCCTATTCAAGTTGAGACGTGTAAATTCCTCAACACTCACTATTGTGTTGCTAGGCATGCTTCCTCAACACATTTTTCATGCTAGTTTTTAGACATGTAAATTCCTCAACACTCACTAATGTGTTACTAGGCATGCTTCTTCAACACATTCGTCCTCTTGGTATTAAGACGTGTAAATTACTCCACACTAACTAATGTGTTGCTAGGAAAGATTTCTCAACACATTCTTCCTCTTAGTGTTGAGACGTGCAAATTCCTCAACATCACCACTGTGTTGTCAGGCATGCTAACTCCACATATCTTTCCTATTCAAGTTGAGACGGGTAAATTCCTCAACACTCACTATTGTGTTGCTAGGCATGCTACCTCAATACATTTTTCATGTTAGTGTTTGGACATGTAAATTCCTCAACACTCACTAATGTGTTACTAGGCATGCTTCCTCAACACATTCGTCCTCTTGGTATTAAGACGTGTAAATTACTCCACACTAACTATTGTGTTGCTAGGCAAGTTTTCTCAACACATTCTTCCTCTTAGTGTTGAGACGTGCAAATTCCTCAAAATCACCCCTGTGTTGCCAGGCATGCTGCCTCCACATACCTTTCCTATTCAAGTTGAGACGTGTAAATTCCTTAACACTCACTAATGTGTTACTAGGCATGCTTCCTCAACACATCCTTCTTCTTGGTGTTGAGATGTGAAAATTCCTCAACACCACTATTGTGTTTCCAGGCATGCTGCCTCAACACATCCTTTCTCTTAGTGTTGAGACGTGTAAATTCCTTAACACTCACTATTGTGTTGCTAGACATTCTTCCTCTTAGTGTTGAGACGTGTAAATTCCTTAACACTCACTACTGTTTTGCCCGACTTGTTGCCTCAACAAACCTTTCATATTCATGTTGAGACATGTAAATTCCTCAACACTCACTAATATGTTGCTAGGAATACTTCCTCAACACATTCCTCCTCTTGTTGTTGAGACGTGTAAATTCCTCCACACTCACTACTGTGTTGCCAGGCATGCTGCCTCAACACATCCTTCCTCTTAGTGTTGGGATGTGTAGATTCCTCAAAACTCACTAATGTGTTGCTAGGCACGCTTCCTCAACACATTCTTCCTCTTAGTGTTGAGACGTGTAAATTCCTTAACACTCACTACTGTTTTGCCCAACATGTTGCCTCAACACACCTTTCATATTTGTGTTGAGATGTGTAAATTCCTCAACACTCACTAATATGTTGCTAGGCATGCTTCCTCAACACATTCCTCCTCTTGGTGTTGAGACGTGCAAATCCTCAGAACCACTATTGTGTTGCCAGGCATGCTGCCTCAACACATCCTTCCTCTTAGTGTTGGGACGTGCAAATTCCTCAGAACTCAATATTGTGTTTCTAGGCATGATTCCTAAACACATTCTTCTTCTTAGTGTTGAGATGTGTAAATTCCTTAACACTCACTACTGTTTTTCCCGACATGTTGCCTCAACACACCTTTCATATTCGTGTTGAGACGTGTAAATTCCTCAACACTCACTAATATGTTGCAAGACATGCTTCCTCAACATATTCCTCCTCTTGGTGTTGAGATGTGCAAATCCTCAGCACCACTATTGTGTTTCCAGGCATGCTTCCTCAACACATCCTTCCTCTTAGTGTTGGGACGTGTAAATTCCTCAAAACTCACTACTATGTTGCTAGTCATGATTCCTCAACACATTCTTCATCTTAGTGTTGAGAAATATAAATTCTTCAACACTCACTACTGTGTTGGTAGGAATGCTGCTTCAACACACCCTCCTCTTGGTGTTGAGACGTGTAAATTCCTCAACACTCACTACTGTGTTGCTAGGCATGCTTTCTTAACACATTATTTCTCTTAGTGTTGAGACATGTAAATTCCTCAACACTCACTACTGTGTTGCAAGGCATGCTTCCTCAACACATTCCTCCTCTTGGTGTTGAGACGTGTAAATTCCTCCACACTCACTACTGTGTTGCCAAGCATGCTGCCTCAACATACCCTCTTCTTGGTGTTGAGACGTGCAAATTCCACAGCACCACTATTGTATTTCCAGGCATGCTGCCTCAACACATCTTTCCTCTTAGTGTTGAGATGTGTAAATTCCTCAACACTCACTACTGTGTTGCTAGGCATGCTTTCTCAACACATTCTACCTCTTAGTGTTGAGACGTGTAAATTCCTCAACACTCACTACTGGTTTGCCCAACTTGTTGCCTAAACACACCTTTCATATTCGTGTTGAGACATGTAAATTCCTCAACACTCACTAATATGTTTCTAGGCATGATTCGTCAACACATTCCTCCGCTAAGTGGTGAGATGTGCAAATTCCTCAGCACCACTATTGTGTTGCCAGGCATGCTGCCTCAACACATCCTTCCTCTTAGTGTTGAGACGTGTAAATTCCTTAACACTCACCACTGTGTTGCCAGGCATACTACCTTATCACATCCTTCCTCTTAGTGATGAGGTGTGCAAATTCCTCAACACTCACTACTGTGTTGCTAGACATGCTTCCTTAACACATTCCTTCTCTTGGTGTTGAGACGTGCAAATTACTCAACACCACTATTATGTTGCTAGGCATGATGCCACAACACATCCTTACTCTTAGTATTGAGACATGTAAATTCCTCCACACTCACTATTGTGTTGCTAGGAATGCTTTCTCAACACTTTCTTCCTCTTAATGTTGAGACGTGAAAATTCCTCAACACCACTATTATGTTGACAGACATGATGCCTCAACACATCCTTCCTCTTAGTGTTAAGATGTGCAAATTCCTCATTACTCACTATTGTGTTGCTAGACATGCTTCCTCAACACATTCTTCCTCTTAGTGTTGAGACGTGTATATTCCTTAACATTCACTACTATGTTGCTAGGCATGCTGCCTCAACACACCTTACATATTCGTGTTGAGACTTGTAAATTTCTCAACAATCACTACTGTGTTGCTAGGCATGCTTCCTCAACACATCCATTCTCTTAGTGTTGAGAAGTGAAAATTCCTCAACACTCACCACTGTGTTGCCAGGCATACTGCCTAAACACATCCTTCTTCTTATTGTTGAGACGTGTAAATTCCTCAACACTCACCACTGTGTTGCTAGGCATGCTTCCTCAACACATTCTTCATGTTAGTGTTGAGACGTGTAAATTCCTCAACACTCTCTATTATGTTGCTGGGCATGCTTTCTCAACACCTTTTTCCTCTTAGTGTTGAGACGTGTAAATTCCTCAACACTCACTACTATGTTGCCAGGCATACTGCCTCAACACATCCTTCCTCTTAATGTTGAGACGTGCAAATTCCTCAACATCACCAATGTGTTGCCAGGCATGCTAACTCGACATACCTTTCCTATTCAAGTTGAGACGTGTAAATTCCTCAACACTCACTATTGTGTTGCTAGGCATGCTTCCTCAACACATTTTTCATGTTAGTGTTTAGACATGTAAATTCCTCAACACTCACTAATGTGTTCTTCTTCAACACATTCGTCCTCTTGGTATCAAGACGTGTAAATTACTCCACACTAACTATTGTGTTGCTAGGCAAGCTTTCTCAACACATTATTCCTCTTAGTGTTGAGACGTGCAAATTCCTCAACATCACCCCTGTGTTGCCAGGCATGCTGCCTCCACATACCTTTCCTATTCGAGTTGAGACGTGTAAATTCCTCAACACTCACTAATGTGTTACTAGGCATGCTTCCTCAACACATCCTTCCTCTTGGTGTTGAGATGTGAAAATTCCTCAACACCACTATTGTGTTGCCAGGCATGCTGCCTCAACACATCCTTCCTCTTAGTGTTGAGACGTGTAAATTCCTCAACACTCACTATTGTGTTGCTAGACATTCTTCCTCTTAGTGTTGAGACGTGTAAATTCCTTAACACTCACTACTGTTTTGCCGACTTGTTGCCTCAACAAACCTTTCATATTCGTGTTGAGACGTGTAAATTCCTCAACACTAACTAATATGTTGCTAGGAATACTTCCTCAAAACATTCCTCCTCTTGGTGTTGAGACGTGCAAGTCCTCAGCACCATTATTATGTTGCCAGGCATGCTGCCTCAACACATCCTTCCTCTTAGTGTTGGGATGTTTAAATTCCTCAAAACTCACTACTGTGTTGCTAGGCACGCTTCCTCAACAAATTCTTCCTCTTAGTGTTGAGACGTGTAAATTCCTTAACACTCACTACTGTTTTGCCCGACATATTGCATCAACACACCTTTAATATTCGTGTTGAGACATGTAAATTCCTCAACACTCACTTATATTTTGCTAGGCATGCTTCCTCAACACATTCCTCCTCTTTGTGTTGAGACGTGCAAATCCTCAGAACCACTATTGTGTTGCCAGGCATGCTGCCTCAACACATCCTTCCTCTTAGTGTTGGGACGTGTAAATTCCTCAAAACTCACTACTGTGTTGCTAGGCATGATTCCTCAACACATTCTTCCTCTTATTGTTGAGACATATAAATTCTTCAACACTCACTACTGTGTTGGTAGGAATGCTGCTTCAACACACCCTCCTCTTGGTGTTGAGACGTGTAAATTCCTCAACACTCACTACTGTGTTGCTAGGCATGCTTTCTCAACACATTATTCCTCTTAGTGTTGAGACATGTAAATTCCTCAACACTCACTACTGTGTTGCAAGGCATGCTTCCTCAACACATTCCTCCTCTTGGTGTTGAGACGTGTAAATTCCTCCACACTCACTAATATGTTTCTAGGCATGCTTCCTCAACACATTCCTCCTCTTGGTGTTGAGACGTGCAAATCCTCATCACCACTTTTGTGTTGCTAGGCATGCTGCCTCAACACATCCTTCCTCTTAATGTTGGGATGTGTAAATTCCTCAAAACTCACTAATGTGTTGCTTGGCATGCTTCCTCAACACATTCTTCCTCTTAGTGTTGAGACATGTAAATTATTCAACACTCACTACTGTGTTAGTAGGCATGCTTCTTCAACACACCCTCCTCTTGGTGTTGAGATGTGTAAATTTCTCAACACTCACAACTGTGTTGCTAGGCATGCTTCCTCAACACATTATTCCTCTTAGTGTTGAGACATGTAAATTCCTCAACACTCACTACTGTGTTTCCAAGCATGCTGCATGAACATACCCTCTTCTTGGTGTTGAGACGTGAAAATTCCACAACACCACTATTGTGTTGCCAGGCATGCTGCCTCAACATATCCTTCCTCTTAGTGTTGAAACGTGTAAATTCCTCAACACTCACTACTATTTTTCCCGACATGTTGCCTCAACACACCTTTCATATTCGTGTTGAGACATGTAAATTCCTCAACACTCACTAATATGTTTCTAGGCATGCTTCCTCAACACATTCCTCTTCTAGGTGGTGAGACGTGCAAATTTCTCTGCACCACTATTGTGTTGCCAGGCATGCTTCCTCAACACATCCTTCCTCTTAGTGTTGAGACGTGAAAATTCCTTAACACTCACCACTGTGTTACCAGGCATACTACTTTATCACACTCTTCCTCTTAGTGTTGAGGTGTGAAAATTCCTCAACACTCACTACTGTTTTGCTAGACATGCTTCCTTAACACATTCCTCATCTTGGTGTTGAGACGTGCAAATTCATCAACACCACTATTATGTTGTCAGGCATGCTACCACAACACATCCTTACTCTTAAAATTGAGACGTGTAAATTCCTCCAAACTCACTATTGTGTTGCGAGGCATGCTTTCTCAACACTTTCTTCCTCTTAGTGTTGAGACATGTAAATTCTTCAACACTCACTACTATGTTGCCAGACATAATGCCTCATCACATCCTTCCTCTTAGTGTTGAGACGTGAAAATTCCTCAACATCACCACTGTGTTGCCAGGCATGCTTACTCCACACACCTTTCCTATTCAAGTTGAGACGTGTAAATTTCTCAACACTCATTAATGTGTTACTAGGAATGCTTCCTCAACACATTCTTCCTCTTAGTGTTGAAACGTGTAAATTCCTCAACACTCACTAATGTGTTTCCAAGCATACTATCTCAATACATCCTTCCTCTTAGTGTTGAGATGTGCAAATTCCACAACCCTCACTACTCTGTTGCCAGGCATGCTGCCTAAACACATTCTTCTTCTTAGTGTGGAGACGTATAAATTCCTCAACACTCACCACTGTGTTGCTAGGCATGCTTCCTCAACACATTCTTCATGTTAGTGTTGAGACGTGTAAATTCCTCCACACTCACTATTATGTTGCAAGGCATGCTTTCTCAACACCTTCTTCCTCTTAGTGTTGAGACGTGTAAATTCCTCAACACTCACTACTATGTTTCCAGGAATACTTCCTCAACACATACTTCCTCTTAGTGTTGATACATGCAACTTCCTCAACATCACCACTGTGTTGCCAGGCATGCTAACTCCACATACCTTTCCTATTCAAGTTGAGATGTGTAAATTCCTCAACACTCACTATTGTGTTGCTAGGAATGCTTCCTCAACACATTTTTCATGTTAGTGTTTAGACATGTAAATTCCTCAACACTCACTAATGTGTTACTAGGCATGCTTCCTCAACACATTCGTCCTCTTTGTATTAAGACGTGTAAATTACTCCACACTAACTATTGTGTTGCTAGGCAAGCTTTCTCAACACATTATTCCTCTTAGTGTTGAGACGTGCAAATTCCTCAACATCACCCATGTGTTGCCAGGAATGCTGCCTCCACATACCTTTCCTATTCAAGTTGAGACGTGTAAATTCCTCAACACTCACTAATGTGTTACTAGGCATGCTTCCTCAACACATCCTTCCTCTTGGTGTTGAGATGTGAAAATTCCTCAACACCACTATTGTGTTTCCAGGCATGCTGCCTCAACACATCCTTCCTCTTAGTGTTGAGATGTGTAAATTACTTAACACTCACTATTGTGTTGCTAAAAATTCTTCCTCTTAGTGTTGAGACGTGTAAATTATTTAACACTCACTACTGTTTTGCCCGACTTGTTGCCTCAACACACCTTTCATATTCGTGTTGAGACGTGTATATTCCTCAAAACTCACTACTGTGTTGCTAGGCACGCTTCCTCAACACATTCTTCCTCTTAGTGTTGAGACATGTAAATTCTTCAACACTCACTACTGTGTTGGTAGGCATGCTGCTTCAACACACCCTCCTCTTGGTGTTGAGACGTGTAAATTCCTCAACACTCACTACTGTGTTGCTAGGCATGCTTCCTCAACACATTATTCCTCTTAGTGTTGAGACATGTAAATTCCTCAATACTCACAAATGTGTTGCAAGGCATGCTTCCTCAATACATTCCTCCTCTTGGTGTTGAGACGTGTAAATTCCTCCACACTCACTACTGTGTTGCCAAGCATGCTTCCTCAACATACCCTCTTCTTGGTGTTGAGACGTGCAAATTCCACAACACCACTATTGGGTTGCCAGGCATGCTGCCTCAACACATCCTTCCTCTTAGTGTTGAGACGTGTAAATTCCTCAACACTCACTACTGTGTTTCCAGGCATAATATCTCAACACATCATTCCTCTTAGTGTTGACACGTTCAAATTCCACAACCTTTACTACTCTGTTACCAAGCATACTGCCTCAACACATACTTCTTCTTAGTATTGAGATGTTTAAATTCCTCAACACTCACCCCTGTGGTTCCAGGCATGCTGCCTCAACACATCCTTCCTCTTAGGTTGTGGGACGTGTAAATTCCTCAACACTCACTACTGTGTTGCTAGGCATACAAACTCAACACATCCTTCCTCTTCGTGTTGAGACGTTCAAATTCCTCAACACTCACAACTGTATTTCCAGGCATGCTGCCTCAACACACCCTCCTCTTGCTGTTGAAACACGTAAACTCCTCAACACTCACAACTGTGTTGCTATGGATGCTTCTTCAACACATTCTTCTTCGGAGTGTCAAGACATGTAAATTACTCAAAACTCACTATTGTGTTGCCAGGAATGCTTCCTCAAAAAAACCTCCTCTTTATGTTGAGACGTGTAAATTCCTCAACACTCACTACTGTGTTGCTAGGCATACTTCTTCAATACAATCTTCCTTTTAGTGTTGAGACGTGTAAATTCTTCAACACACACTACTATTTTGCCAAGCATACTCCCCCAACACAGATTTCCTATTTTAGTTGAGACGTTTAAATACCTCAACACTCACTACTGTGTTGCTAGGCATGCTTCCTCAACACATTCCTCATCTTGGTGTTGAGACGTACAAATTCCTCAACACCACTAGTGTGTTTCCAGGCATGCTGCCTCTGCACATCCTTACTCTTAGTATTGAGACGTGTAAATTCCTCCACACACACTACTTTGTTTCTAGGCATGATTCCTCAACACATTTTTCCTTTTGGTGTTGAGACGTGTAAATTCCTCAACACTCACTACTCTGTTGCTAGGAATGATTCCTCAACACATCCTTCCTCTTAGTGTTAAGACATGCAAATTCCTCAACACTCACTATTGTGTTGCCAGGCATCCTGCCTCAACACACCCACCTCTTGGTGTTGAAACATGTAAACTCCTCTACACTCACTACTGTGTTGCTATGCATGCTTCCTCAACACATTCTTCTTCGAGTGTGTAGTTGCAGAATAACCTACAACTACACCCTCAATAGAATTAGTAAAAATTCAAGAAGTTCTTGATGGTGAATGATAACTTTCTTATTAATTCTCTTAATTGATTACATGGAATTATCAAAATGGAACTAGAATAGTTACAACTTTTTCTATTCTATTTCCTAAGATAATTTCTTACACTCACTAAAAGAACCTCTCGAATTTTACATTTGAACTCCTATTTATAGTAAAACTTATACATCTGTATATGAATTGCGAAGTATCGCAACTCATACTTGCAAAATTATTCCATCCTCGCAAAACTTCATATTTCTCCGCGCTACTTCTATCATTGTATCATTTTATAACTCTTTTCTCCTTTATTTATTACGATACTCGTGAACCATTATCTTGCGATATTCAGTACCTACATCTTTCCTCTTCTCATGTTAATTCTACGAAGAAGAAATTTCATGAGAATCCCTATTCTCGTAAATTTAGTGTAGTTATTACCACCCATCAAGTTCGCAACACGTCTTTTTACTTTTCCCTTATCTTTTTGACACGTTTCTTCGTAACCGTTCTTTTCAACCGTTCATGCTTACTCGTATTAATGAGTTTCTATCTTCATCAAACTCTCTCTATTTATAAATATCATCCTTTGTTTTTTCTTTTTATTCTCTTATCTTGTTCATCTTCTTCACCACTTCTGCCTCTGTAATCTCTTTTATCTTTTTTCCTTTCTATTTTCCCTCTTATATTCAATGGCACCAAAGAAGAAAACTATTGAACAGATTAATGCGGAACTTGCTGATAGGGACTTCATTCTCTCTGAGATTGAAGGTTATGATAATAAATCTTCTCTCTGTGTGAAGCTCTTTACCAACTATGTTTGGGATGATCAGAAAATTTTAATCTCACGAGGTCAAATCCTCGCAGGTCTTCCTCTTCCTCTTTATGATGTTAACTTTCCTCTATTCTATTAAATTATTTCCCACCCCAATTTTTCTTGTGCCATTTACCAATTGACTGGTGATTGTATTCGACTCTTAGTTGAATTCGCAAATCGTGCCGCTTTTGGGAAATCTTTGTATTCAGTTGATCTTAGGAAACCTGGATTTGAAAATATGGAAATTGTTGCTGCGAATTATACAGTTGATGGTTTCTTCAAATATTACACACTAATTCCTGCGAGGAAAGAAGATAATCCTTGGGGTGTTCGTCTTCATCGTAAAGCTAACATCGCAGCAGATGATCTTCTCATGCACGATATTGATTATGCTTCAGGAAATAATAAGACACCTCGTCGTTCTAATGATGAAGATTGGTATAAGTACCCTTTAATATTATCGGGTTCTTATATTTCTGGGATAGTAGAACTTCCTGCGAACCTTCGTAACCGCCATTATCAACCTTGGGTTTTTAGAAATGTATGTACTTCCATCTCCTTATCTTTTTTTTACCCTTTAATTTCAAATGAGTTAAGAAACACTCTTGTATTTTTCTAAACAATATATTGTTGCCTCTGTTTCTTATCCTTATTTGAATTTGCAGGTTCCACTTCTTCCTGAGATTGCTGCGAGTGAAAATAAGAGTTCTACTTCTTCTAAAAGGTTGACTGCAAGACAAAAAACTCTTCATTCTGCGAAGGTTACCCAAGCTTCTGGTATTCAAGATGATGTTCTTCGCAAAGGGAAAAGGAAACTTCAAGATGTTGTTTACGAGAGGAGGAAAAAGAATAAACTCTCAACCAAGTCTCATTCCAATGTAATCTCTTCTAATGAGAATATTGAGGAAGATCTTGGTGATGAAGATGATAAATTTCCTGAGAAGGACTTTAGTTCTAACTCTGATACCCTTTTTGACGAAGGAGATGATGATAATGATGTTGATGAAGGTGGAAATGAAGATTTCAGTATCCCAGAAACTTTTGCCTCAGCAATGGTTAGCATCTCTGAGGCTTTCCTCCATTCTTCTCGTGGATTAGGAAATTCTCCTACAGCGAATGCTCGCAAACTTATTGCGAAGGCTTGTAAAGTTCCTACTGTAATTGATAATAACTCCCTCAAAGGAATTTCAAGATTCGTCTCTCCTGCTTCATTATATGCTTTAGGTAGCATGGTAAGTTTCTTCTCTATTCTTTGTTTATTTCCCTTATTCCCCTTTTTTCTTGTTTAGGTTGGAAGAGTTAGTTGTGCAGCTGCTTCTGATTGGGAAAGACGTCATTCTATTGCTGAGAATAAAACTTTGAATCGTTGTAAGAAGTTAGAGGTTGAAAATTCAAATCTCCGTCAGAAATTAGAAAATTTAAGTATCGATAATGCAGAATTAATATCCCGTCACGAAGATAATTCACAATCTGCGAGCATCGCAATTGATAATTCTTCTCTTCTTGAGGAGAATAATCAATTAAAGCTTGAAAATTCTTCTCTTCGTAATGATAAGAAGCAACTAGAAGGTAAATTCTTTGCGATGGTAATTATTTTGATTACTTTTCCTTCGTAATTTGCTAACCAATTCCTTAATTTCTCTCCTTGCTGCAGAAAATTATGCGAAGATGAATAACGATCAGGAAACTATCCTTGCTAATCGTAATAAGAAAATTTCTGATTTGAGATCTCAGCTTCTAATTTCCCAGCATAACCATAGTTTATATGTCAAGCGTTTTCGAGCTAAGATGACTCGCAAGATTTGCGAAGACAATGAAATTCCTCTCAAGAAGTACCATGCGCTCCTTTCTGAAGAAATTCCTGAAGATAATCCATATCTGGAAATCTCTGAAAGTGAAGTTGAAGATGATAGTGAAGTTGAAGAAGAAGATCATTTTGATGGGAATAGTTCACCTGAAAAATAACTTCACTCTTTTTTGTATATCTGTTCTGTAACTTCACTCTTTTTTGTATGTATGTTCTGTTTCTTTTCAATACAACACTTTCTTCTTGATTGCACTTTTAATCAATCCAACAATTTCTTTTTCAAAGCTTAATTTGAATTAATCTTTCTTTGATTGATTGTTTCCCTTATTCGCATAACTTGATCATGTGGAGAGAAATAATATATCTTAAAGACTTAGCTTAGTATTCCCTTTCCCCTTATTATTGCTCTTCAAATGATCAACTATCGCTGGAAGTATTAGAATATCCTTCTCAATTTATCTTACGAAGTTTCGTCTTATTGTGGTTATGAATAAAAAGTCCTCCCCTTGAAGTATAAGAAATATAAGCCTTTTGCCTTTTTCGGAATGTTGCGAAGTAAATAATAAATCTCCCCTTGAAGTATAAGAAGTATGAAGTATACAAAATATGAAATACCCTTAAGAAGTATAAGAAGTATAAAATATCTTTGAAGAAGTATTAGCAGCATTCAATTCATGAAGAATTGCCCAATATATGAAGAAGTATAAAAATTATTACTCGTTGTATTAAGAAGTATAATAAGTACTTAACCTTCGCAAAATTAAATATCCGTTGAAGAAGTATAATAAATATGATATATTCTTGAAGAAGTATAAATAGTATTGAATTTGTGGAGAAATATTGAATATATGGAGAAGTATAAGAAGTATTTAATTCTCGTAACATTTTACGAGTATGAACTTATCTAAATTTGATTGCTATCAAAATCGCATCTTTTATTAAGTCTTCGTGAAAATTATTCAATGATGTTATCTTCTTTGATAGGACTTCTTGTAAAAATTCTTCAATGATATTGACAGAGCTGTCTTCTCTTCAAAACTTCTTGATGTATATTCTTGTAAAATTTCTTCAATGATATTGACGAAGTTGTCTTCTTTTCAGATCTTCATAATGTATATTCTTGTATAATTTCTTCAATGGTTTTGATGTAATGAAATTCATTAATTTATGTGGTCTTATTATGCCTTCCTAAGTAAAGGTCTTATTTTGCCACCTCTTTTGTAGTAAATTTTTGTATTTGCGATAATATGACACTGTACATTCTTGCGAACATACAACCTCGTGACATTATCGTCTTGCGATGAAATCACATGACGTTTTTACACTTTCATGTAATAACCCATTGATCTCATCTTAACTTCTTTGTTTCATTCTGCGAGTTCTTTTTGTATGCTTTCCTTCTTTTTTTTTTTTAGAATGCTCGCAGAACATCATTTTTTGCACAAATATGACAAGCCTTTATGTTTTCGCAAACAAGAAGCCTCGTGACATTTGCGTCTTATAGCACATATCAGCTCCCTAATGGAGGGTGCTGCCCTTTATCTTCCCCCTGGTTGCCCCTTTAAGGAAGCGTACATCGACCAAACAAGGTTAGCTCTTCCCATCCGGTTCTGCCAACAACCAGCTTTTGATCGCAACCTCTTATCCTTTTTGCCTATAGGGCTTATAGTTACGAGGTTGCACCCTATGGGGTATCTTTGGGCCAAGTGCATCATTTGCCAAGACTTGTCAAAAATGGAAGATGTGGTTCAACCTCACCCGGAACTCTTGACTTAACCGTGTACCTCAGCGCCTTGATCGTTTTCTGCACTTCTTGGGAAAGACAGTATGCCTTAGTCGCCCAACCTAAATCCTCTTACACCGCATTTTATATTGCGTAATGTCGCTAGATTAGGTGAGAATCCAAGGTGTCTAACCCGGATAGGTACCCCATTATTGGGTTGTACCCCTAAATTTTTACCATGTACTAAGGGTCCTTGGTGGTGTTCCGGTTACCCTTAGCCACGTTTATAGGTACCCCCTTAAATGACGTACTTTAGGACTTTGCCTCTTACGAAATATAACTTCGCGAACTAGGGTGTACGCCAAAAAGGTTTGCCTGTATAAAATTTTCTGCGGCTCTCTTTCTTTTTTGGAGGCTGATCACAGATTGCGGTCTTTTATTCGCAAAAAATTCTTCTTCTTTCGCCCCTTTAGCTTCGCCTTTTACTCCAAGACTTTTAAATATTCACCAAAAGCTTTGGCAAATTTTCTTTCGCTCCGAATTCCAAATTCTGTAAGGAAAAGACAAAAATAACAAAAACGTAAAGAAGAACATGTAATTATAAAAAAATAAATATTTTTTTTATTTTTTTAGTTTTTTATTTTGTATAATTTTTATAATATTTTTTTTTAATCAGTAAAGATAGAAACCTCAGCTACACCGCTAACCGAGTCCCCGGCAACGGCGCCAAAAACTTGGTAGGCTCGGAAAGATACCTACTATTATGTATACTGCAAGTGCACAGTGTCTATTGCAGGCAGGGCAAATACAGGTCGAACCACAGAGACTTGGTGAGTGTAAGTTGAAGTTTTGTTCTTTCTAAACTGATTTAAATAAAAATAACCAAAAGAGTTTGTTTTGTCGATACGACGAAATGACTTTCAAGTGACTGAAATAATAAAAGTAAATAGAATAAAATAACACAGGGTGTAAACACTGAGAATGAGGATACTAGAGCTTTCAAATCCACTACTAACCTACAATATGCATTTAATTTATGATGTTATTCTTGTCCTTATAGAAGATTCAAGTTTACCTTGTATCTAAGGTGTTTCTCCAATGGATAAATTAATCACAACTAAAATATTTCTCCAAAGCATTAACTGTCTAGTTACAGCACAACTAATCTAAGGATCAATAATATTTTTAAGCATGAGTTGCAGCATAATCAACATAGTGATATTTTAACTACAATGGATACATGGCATACATTGTGAGAGAAAAATATTGACAAACTTGGATTAAATTATATCTTAAACAACTTCAAACATTCAAGAACAACTCACAAAGTATGAATGACATATCAGTAGGCTAGAGCTTCATCTAAACTCTAGTAAAGAGTTTTAGAACATACTGAAAATGGAAATGGAATTGTACTGATAGAAAATATGGTGTGTCTGGTTAGATGATGTGTTTGAGCCCTATTTATAGGGGAGAAAACACGACCATTTCTTCATCTGTTTAACTCGAGCTCTTCTCTGTTTCTTCACGTGCATGGCAGCATCACACCCATGCCTTCACGTTCTCACCAAAATTCTGTCATGATTTCCATCACTGCACAGTTCATTCATCAACAGCTCGAGCTCCATTCTCAAAATGACTTTTTATTTTCTTTTTTATTTTCTTTTTTGGTCTCTACAACCGCATGTGATGGGTGTTTCATGCTCACGTTCTCCTTATTTTCTTCTTTATTTTGCTTTCTTTCCTCTACCGACAACCCATCATTCCTGGAACGTTTCCAGCTCGACTACAACCATTCATCATCACGGTCACTGCCAAGCCAACATCGAGATCCATCATTTTCCAGCGAACAGCAAGCTCCACCCGTATCATCTCCATGTTATTTCTCTGCCAGGCCTGAGCTATCTTCATATCCTCCGTCTTCCATTATACTCGCGGGTATAGCATGCATCAACAACAAAGACCCTGAGAACTCGAGTTCTCCATGCATGCCATCACCGGTCCCTGTATTCTTCACGTGCTTCACCAACAGCCTTGCTTTTCTTTCTCTTGCTTTATCGTTCTCTTTTCTTTCTTTTCTTCTTTTGTCGGGCAGCATGCTCATGCCAGCAAGCTTGTGCTTGATCTCCTTCACGTGCTCGCCTCTTCCATCATTGCCACAACTAGAGCTCTATCCTCATCACTCATCTTTCCCTGTTTCACGTTCACTGCCATCGCCAGTAGCTCGAGCTCATCATCACTTCCAACAACTCTCGATCAGTCTTCTCTTTCACCGAACATAGCTCATCACAGCAGCATCACGACGATGGCAGCAAGCCAACTAACTTTCCTTCTCTGCCATTATCCCGAGCTCTCTGTTACAGTTCAATGGAGAAGATATGAAGGTGGCCTTTAGGAATAGTTTGGGCGCCTTTAGCAATATTCAAAATAATGGTAGCCCCTTAACAATATGACTGACTGCCTTTAGCACTTCCTTTGAAAATGTCTGCCCTTAACATGAACGTGTCCCTTAGCGAACAGTAAGGGTGAGAATAGTATTTTCCATTGTAAAATGACCATTTTGCCCCTTTTCTTGATTCGTCCATAACTTTTTCATACGAACTCCGAATGACTCCGTTCTTTCGCCGTTGGCTTCGCCTTCTCATCCTCCAAAATGTGTTCTCTGTCAATTTCCATCCTCAATTCATCCAAGCTTTATTTGGTACCTAAAAACATAAAGTTAATTAATACAAATATTTATTCTTGAAAACAGAGAAAATACAGAATTTGGGATAATATCTGATTTTAAAGCGCAAAAGATGAGTTAAATGCCAATAAAAAGGTGTCGAAATACGCAATATTTTGCACTCATCACCCTTAGCCACGTTTATAGGTACCCCCTTAAATGACGTACTTTAGGACTTTGCCTCTTACGAAATATAGCTTCGCGAACTAGGGTGTACGCCACAAAGGTTTGCCTGTACAAAATTTTCTGCGGCTCTCTTTCTTTTTTGGAGGCTGATCACAGATTGCGGTCTTTTATTCACAAATTAATGAAATTTTAATCGCAATATAAATTTTGAAATTCGTAAATTTTCCCAATTTCCTGTGAGCAAACAATATTCGTAAAATTTATCGCGAAATAAAAAATTTTGTTTTGCCACATACCTTATTTCCACGAGTAAACATACTGATTACCTTCTTGTTTTATTATTTTCCTTCTTCTTTCTTCGCAAATCACAACCCCTTATTATCATCGTAAATTTCTTGTATGATTATCATCGTAATTTTATTCTATTTTTCCTTAATCCTCCGCCATTAAATTTTCACTTCTTTTCACAGCCTTTGCTCTTTTTCTCCAATTTTCCTTCTCAGTAGTTTTTCCTTCGCAAACTTATACTTCTGTATCGTAACATTTCTTTCTCTCATCCCAATCACCCTTGATAATTCCAATACCCTTCATATGAGGAAACTTTATGCACTGATGTAGAGTGGAAGCAACGCCTAGAATTCCATGAAGCCATGGTCTTCCTATCAAAGCATTATATGGTGATTCAACATCAACAACGCAGAACAGAATTTCAGTTCGCATTCCACTTAATGGAATTAGCATGCTCACTTCTCCTTTGGGCTTGTTGGCAGTTCCATTAAAACCATAAATTCTGTAAGTAGAAGGTATTAAATCTGCATCTTTTCCCCCCCATAGATTTGTAAGCAGAATAGAAGAGGATATTGACAGAACTTCCCGTATCAATCAAAATCCTATTAAGACCAATTGATTCTTCCTCCATATCATCTTCGTTTTCTTCCATATTCATGTATATTGCTAATCTTACTACAAATGGATTATCATGTGCTTCACAACCTTCTGGAATTTCAGTGGCTTCAAAAGAAATTTCACGTTTCTGCCAATCTTCAAGTCGTGAAATTTTTGCGATGTTCATTACTTCCTTTCCTTCACCATCCCTCGCATATACCCTGCTTAACACATTATCATGAAAATCCTCTATGGTTTTATATGAATGAACAATGGAATTACAGAAAACATTCCTTGCTTTTGATCCCACTTCTATATGTAGGATTTCTTCTCCCTTTTCTTTTGTTGTGTTCTCCCTGCGAGTTATGACTGGAGCCTGTGGTAATTGTTGCGACTATGTCTGCTTAAGTAAAAATTGATTTAGCTTTCCTTGATCAATCATTCGCAAGATTATCCTCTTGATATTATGGCAATTATTTGTAGAATGTCCATGAAAATGATGATATGAACAAAATTCATGACTTCTTGGACCCATTGGTGGTTCCTTTCCCATGTTCCATGGAGTTGGTATATGCTCTACCAGGATAATTTCTTGCCATATCTTTTCTACACTTGTATTCAAAGGTGGCAACTTTATCTCTTCCCTTACCATTCTTTGACCTCCTTGACCGTTGTTATAATTTTGTCTCTGGTTCCCTTGTTCAAAATAATTTTGCCTTTGTCCCCCATAATTTTCTTGTTGTTGATATAATCTTGGAATTTGGTTATTTCCTATTCGATTATAGAAATTCCTCTCTCTATCATACTCTTCTTGATCTCTACTACCCATTGCTACCATTTTTGGATGGCTACCATTGATTTTCTTCTCTTATGAAATTTGCGAAGAAGTTTGTGAGGATGTTTGCGAAGTACCTGCTACTGCATTGATTATTTTGGGAAGTAAATTTGCTCCTCCCTCTTGATTTCTAGTGTTTTCTACTGGATATGACTCCATACTGTTTTGCTTTTCCTCTAGTGTAATGTATTCTTCTTGCAATTCTCGTAACTCTGTCATCATTATGGAATTCTTTCTTCTGAAGATTTGAACATATAATTGTTCAGTTGCGAACATCGCATTTATGAAGGACAGAATCAAGTATCTCTCATCCACACGCCCTGCCATATCACTGCATATAGTCTTCCATCGTCTTACCAAATGCTTCAAACTTTCACCCACTCTTTGTTTTAAACCAAATACATCTTCAATACCAAGCCGTGAAGAGTGATTTGTGATATATGCTCCAAGGAAAGTTTCTTGCAAATGACTGAATGACGTAATAGTGTTCTTAGGGAGTCCTTCGAACCACTTTAAAGCTTCCCCTGTTAAACTCGATGCGAAGTATTTGCACAACACAGCATCATGATTCTCCCATTGTAACATGCATCTTATGTATGCTTTAATGTGCTGAATAGCACATTAAGTCCCATCAAAGATACTGGTAAGTGTGGGTAAATTGCATTTTGGTGGAATTCCTCCCAATTGTACTTCTCTAGCAAATGGAGTCCTCGTGACTTCTTCTATTGCTTCATCTAATTGCCTTCTATCTCCTCCTCTTCTATTGTTTATCATCCCTCTCATTTATGCTAATTCTCGAAAGATCCGTGCATTTGCCTCAGAATTCTCATCCATTGGTCTTTTTAATGCAGCTTCTCTTCTTCTACGTTCTTGCGCTTCCTCCCTTGCGATCCTTCGCATTCTATCATATTCTTCATTAATGTTTTCATTTGCATAATTTTGCAAATATCTTCTTTCTAAATTATCATAATTGTTCAGTCGCAGAGTATCTTGGAATTCTTGTTCTTCCCTTTCTATTCTTCTCATTCTTCTCATGCGAATATCAGGAATTTCTTCTTCTTCATTTCTCCTCCTTCTGTGATTTTCTTCTTCTTGATTTGTTTGTACTCTGATTCGAGAGTTTGGTTCATTCCTCTCTACTACTGTTTGTTGATTTACAATTCTTCTCTTAATTCTTTCATACTCAACATTTTGTTTGTTACGAGCCTCTTCATATCTTCTTACTCCATTCTCGTGATTGTTTTGATGTACTGATTGTTGTCTCTCAGTTTCTTCCATAAGTTGCTGTTCTTCCTCTCGATTATGATTGTTTTCTCTAGGATTTGGCCTTGTTCGTAAATTCTCCATGTTTTGTTCGTGGTTTGGTATTAAAATGAAACGATTCTCTTGATTTCTTTCACCTTGATTCTGCGCTTGTTCTTGCATATTATTTTCATTATTGATTATCGGTGAATTTTGTCCTTCTCTTTCTGTTCTAACTTTTGATCTTGCAACACTTTGAGATTTCCTTCTTTGTAGCATCTCATTTTCCATCCTCAATTCTTGATTTTGTCTTGTTAAATTGGCACGTTCTTCAGCTTCGATCATTCGTTCTTCTTGGATTCCTTGTCTTAGTGTTTCTAACATCTCCCTTTCTCTTTCAAGAATTGTTCCTCCCATCAACCTTCCATTTTCTCTGATTTGTGGTTCTCTATCTTCTTCCTCTGGTGTATCATTTCTCCAAGTGTGTATACTCACTCGATCATGATCTATTATTTGTTGAGCTTGATTTCTTCGATTACTCCTTCTCCTACTAGGTTCTCCTGTTATATTTGCTTCTCCTCCTGCGAGTCTTATAATTCTTCTTACTTCAGTTAATGGTTCTGATGTGTTTCTTCTTCTTGTCATTTTTCTGGTACAAGAATTCTTTCTCTCCCTGTTTCTAGCGCCAATTATGTAGTTGCAGAATAACCTACAACTACACCCTCAATAGAATTAGTAAAAACTCAAGAAGTTCTTGATGGTGAATGATAACTTTCTAATTAATTCTCTTAATTGATTACATGGAATTATCAAAATGGAACTAGAATAGTTATAACTTTTTCTATTCTCTTTCCTAAGATAATTTCTTACACTTACTAAAAGAACCTCTCGAATTTTACATTTGAACTCCTATTTATAGTAAAACTTATACAGCTGTATATGAATTGCGAAGTATCGCAACTCATACTCGCAAAATTATTCCATCCTCGCAAAACTTCATATTTCTCCGCGCTACTTCTATCATCGTATCATTTTATAACTCTTTTATCCTTTATTTATTGCGATACTCGTGAACCATTATCTTGCGATATTCAGTACCTACATCTAACTTTTACTAATTCTATTGAGGGTGTAGTTGTAGGTTATTCTGCAACTACAGAGTGTCAAGACATGTAAATTACTCAAAACTCACTACTGTGTTGCCAGGAATGCTTCCTCAACAAAACCTCCTCTTTATGTTGAGACATGTAAATTCTTCAAAAATCACTATTGTGTTGCTAGGCATGCTTTTTCAACACATTCTTCCTCTTAGTGTTGAGACGTGTAAATTCTTCAACACTCACTACTGTTTTGCAAGGCATGCTTCCCCAACACAGATTTCCTATTCGTGTTGAGACGTGTAAATACCTCAACACTCACTATTGTGTTGCTAGGCATGCTTCCTCAACACATTCCTCTTCTTGGTGTTGAGACGTGCAAATTCCTCAACACCACTATTGTGTTTCCATGCATGCTGTCTAAGCCAATCCTTACTCTTAGTATTGAGACGTGTAAATTCCTCCATACTCACTACTGTGTTGGTAGGCATGATTCCTTAACACATTCTTCTTCTTAGTGTTGAGACGTGTAAATTCATCAACACTCACTACTGTGTAGCTACGCATGCTTCCTCAACACATTCTTCCTCTTAGTGTTGAGACGTGTAAATTCCTCAACACTCACCACTGTGCTGCTAGGAATGCTTCCTCAACACATTCTTCCTCTTAGTGTTGAGACGAGTAAATTCCTCAACACTCACTAATGTGTTGCTAGGCATGCTTCCTCAACACATTCCTCCTCTTGGTTTTGAGACATGCAAATTACTCAACACCACTATTGTGTTGCCAGGAATGCTGTCTCAACACATCCTTCCTCTTAGTATTGAGACGTGTAAATTCCTCCACACTCACTATTGTGTTTCCAGGCATTCTTCCTCAACACATTCTTCCTCTTAGTGTTGAAACTTGTAAATTCCTCAACATTCACTACTGTGTTTCCAAGCATACTATCTCAACACATCCTTCCTCTTAGTGTTGAGACGTCCAAATTCCATAACCTTCACTACCCTGTTGCCAAGCATACAGCCTCAACACATCCTTCTTTTTAGTGTTGAGATGTGTAAATTCCTCAACACTCACCACTGTGCTGCCATGCATGCTGCCTCAACACATCCTTCCACTTAGTGTTGGGATGTGTAAATTCCTCCACACCCACCAATGTGTTTCTAGGTCTGATTCCTCAACATATTCTTCCTATTAGTGTTGAGACGTGTAAATTCCTCAACACTCACCACTGTGTTTCCAGGCATACTACCTCAACACATCCTTCCTCTTTGTGTTGGGACGTGCAAATTCCTTAACACTCACAACTGTATTGCCATGCATGCTGCCTCAACACACCCTCCTCTTGGTGTTGAGACGTGTAAATTCCACAGCACTCACTATTGTGTTGCTAAGCATGCTTCCTCAACACATTCTTCCTCTGAGTGTTGCGACGTGTAAATTCCTCAACACTCACCATTGTGTTGCTAGGCATGCTTCCTCAACACATTCTTCCTCTTAGTGTTGAAAATTTTAATTTCCTCAACACTCATTACTGTTTTCCAGGCATACTATCTAAACACATCCTTCATCTTAGTGTTGAGACGTGCAAATTCCACAACCTTCACTACTCTGTTTCCAAGCATACTACCTCAACACATCCTTGTTCTTAGTGTTGAGATGTGTAAATTCATAAATACTCACCACTGTGCTGCCAGGCATGCTTCCTAAACACATCCTTCCTCTTAGTGTTGGGACATGTAAATTCCTCCACACCCACTATTGTGTTGCTAGGTATGATTCCTCAACACATTCTTCATATTAGTGTTGATACGTGTAAATTCCTCAACACTCACTACTGTGTTGCTAGGCATACTAGCTCAACACATCCTTCCTCTTCGTGTTGAGACGTGAAAATTCCTCAACACTCACAACTGTATTGCCAGGCATGCTGCCTAACACACCCTCCTCTTGGTGTTGAAACGTGTAAACTCCTCAACACTCACTACTGTGTTGCTATGCATGCTTCCTCAACACATTCTTCTTCGTAGTGTCAAGACATGTAAATTACTCAAAACTCACTACTGTGTTGACAGGAATGCTACCTCAACAAAACCTCTTCTTTATGTTGAGACGTGTAAATTCCTCAACACTCACTACTGTGTTACTTGACATGCTTCTTCACGACATTCTTCCTCTTAGTGTTGAGACGTGTAAATTATTCAACACTCACTACTGTTTTGCCAGGCATGCTGCCCCAACAAAGATTTCTTATTCGTGTTGAGACGTGTAAATACCTCAAAACGCACTACTGTGTTGCAAGGCATGCTTCCTCAACACATTCTTCCTCTGAGTGTTGCGACGTGTAAATTCCTCAACACTCACCATTGTGTTGCTAGGCATGCTTCCTCAACACATTCTTCCTCTTAGTGTTGAAACTTTTAATTTCCTCAACACTGACTACTGTTTTCCAGGCATACTATCTCAACAAATCCTTCCTCTTAGTGTTGAGATGTGCAAATTCCACAACCTTCACTACTCTGTTTCCAAGCATACTACCTCAACACATCCTTCTTCTTAGTGTTGAGATGTGTAAAATCATAAACACTCACCACTGTGATGCCAGGCATGCTGCCTCAACACATCCTTCCTATTAGTGTTGGGACATGTAAATTCCTCCACACCCACTACTGTGTTGTTAGGTATGATTCCTCAACACATTCTTCATATTAGTGTTGAGACGTGTAAATTCCTTAACACTTACTATTGTGTTGCTAGGCATACTAGCTCAACACATCCTTCCTCTTCGTGTTGAGACGTGAAAATTCCTCAACACTCACAACTGTATTGCCAGGCATGCTACCTCAACACACCCTCCTCTTGGTGTTGAAACGTGTAAACTCCTCAACACTCACTACTGTGTTTCTATGCATGCTTCCTCAACACATTCTTCTTCGTAGTGTCAAGACATGTAAATTACTCAAAACTCACTACTGTGTTGCCAGGAATGCTACCTCAACAAAACCTCCTCTTTATGTTGAGACGGGTAAATTCCTCAACACTCACTACTGTGTTGCTTGGAATGCTTCTTCAACACATTCTTCCTCTTAGTGTTGAGACGTGTAAATTCTTCAACACTCACTACTGTTTTGCCAGGCATGCTTCCCCAACATAGATTTCTTATTCTTGTTGAGACGTGTAAATACCTCAAAACGCACTACTGTGTTGCAAGGCATGCTTCCTCAACACATTCTTCATCTTGGTGTTGAGACGTGCAAATTCCTCAACACAACTATTCTGTTTCCAGGCATGCTGCCTCAACACATCCTTACTCTTAGTATTGAGATGTGTAAATTCCTCCACACTCACTACTGTGTTGCTAGGCATGCTTCCTCAACACATTCTTCCTCTTAGTGTTGAGACGAGTAAATTCCTCAACACTCACTAATGTGTTGCTAGGCATGCTTCCTCAACACATTCTTCCTCTTGGTTTTGAGATGTGCAAATTCCTCAACACCACTATTGTGTTTCCAGGCATGCTTCCCCAACACATCCTTCCTCTTAGTGTTGAGACCTGTAAATTCCTCCACACTCACTATTGTGTTACCATGCATGCTTCCTCAACCCATTATTCCTCTTAGTGTTGAAACTTGTAAATTCCACAACACTCTTTACTGTGTTTCCAGGCATACTATCTCAACACATCCTTCCTCTTAGTGTTGAGACGTGCAAATTCCACAACCTTCACTACTATGTTTCCAAGCATACTGCCTCAACACATCCATCTTCTTAGTGCTGAGATGTGTAAATTCCTCAACACTCACCACTATGCTGCTAGGCATGATGCCTCAACACATCCTTCCTCTTAGTGTTGGGACGTGTAAATTCCTCCACACCCACTACTATGTGGCTAGGTATGATTCCTCAACACATTCTTCCTATTAGTTTTGAAACGTGTAAATCCCTCAACACTCACCACTGTGTTGCCAGGCATACTACCTCAACACATCCTTATTCTTCGTGCTGAGACGTGCAAATTCCTCAACACTCACAACTGTATTGCCAGGCATGCTGCCTCAACACACCCTCCTCTTGGTGTTGAAACTGTTAATTCCCCAACACTCACTACTGTGTTGGTAGGCATGCTTCCTCAACACATTCTTCCTCTTAGTGTTGCGACGTGTAAATTCCTCAACACTCACCACTGTGTTGCTAGGCATGCTTCCTCAACATATTCTTCCTATTAATGTTGAGACGAGTAAATTCCTAAACACTCACTAATGTGTTGCTAGGATGCTTCCTCAACACATTCCTCCTCTTGGTTTTGAGACGTGCAAATTCCTCAACACCACTATTGTGTTTCCAGGCATGCTGCCCCAACACATCCTTCCTCTTAGTGTTGAGACGTGTAAATTCCTAAACACTCACCACTGTGTTGCTAGGCATGCTTCCTCAACACATTCTTCCTCTTAGTGTTGAGACGAGTAAATTCCTCAACACTCACTATTTTGTTGCCAGGCATGCTTCCTCAACACATTCTTCCTCTTAGTGTTGAAAATTGTAAATTCCTCAACACTCACCACTGTGTTTCCAGGCATATTATCTCAACACATCCTTCCACTTAGTGTTGAGACGTGCAAATTCCACAACCTTCACTACTTTGTTGCCAAGCATACTTCCTCAACACATCCTTCTTCTTAGTGTTGAGATGTGTAAATTCCTCAACACTCACCACTGTGCAGCCTCAACACATCCATCCTCTTAGTGTTGGGACGTGTAAATTCCTCCACACCCACTACTTGTTGCTAGGTATGATTCCTCAACACATTCTTCCTATTAGTGTTGAGATGTGCAAATTACTCAACACTCACAACTGTATTGTCAGGCATGCTGCCTCAACACACCCTCCTCTTGGTGTTGAGACTGTTAATTCCTCAACACTCACTACTGTGTTGCTAGGCATGTTTCCTCAACACATTCTTCCTCTTAGTGTTGCGACGTGTAAATTCCTCAAACCTCACCACTGTGTTGCTAGGCATGCTTCCTCAACACATTCTTCCTCTTAGTGTTGAGACGGGTAAATTCCTCAACACTCACTAATATGTTGCTAGGCATGCTTCCTCAACACATTTCTCCTCTTGGTTTTGAGACGTGCAAATTCCTCAACACCACTATTGTGTTGCTAGGCATGCTCCCCCAACACATCCTTCCTCTTAGTGTTGAGACATGTAAATTCATCCACACTCACTATTGTTTTTCCAGGCATGCTTCCTCAACACATTCTTCCTCTTAGTGTTGAAACTTGTAAATTCCTCAACACTCACTACTGTGTTTCCAGGCATACTATCTCAACATATCCTTCCTCTTAGTGTTGAGACGTGCAAATTCCACAACCTTCACTACTCTGTCGCCAAGCATATTTCCTCAACACATTCTTCCTCTTTGTGTTGAGACGAGTAAATTCCTCCACACTCACTAATGTGTTGCTAGGCATGCTTCCTCAACACATTCCTCCTCTTGGTTTTGAGACGTGCAAATTCCTCAACACCACTATTGTGTTTCCAGGCATGTTGCCTCAACACATCCTTCCTCTTAGTGTTGAGACGTTTAAATTCCTCCATACTCAGTATTGTGTTGCCAGGCATGCTTCCTCAACACATTCTTCCTCTTAGTGTTGAAACTTGTAGATTACTCAACACTCACTACTGTGTTTCCTGGCATACTATCTCAACACATCCTTCCTCTTAGTGTTGAGACGTGCAAATTGCACAACCTTTACTACTCTGTTGCCAAGCATACTGCCTCAACACATCCTTCTTCTTAGTGTTGAGATGTGTAAATTCCTCAACACTCACCACTATGCTGCCAGGCATACTGCCTCAACACATCCTTCCTCTTAGTGTTGGGACGTGTAAATTCCTCCACACCCACTACTGTGTTACTAGGTATGATTCCTCAACACATTCTTCCTATTATTATTGAGACGTGTAAATTCCTCAACACGCACCACTGTGTTGCTAGGCATGCTTGTTCAACACATTCTTCCTCTTAGTGTTGAGACGAGCAAATTCCTCAACACTCACTATTGTGTTGCCAGGCATGCTTCCTCAACAAATTCTTCCTCTTAGAGTTGAAACTTGTAAATTCCTCAACACTCACTACTGTGTTTCCAGGCATACTATCTCAACACATCCTTCCTATTAGTGTTGAGACGTGCAAATTCCATAACCTTCACTACTCTGTTGCCAAGCATACTGCCTCAACACATCCTTCTTCGTAGTGTTGAGATGTGTAAATTCCTCAACACTCACCACTGTGCTACCAGGCATACTGCCTCAACTCATCCTTCCTATTAGTGGTGGGACGTGCAAATCCTCAACACTCACAATTGTATTGCCAGGCATGCTGCCTCAACACACCCTCCTCTTGGTGTTGTGAATGTTAATTCCTCAACACTCACTACTGTGTTTCTAGGCATGCTTCCTCAACACATTCTTCCTTTTAGTGTTGCGACGTGTAAATTCCTCAACACTCACCACTTTGTTGCTAGGCATGCTTCCTCAACACATTCTTCCTCTGAGTGTTGAGACGTGTAAATTCCTCAATACTCACCACTGTGTTTCCAGGCATACTACCTCAACACATCCTTCCTCTTAGTGTTGAGACGTGTAAATTCCTCAACACTCACTACTGTGTTGCCAGGCATGCTGCCTCAACACACCCTCCTCTTGGTGTTGAGACGTGTAAATTCCTCAACACTCACTACTGTGTTGCTAGGTATGATTCCTCAACATATTCTTCATATTAGTGTTGAGACGTGTAAATTCCTCAAAACTCACCACTGTATTGCCATGCATACTACCTCAACACATCCTTCCACTTAGTGTTGAGACGTTCAAATTCCTCAACACTCATAACTGTATTTCCAGGCATGCTGCCTCAACACACCCTCCTATTGGTGTTGAGACGTGTAAATTCCTCAAAACTCACTAATGTGTTGCTAGGCATGGTTCCTCAACACATTCTTCCTCTTAGTGTTGAGACGTGTAAATTCCTCAACACTCACCACTGTGTTTCCGGGCATACTACCTTAGCATATCATTCCTCTTAGTGTTGAGACGTGCAACTTCCTAAACACTCACTACTGTGTTGCCAGGCATGCTGCCTCAACACACCCTCTTCTTGGTGTTGAGACGTGTAAATTTTTCAACACTCACTACTGTGTTTCCTGGCATGCTTCCTCAACACATTCTTCCTCTTAGTGTTGAGATATGTACATTACTCAACACTCACTATTGTGTTGTTATGCATGCTTCCTCAACACACCCTCCTCTTGGTGTTGAGACGTGTAAATTTATCAACACTCACCACTGTATTGCCAGGAATACTACCTCAACACATCCTTCCTCTTAGTGTTGAGACGTGTAAATTCATCAACACTCACTACTGTGTTTCCAGGCATGCTGCCTCAACACACCCTCCTCTTGGTGTTGAGATGTGTAAATTCCTCAACACTCACTACTGTGTTGCTAGGTATGATTCCTCAACACATTCTTCCTATTAGTGTTGAGACGAGTAAATTCCTCAACACTCACCACTGTATTTCCATGCATACTACCTCAACACATCCTTCCACTTAGTGTTGAGACGTTCAAATTTCTCAACACTCATAACTGTATTTCCAGGCATGCTGCCTCAACACACCCTCCTCTTGGTGTTGGGACGTGTAAATTCCTCAAGACTCACTAATGTGTTGCTAGGCATGCTTCCTCAACACATTCTTCCTCTTAGTGTTGAGACGTGTAAATTCCTCAACACTCACCACTGTATTTCCGGGCATACTACCTCAGCATATCATTCCTCTTAGTGTTGATACGTGCACTTCCTCAACACTCACTACTGTGTTGCCAGGCATGCTGCCTCAACACACCCTCTTCTTGGTGTTGAGACTTGTAAATTTTTCAACACTCACTATTGTGTTTCCAGGCATGCTTCCTCAACACATTCTTCTTCTTAGTATTGAGATATGTACATTACTCAACACTCACTACTGTGTTGTTACGAATGCTGCCTCAACACACCCTCCTCTTGGTGTTGAGACGTGTAAATTTATCAACACTCACTACTGTGATGCTAGGCATGCTACCTCAACATATTCTTCCTCTTAGTGTTGAGATATGTAAAGTCCTCAACACTCACTATTGTGTTGCTAGGCATGCTTCCTCGACACATTCTTCTTATTAGTGTTAAGACATGTAAATTCCTCAACACTCAGTATTGTGTTTCTAGGCATGCTTCCTAAACAAATTCCTCCTCTTGGTATTGAGGCGTGCCAATTCCTCAACACCACTATTGTGTTTCCAGGCATGCTGCCTCAACACACCTTTCCTATTTGTGTTTGGATGTGTAATTTCCTCTATATTCACTACTGTGTGTTAGGCGTGCTTTCTCAACACATTCTTCCTCTTAGTGTTGAGACGTGTTAATTACTCAACACTCACTACTGTGTTGCAAGGCGTGCTTCCTCAACACATCCTTCCTCTTAGTGTTGAGACGTGCAAAATTCCTCAACACTCACCACTGTATTGCCAGGCATACTACCTCAACACATCCTTCTTCTTAGTGTTGAGACGTTCAAATTCCTCAACACTCACCACTGTATTTCCAAGAATACTGCCTCATCACATTCTTCCTCATAGTGTTGAGACGTGCACATTCCTCAACACTCACTATTGTATTGCCAGGCATGTTGCCTCAACACACCCTCCTCTTGGTGTTGAGACGTGTAAATTCCTCAACACTCACTATTGTGTTGCTAGGCATGCTTACTCAACACATTATTCCTCTTAGTGTTGAGACGTGTAAATTCCTCAACACTCACTACTGTGTTGCTAGGCATGCTTCCTCAACACGTTCTTCCTCTTAGTGTTGAGATGTGTAAATTCCTCAACACTCACTATTGTGTTGGCAGGCATGCCGCCTCAACACACCTTTCCTATTCGTGTTGAGACAAGTAAATTCCTCAACACTCACTAATGTCTTGCTAGGCATGGTTCCTCAACACATTCCTCCTCTTGGTTTTGAGACGTGCAAATTCCTCAACACCACTATTGTGTTGCCAGGTATGCTGCCTCAACACATCATTCCTCTTAGTGTTGGGACGTGTAAATTCCTCCACACTCACTATTGTGTTTCCAAGCATGCTTCCTCAACACATTCTTCCCCTTAGTGTTGAAACTTGTAAATTCCTCAACACTCACTATTGTGTTTCCAGGCATATTATCTCAATAAATCCTTCCTCTTAGTGTTGAGACGTGCAAATTCCACAACCCTCACTACTTTGTTGCCAAGCATACTGCCTCAACACATCATTCTTCTTAGTGTTGAGATGTGTAAATTCCTCAACACTCACCACTGTGTTGCCAGGCATGCTACCTCAACACATCCTTCCTCTTAGTGTTGAGACGTGTAAATTCCTCCACACTCACTATTGTGTTGCTAGGTATGATTCCTCAACACTTTCTTCCTATTAGTGTTGAGACGTGTAAATTCCTCAACACTTACCACTGTGTTGCCAAGCATACTACGTCATTTGATAAGGTGTCATGGAATCGGCAACATGTATGATCATGACATCTTTCTCTGGGGGCGACAAATGTATCCCCCTCTAACCTGGTAATCTCCCTTTCAGTCTTTCAACAATTGATTCAAAGCACTGAATTTTGGATCTGTGCGTGAAAAGCGGCATCCCCAGATAATTATATTACAGTGTAATCCTACCAACTTTCGTAATGTCAACTAGTCTATTTCCCACACTGTTTCCGAAGAAAATTCTCGATTTTTAATAGTTTATTAGTTGCCATGTTCCCTCAATAAAAGTGTCCAACATTTTTATTAAATTTCTACATTCCTTTTGAGATGCTCTAGCAAATATTATGAAATAGTCTGCAAAGAGAAGATGGTTTATGGGTGGCGCTCCAACAACCACTTTTATCCAATGTATTTCCCATTGTCCTCCGCATTTTTAATGACTCGAGAGATTCCTTCCATACACAGAATAAAGAGGTATGGCGATAGGGGGTCTCCCTGTCACAACCCTCTAGACGGTTTAAAGAAAGGGGTAGGTGAGCCATTTAGTGGTTCCAATACACTGTGCTATAAGATCGCATCAGGCAACTCCAAATCCTAATCTTGTCAAGGTTTGTAGAAGGAATTCCCATTCGACTCTATCAAATGCCTTAGACATGTCTATCTTTAGAACCATATATCCAATTTTACGCTTTTTCCTACTTCTCATCGTGTGGATAATCTCATGAACAATGATAACATTGTCTGAGATTTGTCTACCTGGGACAAAAGCGGACTGGTAAGGAGAGATTAGTTTATCTAGCAGTGGTTTTAATCTTTTTGCTAAAATCTTGGAGATTAGTTTATAGACCGTATTACAGAGAAATAGGTCTAAAATCTCCAGGGGCAGTAGGAAACTTAACCTTCGGGATCAGGGTAATAAAGGTGGCGTTTATTTCTTTTAGGAGAGATTTATATTGAAAGAAATCTTGAACTGTGTTGGTGAGATCATTTTTTTATATCAAATTTCAATGTTTATTGAAAGAAAATGGCTGGAAAGCCATCAGGGCCTGGTGCTTTGTTTAGTTGCATGCCGAACAAAACAAATTTTATCTCATCTTCAAGGGGGGGAGTCAAAAGGGGAGAATTTTCCTCCTCAGTGATGCACCGAGGGATCAAATCTAAGATATTGGTTGGAATTGGTTTCTTATCTGAAGAAGTCATATCGGAGAAATGGGATAGCAGAACATTAGAGATTTCCTCTCTATCCTTACACCATTCATCATTTTTATCTTTTAAGGTATCAATCCTAAGCCAACGAAAATTTTGTTTGGCTGAAGAGTGAAAGAAGCCGGTATTTCTATCACCTAACTTGATGGAGTTTTCAGTAGCCTTAAGCTTCCAAATAGCTTCCTCAAAGTTGCACCATTTTTCCAGCTCAGAGTTTAGCTGAATTAAAATATTTGAGTTCTCTGGATGTTTTCTAACATTTTTAGCTTTCTCAATGGCTCTGGTTGTTTTCTGAATATTCCCAAAGTAGTCTCTATTCCATTTTTTTATTTGAGTCTTTAAATTTTTGAGTCTAGATATTAAGCCAAAAGCAGGGGAACCTTGAATTTTAATTTTCCAGGCTTCCTCAATAACACCTAAGCAAGAGGGGTCTTCTAGGAAGAAACCGAAAAATTTAAAAGGTTTTGCTCCATCTTTCCAGATAGGAGAAGTTTTGAGCAAGATAGGGGAGTGATCAGAAGCAATAGGAGGAAGGTGATGAAGGTTGGCAGAGGGGAAGCTCGAAAGCCAAGAATCATTATCTAGAGCTCTATCTAACCTTGCTTCTATAAAAGAATTTCCTTGTTTTTTTAGACCAGGTGAACGGGTACGCCATAAAGCCCAGATCTATCAGATTAGCTCTATTTATCAAGTTGTGGAAAAAGAAACCTTCATTCTGGTTTATGAGACCCCCTTCCATTTTATCCTCGTTTACTAAAACGAAATTTAGATCAAAACTAGCCAAGGCAAATCCACAATTTTTGCCAAATCTTAAAAATAATCCCAAGATTGCATCTTAACTCTCTTGTTTGCATTTCTGTAGACACAAGAAAGCATCCATTGCAGGGAAGTTTCCAAATTAGTAATGACAACATCAATTTGGGAATCATTAAAGTTTAGAATGTCCACTTGGATATTTGCATTCCAAGCAAGGAATAATCCACCAGCAGTCCCAATGACTCCTTTTGGATCGACTATCACAACGTTAGAGAATTTGAGCTTTTTAATGACTCGACTAACGGCTTCTTTAGGTTGCTTAGTCTGAGAAACAAAAAGGATATCAGATTGGTATTCTTTGACAAGGTTTTGAAGGTGTTTTTTGGAAAACGGTTTGCCAAGCCCTTGAACAATCCAAGCTAGGATATTTAGGGACATGTTTGGGTATAGGTTTATGAATTTGTTTATAAATTTGTTTAATCCTTCCCAAGTTATGCCAAATCCTAAAGAAGGGTGATGTTGAATGGTTTCAGATTTGGTATCAAACAAGGTAAAATGAAGTTCTAACCAATTGACTGCTACCCACTATTTATAAAGAATATCAATTTTTCAACTCCAAAAGCAGAGGTGCCAAATTAAGAATCTATTAGAATTGTGACTTTCACTAATCAAGACTTTAATGATGGAGTAGTTGAATTCTATTCTAAGGTAGACTAAACAGTTCTCGGTCATAGTTTTATAAGCCCAAATCACATGATTGAAGGTGTAAGCATCACAGTGATTAATCAAGCCTAAACTCGCAGTACATTTAGAAACAAGTTCAATCAATTTCCCTCTCAGGGGAACTAACCAACCAAATAAAATAGCCTTAGGGTAACAATATAGATATGGGTTGTTGTAGCATATATTAGTAAACACTTGAGTATTGGTATCTAATCTAACAAATATGAAGCATATGTTAAAGGAGATAAAATTTCCCCAGCATTTAAAGTGTGAGTGAAGATAACATATGAATTTGGTGGATAGTTTAGAATGTAGATCAAATTTCTGGTGGGTCGAGTAACATACATGGTTTTCTTTCTCTACCTCCTGCTTGCCTATACCAATTGAAACCTCTCCTCCCAATTCAGCTTTTCCCATGTTATCATTGTATCCTTCTGGTTCTTTCAGAGTTCCACAAGGTGGCACCTCCACTCTCTCGGTAGAAGGGTGATTTGAATGCAGTTGGGTTTAATGGGTATTGAAAGTGCAGTGGGATTCAAATCCGGGGGGTGAGGGAAACAAAGGAGGACGAAAATGGCTTTTGAGTGATTTTCAGTACCATTGAAAGAACAAATGACGCTATTATCATTGATTTTTCTGGTGTTGAAGGTGAAAGTTGGTTTTTGGATTTCGGGGATTTGGTTTATGGGTTCAGCAAGAGCGTTAAAATATAGATGGGGGGGGGGGACCGAAACTCATCAATTTCCTTTGCTCCTGGTGAGGCCCTTTTTTTTTTCTTTTTTTTTTTTTGCCTTTGAGTCTCCATTTTGAATTTCTCCAATTAGCTTCTGTAGCTTTCTTTTGAACATCACTGACTCAATTCTTGTCCTTCTCGCCTTCACAGCTTTTGATTTACCATTTGACGCCTTTTCTTTTGTTGGGATTTCTGTCTGATTGATTACAACCCCTTTTGATCGAGTGACCGATATTTGATTTGTTATTTCTTCAGAGACGAATATAGGTGTTTTTTTCAGGTCCATTTGTTGACCTAATTTCTCTTCTTCCCTAATGAGTTAGAGAAGTTTACCTTTGTTCAATTTCAACTTAATTCCTTTTGGTAGAGGAGTAAGATTTGTAGGTGGTGCAAGGTGTAGCTTCTCTCCCGATCTGATTGTTTTAGTTGTTATTTTCCCCAATCTTTTCGTCTCTTCATATTCTTCAGTAGGAGACATAACCTATTTTCCTTTGAGACTTATCTCTTTGCAAAGATATTTTTCATCAGTATCTTTTAAGACCAGCTCAAGTCCAGTTGATAAAGGCACCACAGGAGGTGCCCATAGAGCTGAGGTTTGCACTTTTTCGACCGTTGCCATCACCGTATGACTTGTTTGCTGGTGGTCCATCAATTGATCTTCACATGAGTAAACTAAGCTTTCTGGTGTCCACGCTTTGCTTTGTACTGATAGTGGACCATGTATGAAATTATACGATCCCGACATGTTTGCGCTTTCTTCTCCAGGGATGTTCCATCTTTGTATCTTATTATATCCTACATCTGTATTTTCCAGCCAAAACCTTTTTGAGGAGTGAGGATTATTCACAGTGATGTCACTATCAGACGATCTTAAGAAAGAGTCTGAGAAGTCAGTATCTGATACTTTAATGCTGAATCATGGGGGGATAGCTGGAGCAACCAGATTTCGATTTGAGGAAAAAGATGGCGCTATCAAATCTTGGAAATCAAACACCTCTTCTGGTATGGATCTTGGCAGTGTAGATCTTGTCTCCATATCGCTTATGTTGGAAATATATATTTTTAAAACAAAATTTATTTCCATTTAATATTTTTTATTAAAGTTATTTTTGGTAATCTTAAAGATACTCATAAAAGAAATTTATTCCTTTCATAAATTCCGTTACCGTTTCATCTTACAAGAGTAATGGTTTACATTAAACCATATTAATGTTTTCATTAAAACATTATTAAGATCCCTTGACTATAAAGCAGATTTGGTTGGAAATCAAATGAGAGTTTTTTATTTTTTAATGTTTTTTTGGAGTTTTAAAGAATAAAAATAATAATTTTTGAGAGAAAGAAAGCTAGTGTGTTCATCACATGTTTTCTAAAAGTTTGATTCTGAGCAAGAATAGAAGTGTACAAGTATCACATACTCTCAAAGTGCAAGAGTGATTGTGAGAGAGATTCTACTCGGCTGTTTTATCCTGGGGACGACGCGACATGGAAGAAATGCTTGCACAATCTTGGGCATTGCCGCGAAACGTCTTAAAGAGAGCGACCTGGTCGTGACTCAGCCATAACATTATTTGTTTGGTTTTTTCTTTGTTATTGTTTTGAAGGTGGATTTCGGCAATTGTTCCAACAATTTTAAGATGATTTATTCTGCCATGGATATCAAAAGAAAACGCTTGCTGAAACGCGATAAGTATCACTGTTTTAATATGTTTTAAAAAAATTATATGAATTGTATAATTTTTCTTTAACGATTTAATATGATGCTTGGAAATATTAGGTTACTAGATACCTAAAGTAAAATTTTATTTATGATTTTGATGGACTAGGGTTGTATTATGATTTCATCATGAATACCTAACATACAAAAATGTTATTGATGATAAACAAATGTTTTTTAACATGCTGTAGAGATTTATTTTTATATCATACACGAAAACGATTTGGGTCTAGAAATTTTAACCAGATATATTAGACATTGTGACGATCACCCATGTCAAATATCAGAATTTTTGGAGTCCAAAAAATATTTTTAAAGTATTTTAGAAAAATGCATAACGTATTTGAAAAATTCTGACGGGCACAAATTTAATTATGATTGAATTCAAATTCGTGTAACATGAAAAATATTACTTAGATCAAGAATTTATCCTGAAACCTCATTTTGAAATTTTCCATTTGATTTTTATTTTGAGAGATGTGGTGATTTCCAAATCGTTGTATATGTATGCCCAAAAGTATGAGATGTGATGCTTGAGTTTAGAGATTAGAGATGTAAGAACTTAAAATAAAAATCATGTTTGATTTTATTACTTTACTATTGTTTTGGTAATGAAAAGATAAGATCATTATTGGAAATCAAGCTAGTGCACGCCATATGTTTGATAAAATGCTTGATAGAAAGTTATAAAAACATGATGTTATAACTATAGAACTTTGAACCGTTTTTTGACACTTAAGAGAAACTCGGTGTACTAATTTTTTAATTGATTTTTTTTAATGTACATACCTTACTTATTTTTGGTTTGAAAATGCTCACATGTATTTATTGTGACAGGTGAGAATTCACTTACTTGAGCAAGTTCTTATTGAAAGAAAAATTGTGAGCAAATACCTGAGATTAATCGATGTACGGAGCAATGGTTTTGATGACTTCTTTGTTGGTCTGGAAAGAGTAGACGTTGGTTTATGACTAGTTGAGATTTCAAAGCAAATGAGGTATGTTTGATGAACAATTTGTAGCTATTGTAGCGATCAAATAGTTGCATTCTACATTGAAAATGAATTGATTCTTCAATGTTAGAATGAGTTGTACGGAAACTAGATATTGCGAATTATTGTTTATGACAATAAATGAGTGACTCATACAAGTTTGGAACTTATGAGATAGAACTTGATACCAAACCAAAACCGAAAGAATAAGAAACCTAGTCAAAACAAATATGAATACCAAATCTCACCAAGAAATGAACATAATTTTAATTATGAAGTTATTTGCTACGCTTGCATTAAACCAAGTCTTACGACACAACATTGCAAGAATATCAAATATTATTAACAATGTTTTTCAAGATAAGTTAATGTGAATTGTGGATATGGTGAGAGGTTGGTATATATTGGTTTTTTACACCATGTTTGTTTTGATAGATTATGGTTCAAAAGTTGAACGGAATCGTTTGAAAGAAAGTGGTGTTGAGTTATACTCACATCTCTAGGATTCTTGGTATTGGTATGGTCTGAAAAGTTTGCTTCCAGTAGAACTATCTTGTTAAAGATGTTCATACCATCAAAATGAGAAAGAATCTAGTTTCCGCCTATCTTGTTTTTAACAAGATTGAGATTAAAAATAAAAAATGTTGAACTTGATCATTGCACTACTACAATAAAATTTTTATCAATGGAATGTTTGAACCAAATATTGTATTATTTATATGATATGGTTGAAGCTTTGGAGTGCTTGAAATATGTGATTTTATCTTGCTTCTATGAAATTTTTTGAGTTAGTGAGCATGATGTGTTTTCCTCTAAAATTTCTAAGAATATTTTAAGTGACATGTATCAAATTTTACCCAAGTCTTCAAAGCATGTAAAACTCTCAATCTTACTAGTTTACAAAAGCATCGGATGAAATAAAATGTTTGAGAATTTTATAAGATATTTTTGGTTTTTCACGAAGTCTAACTTGGTGACTAAAATTGATCTTTTGTGTAGTGAATAATGAAATAATGTCTTCATGAAAAATTTTTGTTTGGTCATCCTCTATATTGTTCCAAAAGGATTTTGAAATTCGATAATTACTTTATTAGTAATGAGCAAGAACACATAACGCGTCAAATATGAATTTAAGAAATTATTTGCGCTTAAAAAAAATTATTTTTAATTTTTGTATGACTGAGGAAATTTTATAGTTTTTTGAATTGGTATTAAGCACCGAAATATGACGTCTAATGAAGTCTATAGAAATTTTTGAATGAACGTGGATGAAATGAAATTTGCATAAGTAACTTCTCAATTTTATATTTTGGTGTTGATTTGAAGTTTCCTTTGGTCGAGAAATAGTGGGGGTTCTCTACCCTATGTATGTTTGAATGCTAAACTGAGATTAAAGAGCTAGCTAGAAATGGAGATCACAAGATCATTAAGAATTGATGTGTAAGTAGTAAGACTAAAACAAACTTTATTCATAATTATTATCTTGTTTGAGATACTTAGCTCCTCATAATTTTAATCTTTGGAAAAAGGTTTTAAGAACCAAATATTTTAGTTTGAAAAATAAAGAAAGGGTAATTAATTTCAATACTTGCCTTCATGTCGCTTGATTTACATTCTTGATTGGTGATGTTGTTTCTACGATGCGTAATTTGTTGTGCATCATATGTAGAAAAATATATGGAATGTATAAAAGATGAGAATCTATGTAGACCAAGCATGAAAAATTGTGTAGTTTCTACAAGAACAAAATGGATATAAGTTAGATAAGTCATCATCATATATATTCTGAAACAAACTTTGAAACAATTGAATGAGACAAAATTAATTTTTTGATTAGTTTGAATAATTTCAGAATTTTTGAAAATGAAATGCATAACGCTCGTTGTTGTATATGCATAAGTAATTTGTGGAATTTAAATTCTAACTTATATGATGTTAATGAAAATGAGAACATGCTTAGTTTACTATTTGACATGAAAGACTTGAGGGAAGATAGTGTATATGCTTGAGTTGAATTTGTTCTTCTCTTGAATATATTTAATACAATGGAAAGAAATAGAAATATATATAGTCTAACTGTAAACTAGTTTTCACTCATTTGATTTAGTGCCAATTTTTTTGAGATTGTGTGTGATTGCACTAGAAATGAGTATGGTAGCATGGCATTGCTTCTTGCTACATGATAGACTATATGTATATTACTTTGTAGTGGGGGTTACATATATGCATATTTACTAATAATCCATGTATGGATAATTAGTAAAACATTGAGAAGGTTATGAGGTGTCCGAAAAGAACCTTAAACCTAGAAATACACTATTTAAAATGTTTGCCGCAATCCTTTAAGGATATTATTGCGATGCTGATTGAGATATCCTCTCAAATGAATCCTCTAAGGGATGGAGTAATTCAGTCCTCTACTAGATAGAGGAAGAAAAAAACATATTAATCCAATGTGATAGTACCGCGGCTATTGCAAGAGTTGAGAACCGTTAATTACAACAGTGGAGTCGACATATATGGTGATAGAAAGGCATTTTTGATGCTATGAGAATGGATTATATATGGTCCGAAAAGAGTTATCGTTGATCCTTTGACGAAAGGATTAATAAGAAGGTGTGAATACATATTATGGGATGATATTGATGCCCATTGAGAATTGAGTCATTTGTGATGGATACCCACCTAGAAATAGGTTCAAAGGGATTAACGATTCACAAATGATATGGACATAGTTGTTTGTGATTGACACCCAACCTATAACTCAAGATTCCATAAGTAGGTTCAAAAGGTAATCCCTACCTATGAATGGAAATCCCAAAATGTAGGTTCAAATGGGTCTAAGTCACGGATAATATGTAGACGCTGAATCATGCTTTTGAGAATTCATCCCACGCATGATATCCTGAAGCGAGTTGAGGTTGAATTTTTATTTCTAAAAATATTAATGATGTTTATATCTCTATTTAGAGTGGAGTACTTAGCTACAGGAGTACTCTTGATAGACTCACCTATATGGATGTGAAAGTGTGGCCGCTTTCTATGAGAATATGGGCAGTTCTCTAGATCATTCATTAAACCAGGATTCAAGCACAGGGCCGTAATGTGCTGGCTTTAGACTTTACACTAGTATAGTTTTGTGTGTGTTAGACAAACTTCTTATCTCCTAGAGTTCAAAGACTTACGTTCACTCTATGGTCAGATTTTGAGAGAGTCAAGCACTACATAAAGGTTCAAAATCGAAAGATACCTTTACTTATGCACATCACTATATAGATCTTGCTCAATGTTTTAAAAAATATAAGTGGGGGATTGTTGGAAATATATATTTTTAAAACAAAATTTATTTCCATTTAATATTTTTTATTAAAGTTATTTTTGGTAATCTTTAAGATACTCATAAAAGAAATTTATTCCTTTCATAAATTCCGTTACCGTTTCATCTTACAAGAGTAATGGTTTACATTAAACCATATTAATGTTTTCATTAAAACATTATTAAGATCCCTTGACTATAAAGCAGATTTGGTTGGAAATCAAATGAGAGTTTTTTATTTTTTAATGTTTTTTGGAGTTTTAAAGAATAAAAATAATAATTTTTTGAGAGAAAGAAAGCTAGTGTGTTCATCACATGTTTTCTAAAAGTTTGATTCTAAGCAAGAATAGAAGTGTACAAGTATCACATACTCTCAAAGTGCAAGAGTGATTGTGAGAGAGATTCTACTCGGCTGTTTTATCCCGGGGATGACGCGACATGGAAGAAATGCTTGCACAATTTTGGGCAGAGCCGCGAAACGTCTTAAAGAGAGCGACCTGGTCGTGACTCAGCCATAACATTATTTGTTTGGTTTTTTCTTTGTTATTGTTTTGCAGGCGGATTTCGGCAATTGTTCCAACAGCTTATGTGTTCGATATTGACATAAGCCAAAGCCATGTTGGATACTTCCTCATATTCAGGCTCATGAAGGACATGAGAGAATAAATCAGGGGATGAAACTCTGCATCGTTCTCTGGGGTGATTTATGACTCTACACTATTTATAGAAGGACTTTGGTAAAGGTTCATAGTAGAGCATGACATCCAAGTAGTCGTCGATGTCGTGATATAACCTGAAAGTTGCTTCAAGCTTCTTGTTTAGATCCATTTGCACTAGACAACGGACAAAAGGGCGAGCGTTATTACAGTCTTGTGTTAATTCTTTCAAGATTAAAACCCCAATATCATTTGCAATCATTTCTGGTATTCCTTCTCCAAAGAACTCCATCGGCTAGTTGAGATAGCTAACCCAAAGATTGACAACTGATGTGTTTATTAGGGCCGGCGGTATTCCAAACTGGTAAGCTTTTACTACCGGTAACCAAGCATCATATTTCGAGGGAGAATATATTATCGCGTTTTGAGCATCTTGAGGGTTCTGAAGTTTTGGATATGCAATTGTTTGGACAGTTGGAAAACGTTTCCAGAAAATTCTAAATTCAACAGACAGTGGCTGTTGATGAAGAGACGCATCTCTTTGTGAAGAGAAACCTGTTGGTGAAAAGACATGTCTTTTCCCAACAGATGCAAAAACTCCTATAAGTAGCATCTCCCAAACCCATTTCGAAATCATCTCTTGGAAAACCCTTTCTCTTTTTCTCTTCTTCTAAAGCATCATCGAACCTTCTTTTCATGTGTTCTTGATTGGGTCAAGGGGTGCAAACCTTGAATCCAATTTCGGTTGTAGGGCTTTCATTGTATCCTGAAGGCAGTATTTCACATACCTGTTGCAATTGCCAACTCGTTGGAAGGGTAGAAATATTTGTCTAAAAGAAATCACCAGAGCCTTGAAAGCTTTTGAGTACAACCACAGTCTGTTTGTGTTTCATCTCCATTGCAGCCCGGTAATTTTTTCCAACAAGTTTCACGGTGAATTTGTTGTTTTTGCTCGAACCACTCACTAGAGATGCTAGTGGTTGGTACGTCAGTTACAAAATACACTCTCAGTTTCCACAAATCTGTAAATGTTATTAGCTAAATCAAAATTGTAGAAGCAAGAATCAAAAAAATTACCTCCAGTTCCAAAGTAATGTGTAATCCCAAAGTTCCTAGGATGAACACAATAAACAGAATTAAGAAGACATCCAAGCTGTATAGAGAGCTTCATTATCCAAAACCCTCAAATCATTTGTAAACCAAACAATTGAAATCCCATCGCCCCCATTCCTTTTTTTCACATTGGAATATGAGTAGTATTTTGTCATCAGTGATTTTATCAGTTTCAACGGAATCTAAGCTTGGTACAACAACCCTTCTCAATGAAATTATGCCAATAGTTTGACAGAAAACTTCAATTAGTAACCCAAACTTCACTTCCATGATTCCCGATTTGTTTAAATTAGAATTAAATCATAACACGTCATTTACAGCTTAGAACATGATCAGAATTTTGAGGTGAAAAGGATGTTTGAATAAGATTTCGTTGAAAGTTTTTCTGATTATCTTGCGTAGAAGGTATCTAGTTTGAAAACAAAGGTGTTGAAAAGTTATGATGTCATGCTGATTTGTGTGAAGCTTTTTTTCAATGAAGGAAATGAACCATCTGAATCTCCCTCCCACTCCACGTACTCACTCATGCTAAGACATGTTGTGGATTTGGTCAACTGGTTCTATTTCTAATTTTGTATCGTTGTGGATGTGGTCAAGTACTCATGTTTTTTTTTTGACTGAAAATTGCAAATTCTATTGAAAATAGAAACTGTCACGAAATGTGACTAGAATCTTGAATTACATGGAAGTATCAAAAATAGCTTCCCAATTACACAGGACCGTTGATAACGGATAATTTGCGAAAATATCGGTGTTACGGGTCCAATTGTGAATCACCGCTTTAACTTCCGTAATCAGTTGCTTGACATCTCTTTTAGTGTTGTTGTGTAGCCTGTTGTTTCTTTCTATCCACACACACCACCAAATAGCAAATGGAATATAACCCCAAATCCTTTTAACTCTATTATTGCTTTTCTTAACACTCCATTCCCATAAAGTCCTCTTAACATCACTACCAAAGACCCAAGAAACTCCTAAACTTTTCATAAAGTAAGACCAAATCTCAGAAGTGATTTTGCAGTGAATGAAGAGATGCGGATTAGATTCTGTGTGCAGATCACATAACAAACAGTTTGCATTTTGGACCATACCAGCACTGTACAAATAATCCAACGTTGGCGCACCATTATAACACAAGGTCCAAATCAGAAAACTCACCTTCAACGGAATCTTAGAGTTCCACAACTGTTTATCTGGAAAGGAGAGGAAACCTTCAGTTTCCATCGCTGAGTAAGCGTTGGCCACATAGAACTCTTTTCCATAACCATAGCTCCAAATTCTGCCATATGCACCCAGATTCTCCTCTGACAAGAAATTGTTAGGTTCTCCGATCACCTGCAGCAAATGAATCACTTCCCAAACCTCATTTTCATTTAAATCTCTAGCCAAACTTAAATTCCAAGCTCCTGCATCAGTCACCATCTCTTTAATCACTCCATTCTTGTTTCTAGAAAGCTTGTATAACGTCGGAAAAGAAATTCTTAAAGGCACTTCTCCTGCCCAAGTGTCGATCCAAAAGTAAATCCCCTGCCATCCCGAAGAACTAATTTTGTTCCTGCTTCCACAAAACTTCTAGCTTTCAAAATACCAGCCCACAGACTATAGCAAACAGCCTTGTTATACTCATGTAGTTTCATTTCCATTAACTATCACAAATGACTAATAACTATATTAGCAACATCTACCATCACCGAGAGCTATACATATATGTATGCAGTGATGGTCTAGTATATATACTGCGCCATTGCAAAACAGGAATGACGTGGAAAAATAATAAACGAGTTGGAAATTTTCCACTTGTGGTCAATCTGTGTTGACTTGGTCAAATGGTTAGAGGGGCGATACTTTTAGTGTCTGCTTTGGGAATCTTCTGTGTCAGGGCCGGCCCTGATCACTTCGGCATGGTCTTCATCACTTCCGAATGTAAAAAAAAAATGTTTTCAAAAGTGGAGAATATTTAGGTTTCAAAGCCCTAATCCTAACGAGAATGCCGGCAGTGAAGATGGAAATGTGGGATATGATTATGTTTTTTATTTTGAGGGAAGGGTATCTTAGTATTTTTTCCCCAAAAAACACCCCTTAGCAAACACTATTGTTTGGGAAAAGTAATTTATATCCCCCAATTAATATAAGTATCCCAATCGCGCGTCTTCTTTTTTTTTCCAAAAAAACATGAAACTGACTTTCCCTAATCTAGCCCTCTCTAAATCTCCCTGAGAGCATCTCCAACAGATGGTGATTTTTTATTATTTAGTGACACATAGGATTTTAGACCCCTGTTTGGCATAAATCCATCTCTAATAGTAGGATCCTACAAACTGGGAGGGACCAATTACTAAATATGAAGGTGTTCAAGAAAGTGTTATCTCCACCTCCGACTCCACCTCCACGTCATATTTTTCGCTATTTAAAAAAAAATCTCTACTGTTGGAGATGGTCTTTTAGATATGAGGTCGTATATTTACTCTATGTATAGACCCCGTAAATTAAAGGAATAAATAAAAAAAGCCACGTAGGATTTTTTACACCTTCGGTTGGAAATGCTCTGAAACGCACAAAACTAATTAATTTCCAACTTGTGGCAAAGGAAAAAAAAAGCCACGTACAGTACTTGTACGATGTGGCGTAGCTGTTCCGCCCAAGTTGGGTTATCAACCGGAAATAATTAACATCCCGTGGGCCATCCCAATGATGGGAGTGTGAGAGAGGAGGTGGGTCCCACCCTTAACCTACTCCCTGCATATCCGTCGGGTCAGGAGGACCCCTATTTTTGTTTGGGAAAATTAGGCTAAGGCCCAACCCATGGATAACCCATAATATGAGACCCTTAATTAAAAGAAGTTTAAATCTAGGCCCCAAATTATTAAAAGACCTTGATACCCTTATTCATATTGTCAAGCCCATAGTTAAATAAAATTTAAATTTAGGCCCAATATTATTAAAATATTATGTGATGATGTTCCAACCACCTCCGACGACCACAGCCACCGCCACCAACCACCGGCGACCACCTCTGACCACCAACGACCACCGCCTCCGACCGCCACCAACCACCAACCGACGACAACAACCCCGCCGCCGATGACCACCACCACTACCCACCTCCGACCACCGCCGCCTCTGACCACCACCACCCACCTCCGACCACCTATGAACACCGCCGGCGACCACCACCGCCGAAAACCAGCAGCATCAGAAACCACCGCCGCCGGTAACCACCACCAACCACCTCCGTCGGTGACCACCAGCAGCATCAGAAACCACCGACGCCGGTAACCACCACCAACTACCTCCGCCGTCGCCACCGCCTCCCACCAATAATATATGGATGTGTAATCTGAAATTACACACACGAGCATGTGTATCCAGAAATTACACATGGGTATGGCATGAAAGGTTACACATGTGTAAGCAGAAGTTACACATGCATAAAACATGTGTATCCAAAGGTTACACATTCATATGGCATGTGTAATGAGAAGTTACACATAAAAAAAAATACATGTATTGCACTTTAAGATTTATTTACAATAATTTATTAGCATGTGTAACTAAAAGCTACACACGCATCTGTCTAGTGTAACTGGGAGTTACATATGCATCAATCTAGTGTAATTGAAATTTACACAGCACTATGCACACTTTCAACAACATTGGCAACTCTGCACCTGTTTATCCTAACATGCAATTCCACCACCACCACTTAAAATGTTGCTTATCAGACAGAGAAAGGTAGTATTGTTGATTGTTGTAAAAACCTAATTACAGTATGCAATTCCACCACCACCACTTAAAATGACACCTCCGCTTATTTCTCCACCACTCGCACTACCTCCAGCTCAAATACCACCAGCAACAACACTCTGCAATTCATAGTAAAAAACAATACAAGAGAAATCAACCTTAATGGAAAGAATGCAACATTTTCAATCAGTAACAACCATTACTATATCCAAGTAAAATCTATGTAACCAAAAGTTACGCATTCAATCAGTATGTGTAAGTAAAAGTTACACATCTAATTAGCATGTGTAACTAGAAGTTACACATCTATTTAGCTTGTGTAACTTCTAGCTACACATCCACTTAGCTTGTGTAACTAGAAGGTAAACAACAATTATCATATCACAGAATCATTTCACCAGTGCAGAACTAGTAAAGTCATCTATTAGAGTCATCAGTGCATAACTAGTAGAGTCATCTATTTGGGCCAAACCTTGGCATACTCACATGAGTGTCCAGTAAGCAAATACAATAAACTATTTCGCACAGACAATATGCAATTCACAAACTATTTCACACAGACAATAAGAAAATACAGTAAACTAATTGCTGCAGAACTCAACTTTTTCGCAAAACATACCAGGTTTCAAATCTCTGTGTATAATTCCATTGGCATGTAAACACACCGTGGCACGAGCAATATCAAGTGCATAACCTATGGCTACTAAGAGTTATGCACACATATATGTGTAACTAAGAGTTGCGTGTACACATATATGGCATGTTATTTGTTGTTTCATTGATATGTTTGAGTAGTTTAAAACTCATTAAGTTTCTCAGAAGTCATATTCATGTGTAATTTCCAGTTACACTAGGCAGATGCATGTGTAACTAGGAGTTACACATGCATTTCACTTGTGTAATTTGGAGTTACACATTCATATACAATGTGTAACTAGGAGTTACAGATACACATTAGGCAAAGGAACTAACAAATTAACATCTTATAATCTGCCATAGCAATCTCAGGCACAATCCTAGCAAGCCTAACTTCTCAATAATGAAATGTTAAAGGTAATGTGAAGCATGTATCAGATAGCATACCAAGACCAAAAATAGTTGAATCAATGTCATGCAAATTGAAAACCGTACCTTTTTTTTTATTTCCAATAAGATCTCAGCAACTCACAAACTAGTCCAACTACTTAAACACCATGAATGATGTGCCTTGACACTCTCAAATGGAAAACATCCTTCCTATCAAACTTGGTCATGTACTTGTTGCAAGCAATACTGGCATCCTCTAACGCAATTTGGGTTTATACATATATCTATCTAGTGTACATGGCATGTACACTATGCTAACTATATAATATTTCAATCATTGATTAAAAAATTTAAGCACCTACCGCAAAAACACCCCACCACCAAAATCTCCTGATATACAAACAAAATGCATGTGTAATCTAATGTTACACATACAAAATGCATGTATAATTTCTGATTACACATGCATATGACATGAGTAATCATTAGTTACACATGCATCTGACTAGCATATTCAAAGAACAAACAAGTTTTAGTTCCTATCGAATACAAAGACATGTGGACATAGTAATTTTCATTTTCTTATCAACAAATTTTCATCCATAGACGATTAAAAGGGTTCAATATTCAAAGAAAAATTTGTGTCACAGTGAATAACCAAAAGCTTACCTGCAACATATTATCAGCAGCACTGGTTTCAGCGCCTTTGATCGATTTCTTATGCTTCTCCCGATCTTATAGGTCTGCACATGTTACTTAAAGTTATCAACTACTAACCCACTTTAAGAATTTTTTGAATTCAAATACAACAACTACACAAAAAACTAAATGAGCCACACTAAATTAAATGATATGTCAGCAGATACACATTATACATGTGTTACAATCTAAAAACAAGCCAACATAACAACAAAAAATCCAGTCACATCACCACAACTGCATTTGTTCGGTCACATTATCTTCCTAACCTACTAAATTTGTTCATCTTAATAGTGTAGCTAGGAGTTACATATGCATCTTAATGATGTAACTAGGAGTAACACATACACCTGACTAGTGTAATTAAATGTTACACATGCATAATACATAAGTGATATGTTTAGTTAGATGGTATCTATAATACAAAACAGAGCTAGGCTAAGTTTTCATGTGTTAGTGGTCGTCAAGATTTGTCGTTGACAAAGATAAATCAAGGGTCGTGGTTCTCCTGGCCACCCCCTACAACTCGCACGCGTGACATTAATTCCAATATTATGAATGAAAAATGAATACGCAAGTCAATATATGAAATTTCAAAAATTACAACGGGGAGTTTTGAACTCGTGACCTATTGTGTCATAAGAGTGGCCTCTAACCATTATTCCACCTTGGTTGGAATTGATATAAAAGATAAATCAACAGTGGTGCTTTGTTCAAGTTAAATACCATAATTGGTCTATTAATTAGTGTTTCACTAATTGCACATAATAAATAATCTATTCATTATAAAGTGTTTTATTAATTAGTGTTTCACTAATTGCTCATAATAAATGGATAATCATTTTTTAATTATAATTATTTTTTTAATTAATTATAATATTTATTTCTATTAATAAGTAATTTTGATAAATAATATCAATAGACATTTTCTGCAACAATGAGTAGTAGAAGAGGTGGAGGCCGAAAGATTAGTGGTGGTTAAGGGCGAAGCCAAGCACAATTATATTTATTTTTGTTCATTTATCGTAAAATGGGATACAAAGTCCATTTTTCACATGTTTCCAGCTTGCCAAGAATTTTTTTCTCCCTCTCTCCTCAAAATCCTGTCTATGCCCCTAGTTTGTAGTGGAAGAAGTAGTGACGGTGAATGCTGGTGAGTAGTGATGGACAATATTAATTTTATGTTGTCGTTACAACATCGATAACATCGTAGTGTGGAAGATATGGTTGGTTGTTTTTAACACTTTTGATAAAGGAAGGTACCATATATTTCAGGGATGATATCATACAAGACAACATTTTCATGATCGTAGTTGGATCACCCCAAATGGTACCCATGTTATTTTTGGTACTATATCGTATAAATCATGATTTTTTAATATTAAAATAAAATTGATTGCAATACAAAAAAATATATACACGGAAAAAAATTAATGAAACTAATCAATTGACAAAATTTAGTTCAATTTAAACCTCATAATGGCATTTGTGATTGAAAATCAGAATTGCGTCCAACAACCTGCATGGGATGGGCGGAAGTGATGGTGGAGTCAAAAATTGACATTGAGGAGGCCTATTTTTTTAAAAAGAAAAATGTAAACTTTGGTAGACTAAACCATAAATATATATGGAAAAAATATTATTTATAAAGTAAACTAAAAAATTTATGTAGTTATTAAAAATTTAAGGGGTTAGAGCTAGGTTAGTCAACCCTTGGCTCCGTCACTAGGTGGTGGTGGATAAAAAAAGTTAATTCATATGGTTTTATGGTGGTGGCGGGTATTGGTGAACAAAATCATATTATGCTAATCGCCACAAAATGTGTAACGTTATATTATAAAGTATAAAACGTGGTTGATCATTCTAATGTTAAAATAAACTCGATAAAACACATGTCCATTTTAAAAAATTGGTGCAATCAATTACCATGTTATGTAATAACTAAACTAACGACACGAATCAAGATCAGAACATATGAAATTATTTATTATTGATTTGTTTATGTAAAGAGTGGTCAGGATTTGTCCTTGCCAAAGATAATTTTACCGCTGGGGTTTGTTCAACTTAACCATTTTTAAACGTTTTATTAATTAGTGTCTCATTGATTGTTCATAATGATTAATTAAATTTCTATTATAAATGTCCCTTTAATAATCTAACATAAATACATAATTTTATTAATAAATAATTTTACTAAAAACTATATTAATTCTAATGGTGGTAGTGGGAGTAGGGTTAGTATAAGCGGTGGTGGGTGTTTGTCAATGGTAGAGGCGGTAACATTACTATTGGTGGAAGAAATAGTGGCGGTGGATGGTTTTTATGGTGGTGGGAGTTGGTAATTGTAGTGTATAATAATAGTGTTTGCTTTTTAGTGAGTGTTATTGACCAAGTAAAAAAAATAATCTTCACAAAACATGCAACATTGTATTGTGAAAGATGTAATTGGTTGTTTTTAGCACGATTGATTAGGACAAAATCCAAATATTTCGAGGATGATACCGGAACGTATAAGACAATATGATCATGACTGTTCGATCACCCGTATTATATAAAGGCAATTGGTGTACCCGCGTAAGAGAACATTAACGCTCTCTCAAGTACTATTACATTCTTTTCCCTAAAAGACCATCAATATCGAGTTGTTTCGCGACAACTACCTACAAAGACAACAACTTTCTCTCAATTCCCGATATAAAACCTTATTGATCGGGAAAATGTACTTGCATTCTAAAATATTTGTTTGAAAATTATGTTTGTTCATCAAAATCATCATAAAAAACTCTAAATCATAAATTTAAATTTCACCTCCGATGTTTATAGAATATTTTTTATATTTTACATTCTCAAATCATGCGACCTCTTAATGACAAATCAACAATATCAAATTACGGATCAATATGTATAGGTTTCATTCACTGGGTTAGAAGGTAGAGTAGACACAGATGGGTAGATCACACAAAGCAGAACATGACTGAGAATACTTCAATAATTTGGTCAAGAGATAAGGTCCAAAATTTAAGATTAACTTTCTATAGGACTAATTAGATCGTCTTCAATAGGAGCAGACTAAAATATGGATTAATAATAATTTTCATGCAAGACAATTGCAAAACATAGTTTGGCTAACTCTGCATATGTAAAGAGTGGTCAAGATTTGTCCTTCCTCAATTGCTATGTAATGTGAGAAGAAGGTGATATCTAATATTGAGGTATAATTCAAATCTATTAGATTCATACCATTTACAACTGGATGCCTTGAAAAAAAAATTGACGTGTTGTTATTATTATTACAGTAAAAGGATACATTGACCACACTTGCGCAAATATCTCACTTCGCAAACGATTGGTGTTGCATGTACTGTTTAGAATGCAACGAGGAATTTGAGGAAATAAGGCACCAAAAGCAGTGTCCAGGGTATTCTGGATATAGTAACTTAGACCCGATGTATTACTTATGTTATTTTATTTTTTAGTTTTTCCACAATCTATTTATTTAAGAAAAATGAACATTGCAAATACATAACATCAACAAAAATTAGACAACTTGCGTTTGACAATAATGGCTATTGATGGTCCGGAAACGACAAAAGAAAGGAATTGTTGTAGAAGAATTGTTGGGATATACAACGGATTACTTAATACAAATGAAATAGGTATAACAATTTCGATTCTGAAATCACATAAAGTTCACAGTAGAAGATAACATCAAGTTTAAAGTTAGTCAAAAAACATAATATGGCTAACTAAAATGGTGGATCAACATCATCTACGTAGGTTAGTTAGTAGATTAGTTTGGTTTTTATTATGTTTTCTACTTATCTACACCATTTTGGTGGTTTTATCTACTATTTTGAGGTTTGTCTTCGCTTTAATGGCGATTCTTGGTTATTGAGTTGAGATTTAAGATCAACAGTGATGCTCTCCATGCTCTCCAACGACGAAACCTTCATCTTGGTTGTCTCCGACGACGGAATCTACATCGAAATCTTCATCATCAACTTATCCGGCGACGGAACCTCCATATGTGGTCTTTTTGGCGATGGAAGTTTCATAAAAAAATAATATTCTCTGCCTATTTGGAGGATCGACAACATGACCATGATAGATGAGTCAGCTGGAGCGAAATAGGAGCATGTGGAGACTTTTATAGACGATATTGATTAGTTGATTTCACTGAGATGAGCGTTGCTGACGACATATTTCCAAAAAATATTTAAACTTCCATGTTCATGTAGAGCATTATCTTATTATAAGCAATGAACGTAAATAAAAAAGTGTCTAGAAGTTAACATTATATTTCTTTCGTTTGAGCAAATCTCCGGCGGTAAAATATTAAAGGAAAAAACAAAGAAAAAAAGAGAGGAAAATCCCAACTATTTTTTATGACAAACACATATTAAATCATAAGGAGTTGATAAGTATTCGGGACACAAATTATACGATATATTAAAAATGAACCAACATCATGGCTCGTGCCGTTACGGCACGGGTTAAGGTCTAGTATACATACAAAAGGCATGTGTGATCGACTGTTACACAAAAAATTAGTAGGAAAATGATGATTCATGAAAGTATAGGTTTATCAATGAATTAGACTTCATGTTAGCAATAACCGATACTTAAGTAGACACAGAAACCACTGCAATGTATTAAAATAAACATGAACATGTGAGTATCCTTTATAATGGTTGAAAAACATAAGCCAACAAGAAAAATAAATTGATAATTTGCTGAAATGTAACTTGAAAGATGACATGTTGGATATCATATGTAGTGTACAACTTTGTTTCCCTCGAATGCCTCTTTAAATCCAGCAAATGATATATCATCAGGGAAGATGCAGGTGACACTAAGCGACAATGTTGTGAAAAATAATTGAAAATCATAATCCGTAAAAAAACTGAAAAGAAGACCATAAACATCAACCATAACAAAACATCTAGTACCTACAATCTCCAAAATGTAAAGCAGAGTATGAACTTGATGCCCCAACAGAAGGTAAAACTTGTTCCAAAATATCTACTGCCTTTTCAATATACACTAAGTAATATGCAATAAGTAGGACATAAGCTATTATGAATGAGTTAGAGCTGAATTCCATGTTATATGACACCCATCTGATACAGCATATTCAAATTGTAATGTTATAACCTGTCACACCCATCTGATACATGTTCCTCCACCAATTACACTATTTCCAGCTCCGATACAACCACCATCACCACCACAGGCTCCATAATACTCTTCTAAAACCTGCACCTCCACCACCACCACCACCACCTCCTCCTATTAAAAGTGGGAAAAGTTACCTATACATTGGTCAAACAAATCACAGTTTTATAAGTTTTCACAAGTAAGCATACAAATACCATGGCTAGTAGCCAACAAAAGGCATTTTCAGTAAAGATTAATGCCAACACATGAAACTTCTAATGAAAATGAAGGCATAATTTTGGATGATACATAGTTCTGTGTCATGATAACAAATTGCTTATGTTGATACTATTTAAACAACTTAAAACATCCATGAAATCTTATGTTGATTTCATCTGTTCATGATATATGAGACCATGCTTTTTTTTATCGCCCACCACTACACTGCATAAAGTATACACATACTACAGACCCCCATTAACATATTATTGAGAACAACAAGGAAAAAATAATATTCAAAAGCAAAATCCATCCAAAAACAATGCAAAAATGCTATCAAAAACACTTCATCTGGGGCCTGAAGAAATCTTGGCCGTTAAATACACTAAATGCCTAAGACGTAACTTTCATTTTTACTTCTGAGAATTGCAACTTTCACCTCCACAAAATTTGAAGCCTGTGACCGTTCTGAGACAGGGAACAACTCATCCCCAATCCATTCTCATAGAGATGAAACGGGAAAATACACATGATAACCTATTCTAGCATGTGGAACTGGGAGTTACACATGCATTCGTCATGCGTAATTATCAGTTATACATCCATATATATGTGTATGCAGAAGTTACACATACAATATGCATGTGTAATGAGCAGTTACACATACATATAGCTGTGTATGCCGCAGTTACACATCCATGCATTTTTCAACTTCAAAACTGAAAAAGAACTTTGGTTTGAAATTAAATAGTATGGGATAATATCAAACCTTGAAATGAGCAAAAGCTTTTTCTTTTTGGCTCAACAATGTACCCAGCTCCAGTCTCAGCCCATGGGATCTCTTCATGGTTTGTGCAACCAAAGACTGCAAATTATAATACAAGATAAGATAAGATAGCAGAAACCATGAAACAAATGGCTCTCAGCTCAACATACCGGTGCTTGGTAGATACTTTACACATTTTGCAGGAGATAATATCGTAGCCCCTGTTTCATCAGATTCGCTATGTTTCAGCAAATTGCCTGCATTTGCAGAGGCCAGCAATTAATTTTGCAGAGAACAGATATAAGCCCATCAACCTTATAGAAACAAAAAAGTTACATTTATAAAGCCAAGAGCCTCAGACAGTAGCAAACTTTTAATAATTGAGCATTTTTAACATGCTAAACTAAACAGAATTGCATAGTGCTCACACAGTACTAAATAATCGAAAATTTTATAATTTCTCAAAAATAAAAAGTGCATCTTCAGTTTCCTCTAAGATAGTAAGCCCTCATCATGCGCTTCAAAAATAAATCAAAATGTGCCAAGAAATTCCTCTAATCATTGTACAAGAAAATAATTTCTTTGTATCCTATTTAATTCAATTGGCATGTGTATCTATAAGTTACACATCTAATTAGCATGTGTAACTAGTAGCTACACATCCATTTAACTTGTGTACCTAAAAGTTACACATCTAATTAGCATGTGTAACTAATAGTTACACATCCAAAAAAGATCATATAGCTTACAACAAATAGACATTTCTCTTCCTAATCCCTTTTATAAATAGACATTTCTCCTAAAATTTCTTTACTAGGTCATTCCTTGGGAACAAAATGAAAACAAGTTTCATCACCACCTACAACACCTATTAATGAATCTCACTAGTTTTACATAACTGAACGTTATATTTTTACTATCTGTGTGTACTTTGACTGCTACTATTTATTAAGTTGTTAAAAGACAACAAATTTTTTTTGCCAAGGAATGACCTAGTGCACAAAGGAGTTCAAAGATGCACATATAGGGTTTATCTGCTAAGAACTATTGACATTCTATCATATACATTAGAACACAGTCTATCAGGATATGTAATAGACCAATAGGCATGTTAGATTATTCAAAAGCTGTGATGATCTCTAATCCCTCATAATTTCAGGAAAACACGATGCAATCATGTTAAGACAATAAATATTAAGATCTAAACTTAAAGATTATTATACCCATGAGAAATGCCCTTATGGTTAACATCAACAAAAAGGAAAAAAATACGTACATTTGATACTTCAGAGGCTTGGAAAAATGCACAGATAAAAGCTGAATTATTATCCAGACATACTGAAGTAGTAGCTAGTAAGCTACCACTTTTAACTGTATCCTGCTCCTCAACAGATTCCATGAGTTCAATGGGAACCATCTCCTGCATCACAAAATCAACATACACAAAAGTACATTAATTCATAATATATCAAGGCTAATTTGGATCATAATGCTTGGTTTAGGTACAACAAGCTACCAACCTCTTTAGATTCCTGTGTTGAGTTTAAAAATAATTCAACTTCAACATTTCAAACATTTTTCAGGATATACCCATTGCTAGGATCTTTGAGTTCCTTACATCAAAACCCCAATCATTCTCATCCTTGGTGAAGCTGAACATCTGGTATTTTGTATCTATTTGGACCAATACACAAGAGCAACAATTCAGAACATGTAGAAATTATCCACTTTATATACATAATATACATACAATGCCTCATACCTTTTTCTCAATGTGTTTGATCTAAAACATCCAAACTGAATTCCCATATCGCGGATTCTTACATTCAACAGCAACCATGTAGACTGACGAGTAACCATTCAAATTGCATTTCCTAACAAATACACAATGATAGTAGACTTTGAGTATTGAGTAAAGCAGAAATTGTACATAATAATACTAGTACAACACAGGGATTTGATTGATATCTATAGATACATATCGTAAACAAGTTAACAAAACCAATAATTGGAATCATCTAATTACCTATGACGAACACCACCACCATTAGCACCAGCAGTAGAAAATTAAAATGGTTCATCCTCTTTCTTCTCACCATCTCTTCAATTTATCAATTCTGAAAAACACCACAACTGACTGCAAATCCTCCTCCAAACCTGCTCCAATACCACCACCTCTACCACAACCACCTCCTCATCCACCTCCAAAACCTACACCTCCACCACCAATACCACCACAGATTCGTTAATCAAACTCAACATGTGTAGGCCACCACAAATTCTTTGTTTTTGATTGTAATCTATAACCACCATCATACATACATATGGATAGAACAAGGATCTTACTTCTAGCACCAAATATTCATACATACAAAAAAAAATCATCAAATTCCTAAAAACACACTTGTTTTATCAAATTGAATCAACCGAATTTGAGAATCTTCATCAATCAAATCAAAATCACCGAACCAAATGCACAAAAACTGAATCGAAAAATAAAAAGAGATCAAAGGAAAACAACAAAAATGAATTATCAAAAATTAACCCTAGAAAATCAAAAACCAAACAAATCAAACAACTAAAACAACACAATCAAAACATACGTAGATTCAAAATATGAGAATCAACTTATTTAAGAAAAATCTCGTGTTCTTCCCACCAGATCTGAATAGATACAATCATAAACAAACTATCAAAACCTAATCAAACTAAGAATGGAGAACAAAGAATGACAAAAACCTATTTCAAATCGAAAACCTTACCTGAAATAGCTTTGAACAAATGAAACCTAGATTCAAAATCGATTGATTGAATCGAATCGTTAGACTAATTGATGATTAAAATTGAATCCATAGCTGCTAACTATTCACGTCAAATCAATATGGATCTGTAAATCGTTTCAATTTAGATGAAGGAGAAGAAAAATCCTAGAAAAATTCTGCAGGAGCTCTAGAAGATTATGAAAGAGAAACGAAAAAATGAAATGAATATTCTTTTTGATTCGGTCTCTAAAAAGGTATATATTGGAAGGGCTAGTTTTGGTATTTACAATTTTCTGATGACGTCAGCAATCCGGGAGAATTCAAAATCTGGCCCCAAAAATAAAAATTTTGGGCCTAAAAATATTAAAATGTGAAAGAATGGAGTTGATAGTGAATGATCCATTTTGTGGGGCTTGTAAATGTTGAACCCATATAGTAGGGGGGTTCTAGTATTTTTCACTTTTTGTTTCTTGCGGGATGGACCGCGGGACTCAACCTGCGGTGAGTTTATCATCCCCGATTAACAACAACTAAAAAGTCATGGGGAAAAATAGTCTACTTGGAGTTGTGGCTTGTCGCTCATCCACGGTTAACGACATAACTAACGGAATGGGGAGGTTCTGAAGAAAAATCTATCTATGGGGTGGCTTTTTGTATAGAATGTTCAGTTGGGGGTTTAAACCGAAAAGGCGCTTATATTTTGGATGAACAATTCGACTCCTAATTAGCAATTCGGGGTACGGGTAGTAGTTTGGGACGGCATACGTACGTGAATTATACGGATTCGGTCAAAAATCCGGCCAACGGTTCGTTGTTCGGACAGTAGTTCGGAACGACATACGTACGTGCATATTCGTTTTATAAATGTGAGTTCGGCACTTAAAATTCGGCTTAAATGTACGATAAATTGATATGTATTATGACCTTATTACGAGACTAATTTTATTTATATATGATTTATAAGATGGAAAAAAACATTTTAGCGTGATTATTTAACAAGAAGTAAACAATTTAATCGCATAAATCATTAGTATAAAACAAAGCTATGATAAGTTTGCTTTTGTCAGTGGTGGTCAGGATTTGTCTGGACAAAGATAAATCAAGGGCTGTGATTCCTCTGATCACCCCCTACATCTCGCACGTGTGGCTGCTGGTGTTATACACGGCTTCATTTTGGGCCTCCTACTCCTGACTGAGTAAGCCCAAAGTCTAATGTGTGTGCGAAAAAAGAAAAACAAGTCTCTCAGATCCTCATCAGTCTCTCCGCCGTTTCTTTTTTCTTTTCTTCTTCCCTTCTTCTAGCTTCGTTTTTCCTCTCTTGCTTGAAGTTGAACAGGGTTTTAAGATTCGTGTAAAATCGTCCAGTGTAAAAATAACTGAAGAATAATTGCTTAATGTAATTTTGGTGAAAATTCATGGATGGCATGATTTGAGATTCCAATTGAAAAAATGATTGTAGAATAATCATTTACTCTTTCTGCGAGGAGAGTTCACATATCGGGTAAGAATACATTTTTTAATGTGCTATTTTTCTTCAATCTAGGGTTTGTTAGTTCTCTGATTCTGTATTTAGGATCCATATTAGGTTTTATTATTTAAATGGTTCCATTCGGCGATGAATTATTTGATTTAATTTAAAATTCTTCGTGAAATGTTTGTAGAAATGCTTGAGCGGTCAAACGTCTTATTTTGGACAGGATTAACTAAGAATAAGTAGCATAAATAGCTACTTGCGAAATCCTCTTCATTTTTCAGTTCAATTTGATTAGGAAAATTTACTAATTTTCTAAGCTATCTAAACTTTTCTTTGTGCTCTGATTGATGTGTACTCAGGGTTATCTTATATTTTATATGAGGAATCTAAATCCATGTATTTGTTTATCTCCTTTTTTTCTCCAGATGTTTTTTTTCACTGAATTTGATTTTGTTTGGGGAAAAGAAAGAAATTAAGGAATTTTGTTTCTTGGTTCAAACCTACGAAAAAGTGAAGGAAATAATTTTGTATGTCTTTGTGTATGATTTAGGACATAATGAGTTATTCAAGAAGAAATGAATCATATGTTTACTCTAAGTGGGAATTTAGTGTGTCAATGATGTTTTTACCGGCCATTTTCTTGAAAACGATATTTTCAGATTTGTCAACTTTGGATTTTATGAATGAAACGGAAAAGCTAATGGATTTGAAGGGTATTTCCCCTCATCTTCACAGAGTTTCGACCTGATGCTGTCATCTTACTCAGTTTTTCATTTGGAGTGCAATTTTGCAATTGAAATCCAGGGTGATTACAGCTGATGAGTATAATTCCTAGAATAGTTAACATGTTCATCCTCCGACCTGGATCAGTATCCGCCCTCCACCTGATCAATCCATCTCCGTAAATCTCTAATTTAGATTTCGTAAAAGATAGTTTGTGTTGCAGGGTAACGGAGAGTAGGCGCAGCAATATTTTCACAAGCTAGGTACTTTAGTTGCTCCCTCACGAATTTCAGTTATCCCTCGAATTTGGTTTCAGGTATATATTAAGCTATTATGGTTGTAGATATTGTTGTTAATAATAACTCAACCTTTCATACCATTTTTTGTACTTTTCTCTTCTCAATTTTTCCTCCCTTACTTCATGTGGCTGCTAATTTTTATCATACATGAAGTTTTGCAATTGATTAGTATGAACAACTGCGTCACTGCATTGCATAGCAGGCGGATCGTTCTGGTCAGTACGGTTGTTTCACTTGGAAAGAAGATGTGCATTGCCTCAACACACCTTCCCGCCCACAGTGGAAAAATGCACTTGAATGGGTACAAATGACGACTATCAATTAATAATTGGGAAATCCACCTTATATATCTATGTAAGTTTTATTTACTACTTTTATAACTCATGGCAGAAAGACCTATAATTACTGAAAGCTTCCCTTCATGCCCAATAAATTATCTGTTATTTGGTGATGCAGGAAAATTGTTCTTCGTTCGATTAACCCTAATGGTTATGCTTATCTGAGGTAATTATATTCATCTTTTTCTTTGTTATGCTTATGCGTGTCATGACAGCAATATTTGTTTTGCTTACAAAAAATTGATTAATCCTCTTTTTCCATTCGCAATCATGTTATAAGTCTAAGATACGGAAAATTTGGAGTGCCACAAGTTCCTTTGAAAGAAAAGAAGAACAAAGAAAATTGACGTTTACAGCTTAGAGATACCTCTTTGTAGGTTTTCCTACTGATTTTAGCTTTCGGGTACGAATTAATTTCTAGGTTTTGATTGTAACTTTGGCTTATAGGTAGGTACTGAGCATAGGTTTCTCATTATGGCAGGGCTTTGTTACCATAAGGTGAATTCACATTTAGTTTCACATATTGAGCGCTTTTTTGGCAAAATGGTTTTACTTGGGGGAAAACAGTCTTTGAAATTAGTTGATTGATTTGTCTCTTTACTAAACAACTTCAGAAATTATCTCTAGAAACTTCTCCACAGTAGTTAGTTTAGTTATCCTTGAACAGTATTCTGCATTACGCTGCTAAGCTGACGCCTTCTCCCCAACCAAGTTCAATATCAGGTGCAACTTTTTAGATGCAAAGAGATACATGATAGTGTAAGGTAACCTTGATAAGATCATCTTGAATTTATATCTCAGGTGTGGAGCATAGTTAGTGGAAAACAAAGATGGAGGTATGGCTCAATGTGTATTCATGGATAACACGGATACCCAATGGAGAAAGGAATAACATGGCTGCAAGACATATCTGATTCATGTATGTTTGAAGTGACCCTCATCGTTACAGTAATGTTTGATGCAACTTTATTCATCCCTACGTACTGTACTTAAAATTACAATCAGTGGTACAAACAAAAATTATCATGACTTCCCAATTTTCTTAAGCAATGATGCCTTTATTGTCTTTGCAGTAATGAATACCTTAGTTATATTTTCTCTTCCGTAACATATAGGAATGGATTACACTTCAAATTTGGTTGGTGAGATTGTTTGCACTATTGCAGTTTTCGTTGTGTGTTAAAATGGTTGGTCTGGGATCTTTTTTATAATAAGCCTCGCCAAGGTATGGCTAATAGTACGTAGTCGTTAATTTTGAACATTACGGGATTGTTATCAGATTTCACGTCGGTTGACTCTATATATAAAACACAACTGACATTATGCGGTCTTTCAGTTCATGTAAAAAGTACAAGAGACTTGAGAACACCTACCATTCAGAGCTTGGACGTGCTTTCCTCCCGTTCTAAAATCTCGACTGCCACGTAAGTATTGCATACGCTAAACCCCAAAGCCCATAGTGTTATCACTTATCATCCAACTAAGGAATTCATGCAAAAACGAAAATCGCTTCTATAATGACATCAGTTCCTAAATGAGAAGCACCCGTAAGCATCCATATATTCTTTTCTGGGCAAAGATTGTGTATCCCCAAGTAACGATTTAGCTAAATTTTTGTATTTTTTTTTATCGGTAATGAAAAGATGTATCAAGAGTAGAGGGGTATATCTATTCGTGTTTGTAAGCTTTTATTTTAAAATAAAATTTGCATCTCTATGTGAATATAATTTGTTAAATCCGTTGTATAATTATGTAATTTGTTCGTTAACTTGAACCATAAACAGGTTCATACGAGAGTTGGTAACCGTGCAGTAATGTCTGTGAAAGAAACTGTGGGTGGTAGAAACAATGGTGGGTGTTTGTGAGTGACGTAAGTGGCAATATTACTGGTGGTGGAAGAAATAGTGGGTATGGCTGGTTTTTACAGTGGTGGATATTGGTCGGTAGTAGTGGAAAATAATAGTTTTGTGCTTTTACAAAACGGACAACATCCTATTGTGATAGATGTAGTTGGTTGTTTTTAGCACAACTGGTAAGGAGAAAAACTTAATATTTTGAGGAGGATATTAAATTATATAAAACAATATGATCATGACTGATGGATCATCCAAATGGGATCCCGGCTATTTATGGTACCCGGTCGAATAAATCATAGTTTTTAGTATCAAAATAAAATTGATGGGGCCAGGTCTGGGACAATTGATACAATATTAAAAATTAAACAACATAAAGGACCGTGCAACATCAAGGCTCGTGTCGTTACGGCACAGGTAAAGGGCTAGTGTATTATAAAAAGAGTTTATAGACTTTTAAACAAAAATCAACACATACAACACTGGTTAAACAACTACCAATATAAAAATTTAATTGAATAATTGTATTTAAATATAAAGTATATACAAAATCAAACAAAAACTAATCAATATGACTCTGGAGTCTGGTCAGAGAGTTACCTATAGGAGTTCTAGTTCGGAAATATCATTCTGATTCGGTCAGTTCGGATACATTTTCGAATCATTCATGAGGTCCTTATAATCCGCGAACTATGTTCGCAGTTCAAATAGTTCGGAAATATCATTCGAATTCGGTCAGTTTCGGATAGTTCGCGAATCATTCGGAGAATTACTAACCATGGTTCGACTATCTTTGCTCTCTTTTTTCGTACACAGTCAAGAGCAGTCGATTATCAACACTGGGATTTGGTCAGGCTGCTTCTTCTTCAGAAACAATAAGCCAAACCCTAATAAGTCCCTTCCTCCTTTCTCAAGAAATCCAAAATATTCATCTTCTTATATGAAGACTATGGTGTTATCTACTTCTTCTTTTCACTCCTCTACCATTTTAGAACAACCTCTCAAGTTCGCAGTACTTGGTGCTGGTTTTGCTGGATTATCTGTGGTTTGGAATCTTTTACAGGTTTGGTTTAATCCCTCACTCATTCATCGTCATCTGTGAAGATTTCCTTCTGCATAAAGAAGATTAAAAATTGAAAACTGACTGTTGAATTAAATTTTCCCAATTAAAGATTGGTAGAACGACCTATTTAGTTTTAAGGTGCGTGCAAGCGGTACATTCCTTTTTTGGGGGACTGGCATCAATGCTAACATGCTTAGACTATCAGCAAGAGGCGTAGAAATATAAATTGAATTATGTTCGTCTACCTTTTATAGGATTGAAATGAACCTTCAGCAACGAAATGAGATCGCTTTTGACACTCCTGTCAGCGAGGTTTACAAAATGAAAGCTATGACAGTTTCCTCAAAGAATGGTCCTCCAGTTCATGATCATAATGTAATCAGACTGTTTAGAGGACCCAGTCATGAAAGCTTTATAGTTTTTGTTTTCTATCGTTCTATATTCTTCGTTTTGTGTAGATGGTTCTAGGTGAACCCCTTTAACCCAATTGAAAAGCAAATGGGTGTTCTTTGGTCGTTTTTATATAATATAGAACTCCAGATTACTGGTAAAGTGATCCTAGCAGTATAGTGAGAGCAGGGAACTGGATTCATTTTATTCTGGTCCAGTGCAGTGACCAGTGTGCAAATAGTTGAACAACCAAATTTAGAATTTGCATATGTAGTTTTTTTAGATATTTTGGATAACAAATATTAGCTGTGGAAGTGCAAGATGAAATTCCTATATTTTCACATTGTTTTTCATGTTTTGCTTTAGCTATGGGGACTCACCGGTATCTTCAATTGAATTGTGTATCTGCAGCATACTTCTAAGGACTCGTGTATATGCATTGATATCTACGATGAAGTCGGCATTGGAGGTGGTGCTTCTGGGATTTCCGGAGGACTTCTTCATCCTTATTCCCCTAAAGGTTTTGGTTTCTTCCTTATTTAGCTCCTGGCGTCACCTAGTTTGTCCACATGCTTTACTGTCTTTCCTCCACTTCTAAAGATAAATGATCACTTTGAAAAGGGAGGTTTGGTTTTATGAAAAATACTCTATAGTTAAGTTGCCAACTATAGTTCTTCAGTTTGTTGCAGCTAAGCTTCTATGGAAAGGTGCAGAGTGCTGGAAAGAATCTTTAGATTTGTTGAACATTGCTGAGAGGGCAAATGCTTCAAAGGATCCTAGCATTGAAACACAGAATTTGGTCTGGAGAAGGTTTGCTTTTATTTGATTTCTTTTAATCTGTAGTATAGTGTTTATATGGATTATAGTCCGGCTTAGAATTTTTTTCACCTTTAAATGTCTGTATGCCCAGGCTAGTATGTCAGTGTCTAGTAGCTCCTAAGAAATTGTTGAAGCTCATCTTGTAAGAGTTTGAAAGGTTACAGTTTATTGAAATGGGGAAATTTTCCAATAAAGATGTTTTACAATTATATACCACATGTTGGCTAAGCCACTAAAGTGTCCTTAAAGATGCCAGACTTAGAGCCTCCAAAGTATAACACCGCTGTACCTCAATATTTTGTTTACATTCTTTAACTTACCTAAAAGCCTTACAATTCCTTGTCATTAGCACCCAATAAAATGCATATGGGAGCTAAGCCCAAATGCCTGCCTTTCCTTTTTCCCATTGTGACCTTATGGTTATCTTGAGTTGCCAAGTGTCACTTGTTGGGTCCATATACCCTAAAAGACTTAAACCCTTCAGAAAATACTTCCAGACTTCAGCTACCACAGTGACAGGGATAAACAAGGTATTTTATTAACTCTTCATGGACCGTAAACGTATAGTGTATGTAAACATAAGTGAGACCCCTTCTTTTCATGTTATTACCGGTAAGCAGATCTCTCATGACTATGGATTAAACAAAAACGTTAGCTGAAATTCTCTTCTCCATATCGAATTTGATGAGGACACGGTTGCCACTTATCTGCAGAGCCATTAATACCATTGAGTTATTGATTAGCTTTCAGTTTCTTCTTTCCACCTACAAGTTCGCTTTGAGTTAATTGTTTTCTTTCTTTTCAACTATTTAGTGATTATAATAAAACTAATTGCTGCTCGAAAGTAGAGAGGACCAAAAATATTGTTAGAGGGGGAATTGTGTTAAGAGGGGAAATTTGTTTCGTTCAACCTTCAGGCAAAAATGATTGCAACTAAAAATAGCGATTACTTAGTAAGGCTCGAATGTTGAGCTCTGTATAGGTTTCATATCTTGAATCATAGAAATAACAAGCAGTTCTGAGTTTACTTATTTATTAATTTGGAGATCCTTCTATGGCATCAATCTAATTTTTAACTTTTTCGAGTAACTACAGTAATCATTCATCATTTATGGATCCTAGACTCGTAGTGAATTACTTCTTTTTGTTTTGTTGAAATGACATAGCTATTGAACTTACATCGTATTTCATATTGTTTTGTTGAAATAACATAGCTATTGAACTTTAATTTCATATGGTGTACTTACAGGGGAATCTTGAGACCGGTAACAAACACAAAGAATACGGACATATTGAAAGAGGTAGATCAAATAATAAAAATGGTAGTCATTTTGAAACTTTGATGTTACTCTGATCTTACTTTGAATTTTCTTCTTGTCGTGTGATTAGAATTCCCAGAACTTCCTTGAGAGTTGCAGATTAATTTCCATAGATAAATATGGTGCACAAAAACTTGTACCTGACATATGTGTGCCTTTGGATTCTGCCATCTATATGCCTCAAGCTGTTAATGTCCATCCACCGCGATATCTTCAGGTTGGGACTGAAAAATCAAATTGAATATTTCAACTTCTTTTATTTTCCTTCCGGTCTTTAAGAACTTACTATCAACACATCTCACAAATTCTTTGTATGTTTATAGGCACTATTCACAGCTTGTAAGAACCTAGTGAATGATTTGGCTGCGTTGGGCTATGACACAAAAGAGATAAACTTGCTCCAAAAGTCTGTTCATTCACTCCTCGAACTATCAGGTGAAAGAAATAATTTGATAAACTTGCTCCAGAAGTCTTAAGATATAATAGCTTTCAGGTCTTTATTGGGTGAAAAAAGTTGCAAAATCATACAGATGATAGTGATTGTGTCGCAAAATTTTACAATTGGTAGTGATTGTGTCGTAAAATTTTATGATGGTAGTGATTGTATCTGTAATTTTCAGGCATGTTAATTACTCTGTGTGCGGATGGTGAAATTGAATTTAGCTTGACCTAGGGATCTTTATTGATGGGGATTGATTTCACTGTAGCAAACAGGGGAATACGACGCAGTGATTGTGTGTCTAGGGGCTAAAGCAGACATGGTTCAAGAACTTTCTGGAAGGATCCCTTTGAGGACATGCAGGGGTGTAGTCACTCACCTTGAGTTGCCTCATGATGTCATGGGGTATGATTTTTGTTATTTCAATTTATATCTCTTGTATTGTATGTTTATTTTATTTACTTCTAATGAAGTTTCCTTAAAATCAATGATTTACTGTTCTATGCCCCAGGAAAGAATATGGAGATCACAGCCCGTCTATCTTATCAGATGCATGGCTAGCAATCCAAGGTCCACGGAACTTGGTTCTGGGATCAACATGGGATTGGAATTCAAGAAACTATTCTCCACATGTCTCTGCAAGCGAAACTTTGAACGCTCTTGAGGAACTTATACCAAAGGCGTCAGCTGTATACTCAAGTGTGGTAAACTGGGAATTCACGGGAGCAAGAGCTGGTGTGAGGTCCATGCCACCATTAACTCCTTATGGATCTATTCCTCTCTTGGGTTGTGTGGATGATATCGTTTTCCATGATGGTGGGAATAACCTCAACCACAAGCATAGCAGTAAAACAAAATACTGGTTATTTGGAGGGCTTGGAGCAAGGGGCCTTTTATACCACGGTTGGCTTGGAAAATTGATGGCTCAGGCTGTACTTTCCTGCGATGAAAGTTTACTCCCTTCTGAATTAACCAGTTGGAGAAAAACCAGACATTAAAAGTTTTAGTATATATTTTCTACCCCTGCTTAAATTATGTGGGTGAGATAACTTGTAGAATCAAAAGTTATGAGAAAAAGAAACCGGTCTATTCAAGAGACAGCGATCCGACAGTCAGGATCTGTTAACATATATTTGTCCTATATGCATTGGTATCACCCCCAAGTAATACTGGTATCCCTTTATAAATTATGAAGAATCCAGTCGTCTTTTTTTGTTTTTATTTGTTGAAGCGTGGCTTGTTTACTGATGGTAGTACTGTGCCCCCAACAGTGCGCTTAGAGGTCCTGTAATGAATTGCTAGATCAACTTACCCCAAGTTCGCGGAGGCCTGGCATGTAACCATTTTCACCCAAACAAAAAAAAAAATCACGACTCAAACGATAGCAAGGGGAAGAAAGAAATGTCCCGATGCAGGGGGGGGGGGGGGGATCTCTAGTTACGAATCACTGATTATTGTTGAAACGGTTGAGTAATTAGTGATATTTTTCTCGCTATCAACTATAGAGCTATTTCGCGGAGGGAGCTGAAAAGTTCCAGTTGGGAGTTTAAAGTCATGCTTTATTAAATTTCCGATGCATATCAAACATACAACCAAAGTGGGAATATAGAAAGAAGAAGAGGTTTACGTCTTCAATTTTCGGAATGAAAAAAACAAAAAATCAAAAGTCAAAGTGTGGACTACAACGACTAAGCCTAACCACCCTCGTTGGTTTAGCTTTGTAGACACGCATTGCGTATGCATGCTACGGACGTCCTATTTTCATCTCTCTAATCATCGAGTTATGATGAAGATTGCAGAGTATTAACTCTAGAATCATTAAAAAAGAAACGCTCTAGCATCGGATATTAATGGAAATTTCAATGCAATTCATTGCTCTCGTTATAAGCCAACTTTTTTTTTGTCACTTTCTAAGAAACTGCTGGGAAACGCATGTAAGCTCATGTCTCTTATTAGAAGAAAAGAATTGCATAGGCGTAAACAGAAAATCCCTTTTTATTTACTAGAATGGAAAGTAACCTTAGTACCTTACCCATGAATTGAAAAAGAAGAGCTATGTGAATCGGGCGTAAACTGAGTTAACTCAGTTCAAAAAATTTCATGAATTCTTATCTAACCTTTATGAATTTCTGATTGTTTCATCTCTAATTTTAGTCAATTAATATCTTTCTCTCAAAATGTCTTACTCGAAATTTTCATACCGATTTTGATAATAATTTTGGTTTTTCTCGTAATTTTAATTTAAAATCCCTAAATTGTTATCTCTCTATTTATCTTTTTCTCCAATCTTCAGTTCAAAAATGTTGTTCTATTATCCTACTCTAATGAATCTCTAAATCTCTGTGCAGGGCCTTTTTTCAGATTTCATGGAAGGCATCCGGTTTTGGACTTTTGCTTTTAAACTTCTCCTCATGTCAACTATATTGTTGCAGCCAAGTTCCAGTTTATGGTCAAATTCGATAGCAGTATTGCAAGCCATCAATTCAAGGTTGGGGTTTAACAGTATGTTCCAGTATTATAGTTTAGATCATGTGTATTGTCACAATGATGTTAGTGACTTCATTATCAGGGTTTTCAAAGGTAGAGATAAAGTGAGTCCGATCCAAAAATTTCAAACCCAAAATTTGAATTTTCTCAATTCAAACTTCCCCCCTATGAGGTTGCATAATTACAGGGTTTCCAGCTATCCCTTGATTATGTATCAGTTGACTCATAACAACTTCAATTCTGAGAATTATTCTCCTTATATTCAGGATAATTTCATTCCCTTTTCTGCTCACAATAGTTATCCTTTTCCAACTAATTATGGTTACTTTGAAAGGGTTTTGATTATTTATAAAGAGAAGAAAGTAGAGGTTGTTAACATACTACATTGCAAAGAAAATTTATCTTCTAGTATTCTCATAGAAATGGCTTCATATCGAGCAATCAAGTCACAGTTATAACAACTCAAATGCAGAAAACAAGGATTCATGATATGGATGCAAAACAGATGAGACGGACGGTTGGTACTGCAAGAGCTATATCAGTTGCAAAGGAAGAATGGAACAATACTCTTATTGGGAAAGTTTTCTGAAAAGACCCAATTGAAACTGATACGGTGAGAAGGGAAGTAACTCAATTGTGGAAACAATACAAAACAAAAGAAGTTCGCGGTGTTGAGAGAAATATCTTCCTTTTCAAGTTCAACTCTATGGAGGTGGTGGAAGCTATACTTAAGAATGGTCCCTGGAATGTCCAAAAATGCCTTCTTAATCTGAAAAAGTATGATGCAACTATTGCTATTAAGGATCATACTTTTACTCACTAGGATTGGAATCTTCAGTTCAAAAATTTAATGCTTGAACATCATTCTGTACAAGTGGTAGATGAAGCTTTACAAGAAATGGGGCCTAAGATTCACACAATTCCTGACAATTGCAGACCTGGTTATGGAAGTATGATTACTGCAATGGTTAATAAGATAGATCTCAAAAAACCTCTTTTTAGAGGAGGTTGGTGGAATACAGCTGATGGTGGCGTTACTTGGGTTAGATATCATTGGGAAATACAACCACATCTTCTCTGCAAAGATTGTTATACAATTGATCATGATGATGAAGAATGTCAAAATACAGCTGAAGATCTGAAAATAAAAAGTTATACAAATGAAGAATATATTATCTACTGCAATGAATTGGCAAGACAATATGGGGTGGAGGTGATTGCAGACATAGATCTCATGCTGAAGAATATCTGTGAAGCCAGTTTGAGACAACAAGCAGAAGCTAAGGAAGAACAAGAAGAAGTTAGAAAAGCTAAAAGATCAAGAGGGGAAGTTTTGGAAGAAACTGATAATAACATTAGTCATAATTCTGGAACAACTAATATACCTGATGAAATTGATGACATGGACCATGACTTGGCTGAGGAAGGAGAAACAAATGCAAAGGAGTACTCCCATGATATGAATGAGGCTTATGCTGATTTGGTAACTATTCATCTCAATCCTTTTCTTCTGAATTTACAAAAGCTTTATTTCCTTTTCACTATACTCACAAATATGAAAATATTAGCTTGGATTGTCCAAGGCTTGGCTAAAAATTTCACTAGGGATCAACTGTCTAGTTTAGTACACAAACAATCCCCTGATTTATTGTTTCTTTCTCAAACCAAAATTGTCAAGGACAGAATGGTAGCTCTAGCTAATTCTTTAAATTACTGTAACCATATTCATATTGATAGAGTTGGTCTTGCTGGAGGTTGGATACTTATGTGGAAAGATGGAGTTTACTGTGAAGTTCAGGATGTCTCTAATAGTATATTTCATGTTGTAACAAAGTTGGACCCTAGTAAACCTCAAGTCTTAATTACCTTTATGTATGGTTCCACCTATTTTGATAAAAAGAAGGAACAATGGGAATTCATGTTAAGAATTAGTGAAAATATAAATCAACCCTAGCTAGTAATAGGAGACCTTAATTTTCACTTGCATGATTTGGCTAATTCCTCAGACTTTTCGACAAAGGATAGGTATGTTCAGGAGCAAATGAACACTTGTGGTCTAATGGATCTGAGATACACTGGTAAGAATTTCACCTGGTCTAGTAATAGATTTGGTACTGGTATTAGAAAGTCTAAGATTGATATGGATCTAGGAAACATGCTAAGAACTTTTCCTCAAGCTAAACTTTGTCACCTAGTTCAAGCAGGTTCTGATCACTACCCTATTCAACTTATTACTAGTGGAATTCAAAGGAATAATTGGAAACATTTTAAGTTTTTTGCCGCTTGGATGAAACACTTTGCTTTTAAAAATCAGTTATTCATTGCTTGGAACACTGACATGATTGGATCTCATGCTTTTAAACTTATTTCTAAGCAACAATATGCTAGGAAAAGATTATCTAATTGGAACAAGGTTGAGTTTAGAGACATTTATAGAAATATCAACAACCTACAAAATCAACTTGAAGCTGTTCAAAATGAATCTTTCTATGATACTCAGCATGATAGAGTAGTTAGTATAACTAAAAATCTTGATAACTGGTTTACCATAAAGGCTGAATTTTACAAGCAAAAATCAGGTGATAAATTTGTTACTGAAGTTGATAATAACACTAGTTATTTTCATACTCTTGCCAACAGAAGAATGTTTAGGAAAAACATTGGCAGCTTATGTGATTCCAATGGTATTTGGTATAATGATAGAGAGGATATATCTAATCTTCTTGTGTCTCATTTTGTTTATGTTAGTACTACCTCTATTCCTCGTATAACTGATGACACTTTTGATATTATACCCTCTATAATTACTTCCCAGGATAATCTTATTCTTACTAGTATTCCTACTTGTGATGAAATTTATAAAACCATAAAACTTATGACTTCTTGGAGTTCCCCAGGTCCAGATGGCTTTCAAGCAGGATTTTATCAGTCTAATTGGGATATAGTAGGTAATGATGTTATTACTGTTGTTCAAAGTTTCTTTAAAAATGGATTCATGCCATCTGAGTTTAATAAAACTTATCTTTATTTAATTCCTAAGACTGATAGTCCTAGATTTCCTGTTGATTTTAAGCCCATAGGTTTGTGTAATATCATTTACAAAACTATTTCTAAGATCATATCTAATAGGATCAAACCTCATCTGAAAAATCTTATTTCTCCCTACTTGGTTGCTTTTGTTCCTGGCAGAGCTATAATGATACTATTATCATTGCCCATGAGATGATACATACTATGAAACATAAGGAGGGTATTAGTAGGACCATGGATTTGAAATTATACATCTATAAGGCCTTTGATAAAATTCAATGGCCTTTTTTGATAGGAATTCTTAAGAAATTTGGTTTTAATGAGCAGTTTTGTGGCCTCATTGAACAGTGTATTTCCACTACTCAGATTGTTGTTCTTTTAAATGGTTCTCATACCCATAGCTTTTCACCTACCAGAGGCATTAAACAGGGTGACCCTTTGTCACCCTATCTTTTCATCATTTGTATGGAATATTTATCTAGACTTCTCTTAAATGCAGAAGCTAATCATTCAATTTCAGGTGTTAATGTTGCTAGCTAGGAATACTCCAGGTATTACTCATCTTATGTTTGCTGATAACATCCTAATCTTTACTAAGGCAGATATGCATAACATTGCAGGTATCATGGGGGTCTTAAATGATTTTGGTAAGGTTTCTGGTCAAATTCTGCATCTAGATAAGTCTAGTGTTTATTTCAGTCATAACCTTAATCCTAGTACCAGGATTGATTTAGCTAGAGAATTAAAAATTTATGAGATGAAAGACACTGATAAGTATCTTGGTATCACTATTCTTATTGGTAGAAACAAAACTAAGGCTTTTAACCCTATGATTCACTCTTTTGTAAAGTTAAAATAATGAACCACTCTGCCAGATCTACCATGGTCAAGCATGTTCTAAATGCTTTACCAACTCATCAGATGGGTAGTTTTAGGATTCTTAAAACTATGATAGATAAAATGGACTCAATCCAAAGGAAATTCTGGTAGGGTCATCAAAAAAGTAGAGGTCTATGTTTAATTGGTTGGAACAAGCTTAGTATTCCTAAGTCTCTGTGAGGTATTGGGTTCAGGAATCTTGAGTAGTTTAACACTGCTTTACTGACTAAACTTGCTTGGAAAGCCTGTAATGATAGTGAATCTCTTTGTATGCAAATTGTTAGAGCCAAATATGGGAATAATGGGAGTCTACTCCATATGGATAATCTCAAAGATGAATGCTCTTGGTTGTGGAGAAGCATTTTTTCTAGTTTGGAGATAGTGCAACAACACTCTATGTGGGTTGTTAAGTGTGGTACAAAAATCAACATTTGGTTAGATTGTTGGATTATATGATACAATAGTCCACTTGTCCCAATTTTGTGTCTTTCTAGCCTTGTTTATTATACATTTGTTTATGATACTTTCTTGCCAGGCACTAGAATTTGGAATGATGAGTTAATTCATAACTTGTTTAACCATGATACTACTAATGCTATTCTTAGGATGAATATTCCAACAACATGTGAGGATAATCTTATTTGGAAACCAGATAGACAAGGTAAGTTTTCGGTTAAGAGTGCATATAATACCTTATGTGCTGAATATGTAAACAATACTATTAGTACTGATGTGATCCCTAGAGAAGTTTGGAAACACCTTTGGCGTATCAAGGTACCCCATAGAGTTCAGCTATTTATGTGGAAATGTCTTAAAGACATTATTCCCACTAAAGATAGGATTGTGGAGTACAAAACTGAAATAGATGTGCATTGTAGTTTCTGTAGAAATGTTGTAGAGATTTTAAATCATTTGTTTATTGATTGTGCTTATGCTAGAAAAATCTGGATGGGTGTTAATATTAACATTTCAGTGATTTTACAGGGATTTAACAATTTGCAGGATTGGATAGTGACTTGGTTCACTAATAATGAAGATAATATGGTTGATTTTGATATTTATACTGAAAGTCATATTTGCAGGCTCATGTGTACCATGTGGTACATATGGAAAGACATGTGTAACTTGGTCTTTCAGAAGACTAAGCCAAATGCTCAGGGAACCATTATAAGAATTTAACAGTTAGTTTAATTGTGTAATGTTACTATTAGTAGCAATGGTATGCATAGAACTCACAATGTGCGGATAAAAGAGTGGTCTCCACCTGAAAATGGCTATCTTAAAATCAATATTGATGCCTCATATATTCCTGATACTAAAAAAGGCAATATTGGAATAATTGTGCGTGACTATGCAGGTTCCCCTCTAGGAATCAAATTATCAACCTAAAAGAAGAAGTAGATGATGAATATGGAGCGGAGTACTTTGAATGCAAAGCTCTTAAACTGGCGATGAAATGGATTGAAGTCTTAGGCATTAATAAAGTGATTTTCGAAATGGATTGTGAAAATGTGATTTCTTCTCTGCAAAAAGGTGAATCACAAGTTCACTGGGCTAATAAGAATACAATTCATTTCCTTAAGAACAAGTTTAATATTAATAATCTATGGTTTTGTAAGTTATTTAATCGACTATGGAATAGTGTTGCGCATAATATAGCCAAAAAAAACTAGAATTACTGCAACAAGTTTTCATTATGTTTCAAACTATCCTCCTGACATTGTTAAATAGATGGAAGAAGATTATGTAATTTTTTCATAATAGTTGATTAATAAATTCTTTTAGTATCAAAAATAAGAAATAAAATAACCTTACCCATGTCAGAATTAGAACTTGATGTCACTTTATTCTGAGCATTATCACTATGTTCTCTCATGCCAAAGATGATAAAAACGTTGGATAGGGTCCTGGACCAACAAATGATCTTGAAAACGCCATTATCTTTCTAAGACATTCCTCTAGATGAAGAAGGACCGATGGAAGATAAAAAACCACGTTATACGTCATCGTTCCGACCGAGTCATCATATTCATTATTATACGTGTACGAACTAGGGCTTAACCCATTCCGTAATGGCACGGGCATAATAATATTGATTAATATCAAGTTTACCCTTATTATCATTATAAAAGTATAGGAATACCCTTTAGATATTTTTACTCTTCACTCCACAAATCCTTTCTAGCATTTTCCGCCTTGACATTCTCCCATACTATGCTTCTCTTTTCTCGAGTTGTATCCTCAAGACATCCATGAAATTATATCAAAATTAATTTTTACATATTTTGTACAAAAAAAAACATTATTTGATATATTTTTTAGTTTACAAAGATATCTTATCGATCCTTTGAAATGGTATTACCTTTTTGCATCTTCCGTATTTGAGTGAACGATGCTAAGATGTTCATGGTCCATAGGAACCCACTATGGGCCCGACCACATAGCATTGATGATGTCCCTACTTGACCACCTCGGGATAAGAGGTGTGCCGTTTTAATCTAAAAGGCCCCGGTGCTACGTAAGGAGATTCCCAAGCTTATTAATCTCCACACGTATTCCTCTTTCTTCCATGTGGTACTATCCCTAGATAAACATATGTATGTGGTTTATTGCGCCACATACTCCAACAATCTCCACCTTGGTGAGATTCAACCACTTTACCAGTTCAATCAGACTCCCCCATATGATTACTATCTATATATGCTACCCATCGATCATGATTATTGTCACTATGCACACTGAATTCCTACTCCACGTTGAGTTAATGAGAAGGCAATCAATGATTCCACCTTGAGTATTTCCTTGCCCACCTAGAACCCTACTTCACTTGAGAGTTAATGTATGAGACACTAACTCCACCTTGAGTGCCAGTTCAACCTTGAGCATTGCCCTGCCGATTTAGAACCCTTCTCCACCTGAGTTAATGGGTGAGACACTAACTCCACCTTGAATGACAGTTCAACTTTGGGCCTTGCCTACTCTACCTTGAGTCTGACTCCACTCTCTCCCTAAACCTAGTGACATCCACAACCACTTCTACGTTCGGAAAGTAGCACTAACCATGGGCTCTGATACCAATTGCTAGGATCTTTACGGACCATCAGATATTATTCAGGGACCGACCACATAACCCCGAACCCCACTTGACCACATTTGGATAAGAGGTGTAGGGTTTTTAACTAAAAGGCATAGATGCCCAAGTTAAGCTCCACATGTATTCCTCTTTATTCCATGAAGGACTATCCCTAGATTTACATATGTGGTTTATCGCGCCACATACTCCAACAACCGAGCGGAACCAAAACATTAAACTATGTAAGATGTAACAAAATTACAACATGAACTCATTCGTCTCAAGAATAATTGTATAGATATTAATAGTGTTTGAATCCTTGTTGCTTTTTCCCCCTTTAAGAATAGTCTAAAAAGAGTAAAACTCGGATTTGAATCAACAATACATATCATATTTTATGTTCTTACTATTTCAATGATGACATAAAATGATGACATAAAGAAAACCTAATTCAATCACTTAAGCTATTATATTTTAAAATATTAAGTCATTTCCGATGGCAACCATTTACTCACATACGATGTAGTTTTAGTTTTTCAAAATTCCAAAATATATTATGTACGTAATTCAATTTGGCGGGAGGAATTCGGAACCAGAGAATTTCTGACTGAAAGTTTTCCATGCTTTGTGTAATAATTCTCTGACTCCTGAAATTTGAAATGTTATGGGGGAAATTATCATGAGAACCAAGCAATTCTGATAATCATTAGACAAGTTTGTTAAGTTTGAATTAATACGAATGGTTTTGGATGGGTTGTCTTGGTTAAGTAGGTTTGCAAATTTGTTAATCATCTCCATCTCCGGAGATGAATGATTTGGGTTAGAATTGAGATGAAGATCCATAAAGAGGATAAGATTCTTTTGAATCGTAAAGTAACCAGATTGTGAAAATTGAATAATTTTGAAAACTTAAAGATTTAAGGAAATCTTCGTATAACCACGAAGAATTCCAAAAATTCTTAGTTAACAAGAAGTTTAGGGTATGGGAATTGAATAATAGTGGGTTTGATTGTGTTAGTGTTGTAGAGTATGAGAAGATTGAAATTTAGTTTTTCAGAGGAAATTCAAGTTGTAGAGAAGAGAGAGAAATTGTAAAAAGAAAAATATCGGTTGCTTTTTAAATCCGAGGATAACCTTAATTCATTAGTACAAATCCTTACTTATATAGCCATATCTTTTTAGTATATCTTGAACACCTCTAACAGCCATATCTTTTGAAAAATATCGGTTGCTTTTTAAATCCGAGGATAACCTTAATTCATTAGTACAAATCCTTACTTATACAGCCATATCTTTTTAGTATATCGTGAACACCCCTCTTATTAGAGGTATTTACGAATGGTCATGCGACTCATGCCCCTTCTTCCAAGCCGACCCTAACTCCCTAGTCATCCCTCGTTGACCGACCTCCTTAACCTTCTGGTGGGTCACCATCATTGATCTGTGATCTTATTTCCTTGGATCGAACTTCTTGTGATCCCCCTTGTAGAAGTGCAGGACGATACCTACTGGGAAATGAGTCCCCTTAATCATTTAGGGTATCAACAGTACCCCACCTCGCATGTTACCAAAATAAAGAGACCAAGAATGCAACTATTATGTCTGTCAACGACTATGCGTTATTATACTATATCACTCTCTGTGCGTTCTCAACTCACACCCTCTACATACCTTCAGTTTTCATTACTCTATACTGTTTCCTATATATATTTCATTTCTCTCTTTCGCTCAATACAATAATTTTTATATTAGATCCTAGCTAGTTTGCAACTTGATAATGTTACCTACATGGTTTCGATTGTACAATAACGTTAACCCAAAAATTATTAGCATCGGATGACGAGTTAGAAAAATAAATAATAAATATTACAACTATGCTAAAATTTATGCATGCAAAATACCTAGAGCCTTGAGTCACGAGTATTCACAAGATTTCAATAGGGGAAATGGAAATTAGGGGGAGACCCAAAAAAAAAATATTCTCATTGTCAAGCCCACAATTAATTTTTGGTACCGTGACACCCATAATTATATGAATTATTAAAAATATATGCATGACGGATTATGCATCCGCATGACAGGTTATGCATCAGGGGTATACTTCGCAACGTAACTTGGATATAACATATCTAAAAATCCGTGCCTTAGAATTTTACAAATTTTATGTCGTTGGAAATCTTTTTAAGAGAGCTACGCAACGAGTACAACAACAATATCAAATTTTTGTTTTTCACGAAAAAATCGGAGATGATCATCATTTTAGGCGAAATTTTTGAAAACTTGATGCATAACCATTATGCAGCCACCAAAAAAGATGCATAACACATTCTGCGACGCATAACGAATTATGCAACCATTTTCTTGACTGCATAACAAATTATGCATCTATAACAAGTTATGTAGCCATTGTTTTGATTGATTTTAGTGCGTACATAATGCATAACATGTTATACATATATTATTGTAGGTGCATGACAAGTTATGCAGTCAATTTTTATTGTTGGTTTCGATACTAACAAATAAATTGATCAACCATTTTCTGGGCTGTATAACAAGTTATGCAGCAATTTGTGCAGATGCACAACAGGTTATACAACCCCTAGTTAGCAATTCGGCGAATGATTCGCGAATCCGTACGCATCCGTTGCATTCGGCCGAATTATCCAAAGATCGAACAGGTTACGCGCATTATATGGGGATACGAATAATTCGGATTCGTGTACGATTCGGCGAATCAATTCGGGATGGTGACTAGGCAATTCGAACCCATTTAAGTGTTTTTTTGAGAGTTATTAAAAAGAAGTTGGTGGATGGGGATTGAACCCATGACCTTTTACTTGCTAATTAAGGCTCAAACCATTGAGCTATTTGATTGTTTTTGTCTATTCCTAATGTATTATCTATATAATACAATAAAATTGGTTTAAATCATTCTTTCAACTCCATAAAACCTTAAAAATATACTTTTTATTAATCTGATGTAACCCGAATTTTCCGTACCGAACTTATATTTCTAAAACGAATTATAGACGTACGTATCCGTTCCGAACTACCCTCCGAACAACGAACCGTTGACCGACTTTTTGACCGAATCCGACCTATCCAAATCCGTAAAATTCCCGAACGTATGCCGTCCCGAACTCCTCTCCGTACCCCGTATTGCTAACTAGGATACAACCACTTTCATAGCTGCGTAACAAAATTATTCAACCATTATGACCAACGCCAACACAGTTATGAATACCCAAATACTAGCAAGTTTCTCAAATCCCCATTAGCGTAAATATAAAGTACCAAAAATATTCATAATAAACTCCCAACCACAATTAAAAAAATGAATCACCGGAACTAAAGACAACAATCATATTAGCTATGCCGACCTTACCAGAGGCTAACACTCATGGCAACAATGTTTTGTTGCCTGAAATTGAGCCTCGGTATGCCCAGTGCAAGATTAGAGGTGGATTATCCCCAAAACAGTGCTGCAACAGAAAGGTAACACTAGAACTAGTTTCCCAATACCGAACTCCGTATCAACAAAAGAAAAAAAAGAATTTACTGGATCCACATACAAAGTGGGGTTTCCTTAAATCTACAAAACCATATCTTCTTTTTCGATTAAATAATTAAGCTACAAATCCTAATAAAACTAAAGAAGAACCGCTTCACAACTCTCTCTAGAAAAATCACCTAGTTAAGGCTGAGCAACATACCTACATTTCTTTCCTCTGCAACTACTTAATAAAAATTATTCTTTACTGCAAATTCCCTCCTCCAAAAGATCGATTTGCTGACCCAGAATTCATTTATGAATCCAAGGAACTGAAATCACTATCATCGTCGCCATCGATAATCAATCTCAAATCGATCATCGTCGCCATCGATAATCAATCTCAAATCGATCTCTAGATCCAAATCTCGGAATCGGGTTTGCTCTAGTAGTAGTTCGTTTAATAATCAGTTTATCAATCGTGGAATTCTTCCGTTATTGAAAAAGACTCAAAATTTGACGACTCGAACAAATCAATCACCGTCTGTTAAAGCTTCTGCAAGTGAAACTCTTGCTGATGTTGTTCCGAAAGAGAGAGAAGAAAGAAGAAGAGGAAGATGGGCCTATAAAATTTAATTTCATTAATTTAGGGTCCGACAATAATTTTTCCCTAAAAAAATGGGTGCGCCCCTTCAAATTTCTATACATGGGTTTCACAGTGGGAAAAATCTGAAAAATGGGTGTGACTGTAGTTTTCACATTTCAATATTGATTCCACATAAGAAAAAACGCTTCTTTCTTTCTCTTCTTTCTCTCTTCCTTTCTCAAAAAAAAGAAAAGAAACCCAAGAGCCTTCTTGCTCAGATCTGGTCCTTTTGGACCAGATCTGAGCAAGATTTTGTTTTCTTTTAAAGTTTTTAGTAGTAGATAATTGAATAAGATGTTTTTACATCGTTTTTTGTGTCTTTTGGCATATTTCTTCGTCGTTTTGGGACGATTTTTCTTCGTCGTTGTGGGGCGAGTTCTTCAAATTTCTATGGCTGGTTCGTGGCTTGCTATTCTTGCATCAAAAACATCAACGATTCATCACGACATCGCTTTGAATCTGCATCCGTGTTCGTGTGGATCGACAAATTTATGGGCAAAGTACTCCATTATATTTGGAGCATCTCTTATCGAAGAAGAAGAAGAATACATTCATATTAAATGGTCGGAATATATTTCCGGATATACCATCATCTCTCCCTTATACATAAAATTTCTTTGGATATCTTTGCGGTTTATCGCTCTTTCTCTTCGCGATCTACATGTAATTGATGTCCTTATTTGTATTAGGGTTTTGATATCTTATTTTGATGTTTTTGTCATTCTTGTAAGCGAACATGTAATCACTGTTTTGATTTGAATGAATTGAAATATGTTGATTGTCCAAAAAAAATAAAAAAAAATAAAAAAATATTGATTCCACAAGGCCCATAACTTGCTGATTAGGATTATTTGAGAGCTTAGTTACATACAATTTTTATTTGAAATATCATGTACATGCCCGAATTTAATTGACATGATCCTTGCAAAAAGATTGTTTCAACCCTTACGATTTAATGTTGTCTGTTATGAGTGAATGCCACCCATGAGTATATTCGCACGGACAAATAACATTTATCTACAAAACCCAACTCAGGATAATATTAATCGAATACTCAGAGAAAACATGGAAAACAGATTTTTAGGAATGATATGTAATCTTGATTTCATGCACTAGGTGCGGAAGTAATGTCATGATGCTTGGAAAGATCAATATATGCAAAATCAAGTATTATTTTGAAAGCTTCGGTTTTTAAGATTATTGGATGTGGCATGCTTATCTTGGGATTCCCAGATTACAAAACGACATAAAAGTTTAACATAAATTCACCCTTATTTGGAAAGCTTACAGCTGTTATAAAGATCTATCTTACAAAAACAAATGGTTTTTGCCTGATCTGACCGTTTATGTTGGGAGTTTTATTGTGATCGACGGCCATCATTTGCTCTCAAAGCTAAAACAGTTGAAATATAAATCGTGGCTGAAAATCAATCCATGTTTTACTCCCGGATCCAACCGCTCAAATTGGTTTCTCCATTATTATCCTATTATTTCGTTAGTTCCGTTACACATAATCAAACCGTTCCTTCATTATCAAACTGTTCAGTGTCGCCATTTTTCTTCCGTTACACATTATCAAACTGAAACTAAGTCAGATAACTGAGCGGCTGAGCCTCTCTTCTGCTACAGGTTAGAGGAGATCTCTTCCCCTAATTATCCTCTTCCGTTACCATATTATCCCGTGATCTTCTCTTCTCATTCTCTCCTTCATCTGCTCTGAAATTAGGGCAAAATATTTTCTCCCCGTATTGGCGACATTGAAGACCCGTAAATCATCATACGTTACAGATGTTCCTTAATAATATTCTTTCCTACATAAACACCAACATAGGTCATCATCTTACCATGCTTCAGACGCATACCCTATCAACACTGCTAGGTAATGGCCATTTTTTTTCCTTTAATCTTTTCAATTTTAGTTTGATTTTGCCCATTTGTTTTTCTTAAATTCATTTCAATTTTTAAATTTAAGTTTCTAAGTTCATTGTTTGCAGGTTTCGAACGATTTTTTTCGGAAAAGAGGTGCCATCCATCTTAGGTAATATTTTAATTTGATTTTTCCCAAATTTTTTTCAAAAATTCTTTTAAATTTTTGTTTGAATTTTTTAATTTTAGTTTCTAAGTTTATTGTTTGCAGGTTTGAACTGTTGTTTTCGGAAAAAAGGTGCCCTCCTTCTCAGTTTCAGATGGAGCATGGTTTTCTTTACTAGGTGGATTATCATTCTTATTACTTTTTAAGTTAGAATATATTATACCTACAGCAGCAAGTTCCCTATTTCCTTCCTTACTTTTGGTTAAGAGAGTGACGTATGATATCATGGTATACAAAAATGGGTAGATATTTAGAAGTTAAAATTGTTCAAAATTACGTTGAATATGGATACTCAACCCACTGTTGTTAGTTTTACTAATGCCTTCACACTAATTATGGGATATGAGGACCAGAAGAGTTTTGTTAATCTCTGTAGGTTGCTTCTTAAATTGAGTACTGATTATGTCAGTGATTTGTTTGTTGCAAGTACAGAGACTTTCATGTTTTCTGGGCTAGCTTACTTTTATGCAGCTAGACAAGTTTTCAGTTTGTGTAGGCATATGACTATTGAGATTTGAAATACCATGATTGGCGGACAGATGTGATAACCTTTATGATGAAACTCCCCAGATGTGATAGATAGTGAATATATCTCAAAAGCCATCATTTTTAAATCATAAAAGATCGCATGTACAGTGGTGTTTAATCGCCATTATAAAATGTAGCCGCAAAAATATACATTACCATGATAATACTCATTAATCTCTTTCTTAGGCCATTCCTACTTAGATCGACAATTGTTGTTCCCTTTTCGACTCAGATCCATATCCATGTTTCCCTCAAAAGCATCTCAAATTTCTATCCGTTTAACCTAACTTTGTGGACTAAATGGTGAAGTGCACATTATTAGTACCATTTTGGAGAGTGTGAGTTGTAGATGTACGCAAGATGAATGATTGTCCACTGTATTGCAATTACCATCTTTGTTTGAACTACATTTTGTCATATGTGCCTCCGTTTAATATTAATTGTCCAGTGGCTTAAAACGATGTCCGCATTCTGCGACTGTCACTAACAATAATAGACATGCCCCACTTTGTCGATGTTTCATGGATATATCCATATAGGTGATAAACGTGGGTATTTTGGATGATTGAGGTTGCTCTGAGTTTGTAATGTTATTGTATGTGTTTTACAGGTTGAAGTATTTCAGAATCAGAATGTTGGATGTCTATATCTATTAACGTCGAGCAAAACAAAATGGCAAATACCAAAAATGAACATGGTAAGCCACCCATAGATTAGAGTCTGATCGGCACTTTCCTTTTAGTTCTCGACGTAGGTGTGGTGGAAGTTCACTTATGAATTCAACATGTCTGAATAGAGTGAATGTATTTCTCATGGATTCCTATGACAAAATAGAAATTAGCTAACTCCCAGATATCAATCTTAAACTAAGCTACAAAGAAGAAAGCAGGTGATTCATAAACTTGAACTGAAATAATGACTGGATAATATATGTCAACGTCTAATTCTGCATTAGGTGTATACAATTTCGCCTTGCCTGTTACATTTGGTTACTCTACTCATTTTACACTTTTATAGTTTGTGGACGAGAAGGTTCAATGGATCCACACGGAATCGCAGACCTTTTAAGTATGAAAGAAGAAGATGGCGACCGAATTGTCACTGAAAGAGAAGCCTAGGAGAATATAGAGTATGCAAAGTAATCACTCCAGTCTACAGGTAACTAATATATCCTACCCAACATTTAAAGTCACAAACTACATTAGAGTAGAATTTCATTGATTTTACAAGTTAAGAAGTACTTAATTTAGCTTCTTAACTAGAGTTTCGATTTATGTGATAAATTTGGTTTCAATTTTAGTCGTGTGAAATTTGGTGGCAAGATGCTTAATTATATTTTAATGTCAACTCATTTTTGATTTTTGTCCAACTTTGAAAATGCAGGTGATCTATTGAGTTGTTGAATTTTGCATGTCACAGTCATCTGTATATGTAGGTAAATAGATGGCACAATAACTGTTTGACAAAGTGCCTTAAACACCTTGATTCCCGAACCTTGCTAATTTGTTTTAGAAAACAGAATATGCTCCTTGCGTTGCAAAAGGAAAACATTTAATCCCATATTTGATGCATGGAGCCTTGCATCTCTTTGATATGCAATATTGCATACGCAAGTTGGAACAAAATGGAGAAGAAAAAGCCTTGGTGAATGATCAAAAATAAATTATCCAACAGAAAATTGATGCCTTTCACATTCACTCTAAATTTTTTTTGCTACCCAGCAGTTTAGGTCCTGTCACAAAATTATTTGTTGTTGTTTCAGCATGTGAAACGTGCATATGTGAAGTATACGAATTGCAGTTGTATCTTAAATAAGTATGCTTAAAACTTGATTCTGTCATCCAGTCTAGATTGATTATTGTTAGTGCCTCAATGTATTTCCTGCCATGAAAACCAAAGGGAGCAGCAAGAAAATTATGCATTTTCATATCAGATAGTGAAAAAATCGACAAGATTAATATAGCTGAGAATATTAATAATTGAGATTAGGCTGATATACAAGTTTTGTTGCAAAGTTGTTGATTGAGCTAGCTTTTTTAATTAGTTATCCATTTCTTTATTTCGACTCCACTAGTCCACTTTAAATTCTTCTGCTTTGACATCATATTTTGTTTTATTTCAGATTTAGTGTATGGCTGGTTCATTTTGGGTACCACCACAATGGTAATCATGTATGTAATAGTAATTACTTTAAAAATTATCAGATTTTCGGAATCTCTTCATTTCCTCAATTTTCGTCAAAATCTTTAGTGCTGTTGAGTGAGTTGGTCAATTTTTCATTTCCTCAATTTTCGTCAAAATCTTTCCTTGGTAAGTGATGTTTATGTTAGAAGAGGAATGAGTTATTCAATTTTGATATCGCTTGCGTGCCTGCAGCCTACTTATGATGAGCTTACAAGGGTGGAAAGGCGGTAGAGGATTGCTTTTTATGGAACCAGTAGAGGCCTTTCCTTATAAAGTTTGTTTTTCGCGTATTCTTTAAATAATATGCACTCACTCCTCCTACTGAAGTCGGCCATTCTCCAATTTGCTTAGTTAATGACCATTATCTCTTACATTTACTATTGACATTTGCAAAGGAATTATG